>CM055845.1:30434143-32834143 GCA_029490765.1 Euthynnus affinis | reverse complement strand
GCCATTTCGTCACACTGCATTTGGGCAGTCAGCTTTCTCTGTGAGAGCAACAACTCAGTGGAATGTCCTACCTGATTATATGAAGAAGTGTAGTTCAATCTATACATTCAAGGCCAAATTTTAAAAAATCTACTAAAGACAAATCAGCTGTGTGACCACAGAGCATCACAGCCATCTATGGGCTTAAATGGATTTCAATTTGACAAGTTCTAATTGACATTATGGGTGTATGGGATGTGCTGTATGTAGTTTTGTATTTTGTATTTAGTATGTTGTGTCCTGTGTGTTTTCATCTCTAATGTTTTAAATTGTGTCAAACACACTGTCCCAGTTAATAAATAAATCAATCAATCAACATTCTCGAAAGAAATAGAACTTGCCTTTGTTAAATGAACAATTGTGGAATGAAATGGCAGGACCACGCTCTGAAAATCAAACTTAAATCAAAGTCAGGTCATTATAGGAGGACTGTAAATTAATTGAGTTGACTGATGCTAAAGGGAATAGCAGGCGAACTTGGGAAAACATCAACAGAGTTCTAAAGAAAAATAGCAACAAAGGAGATAAAGAGTTTGAATTACAAGTTCAGGGAATTTTAACTCAAGACAAAGACCAAATTTCTTTTGTGTTTAATAATTATTTTATAGATTCAGTTAAAGACTTGAGATTTTGTCTTAACTTCTTCTGTAACCAAAATCAGCCAGTTTAAAAGTTCCAAGGCTGCATTTGCAGCCTGTTCTGACTCCCAACTCATCATATATCGAAGTTTGGTCAGGTCCCTGTGGTGTCACTTTTTAACACACTGGGTACCCTTTTAGCATTATTTTTTAATGTACAGGGTAGTCCGATAGACTTTTGCTGACCTCCCACAAAGTCTGAAATGGATGCTATGAGACCAATGACACCTTATAAGGTGACAAATTTCAGCCTGGTCACCAGAATAAAGCGTTGTATGTTTCTGCAAACCACAGATACATTGAATACGTACATTTCAACACCTGTAATATGGAACATATTAACGTTTCAACAAAATGCATCATATAAACATTTCTGAAGCCACATAAGTTACTTCACATGACATCATTATAAGCTGACTTACTTTACATTAGGAGGTAGAGGGGTTGGTGGATGGCTTGCAATGGCAGAAAAACAGCACAGAGTCAGCACAGAGCATGGTAAGAAATCACCCTGCCATTTTTATTTTGTTTTTTATTTTAGCCCAAACCATGATCATTTCCTAAACCTTACCAACTGGATTTTGTGCCCAAACATAAACAGGCCTTAACCACTGCGTTGTCACGCCATAAAATATAATTATTTTTTAGTAAAAATTAAAAATTATGCTTAAGGGTGCCCTGTGCGCTAAAAAGTGACATCTGAGTCCTCACTAAGCTTCGATATGTGATGAGTTAGGATTGAGAATGTGTTGGCATTTGCAAAGTATAAGTATAAAAGTAACCTCTGCAATACGGGTGTGCTATTTGGCAAAGCACAAATAGTTGTTTTTTTAATGAATATCTGTTTCATACAAATATTTTTAAAATGATTTGTTTTCAGGAATAAAAAAACACATGTCAAATACCAGCACACAGGTCGGTTCCATCGCTATCTCAGTCTCTGTCCTCTGCTCCACTGTTACTTCTATCAGCAGGTCTCAATGAGGGGAGTTACATCAACCTGCTACATGACACACATTTCCTTATTTGGACATCACTCCAGAAGTTGGGAGTGTTCCCCAGAGATAAAGCTGAACTACTGACACACATGAAGTGTTCCCAGGGGACTCTCCATAACCTGTTGTTCCCCTTCTCTTTTCCACAAAGTTAGGTTGTAAAAAATAGGCAGTAAATGAAAAGTGCAAAGCAATAATCACCTTTGAAGTTCTTCCCTATACATTACATGGTGTGCTGTCTCTGTATAATGTGTCAGCATAGTCGTCTATGATCTGGGAGACTCCATTTTGAGACTCAGATTGGGGACCTCCTTCGTAAGGTAGTTTATTCATGAACACTTATTGTAACACTTTAATTTCTAAAATTAAATCCGTAATCAAAACATAAACAGGATTTTTAAGCCTATTTCCACTTTTATTCAAATACAAATACAAATAATTTTTCTGCCTCAACAAATACAGCTACAAATACAAATACTGGGCCCTCTGCACATCCCTACCCTGTACTCCCATCTCTCATCTTTAAATTTGTCAATAAAATAATATTATTCTCCCAAAACCTGGAAATCAGCTGTAATAACCCCTATTTTAAGACTCACAATCCATACAGTGGAATTAATTGCAGACCTATCAGTACTCTCCCAGTTATTTCTAAAGTAATTGAAAGAGTGATCTGTGACCAGTTAATAGCCCATCTAAACAATGGACCTCACTGCATCCTGTGCAGTTTGGATTCAGAAACTGAGACAGCAAATTGCTATTTTATTGAACATGTTTTCCTTGATTTTAAAAAGGAGTTTGACATGGTCAGTCATAATATTCTTTTATCCAAACTGTAAAATTCCGTTTCTCTACTAATGCACTAACATGGATGGAGTCATACCTAAACTCAAGAAAACAATGCACAAGAATGAATTACACATGCTCTTGTTTTGCTGACTGTACCACTGGAGTTCCGCAGGGACCAGTTATATTTAGTTTATGCATTAATGATCTGCCCTTGATTTGCCAAGAGGTCCACATCCAGATGTATATAGATGATACAGTTATTTACACTGGTGCTAAAACAAAAGAACAACCTGCTTCCAAAGTCACTGCAGTATTGAACAAAGCACCCGACTGGTTAACTCACTGTCATCTTACTCTTAATGTGAGCAAAACTGTGGGCATGTATTTTTTTTTATCAAGAGAAATAACACACATCAACCTGACATTCTAGTTAAAGGAAGCACGGTAATAAGTATTGTTGAGCATTTCAAGTATCGGGGCAACATAATTGATTCTGAGTTCAATTTTAAGAAACACATAAACAAACATATTAGGCATCAACTGCCTCTAGCCGCCACAAAATTGTTTATGTACTCAGTGATTTTCTTGCTCTTATCCTATTGGGCCACAAGCTGGTGCCAGGCAGGAGTGACTGCGTTAAAACCATTACACACTCTTTGCTGATGTACTGTTTGTAAATTTAGTAATTGTATCATTTTAATTGTTGGTATTGTTTGTATTGTACTGTATTGTTTTTTATATTTTCCTTCCCAGGGACTACAGATATAAATTAGCTATATAACTGACTCCGGCCCAACGGTTGTCTCATGCTTGACCCCTGTTAAATAAACAAATAAACTAAACTTAAGTGTATCATAAAAATGGATTATCTTGATTGAAATTACAGATTTCTCTGGGTTTGAACATGGTTGGAAACATTAAGTACGAAACCAAACAAAATATAAAACATAGGTCTAGTTGTTTTAATGCAGGAAAGCTATATATTATACCTTTAAACTCAGTCTCACAAAAAGTCAGCTCATCCACTAGCCCCAACTCAAACTAGCGATCAACCTCCATAAGTTTGTTATTATCTTGTTTAGTTGTTATTATGTTGAGTAGTCATATTTTGTTGATTATACTCAGTATGATGACTTTTATAGGCCTAGTTGTTACATTCTTGATTTATAATGTCTTTTCTTACTTTTTTTTCTTTTTGGGTAAATAAAACCCAGTTTTTCCATCTACTTTTGTTTCCTCATTGCCTCACTACTTGGTCCCTAACCAGTGTATTTTAGGATACTGATTTGCTTCCTGCTGTGGGCTTTAAAACACAAAGCCACATACTTGAAGTAGTTAAGGTATGAGGAAGTGTTTCAGCACTTTCTCTTCAAACTAACAGACCATGGGGAGATGTGCATATGAATATGAGATGAGAGAAAGGGAGGCCAGGAAGATGATGAAAAATAAAGCAACCCACCTTCCTATTGTCTCACTGGGCTGAGGAGCAAACCATGCCATTCCACTCTTTCCTGTTGTTTCCCCCCCAAACACACACACAAACACAGAGAGAGAGAGAGAGAGAGAGAGAGACAGACAGACAGACAGACAGACACTTCTTACTTCTGACTCTCTCTCTCACTCTCTCTCTCTCTCTCACACACACACATACACACAGACACACACGCACACACACACACACACACACACACACACACACAGTATATCATACTCCATCCAGTCTTGGCTGCTCTCTTCTCCCACAAAAATAGGTTTCCACTCATTTCTAACCAGGATCAGGAACAGATGCCTTCTCTCCAGTTTGCTTTCTTTTTTCTTTTTTTTTTCTCTGTGAGCAATTGTTGCGTGTGTCCCCTGGAATGTTTGCACACATGTGATCCACTATCACACAAATATAAATACACAAAGAATGGAATTATTTAATTGCCATATGCACAATAATTATCATATTTATATGATCATTTTTGTGCATATGGCAATTAAATAATTCCATTCTTATATAAATAAACACATGAAAAACAACTGTTCATGTTCTTTCTTTCAATATTTGAAATGTATGAAGAAATGTATTCATAAAGTACAGGTGTGCTCCTGTTGATGTAGAAAACCCATAAATTATATTTATTATGTACATGTTGTGACTCCACATCATGACTTAGAAGTCCATGTAATATATTGTATTATTAGAATTCTATATATGTTTATATATTTTCATGTTTTGTGTATGCATGATACAGAAAAACACAAAGTGTAATGATCAGCACTAATAATTAACGGCCATACCGCTGCCTGAAATCATAACAGAGCATCAATGACACAAATACCATAGGCTCCTCCTGGATGAGTGTTCCCCAGCAGCTGCTGGGGCTCCCTCACACATGACCCACCAACACCGGCATGTGTCACTTTCAACATTTCTGCCGCAGAAATTTTCTAGTTATTATTAATTTCCCAACATGATCAGGATAGTTGAGTATGGATCCTACATCTGTGTTTACATATCCCTTCTCATTTGACCTCTTTCCAGCCAGTCATGCTTGTTGTGATGATGAACATGACTCACAAACACAGCTTTCATTCTCCTGCAAGAGTTTGCACAAGCGATAGCTTGTGTAGAAAAGTAAAGAAAATTGTTTTTTTATTTATTTATTGAACAGCTAAGCTTTTGTTTTCAATGTTGGGACTGTCCCGAAAGACTACCCCTTTCCATGCATTATATAACTACATCAGCAATTTTATTTATTTAAACAAGCTTTGTAGGCGGTGTAAAAAAAAAGTAATTCATCTCAATGAATGACTCATTTTGAAATTACACATTTACGCCTATTTGTTCTCTTGATTATGACTCATGTATGTTAATTCTCCTCAAAGAGTGTTAGGTATTGTAGCAAAAGCTTTTTAACTGCAGTCAAGTAAGATGCTGTTTGCAAAATCATGGTCAAGTCAGCTGCCTTCTAAATTCAATTGCACTGCTACTACAGTAATCATGGCAGCCTAATGAAAACCAAATCAGTGCTTTTAGACTACCATAATTATTACAGTAGCAGCACCTCTAAACTGCCTGATTTTGTTGACTTTTGTTGATTTGGTCATTTTTCGTTGATTTTTGTGCTTTTAAGGCTAAGTAGGGTAAGAAGTTCAATGGTTTCTGTATTGATTGTGTTTATTATTGATATATACAATCATCATCAGTTTACTTAGGTCATTTTAATTTGAAAATTAATTTGAAACTTCTTGCCCAGCTCAATCTGCTTTGTGCAGCTTGACATGGCTTCACTGAGACTGGGCGTGCATTTTAGCAGGGTGGAGAAATGCTTCTGGGACACTTCTGAAACATGCTGTGGCACATCTGGTGGGATTGCAAACATTGACTAGAGTGGCTGCATTGAAGCCAGAATGTGACACAGACGTGCACGGTGGGACTAAGCCACAAATGGTAAAAACAAAAAAAACAGAGAATCAGCCACTGAATATCATTATTAATGTTTCCCTTTGTTCTCTCAAGCACCTGCATGTCTTCGACAGTGTCACTGATCACACCAAACAGCCAGTCAAAGGTCAGTATTCAAAGTGACTAATCAAAGGAGTGGACTTTCTATTCCATCCCCACCAACCAAAGTCTCAAAATTCAACTTGACAAGCAAGTGAGTGTTGTGTCAAGATGGCTCCAGTGTGTCAGGTAGGCTGTCGCCCGCTCCAGCTGTTGTGTGTGTTTCTGCTGTTTCCACTTGTTTCACATACTGTCAACATTCTACTAGTGTATGATTGCCAAACGCTGCTAGATCTGAGAATCACTGCCAAAAATCTGGTCAAATTTGATTATTACGTGAGAAAAGCTGGCCCTCATTTCCTGTCGGATATCCCGACATACCTCTGCCGCACTCTAGGACCACCCCAGTGGCGAAAACGGCACCCCAGGGAAAGTGTAGCAGCTGTTTTGTGAGGCTGAGGGCTGGGTTGGTGCGTGCTGATTGAGGTGGACACGGAGCTGGGCCTCGCCTGTGTGTCTCTCGACGTTCCCTGGATCCTGTTGCTGCCTGTTTGGTGCTGCTCTCCCTGTCTCAGCTAGTGCGGAGTGAATCTGGGGATCCTGCGGCCTCTGTGTCGGGCCTCCTCGTCAGCTCTTTGCTCTGACCTGCCAGGTTTGGTCTGGTCAAAACCAGATCACTTGGGAATAAATTCTCACATGGTGTTGTGTGCTGTGGTTTATCAGCCTCCTAAATACAACAGAGACTTTTTAACAGATGTTTCGGTGTTCTTGGCTGATATTATGCCGAAGTATGACCAGGTCCTCATGTGTGTTGCCCTGACAATCCTTGTGCAGTCACACATTTGATCTTGTTTTCTCTCATGGTTTGCCTGTTTTTAACCTGGAGATCTGTGATGCTTTTTTCTCTGATCATATACCTGTACTGTTTGAAGCGGCTGTTTGCTGTCAAACAGTTAAACCTGACGCTGCTGCTCGCATGTTGAATTATTAACCCTTCCACTGCTACTCAGATGTCTGCAGTCAAAACTGTGTCATGTCTGAATCTGTGGATGAGGATACAGAGGCTCTTAACTCATGGTTTCTCAACACCTGTCAAACTGCCATAGACATTGCGGCTCCATTAGAGACCAGACAGCATAAAACTAAATTGGAGGTGGAGCCTCCAATGAAACAACTGAATGAAACAACCTGTGCTGCCAGGTGGGATTGTTGAAGAGCTGAGTGGAAGTGGGAAAAGGACAAATTGCAAGTGTCTTTTCAAATGTTGAGGGATTACTGGTGTCATTACCAATCCACTGTGAAAGAGGCTAAAACAAAATATTTTTCTGATATTGTCCCGTTAAACTGCCACAAGCCTGGTGTGTTGTTTAAAGTGATCAACTGCTCTGAATGCACCACAGACTGATGGAATTGAGGCCTCCCTGGCTGTGTGTCAAAAATGTCTTCACTTCCTCACTGATAAAGTCACTTCTACCAGAGCACTTCCTGCCATTGACCCTTTATTGTCTGTCCCTTGCTCTGCTGGGTTGCACACATTTGAGCCTATGACCCTGCCCTTTGTTCAGGAGATTGTTGATCATTTGTTCTCCAGATGAAACTGTCCCTCCCAGACTTTTTAAGTAGGCTTTCCAGACTGTTGGTCCATCATTTCTTGCAGTTATTAATAGCAGTCTGTCCACTTGAGTGGTTCCTGTTCATTTTAAACATGCCGTTGTGCAGCCTTTGTTTTAAAAAAAAAAGCCTCGGCTAGATCCTACTGTTTTGGCAAAGCACAGTGCTTGAATGGTTCAGGTCCTACCTGACACATAGAACCTTCTGTGTCGGCCTTGATGACTCTGTGTCTTCCACTGCTCCCCTCTCATGTGGGGTACCACAGGACTCTGTGCTTGGCCCTCTCTTTTTTCCCTCTATCTTCTCCCACTTGGTTCAATTCTCAGGAAACATGGCATTTGTATTCATTGCTATGCGGATGACAGTCAGATCTATGTTGCCCTAAAAAAGTCAGACTCCTACAGTGTTAAGTCGTTGCATGAGGTTTACATGACATTAAAGCCTGGATGTCTCTAAACTTCTTAAATTTGGTTGATCTGGTTGATCTGGGTTCTTTGGCACAGTATCACAGGCCAAATGTGCACAATCTGGGGGTAAAAGTGGACACAGACCTTAAATTTGTCAGCCAGATTAAAGCTGTGGTGAAGTCAAGCTTCCAGTTGAGACAGCTGGCAAAAATTAAACCAGTCCTTCAGAGGCAGCACTTTGAGACAGTAATCCATACTTTTGTGAACACTCTGCTGGATTACTGCAATGCACTTTATATGGGGGTTAGTGTGTCCTCCATTGTGCATCTTCAATTGTTGCAAAATGCTGCTGCACCTCTTTTAACTGGTATGAGCATATTTCACCCATTTTAGCTTCATTCCACTAGCTGCCCGTCTATTTTAGGATTCATTTTTAAATGATTTTATTTGCTTTTAAAGCCTTGAATGGCCTAGCCCCACCTTACCTCTCTGAGCTGCTGCATCCCTCCACTCCCAGCCACTCTCTCAGGCCAGCTGCTCCTGACAGTGCCTAAAGCTAAGCTTAGGCTCAGAGGTGAACGAGCATTTGCTGTTGAAGCTCCGAAACTGTGGAATGGATTGCTGCTGCATATTAGACAGGCCTCCTCACTGTCATTTTAAATCTCTTCTTAAAACTCACCTCTTCTCTCTGGCTTCTGACACCATGTAGCGTGTTGCATCTTGTGTGAGCAGTGCACTTTATTTATTTTATTTTATTTGTATTTATCCTATTTTATTTGATTTTATCTTATTTGATTTTATGTGTTTTTAACTTATTTGATTTGATTTTATCTTATTTTATCACTTTTATCCTTTTGTGTCCTTCATCATTTTATTGTGCTCTGTTGTGCTATTTATTGTGTTTTTTATCTTGCTGCAGCACTTTGGAAACCTTGCGATTGTTGAAATTGTGCTATATAAATAAAGTGGATTGGATTGGATTACATATCTGTAACACAAGTATACTGTTGAAACAAAACCTTTTTTATTTTTCTCCAAAACATATCAGTGCACAGCACAAACAGTATTCTCACGGTGTTTGTGAGGTTGAAGTTAGCTTTAACAATGAAAACAAACCCATTTGGGATCACAATAGCATCATTTTCCAGTAAAAACACCCCAAAAATTCAATATGGCCCAGTCTAGTATACTGGGGAAAATGCTGTACTGTGTGTAGTCAGTCTTGCACTTACATCCACATATTCAAGTCTCAGATCTTTGATTCTTTCAGAATTTCTCTCAAAAGGCACCTTGTAAAGCTGCTTTATGTGCACTTGGTTTCAATGGAGAATACAGGCCCATGTATTCTCCATCATTATCTTATCCCTTATGATGTTGCTTTGAGTCCTATTGCATTATTTGCCAGTACCAAATGCATTATCACTGCTTCCTGTTCCTCATTGACTATATAAACCCTTCCACCATTATGTCCTTGTCTCCCACTACCAAAAATATAGTGATTGGTCGTTGACACTCAATGTTGAAAGTTTAGTTTTTTGAGTGTGCTGCTATGCTAGAGCCAGGCTTGGGTCAGTAGGGTCTCGACATGTCAAAGCAACATATATCTACACATTGTGACCATATGAGATACATTCCAACACCAGTGGGGAAGGATATTTGTCTAGACCTGGTCTGGTCTGGCATTAAGAGTATGACCTCAATGACACAGGACTGCCAGCTTAACTTCCTTTGAAAGGAGATTCTGTGATGATGTTCTCTGAGTCTTTAATAACAATGAGAATCAAAAGTTGATCTTATAAAAATGCATGTAACAATAACCCTGGCAGAAGTGGAGCAGTAACAGAGGAATGCAGTTTGAATGAAGCAGATACACATATGGATATATAAGCTGAATAGGCTGACTCTTTTTTCCATTCTGTTCCTCCATTTTTAAATACAAAACAGCAAATTCTATACTTTTTGAAGCTGACCTTTTTAAGTGTATTATATCTCACCCATATCCTTACATTTATGGATATGAAACAAAAAAAAGGCAAGAACAAATCCCTCCATTAACCAAATTTGAAACAAGAAATTCCAATTTTTAAGAACAAATGTAATCCACTCACTTTACGAGGCAGCTGGATTCGTGAGGTCACGACATCAGAAGATCACGCAGGAATCCATCTCATCAGGCTTCAAATTATGGCACTTGTGTTGCAAATCCAGCTGCCTCACAAGTTAAGCTGGTGATAGACAGAAATAGACAATTTTCCAGTTTCCAAGAATGACTCCTCAGGTGGTTCTGTGTAACAAACCATCACCGTCAGATTACTAATCCACTGAACCTGAAGAAATACCTAAAATTCAACTTCAGTTCCCATTGAACTCTCATTGCTAAAGAGCCATATTTAAATTAATATTGTATGTTTTGTATTTATGCTCATACTGCTGTCCTTTAAGAGTAAATGTTTTATTTTCTACAAATCTGTTCTCAAATGATGATGTTATGCTGCTTACTATGATAATTTAAGGCACATGACTGACTGATGGACTGCCAGAATAACCCTGATAAAGCATAATAGCCAGAAAGTGTATGTTGTACTGGAGAAGAGCTGTATGATGTCTTTCACCCTTATGTTTTACTCCCATTTGTTGTTTTGACCTGGACACGAACTACTGAGAGTACACACTCTTCTTTCAGCCCCAGGGACTCCACATTTTCATTTTCATCACAGACTATTGCACTGGTGACCCAAAGACTATAACCCTTCCCTGTGCTTTGTACAGCTTTGCTTTCCTGACCACTTCTATCATTCGATCTTTTCATATTCAGACCTATAGGATGTGTTTAAAAGCACTCCTGACAGCACAGCTTGTATTTGCAGCTTTAGCTTGTGTCCATGCTTCAAACCACCAAAGCAGTCATTTGCCATGAGTCTAGGTTGTGTTCTCCTACAGAGCAGCTGATTTCCTCAGGCTGTGAGGCTCCTCAGATCCACTGTATCCGCAATAGTCATTGAGGAAGACTCTGTTTTTTTAAGAAAGATGATTTCATATTAAATATCCTCAGTCACATATTCTTGGGAATCACAGGCTATAAAATGTCTTCTCTTAACAGAGATAGTGGTGTTTGGAATCAGGGTGCAGCAGACAGAAACAATTTGTAATGGCATGCCTGGTCGCTGCCAGAATAAAACGTTGGCATTGTACATTTCTGCAAACCTAAGAAACGTTGAATATGTACGTTTCAACACGTGAAAAATGTAGTATATTAACATTTCAAAAAAATCTATCATATCAACATTTGTAAAGTGACGTAGTTCACTTGTGATCTATATGAGCTGACTTGGGGGGGTTGGTGGAGTTTTTTGGCAGCAAGTTGAAAGGCAGCAGAGAACATGGTTCAAGACCACCTCGAAACATTAGTTTAGTAAGACATTGTCTGTTTTATTTCATTTTTTATTATTATTTTAACCTAAACCATGATCTTTCCCTCACCCTAACTAAGTGGTCTTTGTGCCTAATCCTAACCAGATTTTAACCACAGTGTTGTCACACCATAAAACATCATTATTCAACAGGTAGAAATGTAAAAATATTCTATGTTTGTAGAAATGTTAATATGATACTATTTCACGTGTTGAAACGTGTATATTCAATGTTTCTGTGGTTCTGCTACTTTGTGTTTCCTTTTGTATATTTTTAGTAGTTGTATATTGTATGTTTTTTAATTTTTGTATATTTAACGTAGTTGTGAAACTTCCCCCTCTTGCCCATCTTTGGCCACATCTGCATTAAAAACTCTTAAAAACATTTGGTACTGTAAATACAATTTTCAGTCTAAAGGGACAGTATGATCATCAACTGAATCATTTAACTTCCTAGGAGAACTAGCCCTCTTACCATCAGTAATTGGGTGCCACAGAGGTCTACTCTTGATCATGTACTTTCATCATATATAGATAACATTATTATTTGTATTAACTTTTTCATTTTTATTTTTTTTTTGCTGATAACCGTGGTATATGCGCCTGGTTCCTCTAGAATCAGACTCTTCATTCTCAGACATGTTGGCAGGGGAGATGACAGTGGACCCTGAGGAGCCCTCGTCTTTTACCCACTTGGGAGCTCCTGAGCATCGAGGCTTGCTTTCAGACTGATTCAAAGCCAGGCCTGTGGACAAAAAGATCTTTTCCTTAGAAGGAAAACACAGCTGTAAAAGAAGAGGGAGTCGCTCCATCTCTCCTCTGTAGGGTGGTCATGTTCAACCCAGCCTTCCTGGAATAGACAGTAGCCAAAATTGATGATGCAGTCTTTGCTCATAACAATGCAACAGGCTAAATAATTCATCTGACCGACCAGCAGGACATGAGTATATTAATTGATAATCTGTATTAATTCAGAGTATTAAATATTACTCAGCCTGTTAATATTTTTCATTGAATACTGCATTGTATGTTTTAATTTTAGATTTGAAATTGGCAGATAGCTTTCTGAAATACAGAGCCAAAGAGTCATGATGTCACATCTGGGCTGGTCTCTGATCCGTTAGCTTCTGTGTCTCAATATGATCTCTCATTCAGTATATATGTGCAAGTGTATTCCTGGAGATTACCTTTCATGACTTTCCAAGACAACTTGGCTCCACTACAGCAGTGGCTATTCAAAGTTGAAAGGTTGAACAATTACTTTTTAAGCACAGAAAAAACTACAAGTGCAGCAGGACAGGTACTTAGGTCATTATAACTTTGTTTCATCTATATCCGTGAAATCCCCCAATGTTTTCCTCTAAAGTCATTGTTCATCTTTCTAGTTGTAATCCGTGCTGTGTAAAGACTTGTGTTTGCTCCTCTGTCCACTTGCTCATGGACTTGTCTCCTCTGTTGAGCCTTGATAATTAGCCTGCAAATGTCTAAGGCTTATGGGGAATGGTGTTTGTGAAAGGCCGCTATAAAACACAAATATTGAATAAGATCATTTTTCAGAAAACATCCTTATCTAAACATATGAAGTGAGCCACGCATCATACTGTTGAAAGAGGTTCTGTTCCAAAGCTAGATTTTTATTTATTTGTATGGTTACAAATGTGATGATGTGATGAAAATGAAATTTTGAATGAGGTATTGGGGCAGAGCCCAAAATTTCCAGTTTCCTTTTGGCTCTCTATTGCAGTTTGACTGAATGTGAAAGTTCATTATTGACCTTGAAAATAGTAGTCTGGCAAAAATAATCTTAACTCAAGATTCAAGATTACTTCATTGTCATTAAAACAAACTTAACTACTAAAAATAAGAGTCCTACATATATGTATATATATATATATATATATATATATATATATATATATATATATATATAGAGAGAGAGAGAGAGAGAGAGAGAGAGAGAGAGAGAGAGAGAGAGAGAGAGAGAGTAGCAGCAATGGTAACATGAAGTAGTGCAATGAGTTTGCAGTAGTTAGTGCTGAGCCTGCACTTGATTTCATACTCATTTGTAGACTTTACATTTGGGCTGTAGATGGATTTCTTTTTTAATATTTTGAATATGGTATGACCTTGTTGATATTATAAAATGTCTTTGTAAATAGAGGGTGGAACCGTACTCTTAAGAAGGGTTTTGTATCAGCCCTCTAGAGTCTCTCTAGTTGAGCTGTCCTGTGTGGGCGGTTCTTTTCCTTTGTTCTGAGTTAAGCTTGCATGTAGGGACCAAAAAGCAGCAGATGGACAGGAAATAGCATGGGTGTTTTATCAAATTAACTAGCAAACCTCCATCACTGTCCTTACACTCACTACATTGCAACATTTCTTCTTCTCTGCTGTTAGTATTACTTCTCTGTGCACAAGAACGAACAATATTTCCTGAATGAGAGGTCAATCCTTCCCCCTCTCTGAAACCGGCTGGGAACTGGAGAAACTCGAGATTTCATTAGTCAAAGTTCAATCAGATTGAACTCACTGCAAATCGAATTAGGTGGGTCAATTCTTGACTGGAAGTGAATGAATTTCACCCTGTTTCATGGAGACATATATGCAGAAAGTGACTTTTGGTCTGACTGCACCATGAGATGGGAAATCTGTATGTATGATGGTTAACACCTATTCTGCTGCTCTTCACCTATATAAGCTGGCAGAGTCTTTCATTCACCCCCTCACTCCCTGGTTTGGCATTTGGTATGTATTTTTTTGGTTGTTTGTTTGCTTGTTTTTTGTTGTTGTTGTTTTTTAATTTTTGTTTAGTTAAGTTAGCCTTGTTTTCTTTGTCCATTACAATTCCACTACACAAACCACTGTTGTTACAAATGATTTACATTGCTTTTAGTTACTTTAGATTATGTTCAAGGGGCTCTGATTTTAAATGTGAAGATCACTTTACTAGTCATATGGAGCCGGGGTGGGGTGGAAGGGTCTATATGTCCCTGCCTCTGCTGAGTTTTTATCCCCAGTGGAGACAAAAATGTATCCCCCCTCATAGTGATGTATGCTGCATCACCCATAGACCATATAAAGTATCTAAGATAAAAATAGACAATTAAAAAAAATCTAAGTAAAGTGCTGCAACGTGAGAACAGTCATTAGTGCAAACAACACAAAATCAGAAATGGACTTTCACTGTCAGCACTCACACTCATGTAGCAATGAAGATGTCATCAAAGCAAACTGTTTTCTTAGTCTGACAGGTAGGCATATACTGTAGCTTATTTATTTTCATGATGACAGGACGTTGTGATAATTTTCTATTCAGTGGTGAAGTTTGCTGTGCGCTGCACATGGAGCTGAAATAAACAGTGAGTAGCGCTATCCACAGTACTGAAAGGAGCTTTGGGGGATTTAATTCTAGATGTTAAATTAGCATTTAAACTCTTGTTTTGTTGTATATGATCACATCCCCATGTGTTTAAAAAGTGGGACATTTTGCAAAATAATCTTTCTTTTAATCTTTGGATATATTTTTTAAATTAAAAAAACCAGCTAGCTGTCAACTTCTGACTGCTACTGCCACTGTTCCCAACTCTCCAAAAGAGAAGCTGCACTGAGGAAGCTAATGGAAAAGACATCACTAGAGCACATCATGGAAGTATAATAACAGCTCTTATAATACATCCATGACACAAACTCAATCACACAGGTGCATAGTGATCAGTCAATCATGTTCAGCTAAAGGCGGGACTTAGTGAACTACGCATTCTGAGAGGCTGGTCATCTCTCCATTCATTCAAATAAAAAAACAGTAATATTTTATTAATAGATTAATACTTAACCCTTTATTGTCACTGGGTTACATGTTCATAAAACAGAAGAAAATAGATTTGAAGCATAAAAATGTGTGGGTTGCTGTTAAGCACATTTAGTGTGAGTGAATTGCTAGCTGTTATGTAGGAAGACATATGACTGAAAACCATGACTGAAATGATTTCTATTATTCTATTCAATTATGACTGAATGAGTCAGAGTAAGACATTCAATTGTTCATCAGTCCAGCTGTGATTCACGGTCAAACAGTAATGTAAAGTGGATTATATAACACCCCAGTTCCAACAATCATGTTGCCTGGTAGAACTTTGATTATCTTAAAGCATGTTGCCTGATGCTTTCACATATGTAACAAATACTTGCAGTGGATCCTGCAGAAGGCCTATACCCTCAGCAGGGAACATACATTTAGCAAAAGACAGATGTCTTATAGTTTCTAACTGCCGTTTATCTCCCTCCGAGTATCATGAAAGTAGTTTCTCTATTTCATTGATTTGCCTTTCATCTCAACACTTCTCCTTTTGTCTTTTCTGGCTGCAGAAATCAATAACCTCTGTCTGCTCATCTCTCAAGTGGTTGAGGGAACTCAGCAGAATGAGATGAGGGTGTCCCAGTGGCCTGGTCTAAAAGAATAAAAAAGATTCCTTTAATATAAAGTTAAAGCCGGAGGACTGTATGGGTGGCAAGATTCACCCTGTGAAATAAGAAGAGAAGTGGAACAAGCTAGACAGACAGTAAAGCTGCGGTTCAATGTAGCTTTAAAAACCAAGTTCAGCACAATATTTCCAGACTGCTTTAACCACAGAGCTGATATACTGTATTTGATAATTAGGCTTCACTATGCAGTGTACCAGCACTGTTTTAGTTCAAATCATCAACCACACCCATGTGTTCTTTTTACAGTATGCATACTTCACAACCTCTGTAGAGTATGTCAAGTCTGAACTTGCGTTGGAGTTTGAAGTTGACAAGTTGACCTCGCAAATCGAGAACGGAACCCAGTTTGCAATTCTAGCATTCAACGTGACATCAGCAGCTCAGAGCAATAAATGAATCTCAAAAGATCCACATAATTAGCTTCTTCATGCACTGCATACACTGATGCACTCAACAGATAAAGACATTATACTCACAGTACAATTTATTTACAATAAAAAAAATGTATATAATATACCACACTGCTGCCTTGAATGTCAAGTTCTCAAAATTAAACAACTGAATACATAATTTGTAATGGCCCTTTAAAAGAACACATAGAAGCATGTTGTCATCAGACACCCCTATGAACAGGATAATATAATTTATCTGCACTTTCCAAATCTGTTCACTGTTTAAAAGAAAAACACTGCGATTTAGGTTTGGTTAGGTTTAGGAACAAAACCATTGGTTAGATTTAGGGCAAGACCATGGTTTGATTTTGGTGAGATCAGACTGTCACCAGTATGACCACTGACCTTGACCAGACAGTCTTGCTCTACTAGAGGGGGAAATGGAGACAGTATTTTTGATAAATCAAGCACATATTTGAAATCTTAACAGTTAAAGGATAGATTCACATTTTCTTAAGTCTATCTCAAAACAATAGGACTCCCTAATGTCTTTTCAGTGTAAGAGATGGGGGACAAATTCCACAGTTCTTGTTCTGTGTAAAAATTCAATCCAAAGCTCAGTCTATGCTAATATGAGGTTTCAGTGGGTAATGAGAAACTGCCTCTTATTCAATTCAATTTAATTTTACTTATGACCCAACAATTCCCCCCATGAGCAGCACTTGGTGACAGTGGTAAGAAAAAACTCCCCTCAAGCAGGGAAGAAACCTTAAGCAGAACCAGACTCGAGGTGGGCGGCCATCTGCTTTGACCAGTTGGGCTGAGAGAGAGAGAGAGAGAAGAGGGTGGTGGACACAGAGAAGCAGAACAGCAACAACAACAACAATAGATACATGGCTAGCGGCAACAAACCGCAACAGTGAAGGACAGAAGAAGGACGTCAAGTTAGTAACATACATTAATGGTAAAAGAACACATACAGATGGAGAAGAGGAGAGAGGAGCTCAGTGCATCAATGGAAGTCCCCCAGCAGTCTAAGCCAATAGCAGCATAACTAAGGGCTGATCCAAGACGAGCCTGGTCAGACCTAACTATAAGCTTTATCAAACAGGAAAGTTTTAAGCCTACTCTTAAACATAGAGAGGGTGTCTGCCCCTCGGACCGAACCTGGGAGATGGTTTCACAAGAGAGGAGCCTGATAGCTGAAGGCTCTGCCTCCTACTTTTGGTGACTGTAGAAACCACAAGGAAACCTGCATTCTGGGAGTGCAGTGAAACCCATTACTTAATGGTCAAATATACAGTATGCTACTGTATAAAAGTTTTTTGAGTTTTATATTTAGAGAGAGAGAGAGAGAGAGAGAGAGAGAGAGAGAGAGAGAGAGAGAGAGAGAGAGAGAGAGAGAGAATTTGGACAGATCTTTTATCAACCTGCCATCATATATTTCTAAAATATGCTTTTTGTTTTGTAGTGTGTGTCCTCTGCCTCTGTGATGTCACACTGACATCTGCTGGTCACTCCTGACCAAGTTATAAACCTCAGGAGCTGTTTGAAACAAATGATTGATTGTTCATGCATGGCAGTAATTGTTAATACTATGAATAGAATAAGTGCAAAATTGTGTCATCGTTAGAATGGATCACATGACTACTTTTACATGAAGGGGTTTGATGATAATGATGAAAATGATGTTACTGTTTTCATTTCACTTCTCTCATTGTCCTGGTTTCCAGCAGCAGCAGGCAGCTGTTTTCAGTTTTTGAGGGTTTTTTTTTTTTTTTTTTTTTTTTTTTTTTAACTCAGATAAACTCACTGTACACAGAGTTACAGGAGCCAGATATTTTTCTCAGAAGACCAAACCAGAGTTGAAATGAGAGTGGATATTGGACATACTTTATATTCACAAGGTAGACACAAACATGATTCCAAATAAAAAATAATTTTGCTCTGTGTCTACTGGATGTGTAAATAGGAAACTGCTAAAAAGTTACAAATACAAAAGTGATACGTCATATGTTGCGCAGCGTATTTCCATGGCCATCAAGTGGTCAAAATAAATCATTATTGCAGAAATGTTGTTGCAGGTTTAAAACCAAAACTGCAGTCGTACAAGGGCCACCACTACAGAGAACACTGAGAGTCTTTTGTGGTAGTAGTCGGTCTATGCTTCCCTTAGCAACATCAGAATACCAGGGTGTCACATTCTACCGGCACTTTTTCTGTGTTTTTTTTTTACAGGATTTTACTGGATTTTTTAGGTTTTTGGTAGTTTTGAGTATGGCGTTTTGTTTTCTTGGTTTCCCTGTGTTTCCTCCTCCTGTGTGTTCATGTCCTCCTCTACACCAGCCTTCCATTTAGTCTCGTCAGTCCTGCCCTGCTCCCTGTGTTTCCCTCAAACAATCGCTCCCAGCCTACCTTTGTGTATCGTCACCTGTTCCCCATCCCCTGATAAGTTTTGTCTGTGTATTTAAGGTCTGCTTTTGAGTTATATTTTTGTTGGATCATTTGTTGTTCTTGTTATTCTTGTCTGCTTTTGTCAGTGTGTTTTGCCTTGCCTTATCCTTACAATTGGAGGATTATCTACCCTGCATCTCTGCATCTGTGTCAATTCCTGTTATGCGCCCTAACACCAAGTACTAAACCAAGTACTAAAAGTAAAAAGGAGCATAGGAGATGAATAAGAATAAAATAATTAAGCATATTAAAATTTAAGCATATAAATATTATTTAAAATGTTTTAAAAAGCGGTGCCAAAGACCTCATTTTATCATTAAGGTGACTATGGCAGTATACATGAGACATGTGTCATTATGTTCTGCTAATTAAGTAGAATGGAGTCAAATGCCTGATTCTGACATCCTACATGTGCTGCTGACGTTCCACAAGTCTTGAATTTGATTCCCAATCATCAGTCTTTTATCTCTATGACCCAGCTTAACCTAGATAATGTCCAGTATGAGGTACCTCTGCAGAACCCAGAGTAATCTGTAGAACACTACCAGAACATTTACACTTTACATTTACCATTTTGTCATTTGGTAGATGCAAGACAATCAAGCATTAGAGGACTATGACTCCTAAAGAGCTCTCTCTCTCTAGCTGACTAGGTAACCTACAATGGCAATGAGAGTGCTAGACTGGAGGGGGCTTTTTTGTTCTGTTTTTTAACATATAAATTAAGAAACAACAGGAAGTAGAAAAGTGCATGAGAAATACCATAAACAATAAGAAAGTAATGCAACAATCAACAAAGTGTTAAAAAGGTTAAGGGTTCACAGAAGAACTGAGTTTTCAAGTGTTTCTTGAATGCACAGAGAGAACTGGATTATGATTTTGTACCAGGCAGTGATGGTATCACCGGATGTTGTTCATTTGTATACCAGAGAGGACAGGGACAGATATCTATCTCCTTAAGGAAGGAATCTCTATCTGTATGTCTGTATGTGCATTTCCTTTGCATATCTCTTAATATCAATACATTTAAACTCTGTATAAACAAGTGATCAGCCGCTTCGCTCTGCAGCAGCGCAGCGTGGCTTCTGGGTTCAGGGTTATACAACCCTGCCGTGACAGTGACAGGGGACATCTCTCTTCATTTGATAACGTTTTAAATTAGGTTTTGCTGTGGATTTCCTGACTTATTTTTAAAAAAAGACAAGAGAAAAAGAAAGAGAGAGAGAGCAAGCAAACTGAGTGCATGAGAGAGCAGTTGAAATTTGTATAGCCAAGCCCATCAGATTGCATCATTCAGATTAAGGATGAACCCAACAGTACAAATAATGACACAGAGACTAGGCGGAAATTCACCTTGAAGGTGTATGCCTAACTAAGTATAAAATATGCAAAAAGAAACATTTGAAAGTCTTCCATGTAGTTGATACTGTTCTGGGTTCAAATCCCACACCCAGTAGCCCTGCTGCTGAGGGAAGTCTACACACCATCAGTTCCATAGTGGAAATTTGTGGTTAACCTACAAGCAGCAGCAAGATGTTACTAAAGGTCATTCAAGTCATCCTGCGCAGTGGAGATGCATCTATTGATACATATGCTGTGCTTGACATTGACTCAGAGTGCACTATCTTCCTTCATGAGTCAGCACAACAGCTATGTCTAGAATGGAGACCTGACGACTTGCCTCTGCGTACATTACAACATGACATCTGGCTCCACTGTGTCCTGCCCAGGTAAGGAGCTTGGATTGGCAAGTCACACCTACCTTGTTGCAGGTCTTCAGAATTCAATTCAATTCAATTCAATTCAATTTTATTTATATAGCGCCAAATCACAACATAAAGTCATCTCAGGGCACTTTTACATGGAGCAGGTCTAGACCACGCTCTTTAATTTACAGAAAGAGAAACCCAACAGTTCCCCCCATGAGCAAGCACTTGGCGACAGCGGAAAGGAAAACTCCCAAAACTCCAGTTTTTTCCGAGTTTAGCAGCAGAAAATTGCAGGTCATCCAGGTCTTTATATCTTTAAGGCACACTTTGAGTCTAGATAACTGATTGGGTTCATCTGGCTTCATTGATGAATATATTTGGGTATCATCTGCATAACAATGGAAGTTTATGGAGTGATTTCGAATAATATTCCCTAAAGGAAGCATATATAAAGTGAAAAGAAATCCCATCATCTCAAAGATCTCCCACTCCCCTTCCAGGTGTGTAAAACTATGTGGAACTCAGAAAAAAAGCAAAAGGTGCTTTGTAGACCCAGTGTTTGGTTTGGTTTTGGTTTTCTGGGCTTCTGTAGAAATACAGCAGGCTCTGTGGCAGAGGACCTGCTCCCTATGTAGTTACAAAGGGCTCATTCTGAGGTAATGAAAATACAATGATCCTTATTTTCAGGTGACTATACACTAATGAAAACATACCTATGAATATTATATTCCAAGTCCGTTCAACTATGTTCCACTAAATTCTACACACTACACCTTTAACTCTTCATTTAGATATAAGGGCCAGAGTCTGAATGAACATATCCTTCCTGGCCCAACATTAGGATCAACCTTGGTGGGAGTCCTCTTATGCTTCCAGGAATATGCAGTGGCAATCAGTAGTGACATAAAGGGGATATTCCATTTGCTTCTCTTACCTGAAGTTCAGTCTTTTCTCAGGTTCCTATGGCAAGCAGTGAACAAGGATCATCCCAGTGTCTTTCAATGGGTAGTATGACCATTTGGAACAACATGTCGTCCCTGCTGTGACATTTGCCATGCAAACACATGTGAAGGATCACAGTCTGCCTGATGAGGATGTACACACTGCAGTGGAGTGCTGTTTTATGTCTGCAAAGCCGACCCACTGTTGTGGAAACTAAGAGTCTAGCTGACAAGCCACAGGAGGAGGGTGGATTTGATTTGCATCAGTGGGCAAGTAACCATCCAGAGGTGATCAGCCATCTACTTCCAGAATGCACATCAGAGAGCAGTAAACTGTTCACCCAGAATTGCCATGATCCCCAAGAGCTCACTCTGGGTGATCCAGATTTGTCTGAAGACTTGTTTTAAGGCATGGATCACTTGGGAGGATTAACTCCCCCAGCTCTCTGAGATCTCCTTCCCAAGGTACTATACAGGCCCTGACCTGAATCTTATCACCTGCAGGAGGAGCGTTCACATATTTAGTGATGCTTCTGTGAGAGCATACAGTGCTTTGGGATATATCTGCACTCAAGATGCAAAGGGACAAGTACAGGTGGCCTTTCTGGCTGCAAGATTGTGAGTTACCCCCAAAAGGGAACTCTCAATACCAAAACTAGAACTTTGCACACTGTAACCGGAGTTCAACTGGCAGTGGTACTGAAGAAAGAGATTACCCTGGAAATTTGTGACTTCATCTTGTTGGGAACCGGTAAGAGTGAATTTGGTTATTCGCAGTAATTAGTGACACAGGGCACTGCATGAGTCACTACGCTCCATAGCTATGCAATAGCAATGGAGCGCAGTGACTTGGGCAAAGCCTATTGTTATTTGTCATGTTTCTTCCACTTCTTATTATTCCTCTTCCATTCAAAATTTTGGCACGTAAGTAGTCTTGCAGCAAACCCATGTGAATTATACATCAAAACATGTGGCTCGTTCGGGAATGGTGTGCTGTGACTTTTGGTGAAAATATTGAAATTTTTTGCAACGTAAGTTGTGAAAAACTGGCTTCAACAACTTCGCCATACTTTGAGCTACAGACTTCATTCAGACTTTAAAATGTTCACAAAGTTGTCAGCTATTAAACTGTATTCAACTTTTTGATATCTTTTATACTTTTTGGTCTGTGACTTTTAAAGTTTCATGCCCAATTTTGGACAAATTTTGAGTTTAACATGAGTGTGTATTGCTGGAATGTTCAGAGATAGAGTGGGTGACATCATCGCTAGAGTGGAAGAGGCTGTTTAAATTTTTCTGAAAAATTTCTGGATAAATCGTACTTTCAGCCACATATTTTGGTCTACACAAATAATTTTTTCCACAGTAGTAGGCACACTTGTGCTCTGTCATTTAAATCACCAACCGTAGCTCAGACACTAACAGAATTTGAACTACCAGCCCTTTTGTGAAGGGGTTACTGGCCAACTGTCCCATAGACTCCCATATCAATTAAGGAGGAGATTTCAGAGGAGAGCTGAACTGACACCCTTTTTTCTTTCACTCTCTCGTCCACCTTTTTGGGTCAAGGGACTTGAAGATCACCAATATTGTGCAGAAAGATCTTGCGGTGGTCCTGGTCTGCTCAGATTTCTGATAGGACTTAAGGTTCTTTCACAAAAATGCCTTTTTTGACAGGCTCACGAAGCTCACATGTTCACTCTGCTTTGACAAATTTACACACCAATACACGCACGCGTACACTCGTGCGTTCACGCACGGGTTGCCATGGGGAGCAGAGTAAATCTATGTGTGTGTGTGTGTGGGTTTGCGTGTGTATGCTACGTGTGTACAGTCGGTACTGAGCAAGAACAGTATACATATGATGCTAAACTGTGATTCGGTGTAATTAAACGTTACAGCTGTCAACGTCCATAAAAGTGCTAGTGTTTGCTGCTGTCACATTCAAAGTGATGTTAAAAGTGTTTGAGGACATCATAAACATTTGTATTATGTATTTGTAGATTTGTATCGAGATAGACCGTTTCTGTTGAAAAGTAAGGTCTGTTTTGTTTACGTTAACTAGAAATAGCCGCGCTATATAGCCAACCAGACTCTTTGGAAAAAACACATTTAAGATGGCGGAGTACAGAATTTATGCACATGTGTGCGCGTTTGATTTTTTTCTATGGCCCAAAAGAGGGTGCCTGCAAATCAGGCTGGCATGGTGAAAATATTTTTATTTTCTTGTGTTTGTCTGTTCAAGGGGACAGATAATTGTGGTTCACACCCCAACATTGTAGATGGCAGTAACACACCTTAACGCTGGTTGCCACCTGCCATAAAATGGAAAAAAAGAAGTAGTATCACACCCACTCCATACCTGCCATTTGTTCACTTGGTCAAGTTGCACCCTGGGCTGGCAGGCTACAGAAAAAGTCACATTAGCGGCAAGCTAAAAAGACATAAAGTTGATTGTAAAAAACGGCAATTCCAAAGCGAATGGACTGACAATTACTTATTCACTTTGCCAGCCACAACAAGAAATAAACCGATGTGTTCATTGTGCAACGAATGCATTGCTGTGATGAAAGAATATAACGTGAAGAGGCACTACAAGTCAAATCATAGCTTGTTTTCTGCCAGTTTTGCAGAGGGCTCGGAAGAACGGAGAAGAAAAGTACATGGACTGCTAGCATCCTTTCAACAAAGTCAAGTGGCCCTTGGTTGTTTTTACATGGAACAAGAGAGAGCCATGATAGCATCCCTGCATGTAGCCTGGACACTAACTAGACAGAAGAGGCCTTTTACCGAGGTGGAAACCGTCAGAGATTGCTGTCATTGATGAAGTGGTTGTTGATGAAAAAGTTAAAGGAAGCGTCACTTCAACCATTAAAAAAGTGCCTCTCTTGGACACATCAACTCTTCGCAGAATGGAACTACTTGCAAAGGATGTCTCAAGAAAGCTTTTAGAAAACCTTCAAAGAGCAGAGCTTATGTCTATCGCTGTCGAGGATTCAACTGATTGTACCGACATGGCCCAGCTATGCGTCTACATCAGGTTTTTCGACAGAGCGTGCTTTCGAGAAGAACTTCTGGAACTTATTCTGTTGGAGGGACACACTACAGGTGAAGTGATTTTTCAAAAGATTTTGAGCTGTTCTGAACTGTACCAGCACATTCTATAGGAAAATGTTAAGGTGTCCGTCTGTGAACTGTGACTATCGGAGTTACTGGAAACGTTTTGGTTAAAATTATTGCTGCAAAAGGGGGTCATAGCAGTTACTAAAAGCAAGGGTTCACATACTTTTGCCTCCAACAAATATGTAAGAATGGATAATTTTCCACAATAAATAAATTAAAAAGTTTATTTTTTTGTTTCATTTGTTTAATTGGGTTAAATTTGTTTAGTTTTAGGACTTGTATAAATATCTATGTTTTAGGTCATTTATGCAGAAATACAAAAAATTCTAAAGGGTTCACAAACTTTCAAGCAGCACTGTCTATGCAGAAGAGTGACAAATTAAAGGAAAAGCCAACATCAAGTGTCTTAGCAAGGTGTTGGGCCACCATGTGCTGCCAGACAGAAAGAGAAAGGCAGTCTCATGCTCTCACATGTGCATGAAATTCTTTCAACCCTCTAATAAGAGAGAGAACGGAGCATAGTGAGCGAGTAAGAGGGAGAGAGTGGAACAATGGAAATGTGAAGGGTGACACATTTCCCAGCAGTAGGTGAATGACCCATCTCTCACTCTTCAGACTAATGAGAGAGAATGAAGGAAAAGCTACAGCAGCTACAAAAACGTCAAGTGAATGCCTCACATTTCTGATGTTGTCATCTTTCACCTCCACGGTCAGACTGCTGCAGGACAACAGAAGGGGAGACGGTCCCAGTAAAGTCCAACACAACAATGATCCACTCTATCAAACTGTCTGGCAGCTGTCAGATTCTTCATTGTTATTGTGATATGCTTCTTTTTAGGAGCAATGGTGTACAAATATATTAAAAATCTAAAGCCTGTAGCAGCAACATTGTTCTTTAGAGTATAAACATACTCATGATTTTGTTATTCTCAGAGTCTAGTAATGTAAAGTTAGGCCTGAGGATGGCACTAGAGGAGGGTCATGGGGTTGTTAGAATCAAAGGAGTTTATGTCCTTTATTTTGTTTAGCCTGTTTGTTAAATGATGAGATATTGTGCATGCAATGATGACATTATGGCCTTATGCACTTGAAGAAGGCTCAGGCTCATGGTGTTCTTAAATGGAAAGGGTTTGTGTTCTTGGGAACACTGACATGCCCAATAAATCTGTTGTTCAGATTTGGATTTTTATTTAGTGGAATTTTTGATTGACAGAGATACAGGAAAGGTCAGGGGGTCACAACTTGTTGTATTTTCAGTTTTGTCCATCATTTCTATCAGTTATGTTGACATTGTACTCAAAGTAATAGCTGAGACACAGTACCTGTGCAACCAGCCAACTGAAACTGCAGTAACGGTAACAACAATAACTGCCACAGGACCCATTAAAACTGTAAGCATGTTGAAGGTTATCAGAGCTCAATGGAACATGATTGGTTTATATACATTACTCAGTGAAGCTCAGATGCTTTGTTGGGTTTATTTTTCTATTCCCACATAATGATATGGAGGGTCTACCACACAGCATTACAGTTACATATTCACATACATATATATTCCTTAAATTAATTGATATAAGAACATGATATTTAATATTTATACTGACAATGTGATATTAGTCTTATCATTGTCATCAAGCAGATTTTCTTTATTGAGATTAGCTTGTGTGGCCTGTGGAGGCTCTGTCATAACTGCAAAGTGTTTGGACATGAATAATAGGTTAAGTTGGATCTAATGTGTCATAGACTTTAGTTTCTTCATGTTTGTTGATTATTGTCTCTGCTAAAACCAGATTGTATCTGTATTAACATCAATAACTGGTGGTGGTGAATTGTTGGGACACAGGTCTGAATATTGTTCTGAAGCTTTATTTGGAGACGGCATACTAAAGGAATACTTAAAGGCATATTCCAGCCATTTAGTATTTCAGTTCCATAAAGCTGGTGGTCTCACAAGAGACATTAAAAATCAAAATCAAATTTAAAGCAGCAGAGGCTACGATGTCCTGACTTTTAGTCTTTAATATAGTCAAGCTCCAAAAACACTAAATCCTACATTTCTCATAATGCAACTCAATTGGAACATGACCTTTGGTCCCCTGTCTGCTTTGTTTTTACCTGAATTTGGATGATTTCTAAAAGGATCTGCAGGTGACAAATCTTATGGATAGACCGTAAAAGTAAAGTGAAGAAGTTCCTGTCACAGTTCCATATTTATATGTCACTATAGCTGATTTACTTTGTCACATAAATATATGATCATAAAACATGGTGGGGGTCTAGTCCTATCTTCCATGTTCCCAGATCTCACTTGATACAATGCTTTATTACTGATAGCAATGATGACCAAAAATACAAGAATAAGACCCTATTTGTGATAAAACTGGAGTTATCCTTAAAGAATCGTCTAGAAAATACTTCCTGTCAATCCTGCTGTAGACCAAATTGTTAGTCAGAGTGACAGAGTGAGACCAATCAATACTACTGTCCTACTGCTCAAGGGTCAAAAGAAGTTTAACCTTCAGTCATATGGCTCTATTATTGTTTAGTCACCAGAAAAGAAGCTCTCTGTGAATCCTTGGTTAATATGTTAACTATTGTAAGGTCACACAGTAATGAAATAACAGTGTCAATTGTTAAGGTAGGTGTAAAAATGAAAACCAGTACCACCTATTTTCAACCATGTTGTGTTGCTAAGCATTGCTCAAAAAAGTTTATTTGTAATTCCAGTTGACATGCTAAGTTTCCAAAGATACCATGTTAGGCTCATTTAGAGGAAAATGTGTATGAAATTATCCTTTAATATCTCCGAAATAACCAGTTAATTTTTTCATGCAGTAAGAGAATAAGGTGTTTGAGGTGTAATTATTTTACATGACAGGTCGCTTCAGAAAACATGCATAATATAAAGAATAATAAAGATAAAAATTTGGATGCATGCAAATACATTAATGTATGCACACATTTACACACACAAGTTACAGATGCACCACCTTATCAGCAAACACAGTTTCTCCCAGCAGCAGCTGCAGGACACCAACCAGCAACAAGCAGTTCTTTGAATGAACTGTGACAAGGTGTTGTTCTTTTCCCCCCTCCCTCTGTCTTCTGTCTTCCGGGAACACTAATAGGCTCCATGCAGAGTAATGTGACCAATTGAATCATCCTCGGCCCGGAGCTGGAAGCTGCAGATCGGAGGAGCAGAGAGCGCCGCGCTCAGTCCGGCTCCCACATTGAGAAAACCTCTCTGGGGTGACACTTTATCAGTTTTTGCTCTGGACTCCTCTGGGATTTTAAACACCGTCCTCCCAAAGGAACTAGTGGCATTTTTTCCATTTGCCTCGGCCCTTTTGCTCCTTTGACAGACCTCAGACCAGCTTGTAGGTGAAAAGGTCAGAGGGCCCCTCTTTAGCCCTGACTGCACTTCTAGGTGAGTACAAACTCCAGTGTGATGCTGGGCACAGCTGAGGCACTCATACCAGGACAATGAGTGAGTGATCAGCTGTGATTTGATCAATTTGGTGACCTGCTAAGGCAATGAGTTGTGTACGTCAAAGTAACTTGATGACACAATATGAAACAGGATTTATCAGATGACATCAGTTCTACGCACTTTATAAACTTTGTTAATTACATCAAATGCAGAAAAGAATTTATTTCTGAACTGTTTTAAGCAAAATACTGTTACCAGCTAAAACCTTTTTCCTGCAGCACAGAGGTGGTAAACTTACTCTGGTTAATCCTAGTTGTAAATAACTAGCAAGGACACAAGGGCATCTGAAAGTCAAGACACCACCCTTTTTTATGTTTATCACTACAATGCTAGAGATAATCAAACATATTTATTTTTGTGTTTCTTTTTTCTGGGAGAAAGTGGCGTAAACAGGGAATGGATAAACTTTACAGCTGCAGACTGAATGTTGCATAAACCCCTCTGCACCCCTCCGAGTTTGAAAAAGAGACATTTCCACTAACTTCCTCACTTAACTTGTACATTAGCATAGGTTAGAGACATGGAAAATGGCTGACTAGTCACCGTCACGCGTAGCTGTCATTACTAGGAGATGATTACAGTAAAGTCTAAATAATCCACCAGCCTCAGGGACTTCACTCTCCTCAGTGGATTTAAACAAAGTGCTGTTTGTTTGCATCGTCATACATCTGAACAACTTACAGGAAGGAGAAAGCTGTAAATTTAACTTAAGTTAATTACCATAACTGAGTTATATTCTAGGTTGAAGTTATGGATTCAAATTTTGCTTAAATAAAAGTAAAGAATTTGCTAAAATGTACACATGTAAAAATTAAAGACAGTAAAGGCATATTTCCTCCAAGCATCGTTGTAATTATTTATGAACTTGATGAAATGGGTTGAAAAAATAGCTTTCTAAGAACTGGTTAATGTTCGCTGCATTAACTCTGCAGACTCTTACTTCTAGTTTGTATACCAAAACAGGATGCAACACATGTTTGCATCAAAGGTGTGTGATAGTGTCTGTTTCTGACCATAGGAGTTCAAATGAATCTTAAAGGTGCAGCACCAATCACACACTGCAGACTGATTTGCCTTCTTGTCACTTCCTTGTCACCTAAACATTTACTACTAATTTTCATGAGCAAATTCATTTTGAAGGAAACATAATGCTGCCCAAATTACATTGACTGAGTAAACAAATATTTTTACTGGACATATGCAAAGTCACATTCGTCTTTAAATTTATATTCCAAATGATGTCATATTTAGCATATACCAGTACTTTCTTTCATCTGTTTTCCTACAACATTCTTATGGCAGCTAAAGCTGGATTAAGGTTTTAACGAGACAACACAAAGCACTTGGATACGTTTATGGAAAGATATGGAAAGACGTCGTCTTGGTTAAAAACTGAAGTCAACTCAGACTTGAAGCATGAAATTAATTTACTTAAACATGATTTAGTGGCATAAAGCTAACCACACACAGGACATGAATCCTGGGTTTACAGTGCTGTGTCATCAGTTTGTGACATCAAAGGAACTGATAGTGAAACTATTCTTATGCAGTGAAAATGTACGTATATCTAACTACTCCTCAGCAATGGTGGAAAGTATCAAGTACATTTATTCAAGTACTGTACTTAAGTACAATTTTGAGATTTTTGTACTTTATTTGAGTATTTCCATGTGTTCCTACTTTACACTTCCACTCCATTACATTTCAGAGGGAAATATTCTACTTTCTACTCCACTACATTTATTTGACAGCTTTAGTTACTTTATAGATGAAGATTTGACACAATGGATAATATAACAAGCTTTTAAAATACAACACATTGTTAAAGATGAAACCAGTGGTTTCCAACCTTTTTGTCTTTTGACGTCTTACAAAAAGCAGTGTGTAGTCGGGCTCACATTTCACATGTCTATGAGTTGTTAACAGCTCCACCAAATAGTGATTTTTCCCTCTAAACTTCTCACATGCTTTCATTTCAATAAATGTTCCAATGATCCAATATTTCACCAGATCAATGATTAGAGAAAAAGGCCAAAACCTTTCCTCTCCCATTAATTATATCATGACCCCTCAGATTTATCTGGTGACCCTTTGGAGGGGCCTGACCCCTAGGTTGGGAACCCCTGGACTAAAGTAGCTAACTGTATATAAAGTAGTGTAAACTAGCTCCACCTCCAGCAGCTACAACAGTAACATGCTGCTCTAACACTGATGCTTCACTATTAATAATCTAATGATGTCATATATAATAATATATCAGTCAGAGGGACCAAACCACTACTTTTACTGCAACACTTTAACTACATCAAGCTCATAATACTCTTTACTTTACATTGATTTGGATACTTCTACCACGGCTCCTCATTATGACTTAAACTGAGTTGTCTTAAGCTCACTTTGTGCCTTGTACTGTATTAGAACAATTAATGAACTTTACCCTAAAAATACAGTACCAGTCAAAAGTTTGAACACACCTTCCAGTTTCCTTGAATGAGAAAGTATGTCCAAACTTTCAACTGGTACTGTACTTCATTATTATAATCACAATTTTAACCCATACAAATGTTTAAAGAAAGACTTTTTAAAGAAAAATGAAAATAGAAATAGTTGATTCTTTCTCTTACAAATGAAAAATGATAGTCTTACTTTGGTCTGGTGTGACCAGTGTATTGTGGTGCTAGCTTAGTGTTAGCTAATGTTAGTAGAGAATTATCACTCGACTCTTCAGTCCCCCTTGATTCTCCCCTGTGAGTTTTAGAGCTTCTTTCAGTTGATTGTTTTGGTTTTTGGATGCAACTTTACTGTTTTGATTCACTCTCAGCTGTTTCCTGTGAGACCCCAAAAAAGAGCGAAAAAGGTGGCGTAAATCGTGGACTAACATTAATCAAGTGGACACAATAAACACAGCTCCAAAAGGAATGCTAATGTTGCTCTGCGTCTGCTGGATGTTTAAAGCAACACATTTGCTATATTAGTATCAACTTAAAAGCTGATACTGTGTCAATGTTGTGTTTACAGCTTGTTTACATTGAGCCAAAAACATAGATATCATAGATATTGCTGTATAACTGACATTACTGAATCAGGTTGGTAGCCAGGTTACTTGTATTACTTGTGTTACTACTTCACACAAAAAGTGAAGAAGGCCTATAACTATAACCATATAACTAACACATGTTTGGTACCATGTGTATTTTATGTATTTTTACATACATGTATTGTAATATATAGATAGATAGATAGATAGATAGATAGATAGATAGATAGATAGATAGATAGATAGATAGATAGATAGATAGGCCAATGTGTTTACTGCACTTTTTATTTTATTTTAATAAATCTCTTCTGGAATTGAATGTATAAAACTTACTAAGGACCTTTATAGAAACCAAGGAAGAAGAAAAAGGAAAAGAAAGTATGGGAAAGTATGGGTACCTTAACGATTAGTGTTTTTAAAATGACTGAATATCTGAAAAAATGAAGAAAAAAACTCATGCAGGCATATGTTATATTTGAAAGTCGTCCATTTTAATCCACGCATGTGTAACTTTCCAACAATCCCAGAAAGCATTGATTTCCATGTACTTGTCAGATGCTCTAATGGCTGGTGAGGTCACTGGCTGATGCAGTGACAGCTCTGACAGACTGACTGTGCACTCATAGTCAGTATAATGAAGTCTTAGCCAGCACATGGCTCTCATGTGACAACCTTGCTGACTGTTATCAGGCTGTGTTTCCCCCAGCCTCATTACAAAGACAAATATCTTTCTAAAATCAACTACACATTCACCCTACACAGTCCTTATTGACCTGCTACTACTTCACCTTATGTCAAGGATAAGTCCTCGGTTGGATGCTCTTTGCTTCAAAGATGAGCAGAAAATGTTTTCTGATGTACCAAGACTATTCATGTTTAATTAACTAAAAAGTTGACAATTCTTTACTCAGTTTAGTCACTGACAAACCAAGTAACTTTTACATTTGTCTTCTGAAGTTTAAAGTAGTGGGAAATGCTCTAGAAAACTATCACTATTTTTGTTATTAATGTGTTTAGCTTTGAAACAATGCTGTTGTATGAATTTATCAAACTTTATTAACATTATTCCCTATGACCTCACACTAGATTTATTTTGCTCCAGTTTTAAGTGTCTCACTCTCCCAGTTTGCTGTATTTGAAAGCTATGCAAAGTTCAAATCAAATGCATGAAAAGAATTTGCAAGTGCACATTACATACATGCATAAAATGATGTGAAATGTATATTGTAATTGGTGAACAGGACAAGTTGAGAGCCATGCAGTGCAGTAAGTTTAAAGCTCCCCGCAGATGAAAGACACATTCCTACTCTGCATGTCGCTGTGTTCCTCAGACAGATACCCAGCTGGGACCTGCTCTAATCTCCTGGCAACAATATTGACATAGAAATAGAAACTCTGGAGAGGACAGGAGTCTAGCTGTCCGCCTGTCAGGACTGCCTTCACATACATCTGGTGGTCAGAGTTCCTCTACACACATGTCCTGTTTAAATTAGATACATGGTAAAGCTGTAGACACAGCTTAACCTTGGAATTTAAAGGAACAGTCACACATTTTGGCAAAATTGAGTTAGATGACAACATGCCTTATGTTTCCAGGATATTTTATCCTACCTTAGATCAAACACTGTAAACAAACTGCATGCTGAGCTCCATCAGAAATAAAACAAGTCTAAAACTGATGCTAAAATCAGTAATTTTGTTGCAACTGGAATAGCCTGTTTGTCAGTAAAATTAAACAGTTGTATTTCCTTGGGAAAGAATGCGCTCAGGACAGGTTATAGCAGTTTATTCTTCCTAAAAGACCAGTAGGCTTATTATGTGAAAGATGTGTAAGGTTTTACAAAGTTGAAGAAAAGCTCATGGAGTGTCTAAAGGTGAAAGAAAGGGTTCATCCTGGGAAGCATAATTGTGCACAGTAAATAACATGGCAATCTGTCCATTAGATATTATATTTCAAAAAGCAAAAATTATTTAAAAGCATGAAAGAATGAGTGTAATTGTATAAATGAGTATAATACTTGAGTGTCTTTTATCATTTTACTTCAGGATCATCCACACCTTGCCCTAACCTGCTTGAGATCCACCTGTAACCATGACAACCAAATCCAACAGCAGTGTTCTGGGTGGCAAGGCTTCCTCTTCTCCTCTCCTGTCCTCACCAACCCGCCAGCGCCTGGTCACCAAAGACGGACACTGTGCCCTCCGTCCCCCGCTGTGCCCTACAGGCTCATGGCGCGGGGCCTCGAGCCGAGCCTGGCTGCTGGCCCTGCAGGACATGTGGGGACTGTTGGTGGGACTGCGCTGGAGATGGGTCCTGTTGGCTTTCTGTGCCTCCTTCCTGGCCCACTGGCTGCTATTTGCCTGCTTGTGGTACTTGCTGGCCCACCTCAACGGAGACCTGGCTGTGCAGGATCATGATGCCCCACCACAGGGGCATGTGGTTTGTGTGAAGCACATTACCAGCTTCACTGCTGCCTTTTCCTTCTCCCTGGAGACACAGCTGACCATCGGCTATGGCACCATGTTCCCCAGCGGGGACTGTCCCAGTGCAATAGCACTGCTGGCTGTGCAGATGCTGCTGGGGCTCATGCTAGAGGCATTCATCACAGGTACAACACTTATTCCCCAAACCCTTCCCTCCACAAATATCATTCCTCTTCTAATCACAATTTTAATTGTCAGTTAAAACACATGTAATGGCCCAAATATAAGACAGCATTTTTTGTGGATATTCATTTGAAGTTGGGGGTCAGAATATTTTCGAGACATAATCTCAACAACAGTTTTTTTGAGCGTTGTGTCAAAGTGTCTTCCCCCATCAAATTGTATTCCCCTTATATCAACCTCATCAGTAATCCCAACCACTTGTCTTCTGCAAAACTTAATTAAGCTCAATGCAAACTTACCTAACATGAGACCTTGCCCCAACCATGGAAAGTAGAGCTTTGGAAACACACAGGGAAACGCTGCTCAAAGGGGAAACAGACTTTGACATGACAGCAGGTCTTGTGTTACAGAGCAAGCGTCCTACATTAACAGAATGTTGCCTTAATGGTTATTTGTATCCTTCATGTTTAGCAGTAAATTGTTTAATAATGACTATTGCACTGGAATAAATTAATTGTTACAAAGCATCTGATGCAAACAAAATGGTGACATCTGCTGGGCGACACTTGAATGTAGGCTACAAATAAGGCCCTCATGGGCAAAACTAGACAAAAAAGTGGACAAAAACATGAAAAAATGCAAATTAAAAAACTACTGTTTAGCTTATGGTAGCCTATGAGAAGTAACATGCACAATCTTTAAGGCCTATACACACTCTCTCTGAGTTTGTGCCATGTGACTGTGATCTGGACAGCTTTTGTTTATTTTCTGAAAGTACACCACCTCCATCGCTGTCATCACAGATGAAATTTGTGCGATTTGCCCGTATACATGAACAGTGATGCAAGGAGGAATGTGGAAGCACTTGAAGCGTACTCATTTTCACACCTGACCAATCACTTTGGAAAACAGACATAACTGTTGGATTGTCAAATTTTCAGAATTCTTTCTTCTTCTTTTTTTTTTTTAAATGGGCAGTGTAGAGCTCTCGCTCTCTAAATGTTGAAGATTTTCAACACCATTGGACTATCTGAACAGCATATCATAGTTATTTTATTATTGGCCTTTAATAGTTTAGTATGTCTGAGACCAACTAGGTCATACAAAGTGTCATGCAACTACATCTAAAGGCAAAAGTGAAAGTTGGTCAATTATAAAACTTGCTAAGAACAGCTCCGCCAACTCTGGTGTCAGAAGGTGTCAAGGGAGGGGGATTCTGACACTGCTTGATGATGCACTATGCGCTTCTTCTGAAGTATACTGGCCCCTTTGTCATACAGCTTTCCTGTGCAATGGATTTATCAAAGATTTAGCTTGTGCTCATGGAATCGACTTGTGTCCCACCTTGGCCCAATTAATGAATGATATTTGATCTTTTTAGGGTCTAAAACCTGGCCCTTCACTAACCAATGTGGACTTACATTGATATGTACGGTTAGGTCGCAAAGCAGACAACAAATCATACAATATTGCTCAATCTATTGAATATGCATTAAAAACAAATACAGAGCCATATTTTTAATTGGACTTGTGCATTTTAACGTTCTTTAGTTAAATGTACTTTTGGTACCCATTCATTTTGTGCTTCTAAAACATTAAGTTGTTTTACCTCTGTTGCTATTGTCAGAACAAAATTTATTTTACTCAAAAGCAGCATGAGACAAACACATACTAACAAAGTAAAGCATCTCATATCATCACATCACACTGAAGTCTCATTGTCTTAACCCTCAGGTGCATTTGTAGCCAAGATTGCACGTCCTCAGAAGCGAGCAGGAGCCATTCAGTTCAGTCCCCAGGCAGTGGTGGGCCAACACCAGGGCCAGACGTGCCTCATGCTACGAGCCACCAACCTGCTACAGCGGCCTCTGGTAGATGTGAAGGTGAGTGCTGTGCTCTATGAGGAACATGAAGGTCAGGCTCTGCACCAGACCTCTCTGGACTTCCACTTGGATCATCTGGGCCAACAGCCCTGTCCCTTCTTCATCTTCCCACTCACCTTTTACCACCCACTGGACCGCCGGAGCCCCCTCTACCCTGCCCTGTGTGAGGGCATATCCAACCACTTTGAGTTGGTGGTGTTTCTGTCGGCCTTGCAGGAGGGAACTGGAGACACCTGCCAGAAGAGGACCTCCTACCTGCGCCAAGAAATCCAGTTTGACCGTCGCTTTGTGCCGGCCTTGGGGCTGGATGCTCGAGGGAGGTACATGGTGAGCACCCAGCACTTTGACACGGCCCACTCAAAGGAGCCCTTGGACAAGGACTGTGTGGTGCAGATCAACGGTGATGGCAGTGACAGGATGGAGTAAGGATGCTGTAAGGGAGGTTACCTAGGGACAAAGGGGAGTTTCTGAGGCATAATCGGGGAGGGTAACTATGGGGCAGATACTTTTGTCAGCAGGAAAATTTGGTAAATCTAAATTTGTGTCATTTGCAATTAAAAAGTACATCAGTCTCCTCCAACTAATCAGTTGAAGTCCCTAGAACAACAACTAGGGTATGATTCCCCACTGGCTTCCCACCCATCCATATTGCTTGACCAACAGGGGGCACCAGCTTTGGAAACTGAGTGTGAAAAAAACACTACTGTGGATTGGATTTTATTTACTCCAAACATGTTGAATCACTAAAATAGATCCAACAACCCAAAAAACATGTGCAGTCAGACTATCAGACAGGTTGAAAACTAACCTTTAGGGTAGCCAAATTTATATGGAAGAGAAAATGATCAAGTTAAAATTACCCAATAATTGTAAAGAAACTACACAGTACACAACTCTGCAGCTGGATGAATCTTTTTTTTTTTTTTTTGCCTTTTTTAGCTCCTAGTTTTGGTTTTACAGCCAATCACATCTCTCATCAACCTGGTTTCCAGCAACAGCAAGCAGCTGTTTTCAGTGATAAAAAATAAAAAACTCTCTAATTAACAGACAGTTAAGACTACCTGCCCAGCACCAAACAGCAGACAATGTTACAAACTATCTGGTGAGCATACAAAAACTTGCTTTAAGATGAAGAAAACCATCATTGTAAAGCTGCTATGCAAAGGATTTAGAAACAATAATAAAAACAACAAAATAAAAGTTATCTGCAATAATCACAAACCAATTCTACACATAGAGGCTTTGAGGAAACCACATGGCTGAATCTGTCAGCTCAAACAGTGGAATCTATGTATTCCTCAGTCTGTGGGTGTAATGTTTCAGAAAGCTGAATCCAATTTGGGAGAACTGAATTAGAAAAGCATTATGCCATCATAATTTGAATTCTTTAATCTGAATTAATCAAAATTTAATCAGAATATTTCAACTGAATTGCACAAACATAACTTCATTAATTATCCAAAGTTCACAAAGTTTACAAATGAATAATACAAATAAAATTCAAAATGAAACCATGTATAGTGTACAAAGTCTGAACTACAAATTTGGATGTACCACATTCAAATCTAAAATCTGCTGGCACTAATATCTGCCTATAGGTGACAGGTAGTGAGTAATGGTAGGCATAATGATAAGAAGATATTACAGGGTCGACGCTAGGTTGTGGAGTGGGAGGCAGTGATAAATCTATTCATTCATTTTCATAAGTCAGTACTCAGCATGTCATGCACTTGCATGCTCCTGAGTTCCTTCACTATTGACCACACCTACTGCAGTCTTACTTAAAAGGACCACACCACCATTTTATAGTGTTTTACATTGTTGAATGTTTTTTTTCTGTCTTGCAGACAGCCACTGCTTTCAGTTCATTTCACTAGACTGTGAAAATCTATTTACAGACACTTGAAGCAGAAAACACCCTTCACTGTCATCAAAGTTTATGCTACTGAGGCGCTGTGTGGTAACATATCACTACACACTATTTGTCATAGTATACCGAAACAAACAGAACCAAGAGGCTGCCTGTGGTAGAATTCATTGCATTTAATAACTAAACTGGTGTAGTTAAACAATGCATTACACCAGTGGATTTAAATTTCTATGAAACTGAAGTAAATATTGTCTGCTTTGGAGAATTCTATTTGACACAGAGGGACATTTTAAATTGGCAAACCTCAGCGCCAACCCTGTAAAACTGAATATGGAATTTGGTGGTATGGCAGGTATAGTGTGTTATATAGTATATATACTTATAGGTATAAGTGTGTAAAGTACCAATAAGGAAGGGACAGAACGCAATGACTCTACTGTCATCTATATAAAAGGGCATTCATGTTGCTGATCAGAGACTGGCAACACAACTGATGGATTAGACTATCAACATGAGCTGACAATCACAACAGACCATCAGATGGTTGTAATTCCATTGCCAATATTAAGCTGCTGAGGTTATTCATCAGAGGCCTTAGGAACAAAAACATCCACGTCTTAAAGTGAGCTATCTAACATTAGACTGACCTGCATGAAATGAGGTATGGCTCAGTAGTGACTGATAGAATGATACTGACTGCTGATTGATTTGTAGATTAATGCCTTTACTTTGAAAAATCATTGCCTAAATCATAATGTGAAGCAAAGATTAAACATATAATGTTCAATTTGTACAATAATAAATGTTTCTAGATTGAGCAAAGAGTTAGGGAAGTTAGGAAAAAAAAGTCTATATGTTGTAGTGAATGTGTGTTTGTATTTGGAGTATTTTCCCTTTAAAGGTTGTCGATATGAAGAAAATCACTGTGCCATCTATATGGTTTAAAAGAAATCATGTAACAACTTCAGACATAAGAGAGAAAATGTTCCACAAAATATGATTGTGAAGGATGAGATACCATTGTGTCTCACATGCTTCAGTGCCTTTGTACAGTGTACATGAAATAAATATTTTCTAAACAAGCTTGATAGTGACACGGACCATTATTACAATGAGCCTCTGAACTCCTACATCACCCCATCACAGTTATCATGGAGATAACAGACACTGTACAGCAATGTGTATCCACTTGCTTTAACAATGCTGCTCCCTGGTGGTGATTGCATGTACATTTTCATCAGACAGAATGAAATAATTATCATTAAATGTTTGACTAATATCCATTTCATTATTGTCTTTAAGTGATCAATAAATAGGTCCAACTGATATGAGCTGTTTTGTAGAGGGTCCCTTTGTGAAAACCAAGTTGTAGGACCTTCAGTATTGTATGCATATGTTTAAAATTAATCTATGTTTAAGAACCACACAGCCAACCTGGATGCATCAATAGTTACATCAATGTAGACAATGAACTATTTCCCAATGATGCTTCCATAGATGCTTTATGAATAATGAGACACATTCAGTATTTTTCCATATCATTTTTTAAAATCCTTTACTGCAATCAAGTCAAAGTTTTTTTTTCCATTCTGATATAACACAATATCTTTACAAGTCCCCAAAAATATATTTCACTGAGCATTTTATTTTTATTTATAATTGGCAACTTATATGTGTCTGCTAAAACAAATAACAATATATACTATTTTATTTATGAAAAAATACACTGTCAGTTTCCACAACAAATACCCAAGAAGGTATGTGATACACACAGTAGTTTTGTTATATGACAACTACAACATGCTACAACTTAAATATGTTAATAAAGAGTAAATAAAGGGCCAAATATATGAACTGCACAGTCAGGGTTTCTCAGCCTTTACTGAGTCGGAGCTTCACTTTTAGGTGATTCCAAGCTGTCAGTAATGTGGATGACATACATTTAACATTTAATACAAATAAATATATATTCAGTTTTATTTTACTGTAGATTTTTAAAATGGATTACTTTCACTTAAAAAACATCTGCACATTAACCCCAAATAGGTTTTGGTTTCCAAGGCTGGAAAACTCTGAAATAGACAGTTTTCCCACTGAGGAAACTAAGTAGAGTCTGTTCTTAATTTTCTTCATTTTTGACAATGATATGTTCAGATGGATGTCAATGTCATGTCTGTGTGTTACGTATAGAGCTGGAGCCAGGACATGCTTAGCTTAGCTTAGCATAATCACTGGAAGCATCTGTCCAAAGTTCAAACACACAGCTACCAAAACCTCTAAAAGTCACTGATTGAATTCCAGATGAAACTGCATTTTGAGAGTATCCAACTTCCATATTGTGACGTATTTCTGAGTGAAACAGGATAGACAGACGGGACATAACACTGGGAGGATTTTGATTTGAACATTGAATTAGCGGGCGTATCATATTGAATCTTAGCTCTGTGGTGCTAAAAGTCGAAGACTGATTGATGGGTGGATGTCATGATTTTATTGGTTGAAATTGGTTGGTTAAAGCCTACGTAAGCACATGTCATATTGTTTCACTGGAAGAAAACATGATTGGATTTTGATACAAGAATAAAAAGGAATTGATATTTTGGGGCGGTTCTGGCATATATTGTTAAATAGGTGCACAATATGACTGGGGATGTGATCTAAAAGGGTTAAAAAAGGCATTTTTCATTTGACTTTAACATGTTGTATCTTGTTTGTTTTGCCTGCACCCAAACTGAAATGTAGAACTATTTGTGATTTAAGTGGGAGCCTCTGGCTATAGCATAAGATGGTCAGTAAAGTCTCTACAGGCATGGTGGTACCAAACCTTGCTGACCTCACTGTGATGACAAGGCTCCAGGAAGCTGCACACAGTCATTGCATCAATTGTTCATTGAGAGATAGCTGCAATACATAACAAATGGGATTGAACATGCTAATCAGTGGATTTTAGAGGTTTAGAGGACATGGGTAGGTAGGTGTAACTGTTTCCCCCTGCTTCTAGTCTTTATGCTTATCTAGGCAAACCATGTTCTGAATCCAGCTCTGTACATCACAACCAAACATGTGATCGATATCCATCTGAACATCTCACTTTTGGAGAGAACACAAATAAGTGTCTTTTCCCCAATCCTGTTTCTTGGCTAATGTTAATTACATAGCTGCATAGCATAGACACTGGTGTAACTCTCCCTGCACACTGAGATCTTGCTGCCTCTGTTACCAACTACACAGTTAAATTAGACTTCAAATGCAGTAGACTGAAGTGAAAGATCAGAGTCAGGGTGGTTCAGTGTGCAGCCAGCAGGCACCTCTAACATACACCCACCATCTTCTGCTCACACTGTGCTTTGCATAATTATGCCACTATTAGAGATTTCTGAGACCACATCATATTTGTTTGCTTGGTTTTCTGACTGTGCTGATTGGGGAGCTGGACTAAAGCTGAAAGGAGAAACTGACTGTTGTATTTTCAGCGTGTTCAGGAGAGAGTGCAGCACCGAGGCTTTGTTCTGCCGCTAAAATACGAACAGCTCCTACCAGGAATTGCTACATGTGACACGTGAGAGACGCTACATGTCTACATTTGTGGTGTGCTGACAGAGTGTTGCCATAGCAATGGAGACAGCTGTATCCCATTTCAAGGGAACTTCAAAAGGTCAAAGCCTATGAAGTCAAAGGACAGAAGGGAAGTAGGCTGAACCTTTTAATCTACAGAGGATCACATTAGTGTCATGGTGAGTTCCTGTTCATAGCCCAGATCAGTACGTCATAATGGACTTTAAGATACCAAAAACCACAAAGGTCACATAAGCCGAGTGCTCCAAATTCAGACAGAGAATGTAACTGCCATGTTGAGCCATTACGACGTATTCTTGAAGTGTCAATTTAGAAGAACTGTGAAATGGGATACCTCTTACATAATCTCAGACAAAAGTTTAATCTCAAAAAAAGTTTAGAGTCACAGATGCAAACTTGAAATGGAACATGTATTAAGTATGTACATGGATGACTGAACAGAACATTAAAAAGGAGCACTCCAGATCAGTTTACTAGTCAAGGTTAATTCCACTCAGCCTGTGAAAACATAACCCAGAGTGATGTCATCAGGGTCTTGTAGACTACAATTTCCTAATAGAGAGCCTGCGTCACAAAACGATGCTGCAGAGTTTGAAAGATGTGGCCTTTTCCAGGCAGGGAAGGTCTAATGACAGATGTCAAGCATTGTATGATGGGAAATGTAGGATATAGTGATCCATCTCTGACATTCCCATACTTTATAGAAGAGTAACACTAAATCGTTGGAGTACCCTTTTCAAACTTACACTGCAAATGATTTGAAAAACCATAAATTACACTCTACAACCAAATATGAATTCTGACATCACAGTGTATGACACATCAAGGTGTCTATTTGAAATAAATTATTCAAAAAATGCTGACCATTGCTTTAGTGTTGTGGATAATCAACACTGAGTTGGCAACTCTGCTTCAGTCACTTGCTCTGCAGATGTGGTAGGAGATTTATAATACTCATCTGTTTTACATAAAAATAAGATCATTTAAAATATATCAGAATCTCTACTGTATATAATGCATTTGTTCTGCATGCATTGCATGCTTTTAAAGACAGCATATTAAAGTACACCATACACAGATTCACATGACAACTTAGCATCTGTCTAATAGCTGGGTCATGAGAATTCAGGTCCTCAAAACAGGTTTACACTACAGGAAATGTTCAGAAACTCTTGTGTAACAGGTAAGCACACATACTTAATGGAAGCTGCCCCTACATCTTTCATCTTAATGTGTGGTTTTATGAAATGGGCTTCAAATTCAGTCTGCTGTTGTTGACCTGGGTTTAGGCATCGAGTTAATCATGAGTTAACATGGCCTAATAATCAACTTCTACTTTTCTTTGGAGAATGAGATGAGATGATCAACTTCAGTCTCATGTCTGCATGTTATGCATGGAGACATGGTTTCACTAGCTCAGCATAAGGATTGAAAAAATAATACACCTACCAATATCTTCATTTCTGAGGGAGTTATGAGATGTAATTATTTATTGAATAAAAGTTAATCCAGCTGGTACCTCTGTGCAGCTTCACCAGCTAATTTGTAGTTTTGTGCACAGGTTTTGGTTTTTACATTTACACTTTGTGTATGGATTAAACAAATGAGCTACAAAAAAGTGTTAATTCTGACATTTAGAAGTATTGGTAATCATATTTTGAACTTTGGATAGAGCTAGACTAGCCATTTCTCCCTGCTTCCAGTCTTTATGCTAAACTAGGCTAACCACATTATGACTCCAGCACCACACACACACACACACACACACTCTCAGAGGTATTAATCTTCTCACTCTCAGAAAGAAATATTTGAACTATATCTTTAAAGATAATGTTCCTGATTTTGAAACTTGAGTTCACAGTTGAGTTTCAGTGGACATTTCGGGATTTCGGACACAATTACAAACTGGGGAGTGTACCTTTAAGCTTCTGGTTAGTCCTACAGTAGTCGCTCAAATCCTTGTTAAACGCCGTCTCAGATTGTTTCAGTCTAAGACTATATTGTATGATGTTCATGAAAACCAATCGAGCAGTTTAGTATTGGACCAGTCAACTGATCCAAGAGTCAAAGTCAGTGGTCAAACTTGCATAAGGCTTAATTTGCCAACACCAAATGTCTCCACACTATGTGATGCAATTACTTATATTATACTATTATCATACTGTTATTTATACTAGTTTCTATTATTCTATTTCTATTACGTCGCAGGCTGTAGAGTAGATCTTCATTTAATTACACCAAGTTTAATAGTGTTAACAAAGTGAGGATGAAACGAGACTATCTGACATAAACCATGAACGGTAACATGACATTAAAAATGCTTCACAAACCCAATACACAAACATACAGTAAACCCAGAATAGTGATCTAACACAACATATACAGCAGGTATTGAACCAGAGCATACTGAATACAGCTTCACTTTGGCTGGACAAGCTAAAATTCCTTTGAGGTGAAGTTCTGGTACTGTACAGAGGGACATGTGAAGAAAAAAATCCACAGTTAAGCACAATGAACTAATGATATTTCCATGAATTTGGACAGTTCACCAAATATTTCCTTATGAGTAGTGGTTTAGCTTTGTGGTATAAATAAACCTCACCTGTGATGTGTTTGGAAGTATTTTCAAGTATTCATGTGAGTATTAAATGCATCTTTCTATCTTTGTCATAAAGTGCCAAATTCTGAGCGATGACATTAGTTCAAGTATGAGTAGTGTGAAGATATTTCTGCAATTAGTAACACTGAATGTGCACTTCAGGGTTTTCATCTACTTCCTGTGCAGGGTCAGGAGCAGAAAGTTGACTGCAGCTGCTTGAAGGCGGCTTGCCTCTGTTTTTTCTCCACTTCCTGTCTTTTGCGTTCTTCTTTTTCCTCTCGGATCTCGGCCTCAAACTTGCTGCCCAAAGACAGAGCCTGCATCTGGTAACACAGAAATGACATAAACACAGATTGTCCTTAAATTCCAAAACAGCCCTGCATGGCTGCTTCCATATGCTTTACTCTTTTGAATTCTAGGGTCGGTTCTCATTCGCCTCAGATTTAAAGATTTATCCTAAAATCTCACATAAAATCTTGACCGTTCTCACCTGTTTGAAATATGAAAATATTCTGACTTTTTCCTGTAATATTGTTTGTATTCTTAAAACATGTTGACTTAATTCTTGAAATCTTTTCATCATTTCATAGCAGTGGCACTAATACTCCATCATACTTTACCTTCATCATTTATATTGCAGAGCACTGTGCAATGCAATAAGAGCTGTACAATACAAAAAATGTCTAGCATTGTTGGCTTGTGCAAAATTACAACAAATAATCTGCTGAGTAAAATTTCTTCATAACTGACCAATAAGTCCAATGTTAAAAAAAAAAATCTTTCAACCTTAAATGCAAGACATGATGTTTAACATGCTCCTGAAAAAGGTTAAATATTGTCAAGTGCTTCACAGAATAAGTAAGACAACATACAGCATAAGGTTGGGGTGTAACACTACACAAAATCCATGGGCTGATATATACTGTAGTTTTGAGGTCACGGTTCGGTACAGCAGAAAAAAAAAGAAAGATAGGAATTAATATTTTGGTCTTTTATTTTGAAAAATCCAATAATGGCCAATTGGCCAAAATGATCACTGAAACAGTTTAGTTGTGCTGCAGTAAAAAAGGAAAACAACCTTTCTGCTGTTGTTTTATATGATTCATTGTCCAACTGTATGTAAAGTAATTGAAACTAGCTCCACTTCCAGCAGCTACAACAGTAACATGCTTCACTATTAATAATCTAATGATGTCATATATAATAATCTTTCAGTCAGAGGGACCAAATCAATACTTTTTAACTACAATTTTCTCTCTCAGAACTGGTTCTTACAACATGCTGTCTGACCACATTAGAAATCTTTTTTTTTTTTTTTCATTGTTCTGAATGGTTTCACTCAAAGGTGGAGTGAAAAACCAACCATCACAGAGAGGGAGGGAGCAACCGTCAATGAGAGGGAGGGGAACAGGGAGACGCAGAGTTTTGCACTTGGTCAGAGTTTGGGGTCTCTTGTTAGTTATTCTGACAGCAGTGACACTGCAGGGTAACCAGGTAACCAGGCTAACTTGGCTAAGCTGGCTAGCATACATCCATGAGCGTGCTACAGCTACGTGGTGCACTCCCAGAATGTTCCAAGTGGAATTCGCGCTCCAGAATTATTGTTCCAAACATCAGATTAAGTGGATTATTAAACTATTTTGAGGGTAACTGTTTGGTCACAGAGCACACCAAACCAAGGAAGGCCACGTACCGAACTGAACGTTCTGCAGGATGAATATACGTACTGTTACACCCCTAGTACAAAGTGTCATCATACCTTGGCTTCAAAGAAGTCTTTGGCCCCCATCACTCCCTCTGTAGAGACGTTGATCTCAGACAACCTGGCCAACGCCATCAAACCGCTCTCCTCCTGCAGCTCTCCGGCTGCTGCCCTCCGGAAGATCAGCAGGAACTGCAGCAAAATGAGTAGATATTCAGCTAGTTAGGAATGTTACATCTCCAGTCATTCTGCAGATTTGACTTTGCTGTGTTTGCGTTTTGCCCTTCACCACACTTCAACATCACATGAGGCAAAACCCCATCATCCCCTTCTAGCTTTTCCCACCTCTGTTCTAATCTACAGCACCTGCAGGCTAGTTTGCTCTTTGACGCACATGCAATACATGAATCACCTCAGGAGGAGACACTCACTGAGATCCACTGGGCAATAGGTAAGGACCACAAGTCATGCTTCAATTCAGCTTTATGTTCTGATTAGGGCTGTAATAATTCATTCCACAGAAAATTAATCTGCAACTATTTTGATAGTTTGAATCATTTATATATATATATATATATAACATTTCTGGTTCCAGGTTTGCTCGTCTTACATGATAGTGAACTGACGAAACAAATGATATCACCATGGGCTCAAGGAAATTGTGATGCACATTTTAAAATATTTTGAGATTTTATAGACAAACAATTCATTGATTATCTAATAAATAATTGGACGATATTGGATTGGATGAAATGAAACGTTCCAAACCAAATCACTTGAGACTGATACCTCATTTGAACACGGGCAAACTCTAAGTGCAAACTGTTGAAAGGAAGCAAAGTAATCAACAGTGACAAGAACCCACAAGGGTTAAATGGTTCATCATTTTTCCCATCTGTCTTAAAACAACAGTCAGGTGTTCATATGAACAGTGAAAGAGGTTTCCCTCACTGTAATCATTCCTCCTGTTTATTCTAGTTATCAAAAAGGACCAGTGTGTAAGATTTAGTGGCATCTAGCAGGATAGACTTAGCAGAAATGGAATATATATTCATAAGTATGTTTTAATTAGTGTATAATCACCTGAAAATAAGAATGGTTGTGTTTTCGTTACTCTAGAATGAGCCCTTTATATCTACACAGGGAGCAGGTCCTCTTCCACAGAGCCCACCATGTTGCACCACCATGTTTCTACAGTAGCCCAGAACGGACAAACCAAACACTGGCTGTAGAGAGGACCTTTTGTAGGTTCTTATACACACTTGTGAGGGAAGCAGGAGCACCACTAGAACCCTCTAAATTCTACACACTGGTCCTTTATAAGATCCCCTTTGAATGTGCTTTCAATGGAAGTGATGGAGGCCAAAATCCACAGTGTGTCCACACAGTCGTTTCAAAGTTGATGTGAAGCTTCTGTTCAGCTTCATCAGTGTGAGTTTAGTCATATCAAGTGGATATCTGACACATTTACAGTCTTTTTAGCATCAAATTCTCCTCTTTGTGTTTCCCTGTTGAGCTGCAGGTGGAAGTATAGAAACAAAAAGAGGGACTTTGGCACTAAAAAGACTGTAATGTTGAAAGATATCAACTGGATTTGACTCATTTGGCTTCATATTAGCTTCACATAAACTTTTAAATACATTTTTGCACAGATGGAGGACTGTGGATTTAGTCACTTACACTCACATTTCTTATATTGTAAGTGTATTATGAATGGTGAGTACTGGACAAATGATTCCAGCAATAAAAACATGTTTCAATGTTCATTTTGGTACCTGACTGTTGTTTTAATACAGACTTGCTGTGAACCCAACCTTTAATTTAAAAAATAAATGATCTGTGGACTCCAGTTCAGGCTGCAGTCACACCCAACCTCCACCCTGCCATCTCTAAGTTGTTTGAGTACAATTGATTCCATGCATATGTACTGACGAATGTGCACTATGTACACATGTTATCAACTGAATTATTAGACGTATCAAAATTAGATTTGGACTCAAGTCCATTTTACTAGACAAGCCTGTCAAAATGTGGGAACAACCCTGAAGCTCTTATCAGTTCAGTTTAAAATAAGCCTGTGGGGGCCCCTGGGGGCCAGAGGCATTTGCCTCCTGTGTCTGGTAAGTAAGCCACGATAGATAAGACTTTGTTTAACCTTACAAACTACTCCTGTCTAGTATGCAGGTTGTAACAGATGTTAAATTAGTATTTTAACATACATGGATCAATTCATGGATCATTTAAAGCATGATTTGCACCTCTATAGCCATCTGTGGTTAATCTACTGTATTTATGCAAACACACTGCAGATACTGTGTGCCATTCATGTGTCTTTATAGTCCAAATTATTCTAGTATTCATAATGCCCTCATTACACAGCTGCACATATTAATGTTGTGCAAAAGTCTAAACATGGGCCACCATTATCTTAAATGAGTGTTTCTCATATACACAGTTTTATATTATGATTGTATTTAAAGCTGATGATTAATGATAATATTAAGCAACCTCAACATGTATTTTGATAAAACTTTATTTTGAAACATGTTTTCAAAACATGATGAAACAAAAAGCAAACAATAACCAATAGAATCAAAATCAATCTCTGTCTGAAAAGGAGCAGGAGGAAGTTAATACTTATCATTTCCTGACCAATCTCATTTAAAAAATAATGCTAATTTCATAAACCTATATATACTTAGTGTTTATCACACATCCTAATACATTTATCTAATGATCAAAAACAACATGAACAGCATCCACCACAAGTGTCAGAGTCACGTCCTCGTCCAAAAACAACTTTTTGTGCCTCTTTTTGAAATTATTTATACTTCCTCTAACTCTTTCCACAAATTCACCCCACAATTTAAAATACACATACTTCTGAGAGAGGTAGGACGTTTTTTCAAATGAAATTGTGCCAACCCTCTCTGTCTGAGAGCAGTTTTGTATGTTGCCAGGAGTTACATTAGGTCCATGAGCTTCATAGCCTGTGATTTTGAACAGTTTGTTATTTTGTTGATGATATACTATTCTTATGGCTCTTTTTGTAGTATGCATAATGATTGTAGGGTGCTTTTGTAGGTGTTTTCCCCCCATACCTTCACACAGTAATTCAATACAGCAATACAAGTGAACAATACAGAATGTACCGTGCTCTATGATCCAGAATGTGCTTTGCCTTTCTCTGAAATCCAACCCTTCTTGCCAACTTTGTTCTCACATGTCTTATATGAGGTTTCCAGCAGATTTTGTGGTCAACTATCACACCCCAAAAAATGTATTTTTATACACTCTTTCAATGTTGATATTATTGATTACTTGTACTTTTGTTTCTGTTTTACAGTTTCCAGAAAACATAAGTTTGGTTTGGTTCAAATTTAATGATAATTTGTTAGTGTCAAAGCACATTCTTATCTTTTCAATTTCTGCTGTGATCAACTTAAAAAAACTGCTGTAAATTCTCCCCAGAAAAAAAGTATTTGTGTTGTCTTTGAATAAAACTAATTTCAATAGATTTGATACCTTAAATACGTCATTAATATGCAGAACAAACAATTGAAGGCCTAATACTGACCCCTGTGTAATGACCAAGCATGCTGATTTGTAGTCACCAGTCTGCACAAATTGTTGTCTTTTTCCCATAGAACTTTCAGCCACTTCTATTATACATATAGAAAATCACTTCCACTATCACTAAAAGCCACACACACACACAGTAATATGACACACTCACCTCTCTGTAGCTCAGTTTGCCATCAAAGTCTTCATCCACCTCTTTGATCATGTTCTTGAGGCCCAGGTGGGTCTGTGGAGCTCCCAGCTTCTCCATCATCAGCTTCAGCTCCATCAGGTCGATGAAGCCGTCTTTACCAGTGTCATACCTACAAAGCACAGAGCCCACTCACTGTTATTCTGGTAGCCTATTAAATACATAGACTGACAGAGATTATAGTTGTATGTACTCAGGTCACAGGTCTAGTCTTGGTTACTAGGAAACAAGCAAACAAGACCTCTAGAGCCAACACCAAAATGACTGGCTCATGATGCCAACTCTCAGTGCTTGACAGTTATTTTATGATGCAATGCTTTATTTTTTTGCAATTTGTAGACTTTTCCTCATTCTATGAATTCTATTTATTAGGTATTACTCTAAATGCCACAAAACCTGAACATCCATCTTACATCTGCTTTTTTTTTTTTTAGCTAATGAGGCCTCTGTAAGACTAGCAATTACCATCTTTACCTTTTCTGCCATGAATTTCACCCCGGATCATTGCATCCGAGCAAAATAAGTCTAGAATGTAGGATTTTTCTCCCCACTAAGCTCTCACCTCTGTCACGACTGCACGTGACAGTGAGAGATTCAAGCAGCCAGTCAGACAGCTGTTATCACCAACTGGATGAGCCAATGGCAAAGCCCACAGAGGCTTATGTCTGATAGGAAGCGTATTTATAGAAGCTTTCAGCAGCTGTGTGTGTGTGTGTGTGTGAGTAATACATAATGAAGTATCAGGTCTGCTGACCCCAGAGTGAGACTAATCTTTTCAGGCCAGAAACCAAGCCATTGTTTCATTACAGCTCTTCAAAAGGGCCACGAGGGCCCTTCTCCCTCTGCGCTCCGTGTTTGAAAAGAGCTTTCATTTAGCGACTGTTAACTGGGAAACAATCAGCTTGACATTACATCATCCCATCCAAGATTAAGAGTCTGTGGGAAAACCTAAAGACTACATGCAGAGTAAAAAGAATACACTCCCACCAGCACCACCAGTACACTTTGTAGCATTTTGGCTTTTTTGATAACTATATCCTCAATAAGGATACTTTTGTTTGACCAAGACGGTAGAAAGGCATCATAACACACCTGAAAATGCTGATCCTAGGAACTGAGGACAAGGGATGCACCGATCCAACAGACTGGATCAAATCCCTGATACTGACATTATTAAGCGGATCAGATATCAGCCAAATGTGACCATTCTGTAACGTTATTGCCTACGTTATGCCACTTCCTGCATGCATTTCACAATAATTGTATTTTAATGTGAAAGCAGTGGTAGCAGCCTTTACAGTGAAACAGAGATGTTGATGCCATTTACCATATATAGTTTTTCTGCACCTTTTTATCATGAGGTTGTTTTTATATATGACTTATATATTAATAAAGCTTTCTAGATGAGAACGAGTCAGAAAATAATAATTCATCGTATTAATGACAAGCAACATGGAGGGGCTGCATTTGTTTAGCAGGACAGTTTTGGTTTGTGAGACATGGGATGGATTGGATGCATGCGCAGTGTTAGTGTTTTAGTGAAGAGATGCAGAAACATGTAATTATGCTGAGAGAAGCCTTTTCCTTTACCTGCCCTGGGGACACAGAGGACAGCGAGTGCTGCTTTGTTTATAACAGCGGCTCAGTCTGTTTGTCAGGCCTATATTCGTACACAACAGCAGTAACCTACAGCAGGAACTGTGTGCGTATGTTACATTGAGCTGCACACTAAAAATGACTTTCATCATCGATTCATTATTTTCTTGGTTAATCGATTAGGTGTTTGGCCTATAAAAATAACAGAAAATGGTGAAAAACCTTCGGTCACTGTTTCCTAAGGCCCAAGATGACGTCTTCAAATGTCTCGTTTTGTCCACAACCCAAAGATATTTAGTTTACTGTCATAGAAGACTAACGAAACCAGAAAATATTCACATTTGAGAAGCTGGAATCGACCTCGGCGTTAATTCTACTAGTCTCTAGAACTCCTCTGGAGGGATGAACACCATTCTTCATAAAGATATTCCCTTATTTGCTGTTTAGATGACGGTGATGGAGAACGCTGTCTAACACTTCAGGCCACATTTTTAGACTTTTATGTAACTGTCCATGTTTCATCGTAGGATAAATTCTCTGTGTTTTTCACTGTGGTACACTGAGCAAACAACTCCCTGTGTTATCAGAGGAGATACTGTGGCAAACAGTGATGTACGCCATACACTACAGAAAAACATCACTCTTAGGCTTATGAGGAGACTTCCTGTGGCAACCATCTCCACACACACAAACACACAATGCAATGTTCATTTAATTAGTCTGTATTTGACAACTGCTGTGTGCACTGGTACGTGGCAGCTGCTCTAACAACTGATCATCCGCCCAATATAGACGTGACTATTGAGCATTTGATGGACAAACTTATTCAAATAAAAAAAGACCATTGGATGAGTGTAGAATAGCATTGTTGCATTTAACTAACTGTAACTGAAATGACTGTAACTAATTCTAAGGGACTGATTACAGTCAGAGGGAGGGCCTCTTCTCTTAGCACAGCATTCCTGTACTGTGAACACAAAGGCATGGACTTGTTTGGCTCTTCTTTCTGGGAGCACTGGAATGCCAGAGGCACACAAAGCAGGGTGTTCCCCCTGCTGCCATCTGCCAATGAGCAGAGTGGGCATCAGTGCCATGGGCACACTGGAATGTCCTTTACCAGAGACAGTCTCTCATCGACAATGCTGTTTCCTGTTTATCCTTCATGGTTTTCTATGACTTACTACAGCACACACAAAAGAAAGACAAACTCTTCTTGATGGTTAACTGTGTCTTTGCCAATGTGTGTGAGCCTGGTTGTTAGTAAAATACATGCATGCATACATGTTAGCTTGCCACCTGCTAGCTATGCAGTGTTTCCCACAGGTTGAGAATTGAATCGTGGTGGTGACCAAACGTACATGCAGGAACCCATGCACTTTAGAAGAGAAGAATGAAGAGTGTGTAACCTAGGTTATTTTCTGTAACTGCAATTTACCGATGTTCCTTAAACACCTCACTTTCATTCTATTGGTAGATACTACAATTTACCAAATTGTAGTATCTACCAAATTGTAGTTTTCAAGCACTTCTGCATTATTGAGTGCTAAATTCTATCAGAGCTTTCATCATGAATGACTCAGAGCTGTTGACGTCAACAGCATTTACAAGTCAGAAACTGGTCATTATGACAACTATAACATGAAAGTAGCATTAGACAGGTTCCACTGTTCAACAAACACTTGTTTAATGTAAAGCATCACCACTCGTGAGAATGGACATTTTTCTTTGTTGGAGACCAATTCTCTAATCTGGGTTGGACAGACTTTCACAATAAAAAACCCCACTACTCAGAACCAAAGCAGTTGCACACTAAGAGGTTACAAGGCTTAACATTTTTTATATCATACAAAATTGTTTTTACTCTACATGCAAAGTGTCTTTCATATCAGTGAAGAGTGTGAGTAGTTCATTTAGGAGAGAACTGATGCCACGTCGCTTCCATCAGTCTGGATTTAAGCCTCATTGTTCTGCTGCTTCCTTTTTAATTATAAATGCCCGAGCGTTTTGAATGAGGGGAACTCACTTTCTCTGCTAGTATTCCTCTCCATCTTCCCCATTATGACCCATTCAGCTCAGCTCAGCTCAGCTCTAAGGGCTCTCACTAAAAAAATTACAATGTAAAAGTAGCACACTGTAGATTGAAAACACAGAGTTCTAGATGACCAACTTAAATCCATTAAAAACAAAATGTCACTTTGGTACATCAGCAAGGATACAGGAGCAAATGTGGAAATACTTAAACCTTGCTCTAAATTATTTATATATATATATATATATATATATATATATATATATATATATGCTGTCTGAACACACCATTATACATGTAGCGTATATATATATATATATATATAATGACAATTACAGCTTGATGTGCTGAAAACTGAAATATGCCTTTAAGCCAAAAGCTCCCTGAGGAAGTAAAGTGGGTCACCAGGCGGTGATTGCCCCATGGGAATGTGGAGTGTGTGAATAGGATCAGTGCAGCGAAAGGAGTGAGACTAAAGAGATTTGAGACAGGGGAAACTGAATCTCCTACATCACAAACAAATTTGGAGGTTAGAAACCAGATTGTGTTGAAATGCAGTGGGTGGATGGGTATGAAACTTCCCTGCATCGCCCTGCTAAAGGCCCAGCTTATCCAGACTAACAGCACTGTGTAGGTGCTCCGATTCTTATATGGAAAACAAAACAATAAGGGCAGTCAGCATCATCTGACTAACCACCAGCGCAGAACTAATAGGACAAAGGTCAAAGGACAAGAAGCCTGGAGGCGTAAGATATCTCAAGTCTAGAGAATGAGCTGTATCTGTGGATTCTCTGTCACCACACAGCCAATCAGATCTTTTTTTGACAAACCACTATGTGACTTGAGTTGAAGATGCTCCCGTGCAGATAGCAGACAGTAGTGGCAAATCTTATATGCCAAATTACCCCCGGTGTCTTCTGACCCAAGTCAAATCCAATGAAGGGGGGGAAAAAAGGCGGGACTCTTGAGTGCGCAATCATTGAAATTCTGCAGGCTTTGTGAAGATGAAACAAGTGTGTGATTGGTCTCACTCATATAAACAGAATTAAATGAGTTGAAGTGACTTCGCTCACCTTTGTGGAGCCTGAAACCCATTTTCATTTTGGCTGATGGAGCTGCTTCTCTCTGCACAAAAAAGGTGTGCATTCGAAAAATCGCCTCTCAAAGCTAGATTTTGGTTCAGCAGACAAACTTACACAAGTACCGCAAAGCAAAAATTCATTTTGCATTCTGTCTGAACACACCATTATACATGTAGCGTGCAGTACAGTACAGTTCAGTACAGACATGATCAAAGATTGTTTGGCAGGGGAAAAAAGATCACTCTGTTACAATGACAGCAGCAGTCATAAGATTTTCAGCAGTCAAGCGTACGCCATGTCTGCTGGTTTAGTTCAAGCAAATATCCATGTTTTCTGGTAAAATGATGACAAATAAATTCTGATCCTCCTTCTAAATATAGAGAAGCTGCTTTATGAATTGATACTTACACTTGTGTTTAAAGTGAGCATTTCCAAATGAGCTCCAGTCAGTCAAATGTAGCCTTCCTTTGATTCTATCTGTCCACTGATGTTGTACATAAAGATAAATGTTCATGTCCAGGTATTTGAGCTTTGTGATAGATAAATAAAGCCTTCAGACACAGGCCAGTGCAGTGTGACTTCATGTCAGCCACCAGAATCAAGTCATTTTCCTCTGTGGGTTCATGTGACTCAGATGAGACAGAAGTCTCCAAAACTGTCCAATGTGACTTCATGTTTACAACTGTTGCTTCATTTGGAGTTTAACCTGAAAGGACCAAGACTTCCAGACAAATAGGGACAGATGACATGAAGTATACTAGGAGTGTGTGTGTTTATCCTGACCTGTTACTTCACCTTATGAGCTAAATATTCACTATTACAGCGTCTAGATGCAAAAAGCATCTAGTCAGTTTTCAAAATAAAACACCCTGTGCAGACTCCCAATTTTATATCACATCACTACATCAACATTAGATGATAACTAGTGGCACCAGGCCAGAAGTCAACCCGTATTGGTCACCATGGACACCTACAGGTTCATCTTGGAAAATCCCAACATGTTATGACCCCACCCGTGCCCTGGACCCTGGCTTCCTCTCCAGGTAGTCTCAGGTAGGTGACTCTCCTCTTTCTCTGTGGCTCTGCCGGAGCAAAACGCTCCGCTTCAGAAAAGCTCCCAGAGGGGTATGATGCCATGTGGAAGACGGAACAAAACCAGGTCACAGCCAGAACACGATGCAGCCATGCGTTGCGGTGGTGGAGTCAAGGCATTAGTATTCCACTCAGAGAGCTTTGGCAGTGGGACAGCTGTTAACTGTGCTATGTGTGATATCATCAACACTAATTCTGAGATTTTTTACATCTATTGTTTGGAACTATTATTTCCCACTAAGTTACAGTGAAACTGAACTAAAAGAGGTGGATCAAGTGAAAAGTATGCCTGATCATTGGGTCATTGAAGGGAATGTTGCAATATTTCCATGTTTTTGTTTTGTGTCAAATGATAAAGTAGCTAATGTAGATTTGTCAGGTAATTTAATTCACTGGATTAACCAAAAGCAGTCTGAGCCATCTGGGTATTTTATTTATAAACAGCATATTCATATTATAAAATGACATATGGTGCAATAGAGGATTTTATCCATATTGCACACTCCTAATGGTAACAATACGTTTTTGGAGGGTTGCAACACATTATTATTTTCATTATCAAGTAACTTTTTTTTTTACTTTGTTAGTCTTTTACTTTGTTAGTCTATCAAATGTTAGAAATCACAATCACAAATCAAAATTTCTCAGAGCCAGAGGCATCCAAAACACAAAGATATTTAAAAAAAAAATGATTATATTAAACAGAAAAAAACAGAAAATCGTCCCATTTTAGAGGCTGGAACCAGCAGATCTACTGCACTTTATTATTATTTTTTAATTTAGGAATTTTAATGATTATAATACACACAATGACTGTGAAATTCACTATAAGTTTCAAAATGTCATCAGTGAGGTTGCAGGATACTTTGGAGTTTGAATGTGCTAAAACAAAATCAGGTCAATTTTTTATAAATCTGATTATAGGTCAACTCATTTTGAGTATGCATGCAATAATTCAGGTCTGAATGTTATCTGTGACTGTGACTTGCAGCACCAAAAAGGCTCAAAATCATCTTAACTAAGAACTTTGAGGATAAAATTGGACTAATGATGAATTGTCAACAGCTGAAATGAAACCAAGTCAGTTCATGTAGAAACAACAAAGTCTTGACGTGTGATTCCAGCAGCACACAAAGATGTTATTGTTGAATCATGAAGGGTCTGCCCCTGAGGAAACTGCCTAAGACAATAAATGCCCTTATCCTCAAGCTGAAAAGTACACCAACACACAATGTCTGAACTATGGAGTCATGCAATCAGTAAATGTCACCGGCATCTGATATAAGTCAACAAACTGTAGAAAAAACAGAGTTCAGGTGGGAAAAAACAAACTTGAACCCTGTTTTTGATACTGTTCATATCTTGGCTTTTTCAGCAATAGCCATTCAATGTATTTCCACTCTGTAATTACCTCTCTATAGTAGTTTTCATTGTTAGTGTTGGAGTCTGCCACTCCGGCACTGGATTCAAATGACCTACCCACACACCAGGGATTCACAGGCAAAAAACCACAGTGTAACACCACTAAAGTGTAATCTTACCAATATCAGCCTCACTGTCACAAAACCATAAGAACCAAAGGGTGGCTTTTATTGTTGAGGAACTACAGGAAATGCAGGGTTAGGACTGGGCGATATGACCAAAATCTCATATCACAATATAGGTCATTTCATATCAACGACACATAGGTATTTTATATATGATAACCACATGGAAAGGCCTATTTCCTATTATATCTTGAATTATATCAGGCCTGGAATTAAGTCATTTTTAGGGCAAGGCAACTTTGATAAACACAAATTTATTTGGGCATCAAGGCCAAAACCAATGGTGCAATAACAATAAGTGATAATTACATTGTATGAGGACAAAACAGACAATCATCAATCACATTTAGTAGTCAGTGTATTGAAAAACAGTTCTGAGTTTCTTAAAACTACACTGAATGTTTGAATTTTCCACAAAATGCTGTCTGAAAAAAATGTGAACAACTATATTAATTGTTATATTCATGATTAAGTCTATAAATGGGTAACGGTGATCAATATTAATCAAAACAAGTTTTAACATGTGTGCAACTATTAGCATTTGAGTCTGAGATCACAGGAGTCACAAAAATGACTTTAAACACTTTTTATATGTTGAACATTAAACACACTGATGAGAAACTTGTCAATAGGTCAGATCTTTTTCAGTGGATTTAACAGTAGTACCGATGTGAAACTGACCTTCAACATGAAGTTTTGCATTACGGGTTGTTTGTAGCATTAATGTTGCTAGGCTAGCACATCTGTTTATCATGTGTGTGTTGGAGTCAGTCGGCACTAAAACTGTTTCGTTAGTCCGTTTTAACCTGCAGCAGTTGCTGAAGGATCGTGTAGCGTGTTTTTCTGCCACGGAGGAAATCAATTCATGATGAGTGAAAACGAGTCTAAAGTGTCTTCAGACTGCAGAAACGGAAAATATCAAAGTGCCAGATGAGTTAAAACTGTCACAGACAGCTGACATAAGCAGTCTTATAAATACTAACTGCTTGAAAGAATAATGTTTGACCACTTCCAAGAGCCTGTGACTGAACTTTAAACACAATGTGTATTAATTCTTAGACTATACAGTGTCTAGCTGCCTGCGCTTATCACAAAATGTTAGCAGTAGCTAATGTAAGCTAGCGGGCTAGCTATTAATGTGTATGTTAACGTTGCACATATATTTGCGGGAGAAATCTTCCACTACTGTTGATATCCAGTGTGATGTTAGAGACACTGGGAACTGTTCAGTCTGTTTATTTGCTTTGCCACATATAGTTTTAAATGAGGAAATCTGGCAGCAACGACCAGTTCAAAACAAGGCACGCAAAACTGGCCGTGTGGATAGTTACATTTTTAAACAGCATTGCAGCCACACTGCAGGGCATCAACAGCACTGGTAACATACAATTCCTGCCCTGTTAAATACTCGACAAATAAAAGCTACTTACTCGAATTTGATTATTTTCTCCTTTTATTTTACAAAGCGTCAAAGTCAAATGATGACAGATACTGCTGTAAAGAGTGTAACTTGCAACACCACAATATAAACAATATAGCATAAAACGAAACGATATATATATATATATATCGTCATATCACACAGCCCTATGCAGAGTAGCAATAATGTGTCTCCATGACGCATCAGGTTACATCTCAGTTGCTCATAGCATTATGGAAGGTAAATTACTGACTTCTTTATTGAAACAATGAAACCTGAAGAATTGCATCTGTCCCTGACTGACTGACTGACTGACAAAGGCTGAAGCCAAAGCTTGGGACAGCCAGGTATCCCAGAATGCATTCTGCACCAAAGGGCAGCGATCTAAGAGCAGTTATAAACACACCACAGAGTGGATACATGTGATTTAATAGTGAACGCTGGAGAGGCAGTGTCATACTAATAACTAAAGATTTATTCAACGTAAATATACGTACTGACACTCCCCCACAGACACACACACACACACACACACACACAGCCTCTCAGAGCAGCGAGCTCAGCTACAACACAGGTACCGCACAGAAACTTTTACAAAAGGGCCATGAATGTGTTTCCAGTGACTGTCAAAGCTCCAGCAGACTCTCTGTGTTTCCAGCACAGACACAGAGAGTCTGACAACAGCTGTTCATGGCTGCTTATTTTGCTTGCATTTCTTCTTTGCTGTTACCTACATTTGCCATCCATCTGACCATCACCAGTCTGTTCAGCGCCTCCATAAGGAGGTGGAGGGTGGTGGCGCTGCGTCAGCGGTAAGTCAAAGTAGCTGAATCTATTCTGAGTCCGACCAATATGGGATTTTTGAGACCGATACTGATACCAATATTAAAAGGGGAAAAAAATCACTGATTATATGGTGATCTAGTGAATTTCTGAGCTGTTATGAAAATAGACCTTCTCTAAGTGGATTGTGCACCGATTCTGCACAGATATGATTGCGCCAAAAGGTACTCAGAATGCTGCTTTCTTAAACAAATAACTTTTAATATTAAAGAATATTTCATATTATTATAGAACACTAAGAAAATAAAGTATAAATGAAAATAAAATTGTTAAATACACATCAGCACTGTTCAGTATCAGTCACTTGCTGACCATTTCAATGAAGAATGCTGCTAGGGCTCCCTTCATCAAAACAATAACAAAAGACGGCGTTTGAAGAAGCCTGGGATCATGGGAGTTGTTGTCTTCATTGTTAAACAGGCAGCTTCTCCCGGTGAGGTTCTTCTTTCTCAATAAAACTATCTTTGGCTGTCCGTGCATGCTTTGTATGTTGAACACACACAAAAACCAAGAGTTTCATTTTGTTGTTTGTCAGAATACAGAGTTCATGTTCATTTTCTACAGCTGACTGCATTTCCTGGATACGGTTGTCTTTATAGCCAGCACTGTTTTTATTTTTACTTAAAGAAGACATGATATGTTTTTTTGATTTTCTGTTCTGTATGGTGTTGGATATGGTGAACATAGTCAAAGTTCAAAAACTTTATAGAATTCAAGATTTAGTTTATTGTCATTGTCTTGTGTTCCTCCCAGCCTACAGCAGTACAACAACGACAGAGAGGATAAAGAATATATCTAAAACACCCTTTAAGAAAAAACATCAAAAACCCAAAGAGAAAAATTAGAAAAACAAAAAAGGAAGAGTTAGCAGCACACTGCATTAAAGTGCATTTGGAGAGAAAGTACATGTCTCAGTTTGATGTAGACAGCTGATGCATGTCAACGAGTGACCAGCACTGATGAGGGGGTTAGAGGTCGCTGGGGGGTGGGCATGTTTTTTGGGGACACAGTCTGTTAACCATGCTGACTGCTTGCAGGTAAAAGCTAGTTAGCATTCTGCTGAATTTGGCACAGATGTCCCTGTACCTCCTCCCAGACAGCAGAAGGGAAAACAGACTATGAGAACCGTGGTGGCGATCCTTGATGATGCTGGAGGCTCTGCAAACACAGCGTTGATGGGAAATCTCCAGCAGGAAGGGGAGTGGGGCACCAATGATCTTGCTAGCTACCTTCACTATCCTGTTCAGATGCTTTACAATTACCGAATCCTGGCATAGGTGTTCTTCCCTTCCAGATGTGACAGAGTGAGGTGGAGTGTGGTAGATATCGCATCTTCTGTGGATCTAGGTTTGTCATAACTCTGGGGGTGAGGCCAACAGGAAGTTGTTCAAATAGGATAGGTTTTGAGGCAAGTGGGCACCACACCTTGACTGAGGGAGATGAAGTTGAAGTCTGCAAAAACATCTTTCAGCTGTTTCGCAAATTCCTTAAGAACATGACCAGGTATGTTGTCCGGCCCCACAGCTTTGCGTGGGTTGACGCCGGTGAAGGCCCTCTCCACCCCAGCTGTGGTCAGCCAGAGCACGTGGTCGTTGGGTGGTGGTGGTGGGAGTATCTGTTGAAATTTTTGAATCGATTCTGAATCGGCAGAGATAGAATCGTGAAAATTATTTTTTTTTAAATTATTTTTTACTAGCCTTGGTTACTAAGGTTTTTCCATGCGTTGCTCAAGTTGTCCACTCTCATATTTCTGATCTGCTACTATAGTTTGGTCTATGGTTTGTTGACACTAGTCTCCAGAGCCAGTGAGGGGCAGCTTCCAAGAGCTGGCCAATCAGAACAGAGTGGGTTCATCAAGAGGCGGGCCTTAAAGGGACAGGAACTAAAACGGCCTGTTTCAGACAGAGGCTGAACCATGGATGTATTAAGAGAACTGGATACAGCGTCGGAGGCGGGGCCTCGTTCATTCCTATGAAAGTTGCTCAGTGGCGCATGATACCAAAAAAATCGTCTTCCGGGTCTGAGAGTACCCGGATTATCCGGGATCACTGGGCCCGTGGAACATGCGCACTGGTAACTTCCGCCGGTCGAGTCGGCTACTTCCGGTTTAGCCCGCCGGCTAACTTGAATAGGGATATAACAATTCAATCGTGCGGCTCTTTTAGGCTTTTGAAATGTGATCGGACTGAACGGATCAAATTCCGACAGTGAAACAAGTCATTTCGCGGGGATTTTGATGCTCAAAAAAATTTATCCACTGATTTACGGACGTCTCTTTCACAATGTAAGTCTATGGGAAAAAGTCTTTTTGGGCCCAGTAGCGTCACGTGACATTGTCATACCACGGTTTGACCGCTATGTCAAATTAACATCACCGCTCGGCGCTGTCCCTGGGGGCTTGGGCTGAACTGAGGGGCTGCATAAAGGACCAGTAGAAGATAAATAAGGAGTTTTTAACTGGAAATCATGGAAAGATATTCTAGTAGATTAAAAATATGTACTTGTAAATGTGCATAAAATATCCCCTTTAAACTCACTATCATCAAAATACAGTTGAAGAAAACTCACCGAATGAGTTTAGAAAATGTGTCTGTTGCCTGTTTGGTGCAGTACATGTTCATCTCTATTTTTGCTCCATGTGTAAATGACCATCATTTGCATACTGTGTTTGTTTCCATTTGTTGTTGAATTCCATCGTCTCTACAGGTCCAGCCTCACTGTCAGTCTGCTTTGGTAGGAAGAGATTTCAGTCGGTCTTTATCGGAGTCTCCTAACAGACCCCTCAGTATGGAGGGAAATGTTTGCATCTTGGGAATGTCATAATATCGCTGTCATCAAACTATAAAAATGCCTCTTTAAATGCCCCTCATATAATTAGATGAGCAATAAGGGAAAATCTTTTACAGAAAATGTAAAGTGGTGCATTTGTAAATTCTAAAATAAATATAAATACATTACAAGAAGAACTGAAAAATAAGGAGGAAGGGCTCAAACTGTTTACTTCAGCAATTAGATTAGCTATTTAGAGCCATATCACTTCTAGGAGTACATTATATATTTCCACTGCCACGCGGGATTATTTGGGCCAGCTGTGTGTCAATAAAAGCCCTCAATATTATTGGAGATGGTGAACACGCCAAACCGTGACGAGTCAACCTATTCTGCCTCAGTAATAGAGCAGCTCAGAGCTCTCTCTCTCTCCTCTGATCACGACACAGGGCCACATGAAGGAAATGTACAAACAAGAAGGAAAAAATGCCAGTTAATTGCGAGGAGGCCTGTAGTGAGCAGAGAGTGAGTCAGTTTTAATCAGTGAGCAGAGTGACAGCCAGGGCTTTCACCTGGAGGGTTCACGTCAGCAACTCCGTTAATCTCATCATGAGCTTCCAGCCTACATGCTCATTCAGTCCCAATCCGCAGGACTGCCAGTAAACACGACCGAGCACATGAACAAATAATAGAGCCCTCAGCTATTGTTTATCAGTCTCTGCTTACCGTTTGAACATCGTCTCCATGTCCTTAATCTGTTTGCGAGAGAACTCCTTGAACTCTGTGTAGGGGTTGAAGACGCGGGTCGGTCGAGGAGCAGCGTTGCCCTCATTGATGTCCAGCCTGCGGGTCAGTTTGGCGGACAACTCGGAGGAAGAATCGCCGCAGGCTGCCTCGGGCTCCTGCGGTTTGGGTCTGACCGGGCTCTGCTCGGGCTCCGGCCTCGGTTCAGCCTCCTGCGTAGCGGCCAGCCGCGACTGCAGCTTCCTAGCCAGCTCGTCAGATGCCATGCTGAGGATGCGAGACTGCTCACTGCGGCTGTCAGAGAGAATGGAGCCTGGCAACCGCTCCAAGTACCACTATCAAGCTGCCAGAAGCTGCGCGACAACAGAAACAGAGGACGGTGCTTCCGGTTTGTCAGAATAAAGCGAACTCATTTTTCACAGAAACTTAACGATTTGACGAAACATGCACAGGCAGATAAAGCTACTAATAAAAAAGAATGACAGCAAATCGTCACAGATTCATTACTATAACTTTTTAGAGTGAAGTGCACGGTATAGTTCCTATTTTAGTGCTACGTTGTGCGTTGAACTATCATTGAGACATATTTTAAGAGCATAAGGACATTCAGACCCAGTATTTCCACACATAATATATATTTTAAAGGACAGCCCTGTTTCTGCAACCTATCGGTATATTTAGGATTAGGTTTTACAATTTGACAGTTTGCGTTTCAACCTTGATGGATGTACAGTTCTCTGTAAGGCCTGATCTACAACAAAGCAAGTTCAACATATCCAGGATATCTTTTCGTTATCTGCCTTCACTAAACCTAATTTTGGCCATCCAGATAACTAGTACTACGAAGCTGGTTATCAATCTGCTCAGTCAACCCGAAGTTTTCTATATCAGCTACGAGCGCGTTCATGTGAAAGAGGCGGGCTTTTTAATTAGGAGCGACATCATCAGAATCATGAATGAAGTCCTTCATGATATGATCTTAAACGGTGACACCAAGTGCCTGTAGAAAACTAATGTTCAAGAAACAGCAAAAAGTCATATCCAAAGTAGTGCAATGTAAATTACAGCCTGTAATCATACTACAGAAAAAGAAGACGTAGAGACACTAGCTATCATTTCCACACATTAAATGGCTATGGCTTAAAATACATGTAGGAATTATTATATGTGACTTAAGTACACAGAGATTTCTTTTAGTTTGATGATGAAAAAAACATCTGAATATGTCACATAAAAAAGAAACTTAGAGTCAGACTGTTTGAGTAAGAAAAGAGTAGAAAAGGTCGCTAATGACTGATGAGTCTATCTGACTGAAATGTTGCATTTATAATCATGGGAGCTTATTAACAGTGTGTGGATTTTTTTTTCTGATAAAAGACAATATTTCGTTTTTATTTCCAGATATTATCACACCGTTGTTTCATGTTATTCTGAGCTGCAGTGATGGAATCAGAGTGTAAAATCATCCACTCTGTCAGCTGTCACTCCAGGGAGAAAATCAGCTTTACACAATTAAAATGCAGCTACAACCATCATTATGTGATTAGTGTCATAAATTATCTCTCTGTTTGTTAGAAGCTCTGTTTTGAAACCAGAGTGGAAATAGAAAGTCTGGAACAATATCATGTTTCCACTGACCTATTAAAATATATATTAATTGTTTTACTTGTCACTTTATTGTAAACTCAGGACTTTTGTCCATGTCAGGATTCTGTAGGAATGATGGCTCTTTTTTCCAGTAATCTGATTGGTCAGTGGTTGGAGAGTGTTGACAGTGCGACAGTGTTGTGAACCACTGTCGTATGACTGAAAATCCAGAGTTAAACCTGAAGTTACCTCGTTAACCCCAAATCCTGCTTTGTAGTACTGCTGCTGAAGAGACAGAGGACAGCCAGGAAGAAGAAAAACTACAATAACAATAAATCGCAAAAAGCTCATGATAAAAGAAGAAGAAGAAGAAGAGGAAAACTAGTGTATTAATGTTTTCAGCCAAAAAATTAATAAAAAAGAGAGTTAAGATCATGTTTGGGTTTTTTCTTAAACTTGTGTGCATTTGTGCATTGGCCTCCACCTTGTACTTAATTTTCATTGTTTTTGTTGTTTTGTTTCTGTGTGTGTGTGTGTGTGTGTGTGTGTGTGTGTTGTATGTGTGTTTTTATGTGAACTATAGAAAGCTTATTTATATTATGCTGATTTTACTTCAGTATTTTCATGTTTACTTCAGTATTTTAAGATGAAATGTCTGAGACACATTTTATAATGTATACACTGAAGTCCTTTGATAGATGCTGATAACACAAAGAATCCTTTGGAAAACACAGAAAACACAATTCAATTTGCATTTTTGAATATTTTTAAGGATTTTTAAGTCTTCATGCAGTAGAAAAAACATGCTATCTGTTAGGCCGTACTCAGACCAAATCAGAAACGCAATCTGATGTCACTTCAGTGGCCAATCATAGCCAGAAATCAGACTGATCAGAGCTGTAAACTCTGTCATAAGGGAGGAAACAGATGCTACTAGGAGGAGGGGAGGACATTTCTCTTCACATCAGAAGAATTTAAAAAAAAAAAAAAAAAAGATGAGAAGAGAGAGAGAGAGCAACTCTAGTTGAGTGAGCTAGAAAGTGAATGAAGAGAGAGAGTGTAGTATTAGTATTACTGGATCTCAGTGCTGACAGATTGAAGAAAACTGGTTGGGACTCTCTGGCACAGTGCTAAACTGGTTTGAATCCTACTTAAAGGACAGAGACTACTTTGTCTCTATAAGTAATTACACATCTGAGTGAACAAAAATGACATGCGGAGTTCCCCAAGGCTCCATTCTGGGGCCTCTTCTGTTCAACATCTACATGCTCCCACTGGCTCAGATTATGGAAAACAATAAACATACTACCACAGTTACGCAGATGACACACAAATTTACATAACTGTATCACCAGGGGACTATGGTCCAATACAAAAACTGAGTAAGTGCATTAAACAAATCAACAATTGGATGTGCCAGAATCCAAAGACAAAACTGAAGCCATTGTTTTTGGAGCCAAGGAAGATCGATTAAGAGTCAGCACTCAGCTTCAGTCAATAAGGCACAGACCAGGCCAGAAATCTTGGTGTAGTCATGGACTTTTTTTTTCATGGAATTTTAACAGCCACATTAAGACAATTACTAAGTCAGCCTACTATCACCTGAAGAATATATCAAGAATTAAAGGACTTATGTCCCAGCAGGATTTGGAAAAACTTGTCCATGCATTTATCTTCAGTAGACTCGACTACTGTCTTCACAGGTTTCCCTAAAAAATCACTAAGACCAAGAAAGTGGATCATATCACTCCAGTTCACAGCTCTTTACACTGGCTTCCTGTCTGTCAAAGAATTGACTTTAAAATACTGCTGTTGGTTTATAAAACACTGAATGGCTTCTGATATGTTGCTACATTATGAACCATCCAGACCTCTCAGGTCATCTGCCCCAGGGTCTAAACTAAACCTGGATAAGCATTGTTTAGTTTTTACGCACCACATATCTGGAACAAATTCCCAGAAAACTGTAGGTCTGCTGCAACTCTCAGTTCTTTTAAGTTCCAGCTGAAGACTTTTCAGTTTGCCACTATCTTTCATTAAATCAAATTAGAGGGTTAATGTCTTACACTGCACACCTTTATTCTCCTGTTTTATCTGCCTTATTCTATTTCAGCATGTTTTATTTCCAAATTGAACACTTTCAATTGTATTCAAATGTCTTTTTACATTGCCTTGTGTTACTTTTATATTCTGCCTAAATGCCTTTTATGCTCTATGTAAAGCACTTTGAATTGCCTTGTTGTTGAAATGTGATATATAAATAAACCTGCTTTGCCTTGCCTGGCCAGTAGTGAGAAAGCCAGTGAGTCATCAGACCAAAATGTTATTTTTTGATTGTTTACAGCGGTTATTAGTGTTTGTGGATTGTTTGGGGTCCGTGTATATTAATATAATGTTTAAATATTGTGTTCATTCAGACAGAAAAGTTTAAATGGACTAATGTCTTGAATCAGCTACTTCTAATTGCCTTCTGGTGACTGTTTCTAGGATACAACGACAACAGATTTATTTTGCTTTGTAACTATTTGACAGTGTGCCCAGTTTGTAGTAGAGATGCATGACGCTTTTAATCTGAAATCACTGGAAGTTACGTAATGGTATTCCGTGGCCAAAACTACCATAAATAGAACTTCCGTTTTGGGCATTCAGTCTTCAAAATAAAAGCTTTAAATTCTAAACATAGTTACGCTCACTATCATAGACTGTATAAAGACAATACACACAATACGTTAAAACCACTGACTGTATAAAAATATGAACGACGCGTCTCCACATCCTACCGCGACGCAAAAGTAATGCCAAACTATCCAAGAGATACCAACCTATGGTTAGCTTTAGGTATCAGGAGTGACGTTGGTTAGGGTTAGGGTAAAAATATCAGGGTAAGCCAATCAGAGGCAGAGTAGGCCGCGTCGTGCCAAGAAAAGCAGTGGAATCCATAATAAGGCATCCCGCCATCTGACACAGATTTGAGAGCGGCTGTCACAGTTGTCAATCATGACGTCACGCCCCGTTATATATTGTCAAGTAACTCATTTAAAATAAATATATCAGAAAAATGAGCCCTTGGACATCAGTGTGCTAGAGCTACTTAAAATGACAAACCATAATTTGTTAAGCTCATGTCCATGGATGTATAACAGAAAGTGTAATACATCCATGATCCATGCTCATTCTCATCCGCTACAACGTAGAGGGCGGGACTTACGACCTATACTCAAGCCAAACGCCAGAGGACGATCAAGATGTCATTTTGGGAGAAAAGGGTGCATCTGCAGTCTCGCAAACCTGCCCGACACACCCACTTTAGTACACTTTATTAGCCCGCCATGATCCAACCCCACTGCTCATGCATAAATGCATGTTTCGTGTAGATACTGCGAGTCTGCAGATAGACCTACTTGTTTCCGGATCTGTCCTGACGTTCCCATTTAAATGCAGTCAATGTTTAATAAATTGTAAATGAATGAATACATAAAAAGAACAAGAAAGTTAAAACACGTATTTTGTGTGTTTGTGTGCGTGCGTGTAACTCTTCTATATAGTCACATTTACAGAAAATATTTATTCTTTTATCTTTTTTGATTACTGTAGGATCTTGATATATTACGCGAGTAGCATGCATATGGTATACAATCTATAATAGGCACTGTACACTTAAAAACCACCCCACTATATGTTAGAGGAAAAAAAATCCACTGGCCTGTGCCTGTGCTACACTAACAATATCAGAAAAAATCTTTTCATGACCACATATAGTGACAATAAGAGACAGTGTGCACAATCAATGACAATGAACAGTAAGCCTGGATTTTATTAGAACACGTTACAATCGCATAAAACATTGCATATAATGTGCAATTGAATCTTAATTATTTAATTTTTAGAGCTAGAAGATTTTTAGCTCTTTTTCCTCGGTTTACAGAGGCAGTCTTTTATTCTGAAAGAGTCCTAGCGGACGCCCTACAGTGCTTCTGTCTCGGTGGGTACATCTCAAGTCTCTTGTTTCATGTCTCCTCGCGCCTCGTTTGGTTTCCTCGCGTCTCTCCTCGCATTCACGGTGGGCGGGACTACGACGCAAGGAAAAGACGCAAGTGAGGGAAACGTGGATGCAATTTAAGAGACTTGGAATGCACCCCCTGTCTGTCTGCCTGTCTCTCTATCTCTCTCTAGCGGAACACTGTGTCAGACACAGCCTGTTCTCATATTAACTGACAGTATCGATCCTGAGTCAGCCCAGACGGCGGAAGACGTGAATGATCATAATAAGTTGACCTCAATGTCCGTCCAGAGGGACCGACGGCAGAGAAGGACGCGGGACGCAGACTTTGGTAACTGGATGTCTTTTTACTTTGCATGCTGACATTTTCATTTTGAGTTAGCACGGTCTGTAAACTAACTAACTCGTACATACTACAACATATTTCCCTCTGTGGTGACTTACTCTGTGTGTGTGTGTGTGTGTGTGCGCGTGTGTGTGTGCGTGGTTGTGTGTGTAGTGTAGCAGCGGTTGTCATGTGGGTCTGGGGTAACGTTAGTGTTGAATTGACATTGGTCACCCTTCAGTCTCACTGCTAGCTGCTAAGAACACACACATCTTAACGGAAATAGGTGGTGGTTCCGCTATATTCTGAAATCATTATGCAATAGTTAATTGTTTCATTCTCAGCGTTTTGAATATGATACTCCAGTGTTGAACTAACTGTGCTTTTCACACAGGTAAATCACAGAGCTCCCTGACAGCAAGAGGCAGCAGCACAGAAGGATGAGCTCACTGCACAGGTTGGTGACACACTGTTACTGATGCTGACTTTCACACATCTCTGAATTCGAAAGTGGAACTGCACCCCCAGGTCTGAGCCTAACTGCACCACACACTGCATGACAACAAAAAATGTGGGCAAGGGGCTGAGGAGAGGAGAGGCAGGAGTTTATCAATATGACATCCTTTAGCCAGAGAAAAAATGATATTAATAATGAGAGGAGTGCAAACAGTGTGATGATTTAAACATTGTTAAACAATCCAGAAGTCATTTTAAATCAACCGGTCTGTGTTTAATATAGTTTATTTTCATATGAAGACATTTTTTTTACAGCAGCACTGACCTGCTGGAGATCTGTGTCTGTGACTGTCTGCGGGAGGAAGAGCTGCTGGCAGTTATAAAAAAAACTGCAGAAATCCTCTTGACATTTCATCCTGTAGCTCTTGAACTCTGCGGTTGTCTGTTCCTGCAGTTATGAGCTGGTAAAATCTTGTTTTAAAAGGTTAAATAACAGTGTAGCGGACAGTTTCAGTGAAACTCTAGTTCCAGCATGATTTTAATGTTTTAAAAGTAGATTTCATCAGGTGGACACAAACATGACTCCAATAATAATATGTCAGCGGTGTGTCTGCAGTCTGTTCTGCTGCCCCGAAGTGGCCTAAAATCAATTAAAGCGGCTTTAAAGTTACACAATACAAGATTTAAAAATGCTCTAATTATTCTGCACCATGAAATGATGTGGCAGCTCAATAAAGACTATCTCAAACATGCTTTAATTTTTCAGCCATGGCAGCTCTGCCCATTACACACTCACTGCTATATAGTCCAATCACAGGTAAAGTCTAAATGTTCAGCCCTCATGAAGGAACTCAGTGAGGCCCGTTTCAATTCAATTCAATTCAGTTCTATTTATATAGCGCCAAATCACAACACAAAGTCGTCTCAGGGCACTTTTACATGGAGCAGTTCCATGGCAACAGTTCCCGACATGAGCAAGCACTTGGCGACAGCAGGAAGGAAAAACTCCTCTTTAACTGGAAGAAACCTTTTAAGGCAGACCCCGGCTCTGGGTGGCCGGCCATCTGCCTAAGACTGGTCGGAAGCCAGTGCAGTGAAGCTAAGATGGGGGGAAATGTGATCTCTTTTTCTAGTTTTTTTCTGATATGTCAGTGAGGGCTGTCCCACTGTGGAGCTGACAGACACCTCAAGGCTGTCTCTCTTACATGACTGTTTTAAACTCTTGTGCACACAGTCAGTAAGTGCACAGACTTGTTTTACTTCAGTAGGACTGCAAGCAATAGAGCCAGCTAGAAGTTTAGGTGTAATAGGTGGTGTCTGTCCATATGTATCAAACACTTACTGTGAAATATCAGCTCTTTATTTTTCAAAGAAAAAAACTTCTTCTGGGAAAGAGTCCCAGAAAGTCTCAGTAACTGTCGTGCCATGTCAAGCCTTGTGCGTGTGTGTGCAGCACTGTCTGTCTGTCTGTGTGTGCATGCGTTGCTTAATTGACAGATTCATATTAAAGGTTAAACTGAATTATGGAGTGTAATCCTATATTATTACCAGTCCCTCGGGGGTATGTCAGTGTACCTGCTACAACCTGCAAATATGCTAACAGCAGCTGTTCTCTGCCATTAAAGCAGCCTGTGAAGTAGAACGGGGATCAGATTCAATAAAGCTCTTTGCAAAGAAAATGAGGTGTTGACTGTGGGATTAAAGTGAAGTTCTGAAGATTGTGAACGGCGCCGTTGACCTGAACAGACCTGTATGATGTGTTGTGTTTCCCAGACAGCTGAGTCAGCTGGTTGGAGTATGGAGGTGGAAGAGGAGGTTGGAGGTTTCTCTCCACCCAGCCGCTGGCTTTCACTGCAGGACCTACTGTTCCAGCACTTCAGAACCAGGTGCACGATTCATTAATGAAGGTTTATTGCTACAGTTTTCTATTATACACATATTTTGTGGTCTCCAGGCCCAAAATGAGTGTTTTGTTTTTGACAAAGCTTCTCCAGTATGGAGGCTGTTCTAATCTTAGAAATATCACAAATTCTGCACATTATCATTGCCAGGTTAGCTTTCTGCAGATATAATCAGTGGATTTTATTACTAAGGTGATTGCTGGAGTAATGAGGTGCACTTACAGGGGACATTTTTCAGTGGTACACACTTTGTCATATAAAGCAAACATGTAAATCCAGCCCTCTTTCTCTCTTACAGCAGATCCCATAGAGATCCACAAGAGGAAGCTCTTCTTGTGGTTCAGCCACCTTCCTCAGGAGGAGAAACAGTTCGGAGGCTACTTCAGCCCAGAGACCATGCATGTGGATCCACTGATCCTGGAGAGAAAACCTGAGGAAAGAGCAGGACTCCTCAGCTCCCCTCTCCAAACCCAGACTTCCTCCAGCCCCTGCGTATCTGTGGAGCAACTATTTGATCCCACTGATGCCTGGAGTCAGGGCCGAGGACTCAATGTGTTGCTGTACGGCGCTGTGGGAACAGGGAAGAGCACAGTAGTCCGAAAACTGGTGCTGGATTGGTGTGCTGGGACCACCCTGACCCACTTCAAGCTGCTGGTTCCTTTCTCTTGTGAGGACCTGGCCCAGCTGACAAAGTGAGATCTTTGTTGTCTCCTAGCTTAGCTCCACAATCACTACTTAATTGATAATATCTCTAACTGTATAAAGCTCATTCCTGTGGTTGTAATAGCAGTGTGCCATTTGTCAGAAACACCTCATTCCACCCAGTGAAACACTGTAAATTCTTCCTGTTACTACTGCAGTGACAGCAGTCTGCTCACACCAACAAGTAGCACAGAGAAATGTATCCACCAGTCCTTGCAAAATGGACACTTGGTGACATGAGGAGTTGTAGAGCTAGCCAGCTAACTCCTGTAGCCAGAGAGCTAACCGCTAACACGCTAGACAACTGGACCCTGCCACCGCCAGCCAGTCACAATAACTGGCCAAGCTAATCGGCCTGTTCATTTGCAGTTAGAATCAGAAGCAGGGAAATTGCTTTGTCATGGTTGTTGCTGAACACACACTTAGGAGAGAGGAAGTAAAGAAGTAAAAGGGTGTTACAAAAAATGTACAAATGCAAATGTGTACAAAGTAAATTGCTCCGTTGCTCAACACACAAGAAAGAAAGTTAGCATGCTAGCTTAGCTTGTTTCGCAACCAGACAATAAGTTAATACAGTTTATTCAAGATGTGTATTTGTACTGTCAACTCCTGATTCATAACTGAAACTTTTGTGGAGAAGTTTATCCTCCAGCTGAGCAGAATATAAAGATATATATATGAGAGTGGGTGATTTAACACAGCTAATAAAGTATGATAGCTTCCTCTGTATTGAACTCTGGCTTTCCAACCCCTCAAACGTCAGTAGTTTATTGGTCAGCAATATAAACTCATGTCAAAGTTCACTTAAGTTGAACTCAATCCAAAAATAAGCACAGATGAAGTTTGTGTCTGTAAATTGATCAGTTGATTGCAGCAGTTGGCACAGTGGGCGGCTGTGGTTCAGGAAGTAGAGCGGGTCGTCCACTAATTGGAAGACCGGCGGTTTGATTCCCGGCTCCTCCAGTCTACATGTCAAAATGTCCTTGGCCAAGATACTGAACTTCAAATTACTCCTGATGGTGCCATCAGTGTGTGAATGTGTGTGAATGATTAGTGTCCTCTGATGGGCAGGTTGGGACCTTGCATGGTAGCTCCTGTACCCATTCAGTGTATGAATGTGTGTGAATGGGTGAATGTGATTCATAGTGTAAAAAGAGCTTTGAGTGGTTGGGAGACTAGAAAGGAGCTATACAAGTACAGTCCATTTAGCAGGAAGAGCTGCTGTACATTAGAGGACTGCACTGACTTCTTTCTTTATGCTGACATTTTCAAGCCTATCTTAACTAAACTGGAATTGATTTACTAACTTCAATGTACCAGACAGCTGTGTAACCTGATAGATAATCTGATATATAATCTGATAGATAATCTGATAGAGACTCGGTATCAGCAGACACTCCAGAGTAATTTTGTAGAAGTGAGTGATACAGACATGTTTAAAGCCACCATGTGTAGAATAAGAACATTTTTTTTTACCCAGGAGAAGTAGTATCAAAAAGATATTAAGGCAGATGGCAATACACGCTTATGATTTATTGAGACATGAGAAGTGTAAATCACGATTTCTCCATATGAGAATTTGGTCAGAATGGTGTGAAGAGATGATAGATCATGTTTTAATAATCTCCCAGCCCTACCCTGGTCTTTTTTTTAAAGTTTTAAGTAAGTTTTGTTTGAATATAGTATAAAGAGAGTGATCTACAACTTGCACAGCACGTTGCTAATAAACTTTGTCCCACACAGGGTGGCTTCCTTGAGGGACCTGGTGAGCAGGAAATACCTCCACTTAAGAAAACATCCTCTGTTGAGTGGGGAGGGAGAGCATGCCAAGGATGTGCTCTTCGTCTTTAACGGGATGGAGAGGATGAAACTGGACTTCCGGATTGGATCCACAGAGCTCTGCAGTGACCCTAACGAGGCGCTGCCTGCAGGTGTGGTGGTGGTCAACCTGCTCAGGAAGTACTTGCTGCCTGAGGTAACACACAGCTCACTATCACTGTGATGTTTTGCTAAAATCCTCTTTAGACTGTCATCCATTCGTTGGTTTCTGTCATGCTGAATTGCAAATTGCAGCCATGACTATTGGCAGTAAAGTGGAGGGAAAAAACTTCAAGGGCAGAAGTATTACTTTAGTATTAGCTTACTAACCAGTCTAAATGAAGATATAATATTTTCAGAAATGCAACTTTAGAGTTTCTATTTCAAAAGCAAATCCTTTCCTTTCTTATATGTTAAAACCAAAGCAGATAACTACATCTCAAAGACTTTTGACAGCTTAGTTCAGTCACTAAAAACTCCTGAGTCCTGATTCAGTTCTTGCTTTACTGGCTGCTCACAATTCATACAATCAATCACCATTTTCCATCTGGAATATGAAGACGCCGATGGATATATTCAGATATACAGTACATCAGAATGAGAATTTTATTTCTTCACCAACAGGGCACCTGTTCCTGGAGTTTACTGTCTACATTCTAAGATGAATCAGATTCAACTTTATTGTTATTGCACATAATAAGTAACAGGACACATCAACAAAATGCAGTTTAGCATGTAACCAGATAGTGCTAACAGTAGCAAAAGTATATCTAGATATATATATGAATGAGTATCCACTGCAGCACTTAAATAAGAAGATGAAATTGTTGTTATTTTAAAAACAACTCCTATGAAACTTGATCAGTATGGCAGCACAGGAACAGTCCTTGGTTTCTCCTTTATCCATGATGTTCACCAGTCTTCTTAAATCAGCTTTCCAGCTGTAGTCTGTGCTGCCTGAAACACCTAAAGTGTCCAGTCCTGTCTGTCCTGTTGTTATCACAGACATGTCTTAACTAACTGAAGCCCCTCCACTTGCTGATGGACTCATCTCACTCTGTGGAGCTGGTGACATTTTACCTTCCATTGTCTAGGGCATATGGGAACTGACAGAAATATAAAATGAACCATCCTCTAACATACTAATCTTGATCAGGAAAGCTTCTATATTTGTGTTTTGTGTTATGTAATTCATCTACTGTATGTGTCCCAGGCCAGTGTCTTGGTTACCACCAGGCTGTCTGCCCTGGACCGCATCCCTCAGAAGTATGTTAGTCGCTATGCACAGATTTGTGGCTTCAATGACCCGGACCGTCAGCGGGCCTACTTCACCAGCCGCCTGCTGCAGCAGAGCGGGGACACTCCACCAAACCATGAGGCTCAGGCTCTCATAGAGCTGCTTTACCTCAACCTCCAGAGGGAGAGCCAGCTGGCTGCAGCCTGCTTCCTCCCCTCCTACTGCTGGCTCACGTGTGCTACGTTACACTTCCTGCATTTCACTGATGCCAAAGCACCCATCCGCACTCTGACTGGCATATACACCAGTTTCCTCAGGCTAAACTTTGGAGGCGAGGTGCTTGGCACAGGAACAGGGACAAGTGTGCCCATTCAGGAGCCCCACAACTCTCTGATGTTGTATGTAGTCCGTACACTTGGAAAACTTGCGTTCGATGGTGTGACGTACAAACGCACATCATTCTCAGAAAGCGAGCTGGAGCAGTGGATCGGAGGGAAGACCAAGACAGATGAGGAGCTTCGTCAGCTGGCCATGTTCCGAACTGATGTGCTAGACTTCTTCTTGGCTCCATGTGTTGAAAGTGGCAAGCATTTACCGGAAGAATTCTGTGAGAATAGTGAAAGGCAATATGTATTTGCTGTCCCAGCCATGCAGGAGTACCTGGCTGCTCTCTACGTGGTTCTAGGAGAGAATAAATCCACTCTGGAGAAGCTTACCAAGCAGGTGTCTGTGGCCATTGGTCAGGCAGGGGAGGATGTGAGTGCCATGGTCAACATCCTCTCTAAGTTTATCCCCCTCCGAGTCTTTGCCGTCTTCAACCTCCTCAAGCTTTTCCCAAAGCTCTACGAGAGAATCAGCAGTCACACCAAAGGCAAGATTGCCAGAACCATGGCAGCCGAGATGTTCCGCACCGAGGACAGCTACAACGAGGATGTCCTGGATCAGGTGGAGCAAAGCCTGCTGGGGGTTCATGGCCCGCAGCCAGAGCAGTTCAGTGAAGGCCCACCTTTCGAGCTCTACCCCATCTTCATGGGTGGATTGCTGCATTATGGTAACCGTGTCCTTCTCCAGCAACTTGGGTGCAGTATTCAGAGCACCACTGTGGCCCAGATCACACGTGTTCTTCGGAAGTACCTTGTCAGAGGTAACTTATGCTTTCTTTGCAAACTGCATATATAGTGTGTTTTGACTGGAGACCTTGATGCATTTACAGACTCTCACTCTGACATTATTTATAGTGCTATTAATGAAGAGCACTTAAAACATCTTGAAATACCCTCTAGGTCAAAGAGAAGAAGAGAGAAGTCAGTCAGACCAAGCATGTAAAATTACTACTGTTGTTGCTGAAGGTTACCAACATTGTCCAATTAATAAGCCAGCTGTTACTCCAACAACAAAGGCACTATAAGTTTAAATGAACCAGTCTGAAATGAAAGTATGGGTGTGATTGTGCCCCTTAATAATTTTCTTAACCAGCACTGCTAGTCAAAATTTCCACTCTTTGTGCACCATCAAATAGTACGGCATGTTGATTTGGCCATGTTGTGCAGACACTCTGTTTAATGTTTTGATGTGGATTGTTGCCTCATCATAAAGTTTTTTTTTTTGTTTGGCGTGTCCTTGTGCTAGAGCTCAGCAAGCCACAGCCACCAGAGGAGCTGATGGATCTGCTGGTCCTTCTCTACGAGTTTCAAAACCCTAGACTGACTGCAGAGGTGCTGGCCTCAATCAGAGCCATTCGCCTCACCAACATTCGCATGACATCACTCAAATGCTTCGTGTTGAGTTCTGTGCTCTCATGCACCCCTGCAAGGTAAACTATGGATTGTGCTTTTACTGTCATCTGTTCAGTATGTAGTATGTTCGCTTTTTTTTTTAAAGTTGCTCTGTATGAAGTTTTATTTTTAGTAGAGCCAAAAGAATATGTTTCGGAACTGGACTGTTGCCATTGTGAAATGCAGGGCATGTGTGGACCGACCCCACACTATGGGGCCCAGGTGGTGCCCCACAGACGCCCACTGTGGGCCTGCAACGTGCCCCAGTGGGCAGAGGTGGGCTGTGTGGGTCTCACCCGGGCCTACTGTGGGCCCCATAGTGTGGAGCCCACACGTGCCCCGCATTTCACACCAGTAACGGCCGGTAAAATGCCACTTTGGTGCACGTGTAGGGCCACTGCAGGAAGAACAATGAGCCCCACAAAGGCAGCCCACTGTGGGCCCTGTTACTGGAGCACATGTAGGCGCCACACTATGGGGCCCACATGTAAGATCCCCTCTTGATTTGTCTCAGACTGGCGAAGTGTGATATCAGCGTCAGCTGAACTTATATCACTGGCATCAAAATCAGTGTAGGCAGGGATCTCCTCAGGGCCAGTAGGAATGAGGAATGATTATAGCAACCCAAAATGATTCTAATGTACATATGGCCATGTTAGTATTGTTTTAGGATATACTTGAAAAAATGTGAACATATCCTTTAAATGAGCATTGTTCCATTAAGGAGACATGATGGTTTACAGAAAGGGATGTTGCATGATTGACAGATGTGTTAGCCTATCACAGTCAGCTGTGGTGGTTGCCCTTCGCTCATCTCACTAGCTCAAAGACAATGTTGAACTTTAACTTCAAATCAAAGTTTTAGTTAATGTCACAGATATCACATTCCACCTCTCCAGTGGTTGTGACTTGTTTTGTTTTGTCTTGTGATGTCTTCCTCTAGATATCACCTTGAAGTGCTGGACCTGTCCTCCTGTTTCCTGACTCATGACTTGCTTCAGATGCTGTGGCCTGCCTTCAGACACGCACATGTCCTCAAGTGAGACACAATCAATAACTGTTCTGTTGTTTGCAGGGAAGAACTCGAGTTTGTAGACAGGAGTACCTGTGCATTATCCATACAACTGAACATTGTACATTTCATACAACCACTATACTCTCACTTTTTAAGCAGTTAGATTTTTCTTTAGGCAAGATGACTTGATTTGTATAGCACCTTTCAACAAGGCAAGTGCACCCTTGAATAGAAAACACATTTCAGTTTTTGGTTTGTTGAGCTATGCTTATCATAGCTGAGTAAATATGTCAAGGTTATTAAGATCAGAATCCAGATAGTAAATCTATCCTGACACTAAGCTGCATACTGCTAAACTTCATACCTGATTTGTTCCAGCTGCTCAGTGAGCTGCTGTGAGCAGGTTATTCTGACTTTACCAGGTCCTGACATGACTCGTCTTGTTAATGCCTTTCCAGGTAAATGAAGTTTTACTATTAACACCCACCAGTGTCACCAGAGATGTAAAACTCTGTATTCTCTGAAGGACATATCATTATCTAAAATCACCATCTGCCATTCTATTTCAGTGTTTGCCTTGCCATATTTTTAGTTGATCTGAAAGCATGGAGATGTGACTGACAATGGTGTTTTCATTTAACGGTTGTTGACTGCATGTTAGATTAACCCTAACCCAACTGATACTGGATTTTTGGGAATGATACCAATGTTTGACTTCTTTTTTGCTTGTTTTGACTATAATACTGGCCATGCTGAAGTATCAGTGGGCTCGAGTGTACACTGACATGTACAAGTCCCTTCAGTCACACTCAGTGATTCCTCCAAACCTTCATTCTAATCCTCCAAACCTACCTGTTTGATCTTGATATGCAGTGAAACTAGTAAATCCTCCAGTTTGCCTCTTTTTTCTCTTTTTCACAGTACAGTGAACCATTAGCACTGAGAATAGAATACGTCAAAGACAAGATCGATCTATGATACAAAGATGAATAATAAAAGAAATAAAAAATAAGAAAAAATGTATTGTATTCAAGCTGATCAACAATGTGTGAATTACTGATTCGGTGCTAACAGGGATGTCAATAACTTTAAACAAGTACATTCACAACACGATCAGGTGCAGAAACCAAACCAACAATCAACTGATCCACTAACAAGTATTGTCAGTGAGTCACATTGTTGCACTGGCTGATATGTTCCTTCATTACCATGACCATGAACACACACACACACACACTGTTCCTTTATTGTGACTCAATCCCACACACACTCACTAGAGCACTATTGTGGATTGACTGAAGACAGTCCCTCATACTAGAATCAAACTACACAAACACAGCCTGATTTTGACATGATGACAACACATTTCCAGCATCGGGCCTGATTATGATAGTTGGGAACGTGTAGTGTGACATAATATCCCAACCAAAACATGACCTTTGTGAATGACAAAAATATTGTGTAGTCTGATCCCGGTATAACAAATGCACTATTCCCGCCTGTTTGATTTTTGAACATTTGAACATTTCTGGTATTTCTGGGATTTTTTGAAAAATGCCAGCCTTATTCTTTTAAAATGGTCCAGAGTGTGACCATTTAACATAGCCCTCATTACTGCTGTTTAAATGTTTTCATTGTTCTTGAGTCTGGGTTACTAGCATGTGTATGCTGTGTGTTGTTGTGATGGTTGTGTCTGCCTGTCTCTGTTATCCTCAGTCTGCAGTTTAACAGCCTGGGTCCTGACTCCTGCATCCTCCTGAGAGATCTCTTACTAGACCCCAAGAGTGCTATTAAATCTCTACAGTAAGACTACATTTTTATTCATGTCTGTGTTTCTTCATGTGTCCAAAGTTTTTTCTCTTTTTACTGTGTCGCTGGCTTTTAAAAATGTTGACACCAAGCAGCAACTACCACAGCTGGAGGTTGAAACCAGTGCAGAACCACCTGTGCCACAACAGCCGCTAAATAATATCAGAATTCACACGTAAAAAACAGGGTCAAAATTCATACTTGTAACTTGCAGTTTGTAGTTGTAACTTCAGTGTCACACACACAATTTAGTGACATTTGTGTGTCTGTCTTTCAGACTTTGTGGAACTTCACTGTTGAAAAAAAATCCTGCAAAAATCTTAATTACACATACGCAAAATATTTCTACAGCTGCGAAACTTTATTGTGCATTCTCAAACCATTTCACCAGCTCAACATATTTGTGGCCGTTGTTTGATTCCATACAACCATAAGCTGCAACACTGGTCTTCAAAGCAGCTCCATTCAAACCCAACAGATGACGTCACACCTCGTTATGTCCATCTTCATGCACAGTCTGCGCTTGAGACATTAGTAAATATGGTTGGCTTTCTAATGTTTTACTACAGACTAATACTACTGTTAGTCACAGACAGCACTCTTTACTCATCAGTGTTGGCTAAAGGGGAGACACTTTGGACACACTTTGTTTTTTGCACCTGGAGCCTGTACAGCTGGGCCTGGTTAACACAGTAGGGGAGCTGTGGGATCCCACTGACCCCCAGTTTCTCCCACTCTCTATGAGTTAAGTATTTACCCATCAAGTACAATACAGCATCATATCTGGCCTGAAACTCCAGAGAGCAGCAAGTACTCCTACTCTGAAACACTACCTGGCCTCAGGTTTGTGACAGTTTGATTAAAGGAAATGCATGTAGGATTATGTAGCATGTAATGTAATATCAACTGATAAAAAATATCACATGACTGGCCTAGTCTTGTATGTATTTTAATTTGATGATTTTTTTATATCGTCTTCAACTAAATCTAACCATTTGGCATTACCACTGCCTCTACGGCCCACTAGATGACTCACTGGTTGAGAATGGCTGTTCTAAGGTAAGTCGGTAAGCCGCAGCAGTCCTTAAACCTGTCTTTAGATCATGTCAAAACTCATGTTCATTCAGTTTTGTTGTCTTTTTTTTTGTATTAATCTCATCCTTCTCTTCCTTCTCTCTGTTTTTCACTTGGTTTCTTTTTCTTCTTCATTTCTTTTTCCTCTGCTGCGTCCCATTCTTCAAAACCTCACAACAAGCAGCTTTGACAGCTGTGATCAAATGTAATGTTACTAATGTTACAAGTTGGGTAGCGGATGAATTTAGTGAACAGTGATTAAACTTGAGCGGAACTACCTGTGCAATAAACACACCTGCCAGAAAAGAGTATCCAGCCAGATCAGGGTATAATGCTGTTTACTGTTACTACCACTGATCGTACATTTATCCAATTGAAATAATATTGTAGCTGCATCATTGTTCCAAAAGGTCCATGTTCTATATTGGAGTGAAAAGAGCTGAGCAGCTTGGTTACTGGCTTGTTTTTCAGTCAGCATTATTTGTATATTCTGCTTTAGCATTGTGTAGAGCTGAGGAGTGATTACATGCACTTCTGCTGCAGCTGCATGGCAGCAGATAACCGCACTATTGTGGTCATGCTTGATAGTAGGGCCGACCAGAGCCAACCTGCAACCATCTCTTCCCCCAGTCGAGTTAGCTTGTGCTAAATACATGTGTGGTTGTGCTGGTGGCAAGAGAGAAAGTCAGTCAGAGAGAGTGTTCAGCTCTTCTTCCTACCTTTAAAATAAACAGTTACTAACAGTTCCATACACCATTGCTTTTATTTTGTTGCTAGTTCTATTGGTTATGATAAGTAATTAGTTGAGATATGGGCCCTGTGCTGCTGTGGCCTTTATGTTCATCTGATAGATCTCAGTTCAGACTTGTGTTGAAAGTGTTACAGATGTTAAAGTGCCGTCAGATTAGCGTAATGGGACGCATGTGTGAAAGGAGCTACAGTCCATCTGTGTACGTGCACAGTGTGTTGTGAGTAGAAGAGCACACATGTCTCACTGACCCTGTGTATACTCCAGATTGTGTGACAACCCTCTGATGGAATCTGGAGCCTGCACCCTTCTGGAGGCCCTGCCAGAGAACCAGTCCCTGAGGCATCTGTCCCTGATGCACACTGGCATAGGGGACAAGGGGGCCCTGGAGCTGGCTGAGAGGCTCCAGCAGCACACTGGACTCCAGGAGCTCAATGTGGCCTATAACAACATCGGAGACAATGCTGCTCTGGCCCTGGTGGACGCCTGCAGGGAACACCCCAGCATTCACACCGTGCAGTAAGAGATGCATTCCTGTCGTTGAATTCACTATCATCACATTCCACAGTTATGTGTAATTTATCATAAAAGTTCCACAGTCTTCAGCTCTGTCTCCCTCAGACATAATGGCATCAGATGTCTCCACCACATGTTAGAAATCAAACTGATCCACATGTTCAACAAGACTTTTGTTCATATTGAAAAGATTGCATTACCTCAGAGATCACATAACTGTTTTTATTTTTAGATATTTATAAACTCAGAACAGAAAATGTTTTAGTTTTAAAGGATGTGAGACAGAAATGCTCTGTCTTTGTGTAGTCTGTACCTGAACCCTCTCAGTGATGTGGGGAAGCAGTCCCTGTATGTCCGAGGCGTTCCCAAGAGCGGCGGCGGCGGCAGCGACCGGAGGGTCAAGGTCCTGGCTTCAGTCACTGAAGGCTCCGACATCTCTGAGGACTGGCACCCCATCCTCAGTGTGATACGGAAGAATGCTTCTTCCTGGGACCAGGAGCGTGTAAAACAGCAACTTAAGGTACGCACACAGTAACTTTCTGCAACAGATCATATTTCTGAATAAAATCTGAAAGTATTTTAAAAAATTGCTAAAACATATTGCAAGAAATTGCAATTTCAAGATCTTTTGCCGCCCAGGGATGCAATAATGATGATGGTGATGATGATGATGAAATTTTATTATTGTGTCATGCATAAAAACACATCTAGCCAGCATGGGCATACAGTTCAAACATTAAAAAAAACTAATACCAATCCACATAACTTTCACAGACTCATATTCACAGAACTGCTTTTCTAGAAAATAAATAAATGAAACATATTCCAAATAAAATACAGTATATGTAAAACAAAAACAGAAATCTTGGCCTTGTATCCAAGTACTGGAGACAAACTAGACTTTCTCCGCTGATTTAGTGTTATACCTCCATAAAGTTTAGGGACAGCAGGCTGAAATGTCCTGACCTGAGTGCCTTTAGTGTGACTCCATCTCATAAACAGTGGATCCTACTCTTGCCATAAAGTCACTCGGTAGCGTTTTTCATTCGACCCTCCTATGTGTCTGCAACTTAACAACCACAGTCTGAAAAACAGGCTTGTTGATCTTCACATTAAAACATCAAATCAACAACCAGTCCAATTTTTAATAATCTATACATTAGAATATGTTATTTTTTGATTTGATGTTGATTTTTCTGTCTGTCTGTTGGACATTGTCAGTCATCCAGTCCCCCTCTGTGCAGGTTTTCCTCAGGGACCTGGAGTGGGGGCGTCAGCAGCAGCAGAGCCTGTGGAAGAGGCTGCACTTCCGCAGGGTGGAGAAGGGCGTCCGGCAGACGCTCCAGATGCTAGAGAAGGACACTTTACCTCCATCCACAGGACACAGCAAGTAACCAGCAAAAGTCGAGAGGCGAACGGGCAATAAACGTCTTCAGCAGCTCTCCAAGTTTGTATTTGAATGTATCCACATTAGTCGAGGCTGGAGGTACACAGCTTCATTTTTGATTCATCCGGTCAGTGACATCTATAAAGCAAGATGCAGGCAGTAGAAACTGTAGAATAACTTATTTATTTTAGCCTAAGTGCAGGCAAAGAAAAATGCAGAACAAACAGAGCAGACTGAACAAAGCAGAGCAGAACAGAACAATACAGAGCAAAGAATCCAACAAGGCTGAAAACCAGGACTTAAATACAAACTGAACTAATGACACAACAAGGAACAGGAGGCAAGACGCAAAGGACACAAGGAGCAGGGCTATGGAGACTGATACAGGGCAGGTGTGTGGAGAAAGTGTGAGAGACAAGCAGGCTGGTGAGGAGCACAGACACACAGTGCACACAACCTAAAACACAGAAAACACAAGTAGGCTGAAGAATAAGGTGAGCGAGGAATGCTGGCAGAAACTTGCTGATGGTGTCAATTCATATGATACTGTATTTATTTGACCACTCTGTGCCTCCCACATTCAGAGCTCTTAAACTTTAAATTTGATGCAACAGATTTAAATATTATATCCAAGAAGTGCATTTAGGTCTGACTGTCCCATAATGATAAGTGGAAATCACTTTTGGCCAAATCAAATTGAAATGAATTTTATAGATTGAATTTTATCTGTGATAAATACCAATAAACTAATCCCTTTTCTTTTTTTTTCATTAGTTTTTAGTCCTTTTTAGTTTTTGTTTGTTTTTGTTGTTTTACAATTTGAAATACAGTTTGATATAATTGAACAAAATCCCATCCACAAAGTAACCCTAACATATTGCACCATTAGAAATGTACAGTATGGCATATGGAAACAATGGTAAGTATTTTAGAAGATGAGCAGTGTTAAATATCCCTAAGCAAATCAGGTGTTGGTGAAAGGACGATGTTTTTTATTGCCAGTTTAAGCCGAAACTGGGAACATAACCCTCTCCGGACTGAAGTTTGTAGTGTAAGTTAAAAGAAAGCCAACTTCCTGACACTGAAAACAGTGCTTTAAGCTCAACATACCTTGCTAACCCACAAACCCACACTTCATAGTACACACCTCCACCTGAAACACATTCTCAAATCAATCAGCAGGATTTGGGGTCAGTGAGGTGACTTCAGGTTTAACTCTGGGTTTTCAGTCCTACTGTCACCATGGTAACTTATGCTGAACAGCTAACCTGCTCCAGAGCAGGTTAACTTCAGCCAGTGAGATCACAAGAAAACTCCTACAGGATCCTGACATGGACAAAAGAGTTTACAATAAAGTGTTAAATAAAAAAGAGCAGCATATATTTTTATTAGACAGTGGAAACATTTGATTGTTCCAGACTTTCTTTTGCTTTGAGTTATTTAATCCCAACACTGAAGCAGCTGGCTGTGATGTAGCCTCTTCATTGTAAAAATCTCTTTTTAGATTCTGGATTAAGGCTTCAAGTTGTTATTTTTAAGTAAAATTACAATAATAAAAAGGTAATCCAGCAATACAGAAGTGCACTTCCATAAAGGTTGGGAACTCTGAAGGGACTTTTTTTCCTAAAACGCTGGATTCTACATTTCCCATAATCCAATTTGATATGAGCTCTTTGTTAGATCCCCCAACTAGTAAATCAATCTGCACAACAGGCAGACAGTTACTCAGCAAAATTCATTCTATGAAATGGGTGCTGAATTCTTTGTGACATAGTGACTGCTCACTAGTTGGCCAACATGCTAACCAGCCAGCAACAGGCTAGCAGCAATCAGTCACAATAGCTCTTCAAGCTAGGTGGCTTGCTGACTGTTAACTGCAAGTCAGCAAGCTAGCTAGCTTGGTCATAGCGATATTGCACCAATATTACAGGACATATGTAAAAGTGTGTGTTATCCTTGCAAAACATTGATTGCAGTGATTTAGCTGTTAGCACTTTCTGAATTAAGGGCAAACATATGTAAAAATAATACATTTCATACATATCAATTAACTTTTTCATGCCTCTGTACTATTGTACTTGTTTTTTTAATTCATTCTTTTCTACAGAACTGTATACAAACTGATAATCTAACTGAGGATGTACATTTAAAGGTGCAGTACAAAGCATGTACAGTATAAGAGATACGGGGAGATGGTGGAGCTGGACTGAGGTCATTTGTTATGCAGGTTAATATTGTCAGTGTTGTTGATGTTGGAACAATGTGTTAGCTGAGTTTACTCTCTCTGTTGGATTTGTGCTTTGTTATGTCTTCTAGGGATGCACTAATCCACACTCATTTTCCCCCACTCTCAGCTCCAGTCATTCAGTCACAGCGGGTCACAATGACCCCTGGTGCTTAATATTGCCTTATTAGTGACTCCATACCAACAGACATTCTGTCACTCAAACAGCTGTCTCACAGTTCTGCTTTGTTCCTTTTCTTGTCATCGACTGCTCATACAAACGCATCACTTCTAGTATGTATTTCAAATTAAATGTATTTTAATATGGTTTAATATGATGACAGCACCATTCAGGGATAGCTAATGTCGGCAAAAACGGACTCAATATAGTTGTTTTTTTTTTTTAAATAAAAAATAAGTTTTTCACTTTTTGGTGGTACCTTATTTTGAAACATCATGGAAGAAGTTGGATTGGTGCATCCCTAATGTCTTGCAGTTTTTGGCTGCCAAGGTATTTAGAGCCACATCTGTCCAAAGCCATATTAATGACCTTTAAAATGTACTTTTTAACAATCAAAATACTGTATTAGTGTACATCACCGCTCACTCCTGTCTAATCTGACTCTGTTGTGCACCTCCACTGCCGACAGGTTTGTCTTTCTCTGATACTTTTCAGTTGCCTTATTTCATCAGGACCAGTGGTGCCGTAGATACATGTGACCTTATTAATGTGTGTTGGTTGCAGGGCTGGGTATGAAACTTCAATTTTGTTTTGGTACCGAGGTTTACAAAAGCTTCATAGTCCTTGTCAACTTCATAGTTTGGTTTAAGTATTCTTTGATTTGAATCATTATTTTTGCCAGTTTATGACTGTTTTTTATTTTGGTTCTTGTTATTGCACAGTTTCACTCCTCTGCCCCAATCAGCTGCTGTAGGTCAGTACGTCTAAATATACAGTTGTATGAAGATTTGCACAAGAGATTAGCAGTGGTGCAGTTCTGCCCTATTCAGGACTTTCATGTCAAACTCCATATCAGAAAGTGTCTTCCCAGAGTGTTGTGTTGCATGTTGTATACTGTTTATGAAAAAAATAGCTTTTATGACTAACCAGTGCTGTAATGTTGTTGATGGACTGTAATTTAAACTTGTGGGATTAAATTTTATGCTGCAAACAATGTTCTCTTAGTTCTTGTTGAATAATATATGTATAAGATGGATAATATGGTACATTCATGCAGAGCATCAACTGTCTCAATGATATGAGTAAGACATGTCATTAGTTTTGCAGCTACTTGTTCATATATCAAAACAGCTGCACTCCAGCTACTTGTCAGGTGCACTTCACATGGGAAACTACCAAAAGTCAAAAAAAAAGCTTTCACACTCTGAAAGATGTCTCAGCAATCTCTTTTTTATTAACTTTATGAACTTTTTTTATTAATTCATGTCAGTTTAGAGACACTGAAGACAAAGACCAAACCAAAACAGTGAAAAACTAAATAACAAAAGTTATTTGGTCATAAACCAAAATATTGGTCAAGTGAAAATTTTGACCTGATGATAAAGGAAAAGTCAGACAATCAGAATTTATGACCTGGCTTATGACCAAAAAAAAATGTTCTTGTTATCCATCCAGTAATTGTTGGGATAATTCTGTCAACCTCATGGTGGCACCAAATAAGTTATTAGGATGCAGCACACATCTGGTGACCATGACTGTCTGAACCAGAGTTTATCTACTAGATGCTGTGACCTGCTGCTGGTGCAGGACTGTTGCTGAGTCACACAGCTTTAGGCAGACATTTCAGATTTGAGCTTCAAATAGTTCAAATGTTGCAAACAAAAACTCTTGAACACTGTGGAACTTGCAATATATCCATTTATTTGCAACGTTTTGGTGCTGGACCTTCATCAGGCAGAAAACATTGTAACTTTTGATCCATTCATCCCTCTTCTACACACCTGTCTCATGAAATAGATGAACAAAGTGTTGTTCTGTTTTAAGCCTGAAATATTTCCTAGACTATACAAATGACTGATACACTATATACAATATAGAGATGAAGCATACATCTTCAGTAATGCTCAACACAAACATCACCTACAAGCTAAAAGCTGTACTGCTCTTCAGTGTTAAAGGTTTTCTTCAGTTGGATGTTGTGCACCTGACTGTGCAGGACGATGTATGTGCAGTGTCGTCTGCTGGAGGGAAAGTTTCTCCGAGCCCACTGAAAAATCTCTTCTGGATGCAACTGCATGGTTTATTACGTTCAAACTAGTCTGGAGCCAGTTGTAGTCCAATATGCTGCTCACACAAGTGGGATGTACAAACACTAAGAATGAACCTTACCATGAAGGAGACATTTTATATCCAGCAGCTAAACTTTTGAAACAAAAGATATTCACATGGTCACAGATTCTGGATTTTTCAATGAGGAAAAAATATTTTAGAACTTGTTCATTGAAAGTTTGTGTAAAAACATGTCAGACACAAAACATTTAAAGAGAAGTATTGCAGTATGTCTGGAGGGGTCTTTGAATCAAATGTAAACGTATCAACTCTTAAAGTGAAAATGGATTGTATACACTGTATGCTGTGCACACAACACCAGGTGGCAGAGTTTTAGGAACACTTGCACAGTGAGTGCCCTCTACTGGTAACATGTTGTTATGTCCCACACTGTATGAGGCTGGAGAACATGGCAGGAAGGGTGAAAGATTGGATCAGATCAACAAGCTCTTCTACCTAGAAATGACAGTATTGTGTGTGTGTGTGTGTGTGTGTGGGTGCAACAATGACCTTGTCTTTATTACAGAGTCCATGAATTGTGTCTTTCAGAAGTGGAGACTTGGCAGTTGGAACAGTGTGTAGGCCTAAATGAGATCCAACCTGATCATCTCTTGGCCATTGAGCTGTCTTCTAACCATATAAAATATCATTTATTTGGTCAAGTAAAATGCAGTTTTTCAGTTATGTACGCTGAGTTTCAACTGTCTGTATGAGCGAGGCTAATTCCTGGAGAACGTAGATGTCTCTTTTCAAAACCTGCACAGTCAACTTATGATATATGTATTCAACAGACAGCATAATAGAGGCACAATATTAGATATGAGTGCTTTTTTCTCTCAACTTCACACAGACTGACGGGAAATAACTAAACTGTGTGCCGAGTTCAGAGCTCATGAGGATGTGTATATTCTAAGGGTTGTCTCTTCCATCACAATGTGTCACACTGGCACTCAGCACACAGCTTTTCTCTAATGGTGGGTCAATGTTTAACTCAGACAGCTGCAGAGGAAGGAGTCACCATCTCACCTGCTGACGGAGTCGTTTATTGTCCTTCTGTGCTGTGAACCTTGTCCGTTCATAGCGTCTCAGTGTGAGCAGGTAGACGCACACTCTCCACACAATGAGGTCCACCACAGGTAAGCTCCTCTTCCTGTTTCACACTCTTCCTGCCGTTTCACCGAGATATGACTTCCCACCATTTGACTATTCAAATGTAAACTCCCGTGCTGCTTTGTGTTGAGACTGGTCGCTCACAAAAATTCATGGCGATGGTGGTAAGCTTTGTGCTGGGTTTGAAGGTAAGGTGTGTGTTCTGCTTGTTGTTTTGATGCTTGTAGGAAGAGTGACATAGATGCTCCATGACAAGACTGCTGTTAAACTCTGTGCCTGATCACTTTGGCTTCAGCACCATCTTATAACTCGGGTTGTTTTCTCCCAGGTTAAACATTGTCCATCCACAGTCCTTGTCTGGATACTTATTGTGCGCAACACCGAGGTGTTATACAATTATTAATAGAGGGCTCTGCAGAGATAATCCTCCACTGAGAGAACATTCTGTCAGCAGAAACCTTTCCTGTGAACACAGCTCTGTCCTCCTGCAGGTGAGAGAGCAAAGCGCTCGGAGCTCAGGTGTCCTAACTGTCATCCTGACGGGTCATCACAGTGTTGCTTTTGAAGATTCTTCAGCGATTGTTCACATAAGAGCGATGGATTTGATGAAAAAAAGCTTGTATGTTCCAGTCTTGGTTTCAGAAATCTTCTATTATTTTAGAATAAACACTCAACTCATCAGCAAAGCCACGTTTCATAATTCCTACTGCTAAATAAAAATATATCCATCCAGTGTGAGTATGTAGAGGAATGTACTCAAAGTTCAGGGCCTTTTATGTAAAGTGTTTATGTCATCAGAGTTTCCCTCCATGCCTGTGTCATAGCTTTACAGACTATTGCTTGACAGATTGTTGTAGGTCTGCATCTTGCTGTATTGGGAGAAGCGCACGCTGTGAGCAGAGATGCTCCTCCTCTGTTTTCTTCAGAGGCTAAAGCACCAGCTCTGCCTCATCTCCATTACTCCTACTACTACTTGATGTCACACAGCGTAAAAAAAGGGATCAAAGTTACAAACAGATGTGAGTGAAGCAGTTTGACTGTTCACCGAGAGTCACACTGAACCCAGTCTGCTGCTTTTTTTCTTCATATGGTCTGTGTTTGCAAACAGCCAGACGGCCTGTTCTCACAAATACATTATACAAGTGATCAACATATTCTATGTTACATCAGCTGTTACTACATGGTTTCATACAAATCCCACTTAGACCGTGATGAATCATATATTTACAGTCTCCAAACTACTTTCATCAAAGCACTGCTGCCAGTAGAGCAACTGCTGAACATCTCTATATAAAAGATGCATCATAAAGTCAATGTCGTAATGTGGCAAAAGCTTTTATATGGACATTTTCAGTAGGATGTAGTGTATGGCTTGACATCTGCACTGACGGACTCATGTAGGTCTTCTGTTGATGCACAGGAGCAGTGGAGGAGCGGAGCAGAGATGTGTTCTTGACAGTTCAGTTGTGAGCAATGTTATTAGCCTGTTAGCTGTTGTTTCAGGTCCTTAAGGCAATTAGAACCATTATCACCGAGATATTTTGACCGCACCTCATTTTAACGACCGCCACGTGTCTCCTCTGAGTTGTACACTGGTGCGTTATGCACAGCACAAGACAGCGACGGTGTGATAAGCGTACAGTTATGATTGGTTGGAGTGTGTTTAGATGGAGCGGGACACACCGATTGTGTTTACAGCAGGACAGGAGGTCAGGAGGTGAATTCTGCATGAATATGAACAAAAGACCATCATTCCAGATTCCTTTTTTTTTAAGGCTCCAGATTTGTGTGAAGCCATTTTCTTGTGCTGTTATATATCCAGTTTCCTCTTTGACACAATAAAGCAAGTCGTCATTTTATTATTTTTTAAGACATGCTATGAATGAAGTTGAATTTGAAGAATGAAGTAAACCTTTGGGCATTTCCTTTTAGAGAATGCACTATGAGCATAACTCTAATCTCAAGCTGTGTTGTTGTGTATACGCAGTCTAAATGTAGGAAAGTTCACCCACACAGCTAATATTAGTTTTTAGTTTGTCTTGTGATTCTTGGTATCAAAAGGAAAACCTCTCTCTCTCTTTCTCTCTCTCTCTCTCTCTCTCTGTCTCTCTCTCTCTCTCTCTCTCTCTCTCTCTCTCTCTCTCTCTCTGTATTTTCACTTCATAACCTTTCATGAAGGCGCAGAGCAAAAATGTATAAATGCAATGGTTTTTTTTTTTTTCCTTAGAAGTAATTCAGTAACCTTCATTCTCTGCCCTTTGAAAATAGGAAGCGGCTCCAGATTCAGCCTGGAGCCGCAGTGAGAGGCACTGCTGCTGTAACAACAGCTTCTCATCAGGTTGAACCGCTTCTGCGATTATTCATTCATTCATGTCACTGTGTCTCTGTCTCTCCCACAGGCTATCAGGATGCCATGGAATTTCCACGGTAAGTTCATTCCTTACTGCTAAAAGCTTCTGCTTTTTAAAGGATCAAGCCTGTGTTTTAGCCCAGTCCCTACAAATCTTGCTTTACATGTTTCAGATGTTTCTAAACACGATGTCAGGATTCTGCTTTAGCAATTTACTTTATGGAAAGTGGCATACTCATAGTAGGATTTGGAGATTAGTATTAAACATTTGTTCAGAACTTTTGTTCTGTGTAAAACACTGAAGGGTCAGTCCAAACAAATGAAGATGTCATATTTCTTACTTCCCTCCCAGGCTGATAGTTTTACTTTCATTGATCCAGGTTTGGAAATATGTGTCTTAGATTTTAGCCTCCACCCAAATACAATGATATGAAAGCTTTTTTGTTTGTGGTGTTCACAGCGTTTAAAAATGTCATCTAAAAACATCCCACAGTAACATCTCTTCCTAGACACAGTGTCTGTTAATCAACAGATCGATCTGTCTATCTATGGTATAAAAAAAAAGTCTGTATGAAAACTGTTGACAGTGTGTTGTGTTCATTGCCATGTGCTGATAATATAACTGCAATAACAATAAAAGCAGTTTCAAACTGAGCTGTGAGCAGGATTCTTATCTGTCCAGATAACTCTGGATACAGTCTGCAGCCTTGACCACAGTGATGATGATGTTGGCTGCACTCCTTTTCTTAACGTGAAGCTAACACAGCTTCTACTGGTTGGTTTTTGACTACATACTGACCATATTACTTGTCATTCAGTTTATTAAGAAGTCACTGTTCCAAATGCAGGAAGCCATCACTTTGGGCCTCTTATAACCTGAACTTGTAAGAACCTTGTGAGGTTTTGAGGTTCCTCCTCGTGTTTCCACATCTCAGATATACGTCATTGAAGGAGTAGTCTGGTGATCCCATAAACACACATCATACACGCCACAGTGTTACACTGGGTGACATGTTCCTTCATTATCATGAACAGACACACTGTATTTCATTTGGATTCAATCCCACACATACCATCCTGCTGCCAGAAATACTCATTAGAGCGCCAGATAGTCCCACAAATGCACTATTTCTTCCTGTTCAGTTAAGGTTTGATAAAAGCTACAGTGCTCGGCTGTTTCAAGAAATGACTGAGCTTTTTTTGAAAAAAAAAAAAAAAAAAAAAAGAAAGCAACTATGAGCTAAGGTGTTTTTAAGGATTTGTTTTAAGGATCTTCGATAGGAACCAATAAAAGGCAAACATGTGACCAACAGCGTTTTTATGTCCAGCATTCTTTGAAATGGTTGGCAGTGAAGAAAAGTGTTTTTAATTTGTAGTAAATGCAGTACAACATGCAAAAAACACTGGTACGGTCCTTTAAGAGGTTATACCACAGCACTGATATAAATATGAAAGACATCATTTTAACTGTTCTTGTTCTCCTCACTGTAGTTTTATCTTCAATCCAAAGGAAGGGATTGATAATCCAGCTCTGGTCATCGCTGATGATCCCGGTAAGGTTTAACAGACATGCCTATATATCAGAAAATCCTTTCCCAAAGTCATCCGTCAGCGTCTGCCTGTCGCTTAAAGATCTTGTTTGTATAAATGTGTCCAGAGCCTGACCACAGTCTGGTACCCAGACTGTGCCAGCTGAAGCGTCTGGAGGGACAGAGCTTCGGCTTCTACCTGCGGATGGTGAAGGACGGCCGAGGCTTTGAGATCAGAGATGTGGAGCCGTGGAGCCCTGCAGAGCAGAGTGGCCTCAGAGAGGGAGACAGAGTGCTGGAGGTCAATGAGGAATACGTGGACAACATGGACTTCTACAGGGTTAGTGTTCATAATTCTGTAGAGCCTCAGGATCTACCATCATGGATCCATCAATTCATGATCTTCTCATCTAGAGCAAGATACAGTATTAACAGTAGTAACATGTGCCAGACAGATTTCCATGAAGTTTACTGTGGATGTTCACCACACAGGAGCATTTATACTGGTGACCCTCCTGACCAAACATTCACACTTATGCACAATGAACAATAAGCACAAATAGTTATTTTGTTTCTTCTGCAGTACACCGTCTTTTATTCATCAAACATTTTGCTATCTCACCTTCAATATAATGTATGTATGCAGTATATATCTATATAAACACCATATATATGAAACATCATAATCAACCCTCTCTTCAAAATAACTATACACAAAACATCATTACTCTTAGTTGCTACAAATTGTAAGTGGAATTTTGATGACCATACGTCAACAGCATATAATCTTACAATAATTATTTTTAACAATATTCTTTTAGCAAATGTTGTACACTTTTTAATCTCAAGCCATTAACCGGTGAGTAAAAAATGTCCACTTTTTATTTAAAGTAAAGAAACTCAGTAAATTCTTTCAGCTTCATTATTCAGACTAATCTTTCAAAACATATTATAAATCATTTTATAATAAATCACTTCCATGTCTTGACATTTCTGAATAACCCAGCCAAGTCTGTTGGAAGGTGAGGTGCTGTATAGAAGTATGTATAGGTGAAAAACATCACGCTGGCGTGGAGGTGTGCTGGAAAAACACACTGCCTCACACACACACACACAGAGAGAGAGAGAGAGAGAGAGAAAAGGAAAACATGGAGGGAAACACACTGTATTCTTTAAAAAGCAAAAAAACAAAAGCACTCCATTCTCTCCCCACTTTCTCTCATTCCACTCACATATATCATGATATATATGTGAATTCAAACTGGCCTATCAGGTCTGACCCCTGGAATGGAGAGGTGACAAGGTTAACAACAACCAACATTATTTTCTTAACATTCTCATAACAACAAGGGCTCAGTTCATTCTTCAGCATGTCAATATAAATATTACATATTCAAAACGCACAAATTATTTTTACATCATTCAGTATTTAGCTTAATTAGCTGTCATTTCATCACACAGCCGCTATCCAGTCAAATCTAAGAATAAAACATAAAAGGGTTGCTGTGGAGGCGTTGCTGCCTCCTCTCTGAGGACAGGATGACTTCCAAAAGGACTCAAACTCTGCACGTCTTGCAATTGACTTTTAAGAAATAAACTTTATTCTGATGCTAATTATAATGTTTTGTCTTTGTCAAATAATAGTTGAACTATACAGAAAATAAATAAAACAAAGAACACTGTGAGAAAATGTCCACTTTCCTAAATAAAAGGTATTTAGGAAATAGTGAGAGAGAGTCGGTGCGTCCTCATAAAGTCCATCTGCATTTGAAATGAACATACTACATTTTCAATTGTAAAGTTCTCTATAAAATGGTTTTGAATGTTAATTCTTCATTGAAATCCAGAACGCCTCCTTCTTAACAAGCCGTTTGTCCAAACACACCTTTTAAAATAGCTTCTGAACTGCCAGATATTTGAAGAGAGCGGATGATTCATTTTCATAAAGTACGCTGCAGCTGGATAGACCTCTATTTTGCATCATGTGGTATTTTTATGATCTGTTATTGTTTGAGTTCTCAAGGACATGTTAATAAATGAATTACACCATTTGTGTTGCATGAAAAAAGAAAAAAGACGTTCTCTTAAACTTTAAGATTATGAAAAATACATATTACACGTGTTTGCGTATTGTTTCATGCTCTTCATGGAAGCTCTAAGATGTTTACACTGAGTGAAATATTCAAACCCAAAGATCTCACCATGTTCTGTGGGTTAAGGGTTAGGTTCTGTGGGCGTGCGCCATGTCACCACACTGACACAGCTGAATGAAATGCTGACATTATTAAACATTATTAGCTGTGATAAGTCCAAATGTTCACTGTGAGAAAGGTCTGCTTTCTAACCTGACAAGAGAACAAGTCACTAAAAGCACACTGTGGGGCTAATATGTTACAGAAATGACTGTTTGGGTTTTAATTGGTGATCAAACAGCTCTTAACTTGTGCTGCATTCTTCGTTTCACAGAGAAGCCATGATGAGTTGATGCTATGCATGACGGTACCGCTACTTCTGCTTAAATAAAATATTGAACAAATTCTCTCCACCACTGTCCCCATGTCATGTCACAACTGTTGCTGTTGAAGCATGAACACATGAACAAGCCAGCAAATTTCAGCTTAAGATACAGTCAGTTACACTTTGGTCTTACAAATATTCACCCCGCCTCCCTGATAATGTGTCGTTTTGTCCTTGACATGGAGAAGCATCTTTATATCCCACTATTCATCCCCTCATGGTTTACATGTAAAAAGACAGGACTGAGCTGAAGCTTTGGCTTGAATGTGTCTTCCTCCCCTTATCTGAACTCCAGGTTAAGCCATGTGACCTCCAGTAGGTGAAAGAAAGAACAGATTGCTGTCTGCTTAAACTCTTAAACAAGAGATGTTGCCATTCACGTCTGGATATTTAGGGAACAGGGCCTGGCAGGTATTAATGATGAAAATGAAGTCGAGAAGAGGCCGATGACATCCATTTATTACATCATTTGTATGATTGGAAATAGTTTTATTATCTCTCTGTGTCTCTCTACTAATACTACTATTCCTTGATAGGTGGTGAGGAAGATCCAGACATGTCACTTACATCTGTTTCTCCTGGTGCTGAGGCGAGAGGAGTATGAGCAGGTATGCAGAGTGACATCATACAAATCAACTCTCACTGGCAACTCCAACTTTTTCTTAAACATGCATGCTGTTTTTATCTCCACACCATCATCCCATCAACACGCTCCAGCTCCTCTCGGCATGAACAACATGGTTTAATATGTTGCACATGTAGGTCAGGACTGCAAACAGTATGTCTTGCAGCAGGAGAGGAGGAGTGCAGGAGAAACCAATAACATTCATGATAACATAAGTCCATTCCTCTCTCACTGTGTCTTAGTTCTGTGTTTTTAGAGAAATGAGACATCCTTTGCTCTCAGTTTAGCCATGATTTTGTTAATAAGGCTATGGTCACTATGCTAGCTGTACAAGGTTGTGGCTACAGCTGACCCCCCCAGCAGTGAAGCATTCATTGCATCAGTGACAAGTGCCAGTGTCATCATATGAACTTACAAGCTCTTTACGAGCACCATGAGGCACTTCCAGCTTCAGAATAGCAATAATCAGCAGAGACATACCACTCACTGGAACAGGAACAACATATCATCGGCCACTTTTCAATCTTAGCATCACTCTGTTATTAGTTGCAGCTGTGTCTCACAGCCATTTGAAGAGAGGTCTATTTACAGCTTCAGTTAGTGGAATATAATGAGTTTGGTGAGCTCAGCAAATTCTCAACACGTCACCACCCACATCTAACCTACAAAGAGCTGCGATGAGTCAGAGGAAGTGGACACACATGGAGTTATTGTGTTTGTGTCGCTCACTTTGACTCTTCTCTTGATGTCTCTTCTCCAGGCAATGTGTATGGGTGTAGACCTGCAGACACTGGCCACAGCCACCAAAGGGGACCACTACTCCAGACCTAGACTATGTCACATCAGCAGACACCCAGAGCATGGCCTGGGGATGACCGTCATCCCAGTGGAAGGTACCAACACCTGCTGTCACTATCGCTCATTAGCTGCTTCTCAGAGGTCCTGTGGATTGTTGTTGACTTTATGCTTTAATACATTTAATACACATACTGTGAGAATGGAATGTCCCTGATTTAGATTATAGCTATTTGTTTTATTTTACTTTTGAATCCATCCAGCTAGTACCTGACTCCAGCTCTGTACTGAACACAGACATGACATGACATCAATATCAATCTTCCCATCTCACTAACAGAAAGGAAACGGATATCGCCCAAAATCTTGATTTCTTTAAACTCATCCTCAGACACCTACTCTTCTCTATCCACATGCTCTTTGCTTTCTTCTCCAAAAATACACAGTGACACAGAGCACAGCCACACTCCTCCTCCTCTTCCTCCTCCTCCTCCTCCTCTAGAAGTCCAGCTCATGCACACTCATAAATCCTGCGCCCTCATAAAAGTTCAAACTCCAACATTTATGCACGTGCAGTAGTTGTGATTGGGTGGAGGTTGTGCATTATTTTTTAGATAAATGAACAGCTCTGATGCAGCTCTCTAAATGAACCCTCACTGCTAAGTTATGGCTGCTGTTACTGGGCAACAGTTTCTCCTGAAATTTAAGTTTGACACAAAAAATATAAATGAAACGGCTATGAAAAGGCATGTGGCCATAATAACATGAACAACACTCTCAAACCTCCCCTCCAGTTTGCTTTGAGGGTTGTTCATCTGATTTATTTCTGCACAAAAAAAACATTTCTTTGTCTCTAGATGTATCAAACAGTGCAGATGGTACTTCTCACTGGAGAAACAGTCCCTATGAAAACTGTTGACAGTGATTTGAAAGAGAAAGGAACACTGGTTCTGGGAAACAGTGTTGCTGGTTAATCATTACAACGCTCCTTCCTTTCCTCCACTGTGTCGGGCGGGAAGCAGAGAGCTCAAAACCTGGACCAATAAAACCAAATCCTATGTTAATGTAACACATTTGTAATAATGCAAACAGTAGTGTCTCATATTTTCTGACATGTATGTGTTGAAATCACATTAGGAGGTTGACTAAAATGACTTCCTCTGTAAACTCTAGTTTATCTTCAAATACAAGCCTGTGCTGATAGTGATGATGATGATGCTGATGATGATGATGATGATGTCACCAGGTCAGAAAGGCCAGCACATCGTGAGCACAGAGACTGACGGTCCAGCAGAGAGAGCCGGGGTCCGCAGTGGAGACAGACTGATCTGGATCAACGGCGTCACGGTGTCGGCGCTCACACACTCCTCTCTCAACAGAACTGTATGAATCCACTTCCCCCCTCAAATGTACTGCATTCACAATGGCTCGTGTGCTTTGTTAAAGTGAACGTGAGCATGACTCCTGCAGTGTGTTTGGTTCTCAGCTGAGGAAGAGCGCGGACTCGGTGACAGTGCTGGTCATTGACAGTCAGAGCGAGTGTTGCTACATCAGGAGGAAGATGCCCATCCTGCCTGTGGTGGCAGAATGCTGCAGCCTCCCTCACACAGTCAAGACCATGCATCTGGTCAAAGGATGTGATGGCTACGGCTTCCTGCTGAGGCAAGAGAGGCTGTCAGTCTCAAAACGAATAGGTGAGAGATACACTGATGGAAACATGACAAGACAGCCCTGTCACCACTTCTACAGTCAAAAGTCAGCCGCACTGTCAATCTCATTTATTTTCATTTTATCTCTTTTTTTTTAATTTATTTTTCTCATTATTTATTTTGTCAGTGATTAATCCATCCATCACATCTCTGCCACTTATCTGGGTTTAAGTCTTGTTGATAAATGAATTATATAACAAGGAATTATTGTCATAGCTGAGCTGGGAAGAACTGACATGAATGTGATGCAATGCATGTCAATAAATTCATATATTTCATAAATAATGACTATGTAACAATAGTTAATATTGTTTAATCGTTCAAGTCTTACATTTAATTTGGACAGCACTGCTCAGGTTCCCTTTAAGGTTCACTAAACCTTTCTAAGTCAGTTCATGCTGTCCAGCAAACACTGTGACATTGTGATCATGTCTGGCCGTTATCTGAACGGGATTCCAAGATGATGATGATGATTGATGATTGGAGCCACCAAAACAACAATGGGCCCCTATTTTAACGATCTAAAGCGCAGGGTCTAAAGCGCATGGCGCAACTGCATTTAGGGTGTGTCCAAACCCACTTTTGCTATTTTCGATGCACCAGGCGCATGGTTCAAAGGGGTTGTACTTAGTCTCCTCATTAATCATGGGTGTGTTTTCGGCGTAACATGCAATGAACCAATCACAGTGTCATCTCCCATTCCCTTTAAGAGCCAGGTGCGCTTGCTCTTAGGCGGATTGCTATTATGACGGCGCATTTGCCAAAAGGGAACGCTTCTCTGCTCGTGCCCAAAGGGAAAGCGCACGATCCATAACGCACACACTGGCCCCTGCTGCCCCGAGACCCTCCCGTGGTCAGCCCCAGATCGTGTTTGTTCATTCATTTGAAAAATGGTTTTGTTCAGTCATGGAGTAACAGGTCAAATCAGCAGAGATTAAATTGCTGAATATGTGGAAACCTGATCACTGTAATCTCAAAAATGTTGAAGAATATAATATAATAATTGTTTTCATCTCATTTATTTCCTCATGTGTTCCTCATGCCATCATGTATTGATGAAGCAGGAAAGTTGATCTGTGTCTGATCAGCTGTTGTTCGTCTGTTTAAATAATTTAGTCAAATAATTAAACAATTTAATCCATAATAACCGCTATTAGTTACTTCTGATAAATATTATGACTGACATGTAGTTTCTTTAATTCTATTAATATACACAATAATAATCTTTCACATTGTAACACTTTTATTTGTTACCTTTTGCGTGTGTGCACTGCTGTGCGTTCAGTGTGTGTAACAGTCAGAGTGTATGTTGTGCACCTGCCTGTGTAGTTGCATATTACATAATGCGCCCTTAAAATAACAGTGAGACATTGCGCCATTGACTTTAGAGGTTTTTGTTGGTCAAAAGCGCAATCGTTCTCTGCTTCCTCAAGATAGCAATGCGCCAACAATACGCCTGACCACACCTTACTTTTAAACCAACACACCCATGGGCGCACTGATGGGCGCAAGTGTTATTGCTATTTTAACAACGTGGGCACTGGACGGGAAAATGACAAATGCGCCGGTCTTGAAATAGCAATGAGACTTGCGCTGCGCTTAGCGACACACTGCGCCGGGCATAAGATAGGGCCCAATAAGTCCTAGACCATCAAAAATGAACTCTACCAAAAATAAAGTGCACCTCTGGTACGTCTAATCTGGGAAAAGTCCTCCAGACAAAAAGGCAAGTGAAAGAGACACAAAAGAGAGGAGAAATGTTGTTTTTTAAAAGTCCTACTCATTAGGCGCTCTAGGTAACTGCATATGTAACCTATGCCACAAGCCACCCCTGGTTATGGTTCAAAACAACTTCCAAAGTGAAAGTTAAACTGGCAGCTGGACATCTTCCCTGAATGTTCCAACAACCTTTGATGTTGTTACCATCATTCGTGGGCCTTCTCATTCTGCAGAGGGTTATTTATACATTACACATTCTGCAGCATGACTGGAGCTACAGAGTTTGCACATCATTGGTGCTTGTACATTTGTTTTTTTTTTTAGATAATGTTGTCTCTAATGTTTCATGTCTTAATAATGTTTTATTCTGCAAATGTGTAAAAGAAGACACACTATTGTGGACAGTAGCATTATTGTATTGTATAGATATTGGTCATAATATAGCTCATAGAGGTCAAGAGTGAAGTTTCATGCTTAATATAGTAACTAAAGGACACTTAAATACTTCATATTCCCCAAAACCCTACTCAAAAGCATTTTGCAATCTTTCTGTCAATTGTGTGTGAACTTGTCTTGATGTCTGTCTAAACCTCCTGTTGCCAGTTCACGTGCTGCGGGAGGTGGATGTGGGGAGTCCAGCTGAGGGGGCAGGGATGGAGGATGGAGACCTGCTGCTGGCAGTGAACGGGGAACCTGTGGAGTCCATGGAACATGATGACATTGTCAAAAAGATCAAACAGAGTGGTGATGAAGTCAGCCTCATCGCTATATCTTTACCAGGAAGAGACCTTTACAGACAGGTCAGCACACTCACATAGCTGGGATCAGTTCCTCACTCACACACAGAGTGTATCCTGACATGTCTTTAACTGCCTCATGTCTTTGTTCTGCAGTTAGGCATTTCTCCCCTGTTGTTCCATGAGAAATTTACAGGCCGTGTCCCAGATCACACAGGAACTTTCACCACACAGGTATGATTCATTACATCATCTACATACTCTGACCAGTACAAGTACCAGTGTGTTCACTGCCAGACACGACTTTCAGAGTAATGAAGTCAGCGGGAGTGGGAGTACAGAGACAGATATTGCAGTCGTGAGCTTCTAACATTCTGTTCCATTTTTCAATCACTACTCATAACAAGACAATTATCAGTCATCTTCAGTGCCTGATGGTTCAGCTCTTGGAAAGTAGAAGTGACTGGAATCATTCAAATTAAAAGCATACCAGCAACAGAAATGATTATGAGTCTCTCTGAGAATGCTTTTAATGTGAAACATCAAAGCATGAAATGTCCAGTTTCACTGATAACTGAATTTATACTGAAAAAGAGCTGAGCTTGCAATAAATGAAAACATCTTAAGAGGCTTCTTACTAAAATATGATCATGTTTTGTGTTTTTTCAGCTGTCACAGAGAAGAAGTGATGCTTTCTTGTGATGGAACTCTGCAGATAAACTGAACACAAATAACTGAATCCATCAGCAGAGGACAGCGAGGAGCTTAGGGTGAAACACTAATGATGTCACTGTGGACTCATATCAGATTATTCATATTTAAGGTTTTTGTGACATAATGTAATGTCATTTCTCAGCAAATAAATGTTTCTACAATTGTATATGTGGCATGTAGGGCTTTGTAAGTGAGCGTGTTCATTTTGAGGTGATCCATATTCTCTCTAATGTCAGCTGTTGGTGTGAGTGGCTGGCGTGTGATATGTTCATTGTATTAAGATACAAAGTTTAGCATGTGTGATATCAGGGTTTAAATGTGAATAGTTCAGAGCTCCCAAAGTCCCTTAAATGTATTTCTGTTTTAATCTTGTACACATAAGATAATAACACGAGCACAGGATAATGTCTTCAGGTTCAGTCTCTTCAGAGCAGCTGTGAGGCTGTTCTTCAGCATTTGTATTATAAGAGAGGAGTATCAGACAACAAGGTTTGGCGTTCTTTAAATGTCACATTTAATCTTTTTAATCTTATTTTCCAGATGGAACCTTTTTTTTGCGTCGATCTCACACGTTCCAAAATGACAACCAGTCAGCTGGATACCTAATCATTAACTTCCATTAACAGTGCTTGAGAGCAGAGTTTAATAGATACATCTATGTACTGTATATACTGCAAGTTTTATTCAAATTACAATGCATCTGATTAAAACATCAAATTTACAAACATTGTTTAGGACAGCAAATTATATGAATCCAAATAGTCCAGTAGTTGCTGAGTTGTGGTTAGTCTCTCACACAAAGTTTGTCAGTTATTACTCTACAATTTTCCAAAAAAATGAGCATCATTTGATTCAAGTACTTCATTCCAACACAAAATAAAACATATAGGAAACTACTTTATCTACACAAAGAGTTCATACAGGCAATGGGGAGGGAGAGTGACAACTTGTACCGCTGCTAGCTGTGCTCATTCCTGAGAAAAGTCCCATTCAGTTTCCAATAGACACCCACAGCATGTCTCAGTCCAATTAATCAACCTTTTTCAGAAAGTCCTTGTTGAATGGGTAAGAGATGATCCGTAGCAATACATGACAAACAGCATCGAGGGTAGTTACTGTGTGGTTATTTCTCATAATGGGTAAAAATATGGCCATGAGACACTAACAAAGTGTGGAAGTTGTCAGGGTAAGCCAAGAGCAAAGTTTGCTAGAGGGCTACACATGTACTCATAGAATTACAGTTTCATATATTACATTGGCTCAATGCACCGCAACCTAAGAAAACACAAGTATATAGATGAATTTGATCTGTATGCCTTGCAACATTTCTACATTTGCTTGGTTTGGTACGCTCTTCATTTGTTGTCAGGTTGAAAATGTGTTTCTTTATTTGTGGTTTTGTATCTACATACAACTTGTGTTGTCAAAGTGGTGAAGACATGCTCTTCAATTGCTTGTCTTCTCTTCCAGGAATTGTTAGACATTTTTGGGAAATATGCTTATTTACTTTCTTCCAGCACATTAAAAGAGAAGATCAATGCCACTCTCATGTCTGTCTGCTAAATATACAGCTACAGCCAGCAGCCTGTTAGCCTAGTTTAGCATATAGACAGAAAACAGGAGGAGACAGCTGCCTGGCTCTGTCCAAAGATAACAAGATCCACCAAACAGCACCTCTAAAGCCCACTTCAATCTTGTGGTTTAATCTGTACAAGAACTGAGTTGCAGGTATACAGAGGATTAAGCAGTCCAGATGAAACTTGATAATAAGCTTTAGTGGTGCTGGTAAACCAATTTTAATTTCAGACCTAGCCAGGCTAGATGTTTCCACCTGTTTCCAGTCTCTGTGCTAAGCTAAGTGGTGTGGCTAGCATTAATGGTAGCTAACTCTCAGCAAGTCAATTAACATATTTCCCAAAATGCTGTTATTATTTTCAGTTGCAGCACACTGAGCTGTCTGCTCTTTAGAGGAAAACTTTACATTGGCACTGTCAACTTTGGTAAAAGATATTAGTGGCAGAATAACCAGCCTCCAGCTAACTGGAACAGACTTTTCTTCTTGGCCGTACTACTAGGGATAGCTTCTGATAGCCACTCCCCTGTTAGCGAAATACCTTGATGCACTGACAAACCTCTTATTGAACATTTTATCTCTCATTGCTTTTTTTTTATTATTATTATTAGCAGAGTATTGTACACAATGATTAACATATTAATATTTTAAGCAACAAAACTGATTACAGATCTACATTGAATCACTGTGTTTATTTGATTACAACTTTAGTTAATTGTCTGAAGCTAAATGGAATAAAGGCTTTAAAAGGATCTGGATTCAGGATTGAGACTGGATAAAATGTTACTGAACCTCAACCCTGCATGTATGTAGTACAGCGCTCAAAAAATAATCAAACACAGGTCTAATAATCTGCAGTATGACAGTAAACATGAGTCAACACAACAGGAGCGACTGTTTAGAAAGTGAAAATTTGAAATTGAGTGGTCTGTGAAATGTCCAACAGAGCTTTGAACACAGCCGCTGTGGGGTAAATGGTGACTGTCCCTCCCCATGAGGTCCTATCCTATCAAAGAGTGAAAATTGACTAACAGTCAGGTAACCCTTGGCTATTGATAGGGCTTCAAAATACAAACATCTGATGATTCAAAATTTCAGGTGAATGCGTTGCACTTGGAAAGTGCAGGAAAGGAGGAAGTGAGGGGATGGGGCGGTATATATTTTTTTTTTATCATTTCAGTATAAAAGCTTGAATGGACATTCAAGTGTTTTCGATTCATCCCCACATGAAATCAGAAATGTGTGGAGGTAAACAAAGCCAAGTTATTGAGCTCAAGAGGTAGAGACCAACACGGTGAATCCTTTATATACATATTCACACAGTGTTGCTGTGATGAAATAATTAACAACAATAACAAAAAAAAAGGCTTCTCCTTAGATATATCTACAACTCTGCTGTACACACAAGATACAGTTAACATGACTGTGTATTCTGTGAATCGTTACAGGATTGTTTGTCCTCTACATATCCTAGTTGCAGGGTAAAAATCAAGAAAATATATACATTTGTATGCAAGTTTTTAAAAATAAAATTAACTTCACAGCCTTAGAAATGTGCAGGCTAATACAATTTCTATACAGTGGTATTGTTGGTTTGTTTTTTTTTAGGTTGGTGTGTAGATTTGCTTCTCTATTTAACATATATACATAATCATACTTTGAGGTGTGAGAAGGATGCATGCCATAGGACACAAGAACAGGAATAGAAAACAATTCTAAAAATATATTAAATAATTTACTTCAAAGCTCTTTTTCTGGATACAGTGTACATGTATGAGGAGGAGCGGGGGGCTGACTTGAGCATCGTGTTACCATTTAGAAAAAAATCCAAATAGATTAGACCATGCCGTTTCTATGTCATTCATATGCTACTTGTTTCCTTTCTATTGGTGAGCTCCTTGAATGCGATCCATGAATAAAAAGTTGGTCAATAGTATGTGGTGTGATATATTCAAGTACACAGAACAAAGAATTGAACACCCTTAAAGAATGATATTGCTGGTTTCACTGGTTTCTACCTTGGTACGTTTCCTTTCGTTTTGTTCATACGTGATGATGTGACAGTTCTCCGTTAGTCCGTATAGTGCAGAAGAAGAACAAGCAGAACAGACCTGTTTTTAACAAAGTGTCCCAGGGAAGACTGCTGCAAAAGCTGCAACACCTGGACTCTCCTTTCTCTGCTTCTTTCACTTTCAATCAGGTTTGTCGTTTTTATTTAACAGTCTGAGTCTTACTCTCACTGTTGACCATCATCCTACTAATTAGAACGTGTTGCTCACTTGCTTTTTTTAAGATCTGAGAAATCACTAAGGCTGCGACTAACGATTATTTTCATTGTTGATTCATCTGTAGATTATTTTCTTGATCGATCAATTAGTTGTTTGGTTGATAAAATGTCAGAAAATGGTGAAACATGTCAGTCCAAGATGACATCCTCAAATGGTTTTTTCTCAACCAACAGTCCACAACCAATAGAGTTTACTCAGAGAATTAACGATTAATCAATTATCAAAACAGTTGGCGATGAAGCATTTAATAGACTAATTGTGCAGCTCCAGAACAAATGATGTCTTAACTTAACGGTCACCCCAGACCAGGCTTATCTCACTATGCTTTTAAGATGTATCCACTCAGTGTAGACAGAAGGTGCTCCTCAATGAAAGTGAGTAAAATGTTTCCATAAAAAACATGAAGGATGGTCAAACTGAGAATAAGATTCAGATTGTGAAAACTAGACTTTTTCATCTAACAGTAGAAAGGCCAACAGGCTGTCTTTAGAAGTGGTATGTATGTACAGTACAGAGAGCATGTCAAGCAAAGCTCATGAGGGAACAAGTGGGAAGCTGAGATGATCCCTCGCTTCAAAAACAGTTTAGACATTTTGTGTTTAAAAGATTTTCTTCTCTTTGTACTCTTTGGGGTAAAGAAATTGCTCAGTTTGGCTGGGAGTGAAATTAGTCAGTGAAATTAGGAGGCACACAAGTTGACAGCACACATTCCTTCATTTAAAAAAAAAAACAACAAAAAACAGCAACTGAGTTTGGCTGACAGTTCTGTTCAGCCAAACACTCTTATTATTTATCTGAACATTAGCAGGAAGTGCTATGGCTGGTCAGAGGTGGGGGCAGGAGTAGCACACCCCCCCCCCCCCAGCTGCTCCTTTTCTCTTCAATACAGTAAATGAGTTTTCTTGGCTTTTTTCAAGTGAGATGAGCTGTTGTCTGGTTTAAAAGCAGGGGATAATACGCACATCTCTTTAATGAGTCCCATCCCTTTTCTGAACTTACTTCATGTTCACAGAGAGTTTCAGGTGTTCTTCATGTAGCATGCATGTGAACATTTTTTTATACCTTCACCTTTGAGACCAAATTATCTTAACGACCAAACACCACTTCTTTAATAACCCTACCAAGCAGATTTCATTGAAATTCAGCACAACAGTATGCTAATCTACTGAACACTGTGAGCATCGCTTTAATGATTCCAAATGCGTGTTAAACCTTTTAGAAACTGCTGCACCTTTGTTGTTGACCGCAACCACTGACTGACAGGTCATTACAAATATTTTTGGGGGGCCTCACGTATAAATGGTTGCATACATTCATCACTAAAATCATGTGCAAAATAGCAGATACATGCATACATTTACTTGTATATATGTGAAACTTCACATATATCTAAACATTCATTACATTCCTGTACGCATGTCACAAACATGTGGATTTGTGTATTCTCTCATCATGTTTGACACCAACTATAAACAGCTGATGCCTGATGCTGCCATGCTGTTTACCTCCATTCATTCCACTCTGTTATATGTTGCTCTGAAGACAGACAAGTGCCATGTTGTGGGTAGAAAAGGAACATTTTAAATGATGAAAATGAAACTCTAAAGTGTGTATGTGCCTCTTGCACGCTAAATGCTGCTATGGTCATGTCTACATGCTGACTTCAAATGAAAGAGTCAAAAGCAATCATGCACATTATGCATGAAATCAATAAGCTGTTCATCATTCTATCATTGTTTCTTTTGTTTTAAAGCTAAATAAATCCATTTGTGGCCACTGGAGGGCCAAAACAAGCTGACACACACAGCTCTGACATGTTAACGTCTTAGTGAAGTCTCAAGTGTTTGCTGACAGTGAAGTGCTTCAAACAAAGTGGCTGTCAGATCATGTAACTGTCTGAAGCTCCTCACACACCTTTCTGACTACTTTTTGTAACTGTGTGTCATGATAAAGACATGTTGTTAGAGAGAGAGACAGCCAGGAGGAGGACAGGATGGCAGAGGCCTCTCATGTCTCTAGACGTGGTTCAACAACACGTCATAGGAACTAGTTTGTTTGAAGCATCCTCCACTCTTGAATCTAGCCCGACGTGTCCGTCCACCTGGACACATGACTGAGCATAAAACATTGTGTTTTTTTGCACACAATCTGAATGCTTATGCATCATTTATACATGAGGCTCCAGATCTTTGGCAAATTAATAGTCATATAGAAGTAAAAACGTGTGCAGAGGGAGACATGCCAGAATAAAAATAAATATCCATGCGCCCAAGAGCATGTTCTTCAAAAAGAAGGGAAGCTTTCAATTGAAAAAAAAAAAAAAAAAAAAGAGCCTTCCAATGATTACAATCGATTGTCTGAATAAGAAGCAAAGTTGGATTTAACGCTGATTTGGCAAATTTACCAGTGTAGAGGTGAAGGTGGGCGTACTGATGCAGAGAGCCTAATCAGATGGGAGATTCATTTGATTTTGATTAAGAATTTTAAAAATAGAAATCTGCTTTTTTTTTTAATTAATATATATCAAAAACAAATGTACTTCATTATGATGCAATAACTGTTAAATCTCAGCTACCTGGAAGTGACAGGATGGGTTTTGTTTCAAACATTCTGATTTGGTCTACAGAGTATTACATACCTTTGCATACCAAACCCTCTAATAAACCCCCATAAAGCAATTATTAGTGGATTTTTCTTCATTCGTTTTAGATGTCAGCATACACACAGCAGACCTGTGAGTCCTGCTCTCCAGTGAAATGCTACGCAGATGATTAGAAAACGTCGAGACGCTTTCTTGTTCCCAGTTTAGCAGCTTGTCAATTTTGGGAAAAGGTGAGGACACACACACACACACACACACACACACACACACACCGACAGCAGCTATTCCCACACCAGCGGAGATGGAGGCATTTCAGAAGGCTGAGCCACTGTGGAACTGTGGAAAAAAAAAAGGAGGCCAAGAAGTTAATATCAGCTATTCATGTGTGTATTCATGTGTGTATTCATGTGTGTATTCATGTGTGTATTCATGTGTGTATTCATGTGTGTATTAGCTAACAGGGTATCTGCACAATTCTCAACTTCAAACTGAATGACTTTTAAGACCTTTTCTAAAACCTAAACAAGGAAAAAATACCATTTACACAGTTACTATAACGTTACTATAAAGTACAGTGTACAATGTTGTTGTTGTTTTGTATGTCAATGAAGGATGCACTGCCACCACTCTAATTAATAATCTTGACATAGGCCTGTTTGTGCTCCCCCTTCATAGAATCAGCTGCTTAGTCAATCACATTCCTATCAAAGCACAGAGTTCTGGACCTCCTTTCTTCAGATGAATGAGGCAGAAATATCTGAAAGCATGACGTCTGAAATAAAAAATACCTGCGTAAACAAACGTCACATTGTGCTCCTCTGAACTTGTATTTTGTCTTTTTTTTTTTTTAACGTGTCCAGAAATACCTGCCTTGCCCACAGAATGAATATATACATAATGAGTGTGGATGTATGGCTGCAGGTCTCTGTCAGAGGGATGTACTTTGTTGTTTTTATTTTCACTGTGCACTGCTGTTTGGACTCTCTCACTCAAAATTACCCCCCCCTCCTCCTCCTAAAAATAGAGATATTTTTAGACCTTGAATTTTTTTTTAGACCAAACAATATTTTAACACTTTTCAAGGATGGGTGGGGACCTGAGCTAAATGTGTAGTGGCTACAGAGATGTTGAAAAGACATTTGACAATATACTCAAAATATGTAGCTTCTAAAATGAAAGCTGGTTCTCAAGTATTGACTGAGTGTCACATAACAAACACACACTATTAAAGGCTGAGATTAGCAGCGCTGCCATCATCACTCAGTCTGATCACTGATTTTATCAAGACAGCAGGTAACATACAGGAAGTGTTGTGCTCTAATAGAGGCCATGCTCTCTCTCTGAAGGTTAGCCAAATAAAGGCCTTGACCACTTTACATGGTCAGCAACACAACACAAAGAACTGAAAAGGAATGAAAAGACATTTAAGAGTAAAAACTTTACTGTGCCAGAGACTGACACGTGTTAGTTTCATTTACATCAGTGCATACTTTGTTGATGCTGCTTGAGGAGAAATTAGAGAGAGTCTGATCTTATTTTAGGGGCGGCTGTGGCTCAGGAGGTAGAGCTGCTTGTCCACTAATTGGAAAATCGGTGGTTTTGATTCCCAGCTCCTCCAGTCTACATGTCAAAGTGTCTTTGGGCAAGATACTGAACCCTACAATGCTCCCAAAGGCTGTGCCATCAGTGTGTGAAGGTGAGCATTAGATTGGATCATGATGGCAGCCTCTGCTATCAGTGTCAAGACACTATATAAATGCAGTCAAGTCCATTTTGATTAACTATGCAGCCCTGACTGACATACAGATAACAGTGATATCAGTTGAATGTATATAAGAGTGCTGTTTATCCAGCTTAGCATAAAGACAGGCAGCTCCATCACTTTCCTTCAACTCCTGCTGTTATTTAGAATCTTTTGTATGTAGCAGATGAAGATAGTGTAATTCTGAGGCTGCACAGACCGCAGCGTGTTAAAAAGCCTCCTACCTGATAAAGCTTTTGAAAGCAGCTGATTGAGGGTTAATGCAGAGCGGCACTCGACTCCCCTTTTGCTGTTCCAAAATGAACTGATGGATTATCTCTGTGGAGGGAAAGACAGACAGAGCAGCAGAGAAAGATTAGTAAACCAGCTTTTCCCTGATCTCTTACCGATTCTAAAGCTAAACTTTTGAATGTATTTCTCACATTTATGTGAAGCTAGAATAATATTTGCCTGCCTGTCTTACTGCTTTTCTTCAAGCATACCTTCAAGTCCAATCACAAGAGAGCAGTCATCAAATCTGTGATGAGTGTGTCCACTGCCCTCCACTTCATCAGTGTAATAAGCTTTAAAAAGGCATCCTGTGGAGTTCCTGACCACTAGTGGTGCTGTGGAACTATGTACTCCCTGTTTCATTTGTATCAATATTCAAAAGTGGAGGTGTCATGAATCACCGGAGATAAAGCAGAAACACACAAACATCTTGGTGTGCTTCACCTTTGACACATGAGGATGTGCTACTGTCCTGTATCCTGCATCAGTGTGTGTTAATGCTCTACAGATGCTTGATAGACAGGTAAAAAGAATCTGATCAAAAAACAGTTTGTTATTACTGAAACAATCATGACTCTTAAGAGGGCTGACCATATCAATAGCAATATCATTCACACATCACATGAACTCACCTTTGACCTGTCTCACAGAGCTCAGGTTCTTCTCAAAGCCATCATCAAACTTGGGATTAGTGACTGGCTCAAAGTCACTGGTGTAAACACGGCCAGAGGATGTGGTGTAGCAGCATTTGCACATGCATGTGTGGTAGCGGAGTCGACCCTCATCCAGGTAAGGGTGAGCCAGGGCATCCTTCGCTGAAATCCGCTTTGACTGGGGACCGGACAGAACGAGGTAGATGTCATTAACAATAGCCTTAATCTCAGTCGCAGGATACATGGAAAAAGGAACAGAATAGAGATTTTTTTTTTATCACTAATACTTGAGTTGGACAGACAACCTCCTCAGTGTTATGGAAGTCCCCAACATTTACATAGAAACTGACAGTAGTGATTCAGTACATTTAACCAGTAACAGCATCAGGAGGCAAAGCATAGAGAATTAACAAGCACCGTTACCATGGGACACACAAAAGCCATATTGTCAATGTACTTATGTCTGACTGATTGATTTTTCTGATAAATATCACAGATGAAGGCTACATTAAAACATAAACAACTAAACTGACGAGTGATGCTGCAGGTATTTATGATGAAGTATGTAATGTGTTTGATCTGTACTTATGCAGTGTGTTTTTAAAAAGGTAAAGTTTGAGGGTTTTTTTTGCTTAAATGTACATTTAAAAATCACAAACATTTGCTTTAGAGTAGATTGTCTTTAATTGTTTTGGTCACTATTAACTAACATTCTGCTCATATTTCTAAAATGTCAATCTTTTGAGTTGAACTCCAGCTGTGTACACCATGCCATGTCTTCTACCTGCTTCAAAAGGTAAACCAGTGACAGCACACTGTATACTATACTATACTATATATATATAATATGAATACATTGTACAGCTAAAAATAAATATAATAGACTGACCGGATCAAACACCAGCATCCTGCAGAGGAGGTGGACAGCTTCATGGGTTGCTTGGCTAGACAGTGTGTACAAAACAGGAAGGGATGGCTGCAGACAAAAACAACACAACATTAACCATCCTGCCCTGCATCTCTCATCTCCTGATACACTTTACATACACAACATACACGGCTCCTCAACATGTTCCATTCAAAGATCTATCAGAGTGTCCTCTGTGCTGCAGTACCATCTACTGGCTGCTGTATATCACTGGACCCAAATCCATTTCTGGATGAATGAATCCAACATTAATAATATATATAATAATAATACATTTGGCTTTAGCAAAAAAATATTTGATCGATATATTTATTTCTAAAATAATGTAACCATTCAAATTGAAGAAAGTGATACTGAAGAAGCAAAGCACACATTTCATTTAGAAAATGCATCAGACTAAGTCACGTTTGATCCTAAACTGTGTTCCAGACTGTCATTAACACAAGTAAACAGCCAAATAATCCCATCCTCACTGCTGTGTCCAAACCATTTGAAGGCTTGAGAGGGCTTAAGTCCCATCTGACTTCCAGACCAGCCTGTGAGTCACTCTTCAACAATGTATTTTGGGGTGTATACACTTGTCTTTCTGAAACCTACTAGTGTTGTTGTGTTATTGTGTCACTTCAGCTCTGTGTTTACCTGTTTGTGAGGTCCTCTGAGAATGTGCGCACGAGCACCTTCACATGCCGTCCTCATCGCCTCCATAGAGGGAGTCCCCAACAGGTCAGTGATTAAATCCAGCTACAATCCAACAAACACACACACACACACACTTATTAGTAAGGTTTGTTCCTGCATGTCAGGTGTCAGATCATGTTTGGATTTAAGAACAGAGACACTGACACATCTCCGGCAGTGATGCTCATAAAAAAAAAGAAAGCTGTAACTGGGCAGTGACTGTGACTAACACACTTCTCATAACTGTAGGTGAGGTACGTGGAGTCTAAACTTTATTTTTCTTCACTAAATTTAACTATGCATATTAAGCATCGTGGGCACAAACTTTTTGTCTTGAGGATAACTAATCTCGTCTCCTCTTCAGGGAGCATCATTTACCTGCTGGATGGGACTCTGGGCCTGGAAGAGGATGCGTCGGCCCAGCAGCTCAGCAAAGATGCAGCCCACAGACCAGATATCAATGGAGTTGGAGTAGTGGCGGCTGCCCATCAGGATCTCTGGGGCTCGGTAGTACTGTGTCACCACTTCCTGAGTCATGTGCCGTGACTCATCCGTCTCCTCCACCCGCGCCAAGCCAAAATCACAGATCTGGAAGACGAGTCATTCAGAGGTTTACTGCAACTATTCTGATCTTATGTTCACTTTTCCCCCTCAAAGCAGGTTGATTCTGTGAACTAGAAGGCTGTGCTGCTGAGGTAGAGTGCTCATCTCTCCTGCTCAGTGGTAAGTTAAAGAAGCATTACTTCATGCAGTATAGTTTGACAGTGTTTCCCAGCCATAGCCTACACTTTGACCACCTACATTAATCCTGTGTTCATTCCTGATAGCCTGTAAACATCAGTTACCAACTGAAAAGTTAAGTGTACACATTGGATCCACAGCCTTCATTATGTTGCATTAACCTAAGCTTATCTAAGACTTGCCTGCTGTTGTAGTATCTCTCAGCTGTTTTGGTGCTGCTTCTTATTTCATTTCAAGTGAGATTGTGAATGAATTTTGTCCATAAATCTGGTTTTTTTTATGTTGTTTCCAAGAAGCAGTAAAGTTAGCTATGATAACAGGCAGAGACATAACGTTACTGAAATGAACATGAACTTGGTTTTAGGGAGCAGCTAAGTTCACTTCTGAAGATGGAGGATACTGTTTCATCCATCATGAGCACATAATGTGTGGTTCCACAAATACATGCAGGTTATTGAATAAGACTTTGCACTGACAATAATTACTTTAACATTATTGTTTATTTTTTTACTTGTTGATTTTTTTCTTTTCAGTGAATTATATATCATAACTTTAGACTGTGTGGTGCTGTTGCATTGGATTGCACTGTGTTCATGGTGGACTCTGCAAAAAAAGATGTATTGCAGTGCTGTTACACTGATGGCATCATTTACAGGGGCTTCTGGTACTCTAAACTCAGTGAATGTTGGATTTTTAAACTTTCTTTCTGACAGGTTCAGTTGACTCGAGCTACAGAAACTGTTCCACCCACCTTGAGCACACAGTTGCTGTTTACCAGGAGGTTGCCAGGTTTGATGTCTCGGTGTAGAATGCCAGCAGAATGAAGGTACTTGAGTCCTGGTGGTGGTGGTGGCGGTGGTTGAGGGTGGGGGATCAAGACAATAGGGTCAAATATAACAGTAGATACAGTGCTTACTAGCTCCGTGCTATAAACAGTCACATGCAAAGCAGTTCAAACTTGGTGTCTGCTAGCATACACACAAATAAACTGTTAACATGCAACAAGATGATGATGTGTGAATAAAAGAGACGCTACCTCGTAGAATCTGATAGAGAAAAACTTTGGCGTGGTCTGAGCTCAGAGGCTGTGGTGATACGATGATCTTATGGAGGTCACTTTGCATCAGTTCTGTCACCACATAGCTGACCAATGGTAAGTTAAGGCAAGAAAAACAAACCAAGCATATACGAGAGCATGAAGAACAAATCTCTGAAATCAAGACATGCCAGTTATGACCTGGCACTCTGCAGCAGTCTTATAATTGACTTGATTTCCCTTCTCTCATTATGTTTTTCACTGTTAGCTCATCTGCAGCTGAACACTACACATGTTTGTTAGCAGCTTTCTCACAGGAACAAAAAGCAGCACGGGACCTTTGATCATGTGCAGTGTGCACACGTCTTCAGTCAGAACATGAAATTCACACTTTCGTTCACCTTTGGCTACAACTGATGAACAACACCATGTGATGTACGTATAGCTTTTAGCCGTTTGCTATCCTCACCGTATTTCCACCTTTGGTAGGTTGACTGATTGTGTCAAAGATGAGTGAATTCCAGGTGAGAGAAGAAGTACCACCACTGCTGTTCCCCCCCCCCACAATGCCCTGAGAACATTACTCTAGAATCATAGCATACAGATATGCATGCTTGTTCCTTCACTGTGCAGAAGGATGTATGTGGAGAGTTTGTTCACATTCATCTGCTCAAAGTGGAATGTTTGCTCATCGAAAATCTCAGTTTAAGGAGTATACCTTCAAGCATGGTTTGTCATTACTTCCACTAAATAGTAGACGAGTGAGAGGACTACTGTGCAACTGTGCATCACTGACCGTTCAACACCAGTTTCATTATCACAATTATTTCTGAAAATGATTGACAGGCAATATGAAGTACAGATAAATCTCAAATTTGAATGAAACTAGCCATTTCTCTGTAGAGAACTAGCCATTAACCTGCAAGTTGTCTCCAAATGACTTCTTTGAAAAAAAAAAGAACCCTGGAGTTCAAAAAGCAACACACTTCTTACTTTACAACACACTTTTTTTTTTTGAAGAGATAGTTTTGATCACAAAAACACTTTATTAGTTATTTAAACTGCAAACACAATGATCCTCCAATGGGTCAGTCCTAGCTCCTGGTCTCTGAAGTCCCTGAATGTGAAGACTAGTTATGGTAGTGATCGTGTGAAAGCTGCAGGGGCCAACACAGCTTGTTGTGTTCTGTTGTGATTGAAGGCCAGAGGTGGCTGGCAGCTGTACAATGTATTCATTAGTCATAGAGAAGGCTGTCATAATCTAAACTTTGCTCCAGCTGAAAGACTCTTACTGTTGGTAAATCAACCAGCACAAACCAAGACTGAATTCAATAAAGCAACTTTTGAAGTCATGCCTGTCGTTGATTTATTTGGGATGTGAGTCTGTTCAAGGACTCATACGTTACATTCAGTGGATACACTAAAGCCTTCACCTGCACATCCTACATATGAATTAGTCAAGATCCTTGCACGACTGAAAATCCACAGTGGGACACAAGAGTGTTTCATTCACTGTATGAATAATGAAGCAAGCCCAATAAAACTAATTGGAAGACAATATTTCAAAGGGCCCTAATGACCAGAGAGTCCAGAGTCAGCAGAATGCCTCAGCTGTAAAGGGAAAACAAGCGTGCAAACGCTGCCTAAAAGGAGGTAAGAAATGTGTCCTTATCAGCAAAGCTTTTCAGTCTGGATACCCAGTAAAACTGCACTAGCACCGGATCTCATCACTCACACGCTCAAAAGACAACAGAAAGCCAGTTTCATATGATCGCTCATGTGTTCTGTGGAGTTAATTACATCCCTTTTGCTAAAACACAACCTACGCTAGTAATTTCACCAAAATGACAAAAATCTGTTTTCTCACTCTTCTAGTTTTGGTTTGCAGTTTAATAGAAATTTATTTCTGACATTTCCACCTTACCAATACAATGGAGGTGAATGAAAAAATTTAGTCTGTGATGCTCATGGCATCGTTGCTCTTGAAAATGTCTGTTAGCAACATGCTGTCTATCCATGACTTGTACTTACAGCAGTTTGTTTACTTTGTCTCCAATGATACATTGCATTTTGCAATCACTCTTCAGTTCACATGTGTGCTGAACACAACTGACTGCATCTAGTGTTGGACAAGTGTTAATGAATGATGTTTTTAGGAGGTTTTTAACTTTTTGATGGACTTACGAGAAAGTCACCTTTTCTGTGCTCAGTTCTGTGTGTGCCTGTCAGCTGTCAGTGTGTGTGTGTGTGTGTGTGTGTGTGTGTGTGTGTGTGTGTGTGTGTGTGCACGTCAAAAGCTCAAACCCAAAGGAGGATCTCATCAGTCAGAGGAGGTAAGAGGGATTTTGTACAAATCACTTTCAGTTGGCAGGTTGTGAGATAGACTGTCGTCTTTTTATAGTCCTGCATCAACATTACCAAGAAATATTCAAATGAATATTCAAATGAATACAGCAGGAGGGACAATGAAACTAAACCCTTCTTTTTATAGCATTTAATTGGGCCCCTGTGTCGAGCTGGAGGTAGGGAGTAAAATCTACTCCTCACTGATGTGTTACATCTCATAGGAAAATTAAAGGTGCAGTGTGGAGGATTTAGCGGCGTCTAGTGGTGAGGTTGCAGATTGCAACCAACTGAACAGCCCTCCCCTCCACTTCCAGGCATGTAGTGGAACCTACAGTGGCCTCTCTACAGTCAGGGTTTGGTTTGTGCATTCTGGGCTGCTGTAGAAACATGGCAGTGCAACATGGTGGGTTCCACAGAAGAAGACCCACTCGCTATGTAGATATAAAGGGCTCATTCCAAGGTAACAAAAATGCAACAATTCTTATTTTCATGTTTTATTAATGAATACATTCTTAAGGATATTCTATTCCATTTCTGCCAAGTCCATTCCACTAGATGCCACTACACTCTACGTACTGCACCTTTAAGTAAGACACAAACATTCAGTTCAGATCTGGCCAACCATAAACTGAGAAGGATACATTTCTTCAAAGTAGTCGATGTGTGGAGGTTGTAGTATGTCCAAAGCAGAGAGCACCTGAGGAGAGAGTTAAAGTCAGGTTGATAGAAGCCTCACCAGGTATTAACATGTCATCTGTATCTGGATATGTTGTCTGAATGGCGCCATCTGATGGAGGCTGATGAGGGCTTTGCTGTTAAACCTATTCTGCATGCCATGGAGACTCATTTATGGAAAAACCATATTAGACACAAATGATTTTTTCGAAGTAGAGTACTTTATATACATTTTAAAATAACTCTGGAGCAGATCTTTAAATAAAAGGATGGAGGGTAGATGCAGTGCATCAGGTAGCAAACAGGAAGTGATTCTGACGCTCTCCAGAGACAGCTATGACATGCAAGGAGAGGATCATGTGACAAAAGCAGACAGCTGAAGGCATCTATTACTTTACAGTACTCTTGCTAACTAGGCTAACGTTACTCTAAGAAGATATTCATAGCTTGCTAGCATTAGTGACAGGCAGCTTGAGATAGAGTTAGGTGACCTTTCAACTTGTTGGGTTGATCTTTCCTCTGCCAAGAATGTAGTCAAACTGTACAGATGTCATTTACAGCTGGCTGAGACCCAGACTATGTACAGATCTGGTCTGACTGATCTGATCACATTCTGATCACAATACTGTCTACATGCATTTACACCCGCAATAAACATGTGTTCCTTATTCTTGTGAGATAGCCAGATACAGACTGCACATAATACCAGTTGGACATGACGACACATATGAAGTGTAAATGTGACACTTACATTTTCATGTTTGAAGAAACAGAGCATCTTCAGCTCTCGAAATACCCTCTTACAGGAAACGAGGTTTTGGAAGACATTGGGCATCTTTTTGAGGGCAACTCGCTTTCCATCTCTGGGGTCCGTTACTGACCTGGAGGAAGAGGACAAACACAACGTTGTGAATATTCAACACCTAAACATGGTTATATAGTACAGGGACGTTGATCATCATCACACCTGTAAACCAATGTTCCAGGTATGGATATTCACAGTCCCAGAGGATAAACCCTTTCTGTTTAGCCAGAAATGAGAGTGTGACGATGCGATTGGCTGAAAGATCAGGAAAGAAAAGAGTTCACCATTCTCCTTAACCCTGTTTGTTTGCTGGAGCACCTTCGGACTGATTAGTCGAAGAACCTTTAAGTGTATGAAAGCAGAGATCAAAGCCTCGTGAGGCTACACAGCAGGTGTAAGTAAGAGCATTCCGACCCTACACACACTACAGCAACCTTCAGTAAACCTTCTCAAATAGGATCAGTCAAGACAAACAGATGGCAGTGGACTAAAATCCCAGGCTTCACAAAGACTGTGCTTCAAACAGCACTCATAAGCTCACATTCTCAGACCACAACTTGAACTGAGCAGACAACAGCCATTAAAATGACTGTAAATTCACTGTAAATTCTTAAATAATGTCCCAAGTCCATTCTTCACCTTAACTGGACAGGAAACCAGCTACTAGGGTCAGGTCGTTATTGTTAGTTTCCCCTGTTTGATGGCTATATCTCAGTTAGGGCCTCCCTGTATTTCAAACTGATTTCATTTGCAGCAGAGTAGTGCGTATCACCTGACTCTGTCCTTATATTGATGGACAAAATGCTTCATTTATCATGTGAGCCAATAGTACATTATTTGAATAGTGGCTTACACAAAACTAATACTTAGAGTGGAGTTCATCTTCTCAGATACCATAAAGGACACACATGAAAAAGAGTGTCTGTACACATCTTCAGATGCAGCAAGAGAACCTGAGTTATTAGTATCATTTTCTTCAACTTAAAGGACTTAAAGTGTGGGGGGGGATCTATGGGAAGAAACGGAATATAATATTCATAAGTAGGTTTTAATTGTATAGCTGTATAATCACCTAAAAACGAGAATCGTTGTTTTTGTTACCTTACAATGAGCCTTTTGTATCTACATAGGGAGCGGGTCCTCTTCCACAGAGGCCGCCATGTTTCTACAGTAGCCCAGAACGGACAAAACAAAACACTGGCTCTAGAGAGGGCCTTTTGAGTTTTTCGTGGCCACTGAAGGTTCTTCTACACACTCGGAAGGGGAACGGGGGAGGGGTATTCAATTTATAGCAGTCTTCAACCTCAACACTAGATGCCACTAAAAATCCTACACACTAGTCCTTTAAGAGCCCCAAAGCCAATCATCAGGTGAAATTCACATTCCAAACTGTTGACACATTCTGCATTTGTACATTCTACATTTGTACAATTGTGAAGGAAAAATAAATCTTAACACAATCCGCAGCCACAAACAGGATGTGAGATCTGAGCAGCAAAGAATATAAATCTTTGGTCAAATATTTCTCAGACACAATCGAGACCTGATGACATGACATGTAAGTAGATCATAAAGATCAACAGCAACAAACACTAAGAACATGAACTGACCTAACGTTTACCAAATCCAACCTTGGCCTCTCAGAGCCACTGCAGCTGAGAAGTTTATAGAGAATAACAGGAAGACAAACACTTTACACACCCGGCCTCCGACTGAGCTCTTCAAATGAGAACTGGTCCACCACAGCAACAGGTCAACCTCCACTGAGACAGAAGCTAATAATCACAGGAAACTTCCAGTTTCTGTTTTGCATTTATGGTCCAGCTAATATTCCATTTGCAGATGATGTACTGTTGTGACTTCACTTCCCTTGGTGTTTCAACCTGCTGTGAGGGCACTGCCAGCCTGACCTCCACTGAGCTGATAAAGCTTGGAGAAATCCGAGAGGGATTCACAGAAATAGTCATTACAAGTTGCTTCCTTCAAGTGTTTATTAAACTTCCCCCTTTTTCCCCAACATCAACATGTCCGCCAAGTTTGATATTCAGACAAAGCATGTCAATGCAGCGCTGGTCAGCATTCAACAGTTAACAGCTATGTTCTCACACTGACAGGTGCCTTCTTTGATGACTAGCTCATACCAAAGAGGAAAAATGTCTGTATATTGAAAGGATAAACTTGCCTTTATGTTAGAAGATATGTCTGAATCCCATATGCAGACACAAACCCACAATGTGTTAGTCTGTCTCTCAGTACTTTCTAACATTCCTGCTCTGTCTGTGGCTCTCAGCTCCAAGCCCATTGGTTAGAACTGAAAGCATAAAAATAGCTCAACATACATAGTTTGATTCTTCTTTAAAAATGCTCAGTAACTTCCTGAAACCGCCGGTCACTGTAGTTTTTAAACCAATCGTAACTCAAACAGGAGGTAATTGTGCGTTTGTTGGGGACTATTTTCAGTGTTGGATTAATTCAAGTATTTCTGACAGCAGGATGGTAATGAAGGAACATGTCAGCCGGTGCAACAGTGTGACTCATTAATGTGTTTTTAATAGTTTTTGGACAACGACGGAGCCCTACAGCACAGAAGAGTTAAGAATAATTATATATCCGGCATTGATACACACACACACAATACTTGTTAGTAGATCAGTTCATTGTTGCTTTGAATCTGTATAAGAGATTTGTTGACTAGAAGAAAAACAATGAATGAAGAGCTATCCTTAAAGAATTGGAATTTCAAACAAAAGAGGAAACATGTGAACAGTACCAGTCTTCCCTTCCTAAAACCTGTTAATTTGAATAATACTTGCCATTTAAAGATTTATGTAACTCACTACGTGACTAGTCTAAAAAAAGAGCAAGATAAACACAGAAAGAGAGAGAGAGAGAGGGGGGGGGGGGCAGAAAGTAGGTGGGAAAGTGAGAGAAAGCAGCATGTGAGAGAGAAAATAAAATGAAACTTTACTTATTCTTATTTTTATAAGTCAGTGTAATTCTTGGGTTTATCTGTGACGTGAATGGAATATCAGATGACTGTGAATGATGACAATCAGTGATTAGCCTGTGACACCAGCCTCATAGAAAAGAGTCTAATATAGATGTACTGCATGGTTATTAACCTGCTTCAGTAGAGGGTCAGTATAGGATTCTGCTGCTGGGAGGAGGAGGAGGAGGAGGAGGAGGAAGGGGGCGGGGACTGTGATGACACTCGCCAGTGGAAAATGAACAACGTTGTAAAGTTGCTTCAGATGTTCTCATATGTTCTCATATGTATCTCACTGGCATTATCCAGCTTGCACCATTTCCTTTTTTTTTCCTTTTTCAAATGTCAGTGTTTTTATAACAATTCAAATAATCATGGTATAATTTGAGAGTGAAAGTTTATGCTTCACATTAAAAAACTAGTTTGACTGTTTCAAAAAAAAAAAAAAAAGTCAAATTTCTACCCTGTACATGTGGGTTGCTCTGTAGAGTGTCTGACCACCATTAGTGCTACAGAGCAATCTTTTTAATCCAACCCCAACCTGTGTGTCCTGAGCACATGCACAATGATACACACTACGCTAGTCTTACCACTGGTTTCACTCTTTTTCACTGGTCTACAGCTGTAATGCACCAATTCAGCAATACAATAAGAAAAGGGAGTGAAGAACTGCAAGCTGCTAAACAAGGATGGAAACAATGCAGGATTCAAAGTACTCTGCTTTAAATCTGCTTTGCAAAAAGGTTTTAGATCCTCTTACTACTTTTTTCCAGACTTTTCTAGTACATCTTTATCTTTAGCGGATGGAGTTCTGTTAAAAATACTGACTGTGAGATGCAGTTGAAAGCTCCAGAAAAAGCTAGTTATGTAGTTGAGTTTTGATTTTCCTAGGACATGTGATACAAGTTAAATCCAAAGGATCAAATATATAATGATATAATGTTCCTTTACGGTAATAATTAGGTAGTCTATGGAGATACCGATCACTATGTTGTTATAAGTTGTGCACATGCATATATGTGTCATGCCTGTGGATGATATGATACACATTCCCGTGGATGGTTTCACATTACTGCATTGATCCTCATCATTGGTGGCGGTATCATGCAATGAAATGGCAAAGCACCAACAAAAAGGCAGAGAAGGAGGAGCCCGCTAGCTAGGAAACATGGATATAAACCATGGATGTATTTTTGAGAACTGGACACCAGACACCTGAGATGGTACCCTGTTCATTCCCATGAAAGCTGCTCACCCAGCACATGCTCCTGAGTGGCTCTGGTCCCTTCCCAAAAAAAGTTAACAGTGTGCCACACACATAAAAATAGCATTTCTAGACTACAAATATATAACTGCACAATAGAAAGAGTAATATTTTACCTTGTTTGCAGTTGTTACATTTTAAAAGATGTCTATGGGGAAAACACCTCTACAGCTGCAATGGACTTTTGTTTTAAGTGCAGTACCACAGTTGGCCACCAGGGCAAACTGACACTAACCGCATCATATTCAGGATTATTCCATCAACACAGCTAATGAAAGCTGCGCTTACTTGCCTGGCTTGAATTAAGTTTGACTCGATCTTATGGCTCAAGCCATTCCATTAACACAATTCAGCCATGTCTAGTCAACATTAACTCTGATCAGGTTTTTTATAAGCTTGTATTTTGCGCATGCACAAAGTACATAAGCAGCCCCGAACAGTTGACTTTTGAAAAGATGACACTATGTCACAAAAAGAAGGCAATGTTCTTCTCAGCAGCAGAGCAAACCACGCTGATGCAACTATATAAAGAATAGAAAAGGAGTCATCACCAATAAGGGCAATAATGCTGCAATTAACAAGGCAAGGGAGATGGTTTGGTAAAACATTGCCAACAGATGAAAAGGGTATGTGATACAAGCCTACATATGTGGTAAGAGAAGTGAGCTTGTGATCAGAAGGTTGCTGGTTCAATCCCTCAGACTGACAGGATAAATTTGGGCAAGGAAAATGAAAAGCAGCACTTGCCTCTGCTTATTGTTTCATATTCATTTGTTAATAAATGAACATTCAGATCATTGACTGTGGCTATATTATATATTGTATGTTTAAAATTATGGTGTAGCAACTTAAGAGAACCAACTCACTAACTTACCATCATCAACTACATAATAATCTACTCTCTGACACGTTTTCTCTTTTGCAGCATGTCTGTTCGATATACAAATAGTAAATGGTAAAATGATAAATGGACTGCACTTATATAGCTCCTTTGTAGTCTTCTAGCCACTCAAAGCACTTTTCCACTACAAGCCACATTCACCCATTCACACACACACACACACACACACACACACACACACACACACACACACACACACACACACACACACACACACACACACACACACACACACACACACACACACACACACACACATGTATATGCTGATGGCAGAGGCTGCCATGCAAGGTGCCAACCTGCTCATCAGTCGAACCGCCCATCTTCCAATTAGTGGATGAGCCACTCTGCATCATCCAAGGGTCACAATGACAAGTTAAAAATGAAATGAAATGTTAAAGAAGGATAGAAGTATACATTTAAAACACAGCAGAGGGTCACAGTTTGGACTTTTTTTTTGTCTTCACACTTGAACAGAATGAGTGAATGAATGAATAAATAAATCATTTCAAAACAATACTGGCACACTTTTATTTCTTACATTATATATGCTAAGCACTCCATAACAGAGGAGACCATGAATAAAATGAGGATGAACTGAAACAGGAATATTTGGAAGTATTTGGAAATCCCTCACAGTTCTTTGTTTGTTTCAGAACATGAACAAAAGTGATGCGAACGCAAAAAAAGACACTTGATGAAGCGTCTTTTGGGATTCTGTTTTTGTTTAAGCTTAACAGTTAACCTGCCACGGGGCAGGCTAGGTCTGTGGTATAAGTTACCATGGTTACTGAGCCAAGCCTCATATAAGCCAAAGTAATGGATCAGAGCTTTCACTTAAATTAGCCAGGCTTATTAAATTTAAAAAAAAAAAAATGAAAAAGCCAGGTTTTTCTTTTATCCAGCTTGATGGAACACCCACACCCCTAGCTCTATTATTACATACATGATGTAAACAATTCAGATTTCAAAATCCTGTGATGCCTATGCAAATATTTTAGGATTATAGTTTTATAGTGTTTTAGTGAATAACAGTAAATGTAACAAGAAAACTCCACAGCCTCTTCATTTCTTTAGTCTGTCTCCATTATTTACATCATTGTTTACTTCACACCTTCTTTCTTTGTTTCCCTCCTTTTTTACTTTAGTATTATTCTCCCGATCTTTCTGCCAAATGTCCTTGATTTCCTTGGCAACATTGCTGTTCCTTGCAGCTATATTCACCCGCAGGAAGTCACAATACATGCACAGCTTCTTTATATAAATGCTAACTTGTTAATGTGCTAGACACACACTAAATGATCTAGAACTCATTACACAACTGCTGCTTTAACTGTAAATAAATGAATAACTGCTTCTCATATTGCCAGTTGTCATACTGTAGAAACGTAATGACAACAGAGGATCAGATTAAAGTGTGTCCACAAGCAGAAGTAGTGACCAATCAGCTCACTGGAAACAGAGATGTCATTCTACAGGCTCCTGGCAGGAACAGAAGCAGCATACTGTACATTTAAGTGAAGCAAGAAAGAGCAGTGGGTGACAGCTTTACAAAACATACAATCACTTTGTCTACCATGAGAGTTACATCAAAGACACAAGGCTTTTTACACATCTACGTGTCAACACTGCTGCTTTAAACGGTGTCGAACAAACACAGTGTCGATTCTTTTACACTCTTATTCCATCAGTGCAGCTCCGGATAACACGAGTGTAAATAACGATAACAGTATACCCACTGTCTCCTTTTATTAGAGGAATCGACACTGTTCATCAGCTGAGTGAATTATAAATGCAACATTTCATCAAGCATTTCTTATTTAGGCCTTTCTTCCACAGACTGTCTGCTCTTTGCTCTCTGTGTGGTGACAGCAGGAGGAACCGTGCTTTACTTTCAACTGTCAATATGTGTGCAACTTTACTTTGTTCATCATGAGAAAAAGAAAAATATGACTTTACAACACACTGTAGAAACTCAAACATGTCAGCCCCATTTTTTTTAAAAGTACAATATCATCAAAATACCTACATAATAATTCCAACACCTATTTATAGCTTTACTTTTCATACTTGCATATTATTTCTTCTGTTCAGTGACTATTGCATATCTTTTACTGTATCTCCCCACAGGTATCACCATCATCCATGTCATATTGTAATTTAAAAAACTTTCACATCAACAGTTAACTGAGTCAGCTGACAGTAGAGTAAAGAGTGGTCATGACACGTTTAGTAACTCATAAGTATACAATGTTTAGGTATGCCAAAGGTAGTGAGGCTGAGGCAGGTTGTTGTGTGACCTGTCTAACCACAACACTAGCTGGCATCCACCTGTTCTACTGGCTTATGCATGCAGGGACTTCATTTACTACATATTATGTACAGCCTACCACGTTCAGCAGCATGCTGTAGTGTCACTTACATGCAAGCTGCTCACTTAGGTTGTCGATCGTGTTTTCCCCACCTTCCAGACAGTGTCATATTCATGTGTTAGAATGTTCAACTTCAAATAAAAAGTCAAGCAGTCGTTGGCTTGATTGAAGCACTTCTTCATAGTAAACATCATGAATGCAACATTTACTGTAAACTGATTTATCCTGAGTAGTCAAGTCAAATATCTGCACTGCTTTTTACCACACAAGTATCATTTCACCAACAAATGCCAAAGAAGAAAGTGTGGTTCAGTTTTAAAACTCTACAAGTTGAGTTTCATATATTATTAATGGAAACTAGTGGGTGTTGGGAAGGTAGGCAAAACACATTCAAGAGCCTGTGATATGTGATATATGAGTAAATAAAGCTTAGTGCACTTACCAGACAACACCAAACGCTCCATAGCCGATGGGCCTGTCAGGCTCAATGTCCAGCTGCTGTGGTAGGTGGTGCGTGTGTTGCTGCTGATGTTGCTGATGCTGCTGCTGCTGCTGCTGCTGCTGGTGGTGGTGGTGGTGGTGAGCTTTGACAGCAGCGGCTTGAACCTGGGCAGGAGCCGCAGCCGCCGCCGGCCCGGGGGCCTGTCCGGGCGCAGGAGAGGGGAAGTAGGGCTGCTGCTGCCCGGGGTTGAGCATCACCGCCGCAGCGGCAGCCGTGGAGGTGTGTTGCTGCACCGTGTGCACGGCAGCGGCGGAGCCCGGGTGCTGCAAGTGATGCTGGCCCGCGTGGTGGTGGTGGTGCATGTGGGGAGGCGGAAGGTGCTGGAGCTGGTGGTGGTGATGCGGGTGATGGGCAGCCACTGCTGAAGAGCCACCGTTATAAGCAGCCATCATTTTTGTAGCATTTGTGGCCGTTGTGCCGCAAAGAGCCATTCAATGGTGCTGAAATGCCTCTTTTCACAACCTGCTTCTAAAAAGTGATAATGGCTACCAAGCTGCAACACTACGAGTAATGAAACTTACAGAAAACATATAGAGAACAGATCTGGGCTTTAAATGATCCAACATCTGTTACTTTAAATCTATGGGGAGAGATACCATTCTGGCGTGCCTCTTGTCATAATGCCAACAAGGATCTGACCCACTTCCTCTAAATTAATTTTCTTGCTTGCACACCATTAGGCTACTGTAGCCCGGGGCTAATAACGGAAAGCATATCATGAAGCATGTACAGCAATGACTACCCAAGTCTAAGAATCTGTGCAGCCCTAACAGTGCCACTACTAACAATGACAAATCAAAATATAGAACAGAAAATAACCCGCACCCCCCTCAATAAATTAAAAAAAAAAAAGTCGGTGGCCCTAGATGTCCCTCATGATAGAGGTGCGCCCCCCCTCCCTCCTGGTGAAACTCAGCTTCCCCGTCTTGATAGAACAGCGTGATCTAAAAGCATGTCACATGGGAAGCAGCGCATTCATCTTTTTCAAAAGTGTCCAAGTTTTCCACACGCTGTGGTCCAGCTCCGATGCTGCTGTTCCCACCACCACCGGGGCTCCACACGGCTTGGAAATCGCATTTATTATTCCAAACTGAATCCTCCTTCAGATGTGTGCGCAGGCCAGATCGCTACTCCGTAAACAGGGGTAATCTCCGAGCCGTAATTAACGCTGCTGATCCGGTGCAGAGGAGGTGTATCCTAGCCCAGGCCACAATACAACAGCGGGCCCAGGCCTCGGCCGTCCACTTTACTCACATATTACAGAGATCCAAGCAAGCAGCGCCTGTACAGAAAACCCCCATCAGTTTGACAGAGAGACGAAGCTTCGACCATGACTCAAAAAATGAGAAGAGAAATTCTCGTAGACGGCTGGCAGGCAACTTATTTCCCCCATCGACAACCTTGCCTTTAGTATGTTTCACAGTGTCCTCCTGTGGTTCATAAGTACACATCCAGGAAAACTGTAGAACAATGCGGAGGGAAAAGTTAAATCCTTTAAATGCGGGTTGAATTGTCCTGGAAGAAGACAGTAGTGGTGAACCTGACAGCTTGGAGCTAGCTAATGGGTGTCCATGTCTCTAAATCAAAACAGTAGTCCTTCCTTCCTGCCGTGTCCGTGTCGGTGAGCCCCGCTGTCCGCTCAGGAAGAGGAAGCCACCCGGTTGTACCTCGACACTTTGGGCCCACGACGCTTCGTTGCCATTGGCATGATAAAACTATTGGTCACAAGGCAACTGAGATGAGCAGTTGATCCAACATGGTGAACAAAACCTGAGCTACTCGGCGGTGAGATTATGCAGGACGGCCAGCCAATCGCCAGGCGCTCCCGCAATGACGTACACGTAATCTCCTTGAGTGGCACCGAGCGCAGCCAGTGGCTGGTGCTGCTGCTCCGAAGGCCCAATACAGTCTACTCAGAGACAGTGAATAACAAACTAAGTGATCAATTCAATTCAATAAAATATCTGAAGTCAAATTCCAACAGAAGCTACAGTGTTTGTGTAAAACTGTATTTGTACCGGAAAATAAATTCTAAATATTTAACAAAAGAGCAAAACAATTACAGTGATTAATGTATTAAAACAAGGAAATTTAGTGAGGTTTATCTCCTGACCCTTTGGAGGGGCCCAGACCGCTAGGTTGGTAACTGTAAATGTAATGGATTATTTTTTCATTCTGATATTGGTACTGTTACTTAAGCAAAGGGTCTGAGTATGTCTTCCACCACTGAAGAAAGGTGTGCATGTGTTATAAACATTGTCAGGTGATGTGTGACCAAGGAATATGTGGATATATGGGGAAAGGAAACAATCTTTGTATAGTAATAGTGATAGTAGAAAAAAATATGAATAATAAAAATGAGAAAACAAATAAATATAGCAACAATAATGAGAGATGATAAATTATAATAAAATAAGTATGTAATAATAATGATCACAAAATGTCAGTGAGTTTCTAGTTTCAAGATTATTGAATTGAGGTTAAAGCTGAATATTGGCCGAGTATAGTATTAGTTTTGTTTTATGAAAGAAGCCTCTCACTTGAGGTCAACAATTAAACTATAAAAAATTCAAATTTGTTTAATGTTATCCATTTCACACTTACCATTGAACTTTTGTTGTTAAATTACCATGGACAGTTAATCTGCTAGAGGGCCCCATGGCAGAAAATTACTATTGGACATCATTATATACAGTATTTCTTGATTGTATATGTATCATCATTATAAAATTTTCACTAATAACTGCATATTTCTCAACCAGCACACACATTACGCACCTTTCTTCAACATCTAATGACGCACAAAATGTTCTTTTGTTCTGTCAATAGGCTGATTTACTTTGAGAAGCTATATTTCAAGCACACTGTGTTATTTTACCAAAGTGTGTTTGCACATTTTACATTAAAAGAAGGAAAATCAGCAAGAAAACAGGAACAGGATTGCAATATGCACAATTTATACAACTTTTTTCTGTTTGTAGCCATTGCTCTAGAGATGGCAGTATTGGTCTGTTGGGCCAGTTTGAAATATCTCAATAACTCGAAAGGATTACCATGAAATAATTGTACATTGTATATTGAATTCATGGTCCCCAAAGGATGAATTCTGCAGACTTTGGTGGTCCTCACACTCTTCCTCTAGTGGCACAATGAGGTTGACATCTGTGGTTCAGAGTGAAATATCTCAACAACTATCAGAAGGATTAAAATTCATTTTACAACAGATGCTCAAAGTCCCTGGAAGATACATTCTGACCAATTTGGTAATCTGCTGACTTTTTAAAATAATGCAAGGGGAAAAAATTGTTGACCTAGTCGACCCAAAGTGATGCACTCCTTGGACAGGGGTGCTGCTGATATAGACTTGCTTGGCCTGTCATCTCACAACATACACAAAGCATGGTATTTAGGAAAAATAAGTATGCATGAAACAAATGCTGATTAATCAATAACATAAATAACTCCATTTAAAGCTGCAAGCAGCAATGAATGGGCCCTCTTACCTTGCATGCATCAGAGGAAGTGGCAGTCATGGTATCGTTACTAGAGCTCCATTGACACAGCTCTGAATTTTCAGGACTGGAGATAACATGTTGGCAATTGTGTATACGTTTGATAAATTATGTGTCATTTAGGTTTCACTTCAAGGAGGCTGTGGCTCAGGAAGTAGAGTAAGTTGTTCACTAACCAGAAGATCAGTGGGTCGATTCCCAGCTCCTCCAGTTCACATGTCAATGATTCGGCAAGATAGTGAACATCAAAATTGCGCCTGGCTTTGCCATTGGTATGTGAATATATGTGTGAATAATTAGATCCTACTGATGTGCAGATTGGCATCTTGCATGTCTTACATGTCCCCAGGGAGAGGGGTCTAGATCATTTAGCTGGTGAGCAGGTCTTTAGCTGTTGCTCTATGTCCCCAGAGACAGTTCCCACTATGCAGGACTGGGGAAGGATGGTCGCTGGAGCTCCAGTACTCTCTTCAGTACAGAAGTGGCACCTGGCTTCATGTTCTTGGCACCTATGCTGTAGGATACTGTTAAATTAAAGTGGCTGAAAAAAAAACACCTTGCCTGCCAGAAGTTTACTTTCTTGGCTGTATGAATGTATTCTTGGTTTTTGCGGTGTTTCCGAACTAAAAATAGATGTTCCCTCCCCTCTAGCTTTCCTCTTCCAAAGCTAATTTCACAGCCAACATTTCTCCATTGCCAAATGCATTCTGTGGGAGACAGCTTGTGGGAAATAGGCACAAGGGTGAGGACTGACTCAGAACAGCCCTCAACACCAGAAGTAACATCCTGGATGATAACCTGTCAGGCAGGCTCATGTGGCTGGGACTGGGATTTGGCATGTCTTTTTACCTTTTTGATGTATTTGTATGTGCATTTAAAGGATACGTCTGGAGTCATTCTATATTTTTCTTATAGTCAACAAATCTCATGGGGAGTCAGAAACCAGCAATGAACTTATCTACCTACAAGTATTGTGTGTGTATCAAAGCCTAATGTATCTAATTCCTCTGTGTCATAGAGCTCCATTGTTGTCCAAAAACTATTAAAAACACATCAGTGAGTCACAGTGAATTGACTTTATTAAGGCAATATGGTCATGTAGGGTTTTATTTTGCACTGGGTGACATGTTCCTTCATCACAATGAACACACACACTGTAATTTATTGTGACTCAAACCTACACACACTGTGACCTGCTGCTACAAATACCCACTAGAGCACCAAATGTGGATACATTCGTCATTAAAAATAGTCCACAACAGAAGCACTGTTTCCTCATTTTTGAGTAATATGTACAAAAAAATAGTGACCAGCTATTTGAGGCACACACACATGCACACACACAACCATGGACCAGTATTCAATGTACACATGTAGTAACTTGAACTTGGACTTTTCAGTGAAGTAGAAGTCTGCTGCATCCAGCAATTAAACTTTTGTAAAGAACAATATTTTCTAATGAATAGATTCCATATTTTTCAATGAAGGACTGGATGTCTTTTTAAAGGATAAGGCAAATAAACTCCTCATATAAATACACATGTATGTCTGTATCTTTAAGGATAAGGCTGGCAGTTTTCTAAATTTTTTCTTGTCAACAAATCTCATGTGCAGACCCAAACCAACAATGTGCTCGTCCACAAACAAGTATTGTTTGTGCACCAAAGTCTGATATATCTTATTAATCTGTGCCGTAGACCTCTGTTGTAGTCTAAAAAGGATCAAAAACACGTTAGTGAGCCAGAACGCTGCTTCATGATGAATTGACTTTATGAAGGCAACGCCTCCACGTAACGTTAGGGTTTTATTTTGGAAGTGGTGAGCGGAAGTGTCCTTATTTTGATCATGGCGGGCTTGTTGGTGGTACTCCAGGAGCTCTCCACTGACTGCCACGTCAAGCTCAGTAAGGAATAGACCCGCAGGTTTATAACTTGTACAGTACTGTACTTTCTGCTGTATCAAACCTGTACTCTGGGACTCCGGAACTAATAGCGGACGAGCGGGCCAAAAGCTTTCAGCGTGGAACTGTTCTCAACTCTGACTCCACTTGGAAGGTAATAACTCTTACTACGAAACTCACTTAACTAACCGTCAGTGGTATTTTATTAGTGCTGTAGCTAACATGTCCTAAAGTTAGTATAAGCTAACTAGCATAAGGAGCCGGATTCATAACCAACATGTTCACCAACTTCCTCAACAGCACATAACGCTAGAGATGGAAAATGTGCAGCAATGTGGCTAAAACTGACTAATACATACTGTTTAGCTAGCTAACCCTGCTACCAAACAGTCACTTCACTGCCTTGTCGGTGTTGTTACTAATGTTACAACGTGTAATTTTAGCTTGACTACTGCTGGGCCGCAGTTGTGCTCTTTCACTACAGAGTTTTGGATATAAAAATGACGACAGTTTTTCTTGATTTAAAAAAAAAAAAAAAATCATTAGACTAAATTAACGGTAGTTTAACTTGTCTGAATAGTAACCTATAACTGTTGCGTAAATTGACTAGGTGTCACAAGTACAGACGCAGCATAAGAACCACACAAGTGTTTTTACATATTGTAACATGTTTAGCACAAATGACGTTTTAATATTAATATTACTGATGCAGCATGGCGTTGTGTTTAAAATGGCTGCTGTAGTTTTTGCTGCCCTCTAAGCAGCCATTAGTTTCCATTTTCCTCCTCTGTTAAATTAACAGACACTTGAAACTTTTATTAAGTCTAAATAAGGAGCTAATTCATGTTCATTAGACACTATTGCAGTAGAGAAGATGCGTTATTATGTAGTAATCATGCAGTTACATGTGTGTACATGTCTACATTGTATTCTTTGTCAGATATTTAGTCCTTGTGTTTGCAGCAACAGGGGATAATGGTGACCTTTCACTGACATTATTTTTACTTACTGATCAGGCTTAAGATTTAACCACTTTAGTCTCATATTCAATAACTTTGCACTACGCTCAGGCCTGAAAAAGGATGTGATGTCATAGTTTCAATGATAGTAATGAATAAATATGGAGCAGGGGCTATGAGAGCAATGCTGCAGTACATTGTCTGATCGTGTGACATTTTGCGAAATTGCACACGTCGCAGTGGCTTGTGCATTTTCAAACACACTGCATCCGTATTTGTGCGGTAAAACTGAAGAAAGTCTGACCTGCAAGCTGGAGATTACATCAAAACAGAAGATGAATTCTTGAATTCATCTGTTTTTGGACTTCAATAGAAGTGAATGGAAGGCATGATGAATGTTCACAGGACATTGAGTGCAATGTGACAGCGCCGTAATGCCATATAGATGATTTCTGGAGACCAGCTGATACTGGATTTTTAAGGCTAGTGCTGATGTTAATGTTTGAGAGTTAAAAAATAGAGCTGCGATAAGTTTTCTAACATAAACACAGAGCATACATTTAAAAAAAAAAAAAAAAAAAAGATTTGATACTAACATATGAACTAAGCAGGAAAATGGGACTAAACTATATAATATAGCCTTTAAAATTGTTTTTAAACAGAACTTTAATAAACTGGACTGAACCATAATGGAGAGTATATGCAGTAGTGTGTGGTGTGGGCAAGCCTGTTTGATGAAGTTACATGAATATTTACTTATCAAGTGACATAGAGTATAAACTGATACTGCTATCTGTGGAAACTTACATCAGTAAAAAGGAATGAAGGTCACCAGTAGACCCCCACCATGTAACAACAGTCACACCTGACAACACTTCAAAGTGCAGCCATTCTTCATCCCCTTTATTGTCGACACTGTGCCTATCCTCTTCTCACTCTCCTCCTGCTCAGCTTTTAATCAGCTGCTGGAGTTTATGAGGACACTGCACTGTGGTTTAACACCACACAGTTGAACAATTCACACTACTAACCCTGCTGACTTGAGTTCCTCTGTGTGTGTGTGTGTGTGTGTCTGTGTGTGGTGTAGGGGGGATGGGGGTCAGGGGTTCACAGTTTTTCAAGTCTGTCTTACAGCAAATGTAAAATGGCCATATTAACATTGAAACATGTTTTTCTTGCTGCAGTCAATCCTCCTGTTCACACTGACCATAAAGATTCCTTCGTAATGTGGTACAAATTCAACAATAAGAAAATTATAAATAAATATGAAATTACAATTAAAAATCTGAAAATGAATCTGCATCTATTTTGATTGATTACTGCTTTTCTTACTCATATTGATTTTTTTGACTGTTAGCCAGACAAGCAACCAAACTGAAGAAACAGTGAATGAATTTTTATTGATTAAAAGATTATGGCAGATTCAATTGGGGCAGATTTCACATATATTATATATAGCTGCAGTCAACCAAAGAAAAACCTTGGTGGTCTAAAATACTAAAATATCTTCGACTAATCGATTAGTCTAATCAATTGGGCATTAAAAACTATTTTTTCTCGTTGATATAATTGTAGCAGAAACACTGATTCAGTAAACGTTCAGTACGTTTAGTAAACGCTCAGTAACCGTTGAGAACAGTTAGACCCAGAAGTCTCCATTAGTTTGTTCAAAGTTATGAGAACAACTGGGGTGTTGTGAACACACCACAGGTAGTTTGTTAGTCTGTCCCTCCCACCGCACGAAATAATGGATTAATCCCGGAAAGCTGCTGATGTAGCACTTTTCTCCTTATGAAAGTAACATGGGAGATTATTCAACCAATGAGAATTGAGTCAGATGAGAGCATGTCGACCAGCTAATCGTCAGACTACAGCCCTACAGCCATAAAATATACATATATATATATATATATCGTCTGCATATAGTGAAACTCTGTTGAAGTTTGTGCAGATAGCAGCAGCAGCAGGGGCTCAGTGATGAGAGCAGTTAAAAGCGTCAGTAAAGGACAGACTTGCTTGCATCCTCTTTTGAGATGGAAGGATTTAAAGAGACTCCAGTAGTTACCACCTCTGCCACAGCAGCGTTATCCAACATAGCAAGTTATCTCCAAAAATCATCCATTTAAAACAGTTCTTTAGTGTCCATAGATATTCCAATTTTGGGATCACATGATTCTTTTGATGCATTAATAATATGAAATCATACCATGTTGTCCTCTTATACCTAAGAGCTAAAGGATAATGTGTATTCTTATCCTAAAGCTTTTGTCTGTGAAGTTTACTTTTACCAATATTCCAAATCAGATTCACTAAACTCTCTTTAACTGCACAAACTTGTCATAAATTGCTTGCATATTTGTGAGATCTGATCATTAGCATAATCCACAGCCCTAAAATTGCCATGTAAGGCTCCATGTTCTTATCTATTTGTGGTCGAGTTTCATCCGTAGACATGTTACCAAAGTGTACAAATCTACTGTGACAGAAATAAAGAGGGAACGCTTCAACATGAAGTAAGATGTTAAAAAACAAAGCACTCTGTGATGAGAGGTGGTCAAGGCATCAAGTTTTGATGATAATATGATAAACAGTCATATAGGCCTATTTTATTTGAGTTGATTTTGGTATCATATTTAAACTCCAAATTCATTCAGATTAATACATAATTCTAAGTCAAACAAGAGTTTTCCTCTTGTGAAGAAAGTTAGACTATCTGTTGATGACGTGTCCAACAGCTCTGGACCACTCCATATTCTGTTCCTACCTAAAAAAAATTCCTTAGGTTAATTAATTATTGAATAAAATTGGCGAATGTCACAAATCTTCTTCAATCACTTGTCATATTTAAGAATGAATCTGTTCCTAAGAGTGGTTCTTGCATGATACCCAGTGATTCTTTCTAATCTGAGTGCTATTATGTTTGACAGTGTTTCAGATGTAAGACCTGATGTACCAGCTACATAGCTGCTCATCCTTGCTGCTTTTAGACAGACATTAAACGAGGAGAGTTGTAAAGACTTCAGTAGTGAACCCTTTTCAAAAGATTCATTGAGTTTAGCTTTTAAGAGGAGGTGCAAGGTGATCAATACATCTGGCCCTGGTGCTGTGTTTCAGAGATATTATGCATCAGCTGTTTGTTTTGTGTGACATCTTCATCCATCCATTCTCTGAGTTTTAGGAGAGTAAGATTTCCTACAGATTATGAGAATAATGTTGTGTCCATTTATCCATCTGATCCATGTCGATCCTGATAACAATTTTCAAAACATTTATTAATTCCAATGGGATCGTTTGTAATATTGCCCTCTGCATCTTTGATATATTTTAGTGATTTTTCTTGCTCTTGTTTTTTTGATCATCAAACTCTTCTCCCCTTTCTCATAATAATGATACCATGTCCTCGCTATCTTTGTTTCTGCTTTAGTGGTCACAACTTGAAACTTGAAACTCAAGTCTCTTTTGTTTTAGCACATTTTTTTGACTGCACATCTTGAGTCTGTGCATGTTGTTTTTTCAAAGGTGTGAATATCATCTTCTGGTTAATTCACTTTCTTTCTGTGCTCTTTATGACATCTTACCCAGAGTAAGATAAACTATTCCCATGGACTGAGAATGAAGCAGAATTAATATTATTCTCTGAAAATATGATTGTTTCTTTTCCTAAACATTGATTCAGTTCAGACTCATTCAATAGATGCGGTGTGAATCTCCACCTCCAAGAAGGGTTAGCCATATCATGTCTTTATGGAGTACTTTATGTTTTCAGCATGTTACTCATTACAAATAATTTTTTTTTTTTAATTGTGAAATCTGAGCTATAAATATGTCTGTGTCTTATGTAATACGTCTGCTATGTTTCTGTGTCTGTCAGGTCCCTGTGAGCACAGTGAAGACATAGAGCAGACGGTCAGGAAGACATCATGAGGCAGCTCAAAGGCAAACCCAAAAAAGAAACATCCAAGGACAAGAAGGAGCGGAAGCAGGCCATGCAGGAAGCCCGACAGCAGGTGGCCACCGTAGTACTGCCTACGCTGGCCGTAGTGGTGCTGCTCATCATTGTCTTCGTCTATGTGGCCACCAGGCCTGATGCTATCGAGTAGACATCAAGGTTCTGCTTAAAAGACATGAACTCCCAAACTGATTGGGGTTGGACAAACTGACAATGGCTATACCCAAAGGATTATCTGACAACCGTCCCTGTGTAGGCTAGCCACTGGCCTCGTCTCTGTCCCAACATATCTACCGTTTGTCTTAATCAAAGCCTCCTCCAAAGTGTGTTTCTTTGCTTTAAGCAGGATTCAAGCTGCAAAAAAAGAAGAAATCAAAGTGAATGGAGAATCAGTTGCTCCATGGTGCCTTCAGGTGGATGAAGATTATTTTTGACTTAATTTTTATCATGTTCATTTTAGAGCAGTAGATGAATTCATGTTGTTTCTAATGATGTCTTACATATGATGCAATATCATGCATACCAAAGGACGTGTGCACAGCTTGCCAAGTTTGACCAGAGGTGTTCCAAAATGTTTAAACAGATGAATGGGGAAAAACAGTTTTCCTATTGTGACTCGGTGCTGTTGTTAATATTTAAAGTCAATGCAACATGAGCCTGGTCTCAGACTTTACCACTGTATGAATGAAAAGAGTTTTAGGGAGAAGGAAGGCTTCAGGAATGCCAATAGTATGAACAGCTGAGTGCAGCTCTAAAGTATCGTATTGAATGTAATTGTAGAATGTGTAGGAATGTGTTATACTGAGTCCAGTGTCCTCAAACACACCACAAGATGACACCTGAGTTTCTTCATCTTTAATGTGAATGCTACCCTGTTTTCTCTCATTAAGTTATTGACAACCATAGCTTTGAGTCACTTGTGACGTCTGTGCAGATGTAATAAGGTGCCTTAACATATTTGCAACTGTATTATTTCAGTTCAATAAATGATTTTTTGAAATAGTTTTGTCTGTGGTTAGAGTTAATGTCATTTTTGTTTCTGAACATATATGTAGTACTGCTTTGCAGCAGAGCCAAAAATGTATCTCCATGAGTATGTATGAGTACTATAGTGAGAATAATAGTCAATATAAGACTGGCTTCTACAGTGATAGTTATACTTTCTTCATATATTTGAATAGCAATCAAAAAGCAGACAAAGTCTGTAGTTATAGGAGGTCCTAGAAGTGACAGGTAACAGTGAAGCTGGATACAACCTGCACTATAACATCACTGTACATTAGCTGAAACCTAAGATTTTTACATATCTATATATCTATATATATATATATATCTATATATATCTATATATATATATATATATATATATCTATATCTATATATATATATATATATATGTGTGTGTGTGTGTGTGTGTATATATGTAGTGAATTATGAATTAAATTCTATTACTATATTTGCCTAAAATCTCTCATATCTCCCTGCCTTATGTCACTATCATCATTTGAAAAAAAAAAATTCCAAAAGTCCACTTTGTAGATTTCTTCTAGTGATTTCTTCAGACCTTCATCAGAGTTTGCAACTGAGGAAATCAAACTCCACCAGCATCATCATACATACAGATCCCTTCCTACTCCACTACAGTACAGTAGTTGTGTACACTTACACTATTGATGATGGTGCCACTGTAAGGTTCTTGCAAACCAATTCTGGTAGGATCACTACAGGCTGGGCAAATGTGGCTGGAACACTTCCTAACTGCCAGCAACATAGACATTTCTCTTAAGTTTGAGTGTGGCCATACGGGACAGACGAGTTTGCAGGGGTCACTTTACACACTTAGTCATTATTATTTTTTATTAGATTCCTGTTTGCATGAAAAAAGCTTTGCAATATAGGCAAGTATGAAGCGAGGTTAAATTAAAAAAAACATAATTAAACAATCAAATAATAATATATAATAATAAATAAAAGGGAATTATCTGAATACTTTACAGACTTTTAGTGGCTGGTCAAACATTTCTTAGGGGGTGTGTGTCTGGAGGAATTTGGGCCCTTGACCTCAGTATTTCTAAAATCCTGCCTATAGTTCTGTGTGAACATGTGACTCCCATGTCCTTACTGTCAACGCAGAGTGCCAATACCTCACCAAAGTTCACGAGTGGTGTGAGCAGACATAACATGGCATGTTCTCCCTCAACCTGTCCACTTACATGGCCATAGCCAGGGATTTAGATATGCTGAGGTCAGGAGTCCAAATTCCTTTTTTACATTTTTGCCCCACCACCAAAAATGTATGATCATTTTCACACTTTATTAAACTGAAGTTTCTGTACCTTTGATCTCCTTACATGAAGGCCGAGTGGTGGAAGAAGTACTCCGATCCTTTACTTGAGTAATGTAAAAATAAAGCTAAAGTTTCTGCAATCAGTGTTACTTAAGTAGAAAAAGCTGAGTATCATCAGCTAAATGTACTTAAACTTACTTAAACCATTATATTTTTATATAATAATGGATTATTACTGATATATTAACATGTAAGCAGCACTTCCATGTTGTGGCTGGTTGAGGTGGAGCTAATCTACAGAATTTTATGTGAAGCTATACATCACATTTATATTAGAGCTGACCAGATTAGTTGATCTACGGAAAATTGATTGTAAATTTTGTAAATTTTTCTAAATCATTCAGTGGTTGCAGCTTGGCAGATGTGAGGATTTGTTGCTTTTCTTTATTTTATGTCATTTTAAAATGAATACATTTGGGTTTTGCACTGTTGATTGGATAAAAATAGAATTAAAAGAAATTTTCAGATATTTCATAGACCAAACAATTAATTGATTAATTGTCAAATATATGGATATATCTGGAGGAACCTTTGGCAAGTTTGAAAAAAAAATAACTGATGATGTCATCAAGGTCAGCTTGGATTTGCAGATTCAGTATTTTCAATAGAAAGCCTGTGTTTTAAAAGACTTTACCAGACAGCGGAGGTCTAACAAGAAATGCTATTAGTTGCATTATGGGAAGTGTAGGATCCAGTGTTCCTGAGGTTGAGTTCCATACTAGAGGCTAAAAGTCAGGATATGTCTTGCAGGTTCCCCAACTTTATAGGGAATGCAAGTGCAGTACTGAATCACTGCAATAACCCATTAAGAAAAGCATTTTAGCATGTTTTAGCTCATTGTTTTGGTTTCACAACTTGTAACTTCCACTAACCTGGTCTCCAGCTGCAGCAGACAGCTGTTTTCAAAGGAACACTACCTGCCCAGCACCAAACCACACAGGCACAGTAGAAACAAGCTGGTCAACTGTGAACATAGTGGAGCATATTGTCCTCTGGAGTTGGTGGAGCCCATAGACTGTTTTAAGATATGGACGGTGGAGCCGGTGGAGCCGAATGAATATTGAACTTTTGCTGCCCCCAAGTGGCCACAAATATTGAGTCTAAAAACATCATAATCAGCCATAACAACAGACACAGTGGCTGCCTGTCATCACTCCCTTCCTTTTTATTACCCTTCACCTTCATTTAATGTCCGCCATTTTATTTAAATGTCCAAATTCTCAGTGTAAACTTTATGCTCTATATAGCGCCCTCAAAAAAAATTCCCACAATGCAACAAAAAAAGTAATGGCATGGCCGAAAATTTGATAAAGGTGAAAATGACAGATGTGCAACACTCCACCTGTTGGTAATGACACAAAATGATGATGATTCATAAATGTACTGCTCACTGTAGTATACAGTAAACTACTGAGTGCTTGTTAAATAGGGAATAGATAATGAGGGAATGAGACACAGTTAATGTGTCATTTGGATGAAAGTCTCTCTCCAGTGGTTGAAACCCCTAAACTCCCAGGAACAGTACAGCGTGTGCTCAGTAGTAACTACAGTCCTGGCCTCCTGATGACTCCTTCATTTGATTTTTATAAAACTGATTGACATGTTTTACAAACAGGTCAAACTACACCTGACTGTTGAGGCATTATTATACTGGAGATAACCCTAATTCATTTCTGTCTAAGCAGCAGTGATCCTTAACATAAAGGATCTGTAACTACCTGTGTTCATTTGTAAGGTATGAGTTTAGTTCAGGTTTCCTTGATTTTGAAATGTTCCTGTTGTTTTCACAGCCTCCATGACAGATGTTTCTTAACTCTATGCCCATTCCCATGTTTCATTTAAAAATGAATAGTCTCATCTCCAGATGGTAATGTATCTTCTTAAGTTCGTTTATTGCCTTCAGTTTATTAAATCTCTCCTCCAGACATGTTTTAGGCTTTAAACATCCTCTGCTTGGAATAATAAATTGTGTCTGGCATGTTTTTGCCACAAAAAAAAAAAAAAAAAAAAAAAAAAATTCAGTTGCCTTGTTAAAAACCCTTCAAAAGATATTTAGTACTCCTTCTCTCTCATTGAAAAACCCAGAACCTATGAATACGCAAATATATTTAATTTCAAAAGTGAAAGTGCTGAATGCAAGATATGTCTAATTCAGTGAAAAGTCTGTTGTGAGTTATGGGCCCTGGGACTCTTTGATTGGCTCCAAACTAGCTGTGATGTCATAAATCATGTTCACAGGTTCATGCCTTAAACTCAGATTTCAGAGACTCAGAGAAACTTTCCTCCCTCAGCAGATGAATGTGAAAACAAAGATGATCTGCACATACATCATTCTACAAAGTAATGATCAAACACCCAACTGAAGGAACCAGAGGGGAAAAACATGAGGGGGACATTAAGCTTGAGCCATTTCATAAAAAAAAGCATTTAAGTACTGAACTTTTAAAATTCTGCTGTTTTTTCTTCATTGAGAATCAAACTATGTTTTTTCTTATATAAAGTACTACAGTAGGTGACTTTTTTGTGGTCCAGATAACCTGTAAATTATATCTAACGACACTGTATACATAGAAAACATGCTGGATATTTTGTTGAGCCTCCATATTGTGCGCATTTGTTTTTGTAAACACTTTTTAATGGTTAATGACAACAATAAAATCCATTGGAAACATCCTGATAGGCCTGGATTTATTTGACGCATGCGCTTCAAGGAAGCTGCCAATGTTCCAGTTTTCTACACAAGGAACGGAAGTCTGGAAAATCCTGCTTCAAACTAAAACACCAAAAGAGAAACTTGCGGTTGGCTGAGCAGAGCAGCTAATCATAGAGCTTTGTGGGTTTATTCAGAGAGTGTATTCAGAGTGGCAGGATAGATGTTTTAACATCCACTTCACAGATTTGACAGCCGCACCAACAGAAATGATATGATGAACTACACTCGGTGGCCAGAAAAAAAACATTGAACAGGAACACAAAGAGTTCTGGTTTCCTTTATACGAGTGCTAATTTGACCTTCCTCGTTTCACCACTGCATTAGTACTCACACATTCGAGCAACATGTCGTCATCACGTGTGTTACTTTGAAGCTTGCGGCTGGAAGTGGTTTTCATCCTCGCGCGCTTGATCCTGGTCTCCAACACCTCCCATCAATTTCTCTGAAGAAGACTTCCGGTGGTGTGTCATGGCGGTGGCATGGTGAATCCTACAGAAAGGGAAAAATACTCGCCCCTTTCGTCCTTTCCCATCGATTCAGGACACATTTTCATGCATATCTGAGCCTGTCAGCTCCGGCCTCAGACCTTGGATCCAGCAGCGCAGCGTCGCGGTTCCTCCGCCCGGCCATGGCGGCTCACAAACCAGTGGAGTGGGTCCAGGCCGTGATTACTAGATTTGATGAGCAGGTAAGATGGGCTAATATGATTCAGTGGATGGGTGTAGCAAGCTTTGGTCCGTCTTGAGGCCCCACCAGTCCGGCTAACGTTCCAATTAAACAGACGAGATCCCTTTAAAAGTACATAAATGAGTGTTTGCCGTCAGCAGCAGCTTCTCTGTGTTGTTTGTTCCAGCTGCAAAACACTGAAGATGAGCTCTTTCTAGCTAGCGCCGTCTCCTCCATCAATTAGCAGATTTATTCCCCATTTGTTCTCCGCTTTGTACAAAGCTAGCTGGCCAACAGCAATAGAATACACAATAAAGTAACATGTCAGTCACATTTGAACTTGCATGAAAGCGTATGTCTGTTAATTAAAGTTCCCCAGCTACCGTTTTCTTTCATGCAGCTAGGTAGCTAACATTAGCAGGCCTAGCTGTCTAATGTAAACAAATAAGATGTGGCTGGGTTAGCACTCTGCGTTCATACCAGCACATCACCTGAGTATTAAGAGTGAATACTGCTCTCCCTGCTCACTAATATCCTCACCACTACTGTCTGCTCGATGTAGCAGCTGAATCAACAGCATTAAAACTTAATTTAACCTTTTACTTATTCATAAGGACTCTGTGGCTGCAATGTATATGTCCAAAGATTTTCACGTGCTCATTCTAAAAGTTGTCGCTGTCACTGGTTCGTACCTGTAATTATGATATATCGACAAGATTCCATAAAAACGCAACCAAAAGCCTTAAACAGAAGAACTTTCTGTAATATTGTAGTCAATAGTCAAACTATGTACCGAATAACAAAAATGACATCCAGAGAAAAAGGTAAATGTAGATAATCTTCCATCTGGCTGTCAGTCATCCTAGTCAGTTTGCATTACCAGATCAAGTGTCTTTTCTTGTCCAAAGGGAAATCTGACAGCTACTGTGTGTTGGATATAAAGCAATGCTTGCCATTTAAAAGTGATTTAGCTCTGTTTAGTCTCCAGAAGTCTTTGTGTCAGGTGTTAGTTGCCACTGATCATGGATTGTAGCTCAGCTTAGCAGCTCAGCTTGGATTACTACAGTCGAGTGAAAGTGGCTTTAGGAGTTATAGCTGCTTCTTGGTCATTGTTAGCCTAAAGCCAGACTAAAGCCTTCCTGTCCCTTTATTTTATTATTTGTCCTCATAAGGAATTCAGTTTTGCTGATACTAGAGTGTCTTCCTCTTGTTAACAAGCTGACCATCATCTGTCTGCTGTCTGCTAAATAGAAGTAATAGCCGTACTGTTCATATTTGGAATGTCCTGATAGTTTTTTCTGTGTCCTGATGGAGTTGTTTAATGACTACTTTCTGCTCATAACTCAGTCCTGATCCCGTTTTATATTTTCCTACAAAATACAGCTCCATAGTGCACGCCCTGCCTATAGCTGGCCTACAGTAAGAGTGAAACCAGTCCTGTTTAGATGCACTTGACAGCTTGGTAGCCCTCTGTTCATCACAATGTCATCTTTACTGATTTTTTTTATTGTAATATACCAGGGGAGAGGATGGTCAGTGTGAACTGTTAATGCAGGGGGGCGTGGACAGGATTTGGAAAGCCTCTCATCAACCCCAGGATGAATGAAATTTCAATGTTCAATGTAGCTTCTGACCAGTAGCAGAACTATGGAGCACAAGTCCACCAGAGATATAAACTCATGGCTGCTGTTGATAGTTTTTTTGTGTCATGTGCAGTTCAGTGCTCATATCGCAGTTGCCTGTTATAACCTCTTAAAGCTCATGGTAAAGTCTTCAAATGTCTTGTTTTGTCAGATCAGCTGTCAAAAATCAAATCAAGTTTTTTTTTTATATATATATATATCATGTATGATGCAGAACATATAAGAAGCTACAGCCAGCAAATATTTGGTATATTTTGCTTAATAAATAACTAAACTGATAATTTGATTATTGAAGTAGTTGATTTATTTTCTGTTGATCAACTCATCAATCAGTTGACAGTTTAGTACAGTTAATCCTGTTGAAACTGCTGCCTCGATTCATGTCATTACACTTCATTCTTGCAAGACAACAGTTCTACTGTCTTTGTTGGATCAAACCAAAAACTCCCAATTTCTCCCGAAGCTGTATCAACAAATGACAAGTTTGCATTGCTTCATGTGACACATTGCACAGGAAGAGGAGGGAAGGACATTGACATGCATACATTGAATGTGTGTGAGAGACACTGATTGGTTGGAGTAAAATATGGTGAAAAAAGGCTTCTAAAACAAGGAAAGTGTGTCAGAATCAAGGAAACCCAGTAGAGCTGCAATGATTAATTGATTAGTTGCCAAATATGAAATATTTTGATAAAGGAGTTATCACTTCATTGCATCAAGTCATTTTTTTAGGATTCAATCCAAATTCTCTGCTTCCAGCTTCTTAAATATGACTATTTTTGCATTTCTTTAGCCGTCTGTGATGGTAAACTGAACATCTTTGTGGACTGTTGATTGGGACAAAACAAAACATTTGCTTTTGGGAAACAGTTTTTGACAGTTTTCTTTATCATTTCCTGACATTTTATGGACCAAACAATCAATTCATTGAGAAAATAATCAGCATATTAATTGATAATGAAAATAATCATTAGTTGCAGCTCCAATAGTGATGAAGAACAAGTGAATCTGTGCACAGTTCTGAAAAAAAGCCTCTGCTCTTGTACTGTTGATGTTGATGACCGTTCAAAACACACGTGTTACTTTGAAAGCAAATGTATCACCACAAATGAGTACAGTCACCTGACCTGTCATGAAAAATTCACTCTGAAGAACTTATCAAGGCCCAGAAAACAGGAACAATCATGTCATCTGATCACAGACTTCCATAACAGGAGCCTTATACAGTTCAAACCCAACAAGTTGTCATAGGCACAAGAAGACTAACCTAAGGTAGCCAAGCATATGGTTCTGGTCAAATGGTGAATGTTAAATGTTCTGCACTCATATCTCACTTTTCTACCTTAAAGGATACATATTCTGCACATTTCCAGGTCTATTTAATCTGGGGCTCTGCTAGAATATCTATGCATGAGTTACAGTTAAAAACTCCTCATTTATCTTGTACTGACCCTTTATGCAGCCCTTCAGTTCTATCTCTATGAGGCACCTCTACCGAGGAGCCCATTCTGTTCCGATTGGCCAGCTCTTGGAAACCATCCGTCTGCAGGCAGGTTACGTCAACAAATCGCAAAACAAACTTTCGTAGCACGATTTCATTACTTTTTCTCGTTCGTTACTTGAAATGTTAACTTCTCAAATACATCCGTACATGTTGGAGCTGAAATCAGATCTGAAATATGAGAGTGGACAACACCAACAACACATAGAAAAACAACTTTTGGTAACCAAGGCTACAGAACAGTTGGCTACTTATGGGCAAGCTGAGGTCAGCTTGTCAGCAAGGTAGAAAAAACTGTTGCAAAGGAAGCGTTCAGAGCAGGTTGAAGCCCTGACTTTTGACTTGCAGGGAGCATTTCTACATATGTTGACCTCAAGTTTTGGAACTTTGACCATGTTTAGCATAGATATCCTACATCATGACAGTATATAAATAACAGATGATCACAAAAAGCATAATATGTCCCCTTTAACAGACAAAGCACTGTGCACCCATTCACACACACACTCACACACACACACACACTGATGGTGGCAGAGCAACTTGGGGCTTGCCAAATCAAAGGATAAATGCTACACTAGAAAAAAATGCTACTCATTGTTCAACCGCAGTGCATACTGTTCCCCAAGAGAAAACTGTCATCTCAATTCTGAGTGAAAGAAATGGTAATTGTCATTTTGACCAGGACTGTGCAGCATTACTCTGAAGTTTGAAGATCTGCTGTGGTAAGAGGGTTGGATGTAGACAGCTTGTGTTCACATGCAGCTGGAGTTCCAGAGAAGCTGTCAAATGTTGTTGAAACATTTACAAAAATTGTTTTTTCACTCACTGATGTATATTTTTTATAAGTAAATGTAGCTGTAAGCTGTCTGGACAGTTTTGATGGATTGTTATCAGCTTTATAAAGCTTCATTCATATCTGATCAGATATTATACAAAGTATAGTTTGGACAGTTACTGCAGAAATGAAATAATGTCATTATAGAAATAACTCTTACCTCAGGCTTGGACATTTTTCTGTCTTCACTGTTTTTTTGGATAAAATAACCAGACAGAAAAGTCTGTTTTTGGCAAATCAAATCAAATACCTGACTAATCACAGCACCTCAGCACATTGATGCAAAAATCAAAATATAAATCAATATGTACACACAACAGTCCGAATAATACATACCCAAAGATATTACCATGGTACAAACAGTTTAGCAAATTCTTAGTTGACAAATGTATGTGGCCTCCTGGTTTACACTATTATATGTCCTACTTATTACCGTTAACATAAATGTGACGTGTTAGAGGGCAAAAACAGCACATACATTTAGTTGAAACTGGAAAGCTTTTAAATCCACACAGGTGGCGATCACCTGCACGTGTATTTTAATATTTGAATCTCCATGCTGTGGATGTACATGTGTCCTTAAGTTGAGGCAAACAGCATATATGGGAAAGATATGTGTGACCTTTCGAGGAATGGCTAGGCCTGGCTGTGTGAAACAAAGAGCTTACTGACCGCGCTGTGCTGCGCTGGACCGCAGACAGAGGCATGGCCTGTTTTTACATTGTGTGTTATGTGCATGTGATGGTGTGACAGTCTGATTTCATGATGGAACCATGGGGCTGTATTGAGTTCCTATCCCGAGACTTCCCATCAGGAGCCCGAATTTTTCGGCCCGATACAGTTGAGGGTTGTTTGGGAAAAAAAACCTTTGGTCAAATGTGAGAGAAATATTAGAGAAACAATTTCAAATCAAATACAACTTGTACTTCATCTTCAGACAGGAGTTGTCATGATTTAGTATATGACAGAGACACGCACTGTGCCCAGTGAAGCTCAGCTGACTGTAATGTTTGGACAGATCTTTATGTCTGAAGTAAAGAGCTCAGGAGGTGTCATGGAGGGGAAAAAATGCACATGATTTTGTAATTCATCCTCTTGATTTGATAATTGGTGCTTTTGATTTAGCATAACTTTGATGACATTAGTCTTGTCTTGTGCCCCTCACACTATCACCATGGGCTTCTAGGATTTACTGATGTTTCATTTAGAACTTTGTGGATATACTTTGGGTTTGGGTTGTTAGCTTTTGAGATCTTTAACCCTAAAGCAATATAGGATAATGGAGTATTTCACCGTTAACATGGTAATGATACAGCAGATGTCATCCACTTAATAAAAACTCATAAATGTTGTTCTTCGTCATCTTCTACAGTTGTTGGGCTGACTGACTGTGCGAGGAGGCAAAGTCTGTTCATATGATATTAAATCAAGAGCACAAATATTTTTTTTTCCTGATGCCTCAAGTTTGAGACTGGTTAAGCTGGTGAAAACTTTTTATTGTACAGCAATAAATTGAGCAAGCCTTCTTATCTGATGCAAAGTTCCACAAGGTACACCAGACTCAAGCCCTTGCTCCCCTCCCCCCCCCCTTACCTTCTCATGTAAAAGCTGCTATTCAAATAATGGCCATGGCATAACCAGCAGAATCAAAAGAATTCACTAGTTCAATGGTTCACATGATAAATTCACTATGTGCATTCCCACTAGGGCCGCAACTTATTTTTACTTATTACCATATTTTCATTGACTAATCTGTGGATTATTTTACTCAATTAGTGGATTAGTTGTTTGGTCTATAGAATTTCAGAATATGGTGAAAAATGTTGATCACTGTTTCCTGAAACCCAACATCAACCTAAAATGTTTAGTTTTGTTCTGACCAGCAGTCTACAACCCAAAGATATTCACTTTACTGTCATAGAGGATTAAAGAAACCAGAAAATATTTACATTTGAGAAGCTTGAATCAGACTTTTTGTATTTTTGGTACATTGTCAAAATAGTTTATTCATTTTCTGCAGATTGCTTAATTGATGAATAAACAATTCGCTGCAGCTCTAATCTCTACAGCCCCAATTCCAACAGTAGAGCAGCAGAGCCATTTCTCTTCTCAACGTAAATATTGTTCATTAATGTCATTAGCAGTAAAATAAAAACAGGGGCACATCAGATTTTTAGAAGAATATGATCTAAGAAGCCTTTAGATTAAATGCCTGTTTCAAATAAACGCCTAGTCTTCCCTGTAAGTCAGTAAATAAAGACCTCCACTACTGTCTGACCATTTCCAGTAGTTTATTTTCCATGTAGTTTCTTTCCTCTCTGCATGTCACCAGGGTTTCTCTCCCTAATGTATCCACTGGGAATAGTGTGGAGTAAAGACTCTACTAAGTTACTACTTCGATGGGCTAATATGTGAATGTCAATGTCAATGCAATGTGGGATGATTACAGCATAATAAAGATAACAAAGCTGGTTATTCTAGGTCACTGTGAGTGGACTTTACTGTAATGTAACACTCCACATTGACCACGTCATCATCACCATCACCATCATCATCCCCTCTTGTCTTTCCCTCCAGCTTCCCATCAAAGTTGGACACCAGAACACCCACACCAAAGTCAGCACAGAGCACAACAAAGAATGTCTGATCAACATCTCCAAGTACAAATTCTCCCTCGTCATCAGTGGCCTCACCACCATCCTCAAAAATGTCAACAACATGGTAAGTGGGTATCTCCCTCTTCAGTTTGACAAGTGAACGTTGCAGTGGATGGATTCCATAGTTTCAGTCCATGAACGTCCTCTGAATGAACCTGTGGTGAGCTCTGTGATCTGTTGTAGTTAAAACCTCAGCAACAGTACTTGACCTTCTGTGCTCTTCTAGACATCACACAGGTCAACAGTAACAAATCAGTCATATAGCTGCCGTCCTCAGTATGAAGTCTCAGCTTTGTCAGACCTGTTGGCACATTTTTATTTTTAGTAAAAATCCAAAAATCTGTGATGTCACATTTATTACAGTGTATGTATGTTGACAGGTTTTTAATTTTGCTGCTTAGATACAGTAATATTTGCAGTAGTGGCATTGCTGTGCGCATGAAGCATATCATAGACTCTGTTTGTTTGGTTCTTTTCTTGTTATTGTTTTTTGAATGAAGAGTTTTAGGACTTTCTAACTAGATAATTGAACTTTTTTGTGTGGGGGAAAAGTCATCCAGAAATAAATGTTTTAAACATTTTGCAGCAGGTTCCTGTCCTGATTTTTATAGACGTTGTGAAATCTTTTAATCTTGCTACATCATTAATGCTCCCACTCACTTAAACAGACACACCCTGGACATTGTACTTTCCTCTGGTTTTACTATTGATAGTCTTGATCTCCGTGAGGCTAGCTTATGTGTTTCTGACCACAAAGCTTTTCATTTTAATGTCTACAGATCTACTAAATAGCTTAGCCAATACATGTGAAGTTATTCTTGACTCTATAGCTCCTGCAAAAACCAGGAAAGTCGAAGTAACTGAGTGTAAATGGGAAAAAGTCCAGCCATATACTTGTCATATGAACTTGTGAAGTAACTAAAGTCCACTTATCATAACGCTGTAAAGGAAGCCAGCTCATCCTACTTCCATAGTAACACTTACTCCATAGTAACAATCCATCATAACACTTAGACTCCTTAGATTGTGTAACTCCTCCTCCTCCTGCTCCACAAACTGAAGCCTCCACCATGATTGGGAACAATTTCTGTTATTTCTTTACAAACAAAATAAATGAAATTGGACTCAATATTTGTCACCTCACTCATGATGCCTCTTACACTATAACCCCTCTGCCTTGCTTGCTCATTTTGAAGCCCTCTCATTGTGTGCACTTGGTTTCAATTTTATCTTTACCTTATCCATAGGCCTACAGTTATCAGTCCGGTTCTTTGTTAACACTCTTATCAATTCTTTTAAATTACTAAAGAATTGGATTTTTTTAGTTGTCTTTTTTTTTTAAAGATCCATTCAGAACATTATTAGAATATATTTATATTTTAAATGAGACAAAGTATTGTTGATACAGCAGCAACAGTAATGTTTCCATCAGCAAAAGTCACTACATAAATCCATTAATATCTCACTGGAAAGAAATCAAATTGTGAGTAAACAAAATGATATTCCTGACATATTGAGCAAAGTTTAGAAAGAATAAAGAACACAGACATCAGTCAGTATCTTCATCCTGTCCTCTGTCCTCCTCTCTCTGCTGCTGCTTGGCAGGAAGCGCTGGTTGAGCCAGTAGTTAAGTTTAATATGTTACAAACTGAGCTAAACACAGAAACCGACAAATAGAGCAGAGGACAGAGAAGCTCGTGAGACCATAAATGACAGCAAAACACGGTAGCAACTCAGTTTCTCACTCTCTACACAGAAAGCAGAGCGCCTTTACCAGGGCAGCATCAGTGTAGCTCTGTGTGTCTACACAGGAAGTGTTCAGGTACATTGTAGCATAGGTCACCTGCGGTTTTGAAGTGCTCAGAGTTCAGTACACAAATTTCACAAAAGTGTGTAAAATGGAGGAAGATAAGACTTGACAAAAACAGGAAAAGTCTGCAGACTAATGATAAAATTGTGACAATGTGCATTCTAATGTATGACTTAACTGGCATTAAATTGATAATAATAATAATAATAATGATGATGATAATGGCATTATTTGAATTTCCCTTCTGGGATTAATAAAGTATCTATCTAGCTATCTAGCTATCTGTCTAGCTATCCATAACCACCCTAATTGAGAAATGCTAAAATAGAACTATTATTATTATGATCTTCCTTGTTGGCCCCACTGACATGTGGTGTTCCCCAAGGCTCCATCCTTGGCCCCTTCCTACTGTGTCTGCCTCTGGGACATATACTTCATAAACACAATATTCAGTATGGTTGTAAGGCAGATGACACGCACGTTTGTGTCTCAGTAAAGACCAGTGAATAAAGCAACTCATCATTTAGGGATACACGATAATATCGGCACGTCATCAGTATTGGCTGATAATGGCTTTAAAATGAAATATTGATACGACAGGCTGATTTGTCACCTTCTCCTCCACCGCCTGGCTGTGCTTCCAGCCTCCAGCTAGCTCTGGCTCTGCATGTGGCTCCAACCAGAGCACTGAGCCCCAGTTTATTATTCATGTTAAAGTCGGAAGAAGCAGCAGGTCTGTCAGGCTGCTGAGTGAAGTGGAGACTGTGGAGGAAGCACTGGGACTGTCAGAGTGAAACAATCCACAGAGGAGCGGCTGTGTTCTGTTGCACAGATAGGAAACGCCTTAGCTGACGAGATGTACCACTCTGTTTGAAAAAAACTTTTTGGTTTATAACAGAGACCAGCGACCAGCTTATTAGATGCATTGTTGCCACCTTCTGCCTCAGCATGTGCACCAGAGATTCAATTCTACACATTCATCTTGTCTGTATAATAAACTCAAAGAAAACTACAGCTTGACCCACTTGGCAAGTTTTCATGCTGAGCTCCTGAACTCCAGTCTTTTTAAGTTCTTCCTTCTTATATTGTCTTGAATGATCATACTTAGTACAATCTGTGATTGCACGTGCAATACTCTCCTCAACCGAGTGTGTAAAAAAAAAAAAAAAAAAGTGTGCATATATCGGCATCAGCAGTCTGCAAAGATAAGATGGAATATCAGCATGGAAGATCGGCATATCCAATATCTGCAAAAAATCCAATATGGTGCATCTCTAGAATGAATTAAAACAAATAATAGTAATATAAAAAAGTCCCATTTTATTGTTTTATTGTGGTGGCCTCAATGCACAGATATGTTTGTTTTCACACAGGGACAAGAACCATAAATTCATTTTTTTAAAGTAAAGATATAGTCAGTAACTGACAGTGCATTGTGGTAGATGCTATTTGGGGCAGTTGGTTATTATTCATTTGTTTTTACATTTTTATCCTCAAATCCTCTGCAGGTTCCGTCACTGCACCTGCATTAACAAAAAGTTTTTCTTGACTTCTCTCTACTGGTGTCTGGCAGTGTACAAGCTGAGGCTGGTGATCATTTGTTCAATTGTCATAGCAGGATGTAGCTTAAAATAGGGGTGTGAATCTCCACCCTCCACAATGCAATGACGTTAGCAAGTCTAAGGTGATCCTAATCAGTAACAGTGTCAATATGACCGCGGTAAACCTCGAGATTCATAATGCTTTGTCCTCATGTGTGACAGCTGGCTGAATGATATTTTGACTGTTTGTCCTCACAGCGGATATTTGGAGACGCCTCTGAGAAGAACCTCTACCTCTCCCAGCTCATCATCCTGGACACACTGGAGAAGTGCCTGGCTGGGGTGAGTGCCCCCCTCTGCAGACCACCCTGCTGTCCTCCACTGTAGAAAACAACCAGTAGCTGCTTCTGAGACTCACACACACAGAGACTTTTTTGATGAGAGAAGATCAAAATGATTATTAGCAGAGATTTTTTTTTTTTTTGTGGAAGCAGGATGTTACCCACCAAATCCATACCTCCCATCCATTTGTATCAGTCTGAAAGCAAACCCAGAAATGATTCAGTATCTGTGCTACTGTGTTTGTGTTCACCCAGACACAAACCTCTGTTAATGCACTTATCCTCCATCAGTCACGCTCTCCTCGTCTCTGGGAAGCACCTCAGCCATCCAAGAAGGCCCGTATTACATTAGCAGGTGTTTCCTCGCTCAAGTCAGTGAACTGCTCTCAGCTTCCTGTACAGGTTTTTGTCATTAGCGTCCACAGTCAGATGGAAGCCAGATACCTGTCTGTATTTGTGGTTCTGAATTTGGAACTGGTGTTAAATTTAGATCCAGGATTTTTAAAGAAAGATGCTTTGCAGTACAGCGTGTGGACTTCCTGCTTTTCCATCCACGTGCTAGTTCCAAATATTGCTCCATTCATTGTTGATACTACATAATGAATACATACACGTCTGTCATAATTACTGTATTTATAGTTTACAACATTAAGTTGTGTTATGATGTGGCAAAAGAGTCCTATTCATTTTTTAACTCTACTTTTTTCCCCTCATATCACTGCATCACAGCACATACTTTGCTTACAGTAAGCCGACATTACATAAGAAACACAGCATAAATACTTTTGACAATTGACAATACTTAATTTAGCAGATAGTGATCCATTAAAATCATGTCTGGAATGGCCCCACATCTCAATCCTGTACTCCTGGAAGTGAATCTCTGAGGAGCACAGTGTAAGTTGGAAGAGCTTGCAGTGGTATACATGGTTTGGAAATCCAATAACTGACAGTACATGACGGTGATGATGAAGCAGAAACACTGAAATTTAAAACACCACCAATAAAGAAAGTGTATTTAATGTGGACATCTGGCTGACACTCGATCCACTCAGTAAGGTCAGCGCGGCCAGTTTAGGTGTCTTGACACAGGATTTTTTTTTAAGGCCATGTGACAAAATGTGTCTTTGAGCCAGTTAGTTCCTCTGCAATGAGACAAAGCCCTGCTCTTGCTGACTGCCTTCCTCTTACCTGTCCTCCCTCCTCAGCAATCCAAGGACTGCTTGCGTCTGGATGAAACCATGCTGGTCAAACAGCTTCTGCCAGAGATCTGCCATTTCATCCACACGTACCGCGAGGGCCACCAGCACGCCGCTGAGCTCCGGGCCTCCGCCTCAGCTGTTCTCTTCTCTCTGAGCTGCAACAACTTCAATGCTGTCTTCAGCCGCATCTCCACCAGGTAGCCCTGCTAGCCCCTTCTTTGGGATGACTACAACCTCTATGAAATCTGTCATATCTATCTTAATCTACTAGACTTGTAGCAGAATCATACCAACGATGATGATGATGATGATGATGATGATGGCAGTGTGTTCAGCAAAAGACTGTCCAATCAGATGAATGCTCCAAATCTCTTCAAATGTCCAGGTGCTTTTGACCACGACATTGAAAGCAGCAGAATCCATGTGTGGTGTTGTGTGTGTCCTCAGGCTACAGGAGCTGACGGTGTGCTCGGAGGACAACGTGGATGTTCATGACATAGAGCTGATGCAGTACATCAACGTGGACTGCTCCAAGCTGAAGAGGCTGCTGCAAGGTTAGCTTTGAATGCTCTTACCCAGACCTCATGGTAGTGTCATGTAATATATTCTATATTGTCACACACTCTTGTACTGTCTTATTTCATTGGAGCTGGTCTTGAGAGTGTTTGTTCTGATTGTTTTCTTTCAGAAACTGTTCTGAAGTTCAGAGCCCTTAAGAAGCCTGCTCAACTAGCAGTCATCAACAGTTTAGAAAAGGTAGGTCTTCCATTGGCCTGTTTCTCTTCACCACTATTTTAGTACAATGGAAATTCAATTTTTTTTTAATCTACTACAGTCTAAGTGCTCTGTCCTGTGTCCTGTGTCTTGTCCTGTGTTTTCCTTTTAGGAAAAAAATAAAATTAGATACCAAAAGAGAGAATTTTATGTTTGAAAATATTTTAGTTTTATGATGGCAGGGCAGGTGGTCACACTGAGCCCAACACCAGTCACAGACAGAACAACAACCCTCATTGGCTTCCCTGTTAAAGTCTCCTTCTTATCTAACCTGCAGACATGAACGCACGTCTTGTCCTGCACCTCATCTGGGAAAAGTGCTCTGCTAATGTCAGTTAGCAGGCTAGATAGCTAATGAACTGCTCAGCTGCAGCACATTAAACAGCATGTCAACATACCTGCAACTGTCACTTCAGACCCGTTGGATGCTGCCGTGGTTCTTCCTCTTCAATACCACTGCTAACAGCACACTGTCTGCTCATGACTTGTAGCTACAGCAGTTTGTTTACTTTGTCACCATGCCAGCTGCTGTCAATCAAACACAGACACCAACACACCCCTCCAGCTGGCTCAGACAAAGAGGAACATTTCTGATATTTTCACCAAAGAACTTTTATCTTCATTTTTTTTATGAAAAGATATATTTATTGAGCAGTTTGTTTCATATACAGATGACAGTGAATCAGCTGTTTCTCCACTTAATAAGCCAAAACAGTCATAAACTGAGAAGCAAAATAGGGGGAAAAGGTCGGGCTGCATCAGTCCATAAACTCCTGACTTGACCTGCATTTTGTCAAATCTCTACCTTATTTATTTATTAATCCACATCATCATACACAGTGTAACACAGCTTGATACTGTGACAGGCTGTAAACAGATTCTTTCTTCTAAATGACCTAAATACATAACTGTGATGGAAAAGGGAGGACAGGGTGACACAGAGTGACTGTTTCCTGCTCCCAGCTCTCACTTCCGTGTTAGATGCAGTGAAGTTGGTTAAACTCCTGTTTAAAGAGGTGTACTAGCATCTCTGCCACATCACAAACAATGCACAATAGCATCTACAGATTTCTCTTTTTAATAAAACTTATTAACAATTTTTAAAAAAAAAAATCTGTTTCTTTCAGTTGTACTTAAATTGCTTTTTACAAAACTTTCCCACTTGTGCAGTATACAGTCTTTATGTGTTTTTATGATTTTAACATCAGGGGAATGTCAACAATAACACTGGTTAGCTTCTTCTCATACTTTATCACTCTACAGGCATTTTGGAACTGGGTGGAGAATTACCCAGATGAGTTCACCATGCTCTACCAGCGACCACAAGCAGATATGGCAGGTATGAGATTAAAAAGCTCACCTTCACACATGACACCTATGTGTGGGAAGTTATTGTAGTTCGACCCTCTGATATGTTTGATTTGTCCTGCTAACAGCGCAGTAAACAGTCAGCAGGGACTGACTCCAGACTCTCCACACCTCCAACACTTTGATCTGAAAGGCAGAATTCATTGATTCTTTTCTAGAAAAAGGCAATTATTGCACTCATTGGTCTAAGTTGGGTTTTGCTGATCATATTACAAATAACTAGTGTAACGGCACTTCTTTGCCTTTCCAGAGAAAATCAAGTCATTCTGCTGGAGAAAAATCAGTGATGTTGTTTCCCTATATTCATCCAACATCACCTTCACTGAGATCTGACTTAAAATGCTGGTGTTCCACACCGTCACTGGCTTTCATCCTGAAGGCATGGCACTGTAGTTAGGAGTTTGGAATTTAAAAAGAGATCAAGTCTCCGAATGTGTAATCAACAGTAGCTAGCTGGCAGTTCCATGGAAGTGAAACTCAGCTGGCTTTCACTGCTGGTGTTAGACAGATGTTTGATATGAAATGGAAACGGGTGGAAAACGTGTAGATAGCACAGATAGAAGGAGTAAGATGATGTGATGCCATGTCAGTGACCCTGAAGGGGGTGTGCTCAATTAAAACAGCCTGTCAAGTTGCTCTTTTATACCCAATCATAACGTTCTGTCTAAATCATAATGTTCTTACAATCGTGGTTGAAATAATCCATCATTTTGAGCGTCATGTCTGGATTTATTTCTATCATTAGAAACAAGCAACAAGTTTTTCCACATGAAATGACGGCTGATGCAGGATCAGGAAACGCTGATCAGATGTATAGATTTTCTGATTTGTTAATGGCAGTTACCCACATTTTGGAAGTTCCACCTTTTTTTGAAAGTGAAGTGGCTATCAATAAGTGTGTGTGGTGTGTGTGTGTGTGTGTGTGTGTTGGATGTACAGAAGCTGCAGAGAAGTTGTTTGACCTCGTGGACAGCTTTGCAGAGAGCGCCAAGAGGAAGGCAGCAGTGTGGCCTCTACAGATCATCCTCCTCATCCTCTGTCCAGAGATAATATGCACTATCTCCAAAGACACTGTGGAAGACAGCAAGGCCAACAAGGTGAGAGGAAAGAACACACACACACACACACACACACACACACAGAGCCAGGGACTCCCAACACTCACTCACTTGCCTTCCTTCCCTTTCCTGTTGTGTGTGTGCAGAAACTGTTTATGGACAGTTTGCGGAAAGCTTTAGCGGGCCAGGGTGGCAGCAAGCAGCTGACGGAGAGTGCTGCTATTGCCTGTGTCAAACTGTGTAAAGCCTCCACCTACATCAACTGGGAGGATCACTCAACCATCTTCCTCCTGGTCCAGTCCATCGTCATGGATCTCAAGGTCTGACCATTGACTGTGAACTCTGTTCATGTTGTAGTTTTTTTTTTTTATAGATGTTGGTTACTATTTTTAGAAAATTAAATCATTTGACATTAAAAAATGGTGAATTTCCCACAACATTCCTTTCATTGGACAGAGTTATTATCATTTTCTCAAGGGCAAAAAGGACAAAGAAAGCACTGAAATCAAAAGTGGGTTTTTAGTTTGTTTATTTTTAAAAAAGTGAAACATAGCCCCCTCCTTGCCCCAGTACTGTTTCTACAGCCCCTAATGCTGCACTTCTTTTACATTTACATTAAAACATGTAGTTCCTGTTATCACCACTACTGTTACTCTCTCTTTTAGAACACTCTGTAGCTTTGTATGAGCCTATTGTGAAAAGCTTGGAGTACATTTTACCACGGATGTGCTTTTGAATGATCTTGTGTGATCTGTGACCCTCCCTGTCCCATCAGGCTTTGCTGTTCAACCCAGCCAAACCCTTCTGGAGGGGGACAGGCAGTCAGAACGCCGACGTGGAGCTCATGATAGACTGCTTTGTCTCCTGTTTCCGCATTAATCCTCACAACAACCAGCACTTTAAGGTGGACTGAAACAGATCATTTGAAGTTTTGTTGTGTTGGTCTATAACAGCATCCTCTGGGTCATCCAGTGGGCAGAACGTTGATCACTTTGCTCCTTTTTCTCGCAGGTCTGTTTGGCCGCCTCCTCGCCCTCCACCTTTCACTTTGTCCTGGTCAACTCGTTGCACAGAATAATCACCAACGTAAGTCTGCAGAGCTTCTCCTCACGTCAGTGTTGATAGAACATGTAGTCTCTTCACTTGCTCACTTCTACATCCCTGTGTCGTCTGCTTTCAGTCTCACCTGGACTGGTGGCCTAAGATCGACGCAGTGTACTGCTACTCCGGTGAGCTTCGCTTTATGTTCTCAGAGACCCTCAACCGGGTGGTGCAAGGCATCGGCACCCACGCTCCACTACGCATGACACCGGTGAGAGGATGTTTACTGCATTTTTTTTGAAATTGTGACCAAGATATGCACTAAGTGGAAGGTTTGACATTGTAAAATCAATCTGTAAGTACCCGGTGGTGGACTGTGGAGGACAGTCCATGAGTCAGGATTCCTTGGTCTTCTTTGGTCTTCATGTAGTTTTTGCAAAGCTTTGAATCAATATGAATCCTTCTCTACCTTCTCTATAGATGCAAACCAGAGGAGATATAACATCCTTGGTCAGACTGTAGTCAATTTGATGCAGGTGTCCAACTCCAAAGTAGGACAAACACCCCCAGACTTGAATATTCCCACCTTCATGTTTTGTTGTGGGGTTTGATACTCAGCAGTATCATTCTCTCTCCCGTTCATCTCTTCTTTTACTGTTCTACATCTCAGACTTGAAATTCATCAGTAAGTCATCCACTGTGACATGCTGGTATTTCTCATCCCACTCCAAGTGTTTGGCCTTGTTTCCCCTGCTGAGAAGCGGTTTAGAAACTGCTCAGCATCCTCTGAGACCACTACAACACACTCTTCTTTTGACAATACTCTCTTGTCTTCTTTATTTGGAAAATTCTGTGTGTGTGTGTGTGTGAGTGTGAAGTTACTTTTCTATCTCTCAGGGAACTAAACTTGATGTATTGATCTTCTGACGGTGTTGTCACTTTTGTTCTGCCTTGATCATGCTTTGTATACAACTGATCCAGTTTCTGCAAAGTGTTTTAGAGTTCCATGCACTGCCCCCTAGGAACTTTGAGTCTGGCTATGATGTCACATTGAGAAAGCCCCTCATTGCTTAGAGTAACAATTTGACTTCTGAGCTACCTAGTAAAGCAATCATCTGCTGGAAATTTGAAGCATTAGTGTAACATTTGCTTTATTGGTCAGTCAGTGCCTAGATCAGATGGACCTGAGACTTCACTGAATTCACACACACACACACACATTACAGGCACTTGTGTCAGACTGGAAAGTGAGTTGAATGTATAATGAAGTGTTTTCCTTCAGGTGTTCTCATGCAGCTGCTGGACCCCCTGACCCCACTGTCCTCCTTGTTGTCTCTCACAGAGTCTGACATTCAAAGGGAAGATGACCACCAGCCTTAAGTTCAAAGAGAAAGCCACAGATCTGGACACTCGCAGTTACAAGTGCCTCCTCCTCGCTCTGGTCAAACTAATCCACGCGGACCCCAAACTCATGTTGCATGTGAGTCTAGTGAAAAAAAAAAAAAAAAACGAGGTCACAAGGACTCTGCTGCTCGTAACCTATGACTTTTCCTGAAATGTCTAAATGGAATGACTTTTAAGTTGAATTTTTTTCAGACTTGCCAGTTTGATTTGATTTTTTTTTTTCTTCTGATTGTTAGAACCCAGTGAAGCAAACTTCAGAGACGCAGAGCAGCACAGCAGAGCTCATCACCGGCCTGGTGCAGCTAGTGCCTCTAACCAACACTACCCAGCTCTCACAAGAAGCCATGGAGGTCTGAGTCACAATCCTTCAACCCTTCACTCTCTGCACATTTCATGCTCCTCGTTTTCATGGCAGAGAACACGCAGAATTCTCATCTTTTAAGAAAAGTGTTTTTTTTTCCTTCCCTGTAATCTCTTTTAACTTAACTTCACAAATCAGATTTTCAATGAACATTCTGGACATTAAGAACATTATACAGTTCAGAAATCAAAGGATAAATAAAAAAAAGAATAATCTAAATTGAAACAGCTGCAGCAGAGATAATCTGAATTTTATTTCAACACTTCCTGCAGATGTGTCATATTAAAAGTCTGCCAGGAATGGCTGGGATCATGCACTGCTGGAATGCTTTTAATGTGAAACGTCTGTGTGGGAAGTTTTGAGTTGCATTCACTGTTTCATTTAACTTTTAGACAAGAAAAGAAAAGAAAAACAGTATTTGTGTGTAAACAGAGAAAGAAAGAGCATGAGAGTGGTGTGAGTTGAGTCTATGTGATAGTTTATGTGGAATTTAAGTTTAAGTTTAAATTTAATGATTTTCCTTCCTCCTCCTCCTCTACCTCTGTGTCCAGGCTCTGTTAGTTCTGCACCAGCCAGAGACCATAGAGCTGTGGAATCCTGATGCTCCTATAGAGACATTCTGGGACATCAGGTACTCAACAATTGTCTCATCTCTCCATAAGGAGGGGAGGGAGGGGCTCTACAGGGGTCTGCTGTGACAGCCATGATGTGCTGCTTCATGAGACAGAGTAGCTCTGCAGTGTCTTGAGAGTCCTTTGCATTTATCAATATTTAGTTTTGATCACATTCAATCTGACATCAGTCTGTACAATATGTGTCAGAATAATTGGGATAAGGGCCTCTACTTGATCCCACCATTATTTCACCTTTTAGTACTATATGTTCTACTTCTGTTGAATGGACCTTACATTTCACTCCTTTTATATACAGGCTTATGGCAAAGCCACTAACATTCAGGTAATTTAGGCTATGCTAGCAGTACATTAGAACCCAGCTGATACTGAATTTTGCGAATTTAAAAAAAAGTCAGATAATGATTATGAATCAGCTGATATTCATGCTTAAACAATACATAAAATAAAATGAATTGATTAATCAATTTCAGAACAAAAAATTTCTGGTTCCAATTTCCTTAATGTGAATCTTTTCTGGTTTCTTTAGTCGTCTATGACAGTAAACTGAATATCTTTGGTTGGCACAACAAAGCATTTGACATTGTGCTTTGGGCTTTGGGAGACTGACTTTTGTCATTTTCTGACATTTTTGGACCAAATGACTCATTGATTAATTGAGAAAATAATTCAATTGCTAATGAAAATGAAGTAGTTAGTCTGAGCCCTAGAGCATGGTAAGACTTAGTTCTGTCAAAAAATGTAGTGATTGTGGGGAAAAAAAGAGTACATTGAATTTGGTCAATATATTTTGAGATTTTACTTTAATGTTTTCACTTGAACATTGACCAGTTAGCTTAACCCGCATGGACAGCAGTCACCTTCAATAGAATAGATCATTGTTGTCCACCAGGGTGGAAAATTGTCTTTGGCTCACCAAAATATGAAAAGGCACTATACATAATTCTTACAAGAGAGAGATAGTGAAACAGTACAAGATACTGACCCTCCTCCTCCTGTGTCTTTCTTCAGTTCACAGGTGCTCTTCCTCATCTGCCGTAAATTGATTGGCCAGCAGGTGGTCAATGGGACAGAAGTTCTCAAATGGCTGAGGGAGATCCTCATCTGCAGGAACAAGTTTCTGCTTAAGAACAAGGTTTGTTATTGTGGAAATAAAACAGTTATTAGTTAAAGAGGCAAGTCATATAGTCTGAATTCAAACAAGCCTGCAACAGTCATCTTCACAACAAATGATGCATTCTCTCTTTGGGCCAATCAGTGCAAACCAGCGAGCATGACAGCAGTCGTTCTCTGTGGCTGACGAGCAGATCTGTGGTGGTGTTAGTGAGTGAGGGCTGTGTGTAAAGTGTGTCTTTGATCCTCCAGGAGTGTGCCACGATGGGCGGCGGTATCCCCGTCTGCCGGCAGGCGCAGACCAAGCTAGAGGTGTGTCTCTACATGTTCTTGTGGAGTCCGGACACCGAGGCAGTGCTGGTGGCCATGTCGTGTTTCCGCCACCTCTGTGAGGAGGCTGACATCCGCAGTGCTGCTGACGAGGTACCGGTCCAGACCATCCTGCCCAACTACGCTACCTTCAGTGAGCTGGCCTCCGTCAGCAACATGATGGGAACAGGTCAGCCGTTTTTAAATCTTATGTCTGCAGGGCTTCTCTCTGGGACTTTGTAAAGCTCGTACAAGCTTTGACTTTGACTGTGAGTTTTCATGAACAGTTTGCTTGTTGTTGTTTTCTCAGGCCGCTCCACCCTGCAGAAGAGAGTGATGGCCTTGCTGAGGAGGATAGAGCACCCCACATCAGGAAACATTGGGGTAATGTTCATTCAAAAATTAGAGTGGTGTTTCTCTGTTCTCTTCCAATGGTTTACCTTCATTTATCACTGCTGATGATTTACTGGCATTGTTTCAAATAAGGAGCATCCACAGCTGATTCACCTTTTTAAAGAGTAAAATGAAATCAGTAAGACAATAAATCATTTTCTAGAAATTAGTAAGAAAATTGATATTGCAGTTGTTAATATTGTGAACATTTCTCACAGTGTTTTCTTATCAATGAAAATGAAGTTAAATAAGAACAATTTCTATGAAAGATCTCCACGTCAAAGCTCAAATGACTGTTGTAATGTGATGTTAAAGGCATGTTTGCAGACACAGAGTTTATCTAGCAGTCCTTTGTGCACTGCTGTTAATGTCTGTTGGTTCCATCATCAGGCTTGGGAGGACACGTATGGTAAATGGGACCAGGCTACCAAACAGATCCTCAACTTCCCCAAGAACAAGGCAGATGATGGGCAGGTAAGTTGTAAACGGAGGGGTTGCTCCTCTTTTTGTACCTTTTTTTTTGAGTGATGAAAATGTGGCCTGGCCTTCATTTCTCTGTCCATCAGGGTCTTGTACCAGTTAGTGTGTTAGCAGCTAGCTTTGGGCTTCACTCAGGTTTTCCAGTATCATCACTGGGATACAGGGATAAATCACCATGGGAACCAATGCTGAACCTGGACCTGGACCTGCTCAATAGAATTATTTTACTTACAGAATAGTTTCTTCTTCATCATCAAAAAAAGCAAGAAGTGTGTTACCAGCTGCTGTTGCATTGAGTTGTGGCCAGATTGTACTTTTTACCAGACAACCCTGCATGATTTTTAAAAAATTAAATATACATGTTATTTATCCATTTATTATTTAAAGATAATAATATCCAAAGGTCTGAATTGTTCTTTTTTGTTGCAAAATTCTTTGATATAATAAACATTATCAAGCATAAAACAATTTGGCAATTTAGTAGACCTCCAATGAGTACAACCTGTCTAGTGGTATATAATAATAATGATGATGATGATGATGATGATGATGATGATGATGATGATGATGATGATAATGATGACCAGAGAAGAGGATTTGGTTTCATATCATGATGTGTGCACAGTGATAAAGTTTCATTTGCAGATTTCTAAAACGAGGCATGAATGTGTTTGTGTGCTCCGTATTTTTTGCTGAAATCATCTGCACTGGGACGCCCTGTGTCAACCAAGAGGTCTCATTGAAATGAATGAGTGGGCTGTGTTTTTTTTCTAAGGGGTGCTAATGTGGGTCTGAATACATTCTTAGATTTGTTTTCTTTTCATTTTTCTCTGAAGCTGAAACAAATGCCCAGTCCCACAGAATGTCCAACTGTGGTTGATCATTCTACATTTCAGTGTTGCCAACTGTCTCTGATGGAAGGTAGCCAAAGGCACTGGAGGACATCACACACATTGTGCATGCTTTGTCATTATGCAAGCATCTGCGTATAAATAAAAGATACAATTAAGCTTAATGACTTATTTATTATTATTATTATTATTATTATGGTTGGTTGAGGTCCTACTCACTGAGTCACAGCCTGTAGTTCATTAGCCATGTTGAATCAACCAGTCAAGACTGATGTTTGTTTTTTTTCTGGGAAAAGGGGTCAAGTGATAAGGTTGTGACTGAGATCCAATCAGGAAGTGAACATGGGTTTCTGCATCATCATTTTCCAAAGTTTTCTGTTTTCCATCCGTCCAGAACTAAAATACAGTCCTGAAGTTTTCAAACTAAAACAGGGTCAGGAGAGTTTTCAAAATTTTAGGGGTTTGAAAACTCCAAAGTAGTGTGGACGTTATGTGCAATGTGTGTTAAAATGTAAAAGGTATCAGTCTGGATGTAGGCTAAGTTATCAACACTTATTCCCTACAACATCTACTGCTTACCTTACCTTTACTACTTACCTGTTTAAGTTGATGTTTTGAAACCTTTTTTTTAATGAAGTGGTCTTGTGCTTGATTTAAAATGTGAATAAGACATGTCCAGATATAATGTGTAGTGTTTCTGCCACTCAGTGTTTCTCTGTCCCCCCCCCACAGCAGGAGTGGATCAACATGACCGGCTTCCTGTGTGCTCTGGGAGGTGTGTGCCTGCAGCAACGTAGCACCCCCGGCCCAGCCACCTACAGCCCACCTATGGGCCCCATGAGCGAACGCAAACACTCCATGATCTCCATGGGCCCCTGCGAGGTGTCCAACCCCGTCCAACCCTCCTGCTCCTCGTCTGCCTCCAGCGAGACGCCGGTCAGCCGCTTTCTGGACAGGCTGCTGGCCCTGCTGGTGTGCGGCCACGATCGGGTCGGCCTCCACGTACGCACCAATGTCAAAGACCTGCTGGGGCTGGAGCTCAGCCCTGCCCTCTACCCCATGCTCTTCAACAAGCTGAGGAACAGTATTGGAAAGTTCTTTGACACACAGGGGCCGGTGAGTGCAGATAAATTCTACCCGCATCACAAATCTGGAGGTATTGATAAAATATTGATAATTCCTCTCCTCCATAAATGAAGGTTTCTGACATCGAAAGGAATCCAGAGGTTTTTTCTGAGTGCATTATATTGAAAAGTGTTCCTAATAATTTGTTCACCCCATAACATACATGAGGGTGGACAAATTATTAGGAACACTTTTCAATATAATGCACTCCAGTACACCACCAGCACCCACTATGACCTCAATAATAAACATAAAGTAGAATTATCACCTTTCTGATGATGTCCATAGTGTATATTTGTAATAACAAAGTTTTAAGTTGTGGATGGCCTCACTGATGTGTATCTGAAATGTGCTCTATGACTCTGCTCTCTTCCAGGTACCTATCAATGACACTAACACCCAGTTTGTGGAGCAGACCATTGCCATTATGAAGAACCTGTTGGATAACCACACAGAGGGCAGTTCTGAACATCTTGGACAGGCCAGCATTGAGACCATGATGCTCAACCTGGTCAGGTCAGCACTCACACTGACACACAGACGCACGCTGATGGAGTGAAGCTGGATTTAGGCTGCGTTCACGCCAAATCCCGGCGGTGGGGCGAAAATGCTAGTCGTCCCCTTCATTTGAACGGGGGTAGTGCAGCTCGCCTGCAGCCATTTTGGCCGCTGTGGTGCCGCAATGGACTGTGGCTAGAAAGTAGAGCTGGTGTCAACTTATGGAAAACCGCAGCCCAACGTGGCCAATCACGTAGGTCGGCGATTAGACCGGAAAACAAAAAGATGAAAGACCGGAAGAGGAACTTTGGTTATATAGCATGTAGCATTGTAGCATTTCCGCATTGATTGATTGATTAATTGATTGATATCACTTTATTACGAAGATGATGGAGGAGAGACTCATCACTGCTGTGAGGAATTTCCCAGAGCTGTACAACATTATATGAGTGCGTCTTCTTTTTCTTCGTCTCTTTAGTTGTTTGATGGCAGTTGGAAAACTACCTTCATGCATATTACTGCCACCTTCTGGACTGGGAGGATTAACAGTTTACAACAGTGAATTCTGCAATTTGTATTTCTCTGTTTAGCGTCTTCAGGCTAGGCTAACCCATCGTTGCTAACTTTGGAGCTAACTCCCTTCACTTTTCCAGCACTTGGAGAAACAACAGACGTGACTTTTCAGCATTTAACTGACACACTGTAGTCTGTGCTGTATATTTACTGCCAGACTGACAACTTACCGCTAACCTTTTCCTCTGCTCCACTCATATCCACCGTCACTTTCTCTGTGTCCAACTCGCTACATAAACACACTACGCAATGACGTATAACAGAGTTGCTCGTTTCCCAGGCAACAACACAGCGGTTGACTCACGTGCTGCACAGACTCCCAAACGCTAAATATTTCTGAATGAGTGGATCTTTGGCATTTATTCTAGCATTTAAAAATATTTTTTGGCCTGTCGGGGGTTCTTGTTGATATAATTGTAGGAGAAACACTGATTCAGTAAAAGTTCAGTACATTTAGTAAACGCTCAGTAACGTTGTGTACAGTTAGACCTCCGGGACTTTGGGCGAGTCCAAAGTTGTGAAAACAGCGGGGGTGTTTTGAATACACCCCCGTTTTCAAAGGTAGTTTGTTGGTCTGTCCCCCCACTGCAGGAAAATAATGGATTAATCCCAGAAAGCTGCTGATGTAGCACTTTTCTCCTTATGAAAGTAGAGACAGAGATACACGGAGATTAGTCGACCAATGAGAATTTAGTCGGATGAGAGAGTATCGACCAATTAATCGACTAGTCGACCAACAGACTACAGCCCTACTGACGTCACATTTTAGTAAGAGCTCTGCTTTTTTAGAACCTCGACAGAGGTGATACCAAAAAAGTTGATACCAGGTACCAGGTACTTTTTCGTAATGGAAAACCAAAAAAGGCGAGGCGAGGTGAGCTGGTATCATGTAATGGAAATGCGACATTAGAGGGCAGCTGTAACACACACTGTGGCTTCTTCTCTACTGGGAAACAGCCTCTCCTCTGGTTATCTACAACCTTCAACAAATCAGCATGGAGCACACCTAGTGTTTAATTTGGAACACAGATTAGGACAGAAACAAACAGCTAATGTAGACTCTGTCTCTAGTTTGCAAAAAGTACAAGCAAGCAAAGAAAAAAAATCATTCAGAAAAAAGGCGAGAATGTTCAAGAAGGTTCATCCATTACTTGATGATTACAGTATGACTCTATTGCTACAGAGTAAAATGATATTATAACTCTTTATCTTAACTTTACTTAACTTTATTGTCCACCAGCGTGTCAAAACAACAACATGCAACATGTAGAAAAATATAGGCCAAATATTTCAAACAAAGCATAAACCATAGAAACATTGCATAAAATACGAATGTAAGACTCCGGCTGCTCTTGGAATGAAAAAGCAAATATTCTTGGTAGCCAAGTGTTGTGGAGAATTAGCTGACAGAACACACTGGATCTGTGTTTAGGGTTATTGATCTGCATTCCTCCCCTCAGGTATGTGCGCATTCTGGGTAACGTGGTCCATGCTATCCAGATCAAAACCAAGCTGTGCCAGCTGGTGGAGGTGATGATGGAGAGACGAGACGACCTGTCCTTCTGTCAGGAGATGAAGTTCAGGTTAGTGACAGTGACGCGTACGTCACCTGTAAAATAATGACAAATCTTAAACCATCTCCCTTGAAAACCTGTGCTGTTGTTTTGTAGGAACAAGATGGTGGAGTACCTGACTGACTGGGTGATGGGAACCTCCAACCAAGCTGCTGATGATGACATCAAGTGCCTGACGAGGTACAGCTCTGTTACACATCACCATACAGCAACAAGCGAGCACGAGAGAGCTTGCTTCTTACCATTTCCTCATCCCTGTGTGTGTGTACGTGTGTATGTGTGTGTGTGCACGGTTGTGTGTGTGTGTGATGTGCAGGGACCTAGACCAGGCCAGTATGGAGGCAGTGGTGTCTCTGCTCGCTGGTCTTCCTCTGCAGCCTGAGGAGGGAGATGGAGTGGAACTGATGGAGGCCAAATCTCAGCTCTTCCTCAAGTAAGAACACAGTGTGTTTATGTAGGCTTGAACCAATCAGCTTCAACCAAAAAACATGATGACAACACCATCAAATTTCAACTTTTTTTTTTTTTTCCAAGATTCACTATGACACGCCCTCCTTTCAATGTTCCAATCAAAATGCTCCCAGCGTTATGTCTCGCCTGTCTATCCTGTTGCACTCAGAAATACGTCATAATACTGTTGAAATGCTCTTTCATCTGGACTTTAATATGTCTTCAAATCAATCTATCTATCTTACTTTTTCTTTTAAAGTTGTGATGCATGACATTCAGCCACTAGATGTCACACTCTAGCACCAACATTTTAGACCAAAACAAACATGTGTGTCTTTCACTCAGTAAAGTTGAAAAAAGGCCCGTTCCAAACAGGCACTGCATTAGTATAAATGAAACCAGTCATGGTGGCCTCCTGTGCCTGCTGCTGAATTACAGAAGCCTTTTCTAACGACACTATTGTTGTTGTTGTGGTGCTGTGCAGGTACTTCACCCTGTTCATGAACCTACTGAATGACTGTAGTGAGGTGGAGGATGAGGGCCAGGCAGTTGGGGGACGCAAGAGAGGAATGTCCCGCCGCTTGGCCTCACTTCGCCACTGCACCGTCCTGGCCATGTCCAACCTCCTCAACGCTAACGTAGACAGCGGCCTCATGCACTCAATCGGTAAGTCAACCGTATTACGGTACTATCTGATGCAACATTTGAAAAATGTCGCGGTGCACGCAGAAGTTACAGCACGTTGGGAAAATTCCTCCCTCCCTCCCTCCCTCCCTCTCTTCCCCCCAGGTCTGGGCTACCACAAAGACCTGCAGACTCGAGCCACCTTCATGGAGGTGCTGACCAAGATCTTGCAGCAGGGGACAGAGTTTGACACTCTGGCTGAGACAGTGCTAGCAGACCGCTTTGAGAGGCTGGTGGAGCTGGTCACCATGATGGGAGACCAGGGGGAGCTGCCCATCGCCATGGCACTGGCTAATGTTGTTCCTGGGTCCCAGTGGGTGAGCAGCTCTTCTAGATTTAGGAGTTCACATGATGGTGTCTGTTTACATAATATTAAAGTACCTTCATCCAACATTCAATAACTGTTCAGACTAGTAGACAGATTTGATTTTTCCTCACTGCTCATCATGTTAGAGGTCTTCACAGTGTAATTAGCTGCTGTTGTATTGTTTTGGATCAGGATCAGGTCTAACATAGTGTAACTGATTACTTAGAGTCTGGACTGTATGTCAGCACTACATCTGAAAGATTTGACCCTGGGTTTCCACGGTTTTCCACTCGGTGTATATACACACACTGATAAACTGTCATATTACAACAGTGTTTGTAGCCATGGGAACGACAGGGCTGAAACTGCTGCCATTTCTGGTATTTCCAGGATGAGCTAGCCCGGGTCCTGGTGACGCTTTTTGACTCCCGCCACCTCCTGTACCAGCTGCTGTGGAACATGTTCTCCAAAGAGGTGGAGCTGGCCGACTCCATGCAGACACTGTTCAGAGGAAACAGCCTGGCCAGCAAAATAATGACCTTCTGTTTCAAGGTAGAAAACAGCAAATCGCCTGAGATCTGCTGAGATGACATGTTCAACTGGAATACTTGATGAAATAATGAACATAAATGACATACAGTGCATTATTCACCGAGCTGTGTGTGGTGTGTGACATCAGGTGTACGGGGCAGCATATCTGCAGAAGCTACTGGAACCTTTATTAAGAGGAGTCATCACCACTCCAGAACACATCAGTTTTGAGGTGGACCCCACCAGGTAAGAGCCCGCATCACTGCTGTGTCACAGAGCAGCTACACATTAACTCATGAGCTCATGAACTAGAAATGTCATCCTCTCCTCAGGCATTAGAAATGATGACCACTGTCCACATGGTGGTGCTGTGACTGCCACATGTCTTCCCTAAATCTTGTTCAGAAACGTCCCATCCACACATTTCCTCTATTTTTCACATTTCATACATTTCTCTATGCCAGTGCATAGTTCAAAATGACCAAACTCCATACATCCACTATGTCAAACACCGGAGCCGTTGCTAAAGTTACGGCAGCCACCGTCTTCAGGAATGAGGGAACATGTCACTCAGTGCAGCGGTGAGGCTCAGTAACAGGATTTTAATAGTTTTTGGAGAACAGTAGAGGTCTACAGCACAGAGAATTAAGATGTCAGGCTTTGGATACACACACAATACAATACAGAAAAGTAGGATGAGTTCATTGTTGGTTTGGCACATTTATTTGTTGAGAATAATAAAAAAAATATAGAAAATCAGCAGCTGTATCCTTTAACAATACTTTAAATCAACACAATCAACAAAAGAAACCAAAGATTGAGAGATTTAGATTTAGATTTAGACATAACAGCCATGGTTTGTTTCAAATTGTGAAAGCTAATAAATGTAAAAGTGTTTCTAGCAGCTGTCAAACAGGAGCTGACAGTGACAGCCTAACACATTGGTCCTTTCTCTCATCAGACTGGAACAAGGTGAGAACCTGGAGGAGAACCAGAGGAACCTGCTGCAGATCACCGAGCGCTTCTTCCAGGCCATCATCGGCTCATCCAGCGAGTTCCCTCCACAACTGCGCAGCGTCTGCCACTGTCTCTACCAGGTAGACCCTCCCCCTCCCCTCCCCCTCTCACTCCACTGTGGCCACCAGCTGCTCACCCTGCCCTCTGCCTTTACCCGTTTGTGTGCAGTGTCACTTACACATTTCAAGCTCCTGCCCCTCCAACTCTGAGGTTTCCTGATGCTGCTCAACTCACTGCTCTCTACATCACAAGCATCAGTGCACAGCTGTGCAGATCTCTCAGCTATATAGATTCTGCTCTTCTGTTTGCTCATGTTTATGTCCCAGGGTTTCCACACACTCAGTGTTTACTCCCCAGGATTTTATACTAATAACATCAGGGCAGGCTAGCACCTAAACATCATGGGACCATAAAATGTACAAGTCATTTTAAAGCAGGACCTTGTTTTCTTGGTTTTTGCCATCAGTTAACTGTTTATTCACCTCACTGTAGAGTTGCAGCTGTCCAGTCAACATCTGACATCTGAACACAGTCTGTAGTAGATAAACCAAAAAGCACTTACCCATTCCCTGAAAGTGGAAAAACAATCTTAACATCAATCCATCAGTGGAAAAGTTTAGTGGACTCATAATGTGTTAACACAAAATACATCCCCGCACATTCTGTAACACAAGAGTCAGTAGTCACTTTATTTTCAACATGTGAAAGTATCATCCTTTACCTTTAAAACTTTAACAAAGAAACAAAAACATTTCTAGTTACATTACATTTGAAACAGTAATAATATCACAGGTGGCTGCAGTGTATATAATATAATGTAAATCGCTTACTTCATTGTTTCCAACATATTTTTTGTGTCTTTGAGCTCATTGTTTTGGTTGTTTTGGACTCCCCCCTCTCACCAACCTTGTTTCCAGCAGCTCTGCTAAACCCACTGTACACTACCTGCTCAGCACCAAGCAACACACACACACACACACACACACACACACACAGTTAGCTTTAAACTAGCTGGTGAACATAGTGGAGCATTTAGCAGCTAAAGAGCAGGATCATTTTTCTCAACACAACTCTACATGAATGTTAATGTTACTGTGTCTGCTTAATGTGGAAAGTTAGTTGTTTTATAGTTATATGTCAGATGATTTTTATTTTTTTTACAGTTTGTTCTACTTCTGCTAAGAACATCAGTTAATGCAGGTTTGAAGCTACAATCTTAGTGAAGTATAATCAAAAACACATGAATATAACATTGATTTCTTTCAGCTTGGTACACTCGCACAACAAACTTCCAAACACAGCTGGTCTAATGAGTTTCCACAGAAAACCCCACAGAACTCCCAGAAACACAAACTCAGATCTTTTTTATATGGAGAAGTATATAAAGTATCGTAACTAATTTACAGCCTTGGCTGCTGCGTTTACTGCATTGCACCTGTACAATGTAGTCCATGTCAACAGTGGATGTAGTATCTGATGAGGTTTTGTGATTGATGGCAAAAACTCAGGATGAGGCCCTGTATGAAAACAGACAGGGTCAGACAGGCTTCACTTCAGGTTCACACATGTAGTAGCACAAACAGCTGTGATCACACCTAATCTGTCAGTACATTTCCTCTGCATTACCACGCTGTCTAGACTCCAGTTAATGCACACATCCAGTTTGGATTCATATGAGGAGAAAGAAAATCATCCGTGCAGCTGTGTGCTTCCACATCTGTGTTGCATATCAGCTGCATTGGAAGCAGTGACACAAAGAATGGAGGTTTGGTTTAGTTTCTGCAGGAAATATACAAACCTGGCAAACATCTTCTCTACCCTATGTGGAATTTAAATGACAAGCTTGTATAAGATGTTAGACATATTGGAGGGCGCAGTTGAGCAACGCCTTGACACTGTAAGGAGCACCCATACACACATGTACACTAATAGATGACACAGTGAAGCACTAGGTGTGATCACAGCATAGGAGGATGACAGCTGACTGAATGAACACAACACTGAGTTTGACTTGCTTTTTATTCCCCCCCTAAATGTCCGAGCAGCTTCACGCCGCCGCCGCTGCTGCTGCTGCTGCTGCTGCCACCACACCCTTCCTACACTGGAAAGGAAGCTCCCTTCTCTGCTCGCACTCAACAGCTCAATGAATAGACAACATAGTGTTAAATGAGCTACTAATGAAGAATGCTTAATACACACACACACACACACACACAACCATATAAAGTGGTTTGGGTTTTCTGATTACAGATTTTGTATTTTTTTCATCTGGTAACATCTTTGATTTCTCATTCTCCATTTTTGGATTTCCTTTTGCAGCTCTGTAGGCAGACATGCACACGCACACACATACACACGCACACACACACACACTAAGAGAAATGAAACCACACCAGCGCATGCATGGACACGCTTCAAGTCCCCTGAGCAGCGATGAACTTTTTTTAACAGCAGTTTTGACTTTTTTTTTCTGTTTTTTACTAGATGTGAATGTGTGTACACCTGGAGTGGTTAGGGCTGTGCTGTGTGCGTGTGTGTGTGTGTGCGTGTGTGTGTGTGTGCGTGTGTGTGTGTGTGGGTCTGTGTCTGTGTTTGTGTGTTAGCTGGTGCTGTGACCATGATTGTGCTCATCTCTGTTCTGTAGGCTACTTGCCACTCTCTACTGAATAAAGCAACAGTAAAAGAAAAAAAGGAAAACAAAAAAGCAGTAAGTTTGGAGAATCTATTTTCCCTCAGACACTTTTCCCCCTAAAGCAAAAAAGCCTTTTTTGCATTTTACTCATTTGATTTATTTTCTTCATTTTTTCAAAAAAAAAAATTGGTTTTGATTTGGTGTTTTCTCTGGAAATGTTTTTATTCTTTTCTCCATATTCAACTTTGTGTACAACCCTCTCTGAAAATCATTGTACTAATATCGGCGCCATTTTATGTATCTTCAATTAACAGTTCTCAGGAAACAGTGGCATTCTTTCTTCTCTTTTTCTTTCTTGACTCTCTGTTTGCACTCCAGGAGACATTTTCTCAGAACATTTCATCTGCACTCAAATCATGTTTCTCTGCCTTTTATACCAATCATTTTAATAAATCAACCCACACACACACCCGCACGCTTCACCTGCTCCACCTTTTTATACAAGACATGAACAGTCTTTAGATGAAATATTCTGATAAACTGGCCTCTCACTGTCATGGGTTGACTTTCACAGCTCTATGGTGTTTTTCTTCCTGCCGTATATCAACAGCAACTTGAGAACATGATCCTGTACATTCATATTTTTCCCCCAATGCTCTCCCTCAAAACCCTTTCTCTCCTCCTTAAACGTTATAAATAGAAACGTGTCATGTACAGATTTGCCCTGCACTTGCTTAAAACTGTATATGTGACCCTCAAACATATGCATTTTTGATTCTTTGTGCTCACAGGTTTAAAATGGCAATGTTCATATATTCTCAAAGGTTTTGAATTTCAGTATTATTTTTTTTTATTTTTTTTCTCCAGAACGATGTGGGTGCTCATCTTTCACTTGCAGTGCAAACAGGGTTTGAGTTTGATAGCAGGCTGTAGAGAGGAATTAAAGGGGACCAATTGTGTATTTTCTTATTTTCAGTCATATATATATATAATGTTAAAATGTCAGATGTTCATATTAAACGTGGCCAAAGTATCAAACAATGAGGTAAATGTATGTAGAAGTGAACCCTGTGAGGAAAAAGCAGCGGCTTCAGGGTGTAGTCACACCGAGCCATGACTTGAGTCAAGCTGTCGCGCAGTGTTTTTCTATTAGACAGCAGTTCAAAGTAAAATAAGTAGTTGACCTGTTGAAGGTGTGCTTGATGTCTGCAGCTCTTCATCAAACCTCATCATCACTGTGACTGTTTCTGCTTGTACTATTCCTCCCTGTATTCTAAGTGGTCTGCTCAACAAAGAGCTCCATATAGCTCCATATCTTGGTGTTTTTAGCGCCACTAACAAAACTCTGCTAATTCAAAGTCTTGCATTATTTAGTCATTTAAAAGCTTTTAATATGAAGCAGTAAAGCAGGAAATGTTGGTTTGCATCAGCAGCAACTTAACACAATTATGGCTACCCCTTGGCAGACTTCTGGAAAGCTGGCCAATCAGAACAGAGTAGGCCCATTGGGAGGGGGGCCTTAAAGAGACAGGAGCTAAGACTGCCCAAGACTGAGGCTGAACTGAGGGGCTGCATTAAAAATAATAAAGATAGAGAGTGTTACAGCTCTACTGCTCTAAGTGTTTGTCATGTCAACCAACAAAAGCCACAGTCAGCATCTGATAAAAGATTGATACATGGCCTTTTTTCCTCATAAAAAAGAATGGGTAAAGATGAAAAAAAAAAACAGTTATTGGAGCCCAATCCTAGACATGAACAGTGTGTGGTTAACATGTTGACCCGTGTCAGTGCAGCTGCAAGATTAAGAAGTACTCACACTCAGGTCAAAAAAATGAGCACTGCACACCATCCTGGAGGGGAAAAAAAACTGTAAATGTTTCTCCTAACAATGTATTGCAATGATAATTTGTCAAAGCCATACCACTTTCTTATTAGTGAGAAAGGAAAAGGAATGTAGTTTAAACCCATGAGCACAATGTGTGAATGGAAGACTTGGTTAAGCAAAATACAGGAAATCTGTGTAATCAAGCCTATATTTGATTTTATAGTTTAGCGGAGTCTTGCGGGAGAGCAATGGAAGTTCTGAATATGAATTTAGGAAGTGATGCTGTCAAGTTGGAAGCACATGCTCTTGATATATGTGAGAAATGAACAGCATACAGCTGGCACCTGTATGCAAAATGAAAATTCACCCTGAAACTCAAAACTTATGATACTCCTACTTTTTTTACTGTCCAGGCTAGATGTCTAAATAGTTACAAGGACATACTAACCTTTGTGTATAACCACAGTGTGATGTCCCAACTGAAAAAACACTGAACTCTTAACGATTCAAAGAATAGTCTGACATTTTTGGTATTCCCTCTTTTTCTGTTTTACCAGCCAAAGAGAAGATGGACACCAGTGTCATGTCTGTGTGTTTAGTAAAGGGAGAGGTCTTGGAGGTGATTAGCCTAGCTTAGCATGAAGATTGGAAGCAAACTGCAACCTTTTTTTTTTCTTTTTAAAGAACTTTCCAACAACTTAAAACCTTGTATTTTATTTACATATTGCATCTTCTCATTTCAATCCCTGTTACAAATGTAGACATTGGGATTTAAAGGTAGTTACATTGTTGTCTTAAAGTAATGACTCCTAAAAGTTTCCTGTCATACCCCCTTTGGACTCAGAATTCTTGACCTTTTTCCCAGCAGGAATATTGACTTGATATTATTATGATATATATTGCAGGAAATGCTAAGGGGGAACAGATAACATTGATGACAGTAGTCTCCACTACAGCAATTGCTGTAATGCAATGGACTATGTTAGTACTTACACCTGAGTTTGACGAGTCATGTCTGCTGTGAAAAGGTCCGTTCAACTTGAGTTTCACTACACATATTGCCTAGGTTTGTTTGTTTGTTGGATATTACCAGGTATGGCTCAGCAAATATAGTTAAATAGCATAAACAATCTAGCACCTTTAGATGGAGAAACTTTAAGAATTTAGACAGTGTTAGAAAAGCCATAATGTTATTTAATGAGCCCATATTTCATACCCCATAATGTCCATGTAACATAAAGTCCCAGATCACTTTCTCTACTAGATGCACAGAAATTAAACTGATATCAATGTGACAATATTAAGAGGGCAAACTGCCTGCTTGCCAAAATGTTGACTGTTTCTTTTAAAACATGAAAAATATTTGGCCTTTAATTTGTAGAAATATAAAAGATTCTTCTTCCTCCTCTTTAGTATTGTTTGTAATGAGAATGCAATGATTTCTGTTTGTGGGTGGACTTTCTCTTACTTGTGTCTGTAGGTGCCTCTCGGTAAGGACAGGCTTGAGATGTTGGTTAGCTGCTGTAGCTGAATCTTCCTGCAGTGAGCATCTACATCTAGAGGGAAGCTGATGTTGGCTAGAGGCATTGGTGAGAAAGCACTGTTAGGTGGCAGTTGCTGCAGGTATAGCACTGTTGATTGGGACCAAGAGATGATGATGATGATGATGATGATGATGATTGTGGAGGACTGTCAGCTTGTATTGTTACAATGGCTCCTAGTAGAGACCCAGAGTCATTGTTATGTATTTTCAATGTGTTCCATAGTGTATTCACAACATAGCAACAAAATAATGTACATAAGTGTGTTTGAATCACCTCCACACACTGTTGCTCTGAAACTCCACCACAAGTAATGTTTTTACTTATTTATTCAACCAATTATTTGTATAGCACCCTTTGTGTAGTTGCAGTTTGCAGTGTCGATGACTGACAAGCAGATAATGACACAGAACAAAGACCAATGCATGTAAGAAACAAAAAAAAAGATGTAGAAGTTGTAGAATCACAGATTCCTGATCCGTCTTCATCACTGGAGCTCCTTCAAGCATCCTTTTGAAGTCTTTAAGATCTCTTCAGGCATCTCTCAGGATCTTCAGGCATCTTCAGGAAGCTAAAACTACAGGCAATTTTGGTCTATCCACATTTTTTTTTACATAACCCTAAGCATTAGAGCTAGGCTGATAAATTGGCCAACTGATATAGTGGCCAATCTCACATGCACTATATCAAGACGTGTTAGAACTTATCTAAAAAGTGTCTCCGTTACATAGCATGTCCACCAGACAGCTGACAAGTTGATGTAGTTAAGTATCTCGCTCACTACAATTCTGTAATAATCAGATTTAAGGGATCCTTATCAAAAATTCCAGTCTGGCCACAGTAAGCTTGACTGTACATAAAATGTTTCATTGTTCCTCATGATGAAATAAGAGCTCCCATCTACCTGTCCATCCATCAAACACTACATCTAGGACACCTCTGCACATAAGGAAACCATGCACCTTCTTCTCTGTTCTTTCTGTAATTGATGTGTCCGATGACTCTTATCATAGAGAATATAACATTACGCTAACAGCTTTTAGTGAGGGTGCTACAGTATTTAATTGTCTGTACATCAAGGCCAATACGTCTTCATTTTTGCCATGAGAGCAATTCCATTCTCTGTCGTCAACCATAGCACACAGTATTCAAGCCTACACCTCTACATTTTATCATTTAACCATTTTCTCTATGATGGATGACAATAAATACAAAAGTGTCACAAAAATGAAAGCTTGCAGTCCAAGACAGAAACCCAAGTGTAACATTGTAGTTAGTTAATATTTATGTCATCAGATGAAATATGTCTCAGAAGAGCTCATCCACCTTTCATATCATTCTGTTTTGACCAATAGCCACAGTTTGTTGTATGTTTGTTTGCCCTCAACAAGCAGAACTAAAACACTTCAGATCTATGTATGTGACCCTGTTTGGCCCTTCTTGAGTATATATTATACAGAATATTGTGGCACATCATTTTGATAAATTAAATCGTATTAAAATCTTTCATTGCATTGATTTATGTACAAGTTGGAGCTGTTGTGATTGTGGTGATGTAAATTGTTGGGTGATGGGATCGACCTGATGAGGTTGGAGGCAGCAGAGCCACCCAGGAGGGGGAGTCTGACTTTGTGGCCAAACTTTTATGGACCAATCCTGTAACATCACCACACTGTGGGAACACGGTTTGGTCGCTCTCTTTTCACAAGTCCTCATTTTTGCTTCTATTTATTGTATCGCCTACAGTTTATATCAAACACAGGTGTATGTATTTCATATTAGGTTTTTGAGAGGCTTTAGAATTAAGTTTACACTGGCCTTGTTCTAAATTTGTCAGATAAAACCTTTATACCATTTGGTAAACATTTGTTTTGCCAGTACCATTACATAGTTTAAGTAGACAAAAGTTGTAACGTGTTGGATTTCTGTTCTCCACAATGTCATATTTTTCTTTTACTGTGTGGCAGAGAGTTCAGCAGCTGAAAGTTCAGGTCTTAATCAGGTTCAAATTTAGATTATGTGGTGTTGAGGGTGTTGGTGTTGGCTGTAAAACACAATGCTCACACAACTGCCCGCTAAGTTTAGCACCCCAGGTCTCCCACAGGTCACATAAAACTGCTGGTCTGCAGCAGAGCAGCGCATGACTGATGGGTTCATCTGAAAGGAGGCGTGACTGCAAAGATGCTGCTGCTGACCCCCTGTCACTGCTCTAGCATCTTATGGAATTCCATTGACCTGCTGTCTGGAGAAGTGCACATGTGGTGCTACGATCAAAAAAGGATGGAATCGGACACATTGACATAAACAAAACAAAACTACTAAACTGGTTTCTATGTAGCATGATGATTCACCCACATTTCTGCCTCACTTTTTGAGGTTTGTTCACTTTGTCTACAAGACCACAGATTGAGGAAGCATTTATCGAATACCGTGTTGTCGTCGAGTAACCTTGATGGAGGAAAACCATTTTAGTCTAGTTTCTGAGTTATACTTCAAGGAAACAGCTGACTATTCCCCACTGTCTGGCTTTTTTTCCCCAATATGCAGTAAAGTCACGTTCTAAGGAAAGAGTGGTCAATCTAACATGGTCATCTACTCCTTGATTATTATTTTTTCAACTTGAACCACTACTTTACTTACTCGGTCCTTAATATATGCAACATGCATCCTTTAGAACTTTCATATGCACGTGTCAGTTATTCTTCCTACTTTGCAAAAAACAAAAATATGTGTTTGCTCCAATTTCTGTACGTTACTTAAAAAAATGTCCTGGAAAATGATCTCCTGAAAAGAGTGGGAATTCAGTATAGGAAGAATTGTGGTTTGTTGGGCAGTGAGTGTATGGGTGTGTATGCTCATGCATGCAGATACAGTACATGTTGTGTGAGTTAACGTCAGTGCTCCCTTTATCGGACATACCTCAAGTCTATCTCATAAATATAGTAATGAGGGCCCAGTTTTTTAACGTTCCATCATTACCTCGCAGGGTGATATCTTCAAAGTGTCTTTTGCTAAATAAAGAGTCTAGACTTGCTCTATATGAAAAATGCCCTCAGATAGCTTCTGTTGTGATATGGCACTAAATAAATCAAATTGAATTGCTAATCAAACTAATATACTAATGCATATTATATAATGTATAATAACATAGTAATGTAGGGATTACATGTGACTGTAAACAGTCTAGTGTGGTACAGCAGCTGTGGTCACTTTGATTTATGTTATAGTGGATTCCATTGGTGTCAGGTTGTTACAGCAGGAGACCAACCCTGTAACATCACCAACATCTCTGCTGTCATTCATTGTTTCACTAGAATTCAGAAGCAGTGTGTTGAACTGTATTTTGGTGAAACATTAATTACGTGGGGCGTACTGACTATACCGATAGGCAGAGGATACATTGATTTAGCTGCAGATTTTTTTTTTGTTTTTTTGTCTGTGACAACGTGTCCCAGTTGGAATCCATTGTCACTAATGTAGTTCAGATTGACCACAGCCACTGTTCTTCATGATCTTAGAGCAATTTCTGGTTGCTGCTGCTTTAATTTTTCAGCTTTCTTAGCCTTGTATTAAGGGATCATACCAGTTTATTACAACTTGGGATCTAAAGAGTGAACAATAGATTGTTTGGCTAATCCTCATGAATTTTCTGATCCAATGGAAAAGCAAACAGGAATGCCCAAAAGAGACTTTTAGTTCCTGAGTTTAGTTGCTTAAGTCCCAACTATCATGTCAAATATGTGCCCAAGTTTAACCTGACCAACATTGTTTCTAAGCTACATGATCGCTTGTGATTCTGAACCGATCTGACTTTTAATGAAGTCACTGTGTTCTCAGAATGAACTTTGGCGAGTCCAGTATTATGGTTGGCAGAACTACAATAATGAGACCCATGTTGTAATAAACCAGACTCTTCCTTCAATGGGCAAGGCATAACAGTACTTGCTACTAACCTTTAGAAAAGGTCCGGGTCTGGCAGCACGTGTGATAAGACATATTAGGAATTTGTTTGGACTTTTTTAGCTTGTCATCCATCAGTGCTACTTCTACATGTCGTTGACTGATTGGAAGCTTGATGAAGGGAAAAACTGAAAACTGACTGTGTCCGATTTTGGAACATGTGACGTTAAGTTGTGTCTCCTCTGGAATGCGTCACACACACACAACCCTGCTTTGCCTCAAAGCAAGATGTGATGTGCAGATTGTGATGTTTTTGGATGGTCACTTGTGCGGCTCATCTACTGCTTTGCACCACAACTCATGGCTCTACATCACCCTCTGACTTTTTTTTTTTTTTTTTTTTTCTTTTTGGTAAAGATGAATTCCAGTTCAGATTGTTTTCTCCCTACAGAGAGAAGACGGTTGGGTTCCTTGTCTTTCTCTCTCTGTCTTACTTCTCACTTGGGCTTTAATTGGAGTAACTTCCTCACTCTAGTTGTAGCCCAACATGAATTGGGATTGTTTCTAAGTCTCTCTTCATATGTCTTTCTCCACTGTTCCTCCTCCTGAACCCAACATCTTACCGTTTTGGTCATGGCTCACCTCACTCGCCCTTTCACCCGTTACACATTATTGATACATATATATTCTTTTGTTCTCATCATTCCCTCATTTGTACTCCTTAATTTATGGAAATCCATATTCAATATTTTCTCCTTTCCTTTGCTTAAACCCGGTCCCCTGCTCAAACCTCTCTCCTCTGTTCCATTTGTTCTACATTTTCCCCATCGTTTTCCCCTCCTTTGTCTTCCCCCGGCCCTTTCCATCCTCCTTCACACAGGTGGTGAGTCAGCGGTTCCCACAGAACAGCATCGGTGCGGTGGGCAGCGCCATGTTTCTGCGCTTTGTCAACCCGGCAATCGTGTCCCCTTACGAGGCCGGCATCTTGGATAAGAAGCCCCTGCCCAGGATAGAGCGAGGTCTCAAACTCATGTCTAAGGTAAGAGTGGTTGGGATGGTCTGGTGATGCAGCTGAATAGAGGTAGTAATTGTTTTTTTTAACGCATTAAATACTTCAAACTAACTCCTTAATTTTGATGATGTATCTCATTCCTCTGTGCTGTAGACCGTTGTTGTCCAGTGGGTGACATGTTCCATCATCCATCCATTGATTTGTGTAAATACATAAATAAATAAATGATATGTAATGGGATTAAAACTAGCTGCTGGGGAATGCGTGAAAAGCCTTAGTTTGTACGATGTGCTGCGACCAAGATGGAGAGCAAAAGTGGTCTGAACGGCTGCAACAATGAATCAATTAGTCAATTGAAAGGAAATTAATTGCAATTATTCTGATAATCGAATCATCGTTGAGGTTATTTTTTGAAAGCAGAGATATGATGGCTCCCGTTAATAAATGTGAGCATTGGCTGCTTTTCTTGGTCTTACATGATAGTACATTAAATATGTACAGGTTAGGGCTGTTTATTTGGCATAATAAGACATTTATTGATGCCATCTTGTGCTCTAGGACATTGTAGTTGATATTTCTCACTGTTTTCTGATGTTTTATCAATCAAACATATAATTAATTATTCTATATTCCTTTTATATTTAATATCTGTATATTCCTGTCTTTCCCTCCAGATTCTCCAGAGCATTGCCAACCATGTCTTGTTTACAAAAGAAGAGCACATGAGGCCTTTTAATGACTTTGTGAAGAGCAACTTTGATTCAGCCAGGAGGTAAGACACAGACGCTGACTGCCTTCTTTCAGTCTCTGAACACAGAGATGTGTCTCTCAATTCCCCCCAAATCTAACAGTTTTACTAATAAACTGCGGACGTGTTGTATTGCTGTCCAATTACCGTTTGGTTAAAAGTATTTCTTTGCTGAAAACGTCATATGGTGGCATCTGAAAGGGCTAAAACCAGAGGTTGTCATGGCTTCAAAGAAATGGACCCTTGATACTTTATAAATAAAACAAGTATGCTTAAATATTCAGTAAGGAAATGATCACTTAATGTGATAAGGACTAAATCACACCAGCAGATGTAACATTAAATATCAATGAATTTTCATTAATGTCATCTGCATCTTGATGTGTTGTAGCCTTTAGGTTTGTACCATATCAACCACTGATATTGACACATGTCTGAGGCCTTAATTTACCCATAATGGACCTCAACAGCTAGGCATGTGCATAGATTGACCTCAAGGGGAGCTTGAGACAAAATGTCTAAGGTCACAAGTTCAAATCCTTCATGACAACTCCGGTCCATCCAAACGTTTCTACTGTACGCACTACAATGCCAAGCCAGTGTTTCCACATTTACACACTATGGGTGACATTTTAGTCTGGACAGAGAACCAAACCAGAGAGAAAAAGATGCTTTTATGCATTTAGCTGGCTGAGTGTGGACATGGTCTGAGCTCTGAGATGAAAAACAAACAGCCCTGTAACTAAAGCAGTGAGGAGCCTGCTGTGTGTCCTCTATATGTAGGTTGAGTGTGTTCTCTCTCCTCTCCACCACAGGTTTTTCTTGGATATAGCGTCTGACTCTCCACCCAGCGACTCTGTCAACCACAGTCTGTCCTTCATCAGTGACGGTAACGTGCTGGCCCTCCACAGACTGCTGTGGAACAACCAGGAGAGGATCGGCCAGTACCTGTCCAGTAACAGGTCAGGACAGATGAGTTTGTAAAGCAATAGTGATTATGTGTTTTTATCGTATGTTTTCAATGCTGTGCCAATCATTTCTGTTAAATGACGATCATGATCTTATTTCCAGGGACCACAAGGCTGTGGGCAGGCGACCTTTTGACAAGATGGCGACCCTCCTGGCCTACCTTGGGCCTCCTGAGCACAAACCTGTGGCTGACACCCACTGGTCCAGTCTCAACCTGACCAGCTCCAAGTTTGAGGAGTTCATGACCAGGTGAGATTTCTACCAGTTTGTTACATAAGGTCATGAACTCAGCCAGAGCTCCTCTCTCTTTACCTTTCATTATAAAAATGTCACAGTGGGAGATTCTGAATCTTTGCTGAGCCTCATCTCGCTTCTCATTCTGTCGCTGCAATGTTTCATTTTTACATGGACTGATACTTTGATGTGAAATGTGTTTCCAGTGTGTGCATTGGTCATGCCATGTGGTACCTTTTTTATATAGTAAACCCTGTCAAACAGATGAAGGTGTGACTGATGCTAAGCTGTGTGGTTTGTCCTGTAGGCACCAGGTCCATGAGAAGGAGGAGTTCAAAGCCTTGAAGACCCTCAACATCTTCTACCAGGCAGGAACCTCCAAGACCGGCAACCCAGTCTTCTACTATGTGGCCCGCAGGTAAGCCTTCTCTTCAGTCTCTCTTCATGCTTCCTTGTTGTCTTTATTGTCTGCTTATTGCTTTTGAAGTATGTGATAGTATGAAACAGATCTTGATCATATTTCTGTATTTCTCTGAAAGGTTTAGCAGTCGATAAGTTTGCACAAATTCTGATGATGATGATAGCAGCTTATGCAAACAGTCAGCAACGATAAAAGATAACGTAAACATGCCGTGGAGAATGGTTGGTACTTAAATATACATGCTAAGTTGTTGATGACTAAAACATTCAAACTGTTAAATTGCTATGAAGTAGTGGAAGAGGACTGAACTTAGAGACTGTTAATTAGTTCATTAGTAGCAGCTTGTGAAAACACTAAACTTGGGGAAAGCTTTTCTTCTTCAGGGCTTCAGCAAGTGCAGAATTGTGTTTGTGTCTCTGAATAAAAATCCATTGGTGAAAGCAGTGAGGCTGCATGGATGTGCTGCTATGATGTGGGGTTGCATTCCAGGAAAAGTTGATGCTGGTTCAACTTTTTGCTGGTGTTTCTAATATTTTTACTCCTTTCTATATAATGTAGTCCAAAATGAGAACTTCACCATCTGCTGTAGAATTGAATCACACCAACTGATGAATTTGTGAGCATGAAGGTGCATTTTTGACTAAGCAAATAGTACTCAGTGTCAACTTAGCTGCTTTCTTTCAGTCATATCACATGGTCTTCACTAGCATATTTGCACACTTCTTTACCTCAGAGAAAAAGCTCATAAAAGTGATGCTGTCCGGCTGCTTTCACTTACATATTCTGCTTCTGCTGATGATGTACAGTGTTTATCAGGAGTTCTCTTCCTGTCATTTCTTTACTACCGTTTTGGATCTTTGGAAAAACCAAAAATCATTCCATAAAGAGTATGTTAGGAAAAAGACATAATTAGTCATGAGCATTAGGTCTGTCTTTATTTAGTGAGCGAGAAGCTAACCAGTCTGTCTTTCATCTATCTTTTTATTCACAAAGCGTTCCTCTAAATCTCTGTAAAGTCAGCAGTCCATCTACAGTTCTACAGATTTGAACCACAGTTTCAATAACGGCCAGGTACAATAGAGTTCTGTTGTCAGTTCAGACAATAAATCACACATGGACTGATAACATTTCTCTTCTTTATTACATCAATAGTCTTTAGGTCTTTCTACTTGGATTAAAAGAATGGTAATGTGTTGCTATACCAGGTCCTAATTTAAGGCTCAAGTTCACCATGCTGATAGCTGTAAAAATGTGAAACTTAGTATAGATCCTGACATGCTGAATACTTTAACCTCAGGATCCATAATGTCTGCCACTGACTCTTTATCTATTGCTTTAGAGGGGGAAAAAATAGAGTTGCCACCTAAAAGGCCTAAAAGAATAATGTGGGTCATCAATCAGGGAGCTCCTGATATTCAAACTTTTCAAAGTATGTGACTTTTCCCAAACAGTCTTCCATACCTGTCAATCTTAACTGTAATCTAAATGTGGAACAGAGTGATGGAAAAGGCCTCTGTGCTCACCCTGCTCACTGCTCCGCACCTCTCAGCTGGCTTGCAAGCTTGGCTGTATTTAAGTTAAGTCCTGATCCAGACCAGACCACTTCCTCTGGTGGATTTGAGCCTATCAGGAGCCATGCCAAAGCACAACTGGTCAGTAAGAGTGTGGAATACTAAATATATTGTCAGCCCGCTTTAGAATGGACTGTAAATGACCTTACTTAAAAAAAAATAGCACCTGATTTAGAAACACAGTAACAGCTTGCTAAATGTAAGACAATAATAAAAAGGGCTTCTTCTGGAATCTCTGACATGAACACAACACAGTTCTTGTCTCTGTGGACGTTTTTGATTGGCCAGCTTACTCTTTCTTTTCAGCAAGATGGTTTTGTGTTTGTATTTTGTGCTTTGGTTTTTCTTCTTGAAGTTCATTTAGTTGCATACAGTATTAAATTGTCAGGGATTCATGGCCATTATACTGGAACAATGTTTATTCTTTCTCACTAACCTACCACTATTCTATGAATTCTTTGTTTTTGTTCTTTTTTTTCTTGAATTTGACCTACAGTAGCCCTTTATTGGTAACCTTTATTTTCATTTTTCCATAAAGACTTTTTATGTTCCTCACTTCCCAGTGAGAGTGAGTTAGATGTGGCAATAAGGGGCTGTGGAATGTTATATAGTGTGTATTGTCAATCCTGTTTTTAAATGGCTCAGCGGGACTAATTATAGCACAAGCATCAATATTATAAAGAAAGCATAGAGCACAGTAGACTGTCAGTGCACAAGCATTATACTGAGAGTTGAGCATTGACATTAGCACGCCAGTTGAATCATATATTCAGATATTTTTGAATTGTTTTCTGTCTTGTAAGTTTATACAGATCGTCTTTGTATACAAGAATTTGAAAGACATTTGTCATGTGGTATGTTGTACATGTTCAGCTAGTTGGACAGAAGGTGATAGAGTTGATAAAAGTGACAGAAGGCAGTAACAGTTGCAACAGTTTTACGAGGGGAAATGAAGACGGAGGTGCTGGGTGGAGTTGCTTGGTCATACATTCACTGTCCATAATAATCCAGTAAGCAGAGTAACCAGTCAAGGTGTTTTCACAAGGATGTGACTCATGACTACCATAGTCAGGGTGAGAGTTTGTCCAGTCTCACAGTGGAGTCCACGGCCTTTATTCCGTGAGTTAGCTACTTTGGGCTTCTTTGTTGAAGACTGCGGGCGAGCTGTTGTGCTTGTGTGTGTGGAGAAGCTGTCAAAACTTGTAGAAGAGGTCCAGACAAACACCATATGGTCCCCAGATTCATTTCCACCTCTTTTGTCCTGATAGATCCCAGTCTCAAAAAGTGCAGACTTGACTTGGTAACTGGACGTGGCCTCTGCAGTCCTTGCGGGCGATTGAGCGTCATGCTCTTCACCATCACTGTTAACCCAGAGCGGTGGCTCTGTGAACAGAGCAGAGTGCCACTCCCCCCCCGGTGTTGCCAGATGGGCTTGTCCACAGATGGGTCGCGTGTAACAGGGGCAGCCTAAGATGGTCGCATGGGACTGCTCGGCCCACCTCAGGAGCCTGGTTATGTTTTCCTCCTCCTCACAAGCCCAGGGGTTATCCCCGAGAGTCATCAGCTGCAGCCCCCTCAGCTTATCAAAGATCCCTTCGGACAGCCAGGAGAAGCGATTAGCATGCAAGTAGAAGCGAGTCAACCTGGGCAGCCGATCCAAGGATCCAGGCAGGATCTGCACCAGATAGTTATGTGACAAGTCAATGCTCTCCAAGTTGTGCGGCATATTGGTGGGCACAGTCCAAAACCTGTTGTAACTGAGGTTGAGGGTCTGGAGGCTCGGCAGCGTGTTGTTGATGAAGACCACTCTCTCCAGCTCATTGTCCGACACGTCCAGTACTTTTAGGTTCCAGTGATAAGCGGTGTCGTTTTTGTCCAGTGAGCGTAGTTGATTCCCCGCTGCTCGGAGGTCCCATAGAGACCGCGGCAAAGCAGGAGGCAGGCTCTCCAGGCGGTTGTAGGACACATCCAGAGTTCGCAGGTGGGCGTAGTGGCTGAGCTGGTTGTCCAGACCCTGCAAGCTGGCAGAAGAATGTAGAAAGCTGCTTTACATTGCTAATTGAACTAATCATACAAACTGTCAAACAACTGTAAATGTTACTTTTGCAGCACTGTGGCCATAGCTTAGGCTTATAGTATGTAACACATAATGTAGCAGTAGCACAGGTGAAGAACAGCGTTAGAATCAGCAAACTTAGGGCAGACATTGTTGTGTAACTGACGTTGTTAAAAGTATTAAACATTAGCCCCCGTAAGCCGCTGCTTCATTACCAGAACAGACATTTATGAGCAGCTATTATCTCTTATGAGTTTAACTTTCATTTATAAGAGAAAGAATGTGCTATTTCTGTTCTTGCACACCACAGTATATTATATCATTCTGACACTTTACACTGCAAATCTGAAAGCAGTTGAGACAATGAGCTGCTCTCCTCTGTCTAATTTAGTCATGTGAGAGACACAATCTTATCTGGGACAGCTACATATTTTTATCATTCAAGTCTTGCATGCTGCGACCACTAGTGTTGTCTGTGCACAGAGCTAGCTAGCAAGCAGTTATTAGGTAGTATTGAAAGATGCTACTATGTGTAAATGTTTCTGAATAGGTGAGGCAGACTGTGGCCTGTTTTGTGTTCACCATTCACACACTGAGCAGCTGTCTGTTCTTTTCTACCCTAACCTTTAAAAAAAAAAAAAAAAAAGAATTTCCACTTTCCCTTTCCATGTAAAGCACAGAAAACCTCAGTGTTCTGACCCGCAGAGGAGATGTGAAACCAAATCACACAGAGCTGCATCTGCTCACCTATTAAAAGACAGGTTGAGAAAGCGAATGTTGTGCTGCAGGCCAGGTGGTAGCTTGGTCAGGTCTCGCGAGGAGCAGTCCACCACACGGTGTCCCCGGCTGCAGGAGCACACAGAGGGGCAGATAGACAGCACCCAGCCCCCCAGCAGCCCACATAAGAGCAGGAGAAGCAGAGAGGCAGCGCAGGCAGGCATGGTCAGGACTCTAGAGTGGGGTAGGGAAGACGATATGAGAGAGAGAGAGAGAGAAAGAGATAGAATTGGAGGATGAATTAAGTGATGTTGAATGGGAGACTGTGAGGTTTTATATGTAATGGCTTTATTTTTCCATATTTATTGCAGGAAGTTCAATAGAATGGATAAAGTGATTATATAAATGAATAGCAAGTGTCTCATTTTGCTGCTTCACTGTAAAAGTTTCTAATATATATTGGTGGTAGGGGTAGTCCATTGGGGTTGCTGGGTTCAGAATGTCTTCTGCATCTCTTTCATTGTCCAACCTGCTCCAACACTGGGGAAAAGAACCCAAGTTTAAAGTTAGTGCTTTCACTGATTTAGACTTTAGGCTTCTTTCTTTACATTCTGTCCACAGTTCCAGATTGTATTCATGGCGCCTTCTTAAAATGACACCTTATTACAGTTCAACTAAGGACGAATGCTAGAATAGCTTCATATAATCATTTTGTGAGAATGTATTGCATTGTTGAAATCTTGTGTGGATCTAAGACTTAAGAAAGAAAGATGGAGCTAGAAGCTTCCTGAAGTCAATCTTTTCCATCAGCAGTGGGACTCCAGGTTTGGAATAGTTGGTCCACTAGACTGAAATATCTCCACAGTGGTTCCCACATGTTCACTAACTTACTGTATGACCAAATATCTCCAAAACAGTTGACATTCCCATCAGCCCCAGCTCTACCTGGTGTTCAGTGCTAATTACCTATTGTTAGCACGGTGACCGTAGTAAATCTCATTTGCTAAACATCAGCATGTTAACATTGTCATTGTGAACAAGTTAGCATGTTGACATTAACACAGTGTTGGAGTTAGTTTCTGACTTGTTTCTAAGTTGTGTGTTCAGTCTTCAGTGTGACACTACATGTAGCGAGCTGCCTGCTGAGCCCTTTTTGTTTTCAGATTGTTGTCATCTGCAAAGCTTATGCTTAGATCAGGTTTGGTTTATGTTGTCAACTACTTTTTCATGATCTTGTGTTTGAGCTTCTCATCATGCTTTGAAAATCCCAAATGTTCCAAATGATTTGGACACCACAGATGTTCAGTTCAAGTTCTTGATCTGCTCACACTGGAAGAGCTGGAATTCATCAACAAATGCCAAAACGCCCTTCCTCTAAGCATTGCTGGCAATCTCAAGAATTGAGCTGTGAGATATCACCATATACTGTAATACCACTGATAATGTTTCTGATTGATTCAACAATTTAAGAGACACTTTGACAACAGTACGGACCAACTACAGCAGAAATGGAGTGCAGTCAGTGTCAACACATTACTCAAACTCAGGCCATCCATCTGACTGTCCTGCGAGGACCAGCCCTGTGCTAAAGTGGGACAGATAGCTTAGCTTTCTGCTCCTGATGCATTCTATAAAGGTGCTAGTCCTCCCGAGTGCCAACCAGCTTGAAGCATTGCCAGTGGGACAGAGGCTCAGAATGCTGCAGTAAGACTGAATTCATTGAGGACGATGCACTAACTGTCTGTCTGCAACCGCAGACACACTGCTCTAAAGACTGAAGGTGCATGTGCGTTTGTGTTTCCGAAGGCAGGACAGTGTGACATGCTAACACCCTTGAAAGATATTCCAGAAACGTCCTCATGCTGTGGCATTGTTTGGTTGATGATGGCAGCTCAAGCTTGCTGTGATTGTGCCTTTTTATTATTGAATTCCTCTGCATGTTTTTAAAAATGCTGTAATATCACTTTTTTTAAATCTCTCCACAGATTATGAAATGAGGGAATCTGCATAGTGACAGAACCTCATGAGCCAGAACAACATTACACTGTCATTTACTGCATCATTCTGATTTAGAATGAAATACCTCACTGCCCTGCCCAGCAGGTGTATGTGGGTCGTTCTTTTTTCCCCCCTTATCTTTCCATTTTGAAATCACTCACCTCATCCTTTCTAGTGTTTGTCTGTCATCTCTCCTTTTTCCTGTCGTCTCCTCCTCCAGCTCCAGCAGTTGTTTCCCCACCCCCCTTGAGTCTTTATGGGTAGTCTGTTGTTGGAAGGTAATGGTCTCAAGCTCTTTTTTCTGGCTGTTGTGGAGGTTGTGGCGTGGCACTAAACATGCTGCCTGCTAGCACCGACCCCCATCCTGCTCACCGCTCTGCAGGCTCCCAATGCAGCTGGAGGTCCGGGTTGGGATAAGGAGAGGTGCATAGAGGAGAGAGAGAGAGAGAGAGAGAGACACAGAGAAAGAGAGAGAGAGAGAGACAGAGAGAATTGCAGCAGCAAGCCGGCCCACTCTGCTGCTGATGAGGCAAGCAAGAGGTGTGTGTGTGTGTGTGTGTGTGTGTGTGTGTGTGCGTGTGCGTGTGTGTGTAACAATCTTTCTATATCTAAGCCCTGCATGCCTCACAGCAGCAGCTCTCTGTCCCTCCCATGCACACAGACGTGATGAAACAGTAGCTCTTAGTTTGTCATCGTGTTACACAGCACACCGTATTGTTTTCCCAATTTTCTCATAGGTTTCATTTACCCGTTTTTTTGTTACAAAACTACCTGAACTGCACTTTATATTAACAATGGATCCAATGACATGTGATGTTAAACTGCACTGTAATCTACCTGCTTTCCAGCAGCAGCAGACGGCTTTTTTTCAGCTTTAAAGCTCTGATAAGTGGTAGTGTACCACCAGGGGGGGGAAAGAACTTGAGCAACTAGCTCTAAAAGGAGTGCATTTTTCTTTTAAACACAACTCATACAGCAAGTTAAGAAAAAAGTCAGATGACTGAGTGCTATTTATTCCTAATTAATAAAAGGTATGCAGCTTTTAATGGAAAGTATACAGTAGCAGTCAAAAGGTTGGACATGCCCTCCCACTCGTCACCACCACAAGGCCCTCCACCCCAACCATAGCTAGCAGGTCAGACCAGGCTTGTACTGAGCAACTTCCATTGGTGTAAATGCAAGAGAGAGACTTCCTCTTAGTGAAACTTCCCTGAATTAATAAATGTTAAGACAGCAATAAAAAATACACGATGATAGCACTTCAGGATGAAGTTTAGCTAAATTGGTTTTCTATTCTTTACTGTGTAAAGGGCCAATCCATTGGCTACTGTTAACTAAATATCACTTAAACTAGCTGATCACATCATCATTAAGTTCTTAGTCTACTAGACTGTGAAACTGTGAAACTGTTGTTGTTGTTCGTGACATCCTGTAGAAGCCACAACCGCTGAGAGGCATATGATAAAGATCAATTTCAGAAGGCTTTTTCTTCTAACATTCAACATTCACCATTCTCTTCAGATAGAATTAATCAAACACAAATTAAACACACATATATTTACAAAAATACCCAAACTATCATGTTTGTTTGTGTTGCAATACAATGAGATAAGCTACCAAAATAAAAGCACCTTCTTCATCTCATGACCTTTTTATTTCTCATGACCAGCCTAGAAGTGACGTCATGGAAGTGGAGGGGTGCACCGGCTGCCCACACACACACACACACACACACACACACACACACACACACACACACACATCCACTGGCACACTAGAGAAACACATTTGCTTGCAGTCTCTAGATTTATTGCACAAGCTTCATAAAACAATACAATACATGACAAAATGTAATCTTTAAGGCTGATGTTGAAATTTGCTCTTGAGAAATTCTTATGAAAGTTTTGAAACAAGATATGTAAAATACAAAGAACTCTTAAGTTGTGTGCGATAGACTGAAATGCCTCATGTGTAGATGAGCTGCAAGCTAAAATATATATAATGCAAAATTTGCAAAATCAATTTATTGAAAAACAAATCAGCAGTGTAACTAAAAATGCTAATAAGCATTAGTTTTAGTACCCACTGAACTCACTTGTATTCTGTCCAACCAAGTGTTGCATAAAAAAGTATGACACAAGACGTGACACAAGACAAAGTTCAAATATCTTATCTAGACTGTGATCCTGGTCTGCCCCATAATTATGGCAACAGCAAGACAAAACCACTGTGCCCCTGCTGTATCACTAACTGTTATTGTTGCATGCCGATTGAATCACAGCTGGTACAGTATCACTCATTATACAACTTATACAATTTTTCAAAAATACTAAATCCATTTGCACATCTCTTCTATTTCCTTTTCATTAAATAAAACAAACATTTTAAAACCACCTCGCTTATAAAATAGCGAGATCATAAATATATTAAAATTGTATTTTTGTCTATACATATTCTTTCTACTAGATGTGAAACCAGGTTAGTTTACAACATTAATGTAATCAGAATCTCAAAAGGCCAAGTTATCAATTTAAAAAAAAAAAAAAAAAAAAAAGGCTTTTCACATTTTGCAGTAATGACGGAGATCAACACCACTTCTCTCTCATTATTGTGACTTCCTCTGTAAAATGACAAATTAGTCAGTTCCCTGTGATCACAGTCACTGCAGTTGCCTCCTAGAAACCAGTGAAAATGGAGCCTTGGGGAGTATGCATGTCTACAGGATGCATTAGGTGGTTTGGAGATTTATTTCAATTTTAAAGTTGCCCAAGGCCATCATCTATCTGTGCCGTAGCATTTTTCTCAGATAGGATTGGCAGATCCGTCTGAGGTGAGATTTGCAGTCTCTGTCTCTGTGGCATCTCCTGTGCTTTTCATCTCTGGATCAGGGGCAGCAGTCCCATTACTTTCTTTTACATCATTTTCATCGTTTTCGTCTACCTTTTGTCCAAATGAATTCACTTGATGATTACTTCCAAAAGTTGTACCTGGCTTAATTTCTTCTAACTCCTCATCTGTTTCTGGGAGCAAGGACATCCTTTTGGAAAGGCTCTGAGGCAGGAAGCTGGTAAAAGAAATTCGGTTAGATGACCTCAGTGCTGCTTGGCCATCGTCACGTCCACCCTGGAGGAATGGTGAAGGTCCGGCCCAGTCACTAGTTGTTATCTGTTGCTTCTGAATCTTCCTTTTCCTCATAAAGATGAACAGGAATCCAACCATCATCAATACCAGGGCTCCACCTATTAGCCCTGCCACTACTTTACCATGGTTTGTGCCTTTGCTGGCCCCTTTTTTCCCCTGTTCTTCTTTACCTTGTTTTTTCGTTGCCTTGGTGGTGCGGATGAATTGCGTCTTTTCAGTGGTCTTTGACGTTTTGTATAAACCAGTGGACTGCGTAGCATCACCACCTGCAACTGTATTTGTAGACACAGGCTTGGTAGATGAGGTTGTAGTAGAGATGGAGTATGTAGACTGTATCAGACTTGTAGAAGAATTGGTCGTGTTATTGCTGGTGAAAGGGGAGGTCGACATCTCTCCTGCTTCTTGGCTTTGGGTGGAGCTGCTCACCATTGGAGGTACGCTTGTAGGTGTGATTGGTTTGGTGGCTTGATTGCTTATAGCCATTGTTGCTGATGTTGTGACTTCAAGTTTCATTTCTGTCGAGGACTCCATGCCTACCTTTGAACTGCTTGACTGAGACAATATGGAATAGGCTGAAGTTGCTGCTGAAGGAATATCTGGTTGTGTCTTAGAAGGCTTTGTTTGAGTTGTTGACAGTGAAGGTGTGGTACTGGTTGTCATAATTTCTTCCTCTTTTGGAGGTATGGATGGTGTAGAGTTGGACATCCCTGATGTCGCCTGGTTGTGAGTGAAGTCTCCTGCTGCCACAGTGGTGAAGTTGTCATTCTGGCTGCTTGCTGTCAGTGGCAGCATGCATATGAAAATTAGGCTCATAAAATTGATAGTCATAGTTTTCTTCTCCCTTCTGGCTGCTTCCCGTGTCTTTGTAGCTGGAACAGAGAAGTTATTTTAACAGAGAATCTGTACAAATACTGTCTAATGAGGAAATAGCTGAAGGGAGTTTGAGCAAAAAGGGATGGTGTTGTGAAATGTAACCTGGTGTTGCATAATTTCCTCAAAATGCAACTCTAAATAGGCGATGTTTCAAGGTAGTTTTGAAGCACTACAGCCAACAATTTCATTTGACTTGCATTCATTTTTCCACTAGTCTTTTAGTTACATTTTACAGTATTAAAACCAAAACTCTTAAACTAAAGGAGTTTTCAGAAAGAAAGTATGAGCTGGGTTTGATATATATTTTTTGCTTTCTTGTTTCTTTTAGATTGATGCTAGAGAAAAAGTGTCTACATAAAAGTGTATTAAAACTTAGCCCAGGAGAGCAAATCTATATACAGACAACATTGATGTATTGAAACAGTCCCACCACCACAACTAAACTGTAACAATCATCCTTAGCCACCTTAGAGCTATTTGTAGTTGTATAATGATAATGATAAAAACAAGCACTCAAGATATTGGGTTGATCTAAGACTACATAATTAAATCAAATTTATTAAAAAATGTACTTACCAATGTCCTTCTCAGAAAACATCCATAACCCGTTAGCTGTTTCAATCCAGGATGTATTAAATGTTAAACGTTGTGAGCTATAATAACCCATTGCCTGCATGGCAGGATGTCCTTTTGAATTAAAGCAGGAACTGAAGCGTTTTAAACCGATTCTTGTCATTTTACAGGAAGTGACTGACGGAACATGTGCTCTCTCAGTCTGCCTCTGTGCTAAACATAGTAGTTCATGTTTCACACCAAAGTCTAAGCTAAACTATCAAAAAATAAAACACAGAATTGTTGAAAGTGGAATTGAATTAATGTCAGTAAAGATGTGTCCAGTAACATAACTCACTTTTTTAAAAGTATTCAATCACTAAACTCTGCATAAATCAAACACTTGCCATAAAAAGTATGCTCCTATTCATGTTAACCAAGCCATTGAGTTGGCTGCATTCAACCCTGCTTTTCCACTAATGGAGACAGAGGAACCAGTAAGGCAACTGTGGCCAATTAAGTTTTTACGAATATAGCAGATAGAAAAAGCTACTACCTTGTTCTTTGTCAGGGTTATGAAGGGTTATGGGTTATGAATAGAGCATGTCTAAACAAAGACCCCACATCACTACATTTGTGTATGAGGCAACGCTCTGATAGGTCAGAGGTGCTCACTTCAGTGTTTCAGTGTTTCGCTCTGTACTGAGCCTGCCTGAATATAAGCACAGAACGAACATATAAACTTTAACAAATACAAACTGTTTTGTGAGTGAAACAGTGATCAGGTTGACACTGGCACTACATATGTATCTACTCAGACCTACTAGACCAAGAGCATATAAGCTTTAATATATGTAGTCATGCAGTCAAATTAGGCCATACCTTCAGTCTTGAGGCAAGAGGAGTGTCATTTCAGTCTGCTTCATTTTTTTCACCATTGCTACTTCCCAAACCTCTGTCACTACAGTTGTTTTAAATAACCACACTCTAGTGCATAACGTAGTAAATTTCTGCTTACCATATCAGGATATCAACCTGAGTTATGAATATTGATTTGAAGCACAGACTTTCACGCATTGCAAAAATCCATTTATTGAAAACATGACATTTAGACTCTTAAAATCTTTCTCATGTGCACAAGAGTTATGACACAGTCGGATTAGAAAGTCTGCAGTACAGGTAAGAGATCATAGACAGCTCAACTGACAAAAGCAAAATTCAACAGAAGTTCATTAATACAACAAGGACTGTTGACAGACAATTTACCTAACGTTCTGACATTTCAGCATCACATGAGGTCCCTGGTGTCAAATCTAGGACTAGATCTTGGGATCTCATTCATACTTTAAACATGTATGGAATTACACTTAGTCTACTTTTTTGTCTGTTTTTTTTCATTCTGGTGTTCACTCTGTTATGTAATGAAACAAGAAAATTAGGCTAAATCAAACAGTCTTGCAGTAAGTTTAACATTTTCTAAGCAAGTGCGTAGAGAAAGTATATATAAAGCATATCATGTTAAATGTTTAAAGTTACACCTAACTGATTCTCATGAAAGATATACATCTCATTCTTCAAAATATTCTGTTCTTAAGTTGGCCAAGAACACCTTTTTGCTGTGTTATTTTTGAATAAGGACTTGGCTTTAAGTATTTAAAATTAGAATAGTTTTATGTACTTCAAATGTTTTAGTTTGAAAAAATCCACTGGTAGCATCATACATAAAACTGTCTACACATTTTATTAACGCTTAGAATCAAACCTCAATACATTTCTGGTACGTGCCAAAATGTCCGAAGCACAATCAAAAACTGGTATTGAATGCATTCTCAGATTTGTAATCTAGTAATCTTTTATTTAAATAAAAATGTTGCCAATTTTAGCTGCTTGTTCTCACATTTGAGAACTTGGCTGATTTTACCAAAAAAAAAAGGATCTTGTAGAAAAATGTGTTTACATCTCTTAAAGTAACATCAAAAATGTATCCTTTTTATGTCAGAATGGAAATTCTGGTATTATTTCGCTGGAAGTGTCCAAAGTTTGAAGTGATACCCAGGCAGCCCTACATTTTACTCAGGTTTTAACCAAATTTTCTGAGGTGAAATAAACTGGAAAGAACATAAATGAAACATACAGCACATCAGCTGAACTGACTGTTGCTGTTTGTCTTGAGTTAAGTGTCTGGGGCCTGGAGTTTACCATGGTGGGGTTACTTCCTCACACAACAAGGGGCATGTCCTCTAGATCCCTGGGAACCTCCAGACAGGAGTCCCTGGAACTGGAGCTCTGCATCTGACTGGCCTTTTCTTCAGGATCAAAAGCCATTGCAGTAGCCCCTTCCTCAAGTTCTGTCCTAGCTCCCTCCCCTGCCTCCTGAATTTCAGCCTGCCTCTCTTCCTCCATCCTGCTATCTGCTCTCACTTCCTCAAGCATGACACTGGCGTCACAAGGCCCAACCAGTCCTCCGACCTCGGGCAAGTCAGTGCCCCAGTAGCCCGTACCACTCACCAAGTCCATGTTAGACCGGGAGGTTCGGGGAGCATAAACCCGGCGCTGAAGTTGGCAGATCTGGCATGCCAGTACCACGGTAGCAACAAGCAGGCACATTATCAGCCCCCCTGCTGAACCTACAGCAATCAGTCCCATCTCAGTGTCGATCAAGCAGTCAACCCGGGTGCCATTGTTGTCCTTATCAGAGTTTGTGTGGTCACTGATAGTGCGGCTTTGCTCCACAGTAGAGATTGAGCTGCCAGTTGTATTTTCGTTTGTAGTTACGGGTGAAGTGTTTGATATGTTTGACTCGCCTGCATCAGTAAGACAGAAGATCAGCTGGTAGAGCATGAGAAACAACCAGAGAGAAGTTCTCGTAACGTCTTCCATTGTGCTCTGAAATTAAGAGGTTTTAGTGAGAGTAAATCCAATTTAAAAATTCAGACTTTTCAGCATGACTTACCTGCCTGCTTCTAAATGGTTTAAGGTCAATTTGAATACACTTAATCACTCCTAGTCCTGGTGAAGCTACTACTTCAGAACTTTTGTAATACCATTGCAAAAAAAATCATACTAGAAACTTGATTTTACAATTAAGTTTTCTGCTCAATCATTTTTTTTTAAGATTTGTATTGACAATACTTACTTGAAGTAGTCTTATGTGGAGGTCTTGGTGGAGGAATAGTGTGAGACACCTGCTGCAGACGGACACTTGAGATGCTGTGAACTACTTCCTGACCCCGTCTCTGGGTCTTTTTCTAGTTGGGTTATTTCAGGGCCTTGATACCACAGATACCACAGATGAAGAAGAGCTCTTACAAGAAAAGAGACAAAAAAAAGAAATGTACTTTCTAACTAAGACTGCTTTCAATACTATCACATTCGTATGCAATGAACAGTTTTAGGCAAGCTTATATGCAAACACAGTAATGCATCATTTATTAGTGAATGCTTGAATTTGAATATGACCTTCTCCGATTTTCTCTTTCTAATTTATTTAGATTCAAAACAGGCCAGATCAACGGTGACCTGCTCATCTACCATGTGCTCCTCACCCTGAAGCCCTACTACGCCAAGCCCTACGAGATTGTGGTAGACTTAACACATGTGGGACCCAGCAATCGCTTCAAGACAGACTTTCTGTCCAAGTGGTTTGTGGTTTTTCCCGGTTTTGCTTACGAGAACGTAGCAGCTGTCTATGTCTACAATTGCAACACCTGGGTGAGGGAGTACACAAAGTACCATGAGCGGCTACTGACTGGCTTGAAGGGCAGCAAGCGGCTCCAGTTCATTGACTCTCCGGCTAAGTTAGCTGAACACATTGAACCTGACCAACAGAAGCTTCCTGCGGCCACACTGACCCTGGAGGAAGACCTCAAAGTGTTCCACAATGCCCTCAAGCTGGCTCACAAAGACACCAAAGTCTCAATAAAGGTGAATTTGCAATCATAGCAGTTTGTACTAAAAAGTCCTCAATACCTAGACTGAAAAGATTGGGTTAGAAGAGGTAAGTAAGATCATAAGATGGTCGAGCAAGTCTTGTTGTCTTTTTCTGAAACAATGTGTTTTCTTGTCGATCAGGTCGGCTCAACGGCAGTGCAGGTGACCTCAGCCGAGCGGACTCGTGTCCTTGGCCAGCCAGTCTTCCTAAACGACGTCTACTATGCCTCAGAGATTGAGGAGATTTGCCTGGTTGATGAAAGCCAGTTCACCCTCACTATGGCCAACCAGGGCACGCCACTCACATTCATGCACCAGGAGTGTGATGCCATCGTCCAGTCCATCATTCATATCCGGACACGCTGGGAGCTGTCGCAGCCGGACTCAATCCCCCAGCACACCAAAATCCGGCCAAAAGATGTTCCTGGCACTCTTCTCAACATCGCTCTGCTCAACCTGGGCAGTTCTGACCCCAGCCTCAGGTCAGTTCTACACTGCATTTGGAGTTCCTCTAGGCAAGATTCTTTTACTTAGCCTCACCAGCAACAATGAAAAAAGTGGGACCATAGTTGTTAGTTCTACTGTAGACTCCAACCCAGCTGGAGGAAGTGACAATCCAAACTAGCCAGCAGCAAGGATGTGCTCTCTTTCCAAAGAAGGATTGATAAGCACCGCAGTTTAATGTAATAATATGGTAATATTATCATGTGTGGTTTTAGCTGTGTATACACGTAGCTTGAGTTAGATTTCACTATGTATGTGGACAACAGAATGTTAAATCTGTATTGATGTCATGTCATTCCAAAACCACAGGCAATAATGTGCTCCCATTCAGCCCCAAGAGCAAGTTGACTGATGAGGTCTGGCTCACAGTAGGCGGTGTAGTTCATCCCAACATTGTTAGATGGGGTTGAGGTCAGGACTCTGTGCAGGCCAGCCAATTTCTTCCACACCGAACTGGGGGCATTGTCATGTTGAAACAGACAAAGTCTTTCTTATAACTATCGTGGCAAAAGTTGGAAGCCCACCACTATCTGAAATATCATTGTATGCTGTAGCATTAACGTTTCTCTTCAGTGGAATGAAGAGGCCAGGCCTAAACCAGGAAAAACAGACTCAGACCGAAGAAAGTTTTACTTTTGGCCATATGGTGGTGTTCTTGTAGGTTCAGGGCTATGAACAAGAATATTCTCATGTCTTTCTTTGCCATTTACAATCTTCAGTTCAGCATTATGTAGTTAAGGATCTGCTAGTATTTGCATTTTTACTGAACAACTGAAAACATTGTTTTTGTACTGGCAAAGCTTAACACCTCTGACTTGTTGTCCATCCCATACCCAGGTCTGCAGCTTACAACCTGTTGTGTGCTTTGACCTGCACCTTCAACTTAAAGATAGAGGGCCAGCTGCTGGAGACATCGGGCCTCTGTATCCCAGCCAACAACACCCTCTTTATAGTGTCTATCAGCAAGACTCTGGCTGCCAATGAGCCCCATCTCACACTGGAGTTTCTGGAGGAGTGCATCTCCGGCTTCAGCAAGTCCAGTAAGTTCTGTCAACACAGCTGCTGGTGCATACACACACATGCTCTCACACATACACTGTCATACAGCCGCATCACCTTATACTCACATCTAATAGCTTTTCCAGACAGGAGATTGGAGATGTTTGGGAATTTCATTACGTTCCTTCAGATATCACAGGCACTTACAACTTATAAACTTAAGTATTGTAAATTTATATTCATCACATAAAAAGGGTTTCCCTTTGACTGGAGTAGAAAACTGACTGGTTCCCCATTTAGAGCACTGCGGTTAATATAAAAGCCCTGCTACCAGCAGGCTGAACCAAAAGCAAGTTGGACCAACCATACACTATTGTCTTCTTTAAAGCCCTGTGCTCCTACCAGTTTTAGAGAATAAAAACGGCACTGACTTAACTAGTAAGGACAAACATTTTATGTCTTGGATGCACTCCTAACTAGTTATTTAAAGCCATGATGAATCCTTGTTATTCCAAATAGGACTAAATATGAACATTTCCATGTTCATATGCTGGGGCTCTGCTGGTTATTTTCAGTTAAAAACTCCTTATTGATCTTCTACTGGTCCTTTATGCAGCCCCTCAGTTCAGCCTCTGTCTGAAACAGGCCATTTTAACTCCTGTCCCTTTAAGGCCCCACCTCCCAATGAGCCCACTGCATTCTGATTGGCCAAGGGCCATGTCTGCCGATGGGCAGCTTCTGCCAGCCCCAGAGTCTGTGTAAACAAACAATGGTAGTTGGACTCTGCATATTTTTGCAGTTCTTCACTCAAAACATTAACTTCTCAAATACGTCCATACATGTTTGAGCCAGAATCCAATTGAAACATGAGAGTGGACAACATGAACACATGGATCGACCTTAGCAACAACAAAGACTACAAAACAGACGGCTGTTTGTGGGCATGCAAGGATGATCTGGCATCAGTTCAATAGAGAAATAAAGGAAACTTTGCAAACAAAATGTGAAGACTGTCGGACATGACAAAGCTCCTCCTGAGACACAGAAGACATTATGCAAGTGTTTTCACAGGATGAGCAGTACTAATAACAATGACCAGTAAACTGACCTTTATGTATAAAATTGTTGGAGTGCCTCCTTCAGGAAAAGGTTTTTAGACCTTTTTAAAGCTGTTAAGGTGTTTTTTTTCTTTTAACAACAAAAACAAAGCTCAGTAGTATGAACTACTCCAAGTAAGTGACAATAAGAAGGAGAAAATCTTATCTAATTCACAAATGATGATGTTGTGCAGGTATAGAGCTGAAGCATCTCTGTCTGGAGTACATGACACCCTGGCTGCTAAACCTGGTTCGCTTTTGTAAACACAACGATGATGCCAAGCGACAGCGCGTCACCGCCATTTTGGACAAACTCATCACCATGACCATCAATGAAAAGCAGATGTATCCCTCTATTCAAGCCAAGATCTGGGGCAGCTTGGGCCAGGTGAGTCCACTACACTAACACCTTGTGGATACACTACCTGTACTTCTGCGACTGATGGAATTGCTAACACTTAGTCCATTTAGTCATTTGATTGTAGAGAGGTGCTGACCTCTAGCACTCTCACTGTGTCCTCAGATAACAGACCTACTGGACGTGGTGTTGGACAGCTTTATTAAGACCAGTGCCACGGGAGGCCTGGGTTCCATCAAGGCAGAGGTCATGGCTGATACTGCAGTGGCTCTGGCTTCAGGGAATGTCAAACTGGTCTCCAGCAAGGTGAGACGCTCCACAGTGAGATGGTACATGCTGAAATAATGTCTATATGTTAGCATGTACAGACACATGGAAATGTGAAGGTGTTGAAGCTGTGTTGATGCAGTAAAGATGTCTCCCCACTACCGTTTGACCAGGCATTTAAACAAGGAACCCATCACATGTAATATTAATACTGACTTTAATATTACATTCACTTGAAGTGACATTAAATGCACATCTCATGTAATAACTAAACAGAAATCTAAATGTTATTTAATGTTATTAATACAAAACTGCTATATTATAGTATTGAAGTAGTTTTATAGTTAAGGGACAACATGGCAAAGATGAATGATAATTAATGGACAAATACATATTTATCAGAGGTTTAGTGTCTGTATAAATTTGACACTGATGTGAGGAATTATTAATAAATGTTCAAATTAAATACTTACCAACTGAAGAAATAAATCTGAAGCAGTAAATCACTCCTGACTTAGTGGATCCAAAGCGACAAACTCATCCACTCACTATCCATCATCTGTGTGCTCTGTATCCCAAATCAGCCTGCTACTCAGATAAACAAACACAACATACACAGGCAGACACAATAGAAAAGCCAGGCCCTGGCTCCTATTATGGCAGACACCAGCACTGCACTGAATAGTGTCCATTGTGAAGACCGTTGCCTAAGAAAAGTCGGTCAGTGTTTAACTTGAAGTGCTGCTCCCCCTCAGTGATGTTCTGTAGTTCAACCAAGTTGTTGGAGTGGATTTAAGAATATTAAATAAACAACTACACATAGTTGTTTGACCATACATGAGTCTTAATGCTGGTGTTATCCACAGGGTTGCTGTCTGATGTCATGGCAGGACAACCTACAGAGCACAATGGACCCTTGTCTCTGGCTTGAACTCTTTGTCACCCTAGAATTGAACAAATGCTATTTTCTTGGTGGTTATAACCATTATAACCATAGAGATACTGTCATATATATCAGCTCCATATCCAAAAACATGTCAACATGTTCTATAAGTTTCAGCACAGTAAATTGCTCAAAACGTATTTTTTACATTTCACTGCAACCTTTACATGATGTTTTTAGTGAGCTATACAACTTTAGGAGTTTGAGGAGTTATTTAGAGCCTATGTGAAGCTACATTAAGTCCACTACATTTAACTAAAGCTAAGCTCCACTCACTGACTGGGAGACAACACAGGCCAAAAGCTTTGAAGGTAGAATTGGCAAAAAGGCGTATGGAAGGTTAAAGATGCTCTAATCAGCATGTTTAATTAACAATGAAACAACTGATTATGTGTATTGTGAAAAGATTTGCATTGGCCTAATCAACCTTACTGTCAGCAGGCAACTGGTTTTTAGAGAAAACGCTCTAAAAAGCCACTGTACACCACCAGCACCAAACAATTAGCACCTAGCTCATGAACATAGTGGAGTGTTTAGAAGCCAAGGAGCCACAGTTTCTGTGAGGAGCTGGTGGAGACCAAACCAGAGCTAAAAGAAGACACTGTATAATAGAATAAAAGCAGTGCGGCCTCAGGATATGCTGTATTTTAATATGAAATATTGCTAGATAGGCATCACTACCCAGTGCTGGCTACATATCTTTGTCTTTATGCTTCTTAACCAACATTAGGTTGAAACCAGCATAACGCATAACTTTTAAGACACAGAGGACTATATGAAGTGAGATTATGATGGCTTTGGTGGATCAATATGGCCACATGTGTTGTTAACATCATATTCATAGGAATTCTCATGATAGCTGCCTGCACAGAGTTCATTGATATCAAAGAATGTTCCATTGTTGGCCAAACAGTGTTTTATTTTCCCGTCAGCTGTCATCATTTTTTTGACTGAGGTCTTGTCTCATGCTCTGTGGCAGGTTATTGGTCGGATGTGTAAGATCATAGACAAGACCTGCCTGTCGCCAACGCCCACGCTGGAGCAGCACCTGATGTGGGATGACATCGCCATCTTGGCACGCTACATGCTCATGCTGTCCTTCAACAACTCGCTGGATGTCGCAGCCCACCTGCCGTACCTGTTCCACGTGGTGACCCTGCTGGTAGCCACCGGGCCGCTGTCCCTCAGGGCCTCCACCCATGGTTTGGTTATCAACATCATCCACTCCCTGTGCACTTGCTCGCAGCTCAACTTCAGTGGTGAGTGACTTACTTTATCTGTTGGTTTAGGCCTGCAGTCGTAGTATGGATATAATCTTGCAGTGTGAAAGATCAGTGCAATTCTAAAACTAGCAGCTCTTAACCCAACATCTGTCCTATCAATCATTTCAGAGGAGACCAAGCAGGTTCTGCGGCTGAGCCTGACTGAGTTCTCCCTGCCAAAGTTCTACCTGCTGTTTGGCATCAGCAAAGTCAAGTCAGCAGCTGTTATCGCCTTCCGCTCCAGCTACCGGGACCGCTCCTTCTCCCCGGGGTCCTACGAGAGGGAGACCTTCGCCCTGTCCTCCCTGGAGACCGTCACCGAGGCCTTGCTGGAGATCATGGAGGTCAGCTGTCTTTCCCTCTTTGCATTCTTCTTCATATAGTATACTATGTTTTGCTTTAAATTAAATTAAAGGAGTCTGGAACACTCAATAGGAGAATGTATCCCAAAATTTTAGTGTTACTTTTGCCACAAAGAAATTCACATGACATAAACATAGCATGTGTCTCTACACTAAGTGTGTTATTTGCACACATCTGTCAGTTTCTTTCAATCTGTTTGCTATGTATTGTTTTTTTCTTCAGGCTTGTATGAGGGATATCCCAGCCTGCAAGTGGTTAGACCAGTGGACAGAGCTTGCACAGAAGTATGAACCTCCTCCTTTTTAAAAATTTGAAACCCACACACGCTAACATCATTGAAGGTGCAATGAGTAACGTTTGTGTGTGTGTGCAGGTTTGCATTCCAGTACAACCCGTCCCTCCAGCCCAGAGCGCTGGTGGTGTTTGGCTGCATCAGTAAGAGGGTGAGCCACGGCCAGATCAAGCAGATCATCCGAATCCTCAGCAAGGCCAGCCCTCTGCTAAGCATAGATCGGGTAAGTGTGCACGTTCACTGTAGGGCCGAGCATCATTTTGGAGTTCTTAATACTAATGTGCCAATACATTTGACATTTTTAAATATTCATTTTTTTTTTTTACATGTTGAGGAATGTAACTGTTTTATAATCAAACAAAAATAATCCAAGCCTGCATTTGTGTTTGATTGAATTTGCCTTTGTCTCTTCCCCTCATCCCACCACGTCAGGGTCTTGAGAGCTGTCTGAAGGGGCCAGACAATTACAACAGCCAAGTACTAATCGAGGCCACTGTCATTGCTCTGACCAAGCTGCAGCCTCTACTCAGCAAGGTATACCACCACTGTCCTCTGTTTCAGCTTTTCTTTTGACTAGTCTGTTTCTACTTTATTGATGTTTCTCGTTTCTATCAAATGAGTCAACTGAAGTCTTACCTTTTTGTAAACTTTAAGTTGTTTTGGTATTAGAAATGGCTGCTGGTAGTGCTCGGAGCTTCTATCCAACACACTACCAACAGCATCTCTGGCTGATGTTTTCGCTTCTCCAGATAAATGGTTTGAAAAAGACAAAAGTACAAACTGTATAGCAGTTTTCCACTTTCTGTAGCATCATAGTAAAGTACATGTAGTTGGAGATTGGGACCATCTGCCTCTCTGGGGGCTTGATCTCCAAGATAGGTTGTTATTTTCGCTGAGGAGTCCTGAATCATCTCCTGTCTTTTTTTTTTTTTTTTTTTAGAATTTGTTTTTTATTTATGATATGAGCATGGCCAGTCACACTGTGTATGCTCTCCTGTGTCTGTGCTTGCAGGAGTCTCCCATGCACAAAGCTCTGTTCTGGGTGGCAGTAGCTGTGCTGCAACTGGATGAAGTCAACCTGTACTCTGCTGGAACTGCCCTGCTGGAGCAGAACCTCCACACTCTCGACACGATGCGTGTCTTCAACGACAAGGTAAAACACACACACACACACACACACACACACACACATTATATACCAACAGTTCACTACAGTTCCAAGAGTGAAAACTCTTATTTGGTTTACACTGGGTAGCAATTCCAAGTGAACAGCTCTAAATGCACATATGAATGTACCCTGAATGACATGAACACACATTTAAAGGTGGTTAGTGAGCCATGAGACCACAAATATATATATATAATGCAATATTGCATGTTGTAATCACAAGTTCTCCATATAGACCAGCAGCACTGCCTCAGCATTACTGACCACATGAACACTTCCTCATCCTCTTTTGTTTTTTTGTTTTTTTGTCCCGTTCCCCCCCCCTCCACTCTGTTTTACTCCACCTGCTCCTTCAGAGTCCAGAAGAGGTGTTCATGGACATCAGGCGTCCTTTAGATTGGCACTGTAAGCAGATGGATCACTTTGTGGGCCTCAACTTCGGTGCCAACTTCAACTTTGCACTGGTGGGCCACCTACTCAAAGGTAAAGACAACGGAGATTACTAGTGTTAGGGCATCGTTTACTGTTCAGCAAGTACAGGGGTCTTTGTTCACTGTGTGTATATGAATGACTTACTGTATACAAAGAAAAAATAAGGCTGGTGCCTAGTATGTACACAGGGTATGCTGAGCACTTCACTTTTGGGCCAGTTTAATTGCAGGGTTTCAGGAAGGAAGTCAAAGTTGGCTCTAGGCAGAGTGACAGTGAGCACCACTGAAGTAGTGTTAGTGTTTTGTCTGGGTGCAGGTACTCCTGCCTCAGCGTCATAGCTTCTTGTAGAGTTAAGTGTCCAGAATAAAGCTGCTGATTGTTTAGGTGTGCCAGAGACATTTGGACGTGTTTCTTGTCCCTGACTGTCAGTGTGTATTATTGTGTGACGTCTCTGTGTCTCTAGGCTACAGACATCCATCAGCCACCACAGTAGCACGGACTGTGAGAATTCTGCACACACTGCTGGCTCTCATCAGCAAACATCTGAAATGTGACAAGTTTGAGGTGAACACCCAGAGTGTGGCCTATCTGGCTGGTATGTAACACTCAGTCTTATTTTGCATTTACATCCTCATTTATACATTTCATCATAACACAAGACCTGCACTATGTACAGCACCTAGAATCTTAGTTATATTTCTCATCTGATCTCCATGACTACATGATCCAGCAAAGAACATTTCATCACAATTAAGAGTCTATTTTGTATAATGGTGTGCAAGTGTTTGACCACAGATAGATGTATTGGTCTCCTTTTGGCAGAAGCCAGAATCTCATTATTTCTTGTAGCCAAGAGTCTGTATTTTCCATCTGTGAAGTGTAGCTTCTTGGTTGTGCTGGGGTTTGGTCGGGACTCAGCATCACTGTAGATGATCTTCATATCTTCATTGTTGTTCTGTGTAGCGCTGCTGACTGTATCTGAGGAGGTCCGCAGTCGGTGCAGCCTCAAACACAGGAAGTCGCTGCTGATTTCTGACCTCTCCATGGACCCTGTACCCATGGACACCTACTCCAGTCACATCACTGATCCCAGCTGCAGGTGAGCTGATGAACACAATGCAAAACCAAGGATGTAGCTGTCGGATCTCTCTGCAGCCAGATCAGGGCAGACTGATTCCAATTTTAAAAAGCAGCCTGATGAGCATGCACACTTAGAGTTTAGCATAGAGTTGAGTTTTTTTTCCTCAGAAGCATAATATTTCCCACTATGCCATAATCCTAACAGCATTGTTAGTTTGTTGTTGTGAAGCTATTGAAGCTAATTTACTAACTTAGATTGGTGAGCTGACGTACAGTCATCTCTTTGGAGTAGAGTAAAGCTTTTTGTGATGGATATACTTCCACAGCTGCTCTGTCCCATCCTAATAAGCCTGGCACTTTCCACCAAAAAAATCCTTGAAGTTATCTATTCCCCTGTCTGTAGAGTATGATAGATTCAAATGATCTATTCTATAACTACTGTTAGAGGACAGAGGGCCAAAAATGAAATGAAGCAGAATTGCTCATGAAGTGAACTCCTTCTCCAAAATGCTTACAGATGCATTTTTCCACACATTTTTTTTAAGCTGTATGAAAAATAATTTGTCTAGTGTGATGTTTCCACAAAAAACGTTGAGTTACTCTATTAAAGTCTTTAAAAAGACACTGCAGTCATCCACCTCTTTTCAAAAATTCAGAATGTATAAACATGCTAGTATTTTTCATTTCAGAGTGGTGCAGTTGTCATCTGTTCGCTGACCTTTGTCTGTTCACCTTCCTCACAGAACTCTGCGAGAGACTCAGCCGTGGACATCACCTCAGGTTTCAGAGCGCTACCTTTCAGCCCATCACTACCCCACAGTTGGCCAGATCAGCCCACGAACACGCAAGTCCATGAGCCTGGACATGGGTCAGCCCTCACAGGCCACCACCAAGAAGCTCCTGGGTATGACTTTCTGCTCCAGCACTTGTCCGTCTGTCCTCCGGGTCAAGGCGTTCATGACGAAAACACAAATGTTCAGCCTCCACCATGAAAATAAATGTGTCTGTGTGTTTTCCAGGCACCAGGAAGAGCTTCGACCATCTCATATCGGACTCCAAAGCACCAAAGAGACCAGAGATGGAATCGGGCATGACCACCCCTCCCAAGATGAGGCGTGTTGCAGAGAATGACTATGAGATAGGTGAGAGTACAGGCTGCAGTCCTGGCTTTTTCTTCTACATGATAACAGCTGTCTTGATGAAATATTTTTTTTTTATCATGTCATAACTGCAGAGACACAAAGAATCGGAAACTCCCACCTTCGTAAAGTATCTGTGTCAGAGTCCAACGTTCTGCTGGATGAGGAGGTGCTGACTGACCCCAAGATCCAGGCTCTTCTGCTCACTGTGCTGGTGGGGCGCACAACACAGCATTCACACAAAAAAAACTCAGAGCATAAATGTTCCAAATGAAACCTGAACTCATGGTCATTTGTTAACTGCCACTCTGATTTTCCAGGCCACCCAGGTCAAATATACCACTGATGACTTTGACCAGCGGATTCTTTACGAGTACTTGGCTGAAGCTAGCGTCGTCTTCCCAAAGGTTTTTCCAGTTGTGTAAGTAGCCAACATGTAGCCTTCCCTTTGTTCTGTCTAGAGTCTGAAACAAGAGTGCATCTGAGCAAACAACTGTCAAGTGCAGGAAGAATGGATTTCTGCTCTTTTTGAGCAGCTGCTTGTTAACGTAATCGTTCATTGTTTGTTGACCTTAGTCTTGGTTTTCATCTGGTTGGGTGCTTTGAAATTTGGATCAGGTCTCATCAGAAAAGATTGTGACATAGGTTCACAATTTTGTGTGTCTTAAAACGACAGTAAGGTGTCCATATATATAGTGAAAGAGGTTTTCCTCACTGTAATCATTCCTTTGTGTTTCCTCAGACAGTGTTTCCCTGTTGAGCTGTGGTGGAAGTATAGGAACAAAAAGACTAACGTTGAAAGATGTCTACTTGATTTGACTCATTTGGCTTCATATTAGCTTCAGATAGTCTCCTTCAGTCAGTGATGGTTGATACTTTTGAGTCTTAAAATCTGTCTGAAAACTGGCATTAACAAATATAAACCCACTTTGTGTTCCTTCGTGTGGATGTGAAGCTTCCTTTGGCCTTTCAGGTTGCTGCTTCAACTTCAGGGTGAAAAACAAACATGAGAAACTACTTTTACAGTAGGTATACAGGTCTCTTGTCTTCAAAGCCACAGCACAAGCTGTCAATATATATATAGAGCACCATTCACACAGACTAATAATACACACATGAAGACCAGCAGGCTGCAGTGGTTAAGTCATCAGGTTGAAATGTAGCTTATTTTTATCATAAAGAGTTTCATATCTATGTTGGTTACATGTTAGAGTTGAGATAGAAACATAGACTGCCCGAAATACGGATGTAGTCATCGTGATGTCACCCATTGGTTTCTGAAGAACAGTTTTGAAACTCAAAGTGGGCGGCTCTGGCTGTCGCCATCTTGGCAGTGCATGACTCTGCCAAAGTCTCAGCTAATCCAAACTAGGTGCAAAGAGGTGGAGCTGAGGAGGGCCAAATAAGGCCTGGTTGCTGAAACAAGCCACCTAGCAGCTAGCGACCTCCCACTCAAAGCAGCCACGTCCTTAATTATGCATAACTTCATGGTTACAGTACAGTTGTCATGAAAGCAGACATTAGCTATAGAAACTGTTGTTTCTACCAGACCGTAAACATGTTTATTTCTACTATATTCATTTTAACATGTATTTATGGCGATTGACTCACTTTTGGAGCCAGACTCAAGTGGCCATTCAGGGAACTGCAGTTTTTGGCACTTAACGTGTCGGCTTCATTTTTCAGCCTCAGAGGTTGCTGCTTGGATAGAACTTAACGTCTTCCCTGAGCAGTTGGTAGTCATTCCTCATTAAATGTTACCATGGTGGAACCATTAACCAGACTGTATTTGTAGAAGAGCCAGAGTATGAAGACACTAACATGCACACTGAGTGTTGTGCTGTGCAGTTAATGTTGTTTAGAACAGATAAAGGTGTGAGTGTGCTTTTTTTTTAATGCTGCAGAAACTTCTTAATGTCCAGCTGCTGACTTCAGCAGAATGCTGAACACAAAGATGAAATGTTTCCACTGACTTCTGGTATTATTTATTGTCATATTGTGATTCAGCCATCTTCACCTTAATTAGAAAAGGGTAATTATGTGATGTAAGAGAAGCGATTGATCAATGATCTGTGAATTAGGAATGAGTTGATAGAATAGATGACTATTTCTGTTTGTTAATGGTCAGTATGAACAGGAGGAATGATTACAGCAAGAAAAACCTGTTTCACTGTTCATTTGGGCTCCTGACACATTTAAAAAATTGCGAACAACATCATTTAATGTGAAACTAACACGTCACAAAAACAAAAGCAGTTTGTGTTGACTATACACAATCATTTTAGCTGGTGGAGTCTGTACTGGTTTAGTAGTTTGGAGTTTGCTAGTTAGTGAAAACAGTTTTCACCAGACAGGGAAGGTCTAAAGGAATCAAGTTACCTTTTTAAAGCTTTACCTACAGTGGAGACAGTCAGAATACATCATTTGCTGCTTTGATTTTACCATTCTTATTTTTTTAGTCCAAGTGCCTCAACCTTCTGAAAGTGTAATCCAAAATAATTTTATAAATTTGTGTTTGTGTGCATGTGTCCTCCTTAGCCACAACCTGCTGGACTCCAAGATCAACACTGTGCTGTCCATGTGCCAGGACACCAACCTCCTGAACCCTGTCCACGGCATCGTCCAGAGTGTAGTGTACCACGAGGAATCGCCCCCACAGTACCAGCCCTCCTATTTACAAAGTAAAAATAAGTGCCATCTTCACACATTCTACTGGCCTCCTCATGCATATTATTGCACTGGTTGACACAACTTGTTGCTTATAAAGAAAGCATCCTAAATGTCCCAGATGTGTAAGAGCACTAACTGAGATGCACAGCAGCTCCCTGCTTTTGTAAGGAAGCATTTTAACCCTGTCTCTCCTGTCTCCCTTGTCGTGTTACCTCCCCCCACCCCTCGGCCATTTCACAGGCTTTGGCTTTAATGGACTTTGGAGGTTTGCCGGACCCTTCTCTAAGGTATGAATGATTCTTTCCTCTTGTCATATTTTCATTTTCCCTGAGGCGCCCTCGGCTGCCACGTAGGAGAAATTCAGCTTACTAAGCAATTACATGACAGCTCTGCAACCAGTCTGCCAATTGGTGTGGTGATATATGAAGTGTCTCCCCCCACAAGTGCAAACACAAGCTGTGTGCGCACACACACACACACACAGCAGTGGCAGAAAAGCTGCAGATCATTTGAAGTCCATTAATACTGGATCTCCTAGATTCTTGTCAGTTCAGAGTACAAAACAAACAATGCAGTGACATCATGTCTAGCTCCCCTGTGACCCTATGCAGGATTATTTTAGATATAACTTAACAGGATTATAGCACAATGCACTATGTATGCATGGCACATTTCATTGCAAACGGAGTGTAAACCAGACTTTTCATCCCGCTGTATGAAATCACTATTTAACCTACAGCAAACCCAGATACCGGACTACGCCGAGCTGATCGTCAAGTTTCTGGAGGCACTGATCGACAGCTATCTGCCGGCGGCTGATGAGGAGCGTGGGGAGGAGCAGCTGCGGACACCCACCTCCCCTTACCCCCCCACCAGCCAGAGCCAGCTCAGCATCACTGCCAACCTCAACCTGTCCAACTCCATGACCTCACTGGCCACCTCGCAGCATTCACCAGGTCTCACAACATGCACACACACAACCACACACATCTGTAAACTTGTGTGGGCGAGAAATTGCAAAAATGAGGAAAAAAAGTAGAAAGTATTTTTGAAAATATTACTGTTTTTATTTGTTATAATTAACGACAGTGCTGTACAGTTCTACTTCACTGATAAGACCTCAGGTTCCAGATGACATTTGTTGTGTTTATTCTTAGAGTTGTGGGCTAGCAGCTCCTCTAAGCAGCTGACAGATGATTTCACAAGAGAGTGCTGACTCAGACAGAGATTGCTGTAGAAAGGGAACTGTTCATTTCAACAGAACAGCAGACAGAGAAGGATGGACATCAGCTGTTAGTGTCGCATCACAACAACAAGACTTTTGACCAGGGAACTACTCATCTGTGCTGAGTTTACCTGTTCACACATTCACTGAGTTTATCAGATTTATTTGATTAAACAGTCTCCCTGTTTGTCCTGGTCTCTGTGACCCAGTGAAGCCTCTCTGTCTGGAATGCCTTTTCACACATGGCAGATTAATAATAATAATATTAATAACATTGCTGGTTTCAGTCTGTTAAAGTAATGGCTTTTTGTCAGATAGAAGTGACATAGATAGAGTTTACATTGGTGCCTAGAGAGCAAACAGTGGAGAGTTAGAAATGTTATAATAGAAAGGAAGACAACTGTTTGACTTCATTCTTGCTGACCACCAGAGGCAGTGCTTAACACTGGATGTTATCCGTCTCGCCAACACGCAGGTCGGGTATTGAATATCAACAAAGTCACATGTGGCATGGGATAACATAGCATACATAACCATAACAAATTTCCTAGATTTCCTATTTCACTAGAAGCCCTGCAACCACATAGTTGGAGCTACAATTTTGTCCTCAAAGGGCTGTGATTGGACAATCCCAGCTACTCTCTAACTCTTGAGCTGTTAGACCGATGTTTTCGCCTGTTACAATACAGATAGGTTGATGACAAGTGACTTTTCCAATTCTGAAGCTAGGATAGCAAGGTAAGTGTAGCCTTCCTTTGTTAGCTTGAAGTTGCTTTTTAAGAGGAGCGTGTCTTTGGGACTCCTTTATAATTTATTGTTGTGGGGCTAAGTGCTTGTGCTTGCAGTATTTTTCTGTTGGTGAGGACAACTTCTCAGTTGCAATTATTTTATTGCTCCCTTCTGAGTGCTTTTGCTTGTTAAAGCATGCACCTCCTTAGTTTTGATAGAAAGAGCACCTGCTCCCCGGTAAATGGTTAAACTCTTTCTCACCACACCATTAACGGCAGGGCCTTGACTTTCATACAGAATGCCAGCACTTACGGACTAGGCCAGATGCCAGCCATGAAGCTTTCTGTTGCCTCGCTGATTGTGTCACTGGATGAGGTCTGGAGACCGGATCCTCATCCCACTGTCACAGTGTTACAATACAGTGGCCATCCAATACAAGATGCTGGATACATTGCAAGCCATGTATGCAAATCTTCCCTTATCTAGATGACTGGCTGATTTGTGCTCTGACCAGGGAACAGGCAGAGCAGGATACTACAGCCCTTCTTCATGTGACATGGTGGGGCCTTACCGTCAAAAGTTGACTTATACCCAGCTAGAGGGTGGTCTTCATTGGGGTAACCCTGGACTTCCACCAAATACTGACCTTCCCAAATCCCACGGTGATTGGAGGACATACTCCAGCTCCTCCTCCATTTTCAGAAGGACCAGAGGTTGGAGTATAGCCTTTTTCTCAGGCTGTTATGTTGATGTCAGTGCCATCAGTCGTGCCACTGGGTCTCCTTTCCTTTACTTGCAGCGGTTCCAGGTTTGGATCAATGACCATTATTTGGATCCAAAAACCCACAGATCCAAGAAAGTCAGGGTGTCCAGCCGATGCCTCCTTGCATTGTGACCATGGAGAGACGGGGCACATATGGTCAGGGTATCTTATTGGGTTCGATTCCCTCACAACACAAGGTGGTGGTGACAGATGCTTTGCCTTCTGGGTGGGGGTATTATGGCAGCACAGAGCAGTAAGGGGTCACTGGACAGCACAGGAAATGGCGGAGCACATAAATATGCTTGAGCTCTGAGCTGTATATTTGGTGCTTCACAAATTCCTACCACATTTGAAGGACAGGCGTGTCCTTTTACAGTCTGACAACAAGGCAGCTGTCTACCATGTAAATTGTCAAAGAGGCACCAGATCAACTCTGTCGCTACAGGTGGCAACTCCTTATATGGGCTTTCCCTTACTTTTCCAACCTCTGGGCCATGCATCTGCCACGGCCACGGAATGTGGTGTCAGACTTTCTCTCCCATCAGGAGAGACGTAGACCTGTTTGCCTCCAAGTCCTCAACACACTGCCACAGCCGAGTCCATTGGGACTGGATACCTTGGCGCACCCATGGCCAGGTCGCCTCCTTTATGCCTTCCCACCGTTTCCACTGATTGAGCTAGCACTACACAGAATCTAGCAAGACAACCACAGACTTCTTTTGGTCACCACAAATTGGCCAGGGGGGCCCTTTTTCCCAGGGATGCACAGGCTTCTGGATGAAGTTCCATGGTGCCTGCCCAGGAGGTGAAACCTGCTCTCACAGCTGGTGGTCCACATCTGGCATCTGAGCCCAGAATCTCTTCATCTATGGGTATGGCCCTGGACCATCTCCAAAGGGTATGCAACCAGAAAGTAATCCAAACCATTTTGGACCCAAGAGCACCCTCCATGAGGCCACTTAATGCCAGCAGGTGGAAAGTATTTCTGGAGTGGTGAAGAGTTCACAAAGAGTTCTTCTGTATCAATAATACTGCATTTTTTGCAATCTTTGCTAAAAAAAAAAAAAGCTCTCTGCTTCTACCCTGAGGCTTTGTGTGGCTGCGGTTCCGGCTAGGCATATTAGATTGTATAACCAGAGCGTGGAGTCTCGCACACTGAGCTTCATCAAGGAATTCAGAGGTGTACATGCACTCGGATGAAACTGGTGTGGCACTTTGGCCTAACTCATCATTCTTCCCAAGGAGGTTGGCTCTCCACTCCACTCCCACTCCACTCAGGTCATTGAGCTGGCTGCTTATGACACCTCATGTCTAGAGGATGAGGAAGCTATTTGAACAGCTCTGCCCAGTGAAGGCCTTGAGGCATAATATACAGGCAGCTGCTGGTTTCTGCTGCTCTGATAGCCTGTTTGTCTACTATGAGGGTCATAGGGTAGGGCACACCCTGTCCAAACAGAGATGATTGAGGAGGCTTCAAGGTCAAGAAGACTGTCTTTACCTCTTAATATCAGGGGTCACTCAGCAGTGCTACTAGACTCCCTCTTAGTGAGATTTACACTGCAGCCACCTGGGCTACACCATGCATCTTTGACCACTTTTACAGTGCCAATGTCACCCTGCAGTAGCAGTTCAATCCAATTCAATTGGCTTTATTGGCATGGCTGCATACAATACGTTGCCAAAGTATATTTACACAAACTATACAATCATAGCAAACAAATAAATAAATAAACAAAATAAAAAACAATAAAAAATAATGATGCAATTTCAGGCCTGGCTCCCCGTGAGGTGGGTTTCCTTGTGACTATGCTGGTAATGGTCATCCAGTGTTAAGCACTCCATCTGGCACTCATGAAGAATGAAAAAGTGTCAGCTTGTAACTACGGTTCTGTGAGTTCTGGATGACCACCAGAAGATTCTGTATGGATATTTTTCATGATGACATGGACTTATATATGATAGGTCATCCAGGTCACATGTGACTTTGTTGATATTAAATACTCAACCTGTGTATGCGCTAGATGGATGACGTCCAGTGTTGAGCAGTACTTCTGGCTTCTGTTTTTTTTCCTCTCTCTCATGCTGAATCACTGATAGATTTCAAAACATATTTTGCTGTTGCAATCTTGATTAATGACCGTCGCTCCTCACAGTGAATCCACTGATACAGGTTCACATCAATTTCATAGATTTAATGTTAATAGAGAGCAGATTCTGCTGCCTGTTTTGTAAAGTACCAGATACAGGAGACATGAGTCCAGGTGGATAAATGCCATCAAGTTTGAGAAGCATGTCAAGTCTACTGTTCATGTACCACCTGCTCCTTTCAGGTTTTCTCATTCTCTGTGACCTCTGACCTTAGTCAAGTCAAATCCTGCCACACTTCGGCCTTTAGAATTGAAACAGTCTCTTAGATCCTCAGCAGAGACTGACTTTAAACATTTCAAATAGTGATTTTAGTTGGTTGCACAGCTGCAGTCACTAGCTTTATGTTCCAGCTCCCCCTGTTGTTTGATACTGGTTAATGTCAGGAGCAGGAGAGAAATGCACTTGTTGAAATGAGTGATGGAGACACTTCTCTTCTCTTTGTTGTCCTCCAGGTGTGGATAAGGAGAATGTCCAGCTGTCCCCCAGCTCAGCTCTGTCCAGCAGTGGTCGGACTCGCCACGGTTCAGCCAGTCAGGTCCAGAAGCAGCGCAGTGCCGGTAGCTTTAAGAGACCCAGCATCAAGAAGATCGTCTGATCAGCCGGAAAACAGCCCCCCCCCCACCGTCCTCCTCCTCCTCCTCCTCCTCTCCACCCCTCCCCTCCCCAGCCTGCCAGCCAGCCAGGCCTCATGCTGCACTCCACTTTTTACTCCACTTTTTACTCTTTTTATTTCCTCCTCCTCCTCCTCCTCCTTCTTCATCGGCAGGAGAACAAGTGTTTTTGTGTTTTGCATTAAGGGGGAATATTAGCAAGGGCAAACTTGAATTCTGTGCTGCTTGAGATTTTTTTTTTTTTTTTTTTTTTAATCTTTCATTTGAGACAGTGCGCGGTGGAGGACAAGCTTCTGTTGAATCATTTCTGGAGTCGATGTTTAAGCTCTTGGCAGCGTTCAGTGGCCCCGCAGTGAGGAATGTCACACATGTGAAACCATAGGAGAAAACCTCAGAGGTTGATGGGAATACATTCTGGACATCAAGGTTGAGTGTGGACATGGTCTTTGGACTATGACAGTTTACACAGAGGGGATGAAGGATCCGAACATTACACTGAAGTTAGAAAGAAACAGCAGGTTCATAAACACTCCTGTGTGCAGCCTCCCCCCAGTCAGCAAGATGGACCAAATGACAGCGGGGGGGGTTGGGGGATCTGTGAGACAGGACCTTCAGTCTGGACCTGCTCGGACACCTGAGTTCACTTCTCCCCAGTCCTGTACATATTTTACATAGACAGATTATGTATAACTAGTCCTTAGTGCTAATTTAGATGTTGACGTTTTCTCCATGGTGTGCCTTTGTCAGGGTTTTTCAATGTGTACAATTTGTAAAGTAAAAGTCAAACCTTGCTGGGGACAAAGAACAGGTACTAATTATGGAGGCGTGCCGTCCATATCACCACGAGTTCACACGAGCTGCGTCACGACTGGCCTCCAATGATCGTCAAATATACAATCATCCATATACCCTGTTGCCTGAAAGTATTTATCCTGTACAGCTAGATAGTGCTACACAAATATTATTCTTTTCAAACACTTTCCAAAAAATCTTCTTCTTTTCAAACACTTTCAATGTATGAACATGAAGATTGCAAAACACTAGGGGAAAGCGCCGCAACCATGTAAATAGCTCCCAAGCTTCTTTTTTTTGTTCTTTTTTTTTTTTCTTTTTGTGCGTTCGCTTTTATTTTGCTGTTTTTTTTGTTTTGTTTTGTTTTTTTGTTGTTATTTTTAGTATGAACTGTCTTTTCAGCAGCATAGCATTTTAATTTGTTTACACAGTGACAAGGAAAATTGTGTAATAGGCAATAATCCTCAACTCTCAAACTCCTCTGTCAACCACAGATTTTCTTTGTACAGTGAACAGGGAAAACACATCACCATGTTAGCTCGGTGCAATATGATGCCAACTCTTTAGTTGCCTGTGAATATGGAGACTTAGCTCTTATTGATTACCTCCGATGACCATTTGAATAGAAAAGAGGCAGTGGACAGTGTGATATTTTTTATTTTTTTTTTGACCCCATCACACACACACACACACACACACACTCCTCCATTTGTTCCACCTCAGCAGTCTGAGCTGGACCCACAATCCAGTAACATCAGGAGTTTGTCCTGTGGCTTTTTAAAGGAAAAATCCACCCTAAAGAGCCTTTGACACTTCCAGCTCTTTATCATTGGAAAGTTGTATTATTATTTATTATTAGCTTATTAGCTTTTCTCTGGAGCTTTCAGTTTGTCGTCATTCATGAGCAAACTCTGCTTTGAACCTGCTGTCAAACTGTTGTGTCAGATGCAGGTGAAAGCTGCAGAAAAAAGCTAAAAGCAAACTCCTGTTCCCAGGTGAACTTTTACACTCAGTCCTAGTTAAGTTTAGACTGATAAAATTGAAAGACTAAGAATCTGATCAAACAGCAGCAGTAACTGACTTTATGTGTGTGTCGTTTGAGGTTTGTGTGTCACTCCTTCAGACTGGTACACACACCTGTTGAATGCAGATCATTACAACACTGATACTACTCACAGTGGACATTAGATTGAGTGTGTGTAATGGTGTATTTTTTCCTTTAAAGAGCTTCAGTACACTCTGGATCATTATTGGTCCAGAAGGCCAGCTGTGTGATGTTAAACATCTGTACCCTCAGAGCAGATGTGGGAGCAGCAGATCCTCTGCACCACTGCAGGAGGGGGAAGTGTAGTCCGCTTTCAAAAACATGATCTGGGCACATTTGGAAAATGGTCAAGGATTTAGTTTGAGCTTATTTACTACAAACGACAAGCTCTACATTACTGCTGACTGTTTTTCCAAAGCATGCTGTAGTGTTTTAGTTAGTTGAATGTGTTTTTTTTCCCTACCTTTAAGGCAGCCATCGAGATCCATTTATCTCAGTGTTAAAACAATGTACTTGTAGAGAGTTGAAACTTGCAAGAAATAGCTGATCCACAAGTGAACATCCTGTCTTTTTGTCCATGTTTTAATATGTACAGTGCAGACTGACAGAAGAGTAGAGCTACACTGACTGATTTAGTCAGACAGAACAGTGTCAGTGTGTCAGCAGGTAGCTGATGACAAAACAAAGTGCAGAAATGCCAAAGATGTTTTCCACCAGAGAGTGATTAGTTCATATTTACACTGAAAAGTTTTTTCAAACTCTTAAACATCCATGTAATTATTCAAAAATCTGGTAGCACTGCAGCCATAACTTCATTATCACACCACAATAACACACAGCAAGTTTCAACTGCCTGCAGGTATTATAATGTTGTACTGAAATGAATGGAAACAGATCGCTGTTGGATAGAAATTTACATTCATAAATCTTAAATACTGTGGTTTACTTTGGAAAATAGTTAGCAGTTTGAAAAAAAGAAAAAAAAAAAAAAGGTGTGAGATTAGTAAAAGACACATGCTGTGGTGTGGGCCTGTAAAGCAGCTGTGAGAGCAGCTGTGTGGTTCGGTTCAGCAGCCTCCGTCCACAGCTCAGCCATCCAAACGCTTCTATCCTGCCTTAACATCTATGCATGGCAAGAGTATTGTTGTGCAAATCTGACTTTCTTTTCTTCTCTGAGCAGCGTCTCCACATGTCTGCTGCTGAGAGTCCAACATCTTTTCTTACCGTTTTAAGTGTTCATTGTACCGTCCGGATACATTTGTGAATCGGTTCACTACTTCATTTTTTGTCTTGTATTTGAGTTGAGCATGAGGGGATGTTTATTTTCTTCTGTCCATGCAGTTCATTCAGTTAACACATGATTTACATGATGGATAGTTGCTGAATGCCATGGAAAGGGACATTTTCATTAGAGACACCCTTAGAAACAGTATTTTGTAATTCAGCCTCAAAGAACGACATAAAGGGAAGAATGAGTGTGTTAGTAATAGGGATGATGATGATGATGTTTCAACTGTGGAAGCAGAGTTTGGCCACAAGAACGGGTCCATCATTGACATGTCAAGGCTTGATGAACAGATTAGCTTGTATTAAGGGAATCAGGACCAAATCAAGAAATGTAGTTTTCCACTGTTGAAAAGTGAGAGCATCGTTTTGAGGTGATGCAAAAGTCGGATGATTGGCCTCCGCCTTGCATTCGTTAACTCATTCACACAGCGAAGAGTTCAAACACATCCGGAGACAAAAGTGTTTCTACTTGAAGGTGGAACGAAAAGCCTACCTGTCATAGAGAGAGAGAACATGTGATGAACTTTAAATGAGGATCATTTTGAACACTATCAAGCTGTCTCTCCTCTGAAGTGTTTGTAGTGTTTCACATAGTTGGACACAAAAGAACTTATGGAAGAAAGTTCATAACCAGTATTCCACACCTCCACACACCAAGTGTGAAACAATATTCAGATGTAAGAAAGACAGCTTCAGACAAGCACTTCATTTGAAGCATTCTGAGGCCTTTACCCACTGATGATATTAACAAAAACAAATGTGTCAAAATCCAGTTGCATGTCAGTTTCTCACAGTGACAATGATTTACTAAAGAGCCAGAACACTGGCCAGCAAACTCCTACTATCAGCCCTCCTTCCCATGTAAATAGGTCTAACCCTGCTTCAGAGTTTAGCATGGAATGTCATCACCTTTTGAGTTGTCGAAGTCATATTTTCTAGCACAGAGGATGTTTGTGGAGCAGAGATGGATTGGTACAAAGTAGTATGAAGCATTCTTAAAATATAGTGAAATAATCATCCTGAGATCTGAAGTCAGGGCCGCTGGAGTTGTTGCTATAAAGGTACATGTTTATTTCAGCATCAGATTCCAGAGAAACGTCAATCCATTGTCTCCACTCCCCACTTTTCACCGTCTAACTGTTCTTAAAAAAGGTACTCTCCCTGATTTCCTTCTAAAAAAAAAAAAAAAAATTAAAAAAAAAAAAAAAAAAGTGTCCACAAAGCCCCAAATCACACAATCAGTGAGTGTACCTTTACCAAAACACAACCAGGAAAAAATCTGAAGGCAAGATTTGTTTTTTTTTTTTTTTGAGCACCGTGTAACCAGATTGCCATCGTTTCCAGGTTTAAGTTTGACTTGTGTGTGAATGGAAATATTAAGGATTATGTATCCATAACCTCTTAAACAAGTGGTTGACTTGCACTAATTTAAAAAGAGTCATGGGTTTGTAAAGATGAAAAACCTCAAAATGTGGCATGTTTTATTTGATGTTATGCAAAATCTAATGTCTGTAGAGTATTAGTCTGAGTTTTGTTTTTAATGCAGTATGTGTGACAATTGTAAATACTTTGTGTACAATTTGAGATGGTATATTTACTACACTGTACATACATGTGATATTGTATCATTTTGTTTTTGTAAAGCAGTTAGTTTCTGTATAATAATATACAAATTGAACTATTCCAGTGTTAGTAATAAAATGTTTTGCTCTCCACAGTGTTAAATAAACTTTATTTCCATTTCCAACATGTTTCATACACAAATGCAGGAGTGTTCAAACAACTCAAATGTCAAGATACATTTTCATTTTAAAGTCATAATAGACACGTAAACATTTAACCAAAGCTCCAGTTGAAACCAGAACGAAAGCTTGACTTTTCTTTTAAGGTTAGATATGTTCATGCAGTTGATGAGGATTTTATAGATACTGTATCACAATACATCACACTTGCATTTAGATGTTTGTTGCATGTTTGGGGATCATGCTTCCTCAGCTGAAGGAAGAAGAGGAGGCGAGAAAAAGGAAGCAAAGATATACAGAAAAGGTAGTGTATCGGGGGATGTTGATGTGCATTTCCATATAAATCATCACATCATGTCTGTGTTCTGGAGAGTGTCAGCAAAGGGATCTGAAAGTGAGAGGGACGGTGGTGAGCCCTCACAGAGGTAACAGGAGGATCACTGGAACTGCACCTCATTCTGGACCAAGATCATTAGATGTTAATGTCCTCCCTGATCTTTCTCTGGTCGTCCACTGACTGCTGGTTGATGACCTTTGACCTCTTCACAGCTGTGAGTTTTAGGGGTGTTCACTTTCACAGAAACATAATTCCAAGTTTCCTTGGAAGTAGGATGAAGATACTCAGTGATTATCACAATGCTCCAGCAATTCATACAAATAACTGGATGGAAGAAGTAAACTGCTAGCAGACCCTGAATAAATTCTCCATAGTTGTTACACTCATATGGTCTCAGTCATTATTGTTTGGCATTCATTTTGATTTGGCGTGTTGCTCCACTGATTAGCAAGCAAAAGTCGTTATGGATGTTTTGAAAGGCCACATTCAAAAGTGGGATGATAATAACTTTCCACAAATGACAATGTGACATTCACGCCCACTTTTAAATAGCTCTGTTCTTTTCTTTCTTTACACACTATGAATGTCTTCCAGAGGAGACAATCCGTCATCTTCATATTTAAATGATTATTGTGTCTCGCCATGACAGGCGGCTTTCACAGTGCTCAGGATATCTCTGCTCTGAATTCTGCTCGCGCGAGCAATACTGTAACCTATAAGGAGAATGTCTTGGGCGCGCGCAGAAGGAGCGCGTGACTGTTATCCCCGAGCGGACTGAGCGGACTATCTACTTTCAACTTTCACCTTTCACCTGCTTGCTCACGAGTGGTTTCTTTTTGACAGTAAGTGGGAGGATCCAATCCATGATCCAATCCTGATCCAATCGCTACTGTATCCCTAAATATAATTGGTTACAGTCCTCGTCTTTTATGATTGGCTGTTGTTTTTGTATCGACACAAGTAAACAATAAGAGAGGAAGAAACACTGTGTCCTGTCACTAGCATAAATGTAGAAAGAGAACTAAATGAAAGGTCACTACCCCATGATCACTACACGATTTGGGTCAACCGTGGAAGTCGCGCATGCGCGAGAGGTTCCGCCATCTTGGATAGCTAGGTACGGCAAGACGACTTGGACAAACGACATAGAGCACTTACATATTAAAAAATGCCCTGAGATAACATCTGTGGTGATTTGGTGCTATATAAATAAAATTGATTTGAGTTGAATGTATGCAATATCGCACGCAGACTTAAATATGTTTGTGTGCGCTCTGTCTTTTGTTTTTCATTGTAGACATTCATGTGATAAAACACATGGTAACACTACTATGTCTATGAGTCTGAACATTTGGAGAAACAAATATAAACCCACTTTATGTTCCTCCTTGTGGTTGTGAAGTTTCCTTTGCTTCACAATTTGCCGCTTCAATGTCAGGGTGAAAAAGAAAACTAGTGTAACTTGGAAATATGCTGGAAAGTCAAAATGTTAAAACTACTTGTGCTTTTACAGTAGGTCTACAGGTCTCTAGGACAAGCTGTCCAGTGGAGAAAGACATGAGGTGAACTGAAACTCCTACATGAGGATGAAGAACAAGGAAAGAGAGAACAAGGAGTCTGTAGTAGGTAGTAGTCTGTTCTCTTCCCACGTCTCCATGGTGATGGAGGTCACATGGCACAGATCCTATTCCTTTTGGTGGCACCTGGAAGCTGCTTGGTGCCCCCTTGATCACATTCTTCATATATATTCTAAATCCGTTATAATTTTGTCATCCTGTTTGTCCATTTGTTCCCTGTTAAAGGGGTTTTTAGGGAGTTTGTCCTTATTCAAATCAAGAGTCTAAGGACAGAAGATGTTGTATTGCTGTACAGACTGTGAAGCCCCCTGAGGCAAACTTGTGATTAGTGATATTGGGCTATACTAATAAAATTGACTTGACCTGACTTAATTAATAATGTTGACCCTTTTTCCTGTAACTGTAATGAAGGATTAATAGCTTGGACTGTAACAGTAGCTGTGTGGGTGTATGTGACCACTGTGGTGCATCGACAAGAATGCAGGGATGTTGAGAGGTTATCATGGTAGCCCCTGTACCCATTCAGCATATGAATGTGTGTGAATGGGTGAATGTCATTTGTATTGCATTTGTAGTGTAAAAGCGCTTTGATTGGTCTGAAGACTAGAAAAGCACTATACAAGTACGGCCCATTTACCATTCACCATCTTCAATAATGTTTATTATATATTATTATATTATATAAAATAATCATTACATCAATGTGAATGCTAATGTACAGAATTAGATTCAGAGTACACATATGAGCACTTGTGTTTCCAGCATGGCAGTAACAAGCACTAATTTACTATTATTGTCTGTTAAAAGTGTTAGCACATCACCCAAAGGAGTGACAAAACTACTATAATACACAAATGAGAAATAGTGGATGACTCATTCTACCTCATGCCACCCCTACATGGGGCTTGAAAGAGGCATATTCCACTTCTCACAGAAAAGTTGAGATTTGTGGGACCGCTGTGGGAAGACAGGAAGCTGGTAATGCTGATAGCAAAATGAGTAAATGAAGCCAATGACAGCTCACTAATCTAAGTGAAGATGAGGCACAGAGGACAGGGACCAGAGACAGAGCAGACAGGACTGCAGGGAACAGGAGACAGAGCAGACTGGATTGCAGGGAACTGGTGACAGCACAAACAGGATAATGCAAAGTCTATGATCTGGCTGGGCTGAATATAAGTAGAGGTCTTGATTATGGAACAGGTTGCAGCTGATGGGGCTCTGCTCTGACTCTAGTACACCTGTCTCCACTCACACAAACCCACACAGGGAGAGAGAGGGAGAGAGAGCCACTGGGAAGCAGCAGCAGGTAGGGAGACACAGGACTGAGGCAGGAAATGTGACATTATTTTTTTGGTCCTCTGCTCTGATGTTGCCATTATTCACCAACTGCTGTGATATGTTTGTATTTGTAAGGACTCTGGCATTCTGAATGTTTTTGTAGTCGAGCCTAAAGAACATTACAGTAGTTCAATCTACTAGACATAAATGCATGGGCCAGTTTTTCAGAATCTACTTCAGATATGAACCCTGTAACTTTGGATGTATTCTTTCAATGATAGAAAACTGTCCTAGTTCTGTTATTGACATGACTTTCAAAGACAGTTTATGTAATTGTAGATATATTTTATGGTCCTGTTTTGAGGGCTTACTATGTATTACTTAGTATACAGGAGTAACCATTTTTGGACATCTAGTCATTGATATTGTCAACTTGTTTATGGGACTTATGGGAGGACCGAGGAACATGCAGCTATTTGTCATTAGCATGTAAGTGATAGGATATGCTATGTTTCCCTAGAATGCAGCCAATGTTCTCACCTTGAGAACTGGGTGGGGATCAGGGGCTCAGCTCTTACCTTATCACAATCATATCTCCTCAGTAGAACTTTTTCTGTCGCTCTAGGTAACTCCATCTCCATGATAGTGCAGTTGAATTGTAGAGTCCCTCAAGGCTCTGATGACACAATTATATTTTCCATTAAAACCCTTGGATCCTAGAAGCCGAGTCAAACTTAAATCACGCATCTATGACATTAAATCCTGGATGTCCCAGAATTTTCTTAAATTCAATGACGACAAATCTGAGGTCATTCTATTTGGTCCATCAAATTCTGTCAGCTCTTTTGGAGCAAACCTTGCTGATCATATTTGACTCCTCTGTTTTGAAAATCAAGTCAGAAATGTTGTGAAGTCGTGTTTCTGTCAGTTGAAGATCATCTCTAAAATCAGGTCATTTTTATCTTTTGCCAATCTTCAAAAAATGATACATGCTTTTATTTATTCTCGACTCGACTACTGCAATGCACTTTATTCAGGTTTCAGCCAGGGCTCCTTTCACCTTCTTCAGCTGGTCCAAAATGCTGCTGCTCGTCTCATTACTGGGACAACAAGGTATGAGCGCATCACCCCTGTGCCTCCTACACTGGCTCCCAGTTAGCCTTTGTATTGATTTTTAAAATTGTATTACTTACCTTTAAGGCGTTAAATGACTTTTCCCCCAGTTACACATCTGCACTACTGAACTGATATGTGCCCCTTCCACCCTTAAGACCCAGAGATGGAGCCCTGTTGGTCACTCCCAGGTCACTGCTTGTGACAAAGGGGGATCAGGCTTTTGCTGTCAGAGCCCCCCACTCTCTGGAACTCTTTGCCTACTGAATTCAAACACACTTGGTCTCTAGCTTCTTTTAAAACTTATCTTAAAACTTGTTTCTTTGTGAAAGCTTTTGGAAATGTTTGATATGTTTTAAACACTGTTTTTATACCTATTATTGTTATTTTACTCCTGTGCATTTTATTGTCCTATTTTATGATTATTGTGCATCTTCTATTGTTACTATGTACTTCTGCTTTTACCTCGGTGTTCCTCTTTGCTTATTTTATCTGCCTTGTTGGTTTTATTTTCTTTTGTAAAGCGCTTTGTAACATTGTTAAGAAAAGTGCTGTATAAATAAAATGTATTATTATAAATGGGAGTTTTCATGGATCTGTCCCAGTCTGGCTCTGTGTTCCATGATTGTCATCATCCATCAGTCAACCAGATGCCCTCAGACTTTCTTCCTGTTTGTTGGACTGAGTGGGAGATGGACAGATAAGATCAGTTTAACTGCCTAGTTCATACACATGTGCTCCATTGGAAGACCTAACAGAACTAAATGTAATCTGATACTTTTGGCTTCATCTGATTTAAAAATGAGAATATTTGTTTAATGATCAGATTATTTTTGGAGTTGCTTTTGGCCAGCTGTCATTTTAGATTTTCTTGAGCCTACTTGTTGTGTTTTCTGGGTTTTTAGTTTCTGTTTGCTCTGTTTCCCTCCTGTGATCATGTACTCCTCCTCAGCCTGCTTCTCCCTTAACACCTGCCCTGCTCCCTGTGTCTTCCTCAGCCAATCAGCTCCCAGCCTGCCCTTGTGTCTTGCCACCTGTTCCTTATTGTTTCATTAGATCAATTTGTATTTAAGTTCTGGTTTTCATTTTGGCGTTGTTGGATCCTTAGTTCTGCTTTGTTAGTTCAGTGTATCCAGTGCAGTTTTACTGCCTGCACTTGAGCCTAAATAAAGAGACATTCTTCAGCTCATTCTGGCTGCTGCATCCTGCATTTGGGTCCATCTCCCTTGGGCACTTTTCAAAATACATATTACAAAGTGCTCCATAAGGCAGCAGAATAAAACAGACAAGCCATTAAATAATCAGGTTTTAAAAAGATTTAGTGTAGGACAAGCAAGAATAGAAAAAAAAACATTTTAAAGGAGATAAAAGACAATTAAGGAAAATTAAAACTCAAGTAAAATCTGGAAAGATTCTCTGACAAAAAATCTGTTTTAAGAAAGGACTTAATAGAGATCACCGAGTCAGCCGACCTGATTTCCTGTTTTAGGTTTACAACAACTTGGGTCTTATTTTTGTGGTTTTAGCCATCATTCTCATCAGTAATAATAAGAATGTACACACCAAGTTTATTGCTGAGATCTCAGAACACAGTAATATCACAATAAAAAGTTAGCATGTACCCACTTGTGTGGGCCACAATGAGGCCCCAGGTCTCAGCAGTTGCTTTGGTAAGTAGTAGTGGTAAGTTATAATGAACTGGAATTATCCTGCAAATGCAATCTATGTATATATAACTTAGTTGTGCTGGAGCTCATCATCATCATGTGAGATGTTCAGGATGAGTTTGATCACAAAGCGACTTTAACATTTCAATTTTAACCTGCAGCTATGGCTTCAGAGAAAGACCACTGTGTAACCAGCTTCTCTATTCAAAGGATGTTGGAATGTAAAGACTCCTGTAGGTTTCCACTTCATCGTTTCCTCTCCAGGAAGTTTGACCCTCATTGTCTTGAATACACATTGAATAAAATTGACAGCATTAGGTCAAATATTTCACACCCTATCAAAAATATTTCATGGGCTATTGAGGATCCTCCTGTTTTCAATCATTTTCACCATGTCTCTTTACCCCTGCTCAGTCGCATAATTGCAAGCCCACTAGCTGTCAGCTTGCTATAATTCCAACAAAGTTCCTAAAACAGTCATTTGCAGCAGTTGGTCTGAGCATACTGACGATTTTTAACAGTTCTCTAGCCACAGGCACAGTCCCATCTTGTTTTAAACATACCATAGAGGAGTCACTCCTTAAGAAGCCTGGTCTTGACCTGGCTGTTCCAAACAATTTTAGGCCAAGCTTTCTTTTTTATCTAAGGTTTTTTTTTTAATTGGATTCTGTCCTTTTTAAACTAAAATATTTTTGAGAAATTCCAGTCAGGGTTCCATCAACACCATAGCGCAGAGACAGCTCTACTAAGAGTGACTACTGATCTCCTCTGTGCTGCGAATGCTGGTGAATGCTCCATCTTAATTCTTCTAGATCTCGTGGCTCGCTTGCATACATGGGTCGGCCAGGTAAAGGCCTAGTATGATTGGCTGTGTATGACATAATTCCAACTTTCACCTACACGACTAAGAGGGGGCACACACACACACACTACTGAAATCCCCACAACTCGAGTGGGAACTTCACATGCAATACGTTCAGAGCTCAGACACTAACAGTGTATAACAAGTGAAAAACTCAGAGCAGACAAGGACAAGAAAGCCTGAAAAGAAGAACAGACAAGAGGACAGCAGCAAAAATAACAGCATATTAATGGATTTCTAATTGTCTTGAATTTTGTTGTTCATAGAACTTTATGAACTGTATAATCAGTTCAAATCCACCAGTGAAAATATGTCTAAATTTAAAACATACAGCTAAATTGCTGTCTGCCCAAATATTTATCATAATTCAATAGGATTTTCATATCATTAGAGTACATTAAGATTGTTGATCTTATTGATCTTATTTTGATCAATAAAGGAGAACTACAATATACAGTATGGCAGGTGTCCTAACTAGGATGTAAAAAATTTGAACCTCAAAATCTCAAAACCTTATAGTTCCAAGATCATTATTGTTAAATATTAAATTGATTTTTGTAGATGTTGCCCCCCTGGCCTGGTGGGGGTCAGGAGGGGTGTGTTCATACACCCTGCAGCTTTCTTTAGAGAGAAAACAGCTCGATTGCAGGATTTCTTCTGCAGTGTTTGCCTCTACAGGGGTTTTTAGGTTCCTCCCAAGCGCTAAGCGCCCTCTAGTGACATGTCTAAGCATCGCACTGACATGGTAACAAGTACAGTACAGTGGAATTTGACTATTTGACACGATAAAATGAAATAAAAAATATAGGGGTGTCTATTTTCATACACATTAACTTTCGCAATGTACTATACCATAGTCCCAATGTTTTAACATCGTTTTATGCCATTTTAATTCATGTAGATCCATTTTTAACCCTTTACACTCTGCATCTTTATGTCTGGTATACACATTTTTAACACTTTACACAGAGAAGGAGGACTGTAGATTTGGCCCCCATCACTTACACTGTAAGTGCATTATGAAGGGATGTCTTAATTGTCAGTATGAACAATTTTAATGTTAATTTGGAGCATCTGACTGTTGTTTTAAGACAGACTTGAAAAGCTGTGAACTTCTCCTTTAACCCTTTGTCACCCAAATCATGATTATTCCCTGTAACCAAGTGGTTTTTGTGCCTAAACCTAACCAGACCTTAACCAAAGCATTGCCGGACGATAAAATATCCTAATTCTTAACCAGGATTTAGAACAGTTTTGGAAAGCACAGACAAATGATGATGATGATGATGATGTCAAGGGGAGCCAAATCAGAAAACATTCATGCGTATCATTCTGGGTGTACATGGTCAAACATGGTTATGAAATTTGGAGGACTTGTTGGAGTGATTCTAAATCAAGGAACAGGAGGATAAGTATAACTTATGATGGATAAAATCCTCAAACTTTACTTTAAAGTACAAATTAAAGAGTATTTATTTATTTATGAACTAAATCAGATATACAATGTTAACATAAACAGCTTCATTTTGTTTATTTTGGGTTGTGTTTGTTTAAGATTTGTATATTGTGTTTATGTTTGTAGGGCTGGGTCTAAATATTATTTTATTTTCACTGTTAGATATCTCCTGAGACATTATGTGTAGGCTATTCATTTTTGGATGATGTTGTGCTGGGCCGAAATGTTCATGTTTAGTTTCAAGTTTAGTCATTTGACAATCCAGTGGTTGCACCGATTGCCAAGACATTTGATTTCCATCCATCTGGAACTTTGTCTTACAGTAAGTCTTATACATGGATATGATGTTTTCAGTGGTATTGGCAACATGAAGTTTACATAGATTTCTTTGTGTCACAGTAGAATTTACTGAAGGCATAGAGACATGTTGACCATCAATATACACATCAGTCACTTTTAGCTAGCATGGATAGAGATTACTATCAGGGCAGTTGCCATGGAAGGGTCACACAAATTGGAGACCTATCCAAATGTATAACCATTTTCAATTCATCTCATTTCCAAAAATATTTGGGTACCAGCTACTTTGACCACTGTCATTATATATAGCATGGAAAAATGTGTTTAAGTGAGTGTACACAACAACTGCAACCAAGATTGGGTATGGACACAACAGACATACTCCAGAGAATATAGCTGAGAGTCTTTCAGAGACTTGCTATGTAATCACGGTTGAGGAGTAAATCTATGTGATTATGTGCACAGTAAAAACAAAACATATAGACTTGGTCACAGAACAAAGGTGACATGTTTCCATGTTTGCCTTATATTATACATGCATAAATATGTTAGATGGCAATATAAGATAATAGAGTGATATGAAAAAAATGAAGTGCAAGGAAATATGTCACTTTCAGCCAAACTCTTTGTTTGGTTTAAGGAATTTGGTTTAAGTCATGAAAATAAAAGAAAAAGATGAGGCTTTAGTTTTGGGTCCAAAAGCAAAGAGAAAAAATGTGTTCACAACCTTAATTTTTAAAAAACAAAACAAACTGGTGTTATAATTACTACAACTACTTGGACAGAAATAAAGTATGTAAAAGTCAACCTGAGAAAAGAGGCTGCTTTCAAATACTGTTTCAAAAACAATAATTTGTTCTCCCTCATTGCAATCAAAGGTTAGATAATAATTGGTATGATCATCAGTAATCATTAGTTAGTAATCATTACACTATTGGAGTGTACTTTAACACAAAATTAGTTGTGTGTGTGGTGTGTACTTATGTACAGTGTTGCTTGTGAGTTTTTGAACCCTTTAGAATACACTATATCTGTATAAATATGACCTAAAATGTGGTCAGATTCCCATGAAAGTCCTAAAACTGGATAAAGAGACATCAGTTAAATGTCTCTAATGAAATAAATATGTAACATTGAGATCTAATGTTACATATTTTTGCATGGCAAAAGGATGTGAACCTCTAGGATTATCAATTCATTTGAAGGGGAAATTAGAGTCAGGTGTTTCAATCAATAGGATAATAATCAAGTGTGAGTCTGGGAGGCCCTGTCTTATTTAAAGAAGAGTACCATATAATCCCACTAGAGCGCTGCGCTCCCAGAATGCAGGTCTACTGGTGGTTCCTACAGTATTTAAAAGTAGAACGGGAGGCAGAGCCTTCAGCTATCAGGCTCCTCTCTTGTGGAACCATCTCCCTGTTTCGGTCCGAGGGGCAGGTCACAGTCTCTATGTTTAAGAGTAGGCTTAAAACTTTCCTCTTTTTGATAAAGCTTATAGTTAGGTCTGATCTGACTTGCCTTGGATCAGCCCCTAGTTATGCTGCTATAGGCCTAGACTGCTGGGGGACTTCCATTGATGCACTGAGCTCCTCTTTCTTCTCCTCCATCTCTATGTATTTTATTACCATTAATGCATGTTACTAACTTCACTTCTTCCCCGGAGTTCTTTGTGCTTTCTGATCCACAGGAAGCTCCATAAACCATAGACCATGCTGATGTGCTGACGTCCTTCTTCTGCCCTCGGCTAGCTGTTCCTGCTGTTGCTGCTGCTTGCTGACTGTTGTTGTTGTTGTTGCTGCTCTTTCATTGTGTACAACCCCCCCTCCCTCTCTCTCTCTCTCTTTCTCTTTCTCTCTCTCTCTCTCAACCCAACCGGTCAAGGCAGATGGCCGCCCACCCAGAGCCGGGGTCTGCCTTAGGTTTCTTCCCATTAAAGGGGAGTTTTTCCTTTCCGCTGTCGCCAAGTGCTTGCTCATGGGGGGAACTGTTGGGTTTCTCTTTCTGTAAATTAAAGAGCGTGGTCTAGACCTGCTATATAAATAAAATTGAATTGAATTGAATTGAAATCTGGGTCCACTGTCAGACTGGTAGATCATGTACTTGGTGTACTGTTGATGTTGTACATTTCCAAGCATTCCAGTATCCATGTGTGTGACATTGAGTCATAGGCTTTCTTGTAGTCAATCCAGGCAGTCCACAGGTTGGTCTGGGGTTGCAAGACTGCAAGACCAGGCACCAGTAGCTGGTGCTCGGCTCCCTTAGTATTACTACTGATTCCTTTCTGTGCCCTGCTCATGTATTGGGCCATGTGCTTAGCTGCTATGATGCCTGACAGGAGCTTCCACGTTGTACAGAGACAGGTTATTGGCCGGTAGTTGGATGGAATCGCACCCTTCTGGGGATCCTTCATGATCAGGACTGTCCATCCTTGGGTTAACCATTCTGGGTGGGTCCCATCCATCAACAGTTGGATCATTTGTGCTTCCAGGCATTCATGAAGTGCAGTTAGTTTCTTTAGCCAGTTTGTGTGGATCATGTCCTGGCCCAGTGTTGTCTAGCTCTTCATACCTGACACTCTTTCTTGGATATCTGCCATTGTAACGGTTACTGGATCTTGTTCTGGGAGATTGCTGTGATCTGCTCTTAAATCCACTAGCCACTGAGCATTGGTGTTATGTGATGCCTCCTTATTCCATATGCTCTTCCAGTATTGTTCAGTCTCAGCCCTGGGTAAGATCTGTAAGGGAATCTGTTTCGTAAGGGCTTGTTGGGGCTTGGTACCCAATCACAGAGTGTGGTGATGATATCTCCCCCCTGACCTGTCATCCTGGCTTGAAGTACACTAAACTCATTGTCATGTTTAGGAAACCAGTTTGAGATGACTTTTGTTTGTGACATGGTGTATCATGTATGCCATTAGAAGATGCACATGGTCACCAACCATATTCAGATAAGCTGTGGCAGTCAAACCATGATTGATTGGTGTAAGGGGCCAAAAGTGTGCCAAGAAAACATTCCCCACACCATTACACCACCACCCTCAGCCTGGACTGTTGACACAAAGCAGGTTGGGTACATGGATTCAATGGTACCTGATCCTACCATCTATGTGCCTCAGCAGAAATTGAAATTCATCAGACCAGGCTATATTTTTCCAGTCTTTAACTGTCCAGCTTTGATGAGCCTGTGCCTGCTGTAGCCTCAGATTCAGGGGGGGTTGGGTGTTCTCCCTTACGTTGTCAAGGTCAGTTAGGTTAGCCTTCTTGTGCAAACTTTTCAAATGGACTTTTAGTCTCATAGGATTTTTCCCCCATGCAAAGTAATCCCAAATGAGTGCTTTTTCTCAACTTTTGCCACCATGATTAGCAACATGTGTGAGGTGCTTGCTTACTCGACTGCACCAGCAGAAGGATATTAGCCCTCTGCTGGCATAAAACTGGTGCGGCTAAAAAATTGGAAGATAGAATTCATATCCACCCAAAATACTAGGCTTATGTATGAGTACAAGTATAAGTATAACTAGATAACTAAATATATTTTCTCTATAATTTTATTTTTATTTTAGTTAGTTTTGTAAACACACAATACAGTTTCAGTTAGCTATTATTTTTGTAAAGCCTTGTTTTTATTTGTGTTTCAGTTAAAGAAAATGTTTTTCACAGCTAGTTTTCATTATTTGACAATAATAACCTTGGTATCTGCATGATTTTATACATTGCACTGCTGCAGCATGTTTGGCTGATTGGATAATGAATGAATAAGCAGGTGTATAGGAGTTCCTAATGTAACACTCATCAACCACAGACAGTAGATTCGAATGCCATTAAGGCATAGACAAATAGGAAACAACATATATCAATCTTTATTAGACAAAAATATAGTTTTGTTGGATAAAACCACTTTAGACCAAAAACAAGAAGTTAGGTGGCAGCAATAACCACCATAAAGAGTCACACACATCCCATCTAACAACATCTAGATCGGATTAACAGGGCACAAGACATAACCTAGTGCAGAGGAGCTCACACTTAATACAATGATCAGTGTGCTGGATGTGTATGTGTGTGTGTGTTTTAGGTTCTGCCTGGTGATCCAAAACATAATTTCAATCGTCTTTCAACATTGTTAAAAGTAACGTATTTTTATTTCCAATTTTCCCATGTCCAAGTAATGATTTGTGTTTGCTTTAGTTATTGCTGAATCGATTCATTCATGAGTAATCTTGTTTAATAAATATTGGTTTTGTTGCCTTCAGTTGTACAGTCTGGCTCAATCTGCACTGTGCAGTTAATCGAAGGCTATGTTACAGTTTCATGACATTATGAATCTAACCTACTGTAGGCGAGATAGAGGCTGTGCTGCCTTTGCTGCATCCTCAGTTGACGCGAGGCTACAAACGGCTTGAATGAGTTTAACGTCTGAGTATCGCGAGATTTGACCAGCTGTTTAGTATGTGTTTTTTTTAGACTGGTGCTAGTCGGTCAACACGTGGAGAGGAGAGACTGACTTTCCACAGGGACACATTTAAAAAACCAATATTCTGACATTATACTAGTGTTGCTCTCATCGTGGCGGCGCCAAGGACCCTAAAATACTGTAAGTAAATTAAAAAACTCTGGAGAGGACAAGGCGCATTTAGCAGACATGGGGAGAAACCAGGTTAGCCTGTAGCTATCTGCATGTTCACACAGCGTGACTTGGTCCAAATCCTCTCACAAGGCTGCAAGACACGCACAGTGTTTAAAAACACATTCATTTTCATTTTCATGCATCTCTGCAGGATGCCTACAGTTTACTGTTTCACCGGCTGAGTGTAGTAATCACATGTCATTGAACAACTAGCCTTCACATCTTTCTCTAACTTAACAGTCGGCACACTCCAGCTAGCTGCTGTCCCTGTTGTGTAACTTAAATTACCCTCATTCCTTTCCTCCTGCGGTCTCTATCCACATACTAACAACCGGGTCATGTGTCATGAATAGTAGTAAATGTCCACAGGCTGTCGGCAGTAAGAATGCGTTCTGCTATAATTTTCGCCAGGCCGGCCGGCTAACAAGCTAACGTGAAGGTCTGAGGCCCATGCAGGACAGAAGCACTCTTTGGCTTAAATGTCCTTTAACCCTGCGTCAGTCTGGCACACGAGCCCTGTCTAGTGCCTTTGATAGCGTTTCAAGCTGTCTGATGCACTGCCTTCATGTTGTGGCGGATACATGAAACTCTAAAGTGCCTGAGACACGAGGCTTTAATGATGTAAGCTACCCACGGTCATAGTCTTGGGGCCAAAAATAATGCAGTGGTGGGAATGTACGATTAGCTGCCATGACATTTAATTCGTGCCTATGTCCATAGACGTTTTAGCATTAAAAGCAAGATGTTGGGCTAGCCTGCTAACTTCGTACTTTGTATCAAGCACTGCGGCCTCCTCAGCAGCCATGCTTTATTCCCAGTAGTGTAACGTTAGTTAGGTTACGACCACCTCTGGGAACGGGTTTTATTCCAGACAACGTTACGCCAAACTTCCCTTGTATATTTGTCATTGAACGTTTCCCGTTCTCCTGGCAACAACGTGTGCGTTTTAGTAGCCGTCATAGGTTCTTCTATGGGTGTTAAGGGTTTAGCGATCAAATCGGCATTCAAATGTGGCACCAAGTGGCACACATGAAGTTTGTTCTCATTGCCTGCTGTCTCCCACAAGTTTTGTTTTTTCTGTCAAAGGTTGGTTGTCCTGTGCTCGCTAAGAAGCAACTTAGTGTTGTAGTAGATACATGCAAAGTTAAAGAGCGCCATGTGAGTTAGGAGGGGGAAGTATTTTATAAAATGCATACCCTCCCATTCATCACTGCAAGGAAACATTAAACTACCAGTATTATAAATATAGTTTCATGTTGTGGTCTTTGCTGCTCGCTTATTTCGTTAGCTGGTCTATGATGTGATGGATCTATCATACACGGCTGGCTTTTACTTGCTGGTGAGCTACACACGATACCAACAACAGGATTATTTAATGTGAGCCACAGCACAGCCCCATTGTAGGTATTATTATTATTAGCACGTAGCTAGCTGAAAAGCTCTAGCATTAGCTAACGTTAAGTCGTCAATGAAAGTTGAAATCATGACCCTCTTGTATACTAGAGAGCTCGGTAAGTGGAGGTACAACTTCTCATTTTGTCTTGACATTATAAACGACAATAAGATTTTCTCGTTGGGTTTTGGTTCTCTGTTGGCTAAATCGAAGGATTACCCTGTTTTAGCGATCGGTAGTTAACGTTCAGTCTAAACTTGACTCTATCCGTCTTGTCTTCTGCCCAGGCTGCATGTAAAAGTCGATAGCATAATCGGCAGACACAAGGCCATAAAGTCTCTAATAAAAAAATCACTAGTAGATGCACATAATTTCCACATTGGTGTTAATAGTTATGAAATTTCACCCTTTCGAGGCAGTTTCCGGTTATCCCCACACACCTTTAATGTTACTAGTGGACAGGACCAACGGTTTATAGAATAGTACTTTTTTATAGTTATACAGTGCAGCCTGCTGAATTGCATATGTCGCTGTTAGCGGACAAGTGACTGGTTATAAATCATAAGTCCCGTTGTGCGATTAGGCACGTGCGTGTCCCGATACACACGGCAAGATTAAATTGCGAGATTTTTAGAATAGCGTTTAGATCGTAGGAGGAGTAGAGATCGAATAAGTGAAAGTATGTCAGGATAGTAAAGACTGATAATATGTTGTTAACATGAAAGGTGTGTAAGCTGCTTAGGTTGCCTGTGCACAGCACGTTGTATGGTTTGTAACATGTAAATAGAGCATGACCACTCCCCTATCTGAACCGCCAAGGTCACACAGTCTGAATATTGACTTTAAGGTCAAGAAAATCTCCGTTAACACCGGTCTGACCTGCAAGGGAGGCTCTAGATTTGTTTGACTGCTTGTAAAGCAGCCAGTCAACTTCTGTTGTAACCTTGTCCAAGGTGAATGTAGTGTGGGCCACCATTTCATAAGCACATGTATATGTCTCATCACTAAGATTCCTTTTCTGATTTAGATCCCAGTGCCTATACTGAAATATTTGAGTTGTAGATTTTGATTCTGAATTGTATAGCAGACTACACTGAACATAGTAGGTGAATTGTAGTAGTAATTTTTAACATTCTCATAGGGAAACATCTGCTGAATGTGGGTTTGGAGAACCCCTGCACCCCAGGGTGAGGCTCTACTAGTTTGTGTTGTTGATTAGCAGACAGCCTCTATGTGTACTCTACATACAGACTGCCTTTCAGAATTTCATAAAGCGTTATTTTTGGTGGCACATGTTCACGTCACAGTTAATTTCATGCAAATATATAGCTCTAAGGGATCCACAAGCCTGTCTACATAAAATGAAGCGTGTTAGGTTGGCATATTATTCTCTGTGCAGGTGTTTTCAGCTGCTTGATATTCTGCTGAATTTCTGCTCAGTTTGAATAACTGTGCCATGCACTGCGCTGTAATCAACAGTGGTCAGGCTGTGATGCAAATGGTTTTACATACGTCAGGAAAGGCAGGATTAAAGGTGTTCCTTACTCTGATGTTATAGTGGAGGTTTGGAATTCAACCAGTTTTAAGAACCTGTTGCTTGCAGCGCTTCATCTCACTAGTTTCTGTTTGATTCCACTCTACTTGACTGAAACTTTCTCTAAGGAAAAGTATGTACTTTAAGTTTGTATTGATATATCAAGTCTAATATGCACCTATTAAACCACTGATATAATATTAAACTGTGTATCATATGTCATTTTAGTCAATGATATATGAATAATATAAGTAATTGTTGCCCATCATATCTACATTGCTACTGCTTTGGAATCAACATGTGGCCATGCAGTAACAGGTGATGAGTTTTGAAAACTCTCCTTGATGCTATGTTCAGGGACACTCTGACATCTGACATTTGAGCCTCAGCCGCAGAAGGGCTACCTGTGTAATATAACAAATGACCCAATCCAGATTATTCATGTCACTGCATCCATGCTTGGTTTTGTAGTTTTCAAACAGAGCTTGTTAGCACAATGCTTATTGATTGACTTTCAGTACTTGGATGTCTGAGGAGCCTTGAATGTATTACCAAGAAGAACTTTTATCAGAAAACAACAGTGACTAAATGTTAACTATGATGCATTGTCCATCTCATTCTGGGATACACAACATAATATTGAAGTTTTTATTAATATCCAATACTTGATTCCTCTGGTCATTTCAGCCAATAACGATGTGTCTCATGCCATTGCAGTGCTCCTGCTGTACCTAGTTTACATCAGTTAGACTTTTGTGAGAGTGTGACTGTTGGTGTTGATGGCTAGCAAATTCTGGTTTCTTAATACTTGTCTTGATGCGTTACTAAACACAGTTTCAAAGTGTGAACAATCCCTGAAGGAGATTATCAGAAATGACTGCACCTTCAGTATAGAAAATAAGTGGGCAGGTCATTACTGTGAAAAGAACCCCAGACAGGGTGATGCAGGACCCCGACGTGAAGCTGTACATTATCCCTTACATGTTAAACAGTATATGTATCAAATGTCATAAATCTGTATTAAACCCATGACGCTCATTTGTTCTTTCAGTCTTATTTTCCTTTTGCACAACAAGGAGCACTATAGCAATGTCCAGTAGAGCATAAAAGCTGTCTAAGAGAGTGTCAAGGGGACCAGGAAAAATTGAATGAAATTGAGTGGATTAATTCAGTAGTTTGTGAACATCTCAATAATAAAGTGCTATCCAGTTGCTAGCACTCTTTACTGTGACCAGATTTGCTGCAACCACCTGTAACATATTGTTGCAGTAACTCAATGCTATAAATATTTTGAGAAAACTGAAATAAATAATATGCACATATGATTAATTCAAATTTACAAATGCCAGATTTTAAACATTTTACAGGGATACGTTTGGGAGGTGGGAACAGTCAGGGTTACATTTCTTAGAAATAAACAAAGTTGGTCATTAATTTGTCCATTTTAAAATTGTGATGCAGCTGTTTTAAATTTATGTGCTTATAAATAACACTTGAATCAAGTATCATCCTAATGTGAGGATGGTATAGTCTTTCCCACCTCTTTGGAAATGAGTCATCATGGCTATGCATTATTCAAGACAAGGTTCACAGCCTCGGTACGTTCATGTGTCTGCACCATCTAGCCTAAGTGTTGAAATTCTTAGAGAGGACTCCTTACTGGTGGTTGAATATCTCCATTAGCTCAGAAATGTATTTCAGGTAGCTAAAACACTGAAGTAATAGAATACCAGGGAGTTTTCCAAACAGTGTCATGTCACATGAATATAGCACAGCATAAGTTTCATCTTAATAACTTTCATGAACTGTTACTTTTTGATCTAGGGCAAATTCCCATAAAGCAGCTTAATGTAGTAAGATAATGTTAAAATGGTCTATCCCAGAACTCTGCTGCTGGATTTGATTATGTAGAGCAGGTGGGAGTAGCAGAAGCCCTAGAAGTCAAAAGTCCAGGTTCACTGGTGCTTCCTCTCTGACACACACACACACACACACACACACATATATATATGTGACTCTTAAGAGCAGCTGCCAATTAGAGTCGTGACTGGAAGCATGGCAGCATATGATTGAGTCACATTCGCCCCATGTGATGCATTCCTCCTGGTAGAGGCGGGCCTGGCCAGGTCTGTTAAGGAAAGGCATGTGCACACAACCTTTTTTTAACATGGACAGGGAGTCACCTCCTGTTAGTTGGCATACTAGGTATTGGGTGTGCATAAAGTTCAGAGGGCTGTTCCACTGCCTGATATCTTCTATACGAGCAAATCATTCTGTCACTGTAAGACCTTCAAACCCAGTCTGTGTTCTTTGTGCTCTTGCTGTGTTTTACCTTTTTAGGTGTGTGTTTGAGTCTGAGATAGAGTATTTAGTAGCCAACCACTCAGCTAGAATTGCCATGACATTCTGAAGCAGCAGTGTTTTAGGCTGATCGGTAGAAATGCACTGGTGGCAGCAATGGACTGATATCTCTCTGATTCCAACCTTTAGGGAATCCTCATTTTAGGGATGTCCCAAGCAGTTGCAGGATCAGGACCTGTCCCATAACCCCATTTTGAGGTTGGCAAGTTATCATGTGAATGTACGCATGGATTTCAAAAGATATAGATACAGAAAGGATTTTATACCAGCTTAGTCTTTTGGGGGTCTCATGTAATCTGGTGTATGTATCCTTGAATCAATCAACTTGCATTCAATGACAGATCCACGCCAGTTTTTCCTAATTTGCTATAAATGTCATGAGATGTGAAACATCATTAAACTCATATGTACTTGTGTCTTTGTGATTTCTAGGTGTAGCTGCTAGTGTCCTGAGGAAATGCCGCTGAGGTTTCGCTCTGTTGTTCCGTACACACTACCCGGAGTCCTTGCACTGATTGGCTGGTGGTGGTACATCTCACGGAAGAAAGAGCGGTACATCAGCCATGATAGCCCAGAGGGGGGTCCAACCAATGTGGCCCTAAGATCCTCTCCATCAGAGGGTAGCAATGGTTTGGTTGAGAAAGGCACTGTATCTCCTACAAATGACACTGACACCCACAGACCTCCAAAGGTCAATAATCAGAGAACAGAGCAGGAAAATATCTCTCAGATCCTTGTCCAGGACACCGAAGCACCACCTTCACTGGAACAAAGTTATGATGAAGCACCCCATCACCTTGGCAGAATAAGTCGAGAGGAAGTTGATAAACCTGCAGTCTCAAGTGTACCACCACCTGGCAAGGAAGAGAACCTTCAGGTGTCCCTGAAAGACCATGAAGAGCTGCGAAAAAGTCCAGCATGTACCTTGCCAACAGAGCCAGACCACCGTCTAATGAGAGATTCAAACTCTACTTCAGAAGCCACAGTGGAAGAGGTCATCTTGCCCTGCCAGTCTACCAAAGTCACCAGCTCCTCACCCACAAACGCACACCTTTCTGATGCCGAGAGGCCTGAGCCAGAAGGGGAAGTTGCTAAGCACCTCAATGCTGTCAGTACACAGGATGAGATGGTTGTTTGTGCAGTCACCCCAGCCAAAGTGCAGAGAGTGATCTCATCAGAGGCTGATTCTCTAGAGACACCCACTTCAGTGCAAGATTTTCACCAACACGTTCTGACCAGCACACCTACCTCCCCAGTACCGCCCCCTGCCCCAGCCCCGACCTCACCAGCCCTGACCACAATCCAAGACTGCACCACTACATCAGTGACTCCAGAAGATGTCCAGGTACACAGCAGCAGTGGAGAGGAGCAGGATCTGGAGCTTCTGGCAGCTGGGCTCATAACTGAGGTCATCTCAGCAGCCACCCAGGAGGTCCTTGGTGTCACCAGCTGCCAGGTCACAGACAAAAGTCACCCTGGCTGCGGTAGCGGCACACCACTGGCTAGCAGCAGGCTCTCCTCCCAAGAGGAGCTAATTACAGCAACGCAGCAGCAGCAGCAGCACCTTTTGACAAGTCTCACTCAGACTGGCTGTGAGTCTGCAGAAGTAGAGGCAACACAGAAGGAAGAGCAAGGGATGCCTAATGGATGCACCTCTGCTTCAGTATGGGAGCCTGTTGAGGTCAGTCACAGGGTTCATCAGACAAACAATGCACAGAGAGGCCATTGGCTAACACCATCACACCAAGCAGCACAAAGTGCCCCTCAGCTAAACACAAAACTGAAAGGCGACGAAGCAGCCACGATAGCCGAGGACTCCGCCTGCAGCACATGCCACTCTGAGGATGGCATCAGCAGCGAGGACCTCCAGAACAGTGCATTTGACAACCAAATGGATGTGATCCAGGTTACAGACTTGTCAGCAAGAGAAGCAACACAGCCTCAGTCACTGGTTGAGTCAGCCACAGAGGCAACAGTTTTGGCCTTAACTGAAGAAAACTCAGTGGATGCTGTGTGTGATGTAAAGAGGCTTGATGGGATGGGCCTGAGGAATGGAGCTCATGGGACATGTGAGGTGGAGACGGACCAGTCTGGAGGTGAGTCATGAAATCTCTGTTTTAAAATGGGTATTGATGTAAATGTTGTTGACCATGACTCTGCAGAGGACATACTTTAATTTCTATCTAGCTATTATTTCCTAATCCTAGTATATCATGGGGCTGGGTGATTAATTGAATTTTATTTTCAATTATGGTTTTGGCTTGCAACGATTATCAAAGCAAGACAATCAAGATAAACCCAGGCCTGGAATTCAATCATTTTTAGGGCAAGGCCAGTTTGGCCTTGTGATAAATATACATTGGGGCATTGCAGCAAAAAAGTAGGGCATCAAGGCCAAAACCAATGGGGCAATAACAATAAGTGATAATCACATTATATGAAGCCAAAAAGGTATACAATCAACTAAAATGAAGAGTCGGTGTATTGAAAACAGTACTGAGTTTATTAAAACTGTACACTGAATGTTTGACTTTTCCATGAAACGCTGTCTCCATTTAAATAAAAAAAAATGTTAACAATGAATTATATTTATTGTCATATTCTAATGATAAAAGTCTATAAATGGACTATGGGTGATCAAAATTAATCTGAACAAGTTTCAACACACCCATGCAACTATTGGCATTTAAGTCTGAGATCATAGGAACAGTCCCAAACATGACTGTCAACACTTTTCTACACATTAAACATTAAACACACTGAGAAACTTTTCAAGGAGAGACTAGGATAATAGCTGTGAGTCATGTTACCGCCAACAGACTCTCCTGATCTGTCTTAACTGAGAATTGGCTGTCTGCTTCCAGAGAACTGGGTGTGTGTGTGTGTGTGTGTCGCAACATTGCATTGTGCTGAAAAGTAGCAACCCATCAGATCTCAGGGAAAGGTCCAAAATCTATGCCCATTCCTAGTTAGCTGACACTGTCCTTGTTTGGTATGAGGGTTAATATTTTTGACCAGTTATGCGTGTCGATCTATAAGTTCATTTGCGTACACACTCCGCAAATGGCTTGACAATAACATGTTCAGACGTGTAAAACTTGTATGTGGAGCGTTGCATTATGGGGTGTTTGTAGCCTTAATGTTACTAGGCTAGTGTGTGTCTTAAAGGCTGTTTATAGTGATTTGTGTTAGTCAGTCAGCTAAAAGTCTGCAGGAGTTTCTGTAGGCTGGCATGCTTGAGTGAAAAGGAGTCCAAAGCATCTTCTGACGTCTATACTGCAGAAAAATATATCAAGCTACCAGATAGCACTGTTACAGACAGGTAACACAGGCAGTCTTGCAAATACTAACTGCCAGAGAAAATCATTTTTGACCCCTTCCAAGAGCCTGGCAGGAGAGTGAGTGACTATCCAAAGTATCAATACACAACATGTATTAATACAGGGTTTAGATATTTTCTTTTAAGTGCACAATGGCCAGTTCAAGACAGGGCATACCAAACTGACCGTGTGGGCATCCACAGCACCGTGGTCTAGTTCCTGCCCTGTGAAACATTATCGTGCTTCATTCCATTTTGCAATGATGCTCTTGTTTTGTCTTCTTATAAATCCAGTGGACCCTTTTCCTTTACAGTGGTGCACTTTTACACCTTCCTCAGTTTTACCCAAACTTACTCTCACTGGGAATCCACATAGTAAACGAAATGTGAGCAGCACATTCAATCCTCATCAACTCCAACCTGCGTTGAGCGTCTCTGTCCACAGAAGCAGCCGTCTGTCAGCTGCAGCTCCTGGAGGGCTGAGAGGACAGCAGCCACACAGACTGCCTTCACCACACTGACTGACAGCAGACATTTACTGAACCCAAATAGTTTTCATGTCTGCTCCATGTGAAGAAATCAACAGTGTTTGAACTTATTGATTCATTGGTTTTACTTCCCTGCCCACTATAGTGAGTGAGGGGAATCTACCTGTAGTGAAACAGGCAGCTCATAAGCAGACTGGAAGTCTTGATCAGTCAACATAGTTAATGAGTTCAAAACACACATACAGTGGAATGTTTGTGATTTTAAACGGCTCTCTGTGCAGATTACGCTTCACTAAATGCAACAGAAATAGACTGGGAGCTTAAAAAATGTGGGGGATCACTTGTGCATCTCTCAGAGTCTGTGTGGTTTGACACATTTAATAAGATGGAAGCATTTCTGTTCCGTGAGTCAATGGGTGATTGTGTTAAATAATCGTGATCTCAATATTGACCAAACTAATCGTGATTATGATTTTTGCCATAATCGAGCAGCAGCAGTAGTATATTAGTAACTTTACAACCACTGTGAACTCTCAAATCAATAACACCCAGCTGGTGAAGGAGGGGTTACTTCTATTTCCACAGTAGTCATTTCATCAGTACAAGAAATTTCATATCGTACTCACCACTCTGTGGCTGATTGTGTATTTGTGACAGAACCGCTGCTTTTTTTTTTTTTTTTTTTTTTTTTAGCTGGACCGCAGGGACCAGCCCTATAAACACAAACGTCTGTCCCTGAGTCACTGACTGATTGAAGCTACACCTCTTCATCCCTTGCTTTGGCCAAGTGCTACATTTCAAATTAAAAGCCCTCTAGCACTTTATTCAAGGTGCCTAATCTGACGACACTAAACGGAGAAATACAGAACAGAGAATTGTGTGGTTGCACGCCCCCCACCTCCCCACTGAACAAGCAGAAAAATATATAAATTAGAACATCTCAATCCTGAATTTGGCTGTATTAAAACGGGCTCAAACGTTATCCCAGCCAGCAGAACAGAACAGAACAGAGCACAGAAGAGTTGTATGTTCTGCCTCTCAGCTCGTTGTTTGCTAGTCTAGAGAGTCTTCTTGGTAGAGCAGAATAGGAACTGTTTTTTTTTTTTTTTTTTACTGAGAACAGAGTGGTGGGTATGCCATGACATGTTGTGGAAATGTAAATTGTCCTGAATTTATCAAGACAACAGGTAATGGAGGAAGTATTGAGTTCATTTTAATAGCGAACAGAAGCAGCCTGCTATAAATCTGAAGCATGCTATTCTTGATGGTCCGTTTCTCAGTGTTCTCTACCTTAGCAGGGAACATAGTGAACGATTGTCATACACTTTTTGCTGGGAAATGGAGTAATCAGGAGTTGGACCTTCCAGATACATATCATTCAAAATCACTCCTCTCACAGCTGATCTCCATTTGGTTTATTAAGAGATGGCTAAGAATCATCACTGACCTCAATCAACTTAGGTGTTTTTTTTTTTTTGTTGTTGTTTTTTTTGTATATTTGTACTTAACCTTACCCAACTGTGAGCAACTCCAATGTGAGTGCAAATACCTTTTTGGTATAAGGGATACGGCACAGTAAATGATGTGGGCTAATAAACTCATGTCACATGCAAATCTTCATCCAGTCAGCTCATTGTGCCTTCAATATTCAAAACTTACACTCAGCCATGAAACAAAAAAAAAATGTTGTTTTGTTTATGTGTGCTTATTTTTATGCTGAAATAATGGAATGTTTAAATTGTGAAGCAGCAGCTTGAATTGTTTGTATCAGTCTGTGTTTAAATGATGCAGCAGACACCCTCTTAACAGTATTTGCATTTGCGGTAAGAGTATCTTCTGTGAATGTTGGTAAAGGTGGTGATGATTGTGTGTGTGTGTGTGTGTGTGTGTGTCCAGGTTCTGATGTGAACAGTATGGATTCAGTGGACAGTGGCTGCACTATGGGTGCTGGGGAAAGCCAGAACAACCACACTGCCTCCTCGAGCTCTGAGCTCATCGTCTGGGAGATTGAGGTGCCAAAGGTGAGTCACAGCAACTGACAGAGGAAGAAGAATCTTATCTTGTCGCTGTGACATGATATCAGCCGCCTTTACACTGTACACTACCTTACCAGATAAGTCATGTCAGAGCTGAGTGGAGCCAATCTGCTTTTCTTTAGCAACTTTGGTGGAGTGTTTGAACGTCCCATGTTCAAGATAAAACTTGAAGGGAAAAAAAAAAAACTTTCATTGGTAAAAGTCTTTTTTTTTTAATGCTAGAGTACTGATCATATTTAATTATGTATTAGCAAAGTGCCAAATGAGATACAGTTGCCCTTAATTCCAGATTAGCATTGTAGGATTTAAAAAAATCTCTCACTATGCCAACTGCAAGTAGTAGCAGCAGAAAAGACAGTGGCAGACACAGTGCAGCTTAGTGCTAAGGTCACACAGCCAACCAGTTAATAATTCACTAAGTATAGAGAGCCCAGCAGGTACAAGTCCAAGGGCCCAGGGCAAAGGTCGCAACCTTGACTGAATTAAGACTCCATTCTCTGAGCCTATTCATGTTCAAAGGGCTGATGCAACACCTGATTTGAAAGTTCATGTTACACTATATAATCACATTTATTTTTAAAAAAAAAATCTCTACTCCATCCCTTACAATGTCTGATATGATGTTTGACAACAAACCTACACATAGTTTTGTGAGTTTGTAGTCGACATTGATTGTGACTGTCAGCAGGTGTACTAGACTGATATGTTTTGGTTTTGTTTTCTATTCCTGTGTCTCTCAAACTAATATTTAAACTAGAAATGGTGACAAACGAAAAATGGTGAAAAGCTTCCCATGTGTTCAGGCTTCCATGTTTGTCTAGGTAAAACAGGGACAGGCTTTGTTCTCTTCTTATTAGCTTTCACTGCTGGCTGTCTTTCAAACTGCAGAGAGGTGTTCAACATCCATGGGATCAGTCAGCCTACAGATTTCAGTCATAATATTAATGCAGCGTAGTAATGTATGAAGTATCCTTTCACCTACATACACAATGATAGACTGAGCATTCACTAAAAACACTAGGTTGTTACTAGGTACATTCTTATTTCAGAAATTCTCTCAAATTGTTGAGCACTGTTTTGTAGAAAGGAACCGTCCCTTTGACATGATCTCATCTCTTTTGGCGGTCTTCATCTCCCAGCATCTTGTAGGGCGGTTAATCGGGAAGCAGGGGAGATATGTGAGTTTCCTGAAGCAGAACTCTGGTGCAAAGATCTACATCTCCACCCTGCCTTACACACAGGAGTTCCAGATCTGTCACATAGAGGGTGAGTCTATTGTTTTGGGGGGATAGCTGGCAGGCTGAGTGAGTTTTTCCCATTACGCAGCAGTTCAAAGTAAAATAAGAAGTTGACCTGTTGGAGGTGTGCTGATCTTTTACAGCTCTTCATCAAACATCATCATCATCACTGAGGCTGTGTCTGCTTGTACTATTCCTCCTTGCATTATTTCTAACTGATTCACTGAACAGAGGGCTCCAAATACATCCAGATGTTGTTGTTTTGCCTGGTTTTTAGCATCACTTACAAAGCTCCCATTATTTAGTCATTTAAAAGCTTTTAATTTGAAGCAGTAAAGCAGGAAATGTTGGATTTGCATCGGTGGCAATTGAACCAAAATGAATTTGACTCTTAAATGGCTGCCCCTTGGCAGGCCTCCAGAAAACTTTCCCATCAGAACAGAGCGGGCTCATCAGGAGGCGGGCCTTTAAGAGACAGGAGCTAAGACTTCCTGTTAAGAGACAGAGCCTGAACCGAGAGACTGCTTAAAGGGCCAGTATGAGATACATAAAGAGTTGGTTTTTTTTGATTGATGAATCATGCAAAGTTACTCTAGTGGAGTCCAAAAAATAGAAATATAGAGCTGGAAATGAGTATAGTAGGCCCCCTTTAATTTCACTTTGGGATTTTGATCTCTCTCCAGGTACGCAGCAGCAGGTTGACAAAGCCCTGTCATTGATTGGGAAGAAGTTTAAAGATCTGGACTTGACCAACCTTTATGCACCTCCACCACCCCCCCTCACATTGCCATCACTTCCTATGACGTCCTGGGTAAGGGTTGGCTATCTGATCGCTCTATGCTACCGTTCATCTAGAGAAAACATTCCTGGCTCTTGTAATATTTCGTCAGACAGGCCAACACTACCTAGAAAATACTTTTTTTGTCTTTTCATGCTCCACCATGTCAACTCAAAGACAAGACACAGGCTTCATGACTTAAAGATTATAACTTCACTTAACATTTTTGCATCCAGACTGCTTTTTTTCCCACTTTGTGGCCAGTTTGACTTCATTGATCACACACTTTTCTGTCTGAAGGTTCAGGATTCATAGTCATCAGGCAAATTTCAGGACACAGCTTATAAGCAGTGTGAAGTGTTTGTCCTTTTGCTGCTTTAGGAGTTGGAAGGCGTTAAGTCTATTCATGTAGTCACAGTAGTTTTAGCCATAGTGAAAGCAGACTGGATCATGGAATCCACTTACTGGAGGGAATAACTGTTCCTATAATGTCATGTTTCTTCTCAGCTCCTTCTGCCCAGCGGTGTGACAGTCGAAGTGATCGTGGTGAACATCGTGTCAGCCGGTCATGTCTTTGTCCAGCAGCACACTCATCCCACCTATCACGCCCTACGAAGCCTAGACCAGCAGATGTTCCTCTGCTACTCTCAGCCGGGCACCCCCGCTCTACCCTCACCCGCTGAAGGTAACTTTTCCCCTCACTGTGGGGTCAAAGTCTGTGGATGTAGATCATGTTTGAAACCTTTTGACTCTATAGGCAGCTGGTAAAAAATCACCCAAATATTTTCTACTAACTGAACTGCATCTTCAACAGTCTTAAAAATCATTCAATTAAAAAGTACAAATGATTGGAGGGTGTGTGGAGTATTTTTGTGCCTTCTTGTCCTACGCCCTCAGGGCATTTTGTTCTTATTAGCCAAAGGAGATGATGCCTTGTTGAGACACATGTTATCTTTTTTCTAATTTTGAAATGTTTGTGCTGTTGCATCTGGTCTTAATGTGTCAATCTCTCTTTTCTCTGTGCGTCTGTGTCATCCAGTTGGTGTAATCTGTGCTGCTCCAGCGGTGGAAGGAGCCTGGTGGAGGGCTCAGGTCATCACCTTCTATAAAGAAACAAATGAAGCAGAGATTAGATATGTTGACTATGGCGGCTATGACCGAGTCAAAATCGACTCACTACGGCAAATAAGGTGAGTGTCCAATGTTTCATTATATACAAAGCTGCTTTGTTGCTGTTGTTGTATCTGACCTGTGATCAGCCTTTCTGCTGGCAGTCTCCACAGACTGAGAGCCAGACCCATTAAAAAGTGACAATGTCTTCTTACTCTCTGACCTTCACACTCTCCAAATCCAGCTGCAGTGTGTGTGTGAGTGTGACGTGGCCTCTCCTTCACTCTCACACTGTCCTGCTTCCAGCTCCTCACTCATCTGTCCTAAAAACAGTTGAACATGAGTTGATTGGTTCAGAGTTGAACACGCTCCTTTGTCAAAACCATATTTCAAATATATTAACTATCTTTTTTTTCTACACAAAGTTCATAGACCGTGCCATCCTTTGATGCTTATCAACTATTTGGGAATTACACAGGAAAATGCATTATGCTTCCAAACAAGTTTTTCAGATGAGCATATATAACATTATAATAACTAATACTCACATGAAAGCCATATGTGATGGTCACAGCATTTAACACAGTTGCTCTGAGATCAACCTTTTTAATTTTTCGGTTGTCTGTATCACTTGTACCCTTTCTGTATTTTTATATTCTTTAACAGATCATTTCTTTTTATTTTCCAGGTCTGATTTTGTAACATTACCGTTTCAAGGGGCTGAAGTATTGCTCGATAACATCGCCCCTCTTCCAGGTACATCATTGTCTTGTATTGACTCATCATTTTAAAACTTAGCTGATCACCCAACCCTAATTTAGTGTCCAATACTTTAGAATTAGAATCTTCATTTGAAGTGGTTTAAAGTGTTTGTCTGTGAAAGCTGCAGATGTTCTGTTCTTGGAGCCGTCGGTCATTGTTTGTTGTCCTGACATGTTCATATCAACGTCCTTCACTAGGAGAGGATCGTTTTTCACCAGAGGCCACATCAGCATTGGAGGAGATGACCAGAGGAGTGGCATTACTTGCACAGGTAAACCCACCTTCGTTGACTCAACTCCCCCAGGCTGTCAGAGTCACTTGTAACTAACCGGCCATTTGGGTTTTTTTCCTGTCTTTTTAAAGGTCTCAAATTATGATAACAACACAGGCCTGCCACTGGTCCACCTGTGGAACATGGTAGGAGATGAGGTAAGATGCTCCCATAAAACTGCTCTGCAAATGAGTTTGATAATCCAGGGCTCCATACTGACTGTTGCACCTACCAGGAGCTATATGGTTAGACCTGTATTGAATGTTGAATACCTGCACTGGTAGTTTTTAGATTGAAAATATCAGTAGCCATGTTGAATTTTGAAATGACTACTCTTGCAGACTTCTACTTTCTTATAGCTTGACACTAACCCATTTATTTGACACTCCAGATTTTCCAAAAAGCTATGATCAGTACATACATAAAGGCAAAAAAATCAAAAAATGAATGGGCTCTTGTTGTGTAACTGTACAGAGAAGTGACTATTAAACCTGGTCAGATAAGCAGAACATCCACTCTATAAAAGTTATGTTTGTTTTCGCTTCATTTCACTTTCACTGTTCACTGTTTGACTCCATGTTGTTTGAGGAGCCTTCTAGTGACTGACAGGCCTTTTAATGTGAAATGTGCAGGAAATTTTGACATCCATTGACAGTAACTTAAAAGTAATCAAAAGTCCAGCAATTTAGAAGCAGGTGGGATAAATCAGTAGAGGTGGTGCAGCATACATTATACTGAATATTATGAATCTATATAGCACAGATGACAGTTTTGTTTTTGCCTGACCTTCAAGCATTCATTGAATAAAGTGAATGTTTCTCTTCTTCAGGTGGTTTCAGTGAACCGCACGCTGGCTGAGAGGGGCCTGGCTGTTTGGGTGGATGGATTTTGAACTCCTAACATGCTCTGACCTCCACACCCCCCCCCCCCCCCCCACCCCACCCCACCCCTATATTCTCTTGTGATCAGCAGTCTGGGGCCCGAGTTACCCCGGGTTCCCAGCCCCACCAGACACCACTGAATCTAAGAAGATTGTTTTTTTCTTTCTTTCTTTTTTTTTTTTTTTTTTGCCCCCCCCCCCCCCCCCCCCCCCCCATTCCTTTCAAATGAAATTAAAAAGTGTTTGCAGGCTTAATTTATGAGAACACAGCACTGCTTCAAAATAAGACAACCTTCCCTCTTGTTCTGAAAACAAAAACACCTTTAAAGAAGGAAAGGAAGAGGTACTTGTAAATTTTAAAAATGAAAATCTATATTGTAACTAAATAAAGGTTAAACAAATATTTTTTTTCCTCCCCCATCCTACCTTACCTTTTGCTCTGGGCCTTTGCACACTGACTGGATCATCATGTAGTGTGGAAGGACAAACATCAGACTGTGTAGACACTTGTAAACAGTTTCATCGACACCTCGGCTATACTCTGCTTTACTCTCGTCTGTAGGTCAGTACATTTCAAAGTTGATTTAGCAGGTTTTGTTGGCTTCTTGTCTGTATAGAATGTGGGAGGCAGAGAGGCTGTAGAGACTGGCAGGTGATAAGTGCTGCAAAATCCCCGGTGGAGCACCGAGCAGCCAAAAAGGGCAGGAAAACACCCGCTGAGATACGGACTTCTCTGGCGTCTCCACCCACAGCTGCTGATGCTGCACCTCCAACTAGGACAGAGGAGCGAGCAGCTCGTCGTTCCTGACTTTCCTCCACCGACGTGTACTGCATTAGAGAGGAGCCAGACATGTTCACCTAGCAGACGCACTGCAGGTGAACAGCCCTGCAAATTGGAGCTCCAAGTTGAAAACTTGGGCAAAATTTATTGAGATGCATTTTTTTTCTTGACATAATGTCAGCAAGGCAGCATACACTTGTTGATGATACGGATCATAATGTAGGAACTGTTTATAATCTTCAAATGACATGTTCTGTTTATTTTCTCTTTGTTTGTTTGTTTTTTTTTAAGGACTGACATTAACATAAAGATCACTCCTTGATTCTGTTATAGCGCATAGGAAATTCAGGGGCTCCTTTTTAAAAAGAAAAAAAATCTTCCAGCTCACCTGTTGATGTTGAAACTTAACAGTTTTTACATTTAGAGGCACTATTACAGAGTTGGAGTGCATTTCTTTTTTTTAACTCTATCAGAACACGCAGTAAGAAATGGTTAAACATCTAAATCTGAAGGGAAGCAAAGCTGCTAGAAGTGTGTATTGACTAGTCTTCACTGAAGTAATATTAGTTGTAACAATATTTCATGTCGGCCAGATTACTGTATGTGTCATGCCTATTCTCTGGCTTTTTAAACTATCCCAAAGAAATCAGGAATTTCTGAACTGGGAAGCAGCATCAACACACTACTTCTGATTGATTCTGTCAGGAGTAGAGAGTTTCAGTATGACGGCAGAGTGCTGCTGTTATCCTGAGGCTCTGAGGGAACCACTAAAAAAAACTGACATGGGGAAAGGAACACTACACAAGATTCAGTCTGCAGTGCTGCTCCTCAGTGTAAACCTGATATTAACACTGTTCATCTAAATCCAGTTTGTGTCCTCCGTATGCACGGTGAACTGTCCTGTGCTCCTCACTGTGGACTTGTTCACTCTGACTGTTCAGTCTGTCTGGATCACCTGTCAGCTATTGAAGTGCAGTGTGATGCAGTACAAAGCAAGGCCCTGTTCTTCATATGTGGATCATTAAGTTAACACTTTAAGTCTGATGTATGATTTCTATGGAGCTGTTGTCATAGCGACAGATCCTCAAACCCAAACCTGAGAAATATTAACATATTGTGATTTCAGATGAGAATGTTCAACATGATTATTAAGATTCATCAATATGTGTAATTATCAACTTTGTTTTTTGCCTTTATACCAAAATAAGAGCACTGTGTTGCACAAAACAATTCAATCCTCTGTGTGACAAACCAGGTTAGCTGAGATGAGAATGAACAGGATCACGTTAGCCTCAGGGGTGTTTCATGAACAAGGCTCAGCTGGGTTTATTGTGGAAACCAGGCTGGGCTTAAACTTAAGCCCAACTCTTGGCTAATACAGTTGGATTAATTGATTCATGGTTTAAGATCTTCGATTTGAAGCACAGAATTCACAGACGGCAATGACATGGGAAGGGCAGGAGGGCTAGATTTACATGACAACTTGTTTCACTGCAGTAAGCCTGGTTTACCTGGCAATCATGTCCTCTGAAACACCCCTCTACATGAGTTGAAGCACATTTGAAGAACAGGGTCTTGATGAGCTGGGAGAGCAGTCCGTGCTGTCGGAGGTGTCTCCGTTGTTGTGAAGTCAGACTTTCTCTGTTTGCACTAGATTCAGCCTGAAGGGGCTCAATGCACCCTGTAAGGGAGTAATTTCCAAGATGACTAATTCTGAATAACATTAACTTCACATATTTCATACATTTTATTGAGTCTCTGTTCAATGGAAATGAAAACACTGTTACTCTAGCAATAAGGCAGCTTTATTTTGACAAGTTGAAGGATAGAATGGGGGCGAAAAGGGTGCTTTAAGTGTTAGATTTTACAACTAAGAACTAGGAAAGGTAACTGCATAATTGTTCTCAACATAACAGGTAAACGGCACTATACAAATTCCTCAATAATGCATAACTTCAATAATGTATCTCAGGAATGGTTCATTAGGTGGTTGACTGGTGAATCAATGTGCCTGAGGGCAGCTGATGGAGGAAAGGGGGATGATTGTGCTTGAAAACATAATTCAGATGCAAAGTAAAAGGCATTGCAACACCGTTGCATACAAGAACTATGAGATCTTGAAGAAGGTGTCCATATGTTGGTGCTGGAATTGGAGCAGTAGCCATATTGATTGATTGTTGGCTTGAGTGCATTCTTCCTCTCTGTTTCACATGAACTGTCTGCTCCTGTCTTTCCTTGGTTCATTTTGTTTTGTTTTGAAAACCAGATTAAAAATGCCATACTGGTAAAGTTCCTCCCTTCTAAGACGACAACCCCTGCTGCCCAGAAACCCTCACCACACCTACAAAAAAAAAAAAAAGAAAAAGAAAAAAAAAAATCTGTTTGATCAAAGTAGAGTTGTTCATTTCTCTGTAAATAAGATATTTGACTGTACTTTTCTATAACACTGGAGAGAAAGAGATGGAATCTAAAGGGAACATAATTGTTTTTCTTCTGTTTGGTTTGTTTTGGATCATCCTGCCTCCCCCCTTTCAGTCACTCATGTTCATGTTCTCAAGCTGTGGGACTGATTTTTAAGTGTTTGCATAGCTAGACAAGTCATCATTTGATTATTTAAATGTGTGTTAAGCTATTGTGCCCAAAAGCATTTAACATGTACAGATCAGTTTTTGCTAGGCTCATCTTAAGTTTGATTTCTTGATTGTACAGATCTATTAGGGAGAAAATAAAAGTTATTGAAAGTGTTTATGGTACTCTCTTTTCCCATATCTTCATTGGTGAAGGGATTCATGAAGTCATTTTTTTCAGTCAAGAGTTGCTAAATGAAAAGCCTGACACTAAAATCCTAAAGAATTCAATATAAGAAACTCAGCATAAGTGCAAAAAACTGCAATACTGCAGCACTGGTTATAGTGCCACTATAGATGCAAAGTTTCATCAGCAAAACTTGTTGGCTAAGGTGTGTGTGTGTGTGAGAGAGAGAGAGAGAGAGAGAGAGCACCTGACCTGCAGTGCTACATGCCATGCATGTGTGTTGTATAGTAGAATGCAATGTCTGATGGCATATAGGAATTGACATGACTTTTCTTGCTTTTGACATGACGAGCAGAGGTGCAACTGTTTCATAATGGCTAGATTTAGTTTTTCCAAATTCACAACCCTGGTATAGTACATGATGTTTTACCAGTGTGGCTTCCTTTGAATGGAACTGTGCCATTGTAAATGTTATCAGCTCCACCTGTGCTTTCCCTGCTATCGGTCAAAATGTCTGCCATAAAAAGGGTTGAATGTGTACAAAGACATTGTCCTGATGGAAAGATCTGAAGCTCACTGATCAAGAGGTGTTGTAGGTGAAGAAATAAGTCATATTAATTTGCTGGCAATATTCATCAATTTACTGATTAAGTTCTCTGAAACAAAGGGTGCAGAATATAATGATGCTTTCAATGAAAAGACTGAAAACATTTTCTCTAATGCACCCCACAATCTATAAGATAGTGTACAACACATTTAAACAATGAAGCAAAGTGCTTCAAAGAAGTGCTCAAAAGACCTTAAAGGACCTTAATGTCCAACTGAAATCCAATCATTTATTTTTTGCCTACTACAGCAACACATCTGCTCTTTTAATCACTTGTCTTGTGTTCTCTGCAAAAAGAATTGGAAAACAAAAGAGAAAAATTTATATTTAATATTTTTTTATTTTTTTGGTTTCATGATGGCTCCCTTTAATTTAGTGAAATGCCAGTCCATTATCAGCCCACATAGCTGAGACCTTATCTTGATACAGCAATAGTGTAAAATGATAATGTGGTGTTCTATCACAAGTAGAGCAGATAGTCACATTGAGCCTGATAGCATCCTGCTACACAAGAGCCACAAGAGACTCTTATCTGATACAAACATGGACATGTCTTATCCTGCTTAGCTTGTTGAGGTACTCTGCTAATGTCAGTTAGCAGGCTAGATAGCTAATGAACTGCTCAGCTGCAGCACATTAAACAGTGTGTCAACATACCTGCAACTGTCACTTCAGACCCGTTAGATGCTGCCGTGGTTCTTCCTCTTCAATACCACTGCTAACAGCACACTGTCTGCTCATGACTTGTAGCTACAGCAGTTTGTTTACTTTGTCACCATGCCAGCTGCTGTCAATCAAACACAGACACCAACACACCCCTCCAGCTGGCTCAGACAAAGAGGAACATTTCTGATATTTTCACCAAAGAACTTTTATCTTCATTTTTATTGATTAGAAAGTGATCGGCAATACATTTAAAACATGGCAGATAATTATTTTTGACTGCAAAATGAATAAATGTTATTTCAACTTAAAATATATATAAAAAAAGACAATAGAAAGATGTAAAAAGACAGCGTACCAGTCTATTGGCAGAGGACTGATATTCATCAGTACTTAGGTGAAAAGGCTGATTCAGAGCCTACCCCACACAGCCAAGAATGAACTCTCGTGTACTTATTCACTTTTTGTTGGGCCAAAAATAGTTTAATTTAAATATTTTGAAACAAAAACAGAGTGTATTTTTTAAAACTGTAAAAGATGCTTTTCCCCAGCTTAATGAAATGCTCAGATTCGCCCGCCAAAAACACTGATGGCATGATCTGAGATCCCTCAGTGCTATCTGCTTCCGTGTCTGTTTCTCTTCTTCTAGCAAATAGCAGTTTATAAAATATATCAAAGTCACTAATTGTGGAATTTGTCATTTTCACACTTTAGTGCTCCCCAGTGGTAGAATCAAAAAGGACACTGTGGCAGTGTCAGTGGAGTTCCCTCCATCACACTACTGGAGCTGAAAGTCACAGCGTTTCACTTGGATGGCAGACAGCCTCTCCAGTCAGTGATGAAGTAGAGCAAGTAGAGTCTACCCTTTAACCCTAACCATTTTCTTGAGTATACCACAACATTTCAACATTGAACATATGTAAATCTGCTGTTTTCACATTTGAGGTTTTTTTGGGACAGTGTCCCTGTTATTTTGTCCACCCTGACAGGATCATCATATAAAATTATGACCACACACAATTAGGCTACATATTTTCATTCATTTGACCCAATCACAATAATAATAACCATAAAAGCTCCAGCAGCTCTCTGTATAAGAGCTGCATCATACTGGAATCCATGTCAGTTTTTCCAGGTAGCAATCCATAAGAAGCCTGTGATGTTGTTTCTACTGTTTATTCATCTGCTGTGCCATTTAAAGGACCAGGGGCCCCTGAAGCTGCATAAAAACAAGCTACATAAAATACAACAGGAACTAAGATCATACAGCCATTCAAAATATAATTGTAAACTATGTCTAAAATGAAAAGCGATATAGTGAAAATAAAGTTTGTATTTGAACAACTCTTGATTTCTGTGTTGAGTTTCTTCAAATGGAGAGCTACACTTTGTGACAATAAATAATCACAAATACAGTCTCCTCTTGTTCTAAAAGCTATACAGAGCTCACACCTCAGGATGCCATGTTTTTATGGTTGTACCATTAGATCAAATGATAATATTCGAAATATTTTTGCCTCCTGTTATACTAGTCATAAACGTTTTCCCAGAATCCACATCATTTCGTGCACTATAGGACTATACATTATCACATCACAGCATCACATGGTCATATTCTGGATTAATCTAAAATAATCTACAATGATTAAATGTTCAAAGTTTATATATTTGAAACCATCCCCCAAATGTCAGTAGGTTTAATAAAAACAAACTCAGCAATAATATTCTGCAGTGGGTGGCTGTCAGTAGTTAAACTGGTGAGGAGTTCAGTCAAACTACCATCAGTAAACTTCCATTCTTTTTAATCTTATAACTGCATTTTAGGGCACTGAGATGTTGTAGCTAGATTACATCCTAATCAGTATTATGTGACTTAACTGATTTATATATTATATTAATATATACATATTACTGGTATCTGTTGATGGGCATTAGTTAGTTCATTGTTTGTATTCTACGTTATGTGCTGTATGTCTTTTATTCTGAAGCGCTGAGTGTGTTGTGGCTGACTTGACACTTCCGGTGAGCAGCTGAATTTCATGGCAGTGCTGCTGGTGTTGTAGAGGGACAGTATCCTTCTGGTTCCCATTACAATGATCAGGTCCGCCGTGCTGCTGCCTGCTGTGGTTCTCTCGACACTCCAGCAAACAGTGGATCCTGCCTGTTCACCCAGAACCTCCGCGCCTCTGCCAGTGAGTACCGCTAGCTTTGTTCCAGGTTTTTCCAGCCAGGAAGACGCGTTGGACGATGCAGTGTGAATCGTTGCATTTGGTGTAAACATTTCCCCTAGTTTACTGCTCCTCTTTGTAAACACCAACACAGCTATGGAAAAGAGTTGGTTTCACTAGTATGCTTTTCTTACACAGAAAATGAGTGGAATTCATCACACTTGTGTTTTAAATTCGATGACATATTTAGACTGAGCTAATTTGGGTTGGATGCTGCGACGGAGAATCAGTGGCCGAGGCCTTGTGGAAGACACTTCGCTGTCCGGAGGACCGTGTGTGCCGCGAAACCTTGTTTTTACGAAAGGCCGCTGCTAACATAGCTGTTATAGCATAACGTCGGCGTTATAGTCTCTTCTTTAAATGTATGTTGGGGTGACTAATCACAATATTTAAGACAACATTTGACAGTTGTGAGTTGGCTAACAGCTGAAGAATACCGTTAGCCAGTTAGCAGCGACCTGTTCCCGATTAGAGCACATGCAAAGAGGAACGCTTTAAGTAGCCAAACACTCCGCTGTGGACACCTGTATATTTCATTGTGGCCCTGTTTATCGACAAATAATAGGTACGTGATGAAACACAGTTGTGCTTTGATACACGAGGCACAAAGTATTTAATCAAATCAACTTGTTTTGTCAGCTGTTCCCCTCACAATACTCCCTCCCTCCAAACATACCGTGGTGAGCAGTGGAACGCTGCGGAGACGAGACTGTGTTTAACTCGCTTTTAACTTGAAACTGGACAGCCCTGGTCAGCACTGGAAGAGCTCTGTCACTTCTAAAGTGGACTACATATATATTAGTCATTAGTCGTGGCCACCAATTTCTGTCACACTGCTACCACTGCTGTTAATATTTTTTAAAATATTAAATAACCTTAATTCTAACAAAGCTCCGTTATCAGGAAGATAACCCATGAGAATGAAAATTGAGCTTCCTCTCGTCTTCCTCTTCCTCACAGTTTAGAAGTCGCTGTTGACGTCAGATTTTTGTGAAGGAATATTTTGAAGGATGGTGTTTAGAACCTGACTGGCACTGGATTTTTGAGGCTGATATCAATATTGGTGTTTGGGGAAATATATTGAGGTTATTTATATTAACATGAACACATATAACGCATAATATACTTTTTTTTTTTAATTGTATTTTAAATATGTACTGAGCAGAAAATTTACTTTTGTAAAATAATGTAGTCAGTGCCCTCTAGCGGACAAACTATGTAACAGCGGCATTTTATAAAAAACAAACCCAAACAAACAAGAATCTCTTTGAGATTTCTGCGATACTTAATATCTTATTGGTAGGCACATATGAATCATTTATGTGGTAGATTGTTTTTATTATCTTTCCTGAATTTGAAGGGGAAATTCTGTCAAAGTATAAAATTTGGTTGGAGTGTATCTGAAGCGACAACCGGCTTTCTCCCTTCTTCTCCAGTTTTTTTTTCCTGTTTTTCAGCAAGGGTATAAGATTCTCGCTTGTAGCATAAAGTTTATCACACAGTTTAACACTCTACTGTATGCACTACTCACCACTCCGCCCTCCGCCCGTGTCGACACAGGATCTGTTGAGGCCCAGAATTTAGTGTAGTGAGACCAACACACAATCACTGTAGTTGTGCACATAAAACAGATGAAAATAGACTTGACATGTAAAAATATGCTTCGGGTCACAGTTATGCGTGTATGGCGTGAGTGAAACAAGAGCCGTCATGTAGTCTGTGTAGACAGCTGTATCGATTGAAATAGAAGCAAATCTGTTATGTCAGATGAGACGGACAATGAAAAACGTGGCGCCTTTTATGCACCAGCTCCAGCACAGCGTTATCCTGAGGGGCTGCAGGGTAGTGGTAGCAAGCAAAGTCAGACAGTTGAAGTAAAAGTTGACTTTTAACCACCAAATGTGGAAATGCTCCTCGTTAATGTGCAGCTCATCAGCAAACCACAGGGATTGAAATGTTTTGTTGAAATGGTGCTAGTTTGTTTCTTCATAATGTTTCATTACATTTCCTATCTGCTCAGACGTAGACAGGCTCATAGATGCATTTATGTGTCTGTATGCAGTTTGAAGGTAAGATGCTCTCTCAAATGAAGACTACACCATCTGTTAGTACCAAAATGTTGCTACATGTTCAAATGTATGCATAATTATGCTAATTTAAAAAAATGAAATGAGATTTTATCAAACGTAGGAGAAACTTCAGGGAATTTGTTGCCCTGAGTTGGGCCTCTCAGGCAGAACTTCCTCTCAGGCTGTGTGCTGATTTCTCCTCAACTGAGCCATTTGATTGGTGGAGCTGACTGGGAGTGGCACACAGCCTGAGAGGATGTGCTGCCTGAGAGGCCTGCCTAAGGGCAAGACAGACCTTTAACTATGTCCTACTGAAATGATGGAATAATGGAGATAGTATGATGGTGAATTTATGTTTATGTTCTACAAGTGAGTTCAAAAGGTCAAGCCCTTAGTGGTTACTTGGTGGTAAGGTAGAATTCCTCTTCTGTTGAGAGGAGCTTTTACTCGATCCTATTCATGTACTATACATGAATTGGCCCAATGACAGAGCAGCATATGTTCAGGCTGCATGCAGTGATGTTAGAAGGCTATCCAGGAATTTGTCTGTGGGAAATAACTGAAATGCTGAGACACCAAGTTATCCCTTTTAATCATGTTTTGCCTATTAAACATGTTTGCTGGTTAGCAAAGCACAGTTAGATAATGTTTCCTGTAATTTTATACAGTGACTGCTGCCTTTTGTATTCCATCATCTGCTTCCTGTCCTATGGCAACACCCTGACATCCAGTCTTTAATTGTTATGGTGTTACCGCCTGTGTTTACTCTGCTCATGATAATTAACTTCTTGAATTGAGTCGCACGCAGATGTTTGGGCACCCCTTGACAAATAACAGATTTTGGTGATTTTTATTTCTTAATTGAAAAGATGTAAACACATCCTCTCTATGGTATGGGAAAACACTATTTTCTGCAAACAGTAATGCATAGTCACTCTTTATGTTATAAATTAAACAAAACAAACAAAAAAAATGAAACATTGTGGCATGTGCAAAAGTTTGGGCACCCTAAGAGTTCTGAAGAGTCAGATTGATGGGGCTCTTCTCATTTCTCTATTGTGTGCCTCCTTGTCTCCTCTCCTCCATCTCCTCTCTCTCCTCTGTCCTCCCGTGCCTGTGACATGGAGGTCATTTTCAGCACGCCATTTTTAAGGATGTCTCAATTCCTAAAATGCATCTGGCTTGCCAAAGGAGCTATGAGTGAGGATTCACAGGTGTGTCCTTTGTGGAACTCTTTTCAGATGTATGAAAGAGCTGGAATAGACAAACCGTGTGTGTGTCTGTGTGTGTGTGTGTGTGTGTGTGTGTGTGTGTGTGTGTGTGTGTCTACTGCAAACTTTAGGTTTAGTTGTGTGTGTATGTACCTGGGCCTGGTACAAATATGTCCACTTTTTGTCCAAACATCACCAAAGTTGATGGATATTTGTAGTTAAGCTGTTGAAGTGTTCAGCTTCTAATGGTCTGTGTTGGCTTGAACCCCAGAATCACCACCTGCAACTATATTTATTAATACTTGCAGTTAGTTGTTAGTAGACCTGTATATCCATTCTCACTTGGTCATGAAGAAAAATGTATAAAATGCATTTTAAAATTCCATAAAAGCTAAGATGCAAAATATCAGTGCTCATTTATTCAAAGTGTTGTTTATTAAGCCTTCATTGTAAGAGCATGGAACATCTGGCTGTCCTGCAGCAGGATATGATCCCTTTTTTTTTTTTTTTTTAATTTACATCATGTGCAGCTGTAGGATCTGAGGGCTAACTCTGCATTTGTCTCTAAATCCAGATGTGTATAGCTCTGTATAGTGCTGTATCTGACATAGACCCAGCCACACAAAGCCAGCTCTTTAAGTCTCCTGCTTGATGTGCCAGATGGCTCCTGGTGTGCTGCTACATTACCAGGTTGCACGTTGTTTCCTTCATTTGCATCGGCCATACTGATGGTGAACCAAAGAAGGGGAGACGAATCAACCTCGACTCCTGTGTTTCATACTTGCATCATACAGGCTGAACAACACAGTCATGTCTCACTTGAGCAGCCTATAAAGCATTCATATTCTACTCTTTGATCATTTCATGTTTTGCAGTCAGTCAGTCAGTCTGGTGTGTCTGGCTAGTGTGTATTGAAATAACACTCTCTTGTTTTGTGGAGTGAGGAGGAGGACGTTATCATTATCACTGACGATCAACACCATCCAGCCATTCACCATCCATTACTGTGGCAAAAGAAACCAACAAACTAGAATACAGTATACACCATTATTGAGTTTTATTGAATTTGAATAATGCATTGAATAATGAATAGCTAATATAACTGCCTTCTCATTAACAAAAATAAAACTGTATGGCGGTAAAACCAGTCCAATGGAAAACAACACCTCCTTGCATTTACCATCATATAAACAACCCTGGTGTATTTCATTTCATCTAAACAGTTGTTTGACACCATGTTTCTCATGATGCATGTTGCAGCTCAATTTCACTATTTAGGACTAACAACTGCTCTCACTTTTCCTTTGCTCATCTCCTCAGTGTGTTTGTATTGGTTGTTATCAGTGTTACCATTCTTCTCTCTGCAGTCCAGGTCCAGGTAAGCTCTGTAACTAGTGTGAGCAGTAGTGCAGCATCTCTCTCTCTCTGGCATGGTCACAGACAAGTCTCTGTGCAATAACGGTGTCCTCCGCTATGTTGCATCTTTCCAACTCTTTGTTGACTAAGAACCCTCGTTTAGCTTCTGCTCGTCAACGGGACAAGAGACACAACTTCTTACAAAAGCTCCAGAGCTCAGGATAAGAAGTGCTGATGTGTTGATGTAGAACACATCAACTGTGGTCTTGTGGACCGAAGGACATGAAGTTTACAGCATTTGCCTCATTGAACACAAAGGTCTTAAACTACTGTGAAATCGCATCACCTACAATTAGATGCAAATCAAATCACCAGCCAATCAAATCAAAGCAACATGAATGTGCTGACCAAGTGAATACTCCCTGTCAAACTAAGGGACTTGGTGTAGGAAAGGTAATGGCAGTTGTTAAAGAGAATATTAAAATCCACTTGTAAACAAATATCTGTGTTCTATATAAGAATAATGGCAAAAAATATATCATTTAATTAACAGCAATAGTCTATTCCACTCTTTCTTATTCCTATAATTGACCAGCAGAAATTCTGCCTGTCAACTGATCATCCTGCTGGCTGATATGGAACAAAATCCCATCACGATATTTCACATCAGTCGATATCGTTGGTCGATATATTACGATATAAATCAAAAGGACTCTTTGTTAAGTTTAAAGGCGTTACATTAACATTACTGTAATTCAGGCTAAAGCAGCAACAGATTAAATTTCACATGTAAATGGCAAGACAATGGTACAATTACACTGCAGTCTTATTAATAGAATTGATCTGTGGTGATTCCATTTGTGGGCAAACATTAATGAATGTTTTCCCCCTGAACCAGTAAATGTGTTTATCTTTTCCTTTATACATTATGTGGTCACTAAGTGGGATAAAACAAGCAGGTGTTGTATGTCCTCAGTAAATCAGCATCCATGGTCAGCATCGATGCAGACTCACTGTTTGAAGGTTTAATAACCCACTTCCACTCTGCACTAGTTAGTTTGGGATGGTTCTTAATATGGTGGACCCTCCACATGAACGTGCAAACAGAGTGGAAGGTGGTAGGGAGAGGGTGTAGGGCTAGTGTGGAAAAGACCCCTAATGTACTGATGTGCACTGCAGAGCCAAAACATCAGCACGTGTCCTTATGTTTAGTGTGTGTGTGTGTGTGTGTGTGTGTCAACCTAGCCTGACGTGGCTGTAACTCTATTCCAGCCACATGATTTGTTCAGCATTTTCATTGGCATTTTGTGTTTGTATGTCAAAACATGGATGGAATGAGTTCTGTTGACCAAGTCTTATATTTCTATCAAAGAGAAGTTACTTGTCGTTTTATTGCCCAGCCCTAGATGAGGGACTTCATCTGGCTCTGCAGGCACTCATCTGTCCTCTTTGAGTGAGCAAACATCAAGACAAAGTCCTTGTATGAAAGTTGCTTGGCAATAAATATCATTCTTATTCAATTCTAAACATTTTAAGACATGTATAGACCTTGAATATCAAAAACTACATTTAAGACGTTTTAAGGATCGGCGATGGTGGCAGTGAGGCAGTCTAACATGGATGTTATTATGAGATTAAGATTAACAGAATCACAGATTATCATAAATTGGGCAACAGATGAGCCGAGGTTGAACATCTAAAGTGACTGGCGGTTCATGTAGGCAGGAGAGCAAACAAGTCACCACATTAATCATCAGCTGTATTATTTCAGAGACGAGCAGCATGAGGAAGGAAGTACAAAAATAAATCTAAAAAGACACTTAATAGGCATTTTGAGAAGTGACGCTACACCACCATCTCAAGATTAGTATAGTCCACAATGACATTACAACACACATTCATTGGACATCTACCAGTGTAGCTGGTCAAGGAAAAGACGACTCACTTTTTTTTTGTTGCTTTAGCTACTAAGCAACTCTCTCTCATATACTCACACACACTCTCCGAGGACACAGAGTCCTGGATTGTGTGCTAAATATAGCATGGTTCTTAGGTGCAGATTAATGTGATGTTGTTGGGAAGATATGTTTGTGAGTGCATGGCCAGGGCATGGTATCACATACACACTAATACTTTCATGCTCTCATTCTGTGGCAGAACTAGGCTAAAAGCTCTTGATAGTGTTCTCACTAGAATACTGAGCACCAAAAAAAAAAAAATTGAAATATTTTGAAGTTGAACTAGACAACATGTGATACCATAATGATATGACACTTCATCAATAGCAATAAGAAAATAGTTTGATAGTTTCACTTGAATGCATTAAATATAAACTGCCATGAAGGCACATAACAAATAGAAAAGTTCAGTTGCCATGAACAAACCCCAAGGGTGCCCCACCCCTCACACATAAACAGCCTATCATATCTCTTGATAATGGAGCCTGCTACGAGTGACAAACAGCCCATCATTTAACAGGTGTGTTGTTCGGTTGCGTCATTGACACAACAGAAACAGCATGGAGTGAGAAAATTCATTAAAAATGAATGTGTTTACTTTTTTAATTTTAATTATTACCCATGTGCCTTGATAAAGTGGTTAAATTCATCATCAGTCATTTTGAGATGCTAGGTAAATGACTGCAGGGAAAGTAAAACAAACAATGCTGTCCATTCTAACCTGGTCATCTTGCCCATCAAACAGCACACCCACCCACCTAAAATATGTGTACGTGAGTTCTGATTGGACAAACACAAAAAAAAACCTTTTTTTTTTTGTTATTTTGGTGCTGTTGTGCTTAACCAAGCAGCTGTAGCCAGTTTTGCTGGCTGTCACATGGAACATCTATGGTGCCATGGCTTCTCGGAAAAAGTATTCCAGCTCAAGACTCAGGCCAACAGGAGGTGTCTCAGGGTGGGTCACCTGAAAGTCCAACAGTGGCACTGCCGGCAGCAGTTCCCATAGAGTCCTGATCTCCCAACAAGCTTCACAAACATCACCTTGACTTTCTGGATTTACATGCATAGCCAAAAACAACTTGTTCAAAAGTGCTTGCACAGGAAAGCTTAACACCAGTTAAACTTAAGAGAAATTTTTGGAAACCAAACACACCTCATATCAACAAACCCTTTTGAGTTTTTTCTATCAAGGGGATCCAAAAGACAGCGGTATGAATACAATAAATGAATACATTAAAAACCAGCTCACACACAGAGTAATGAAAAGTTGAAGATTTTCACTGTAAACTGATGAATCTACAGATGTGTCAGGTGATGCGCTGCTGCGTGTATCTGTAAGATACAGCTACTGATATTTGAATCCCCAGGTGGCCAGTTTAAACTTGCCAACCATGTGGCATGTTTTCAGACCAGCCTCTGTGCTTGGACTCTGTCCATTGCCACTTGTGGCTATATTTCTATCTATTAAATTCTTTTTGACCTAAAGCAGACGTGTTGAGTGTGAAGATGCCGTTATTTCAATAAATCTAAAAACTACAACTAACTACAGATGAAATCAGATTAGTTGTTCCATATGTTGGTAGATCAGAAAGTGTTGAGAGATGGACTAATATGGATGATAAGTAAAGAATAGAATGACACCAACCTTATGCTTTAATTTAACTCCACCAAGCATTGATCTGATCAAACTTGGTAGAGTTTGATTTGGTATTCTAAAACAGCTTTGAACTGTTTCTCAATCTAGGCTGCTGCTTTAAAACAGGTGTACAGACACGGGCTTGCAGAGTTGTTTACAATAAAACAACTCGGGTTTCCTTTTGTAGTTTGGACAGCCATTAGAATGATCAAAAATTGACAATAAATGATCAAATGAGTTTTTATTATGTTTTATCCTATTTCAGATCTTAATGTTATCATGGTATTGTTTCCGGTATTTCAGTATCTTGTATAAAGCTGGTTTGGGTTGTGAAGTTAGTGGAGAGGAGAACACAAACAGGATTTTGCAGCCATAGTTGAGCTGGATCATGATGCAGCAACATCTGATAGAAATTAGGAGTTAGGGTTTTGTAGTTAAAACATGAGGACACGCATAATTCACTCAGTGACCCATTTATTGTGATTGATCAGATGCTGTAATGAGATCCCTTGTCAGGGCCCCCTGAGCAGCGCCTTTAGAGATGTGTGTCAATCCAAGTCATTTTTATATTTTCTCTAAATCTAATCACAGCCTTACTATCTGTGTGGGCTGTATTCTCATTCTCTCTCCATGTATTGTGCCTCAATTCTATTCCTGTATCATCTAGTCCTCTTGTTCTTTGTACACACACACACACACACACACACACACACACACACACACACACACACACACACACAGAGCTTCAGTGTGGCAAGGCTATTTGCAAGGCTAGGGCAGGCATCTTGTTTACATCAAAGCCAGACTCTTAGTCAATGGGAGACTAAGAGAGGAGCTCTGTTTATAGGCTGTGGATGGGACCTGGCACTGCCATGTGGCACAGGGCAGCCGCCAGCGACAATGAACCCCCAGTGAAGCAGGAAGGAGGGGGGGGGGGGGGGGGGGGGGGGTGAGGTGAGGAAAAGAAGGGCAGGAATAGAAAAACAGATTAAAGGATTGCTACAGCTAGCTTCTGCCTCCAGACCTCCACATTTTTGGCATACCATATATCTCAGTCAGTTCTCAGAGTCCAACATACACCAGGCCCACAGTATGCACAAGAATGTTGGAACATAGCCCCTAATATAACGTAAACCTTTAGGTACCTTGTGAAGCTTTGGTAAAAGGTTTGTCTTTGTGTTTCCACTGTATTTTCCAACCAGAATGTCACAAATATACACCATAAACAGGCAACAGTGGGATTATGTTGTTGATATAGCATATATCATTCTACAGTCTTTATTATTAATACTCCTCAGACCACTTTTTTGCAGCTTAACTCTTTCCACATTATTCATTGTAGAAACTTGATTCAAACATCAAAACATTCAACTCAGTAAGACATGTGTATTATTACTTTTCTCATTCATACCCTTCATACTTTCCGAAATATTTCTGGCAATTATGCTCCATTCAAATGAATGGACGGAATGTTCAAAATTTACACATTTTGTAGAGACTTCATTCAAGCTTTAAACGGGTCACAACACTTGGGACTTTCTCACATCAATTCAACACTTTCATATCATTCATACTTTTTACACAATCACAGTCCCCAGAGCACAATTTATGCGTCAAAATGTAGACAACTTTGTCCCCTCTCATCCAACGTCACGTCCACTGAAATAGGACTTTTTTTTTTTGTTTGTTTTTTTAAACATTGCCAAAGAGCACAGAGTGCTAATAGACATATTATCTGAAATGGTGACTTCTAACCTGCACAGCTTCACATATGCATTTTCAGTGAAGTTTCAGGTCGCTCAAACAGATTTTTTTTTCAATGTGACTTTTAGTTTTTGAGTTATAAGAAGTTGTTTGGTGCCTATTCTGACATCTTGGCTAAAGTATTCCTATGTCAGTGCTTGTCTCACAGGTCTCCCCCCTGCCACAAGGCTCCACTGTCTCTATAGCAACCTGTGACTCATTCTCTGTTCCCATGGTGGATTGATGTTAAGCTATTTTTGGCACTGATGTGCGAAGATCTCCTCTCCAGGAGCTGCCATCTTGCTTGTGTGATGTCATCTGGAGCCAGAGTTTGCGCAGTAGAGTCGGGCGGTGAAACCTCCATCAGGTGTCTAATTAAGCCAGCCATCGGGGTGGCAGTCATAGACGTCCATATCTATGTACAGTCAATGATTTTTAGACCTCTGTACTTTTAAACTATTAATAGTCTTCAACTGTTTCAGGTTCAATTAACAATTCAAACCTGCCTCTGTCTCTTACACTTCATTGCTTACTGATTATTTTACATCCTTCTCCCCTTTCCCACTTGTTCAACTTTTCATACCGCTTCAGTTGCTTTTTCATGCATTTTCAACTCTCTGCTGATCAATATTCCATTCGTGCCTTAAAAGGCTCCACATCTTTCATATAGTTTTATTCAACTTTTAAACCCCATTCATACTAATTAGACCTTTTCCCACTTTGCCAACTCATTCATACTCCTTCAGTTGCTTCTTCATCCATATTAAAGCCAGCAATCCAGTTTAGCATCAGCCTTTTGACAGCCAGCTTTTTTATGAGCTATTCAATAGTTGATTGAAGTTGACTGTTGTGACAGACAACAGCTGAAGAAGTATTGATCTAGTATTGATTTTCTTTCATATAAATGCTGAATCCATGTCTTTGTTGCAGCTGGTGTTCAGTCTGTTTCCCCATCACTTCATGGTTCCCCTTACAGTCTATGCATGAACCCAACCAACCAATAGTCTTGTGCATGCAATGCTTGACCTCATACACAAAAGGGTTTACTTAAAGCAATTTAGTCTGTGCAAAGTGTCTAAAGGCAAAAACATGTATACCTTTTTCCAACAGCACTGGAAGGTTCATCATAGAGCAGGACAGGATATGATTAATGGAGCACAAATGGGGAGTTTGCGGCATTGTTTGAACTGTGATGTTTTAGTTTTCTGTAGCCTTGTTTCATGTTTTTTTTCCCTGAACTGTTTTTTTTCCCCCCTATTTCTGCTGCACCGAGAAGTTCTGTCCTTTGGTTTCTAATCGCTGAGTCCAGCTCCTTCTGAATGGCCTCCTCTCTCAAAATACTAATTAGGGGCCTGGGCAGTCCAAATATTTGCTGTAATTTGTCTAAGAAGAGTTTTTCTCCTTTTCCTTTTGACTTTTTGAATGGATATCTGTGGGGCTGGAGATTTCCATGTATATCCCAGTATCTAGTAGCTGTTAGTGGTCCCCTCACATTGATTGAGCTACTGCAGGATGAAAATCAGCAGAACTCTGGGTCCCAGCTGAGGATCACTGATGTAATTGTAGAATTATATCATGCTTGCCCCTGCTAACACACTGCCCATCTTCTCTCTCTGTAGGTGCTGATGACTGTGAAGTAGCTATGCATGTTCCCTGGGGGATTTTGGCTCTAATTTCCACCTGGTGACAGGTACTTGGACATTTAATTTCTGTCACCATCTGGCTATTCCAGTCCCTTAAAACCCTATAATACAGTCAGCCATGCTGGATGCAGCTCAATAACGAGTAGCATTGGAGGGGGGGAACTCCAGTTTTTCTTTACTCCCATCAAAGGACTGCCATATTTATCTTAGAATGAGAAACTGAGCAGAGAAGAAGTGAAAATAAAGTGAGACTGAAGGGGCCAAAGTGCTTGTGTTGGTGACAGAAAAGAAGAGCCATCCTATCAGTAGGTTGGCAGTACCTGAGGCAGCTAGGCCCTGAGGATGACCAGCCTGTTCAGGCGCAGCAGCAGCAATGGAGGTTCCAGAAGCAGCGGAAGTGGCGGTGGGGGTGGCAGTGGACAGGGGCAGCTCAACAATAGCAGGCCCAACCGGCAGGTCCGCCGCCTGGAGTTCAACCAGGCTATGGAGGACTTCAAGACCATGTTCCCCTCTATGGACTATGAAGTAATTGAGTGTGTTTTGCGCTCCAACAACGGAGCTGTGGACGCCACTATCGACCAGCTGCTCCAGATGAGCATTGATGGACAGGGTTCAGATGACAGCTCAGACTCAGATGACAGCATCCCACCAGAGGTCAGTGGAAAGGGTCCAAGGTCATCAACACCACTGGGAAATGTAACGCAAACCTAGCCTGATGTGTTTTTAGTGTTGACACATGACCAAACCTTTCACTCTTATAATCCTCCACAAGCTTGTTTTTTGCTTAGAATGAATTCTGTGTTGACTCATAGTAGACAATCGCAGGCCCCAACAATCCTGGGTATAAATAAATATAAAGTAAAGCTACAAATGCAGTCATTGTACAGTAACTTTAATGACTCTTGGTTAGGTAAACCAGAAATTACGAGTTTTCAGGTTTTCTGCAGATGAGGTTAGGCTGGTGTTATTTTTGGTGTTTCAGAGTCTTTCATGAAAATAAATCAGAACCACAGTGGGTCTATGTAGACTATAGAGCCTATTGGGCTATTTCTTGCAACTAAAGAAATAGACCCCTGACAAATTGCACCCTGACAAGGATAACTAGCTAGTCTGCTGACTCCATTCAGTCACAGGACATTCACACAGGGATTCATGACCTGCTATAGGTACTGCTGACCAGAGCACTTATTGATTTTATCCCAACCTGAACATGAAACCATAATATATTGCCTTCTGGTCTCTCTGCATCTCCCTTTCTAAACACTTGGAATACTCAGACATGTTCTTATGACCTGATTTGTGTGTGTGTGTCATAGAGCTGACAGAGCAGTGAAACCTCAGGCTCCATAGTGAGGACACCATTTTTCTTTACAGCAGGAATGTAGCTGAATTTTATAAATAGTCAAATGCTTAGCAATGGAAATTGACTTACGTAGGAGTGAATGCTTAGTGTAAAAATAAATAAATGACACAGAAGATGGTACTCCTGAATGGAGTGCTGCAGAACTGTAACATTCAGGCTTGTACCAAAATAAATCAAAGATCACAGGGAGGTCTAAATTTAGCATATTATATTTGATGATGGCCTAAACCTCAGATAAATGACTCTAATTGGAATCAAAGTGGAATTCTTGCAATATTGCAAGTGCATGAGGGTGAGGCAAGACATGAAATGAAACACCACTTGTGTAATGCTGTCTGTTTCTTTTTAGATTCTAGAGCGGACACTCGAACCTGACAGTTCAGATGAGGAACCGCCTCCAGTCTACTCTCCACCAACATATGATATGCACATTTATGACAGGAAATATCCAGAAGCCCCACCAACACCCCCACCAAGGTAAGGAAGAAGGGCTGGACTCTTGGTAACCCGGTGCTCCTACCAGTGCTCGAGGTGTAATGTTTGATGGAGTTGCATCTTGTTAAGGCCAATACTAATACTCCTGACTGTCTTTAGTATTTTTGACACATTCTAGACTAAACCATACACAAACGAGTGTAAGCAATACAGGACAGTCAAAAAATAAGATTACCTACAAGGTCTTATCATGCATTACTTCACTCATTAGACCCTTTTTAGTCTAAATGAAATATGGGACACAAATGGACATTTCCTCTTTCTGGCCTTCCCGTTTGTGAGTGGGCAATTTAAAAGATATTAATAATTCAGAGTAGTTTCAAGCAGTTAAGATGATAATGGACTTAATACAGTTGATGATGTGTCCTTAGATTTGAAGCCCAGCCACCTCCAGGTCACCAGCAGGTCAGAAGCTACCGGAACTGGAACCCTCCTTTGCTTGGAAATCTCCCAGATGATTTTCTGCGGATCCTCCCGCAGCAGTTAGACAGTATAAAGGTAAGATCATGAAATGGTAATACCTACAGTTGTTGCATTAAAGTCCATTTGAAGTTTGTCATGCCACAGAAAAATGTGTTATTAACTACCCAACTAAATTTGAATGAGTTAAATAAAGTAAAATAGAGTAACTTTAGGAGTCACTGTTTGGAGTTTGGTGCACTCAACGTAACTAACTTCTTTGCTGAAACATCCTTGGTGACTTCATTGTGGCCATCACTCTTGGATGCCTCTCATTCTGTGCTTTTTAGTGAAGTGCTGCCCAGCAAATGCTCTCCCTCCCGCTGGGGGAGCAGCACCACCGGTGCTGAAGCAGAATCTGCTAGCTGCTCCACATGTCAACGGACACTTCAGCTGGACTTAAAATAACTCTTTGAGCGCTAACATTGACCAAAACTGACCCCATTCACGAGTAACAGTGGATTATCCTAAGTGAATCCTAGTTATCTCGTGTATATATAGAATATAGAAATATTAGGTTTGGGTTTTGTGTCTCTTACTACTCGCCCAATTCCATGAAAACTCAGCCAACAACTCAATTTTCTGATAGACCATCAGATGTGGTTTAAAGCTACTTTTCACTTTGATTAAAATGGTTTGGAAATAGTTGGACAGATTTGGGATAATGTAAGTACATAACTCAACAAAATATATAACATAGATCTAGTCATCTAGTCTAGACATTTTAATGCAGGAGTGCAGCATGATATAGCTTTTAAGAGAGCTTTAGTGAACTACCATTCACAAGGTCAAAAATAAAATATTCATTTACATACAGTAGAAAAACTAGTTCACAGAATCAGAAGGCAGATGACAAGGATAACCATGTCTTAACAAAGATGAAATTAATGATATGTAGGTTGGTTTCTTTAGTCAAATACTCTAAAAAAGATCATTAATAATCAAAGGTGGAAAGTGATCAATGACTGAACCAAATTAGAATAGAGAGTACAACAGTTTCAACAAAGGAAAGTCTGTGTTACTTGGTTTTATGGTGGAGGCCTGGAACCAAGGAATGCTTTGAAGCCAGGCTCTTAATGTAAAGGGGATCATCCAAAAAGTTGGTGTGTGTTATCAGATGTTGTCCTCCTCTTTTACACACACACACCAACATCCTGTAGATCACTCTCCATGTATGGGTAGGATGGCAGAGGTGTGGTTTTGGGGGTTGGGGGATGTATCAGGGAGAAATAGGCTGTATGCACTACACAGGAAAAAATGCAATCTGATGTATGACTAAAGTGGTAGGAAAAACACATTCAAACTTCTAAAAGGCATTAGTGTGGTTTGCGAAATGGTTGTCATTTAAAATATTCATGTCTTGTAGTAAACGGATTGAAACATGCAAAGTCACTCATGATCGATACCAATCTCATATCTGTGTTTTAAGGCTGGAGCTGAGAGGCCTAACTTAGCATGATGACTGGGAGCAGGGAGAAGTGGCTAGCCTGGCTCTCACAAAGTCCAAAAATCCACCTGCCAACACCTCTTTAGCTCACTAATTAACATGTTATATTTCCTTTTGTTTACTCCGTACACAAAGAGAAATGTAAAAGCATCAGTTTGTGGTTTAAGGGGGATCCATCGACAGGGTCTGTCAGCATAGGTGTTAGTTCAGGTCTCTGTACAGACAGGATGATACCAGAACTGCCACTCACACTGTGATGACAAGACTCTGAGTCATAAAAGTTCCCAGGTGTGTTCACCAACAAGTAGCTCCAACCTTAAACTGCAAACTGTGGTTTTTACACATGTTTGTTTACAAATGAAATACTGTACAATGTGTTAATTAATGAGCTTTAGCATACCCTGCTTTATCGTCTATTTTACTCTAAATGGGAGCATAATTTACAAAATGAACATCATGATGCATTGAAGAAAACTTGATACAAGCGATTGAGACCATAAACTCATTAGGAAAAGGTTTACTGAGGTAATAAATCAAGTGAGAAGTAGGGTCATTTTCCCAAACACCTTTTATACAATCGGACTTCTTTTTGCAGCCAGTGGAGTCGCCCCCTGCTGGCCGTTAGAAACAGTGCAGGTTTAAGGCACTTCTGCATTGATTTCACTTTTCAAACAGAGAGCTACCTGCTTGATTTATTAGTAGCTTTTCTAATAGAGGGTAGTAGTACTGAGGGTCTTTTAGTTGAGAATATACAGAATAAGCTCTACACATGACCTCTAATCAAACTAAATAAATTGATGTTATAACCAATCATTTCTCCTGTCTTTACCTTAGCAGAGCTCTCAGAGCAGTCTGTCACAGCCTTCATCGTCATCCTCTTCCTCGGTCTCTTCGATAAGCCACTGGACAGCCCCGTCAGGTTCTCAGTCTGGAGCCACGGGGACCACTGGAGGTCCAGGTCTGACGACAGGAGCTACAGAGCAAGATAAAAAACTGAAGCAGTATCTTGAAGATGAGCGCATTGCTCTGTTCCTACAGAACGAGGAGTTCATGAGAGAGCTGCAGCGAAACCGGGAGTTCCTCATCGCCTTAGAGAGAGGTAAGACTTTCTGTATATTTTGTTCATTATACATTGAGAAATTCTGCTCATAAGTCAAGGTCAACAGCTGTACTGTTTTGGTGGGATAGTATTATACTTAGAATATTGGTTACTGAAAAAAGTGCATAGAATGTAAAAACATGGACACTGGAGGTGGTGCAATACTTTGCATTATGCCTTGAGATTCTGACAAGCCCTTTTAAAGGCTGTTGTCATCAAAAGCCTTTGTTTTTGTCCTGTTATTGCCATAATTTGCCTTGATACAAGTTCTATGCTTGTCTCTTTGGAATTACTTTTGTCTCAGTAATGAAACTTAAATGTATGATCACAAACCACACAGCAATACCAGCAACCCAAAGCTAGTAACACTTGAAAACAAAGTTGTTAAAATTAAGAAACAAAAATGGGATTTCCTGGGAGTTTTGAATGCAAACATGATGATTGCGGATCAAATGCTTAATCCTACATTTGAACGTTAAAAGGTGACAGTCCCTGTGAGTCCCAGCACCATCTGTTTTAAAGGACATACAAATGAATTGTTGTGTGCCACTCTCTGGTGTGACTAGACGCATACTCTGCCTGGAAAAAGTGGAAAGCCACCTAGGAGCTCTGATGCAAACTTTGGACATAACCAGGTCAGCTTTCTACCCATGCTTCCAGGCTTTATGATAAGCTATAGCTAACTACGTTACATCTACACTTCTGTTCTTAAGACAGACACAAGATTGGTATCAGTTTTCTCATCTCAAGAACATAAAGTAAATAAGCATATTTACCAAAACTAGCTTTGTCACATTTCTTACTGTTACTCTTTTTGGATTGCTGTTGCTGCCGTTTGCCTTGTTATCTACATGTCTTTGCTTTTCTTTACTTGGACAGAATTAATTTCATATGTCTCCATTTGTCATAGTCTTACATCCCTCAGCTTATGATCAAGGCATTTGCTTCCATGCGTTTATTAGGTAGATTTAGAGGTCAAGTTGTGCCTAGACCACTCTCAAAAGTTTACAAGGAGAAGTTGTCTAAGGTCACAATATTCATAGTTTTATTCTTTAGTTTTATAACATTCATATTTATATTTCTGATGTTAAGAATTTCAGATTTCTGGAGGGAAAAGCTGACTCCATTCTTAGATGAGAGTTAGACTTTGACTCTCAGAAAGTCAGAGTCTGATGTTTAGCTCAGAATAGACTTCGGCAATTCCAAGTTTAAGCTCAGGACATTTTTTTTATTTGTCCCCAATACCCATCTTTACAAGATGAACAACCGTTAACAGCCAGACAGTTTTACACAGGTTCTTGTGTATGTCATCTGTGGAAATACTGCCTTTAAGTGCTCAAGCTTTGCTGGGATGAACTGTTTTCATCTGACACTGGCGAAGATGAATTGATGAATTGATGAATTGGAGGTGTAGAAGCTCATCACATCTTGATTCCTCACATCAGTGGTCATAACATCTGCTCTCTGTTTTTAGATCGCTTGAAGTATGAATCAAAGAAATCAAAGTCCAATCATTCATCTAGCATGGAGAGTTCCACAGGTAGATATCACTCATTAAGCTTCCTCTGCCAAGCTATTTGCTACTGTGTCTGTGCAAACTGGATTCTACTGAATACTGGTCTGTGTTTGTCTATGCATTCACTGTGATATTTGTTGGTTGTGTCAAAGATTTGTGCTACAGACATCATACTATAAATTCTTGTGCATCTACAGTTGATGATGTGTGTGATTTGAGCATGTACATACAGTATGTGTGCAGTGTGGTAGTGTCACTGTGTGTGTATGTGTGTGTGTGTGTGCGCGCAGGAGAACAGTACTCTGCAGCTTCAATGGAGGCTGCCTCAGATGATGCCCTGTTCAGAGACAAACTCAAACACATGGGCAAATGTAAGTCTCCTGATTTACACTTCGAGTATTTCACACGCCAAGATCATGCCACCAAATTAGTCAATGACACTGAATGTTTTCCCATTTTCAGCAACAAGAAAGAAGCTGTTTGAAATTGCCAGAACGTTCTCGGAAAAGACAAAGAGGAGAAAGTCAAAAAGGAGGATGCTCCTGAAGCACCAATCGTATCCTTTGCTTTATCTTACTCACATTATCTGGCTAACATCTTGTTTTGTTGTAAAAATGAATGTTTCAAAGTAGTAAAGCACTACCATTCCCTATTAAGACCACTACTGTTGAGGTTTCTGCTGCTCACATACATCAGCAGTCATGGATCAGCTTTGTCAAACTGTCATTTGTTTGTCTACATCCGTGAATCATGATACTGATCTGGCCTGCTAAGTTACAGTTTTGGTTTTCTTAATGAAAACCTTCCAGACTGGGCACAGCCAACTCCACAGCCAATCTTCTTGATGATGTAGAAGGAAACCCCTGTGGTAAGAAACTCATGTCACCCACACAATGTCAAACATTGAGGTTTTGTTAATATGCTATAGAGGATGATCAACTCATGAACATGTACAAAGCTTGGAGGAGGATAAAATCAGCTTGAAGCAAGTCACTGGCCTGTATGGCTTGAAAGGTTTGCCCTTGTCCTTCTCTATGATGGTCAGCTTAGGAATAGCTATAAACACTTTAACCTTCAAACGTAGTCAGACAAGTCAAATGCAGTTGTGCATTTCTATCATAATATGGCCCTTGGGCTGATAAGCTTCCTGGACTCTTACTTAAAAAGGCGTGGTGATGTAGAAAATATCTTAGTGTCATGGCATTCCTGCTCTTAACAAAAAGCGTTTAGATAAAGAGGTCATGATTGTTGTGGACTTTCTGAGCTGATGTTGGCAGTTTCAGTTGAAGAAGAACAAAAGATTTTCTGGGAATACTTTCATGACCTTGATCAAGGGAGAAAAGGGAGTCCACGTCTGAACAGGACGTTGTGTCCGACTCTTCTGTCCTCTGAAAATCCAAGACCAGCCTTTTAAGCAAATCAGAGATATTGGTTTATCACTTTCAAATCATAAGTCTGTGACCTCCAGTTATGTTGTATCTCAGGTCTTTGTCTGGTTTTGTCTGGCAATGGCCTGCATTCTGGCCTTGGTTTGCCTGCTTATTGACTATACATGCCTCTTATCTTCTGTTTGTGAAGACAAGAGGGTACAGTTCGACATTACTAGCTTTGTCAGCCCTTATTTATGGAAATGTGCATAGCACTTCCACGCTCAGGCCTAAATTAGGTTGTAAGGTCTACTGTTGGGGTGAGCCAAAGTTCCTACCACCTCATTGCTTAGCAGTGTTGATAATGAAAATTGCTGTCAATCTGTCAGTCCCTCTCAGGGTTTAGGTTTGTCCTCTACCTACTGATATTCATGATTATATGGAGATGCATATATAAATATGTTATGTGTTTTTATCTGCGTCCAGAGGAAGATGGTCAACCTGGAAGAGCAGTCACTCAGGAAGAGAATGAACAACGCAATGAGCCAGTATCATGGTAAGCTTTTCATCTGTCATTCTACATGGTGCTTCAGATGTTGCCTTACAAAGATCACATTGCAATTTGGTGCACACAAATCCACGTCCACCACTCTGCTGACAGGTAAATCTGATTGCATACAACAATCTTCAAACATATAGAAACCATAAGAACACCTGACCTAAGCATTCAAGTCCATATTAGAACAGCCAGCTGCATCATATGTCACACACACACACACACACACAGAAACCCAAGATAGTAACTGAAGCCAAGCCAACCACCTACAGTGATGCATTAGGTGATGCAAAGCAGCAGGGACATTTGCAATGAGTGATGACACATGAAGTGAATCTCTTATATCATGATTATAAACACTGTATGTACTGTATAAGTAACTGCTGAGATCTTGGAGCACAATGACATCACTGCCACAAAATCCAACAGGGAAACAAACACGTCATGACCAGACAGGTTGTAAACAAACCACCAGATTAGTCAAATTTATTTAGAAGAGAAAACAAAGATTATAACCCAAACTCTCTGTTGCAAACTTCTGTCACAGTTTATGTGTGTCCTCATCCTGTCGGATCTATTTTTAGAGGTTTTGCCACATTCACATGTGACATTTTGCCACACACGGAGATCTTAGCAATTACTTTGATGGATACAGTGTTATTAATAGATGGGGCTAAAGTGCAATCTTCCTCTCCTGCTGGTCCAGATAAAATGAGGCTGACAATGCTGGAGCCAGCCACACTTTGTTCTAATTCACTTTGAGCCTCCACTGGGTCTAAGGTTGAATTTTAAAAAATTTTTTTTTTTGATTGTTTCACATAGGAAATGAATATGTCACTGTTTCCCTCTGGCCTCTAGGTGGTGCAGTTTCATCACAGCTTTAATGAAATGTAGTCAAGTTTCTATTCTTTTTCCACTGAAGTATGTGCCCTGTACCTGACTGTGTGTTTGTCTAAGAGCCCCTTCTCCTCTACCTTCTTCCTCTCAACAAAGCCTGAAAATAAAAAAATGTCCTTATTTTCCAGTGTATCAAAAGACTTGATTGTTGTGCTTTCTGTTTTTCTGTCGGCTGACATATTTCACATTCATCAGCTTCTAAATAAAGCGCAGACAGTATTTTCATTCATTGCTTTATTTCGGGTACCCTGTGGAAACTCTGACCAGACCACTACTTTGTATTTTAGATCCTCCCATGCTGCACCATATCAGGGTTACCATGGTGACGGCAGCATGACCCATGGGTGGTGCTTGCAGCTCTTCTTGTCCCCACCTGCTCAACGCACCCTAACACAAACCAGCCAATGTGAGGCTCAGCAGTGAGTTGAGACCCCCCTCCTTCCCAGGGAGAGGAACTGGACTGTTCCCAGCATTGGGCTAACTGTCTATAAATGCATTATCTCTGTATTATAACACTTTGTTGATATATAATTTTAAATGTAAAGGAAAATGCATTAGTCCTTACCAGTATTTCTTAATTGCTTCCTTTAGACCTCCACTGAGAGGAACACTAGCTGTAGTGATGAACTTGCCATATGAACCTTTGTTACTTTTCCAGTCCTGTACAGTAGCAAACTGTATGTTTCTGATTAGGGTCCCTCAGGCTGGGCATTTCAAATCCAAAGTGTGCACATGCCCCTTTATATACACTAAATCATGTAGAGCTTTTTTACCATGTTTTCTTAATCAGATTGTAATATTTTGCAGTTTCTGAATGTCAGGGGTTATGTAACCGAAATACTTATGTGTCAGAATATTGTGGACATTAAAGTTGGGGATGCCCCAAATGTCAACACTTCACCATATTATAACCATTATAACCAGTCCATCACAGTCAGTGGGCTGTGTTTGTACAAAGCATGCCTGGAGCAGTTTAATCCAATGCTGCAGAGTTTGGCTCAGTTTACTAGTTTGGTTGGTTTGGCAAGATAAAAACAATATCATTGAATCCATTGTAGCTCTACTAGCAGTACAGCTGCACAAGTAAACATTGATTGATTAGCCACAGAAAGTCAAGCCAGGATGACAGACAGGCCTCGAGCACAGGATTGTGTCTAGACAACTAACTTGCACTGTAGTTTATACAAAGTGTTGTCTGGCCACATCTAAAGTGTTGATAGCCACACTCAATATCTCTCCTAATGCATTTGGGGTGTTTCATTTGGTTTTACACATGAAAAGTGAGAAGCTTTTTCTATTAAGCATATTAATGATCCCTTTTAAAGAAGGAAGCTCAGTTTTCTTTTCTACATGGTCACATATGGCTGCATTGTAGACAGAGTTTGATTCCCCGTGCCAGTACCTCTGGTTTTGGTTGTACAGTCCAACTAACGTGGTTTGCAGTGTTCATACATTGGGGAGACAGTGAGGGTTCCATATTAGGTAAAACTGTGTGTGCAAAATCCACAATACAAGTTAGAAAATATGACTGTATGCTGGTGAATCCATTTAGTTTTTTCTGAAAAGAAGAAACATGAATGACATTCTGATTCAAAATAAAAGCGTAGCATTATAAGTCGGCACACTTCAGAATAAATGCTGACAAATGAGTGTCTGCAAGATGTCAACCTCTGCCTACCCATAAGCCCTTGCATTTTTAAGTTTGTTTCCTGTAGTCGGTTGGAATCAAATTTAATATATATATAATTTTCAGTCCTGCATTTTTGGGGAGTTACTGAAATATTTTTGTTCACAAAAACATTTTTCTTGCCGAACGAACCAAACGGAGTCTGAAACCACTGCTCTAAACATGCTCGCTGTGAGCTTCATTCACTGCTCCATTAATGCAAAAACTTTGCTAATATTCTGCCAGCTTTCCAGAACTCTTGCTGTAAGAAGACATTTTTGCGCAATATTCTGGAAATAAGGTCTATCACTCACTCTACTTTGTCATATCTCCGATTGTCCTTCTAGTCTTTGAACAAATCATGTCTTTGTTGAGGTCATCTCCTTTTGAGTGATGGGGAACACATTTCTAACATGTATGTTCTTGCTGTGAACAATGGCAGAAGTGATTAGATGTGAGAGAACTGATGGCTTCCACATAACGATGGATATGTCTATTAGGGCTGGGGAGAACACATCTGAAATGTGATTGGATGATCATCCTGTGAAGACTCATTCTGATAGGATGCTGATAAAACTAGAATTGAAGTGGGTCAAAATGAAAACCTGTGAGGTTCTCATCTACCCTTTGATGCATCTGAATACTCCTCTTTTCATTAGAGTGTGTAGATGTGATACTAGCATGGATTAAAGAAGTAGTAGAAGTTTGATGTTATCTGTGTGAACAGCAGCTACAAAGAGAGGAACAGAAAAAATATGGTGTTGATAAAAGTGTTTCAAGAAAACTGCCTGATTTTAAGTCAGAAACTAAATGGATAGATCAACTTTTCTTCACCCTGTGCATCAAATCTTTTTTGTATCACCTATAATTCAAATGAAACTTTCTGAAAATTTCTCATAATAAGTTACATAATAGGCTTTAAATCCCACACATATACATGTCTACTTCCACACAAGATTTCAAGATTTGACATTTTTCTTACTTAATGTAAGATAAAAAGTAGTTTTGTCAAAAGAAACGATGTCAGTGTGTCTTTTCCATGTGATTGCCAAGAATCCTCACGTTAGATGTGTAGTTTCATGTGAAGAAACCAGACTTTCATAGTAGGTTTGTGCAAGAATGTCTTGTTTCTATGATTTTTTTTTTTTTTAAGAGTTGGAGTTATGAGTTTAGCAAATACTGCAACGTTATGGCAAATCACACTCAAACTAAACTCAAAAGTCTTTGCAGTAGGAACACTATGTACAACAATAAGGTGAATATTGAGGAGGCACTTGATTTGGACTGGAATGTTTGGGACTCTGTCTTGTGGAACCTGCTCAGACTTGGACTCTAGCCCTGTTTGAGATAAGTGCTCCTTGACAGTGAACATCATGTCCTGTCTCTTGTTGTCAGCTTATAACATTATTGTTGCCTGGTTGCGCAGCTGAGTGTGCAGATGATGATTCAAAAAGTGTGCATTGTAAGAAGTACACATGATTCACTGTGATATATATATATATATATATATATATATATATATATATATATATATATATATATATATATATATATATATATATATATATATATATATATATATATATATATATATATATATATATATATATATATATATATATATATATATTACCAAACTCAAGCAAGCTTCAAGGTGATTTTCTAAAACTGAATGGAAACCACTGACTGTCTGGAAAGTAGGAAAAGATATTCAACTATCCAGAACACTACAACAGGTTAAACTGGGTTAATCCATGCAGCAACACTGATCTAATCATTTAAGGCTATTCGTCATGTAGATGAGTTGGAATATCAGCTGTAGGTTGAGGTATTGATGTAGGGAAGAGCAGTGTTTTCTTAATGGATAAATGCCTAAAATGATCCTGTCATCACAAGTAGGTGAAAAGTTCACTCATGTTGACTCTGTGCCTTTTCACATTTCTCATTCAGAATATTTCTTCCGAATTTTTACCGCTGCTGACTTTAAAGTCCAGTTTTCATCGGCCTGTGTGACCATGGAGGTGATTTTTCATATCATAGTGACATGAACCAGTGCATGAATGAGCTTTATTGGCTCTCTCTTGCACAACAGGCTTTTAAAAGAACAATATTTTATACGTGTCCAAAACAAAAAAGCCATTTAAAATGAATTTACTGATTCTAAATGGAAGGCAGAACTGACAGGAGCAAGTCAACATGAGGCTCAGGAGGCCTGGACGGATTGTTGGGTGGCTTTTTCTTTTTTCTCCATGACTGTCAATTTTGATTCCAGATTCACAGAATCACCATGTTGCTTGCATATCCTTAGTCCAAAATACTTTGAGTTTTGGTCCCTGAAATTCATCTTTCAGGGTCTTTGATACCCAGTTTCTTGTCTTTTGAAAGGTCATGAGCTGGCTTCCACAGTTGTTTAGAGCAGTTTTTGTTTTGGTGTTTTGCTGTGATCTGTAAGTAAGTTGATGTTTGATCCTTCTTTTAGGAAATGTATTGATGTGTTATGTGTTCTCCTCTCAGGGAAACCAACCTCAATTATTCTCTTCCATCTTCCTTTTTTTTTTTTTTTTTTCCTTTTAACACACCACAAAAACACAATTCTTCCATACAGGATACACAGGACTATTTCCCCAAGGTTAAAGCAATATTAATACTATTAAGTATCATTATAAGCTGTCAGTCATAATACAAACCAGAATTACACATTTTATTAAAAGGAACAGCCCAACATTATTGGAAATAAACTGATATCACGTTTTGTCATCTGATTCAGGTGAACAAAGCTATTTCTTAAAATGTTGGACTGTCCTTTTAAAGACTGTACTCCATCGCAGCAGATTTCCTCTCATCAATCTCTGCACTTCCATAGATACTAAACACTTAGTCTTCCAAAACACAAACTGTATGGTCAGAAATATAGACATGTTGTCTAGAAGGAACATTTATCTGTACTTCATCTCATACATATCCCACACACTAAAGAGAAAGTCCACCTGAGACACAAACAGATATTGGTAATGTATTTAATATTCCAGGTTTTCTACTGTTCTTTGGGTGTGAAGTTCTTATTTTGTAGAACTGAGCAACATGTCACATACGTTACAGTGTGCAGTCCCACAATATGTTGTTTAAATGTTATTGAATAAACTTGTACTTACTTTTGGTTGTCAAAAAGCACTCTGGGAAATGACTAACAGAAGTAAGGCTAAAAGTATGGTGTCTAAAGTGTGCCACTAGAATAATCACAGACCTTTACCTTGTTTAATTATAATCGGTTAATAAATTGATCAATTTTAAATAAATTGAATTTTGAATTTAAATGATGGATTAATAAACTGAAAGTCAAAAAAAAAATTTTCTATTTCTGCTGCACTTTCACTTCTAGCAGGCAGAGAGCTGTGTATGAATGTATGCAATACAATTAAACGTCAAAGCAGGAAATGAATTGTGAGATGGAATATGGCCATCATATAATGTTTGTAAATAGAATTCAAAAAAGTCAATTTAAAATACATTTTAAAAGTAATTTTTTGATTCAATTCAATTGAATTTTGAATGAAATTTTTAGTTGTCAATTATTCATTTAATGACATAATAAGGTGATACAATTATTAATTGGAGAATCATTTTTTATGGTTTTTTAAAATGCACTGTTTTAAGATGCAGATTAAGTGTATCAATTCAAAATAGGGTTTTAAAAATAAATTTTTCTGTGACTGTCATTATTCAAAACTGTAAAAGCATCTAATTATTCTGTTGGCACACTTCTGACTCCATATAATGAAGGCTGAGGAAAAGTGGATAAAAAAAGATTACAAGCTTATTCCTGGAATTTATCATGAATCATATATGGGTTGGTTTTTCTCCTGAATTTTCACTTCCCCACATTGTGATGAGCTGAAATGAAGTATGCTGGTCAGCAACAAGGACTGAATTTCTGCTGAAAAGCACTGAGCAGTAGAATCATCAGAACTGCTGTTGAGTCACCGTAAGGCGATGTTGTACAGTAGAGTAGTTAGTGTGTGTGTGTGTGTGTGTGTGTATGTGTGAGAGACTGTGTCATGAATGTACATGAACTGAGGTGAAGCCATTTAGCAGCTTTGAATTGTTTACAGTGCACATGGGATCATGATCATCTGTAAGAATCTATGCCATATCCACAGAACAGAAACCACATACTGGGCCTCCAGTGTCCAGCCCTTTTGTACTGAGCTCATCTGTGTGTGTTGCCATTAGTCACTGAAATACCAAACAGAAAGAAAACATTTGGCATCGTTAGATTTGAAATTCTTTTTAAGGAAAACTACATCTCTGGCTCTAGAACTTTGTTTCTGAAGGTGAAGATTAGAAATGTTTTTCTCCTCACAGTTGTGTAACAGTTAGTTAGTGATTGTTGTATTTTAATTTTTATTTCCACAGAAGTTTTCTTATACGCAAGGAAATTTCTTTGTCATTGAAATAATTGTGTTGTATCTTGTCTGATTTGTTTGTGAATTATATTTGTAAAGATATTAACATGACCATTAAAGTTTTTTCTATGAATAAAACTTTTTGACTTTGTCCCTTCTGATAATTAATAAATGGAGAAAATGCAGAAAGTAGAAAGATTCATTCTTTTATTGTACAAATAATTCCAGATGATACAAATGAAATGTAAGGCTGAGGTCATCAATTATGATAAACTCCTGTTTCACCTTCTAGCTTTTCCAGAACTTAGTCTTATGACTTTTACCTTTTTTCAAAAAAAAAAAAAGAAGTTTCTGGACATTAAGAATATTTGTCTCAGACATGATTATCATTATTTATTGTACATGTGTCTATATATTTTTTAAATATTACTTGCCTGAGATATGTAAAAATTAAGACTGTTGATTAGCAATATAATATAAGATTTGCCCACCTGATCCAAACAAACAGGGGGCAGCATATCACCAGAAACACAATCCCCCCCCTCTTTCCCCTTCTCCACAAACGCATCACACCACCACCATTATCACTCACTGAATACACCAAACAGGTGTCATCTGGATAAACTGACCACATGTTGGAATTCTAAATGGTTACTTCCTTGCCTGAATTAACATTGTTTGGTTCAATCTCAATTTTTCACTTTTTCCACATGTTTATTATGAAATATTACTATTACTATACTATAAATAAATACTATATTATAAATAATTACTATTTTACAATTAATATATTCTTCAAGGTCATCTGTGTAAAAGTTGTTTCTGTGTTTGTTTTATTTATTTCATTTAAAATAAAAGCCAAAGTCTTTACTCCTCAGTCTTTGGTCTGAAGAGTAGAACATGGTGTAGAGGTGATGTACCTACACACTGCCCTCCCAACTACTGCTCCTTCCCGCAAATAATCTACTGTTAGTCAAGGCAGACCCTCAGGAAGTCTTATTATATGCTACAAGTCAAATTTACACATTTCAGTGCAAATTCTCAATATATATGACTAAATTATATGTATATATTAACTAAATCACTGTATTTGAATAACAGATGTGCAATTAAAATTGGAAACAAAAGAAGCAATTACTTCAGACAGTACTGTGGGGTGAAACAGGGCTGCAACTTGAGCCCAACTATTTTCAACATATATAAAAATACGTTCTCAGAACAACTGCCAACATCCACAGTTCCTGGTGTGACTCTGCACGACACAGAGGTCAAATATTTGATGTTTGATGACCTGGTTCTCCTGTCTCCCTCCAGAGAGGCTTACAGCAGAGCCTGGACTTTGAAATTGATCCAATTCTCTGAACAATAAACTTACATTAAGAGACATAGAAATTGAGAATACAAAACATTCTACATATTTAGACTTGAATATTAATTATACTGGACATGTTGGCCTGGCTGTGAATGAGCTGAAGGAGAAAGGCAAGAAAGGCTTTTTACACCACGCTGACATTCCAAGTAGGACCTGGTTCAAAATTCTAAATTCAGTAATAGAGCCAATAATGTTATATGGTAGTGAAGTGTGGGGTCCACTTACCAGCCAAGACCTCCCAAAATGGGAAAATATCCGCTGGAAGACCTGCACGCAGAACTGTGCAAAAACATGTATTATTGGCTGTGACTTCACAGACATACAGCCAATGAAACCTGACTAATGCCCTCTAATAATGAAAATTTAGAAGTGAGCCATCAAATTTTATAAACACCCCAAATGTTACAACCTTCACTCCTACCAGTGCAAAGCCCTTCAGTGCTGTCAGACTCCCCTCTGCCAGCTGCTGCTGAAACTCTGCCCACACACACACCAAAAACACTCTGGCCCAACCAAATCATCTCAGAACAAAAAGAAAATGACATCAAATATTGGAACAAAACCACTAAATCACAAAGTAAATTAGAATTGTATTTGACCCTAAACGGAGAGTACACTGTGGCAGAATACCTGACCAGCATGACTAATAGAAAACGGAGGAGAAGCCTGGACACAGCCGGGCCGTCACGGGCAGAACAGGCTCCCCCAGCAGGCCAGGCCGTGTACAGAAAACAGAGGTGGAGACAAAATCTCACTTCATATTACATTGTGACAAATATAAAGATTTGAGAGGAGTTTTCTCTAAAAATTAAATAATATATATCGTGAGTTTATCCATCTGTCCATTCTTCAGAAACTGTCCTCTCTATCTATGTGGGGAGAAAAGTCAGTGTGCAGTAAGGGCTGCAAAATAGAGGAACAAGCTCTGTAGTCCATGTTTCTGTATGATTACCTCTGTAAAATTAATAAAAACCTTTTATTATATTGTATTTGATATTCTTGTTAATATTTGCATATTTGTTTCTAATCATCTGTCAGCGGTAATCATTTCCTGTACAGGTTTCTGATCTGTCATGCCAACAAAGCTTATTTGAATATTGAATATATTTGAATATTTGAAATAATGTCAGACAATCAAAGCTGCACAAACTTGTTTTTATATAATCAATGAATAAAATGATTATGTTTAATATGAACATTATTACTCATAGTGAAAATGATCCCTTCAGATCTATTAAGCTTTGTAGCCATTTTAAAGCTTGTAGTTTTGGTTTTGTGGCTCAGAGACCAGCTGGTGAACATAGTGGAACATTTAAGGAGCAGCTACGGAGTTGTATTTGTCAAGAAGCCAAACCACAGCTAAGATAGTGTGAATATTGGACTTGCATTAATCAGTTGAGCCCTTTTGAATATTAATATATGTATGTGTTTAACAATTTTAATAGGTTAACATTTGGTGTACAGCTTGTTGCACTGCTCCCAAGTTGCCAGAGGGTATATGTAGAGAGAGTATATATATTGTAGTATATAGACTGCTGTAAATGCAAAGCAGTCAAATCTTCATGAGTTTGTTTATTTTATGTATTTATTTTTGGTGCCAGTGATAACAGTGAAACATTCAGAGCTCAGACACTGACAGCTGACCAGGATGTCAAAGCTCTCAGCCTCAATAACTAAAAACCACTTCAACTGCAGATAGAACCTGATCAGTCAAGGCATGATGTGCAAATGTGGAATTAAATGAAGGTCCACATAATGTGACCACAACTTAAGAAGATGATCTGCCCTGACATCCCCGAAACACACACACACACACACGCACACACACTGGCAACTTTTTTTATTTTTATTTTTTTATAACACTTTAAATTGATCCCAAATTGGGAAATTCTCTTGTCACAGCAGTAAGACACATCCCACACCATGAAACACCATACAACTATATAAATAAATAAATAGATAAATAAATATTAAAAAGAGTATAAGACGTCTTCTTCATAAACCATGAACCTCCAATCAGAAGCTAATATATATACTTACATTTACTTCTGCACAACTCCCTTCATACTGAGCTGCAAGGAGGAAAAAAGCAAAAAAAGATTCAAGAAGTTTATAATCATACGCACAGTAAACAAAGGCAGTGACACCATACAATGAAATGCCCTTCACGGTTCATAAGTTACACTAAGTAATAAAAAACATAACAAAAACAAACCTGCCTTTCTCGTGTACCAAGCCATGTGCAGAGTTGTATAGTTTTATGACTGTCACTATATATGGAAGCTGAAGTATGCCTTTCTAAGCAAATTATAATCAATATGCTTCCTGTTTCAAATATCATTTTATTGCCTTGAATTTGCCACATGTCTACTAGGCAAGGCAAGGCAAGTTTATTTGTACAGCACATTTCAAGAAAAAGGCAATTCAAAGGGCTTTACATTGATCATAAAAGGCATTAAACAGAATTTAAAAGCAAGACATGTAAAAAGACATATAAAAACAATTAAAAGTGTTACATCTACTAAAACCTTTCTGCATTTTTTTCCTCAGGCATCCGTCTCCAATTCCATTACATTTAGTCTTAAAATATGTTACAATAACTCTGATATAGCCTGTTTTTTCTTTCTGTTTGAAACTTATATTCTCTGATTCTAATTGTGTCACTTCACTTGCAAGTCCTGGTAGTTGTGGAATTGTCTCTTATCGATCTGCCCGCTATCTCCATAAGATTTAGGGGAGAATTGTAAGATAAAGGTTACTGTTCAAACATTGTTGTTATTCATTACATGACAGAAGATTTAACTTATTTATTTTAGAAAGTTCTCCACCCACTGTTACTGTATAACTGGTTTAGTTAGCCAGCCAATCAGATGCTTGCGTCACTGTCAAGCCCACTCCTATATGTGTGTTTGAGTGAAGAGGGTTAGTGTGGGATGATTGGGATTCCTGTGGGTTGCAGGGAGTTAGTGAAGGGGTTGTAACATGTTAATAAGTGACCCTGTTGGCCAATGCAGCTGAAGTAACACTGTTGTTTTTCCAGGTAAGGCACACACACTGGCAACTTTTTTTATTTTTATTTTTTTTTTTTTATAACACTTTAAAAAAAAACAACACTTTTTTAAATTGATCCAAAATTGGGAAATTCTCTTGTCACATCAGTTACACCATACAACTATATAAATAAATAAATAGATAAATAAATATAAAAAAAGAGTATATGAAACACAATACAACACCATACAAAAACTATAAATAGCTAATAACAATTTTTAAATAATAAAGAGTCTATCAGACAGATGTGAGTTATTGTAATGGCATGTCGCAGGAATGATTTCCTGCATCTGTCCCTTCGACAGCGGAGCTGTAACAGTCTGCTGGAGAAGGAGCTCCGCTGTCTGTCCAGTGTGTGGTGGAGGGTGATCAGGATTGTCCATGACGGATAACAGTTTGTTCAGTGTCCTCTGCACCACAGCTCCCACAGTGTCCAGTTTGTAGCCAATAACGGAGCCAGCCTTCCTGATTAGTTTAGTCAGTCTGTTGGTATCACTGGCTCCGACACTGCTCCCCCAACACACCATGGCGAAGAAAAGTACACTAGCCACCACAGACTGGTAGAAAATCTCCACTTAATGATTTTTACTTTATTTATTTTTTATTAATTTAATTATTTTAGTTTTTAGTTAATTATTCATTTTTATGCATTCATAGCGTTCATCTATTTATTTAATTTATCTTCCGTATCACTATCGTGAAAGAGGCAGAAAAAATGACAAACAACAAACAAACAAAAAACCCAAAACAGAACAACAAAACCCCTCCAAAACAAACCAATACAGTAGGGGGCGGTGTTAATAGTATTACCATGGCAACTGTACTGACGTGCATAATGAAAACCCCTCCCCCGTTACATGCTCAGCAGTCTCTCGGATGAAAATAGCTTGATGCCATACAGTCAGAAGCCATTACAGCACCACGCTCTGTGTGACGACGCTAGAATTAACACTGCGAGATAGTTTTTATTCGCTAGAGTTCTGTCTCCCGAACAGCACAAGTCCGTTATCGAGGACATTAAAGGGAAAAAGATATTTACGGAGATTTAACGACGACTGTATTTTTCACCGGGACTTCAAGCTTGGCGGAGGGATTCAACTGACTGTAGTAGACATCGGAAGAGTGAAATCCGCCGTGTAAATCCGCACCAATTGGTCATTTTCTCTAGATATCTTCGTTTTACGGTCCGTGCTTGGCTTTTCTCTCAGGTCTCTGTCCTTATTTAGATGGCAAGCTTCCCAGACTCTGTAAACGAAAATGATATAGGTAAGTAGAATTGCTATTTACAGTTTCTTTTAGGGGTGGGACTCTAAGCAGCGTGGTATTATAACACCGATTTCCATCCGTTTTGACAGTCTAAAGTCCTGACTAAATGGTTCACCTTAGCATAAAGAAATAATTTCACACCAAGCTAACAAACGGCGTACATGTTCTTCTACACGAATACACCGAGTTGGGCGGTAGAGAGCATTGTTTACTCATTGTAGGCGCTCTCTGGCTTAGCTGCCATTTAAATTAATATGGGTCAAGCCACACTGACTCACTGTTTTCGAAATGGTCTGTTGTATGTTCTGCCAGGTGTGAGCTTCAGAGGCATACGTTAGATAAGCGCTAATTATTTTGAATTTTGAATGAAGTCCGGTGGGGCTTTACAGCTAAGTTAACGCACTTCATGTCTGAAGCGGAATGTGTGACGTCTCGGCTACAGTGTGTCGTTTTGTTTACCGCTAATACATGCATGAACTATAGCTGCTGTGTTAAGGTTTAATTTGATTAGTTAATTTGTTGCTGTGTCGCTCTTTGTGCTTTGGTACGTTAACGGTTGAGAGTCGCTGGGTTGCTGATGCAAACCTCCTCTCAGACGTTTCCCTCCCCCACACAGCAGAGAGTGATTCATAACCTGATTCACAAACCACAGACGTACGTGCGTGTCGACACGTTACATAGCTTTAATATTATAGCTAGAGAACTCATCTGCACATAAACTACATTAATGCCTCTTATAGTGCGTCTGTAATGTTAGTTATATATTTAATTGTCGATTTCCCCCCAAATACCGGGATTTAAAATGGTCATACATGTAAATTTAAGAAAGGGAATTCATTTTTCTTTTTCTGTCGGAATCTTTCTGAAATTTCTTCGGTTGCAATATCAGAAATGTTGCGTGTTGTATCAGCAGTGTTTTGGATTTTAATGTGATCTGAATGGAGCTTTTTTTTTTTTTGTTTTTCATATGCAAAATAAAGGTTTCACTAAAATGAAAGTGGGTTTAAACAGCATCAAGGCCTTTTTTTTACGATGTCTTTTTCATAAACCATGAACCTCCAATCAGAAGCTAATATATATACTTACATTTACTTCTGCACAACTCCCTTCATACTGAGCTGCAAGGAGGAAAAAAACAAAAAAAGATTCAAGAAGTTTATAATCATAGGCACAGTGAACAAAGGCAGAATGAAATGCCCTTCACGGTTCATAAGTTACACTAAGTAATAAAAAACATAACAAAAACAAACCTGCCTTTCTCGTGTACCAAGCCATGTGCAGAGTTGTATAGTTTTATGACTGTCACTATATATGGAAGCTGAAGTATGCCTTTCTAAGCAAATTATAATCAATGTGCTTCCTGTTTCAAATATCATTTTATTGCCTCTGAATTTGCCACATGTCTACTAGGCAAGGCAAGGCAAGTTAATTTGTGCAGCACATTTCAACAAAAAGGCAATTCAAAGGGCTTTACATTGATCATAAAAGGCATTAAACAGAACTTAAAAGCAAGACATGTAAAAAGACATATAAAAACAATTAAAAGTGTTACATCTACTAAAACCTTTCTGCATTTTTTTCCTCAAGCATCCGTCTCCAATTCCATTACATTTAGTCTTAAAATATGTTACAATAACTCTGATATAGCCTGTTTTTTCTTTCTGTTTGAAACTTATATTCTCTGATTCTAATTGTGTCACTTCACTTGCAAGTCCTGGTAGTTGTGGAATTGTCTCTTATCGATCTGCCCGCTATCTCCATAAGATTTAGGGGAGAATTGTAAGATAAAGGTTACTGTTCAAACATTGTTGTTATTCATTACATGACAGAAGATTTAACTTATTTATTTTAGAAAGTTCTCCACCCACTGTTACTGTATAACTGGTTTAGTTAGCCAGCCAATCAGATGCTTGCATCACTGTCAAGCCCACTCCTATATGTGTGTTTGAGTGAAGAGGGTTAGTGTGGGATGATTGGGATTCCTGTGGGTTGCAGGGAGTTAGTGAAGGGGTTGTAACATGTTAATAAGTGACCCTGTTGGCCAATGCAGCTGAAGTAACACTGTTGTTTTTCCAGGTAAGGCTAAGTTCATCGGTGAACTCCTGGTGCCTGTTGCTCCCTTCGACCAGAAGTCTGGGCGCGAGGCTTGGACGGTAGCCTTTGCACCCAATGGTTCTTACTTCGCTTGGTCTCAGGGGCATCGCATCGTCAGGCTCATTCCCTGGACAAAATGCCTGAAGAACTTGTAAGTATAATCAGTAGTAACTTATATCTCATGACAGGTTTATGTAATAGCTAAGACCTTTTTTTTTTAAATAGTGAATGCTTGACACCAGAGTCTGAAGCCCCTTTAATAGTAAACTGAGTGAGTCTTTTTTTCAGTGAATGATCAGTGAACGAAACTGATTAGTGATCAGTGACAACAGGGCAAATTCACTTTTTACAGCAACCCAAAGTTAGAAGAAAAAAAATAAGCGAGTGATAATATATACTAATGTATACATTGTACACACATATCACATGTAATTGATCCATTAAAAAGTACAGTATGCATCAAAGGCTGATGTATTTTATTCCTAAACTACAGTGTCCAGCTGTTTTAGGAAACGACTGGGCCTTTTTTTTTAAAAAAAGAAGAAGAAAGAAACCATACATTGATCAGCCATAATATTAAAACCACCTGCCTAATATTGTGTGTGTCCCCCTCGTTCCACCAGAACACCTCTGAGCTGTCGATGCATGGTATCTGGTACCTGTGGTATCTGGCACTAAGACGTTAGAAGTAGATCCTTTTAAGTCCTGTAAGTTGGAAGGTGGATCGGGCTTGTTTTTCCAATACATCCCACTGACAGTGGTCAGCACTCTGACCGGTCTGCAGCTACACAGCAAGCAATGTCCTGTGTATTGCCAGCATGAACTTTTTCAGCATGTTGTGCTACAGTAGCTCTTCCTTGGACTTTTGTAGGTACTGACCACTGCCTATAGCAGGAAGACCACACAGGAGAGACACCTTTCTTAACAGGTGCCATTTTAACAAGATGATCATTGTTGTTTACTGCGCTTGTCAGTGGTTTTAATGTTTTGGCTGATCGGTGTATATTTGTGAGGCATTTATGTGTTCAGTAGGAACCAATGGACCTGGAGTCAACAGCCACAGAAAGAGTAGGGAAGTCTGAAGGTATTGAGAGATGGACTAACACAGTGTAGGTTTTTCTCTTTCCATGTTAACTGTCCATCTCTCAGAGCCAATGAGCAAACAAGTGCTGTGTGATAAAAGCAGTTTCTTGGCTTTATCAGTTCAATTTACACTAAATCCAGCTTACAAAGCTGAATATTTACTTTTCCTGCACTGGCTTCAGCATATCTATTTGCACTGTCTTCAATTTACAAACTCATACAGACTAACTGTGCTTTACTGTATCAAACTCAAGTATGCTTATCTGCAGCTTAGAGATAAATCATTGGAATTATATAAAGCAGCAAATTCCCTGGAGATTAACAGGAGCCTAAACTTGATGTCATTAGCATTATGCCACATGTTAAGCTGTTCTAAGCTAGGGGGTGAACAAACTCATTTTCACAGATGAATTAACCGCACTTTGATAAAGCACTCTTTAAGTTGTGCATATTTAACCAGATAGGGTCAGATAAGTGTGTAAATGTTTGAGAGAAGCAGTGAAAAGATTAGCAGCTGAAGAATGTTTCCCACTGTAAAATCAGATTGCTATAAAGTATCTATTGTGCTGCTTTAGTTCCACACTGCGTCAAACCAATCCAGGATATCATTCGCTCACGTTATACTGTTTGGCAAATGTGCCAGTAAAAGTTTTCTAGCAGTTTAATTGCCCTAGGTATCCTTCCAACCAACACAAAGAGGTGCTCCTCAAAGCCAAGGACACGTGGCTCATATTATCAGCTGCCTTTCTGCTTTACAGGCTCTTTTACCACTCAATAGAGCCCTCTGACTCTCAGAGCCACACTTTGAAATTGTCTGTAGAACAAGTGCTCTTTGTTCCCTAACAGCAGGCAATTACTGGTTGTTTTTTTTCCTGCTAGGGCAAAAATACTAAACTTTCCAGCTGACTAATACCTCTGTGACACTATGACACAGAACTACACATATATAACACCATTTTATTGTCTAGTCTCTAGTATTCACCAGTTGTCTACTTGTACCTGCACTTTCTCTGTTTAGTGCTACGGGCCACGGCGGAGAGGACACCAATGCCTCAAGCCCCCGGCGCCTGTCCTGTCAGAACAGCGACGGAGGCCAGGTCATCCCGACGGCCAGCGAGCCCCGCGAGCACACCATCGATTGCGGTGACATCGTCTGGGGCTTGGCCTTCGGCTCCTCGGTACCAGAGAAGCAGAGCCGCTGCGTTAACATTGAGTGGCACCGGTTCAAGTTCGGCCAGGACCAGCTGCTACTGGCAACAGGCCTCAACAACGGTCGCATCAAGATCTGGGATGTTTACACTGGTGAGGACACATCGTAGTCTTATTAGAAGTAGTTTCCCTCTTCTGCTTTACCAAGATCCCCTCTAGCTAGAACTGACCTTCTTTACTTGTTGCATTTTCAGTCACATGTTTAAAACTGGAGACATGAATGCAAATATTGTTGTTGCTCCTTCTTGTGTCAATACCTGTTCTGTTTTTAAAGAGATTGTGTCCTATGAGCTAATAGTGACATCAAAATGTTTTGTTAGAAGTAGGATTACTCTACATCCTCATATTCCTCCCAGTCATACTTTCTCCAGGAATACCCAAGCAAAAGTATTTAAAGGCTATACAGATTTACTTTTGGCACAGTGTCAGTGAAAGGGTATTCTAAGTAAACTGACTCAGGCTTAGCTTTGGAGGAAAGCCAAGGTTTAATGTAGGTTATCATTAGGTAGCAACCTGCAGGTGTTATATTAAGAATAGATCCTAGAATAACAATTATATGTACTGTAGACTTATATATCCACAGAGCTTTATACTGTCAGTGCTAATGCTCTTAAGGAATGCTATTTTTTTTCAGTGATCAAAGAGAACCAGTGCACATGTTGGTGCCAGGCTGTACTCTTTTGTGGTTTTTCCCTCGTAGTTCTCTAGTTCAGCACACAAAGCGTTCCAGTTCTGATGTGCCTGGAAACATCATGTATCTCTGTCTGCTGAGATGTTCAGTAATTCTGCATGATTTGATGACTTTTTTTTTTTTTTTTTTTTTTCTTTCAGGAAAATTGTTGCTGAATCTGATGGATCACACTGATGTAGTGCGAGACTTGACCTTTGCTCCTGATGGCAGCCTCATGCTGGTCTCTGCATCCAGAGATAAGACCCTCCGTGTGTGGGACCTCAAAGATGATGGTATGTAGAGCTGTCAGTCTGACACCTCATGTTGCACAACTCAGTGAGGGCTGAGAGCGTGTTGACAGGGGAAATGCCAGCCCTCACCAGTTATGGAGAGAAAGATGCTGGTGGCTGGTGGTCAGGTTCTAAAGTTTATACAATAATATACAACTGCCCAGCCAAAGCCTGCTTTATTGGTAGACTTCATCTTTTTTGACATAATATGCAGAGAAAATAGACATGATCTGCTGTATGGTCTGATGAATCACTAAATGCAGCCCCACACTCCTCAACAAACATACACTGATCATGTCAGCCTTGTCCTGTAAATGGGTTGTAAATGGGGTGTGGGCTGCCATACATTGATGCATGAGTGCATAGCATAGTATCAGCTCTGTGACCTACATTCCCTCTATGGATTGTTTATAGGTCAGTTAAAATCAGCTGCACATGCTGCTAATGCTACATTTACTGTTGATAACATGCTTAAATAAAAAACAAATCTGATATGTTCTTCTAACTTTAAGGAAAAGTCTTGTGATATTCTGTATTATTGTCTAATTCATCTCATGGAAAGGCAGTCAGCAACATTGAATGCATCCTTCTAACAACTGAAAACTATCGAAAAGGCATCAATGATTCTTTGCTGTGCTCTGTATATGTGCTGTATACAAGTTAACAGTCAGATAAATGCCTTCGTAGCATGAAGACTCTGAATATGGTTGGCTCCTTGTCAACAGGTTTATTGACGTTGCAAGGGAAGGTGAAAGTGAACAAATAACAAGCATCATAAACACTGTACTTGCTTTTAACATGTACAGATATACATCATCTTTGTAACTCAAAAAACCAACTGAGAGCCACAGACAGGGTAGGAATTGGTTGATAATAAGTAAAATAGAGAATATTGCCAACATTATCCTTTGATAAATATAGACTAAAGTATTTTTTGTGGCAAATGACTTGACGTGTGTGTGTGACAGCAGTGAGAGTAAATGGCTTGCTTGTCTTTCAGGTAACATGGTGAAGGTCTTGCGGGGGCATCAGAACTGGGTGTACTGTAGCGCCTTCTCCCCCGACTCCTCCATCCTTTGCTCAGTGGGCGCTGGCAAAGCAGTACGTATACAAGTTCCTTTGGACTTATTTTGAAGGGGTTTGCTAGCTAATCTGTGTGCTATTGCTTGTGATCAGTTGTGCTCAATGAACCTACAAATGAAAACACTTCCCATCAGCCCTGCCCTCCCATTTCCACTTTAAAAGTGCTCGGTGTCATTAAAACATTAGGCTGCCTGCATTTAGATACTGTTTGGGTTTGTTTGCAGTTGGAAAAAAGGCTTTTGGTGTTCTGAAGTTTGCATGCTGAGCAGACAACTGTTTTCATTATTGTTTTTAGGTTAAGTAAACTTGTTTCACTGCATATTACAAGTGTATTTATTTTGAAAACCTTTAAATCATTACAGCAGGGAAGTCTTGAAAAAAGAATTGAAGTTACTTGTAAAACATAATTTTGAAGTAAGAATTCTGATCTCATGTAAAGGACTGATAAGGAAAACATCTCCTTCTTTTTAATAAATGACTTCCCATGTTTCTGAATATTGATTCCATAGACTGGCCACCATAAGTTCACCTTATCTACAAATGTTGCAGCTCTAGATCAAACTGAACTTTGGTGGTAATGGTAGACATGGTGGTAGCTTTGCCAGGCTGTGTGTGTCCCTACAGTGTGTGTCTTGCTCTCCCTGTCACAGGTGGTGGCAGAGCTCAGTGTGTGATTGGTTTTGAGGGGAGCGCCGCGCTGACATTTTGAGCAGCCGGTGTAAACCGGGGATGCACAGTGCCCAAAGGCCTGGCCAGGGGCAGCCTGGCACCTGACCCGCAAGGTCAATCTGTACGTAGGTGCTGCTCCGTGTCTGTCTACCTCTGCTGTCGCAGTTCCTCTATTAATTTGTATTCATTTCAGTTTAAAACTATCATTAAACTGGTGGTTAAATACTCCTTCTGTCCCCCACCCCCATCCCCCACCCCTCACCCCTTACCTCTCTCCCAAATCCACCTCTGCACCCCCACCCTTATCTCTAAATAGTACTGTCCACCATCTGCACACGCTAGCTTTTCTTTTGTTACTTGGTTAGGATTCCTGTTACTGTCAGTTCAATGTCTCCCATGTAGCATAATGTAACAAGTTAGAGAAACATTTCTGCCAGCCACAACAGTTTAACAACCCTGCCCACCCCCTCCCCACACAGTCTTAGCAGCTGCCAGTGCTTTGCAAATGTTGCACCAATCCTGTTTATAATGAAATTATCATGCAGCTTTCAGATTATTGTTATACATTAATAATTTTAAAAAAAGTTCTTTGTGCCTTTGCAGAGCACTTGTAACAATAAACAGTGTCCAAAATTAACCTTTTGACTCACCTGCCAAGGGGACTGGTAGATGAAAAAATCCACAATCCAAACATAGTTTTACCGGCCAGAATAATAAATTGCCTTCTTATACATTTATACATTTGTTTCTTTTATTGAGATAATAAGGTATGATGTTGAATACAGTGTCGCCACATAATTGTTATTTAATTAACAGCAGCTAGCAGCAGTGTAACAAGTTTAGACAGATAAGACGCATGTAAAAAACACACACACACACACAGTATGCATGTCTACAGGGACAAACATGAGTCATTTTCTCCAAGCCATCATGCCAGATATTTTTTACATGACTGGAAAATCTACCTGCATTTGGTGCCTGGTGGGTGTTAATTTTGGACCCTGTCTATAAGTCAGCTGTTGCCTCAAAACAAAAAAATAATGACAAACTTGTTATGAGAAACACAGTGCAAAATACCTTGTGGTCACACAGATTGGCCAATTATTTGCCAATTTTTCCATCTGCAGTTCTTCTGTGGCTTTTTCTTCTTTTTATAAAGAGCATTTGAGGGTCTCTGCTGTTGGCAGACACAGTGGAACAGTATTAAATTATGTGGTTTATTCATCTGCATTCCTCCATCAACATTCTTGTGCTGAAAATGAGACATCAGTAAAAGAGACAATGATTAACTCAAATGGGGAAACTAGAAAATGAGAAAGAAACTAAACCATTAGTCTGCATGTGACTGTTATGATTTTTATGTAGTTCATTAACTGCATTTGTTTGCTGGCAAGCAGTGTTAGTAGCATTTTAAAACATTTTCAATTTCTAACAACACTAAAGTGATGAGTTGCAGAAGTTCTATAATTGCATAGTTGTGTGATCATGCATTGGCCTGGAGCAAAGATACTAATAATGAAAATGCTGACCATAGATAACTGTTCAAAACAAAAGTCTTCAACAGATGATCACTTTTCTACCAGTTTGTGTATGTATGAGTGTATGAGTGTGTGTGTATGTGTGTGTGTGTGTGTATGCATATGTATACTTGCCAAAGGTATCAACCCTTTGGCCATAAAATATTCTTTTCTCTTGCAGTATCTGTCTCTCTTCGTAGGCTTCTGCCGGAGGTGCGAGCCTATTGTAAACACAGTGAACTAAAACTCTGAAAGGGGAAACCAGTGGAGTAACATTATGTTACCTTAAGTTACTACTTGTTTTATTTTCTCTTTTTTTGTCTAGACTTTTTTGTTAAAAGACTAGAAGTATAAATTTAATATATGAAATGATGTATTATGAGATGTATACATTTCAATGATATTGTAGTTTTAATACACAACAAAGATGTTTGAATGGTAGTTATAATGTAATAGTCAGTGAAAACATGTGAATAAGTCAATATAAGTGAAGTGTTGCCTTGCTTCTTGTGTAGCATGTGCTCTTTTGTTTGTTTGGCCTGGTTTAAGGTTACAAAGCTTTACAATGACACTGAGCATAACTTGAACATAATTCTGTTTAATTCCAGTTGTTTAATTTAATTTAATTTATAAATGCTTTATGTGCATATAGTAATGATAGGAATAAGATAGTATCTCTATATTCTCTCCAAATCATTCCATGGACTATAACAGTCCTTTCTTCACATTGCAGGTGTTCCTATGGAACATGGATAAGTACACGTTGATCCAGAAGCTGGAGGGGCACCACAATGATGTGGTGTCTTGTGAGTTTTCACCAGATGGGGCGATGTTGGCCACCGCCTCTTATGACACCCGGGTCATCGTATGGGACCACCACAAGGGCACCATTCTGCTGGAGCTGGGGTAAGACATGGATGATTCAACACCACCTCTGTTAAAGTCACATTATCACATTGTGGAGACTATTGGCCCTTTTTAGAGGTTTAGTGCATTATCTTAAATAACTGCTCAGGTTAAGTGGATTATCTTACTTATTTTGGCCAGGGTTTGCTAATGACCAGCTGTCCTCATTAGGAACCAATGGGCTACATTCAGAGTTTAAATTGAAAGTGCTGATGTTGGATATTTCAGAAACAGAATGTTTTGAGTTGCTGTCGTCTGCTGCTGTTATTAAACTCTCGCTTCCATCTCTCTCCAGACATCTCTTCCCTCCTCCATCACCCATTTTTGCTGGAGGGGCAAATGACCGCTGGGTTCGCTCTGTGAGCTTCTGCCCTGATGGCCGCCACATTGCTAGCATTACTGACGACAGGTAAGACACTGAACGACATCAGAGTTACAGTAATATCCTTTAACAGGATATGGTTTATTATAACATTTCTTAAACACCACCTCAGTGTCTCTGCATGACCTCAGTTGTGTTTTTATATTGTGTAGTCTCTGGTGTCTTGAATGGCTTTTCATGACTTTGTCAGTATCCTCTGTGGTCAGTGAAGCATAAATGTCCCGTGACTCAGTAAATGTTTGGTCAGCAGCTTTTCTTTCTCAGCAGTTTTAGAGGAACTGCATTTTTTTTTTGTTCTTGGGAAATGGAATCTGTTACATTAATATAGCACAATGTTCAAATGACTGATATGTTAGCATGAACCTGTTTGCTCAGTAGATAAACAAGCACACTGCATGCTACACTTTTAATTTCAAAGTGTTCAGATTATAAACAGTCAGTGATTTCCATGTGTTCAGCTGTGTTCCTCTGAGTGGATGTTTGTTCACTAAAGCTGCTGTCTGTTGTCTACTAGTGGGCTGATATGTAAACAGCAGTGTGCAGCAGAAAAGCTTCAGTGTTCGCTGCAGTTTGTTTTAATCTTGCAGGCAGTCATGAGTCTTAATGGGACTTGAGAGCACAGAGCTACTGTATGTTGGTGTGTTTGGACGGGTCCCATGACTATCACAAGGTAGCCATTAATCACTCTGACTGCTGGCTGAGCGCCGACTTGTTGGTAGAAAATATGTTGGAAAGAGAAGCAGTGGAAGCTCCACAAAATGGTGGCTGGAGGAGAAAAACACTGCTGGTCATAAGGCTTTGAGTAGCAGTGTAATTTAATGTGATGAATGTAAATAATGTAACTAATCAACACATATAAGTGAATATAAAGTATTTGTGACTTTTTGCTCCATACATAGAAAAAGATATATTGACAACTGTTCAACATATTCCTGAGCACCACAAGACCAGTGTTGATGTGGATTGACAGTGAATTTGCTGATCACATTCATACTGTCAAGGGAACAAACCCTTATTTTGATTTAAATGACCTTGTGGCCTTTCCTCAAGCGCCACCTTTGAGGAGAAACTTCACAGCGGCTCTGTGACCCCAGCAAGGAGTTAGTCTTGTAAAAGGAGCCCTCCAGTGATTAGAATGTTACACGTCCATGAAATTGGGGTACTCACAAGAGACTGACTTTTTTTTTTTTTTAAAGTTAAAAAAAACAGGGTCAACATCAAAGCAGAGGTGGAGATAGACTTTTAGTGCTTAGTATGAATTAAGGGGACAATGCAACAAGTAGCATCTTTTCTTTAGACCCTCTCTGCCTGGCAAAGTCCATGTCCTCCAAACCCACTCACTTTGTTATCACACACAGTCTGAACTCTTAAGGTCAAAGCCAAGGTAACGCTGATGACATCATCAGGGTTATTTTGTCAGACTTGACAAAGGTCCACCAGAGCCACAGATGACATTATATAACTGTATTCACAAGCTGAGTACGACATGGGTAACCATGATGAATAAATGATGTCATCTAGTAAATCAAATGATTGATTAATTACATTGCATACACACATAATTATTACTCAGAATAGCACACAATGTTGGGAAAAGCATGTGAGTTTGTACAGCGTAGTTACATCGTTACATGTATTTGTTCAAGATGTCCTACAGTTACATAGTTGTACAGCCGTTACACAGTCTGCATTGAGAGGAAGTGAGTTTATAGTTGGATATTGATCAGATGGACTTCTATTAGGACATATAGGCTGGCTGTATGAATATGTACACACCAGCTGGAATTTCAGAAAGTAAATGCTTTTCACTATGTACATTTTGTCATTTTAGATTTGAACTGCATTTGTGTTGTTTTTTTTTTTTTGTGCATTTGACAATAACAATACAAAAGTAGTCCACTTAGTTCCACACAGCCTGGTTTGTGACAGAGTGTCCTGGTGTTTGTGTCTTTGTGTTCAGGCTGGTCCGTTTCTGGAGCATCGAGGAAAGAGCTCCTCAGGCCATCGCCTCGCTCTCTAATGGCCTCAGCTGTGCCTTCTCTGCTGAAGGAAGTGTCCTTGCTGCGGGGTAAGACATTAGCACATGTTCAAACACACACCATCCTGAACACAGATCACATTACATTACCTCACATCTCATCGACTCCAAGGCAACCTGTTTTCTATTTCAGCTCGTCATACAAGCAGGCTGTATGCGTTCTCAACAGTTTTCATAACGACCACTGAACTCACTTGTGTGTTTCTAATACCTACTAATAGCTAACAGCTATAGTACCTGTGCAGTGTTGTGAGTAGCTCAGATTTCATTCTTACAGAACTGTGTGTGTTTCCTAGGACTCGTGATGGTGGTGTGCACTTCTGGGAGTGTCCTCGTAGCATTGCCAGTCTGCAGCACATGTGCAGGATGGCTCTCCGCCGAGTGATGACCACAAAACAGGTGGAGGCCCTGGCCATTCCCACACCACTTCGTGACTACCTGACCTACAAAGTCATCTAATCCCCCACCCACCCCCACTGCACCTGCCTCAGCATGCTGCTGGAAAACCAATGAATCACATGTCTGAAAAAAGAAACTTTTTTTTTTTTTTTCAGAGAACTCTGTTTAACGAACTAAACCAATCCCGACAAGAGGAAAAGAGTTTAATTTTTATTGATGCCCCAGAACCACATCCCTGTCTCAACACCCACCACATCCTCACACAGCAGGGTGTGTTGTTTTGTATATATTTATTTTTGTTTAGTGCTTTTTAGTAAAGCAGTGCGCTGGGGTCAGCGCACCATCCATACCTGTAAGGTCAAGTTATTTCTTGGGCCTCCTGCCCCCTCCATCACATCAGTGTGCTACCTGCAAGTGTTCAGCTCCTCTTCCAGCTGGCTCCAGCTCTTCATCAGGTTCACTAAACTCCTCTTCTTCTTTTCCTCTGACTTGAAATGGCTGTTGCACTTAATATTAGAAGCTTTGCAGTGGTGCTTGTACATAATGTCCAGTTTTCAGTTTGCAAGTGGGTGAGCTAAAGGGAAGAGATGCATGGGATGTAAGGGTTTAAAGGCTGCAGGGGTTTTGAAGGCCAATACTGAGATCTGTGGACTACTGATACTGTGGACCTACTTCTCTTTATATTTCATCTTTTTATGGCAGAAAAGGAGAAACAATTCAAGCAGCCAGTATTCTCCAATTTTGAATATTTCTCTGAAACAGTATTTTTACAGCACCATGGCACAATCACATGTACCTTTTTTAATATGGCTTAGCAGCAGTTAACACAAACAGATGATTTATCAGCAGCAACGTGATCCAGTACAGTATGTAACATAGTCATCATTCAACTCAATGTCAGCATGTAGTTGACAAACTCCACAAGGTATCCTGAAATTCCTCCTAAAATGGCTCCTGGTATCCTCTGCTAAACAACATTGTCCAGCAGACTTTGGTCCAACCAGGGTATAAAATTAGCAGCAGCCACCTGCCAAATGCTGGTAAAATATGCAAGTGGCTGGTAGATTAGATTAGATTCGCTTCACTCACCAGCCAAAAAACAACAGGAATCTATCAAGTGGCTGGTAGAATTTGACTCACTAACCATTTGGCCAATGGACAAAAAAAAGTGAATTTTGCATGAAGGTGTAGCCCACCCACAGTGCACCCAAAACATGTCTCAGACTGGCAACAGAAATAGTAAGAGTATGCTTGAATTTTCCTCTGTGTGTGTGTGTGTGCGTGTGCGTGTGTGTGTGTGTGCTCCCTACCCTGCAGGGTAGTATAAAGCCTTGAGACCAGCATTGTTGATGATCTCACACTAAAGCAAAGCCCCTCTGCTGCTTAACTGCTATCTATGTTTGAACCTGTACAAAAACCTGTATACACATTTCCATGTGACATGTATCTATGTATATACAAAACTGTATCTTGTCTATAAACATATCAAAGTCTAGTTTTTTTTTTTTTTTTTTTTTGTCACGCTCTTCTGTTGAACATTTGTATTTTTGTATATGTACTTTTTGTTCTCCTTTAAATGTGAAATTGTCTACAAATAACTACAGCTGTCTTACTGCTAAAGCTCAGAAAGAAAGATGTATTCCTTTTCTTTTTGCAGGTCAGACCTATACTGTGGCACATGTGCCCTGTCACATGTTTTGCTCTATGAAGAGAACGTAATAAACATTGTTCCTCTGATAAACTAATGAGACCAATTGACTGCCAGCCTCTGTCATCTGGCATTAAAAAAACCTTCATGTTCACTCAATTTGTGATAGAAATATGCACATGATAATCCATAGTAACTCTAAAAAAAATATTCTATTTCCTGATTGTCGTTTTCAGTTTGTATGTCGGTGAGAGGAGATGTGAAGAAGGGAAAATGAGCTCTGAGTGTCTTGTTTGTGTTTGTGTGGACAGGTGGGTGCAGAGCAGCTGTCAGTCCTTCTTGGCAATAAGTTCTCTGACAGTCAGTGCTAATGCCAAAGGTTTCCCTGTATGATAGTCTGTAAATGGTCAGGTTCTCATATTCTTCCACTGATAGAAAGGATGTCTCATGAATGGGCTGCAGAGCTTCGCTCTCCACACAGAACCTTAACATGACATTTGTATACCTGTAACCAATGTGATTGGAAAAACACAGTCCTGCCTCAGTTGGATGCAGTATGAAGCGTTAAATATATCAAATATATAAATGAATGTATACATTTCCTGCAATTTTCTGGTAATGTTTTTGTGTTTGTAGTTTCAATAAAGGCTTTTTAACAAAAAATGTGCTTATTGATGGGAGAGAATGGGTCCTCAGATGACAGAGATGACTTTTGGTGAATTCCTGTTTCGCTGCATAAATGAAATTGTATTCATTTCCAAAACACTGAAATCTTGAACATTATATATTTGGACATAATATGTAAACATTAATGTTTGACACAAAAAAATGTATTTCCCAGGTATCTCTTGTATGAGTCAATGAACTGCTCTCCCTTTAGAACAGTAACTATTAGGCCAGTTGTATTCAGTGTATTCATGTAGGACCCCTTTGCTCATAGTAAGAAGCTGACTATGAAAATATGTGTTAAGGGTGTCAGAGACAGACAGACAAACTTTAAGGCATATATGAACTACCATGTATAAAAGTCCATACACCTCATACCACATCATCCAGGTTCTATACAATATATTTACAAAAAGAATAGTCCTTATAAGCCTTGATATTTCATTTGTTATAAAATCCATTGACCTAAATACAGAAATACATACAAAACTTACACCAGTGGACTGGATATGGAGACCAGTAGATTACTCAATACTGATTTTATTAGCATGTTTCTTTGGCCAGTTACCTTGATACTGGCTTTATTATCTTATTATTAGATCCTGGTCCTGATAAAAAAACAAAAACAACTTTTAAATAAATCATTAATTTTTTATGCAGTAATTAAACTCTTTTCTATATTAAGAGAGGCATTTTAGGAACATTTTGGAAGTATTTGACAATCATCAAATTATCCTTTTATTATCTAATTTTCTTAAATCTATGAATAAAAGAATTTATGAAAGAGATCATTAGAAATGTACATATAATTTACTTTTCTTTCTTTTCTTTTTTTTTTTTTCAAATGCCCCCAAAATAGATGGCATGGCAACAGTGGTTATATATCTACTCAAACACTGTAAAACTCTATCTGAGGCAGCTGTGATAGCACCAATTGGAAATTTACTTAACAGCCTGTGGGGATCCTCCTATCAGCTGAATGGAAAACTACCAGCAGCCAAAGCACACACATGCATACACACATACACACGCACACACACAGTTCTGTACACATGAGCTGTGACCAGGTTTATTATTGACCTGGACTGTTAACATGTGCAGTTAAACATTAGGGAGGACGACACAGACAGAAGCGGACTACAGATCAAAGAGCTCAGCCTCTATCTATGTAGGGAGCCATTAAACATACATATATTGCTTAATGTGTAGCATATGTTAAAAGGCAGAGCGTACAGGCTGTGGTGCTAAGAGTGTGTTTCTATCCACTGCCATTATGTGAATATCAGGAGAAAAACAGTTGGCTCCAGTCAGTGCAGAAGAAGAGGACACAATGATCATTAATTAAAAAAAGAGGCAGTCAAAGCTCAAATGATGGAAAACCATGTGGACAAGATGATGAAAATATGATGTTTGCGTCTCATGTATTCATTTGAGGAACATTATTATCTTTTAAGTGGAAGCTTGAGTGTCATGTTGAAGTCACATGTTTCATGTATGTACACATGAACATGTTTGTGTTTGAGTCTGTTTGCTTTTTATTGTATTTGTTCAAGATGTCCTACAGTAAATGTCCCTAAAGCATTATTATTATTATTATTATTATTATTATTTCAGCATAATGACTGAATGTATGCACTAACAGATTACTAAATAGGCCCACTAGGTGCAGGCCTCTGGACCCAAGATGTGGGCAGGGCTCTCAGTTGGAATCCCTGAGAACATTCCTTGTTGAAGTCACAGAAGTCAAAATTATAGATGTTTGGGTTTTTTTTGTTTGTTTTTTTTGCTCCCTCCTTGACATTACACTGATGCAGTCCATTCTTTGATTGCATTACAACGCATTTGATGCAGTTACTTAATATCTTATAAATCTATAATAATAGATTTTCCAGTGATTGTGAATCCCTTATCTGTGTCAGGCAGATACATATTTAGCTGCTGGAGAAACTGCTGTCCCTTCACCAGGAGAACTGCCAGTTTCTATCTATCTATCTATCTATCTATCTATCTATCTATCTATCTATCTATCTATATATATATATATATATATATATATATATATATATATATATATATATATATAGTATACACACACACACACACACACACACACACACACACACACACACATATACATATATATATATATATACTATACTATATCCAATTTTCGTTCTAATGTCTGTGTGACCTCTGTGTCATTATCATCATGCGGCTTCATGAGGATATTAGTCTCAGTGAAGGAGAAGTTTCAACAAACAGGAAGTGAGTCATCGCTGTGTTATGGGCTCTCAAGGACAGGAGGGTGGAGCAGTCTGCAGGCAGAAAAAAAAAACTACGTGCTTCTTACTGCAAGTCACTGATAATCATAGTTATTCTTTCATGTCTTGTCCCTTCTATTCCTTTAAATAACACATTATTATCCCAAAACCAGAGTGCATCCATGCACACTGCTTTGCAAAATGTTACTATTCTCACATGGATCAGAGGGCAGCAAAGATAACAGAGGTGAAGCTTGGCGCTGTGGTGGAGGAATGTGTTGTAATGTATCACACTGCACACAGAAGCTCTTTCAGTCTCAGAGAAGACTTGAGAAACTCTGGTTCCTCTCTGCAACACTTGTAGTTTAAAGAGCAACTTTTACTGTTAGACCAACGTGTTTCGGCTTGTGGCCTTCATCGGGGTCATCATGAAACACATTACATACAACATTTAAGTAGGGTAAGAATGAAGCAGAAAAAAAAACAAAAAAGTAAAAAAAAAGACAGCCAATCATATACAGCCACACACATGGGACCAATGGGACATCTACAAAGATGGGTTGGGTATATGGTCATGTGGCTTCAGGCCAATCATTGTCCTAGACGAGTGTCCAATAAGGGACATGGGTGACACCATATTTGGTCCATAAACTGGAGAAGTGTAACTAAGGGGTGGTACTTGAGTTTAACCCAAAATGTGCCTTTTTTGATGTGGCACACTTTAAAATCACTTTCATTTAAAAAAAAAAAAAAAAGAGAAGAAGACATTGGCTGTTGTCAACCTGAGCAGAACTGAACTGACCTTTACTCAGCTCTCTGAACTTGAACTTGCTCTTTCCTTTGTTCCAACCTCATCTGTGAGCCCATTTGAACTGTTTTTAGAACTACAGAAATTTCTCAAAGATGTAAGACAAAAATAATTTTTCATGAAAAGTGATCCTTTTTGATTTTTGTTGTGCTTCATACCTACCCTATTTAAATGTTTGTAATATAGTTCATGACGACCCTGATGAAGACCACAAGCTTAAAACGCTGGACTAACAATAAAGTTGAGTTTTGACCTCTTCAGACTTTTTTCCTTGTCCATGCACCTTGGAAGCAGGTAGAGTTGTGCCAGAAACATTACACTGCTTCTACAGCAGCAGCAACATCCTCACATCTACACACAATCACACTGTTGTTCACCACGTGTCATAAAACACACGACTGCCTGCTGGAATTCAACAACGTAGCAAAACAGTTTCAAATGTGCACCTCAAACTGTACACAGTCCGACGCTGTGAGAGTGTAAACATGTGACCATACAGACTGGTTTCAGTGAGTTCTTTCTCTGAGGTGCAAAACAAGTCATTTTGCTCCTTATATAACTTTTTCCTCCAGAATGTGAGGCAAACAGAGGAAATGAAGTGTTTGCGTATGTGTGTGTGTGGTGGAGGGAGGAGGGGGTGGTGGTGGTGGTGGTGGTGGGGTGGGAGTGTGGAGCTGTGCAGAGCAGGCTGAGCTCGCAACATTATCATATCAAACATGTGCTGGTAGAATTATCTAGAACAAATGCAGCACGAGCATGTCAGCAGAGGGTTATCAGGAATATACTGATAACTATAACTAGTATAAATATGATTCAATAGGAAGAGAAAACACTGTTATCACTGAGTAATATGCAAACTGCTTTGACTGGACTAATTCAGCTAACACACATTCCTGTCTATCTGTGCATCTATGTGTCTTTGTATCCATGCAAGTGCATATATGCATGTATGAATGTATGTATCAGAGAGCAGCACTGTAACACAGTTTACTGGAGAAACCACAGATATTTGATGATCAGTATTATTATCATTACTGTTTTCACTTTATTCGGATCAATTGTAATGCATGTTAAAACATGTTTGCTGTAATCACTCCTCCCTTTATCATGCACTTACAATGGAAGTGATAAAGGGACTAAATCCACACTCCTCCTTCTGTGCAAACATGTGTTTAAAAGTTTATGTGAAACTAATATGAAGCTTCAGCGTCCAAATGAGTCAAATCCAGTAGATATCTTTCAACGTTACAGTCTTTTTAGTGGCAAAGTCCCTCTTTTTGTTACTATACTTCCACCTGCAGCTCAACAGGGAAACACAAAGAGGAGAATTTGATGCTAAAAAGTCTGTCAATGTGTCAGATATCCACTTGATATGACTAACTCAACACAAACACACTGTGGATTTTGGCCTTCATCATCTTGTAATAACCAGAATGACTACATTCCTGATTATAAGCCTCTTTCAGTGTTTATATGGACACCTGACTATTGTTTTAAGACAGACTTGAATAAATATGAACCTATCCTTTAATACCATGGTCCACTGAGTAGTCCAGCCATCAGTCATACTTTTGATCTAGTTTAACAAATATATCTTCATATCTTATATCTTCAATATATCTGCTCAGGTTACAGTGGCTGACCCAATTGGCTTGATAGGTAGCTTAGTCTGAATGCCATGGCCAACTCAGTGGTTTCTCTCAAAGAAATCTCACAAGGGAAGAATGAAATAAAACGATAATAAATCATAAAAAATGTAGACTACCTGCCTTCAGCCAAAAGAAAAATACAGACTTTTTCAAAATCATGGAAGGAAAAGACAGATAAATGAATTGAAACGTAAACATCTCTTTCATTTCAGTTTTTATGGAAAGTGCAAATATAAAAGTAGTAAGTGAAGAAGTTGAAATACTACATACTTGTTTTGGGGCCCCTGGTTAATGCAGGGCCCAGAGCAGCTGCTTCATTTGTTCCTGCCACAGCACACACTCCACCCCTGACATTCCCTCATCTTGACATCCTGTGACTGATTCCTAAACAAAGCATGTGCACACAGGCAGCAGCACACATACATGGGAAACCAACAGAAAGAGGGTGTAGGCCTGACAGAAGCTGCTGAATCTTGTCCGAGGACGAAGCTGCAGATGCTGCTAGAAGATTCTAAACTTTGTTGGAGCGGTGACAAAACGATCAGGATTTCTTAACAGTAAATTAGATGGACTTTAGCGTGTTTACACACTCACTACGAAACCTGTGCAGACCTAACCTAACCTTAGGGCTGATTCCTCTGCCAGCTGGCAAGAAATGATTGACCATCATGTGACAAAATGTGTTTGCATTGGCATCTACCTCGCTCTCTACAAAGCTCATTGGTTCATTGACCTCCAAATCAGGTCAGAGTAAACAGCCCACACAACTCCAGACTGCTTACTGTGGGACACAGTGCATCAGAAGCTCTGCTAGTGTCCCCTAGAAGATCTAGGTTGTACTTTAACTTATTTAAAGTGGCAAATTTCAAAGATTTTAATTGAAATAAATGTCTGTAATAGTCACTACCTATTACTGCTGTATGTGCTGCACACACTGCGGAGCACAGGACAGTGAACAAGGTGAAGTACTCAAGCTGACAACAACTACACTCATTACATTGCTGTAAGCGCAATAAAAGCTCCATCAGTAAAAAGCCAATAAGAGTAATTTATTAATGTTATCTGTGCAAAAGAACAACACACCTGCAATTATGCGGTTCTGCCAAAGAGAAGGAATCTTTGAGACTGCCATTAAAAGGTTTGACAAATATCAGTGAATGAGGTTTTATTACTTCTACAGCAGAAACAGGAAGTTGCTGTTTCAGTTTGGTGCTCTGTAGGGGCCCCAACAACAGACTTTCACCCCTGAGCCCATTAACAGTTCATCTGGCCATGGTAGTATCTGACTGTTGATCTTGCTTTGATGAACAATACTTTCATCTCTTTCTACTGTATCAAACTGTCAATGCAAATGAAACGACTTCAATCAAACACCCACACATATATATGAACAGAATGTTCTCCTCAGTTGTGCACAAGTTACAATGGTCCATATGACAAAATGAAAGCAATGGCATCTCATGTCCTTGACAGGACATTGGGAGACAAACTCATATTGTGAGGTGTCTGGAGTTGCAGAATGCTCCATTGTACAGCTGTCTAACCATGTTGGCCCCGTTCTAGTGGAGTTACTTCAAGATTCCATAGAGCTGGAATGCAGGAATGTCTCTCCCTTGTGGCAGTGAGAGTAATTACAAAAACACTTTTCGTTTGGTTGTTTTTTGATGGTCAGCAAACAGCTTTCAGATGCATTATCGCCAACTATCGGATTTGATCAGTTCCATAGTCTAAACTATCTACAGCGTTCACCCAAACTGCTCCCATTCACAACATTGTCCATTCTATAACCCAGACCTGCTTGACTGAATTGCTGCAGATCCTTCCCTCAGTGTTCCACCCAGCTCCTCTCCACAAATGTCTACAACATTCTAGAATCTCCTGGCAGCATCCGACAGCATCTTAAGCCTTTCTGACTTCCCGTGTATTTCAACAGCACAATTGATAACCATGGTGATGAATGCCAAAAAGCCTTTCTTGTCCATGCGGATATTCATGTCAGCTCCAGTCTTTTTCTGCTCCGGTTCCTTTTGTACTGCCAGCATCTTGATATTTCTTTCCACCCTCTGAACAGCTTCAGTGTAGGACAACCGCATTAATGTTCTGATTTTACTCACTTTTACTTCTTTATCCACACAGTGCTGATGGTGGTTCCCCTTGCAGTGTAGGCACCTTGTTTGTTCTTTACAGGATTGTAATATAGTGCAGTTGTCCTTCCTGCATCTCCCACATCTTCTTGCTCTACACACTGCAGAAACATGTCCCTACTCTTGACAGCAGAAACGTCTGAGGGGAGCACTCTTGTATAGCCTCATCTTGTAGCATGCATAGTCCAGGCGCACTCTTTCTGGTACTTCTCCTTTAAAAGTAAACATATTGACTTACTGTCCTTTTTTTTTGTCTTTCTCTGTGTCTTTTCCACCATCATCCACCACCCTGAACTGGCTGGATCCCTTGCCTGTCACAATCTCGACTACAAAAACACTGCTTTGCTGTTGCCTAATCTGTTGCTACTGTAAAATGGTGGATAAATTGTTTTGAGTTTCAGACAACCCCTGCGAAATGACTCCTTTCACTATTAGAATTTGATCTATTCAGTCTAGAAGCGCCACACAATTAAATTGTTTTTATCCCCATTCAGATTAGCAGAGAGCCAACACCAAGTTAAGTCATTTGATAGGTAGAAGTTAGCGAGCATGTATTGTATGAACTCGTTTGGCAAAAGCTTGAATGTAATGGACATTCATTTATCTATAAAAGTTCCACACTGCAGCTTTAAAGTTGCAGGACTTATTCATAGAGAGCAAACTGACGTGGTTTTAGAGTTAGGTGATAACAAAAGATTATTAAAAAAAAAAAAAAAAAAAAGAGTTCAGCCTTTATCCACTCTGACTTCATGACTCAGAGGCCTGCTGTCTTTGCTGCTCTTTGTACCACTTTGCGACGTGCATAATTAGAAAAGTTGTTCTCTCTGTCCTTCTCAGGGAGACAGGAAGTGAGGTTCAGCCACAGAATAGCAAAACCTCAGTATACAACTCAGACACTTGAGTAATGTGGAGGTTTGAACCCTGACACACCGGCTGACTGATGCTAGTTTATTTGTGTGGTGATGTAGTATTTCATTGACACATCTCTGACAGCAGGTGGCAGTGTATTCTCTTTGATCAAACTCTTCCCTCTGGAAAACACTAGTTTGTAAAATACTAGTTTAATGATACAGTTTAGCCAACATTGTGATTTTTTAAGGGTCACCAGATTAAAATGAGGGATTGTGAGATGATTAATGGGAGAGAAGAGAAGAAAAAACAAAGTTGTGATACACACATCTGTTTTTAGTTTTTGGACTTTTTGTCTAATCATTGATTTCTGCAGAAATATTGCATCATTTGAACATGTATTGAAATGAAAGCATGTGAGAGGTTTAGAGGGGGAAAAAAATCACTATTTGGTGGAGCTGTTAACAACTCATAGACATGTGAAATTCATCTGAAAAGTCACTAAAGCTGTCAAATAAATGTAGTGGAGCAGAAAGTAGAAGATTTCCCTCTGAAATGTAGAAAGTAGCATCACATGGAAATAAAAAAAGTAAAGTACAAGAACCTTAAAACTGTAATGAAATACAATCCTACAGTACTGAGTGAATGTACTTAGACACTCCATCACTGCTCCTATATATGAATATGATGAAACATGATGAAGAAAAGTATTCCCATAGATGATTGAATGGGAGCTAATAAAGCAGATAAATAGTTTAAATGATAGTTAATAAGATCTTTGTTTGGAGGCCCAGGTTGTCTGGTTTTAAGGTTCAGCTCATGTAGCTGCTCTGTATCCATCAGCCTTTCAGTCAAAACTCTTTATTATTAAATAAATAAATGAAAGCAAATTAAACGTAGCATTTCTTCTATTGGTTTGTCCTTTGTGTTTGATCTCTTCATCTTTTTTTGTTGAACTTTTTGATAATCTAATCTATTTCTATCTATCTGAGGATATAATCAGACTCTTTTTTTTAATCTTTGTATTTATATCAGTTTTAGCTCAATGTTTTCTTTAAAAAAAGCTTCCGGTCAGGAATTGATGTGAAGGCTTACAGCAGGAAGTAGTTTGAAAAGTCTGCTGCTGTCTTGGTAAAGGAGACTCGAAGGAGTTCAGTAGAAACACAGACACGGAAACTTGTGTGAGGCCATGCACTGTTTAGAGGAAGCGTCAGTGTGCGATACAAGCCGCGCTCATGTGGAGGGATGGACGGAGAGACGGGCAGAGCACAGCCGCTGAGGAAGCTCTGCATCACTGCCAGCTCATCCAGAACCTGGTGGACATCTCAGTCTCCGGCCTGCGGGCTCTCCGGACCGCATGCGCTGCATCCAACGACCTCACCCAGCAGAAGATCCGCACTTTAGAGGTACAGCAGAGGAGCGCTTATGTTCAGTCCTGTTCTGTAAATGTTAGAGGCTGCTAAACCTGCAGCCTGTCTGCCACGGCCAACACCTGTCCGAGAGATATTGTACTGCTAGTTAGAAACAGGTGCTTTTCTTCTATGATCAGACATTCTTATTTACAGTTTGGTATTCATACAGTGATACAGCACACAACGTCACACAGCCTGATGCAGAGCAGGCCTACACTAGCCCACGTAATAGTGATCATAAGGTCCCGACCTGTAAGGGGAAAGCGAGCATCTCAGATGTGTTAGAGACTCAAAGAAACACACCAACATGATGGAAAAGGTGAAAGCACTGGGCTGAGGGCGTCACAGTGTGGGTCATAGAACTAATGTGTAATGTGAAAGGCAGTTCCTTCCTTAACCATTTCAGTTAGAATTCTATGTCATATTTGTCATTAGTTCCATCTTTTTTCTCCACTTTATACTTTTGGGACACTTTTTGCTCTGCAGCCTGAGACGAGACAAACCAAGCTGCTGGTCAGTCGGCTTCTGATTCATTTGTAGACTCTAGGTATGGCAGCGCCTGTCTGTTGGTCCACACTGACATGTCTCAACAACAACTACGAGATGGATCGCCATAAGATTTGTTTTAGACACTCATGGTCCTCAGATGATGTATTATGAAGACTTTGGTGATCCTCTGACTTTTCCAGCAGTGCCACCATGAGGTCGACTTTGTGGTTCTTCATTGAAATATCTTGACAACTATTGAATGGATTGCTGTAAAATTTGGTTGATGTCCCCCAGAGGATGAATTGTAATATCTTTGATCCTGACTTTTTATCTAGTGTCATCATTCGGTCAAGTCTCAGCTGCACATTGTGTTCAGTGCAAATGTTAGCACACAAAACCAACACTATGATCATAGTAAACGTCTGCTAGCATTGTCATTGTGAGCATGTTAGCGTGCTGATGTAAATATTTAGCTGTAGTGCAGCCTCACACGGCTGTTGGCATGGCTGGAGACTCTCAGGGCTCCAGCAGCAGCAGCAGCACTCTGACAGGCAGGAATTTGGTTTTGCCCATCTGTGTGGTTCAGCTGGAAATGTGCCGCAATAATGAAACAGTGCTTCAAATGTAAAGAAACTATTTTATTTTAGTCACTCTCCAACCAAGACGGCACAGTGGTACAGCGGTTAACACTGTCGCCTCGCTCTCGCAAGAAGGTTCAGTCAACTGCTGACTGTAAATATCCTGTACTTGACTGGCAACCTGTCCAGGGTGAGATCTGTCTGCCGCCCACTGTCAGCTGAGACTGGCTCCAGCTCCCCTGCAGCCCTCTAGAGGATTAGCAGTCAGGAGCCCAAATGATGATTTTTTTTCATTATTAATCTGTCGATTATCTTCTCAGTTAATTGATTAGTTTTTTGGTCATAAAATGTCAGGAATCATTGTTTCACAAAGCCCAAGACATATTCACATTTAAGAGGCTTGAACCAGAGAATTTGGAAATTTTTCTCTTATAAATGAGTTAGTGGTTGCAGCTTTACTGTAATCACATCTCCTGCTCATACTGGCCTTCTAATACGCTTTGAATGTAAGTGATGGGGGCCAAATCCACAGTCCTTGTTTTGTGCCAAAAAATGTACTTATAACTTTATCTTAAATTAAAATGAGGTTATTCAGACCAAGTGGATATCTTCCGGAGTTCACTGTGTTTTTAGTATAAAGCTCCCTCTCTGAGCTGCAGTGGAGGGAAAGGCTGCAACTTTGGAAGATAAGCACTTGATTTGACTCATTTTGATCGATGAGGCTTCATATTAGCTTCAGATAAACTTCTGAATGTATTTTTGCACAAAATGAAGACTGTGGATTTGGTCTCCCATCTTTTTTTATTGAAAACACATTAGGAAGGGCTAGGCAACATAATCTGTGTCAATGGTCACATGGGCAGACTTGAAAAATTGTAAAACCTGTCCTTTAAATGTGGTTGAAACAGAAACGTTGGTAAAGCAGCCTGCTGTATTTAACTACATTAAATGATGTGCAGATGACACTCTGCTGTTATTAATAGCCACACACACACCTCCACACACATCAGACTTACACTTCTATCTCAGTAATAACTCAGTGAACTTCAGAGATCCTGTCAACAGACATCCTACTGACCAATCAGATCACTGGAAACAGTGAGTACAGTGTAATGGTAATTTTCATTATCAATCAATCTGTCTGTTATTCTGTCAATGAATCAATTAGTCATTTAGTCCATAGAATGTTGATCATTGTTTCCCACAGCTCAAGGAGACATCTGTAATGTCTTATTTTGTTCCGACTAACAGTTCACAACCCAGATATTCAGTTATAAAGGTAAAAGAAACCAGAAAATAATCACATTGGAAGCTTCTTCTACTCCAAAACGATGATTCAGTTATCTAAGTGGCTGGTAACTTAATGATTAACCAACTAATCATTGCAGCTCTGTCAACTCTGCAATAAAGTGACAAGTAATAAACAATAATAGATATTTGTATAAATCAGAAGAATCACTTTATTCTTGTAGGCTTCTATGTGTCACTCTGGCTTTAAAACAAAGCTTCTAACAAACAGAGAGATAGTTTAATACTAAATACATAATGAACGGTGATTGTAGCTTTCCTGAATCTGACAGTGTAGATGCTTTTACTGCAGCTCAGAATAACATGTGGTAACATTTTGATGACAATTGGAAACAAGACTGATTGGTTGGTAGGACTGGGTGTTACAGCCCCCCCCCTTTACTTGTTGTTCCTTGTCCTGACGCTGGTGGAAAGTTGATCACCAGAGGATGCTTCAGTTGTGTCTCTCATTGGTCCTTGGATACTATCAATCACAATACACCCTCTGCTAAGACAGACCTACCACAGGCTGGTCACATGGGTGTGACATTGACTGTTTATATACTGATCATAAATGTTTAGGACTGCAATTTATAATTATTTTCATTATCAATTAATCTATTGATTATTTTTTTGATTAATTGATTAGTTGTTTGGTCTATAAAATGTCAAAAATGGTGAAAAATTCTGGTCATTGTTTCTCAAAGCCTAAGGTGACATCACACTTATTTATAGATAACCAGCCTCATGATACCAGTTGTCCAGAATCACCATGAGGTCATGAAGCCAGACTTAAGTTGAACTTGCTTTGTGATACAGGCCCCTGGTGGCCCGAATAAGTTGATGTATGGAACCTTAATCTGACTCATCACTGTTAAGTACACTTGACGTCTATTATTGTGTGGTATTTTTCATCCGAGGGTTGCTAGGCAGTGAAGTGCATCACTGCGTTCTTTTGAAAAGTCTGCATACTGTTCAAACCCTCTTTTAGTCTGCAGTCTAGATGTAAGTCTTTCCCATAATCAGTACGTGTGTGGTGATTGTGTTTTTATCACAATCATTCACATTCAAAACTCTTTTTATTTTGCCCAAAAGTTCTTACAGCAGTCTTTTTGTCAAAAGATGTGTCAAATGGACAAGTTTCCTCTTTGACTCATTTTCTGTGTGGTCTGGGTTGGATGCATGCAGAGCATCACAGCAGTGCATGATGTTGCCGGGGAGACGTGGTTTACTGCCCACCCTTCCAGGGGCTGGGAAGAGCACAGAGGCTGGTTGTGTACATGTGTGTGTCAAGAAGCTTATATTTAGCTGCGGTTCTCCCCCACGCATTCTCAGCATGTCCTGTTTAGCAAGAAAATCAAATGACATGGAAGATAGTGGGAGGAGGAGACAAGCGTGTTGCCGTGCTGGTGCTCCTCTTTTTACATATGGAAGAGCAAGTAAAGTGTGTACAAATGAACGGTTCATAGCTCTGGCTCTTCTCTTTTTCCTTTTCCTGTCCTTTTATTGACCTCTTCACCTTCTGGTCCTCACCACAGACCTGTCGTAGAAATGCAGAAATGTATTTTAAATTCACAAGATCCAAGCGTCAACGATCATTCATTGTGTCATTCACCGCTGATGACAAAAGAGCTTCCTACATGACCACAGCTTCATAAAGCCAGTCAGAGTTTCTGTAGCCTACACGTTGCCTCATTGAGCAGCAGATCAATAAAACACCAAACACCAAACCATGAACAGCAAATATGTGAACAAGAAAAAAACAATAAGGTTAAATATGCTTGGAAAAATTTGCATGCATGCAACTGCAAGTGTACACCATTTAACATGCAGACATACTGTACATGCACATCTAAAAACTGTGGATTATGGACTCACCAACAACTTTAACCTAACCTCAACCGAAGTAACTTGACTCCAACCCACCAGACACTGACATAAAACATAAAGCTGCATCAGTGGACTGGGACAGTGGAACAAGTGACACATCTGTCACTAAACGGGTGGAATATGATAGTGAATAAATGTGCTTTGGAGGATGTTCAAACCACAGCAAAAATAAATAGCACGCACACATGTTGTAGACATTTGCATCCATACATGCAGACAAATACAAAACTCTGTAATGTGCTGCTGAATTTGGACTTGAGTTCTACACTGGCTTTAAAGGATGAGTTCACAATTTTTTCATAAGCATGGTAAAAGGAGAAAGAAATGCATTGAAAAGTAGATGTGAAGCATAAATGAGACTTCAGCAGTCAGAGTTAGACAAGTGGATATCTGACACAGACTTTTTAGCATCACATTCCCTCTTAGTGTTTCCTGCATCCCCCACCTGCATCTTTAAGACCCAAATCAAACCCAGGACCTGAAGATAATATGCTTTATTATTGGTTACTGATTGTTACCTTGTCGGGCTACGTGCTGCATATCGACTACTACACTTCCTTCCCTTTGCATCAATTATCTTGTAACAAATGGCACACACCATTTCTCTAGAAAAGTTCAGTTTGCTGCTGAAATGCAATAATACTTGCAGTAGTGGTTTTACTGTGTGCATGGAAGTATATGTGTATACTGAATACACCCACTCTAAGTGTAATAGTAATGAACGTTATTGTTGCATTGTATTGTCTTTTGCATGGTTGCGCAGATAGAGCTTTAGTTACAGGAAGTACAGGAACTCAAGTGTTTCCTGAAACAGAAATTTCACAAAAAACTGTGTGTGATGTGCCATTGGCTGCATATTTTAAAGGAGTCTAAAATGACATTTCTTGTAATGTGTTATTGTGTGCGGTACTTAAGATAATGTAGTACAGCTGGCAACCCTGTGCTTGTGTATGTTGCAGCTTCATGATTCGCTGCTCCACAAGTGAAAGTGTAGAGGAAATGTCAGATTGAAATAATCTCTATGAGCAAAAAATAACGACAATGTTTATTTGGAACTTCCAGCAAACAGTTGAAGCCCACATTAGGTTTTTCAGCCTTATTAGCTCCGGTACGTGAAAGCCTGTGAAAAGTGTTGATGGTAGTGTCAGGAAAGCCCCATGTGGTTTCCCAACTGCCTTTCTCGTTTTGTATCTTGTCAGTTTTCTCTCCTCTCTCCCTGCTCTGTATACTTTTTGTCCTCCTCTCTCTGACCTTTTTTCATGTGGCTTTTTTTTTTTTTTTTTTTTTAAATGTGGCTTTTGCTTTTACTTGTCTGCACAAATTATTTTGCACACCCCCTCTTTGCCATGCCACACTTTCTCTGTCATAGTGCACAGAGGTAGGCTGGCACAAAAACATGTTGATGATTAGCTAGGACAAATATCAGCCAGGATAAATTATTGCTCAAGTCCTTAAGCAAGGGGAAATACCAGTAATCACTGTTGCTGGTTACAGACACTTCAATGAGAGGATTGTTGGAGCTTCTCTGAGAGACCTCAGGCGTCTGACATTAGTGGGAAAACAATCTGAATCTGTTAGATGTAGCAGTGGCACAAAAAACACTGATGTTTTCATTGACGACATAGGTAATCACCCCTGGATGAAAAAAATGAGCGGAAGTGAAGGTGGAATTTTCTTAAGTCTCAAAATATTTGTTTGACATTGGATTTGGGGGGAAAAATAACATTAAAGGGGAACTCCACTGATTTTTTTTTTGTGTGTAAATATTATGCATACGTCATTTCCCGGACATAAACTGGAATATATAAAAACATGTAAAAATGTTTGCACCTCTCACACGCCAACGTACACATGTTTTTATAGCAGCTGGCAGTTATATGATTAAGTGGATATGGAAAAATGAAGTGAGAGACGAAATCTAAAACATTAAGTTGATAACCAACTGCATATATATATATCTGTTTAAATATGGAGTGTTATAAAGTGGCCATTGATTACATTTCTGATGTTTAAAAATGATGAGCTATCACTGCTGATGATGGTTTACAGGTCCATGTAGTGAACTGATGATATGGACGCTATAAAAAACACAGTCGTGCATAATGACAGCTGCTCTGTGCTGTTGGAGAACCTCAGAAATGCAAAACAATCAGTGAAACTGCGCTTCTTTGCCGTTTCATTGACAGGTGTACAGACTGGTGGAGCAGGCAACATACTGATATGAAAACAGCTGGTTTAGGGTGTTTTCATCCTATTATGGGTAATTATGGGAGTGGATATAAGGCTTGTCCACCTAGTTCAACTGATAAATCTGATGAAAAGAATGCATCTGTATATTTCTGTCTTGGTGTGTACACACAGTTTTAGTCATGAATTCAAGTTGAGTTTTATGCATCTGGCCACAGGTGTTGGGGATTACTACTGCATGTGTGTCTTTTGTGTCTCCAGAGGGAGCTCTGTGAAATCTGATCAATTGCTTTGCAAGAAGAGTGCATGGAATAAGTGATATCTCTTTTTCCCTGCTGTATCAATTTTGATCATTTTTAACTGCTCACCATGAGTCTGACAGTGTTATATGAGTGCAATACTGTATCACTTTTGACTAAGCTTCACAGGGGTTGATGTATAAATTCCCAGCATTTAGAATAGAGAATTTGCTACAGAATTTGTACAAATCATCAAACGTAATCCATGTTTTCTTTGGTTGCTCTTGTTTGCTTACAGGAAACGTTATGCAAAGACTATAGTTTTAGATAGAGCATGGAGATTTCATGGAGATGATTTAAAATGAAACTTGAAGTATACTGTTGGAGCAGCTGATAACAGCACAACCCGTTGCAGTGACGATATTTCCACCAACCATGTAGCAGGTTTTTACGCCTTAGTGAGATGCATGCACTACATCATTGTGCTGGTTAACTAGTCAAATGCCACCACAGTGGCAGCTTGTTTAACTTGGGTAGACTGTGCAGATAAAGCACAATTTCAAATCCAAATTGGTTGTGCCCAACTACTTAAATAATATATTAATAATTTGGCTGTTTGATGATTGGATGGATTTCTGTAGTTTGATCAGTGTTGAGATATGATTTTCCATATCTCTTGTCAAAAGAATCGTTGACAGGAGACCAACTGTAGTGAGCTTGTTATATTATCGGAATAGTATTTTACATGTTTCCATGTGGTCTTGACAGGCACCTATCAATAAAACTGAACTTCCCTGCAGAACAGAGCATATTGTCTGAATCTTCACAGCTTGTGGCTCAGTATTCCCTTTTCTTCTGAATTAAATAAAACAGCTGCCTTTTCCTCTTTTGTTAACATTTTTGAGGATGCTGTCATTGCAAAAATGATTGGAATTGTCATTAAGTGCAAGCACCTATTGTGACTGGTTGATTGATCCATACAGTGTGTGTGTTTTGGCCATTTAGAGTGATTTAAAAGCTGTAGTATGAATTCACACATTGTACAACATTATTAAAACTACACTTTTACTGTGCAACATTATTTCCACTTACAGACTGGCAGACTGCCTGTCATAACTAGTGTCTTGAGAAGCTTTAGAACTGGTACAGTGAGTTCTGTGATGAACCTTTTAGATGATTATAAGTGGCAGTTGTGTTCTTTTAGGAGCTTTTAATTTTAAAGTGTAGGACAATCACTGTTGGTGCACTGTTGAAAGTGCCTACCTGTTGGTTAAACTATTGAAATGCACAGCATTTAGCCTTTTCTTGTGCAGTAAGTGAGTCTGCATTTTAACAACATTTTCCCTCTAAAGCTAAAAGCCAGAAGAACGTGCCAATGCTGGTAATGTAGCTCATTTAGGCAAAATGTGTGGAACAATAAGACAGTGGCAGCATTTACTTATTTTTTACTTAAACCCACAGCATGGCAAGCATTAGTGAAAAAATAAACTGACTTCATGGCCCCTTTTTGTGCCAGAGCCTTGATGTCAAGGTTTCCATGGCGTCAGTTGCTATAGCAGTAACAACGAGGCTGAGGTGAATCTGAGAGGGACTGCTGTGATCCCTGGATGTAATGAGGAGCCAGCAACTGCACACTCACCATATTTAGTTTAACATTATATTCATGTAACTGGACTGGATGTAACTGTAACTTTTGTGGAACAAAGGAACTTGAAAGGAATCCTGTGTGATGAGGCCAGAGGAAAAGCTGAATGGTGTCAATTTCAAAGTGGTCGTGTGTTTCAGTGTTAAGAAGCCTGAGAGTTGCTCTCTGATCACACTGAATACACATATGTTCATTATTTTTATTTGAGAAATCCATACAGCTTTAACAGAGTTTGAAATGTGCAATGAAGCCTCGCTGAACTTTAAGGAGCTGTTAGTCCATCTAAGATGATGTAATATTTAGTACTAAAATAGTTTTACTCTGAGTCTGGTGATGTCTAAATGTTGTTTCACCATTTTTTGATGCAGACAAGTTAATTCATGGGGGAAGTAGAATTTTAAAATATTGTGAAATAGTTGTTGGCTGCTTATTGGCAGATTACTGCCACTCTCTGGATGGTATGTGGGACAGTGCAAAAATAATTGCTCTGCTATTTCATGTAGCCCACAATGCTTACAACTACCAGTAGCATGTTCATGATGTTCAGTGAACTAACATCTTCTGGTTAACTCAAGAGACAAGTATTTAAGTTCAGTTCTTGTTTATTCATTTAGCTTGCTTTGTTACTTACCATACTCACTGCTGCTTTCCAAGGAGGTCAGTCTCTCCAGGAGGTACCTCAGGATCTGCCCTCTGCTGGTTATGTCCTACCTCTCAGGGAGATCTTTTAGAGAATGTTCAATTCAATTCAATTCAGTTTTATTCATATAGCGCCAAATCACAACACATAGTCATCTCAGGGCACACACTGTTGAAGGGGAGAAGTGTCTAATCTGCATGGCTGATCCATAGGGTTCCTCACGTGTCAATTCTCCATCTCTTCTGTTCTCAATATACACCACAGCACTTGGTGCAATTATCCACTCTCATGATTTCTCATACCATTACTATGCAGACGATACCCAGCTCTTCTTGTTGTACCTGCCTGAAGACCACACAGTGTCGGCTTGGATCTTGTCATGCCTTGCTGATATATCAGCAGGGATGAAAAAAATGCCATCTTTAACTTTAACCTCTCAGACTGAGGTCTTTGTCATCCCAGCCAGTTCCTCTATACAACGACAGAGCAGTATCCAGCTTGAATCAACCCAACTCATGGTCACGAAATCTGCCTGAACCTTGGCTGTCATGATTGATGACCAAATAACCTTTAAGGTTCATGTGGCCTTAATTGCTCGGTCATGTTGATTTGCCCCGTACAACATCAGGAAGATAAGGCCCTACCTGTATGAGCATGCAGCACCTCTCCGGGTACAGGCTCTCATAATATCCTGCATTGACTACTTCAACAAGTTAGAATGACCTAGCCTTATTCTGTTGCTAATGACCTCTTCTTTTCCTGACCATCCTATATTTCTTACTGTTGCATTAACTTTTTTTCTTTAAGCTGTATAGTAGGGCTGTAGTCTGTTGGTCGGTACTCTCTCATCCGTCTAAATTCTCATTGGTCGACTAATCTCCGTGTGACTTTCATAAGGAGAAAAGTGCTACATCAGCAGCTTTCTGGGATTAATCCATTATTTTCCTGCAGCGGGGGGACGGCCAACAAACTACCTTTGAAAACGGGGGTGTATTCAAAACACCCCCGCTGTTTTCACAACTTTGGACTTGCCCAAAGTCCCGGAGGTCTAACTCTACACAACATTACTGAGCGTTTACTAAATGTACTGAACTTTTACTGAATCAGTGTTTCTCCTACGATTATATCAACAAGAACCCCCGACAGGCCACAAAATATTTTTTAAAGCTAGAATAAATGCCAAATATCCACTCATTCAGAAATATTTAGCGTGTGGGAGTCTGTGCAGCGCGTGAGTCAACCGCTGTGTTGTTGCCTGGGAAACGAGCAACTCTGTTATACGTCATTGCGTAGTGTGTTTATGTAGCGAGTTGGACACAGAGCGGTAAGTTGTCAGTCTGGCAGTAAATGTACAGCACAGACTACAGTGTGTCAGTTAAATGATGAAAAGTCACGTCTGTTGTTTCTCCAAGTGCTGGAAAAGTGAAGGGAGTTAGCTCCAAAGTTAGCAACGATGGATTAGCCTAGCCTGAAGACGCTAAATAGAGAAATACAAATTGCAGAATTCACTGTCTCCCAATTACATTTCCTAGCCAAATGATTAAAAACAATTGGCAATATAGATTCCCATCCTATACATACATCTACACTGGTACCCCTCCAATCATTCAGACATACCAACTCTTTTTCCTCCAAGAGACCCTCTACTACTTGGCCATTTACATCTAAGTGCCTTCCACCCAAAGTGAAATTTGGGCATTAAGGTCATCACACCATATTATTCTCTATCTATCTTGACCTTGTACTACCAGCAACCTGTCTAACGCTAAACTTCTATGTGGAGTATAATTATTTAAGATCACCATTTCCTTTCTGCTGCACCACACCTCCACCACAACATATTCTTGACCTCTACCTTTTCCCAGTACTCTGCAAGGTATACCTTGTTGTTTGAAAAGTATTGCACATCCACCACCATTCTTCTCCTGTCTCCTGTCTTGTCATATGATGACCTTGTATTACAAAATTCAAGTGAGGTTTCAACCAAGTCAAGATCATTAACTGAATCTTTTGACTGTTAGATTGCATTCCAGCTGTACTGTTGATTACTCCTTTCCCTTTTACTTGTTTCACATCCACGGCAAAAGACAATTGCCTTTCCACTCTGACTTTCTGTATATCCACTTCCTGTTTCAGTACTTCACATCCCCTGTAGGCATTGCTGTGAACCTCTACACAATTGCAACACATTTGCTCCCTTCCCATATTTTCTATACTCATGATTCCCTCTGCAATGTTCACATCTATGTTGTTGACTACACCTTGAGGCTACATACTCTCTCATAATGTAAGTAATCAACCCCATCATCAATCGTTTTGGAACAACCTCCCCTTGAAATTCTATCATTACCATTTCAGTGTCTTTCCTGATCCCATTCACAATCGACTTCATCCTTTGAGCATTCAATATCATTCCCCCATTCAGCTTACTTTTAACCTCCATGCCTATATTAAGAGGTACACTACAAATGAACCTCTTCGAGCCCTACGTGTTCCTCCCGCTCTGCTCATTCTGACAACTTTAATCCCACTGATCTCTTTAAGTTTGAGAACTTTACTTGCCTGCTCTTCCTTGTTGCAGCCAATTAACACGTTTCCAATAGGTAGCACCATAGCAAAATCAATATTTCCAATGGATCTATTCAGCATTTTTGTTAGCCTAACCTTACACACCCCAAACTGATCACCAAACCTTACAGTTCTGACTATCAGATCCTTTAAAACTACTCCTTTCTTTTCTGTCCTCGATTGCTCCTTGTGTCTTCCCAACCATTCCCTGGGGGTCTTCCATTTCACCCCTTCACTTTGCACCTCTATGCTTCCATCACTATCCTCTCATTCATAAACTTTCTCTGATCCATTCACAAAGCAGTTGTGCCTCACAGCTGTTCCCTTGCTATTGCTTGCAGAGGACACCACCTTCTGATATTGACATCTGTACTTCATTAAACGTATTGTTTGTGTTGAATGTCTACATAATTTAGTATTTTAGTTTTAGTTATTTAGTTTTCTTGGTTTATGGTATGGGAAGTGTGAAGTATTGTTTGTGTAGATAATGTGTGCTGATACAGGTAATGTTGTTTACATGTTATAAGTGTGGAAGACTGAGACGCTCTTAGAGAAATATAGTTCTACCTAGATTGATTGGAGGATCTGTTTAAGGAGAATTTTAGATTGTTAGAGAGGAGAAGAAAGAGGATGGGTGTTTCTGTAGCTGTGTCTTAAGTTTTAGTTGACTCCTGAGTTAACACAATTAAGCCAGATTTGATTTATTTGTTTGTTTTCTTTTCATTTTGTTTTTGGACTTGCATGTTTTTAGTTGCACAGTGAAAGTAAATCACCTTCTTTTAGTCATTGAACAAGTCTCTGAGCCTCTTGCCTGACACTCTGCTTCGCCTCCTCACAAGCACTGACAGTGTAAGAATAGTTTGTATTGGCTTTCATAAACCTATAAGTAGTTTGGGTTAATGCCATATAACACAACCCCATAAAGTGACTTAACTCATTTGAACAGTGTTCAGCAGATGGTTTCACAGTAGACATCTGCTGTGGACCACCAGTCAGGGGGATTTCCTCAAACTGAAACTCTCACCTCTCACTGCTGCTTTGCATTAGTACCTGACATTTACGGTTGATATAACAAGAGGGAAAAAAACCCTGATCAGCTCATATAAACATTTGAGACCTCAGTGTGAATGAAGTCTGTAGTTAGTATAGTTAGATGAATGAATAAAATGTGAATACAATTAAGCATATAAGGGTTTAGTAAGTCAATATAACTCTTATTTCAACAACAACCACCCTGAGTTGATATGAGACTGTGCACATTATTAACAGTATTAGGTCTACCTACAGTACCGGGGCACAGAAAAAAGGAATATGCCCAACATCAAAGTGTAACAAGAGGAGGAGTTTTAGGATCTGGAATTGTGTGTAATAACTGAACCTCTAGCTGGGACAATATTATATTGTATTAGTGTTTGTGCTGGTTGCTTAATGTCCCGACGCCTCAGAGTAAAGCAGTCTGTGGTGCACTGTCTCCCCCTACAGGTGAAGCTGACCAAGTACATGTGGACACAGCTACAGTGGAAGCAGAGGGTGGCTGAGGGGGAGAGACCTGAAGCTCTAGCTGTATACCCAAGACTGGAGGACTGGCTCCTAACAGCTAACCTCACACCACAATTCATACAGGTGTGTGTGTGTGTGTGTGTGTGTGTGTGTGTGTGTGTATGTGTGTGTAGTTTGTAGAATTGTTTGTCTTTTTGTGGAACACTTTGTCTCCCTCTCATCTCTCTCTCTTTCCCTTTTACATGTCATGCTGCTGTGCATGTATACAGAGGAAAGTTTCTTGAGATAGTATTCCTGGTGAACAGCAGCTTTCTCCATGCAGTTGAGACAGGTAGTAGTCATGTAAGTCACGAATGTAATGGAATGCTTTCTGAGCCTGATATCTGACCTCTGCCATAAGCATTTGTATGAAAGATGATGTTTTCATCCCGTCTTTCATCAAAGTCAAGCCACACCTGGTCCCTTTTTAAAGGATGGGTTCAGGTTTTTACTGATGTGACGTTATGTACTTGGAAATGGGTCTTGCTTGCTGTAACAATTCCCACTCATCATACAGACCCTGAAACTGCTCTCTCAGAACACTACACTGTAAGAAATGGGGGCCAAAGTGCTTTTCAAAATTCAGTTGATGCAGTCTCAGTTAGTTAAAATGTGTTGACATATTCAGGTTACAGTCTGTTTTGTATGAAAATCCCTGTTATTGTTTCTGTGGACTGAAGTTCCTTGCTGAACTGTGGGGGAGGGATACATTCTGGTAGTGGCATGTAAGTCTGTTGACATTATCCAGCTTCTACTAACTTCGAATGCACCTATAAGCTGGTTGCCAACTGCCAATAAAACTCAAAGAAGAAGATGAAGACAAAGAGCAACTGAAGTGATCTCTGAAGTTTTTTTTTTTTCAGATTTCTCTGTAGATAGCTTTTTGCAGTTTGTGTTTATGGACAATAATATTTTGGTAACAGCGTGCTCCAGCTTGGCAGGGAACATTCCAGAGAAACAAAAAGAGGGAATTTCAAAGTAAAACAACTGTAACTTTAGAATAATAGACTCAGTTTAGCTATAAAAAGTGGAACTGTAATGCATTTTTCCACAGAACAGCTTTTTTGAAGTGTAGTGATGTTCCAGTGGAATATCTTCAGGGTCAGTATGAAGAGTAGGAACTGTTACAGCGACTAAGACCCATTTCCACTAGGGCTGTAGTCTGCTGGTCAATTAGTTGGTCAATACTCTCTCATCCGACTAAATTCTCGTTGGTAAAATAATCGCTATGTTACTTTCATAAGGAGAGAAGTGCTACATCAGTAGCTTTCCATGATTAATCCATTATTTTCTGCGGCAGGAGGGACAGACTAATAAATTAGCTGTGACAGACACCCCCGTTGTTTCCACAACTTTGAACTTGCTCAACCTAAAGGAGACTGCTGGGTCTAAGGCCGTATTCAGACCAAATCAGGTGGTGCGACGTTCAGCTGCAGGGTCGAGCGGAGGTGTGTGTGTGTGTGTGTTTGTGTGTGTGTGTGGGGGGGGGGTGGGGGGGGGGGGGGGGGGGGTGGGGGGTGGGGTGCTTTTGAGTTATAACCGCTGTGAAACAATCAGAAAATAGTGTTTTATTGATCTGATTCACCAGCTTTCTCGCTACCAGCGCTCCCTCTCTTCATTCACTCCCAGTAATACATCATTGTGAAAACATGATGTGTTTGGAATGAGCCAGGACGGCTAATGTTTTCAGTGAATTCATTTATACAAATGTGTGAACTATTATTTCAGGCACACGCTGCAGTTTGATAACAAAAACATATTCTCTGGCTTGCATTCTTTTGTAATGGGTTGGAGGCAGAGATGTGGGGGGCAGATATCTCATAACCTGGATAAATGAAACCAAAACTGAACCAGCCCTTTGAGGGACCTTTTGAAGTTTGCTTCTCACACATTCTTTGAACAATGGGTCCAGCTGACCTACATTTTAGTCCCAAGTGATAACCTGACTGAGAATGAAACTCTCTTAATGTGAGGTCTGACAAACATTGCCTGGACTGATTGAGCTTTATGCACACGTAAACAGATCAGATCAAATCAGTGACGGTAATGAAATACTTGAGATGTGTGTTGTTCACATACAGAAATTAGAGTGTGTGAGTTTTGAGGAAAACATGTTGTGGTTTTAACATGCTCCAGTTTATCCATCCAGCCCAAAACAAGGCTCGGCAACTCTTGTGATGACTGTTGTCCATAAAAAAATGATTCAGCACATAACTCCCCCTCAAACCATGAATCATAGTTATCACAGTTTTTACATTTCTGTGTATGTACAGATTTAACAATTGACTGCGTGGTGATGGCTTGAATCATCTCCATATTCTATATTCAGTGAGGGAGAAGTAGTTGTTGTTTAGAGCATTTTTTGTGAAGAAACCATACTGGACAAATAGAATTCATATCAGTGTTCGGCTTGTGGTAGTGGTGTTACATGGTGTTGGGGCATACACCGATTACATTACTTGCCCTCTGCTCATAGCCTTTTTTTTTTTTTTTTTAGAGAAATAAAATCCATTTAGTCCATTTTTGCGTATCGTGTACTATTTACATTTGTATATACAATTGGTGAAGTATCAGGTGTGTTATCAATACTTAGTCGGATGACGGACGCTCCAGTTATTAACTGAAAGCGAAAGCGTCTGCTCCGTGACCGCATTTCCACAGCAGCAGCAGTGTTGCAGCAAAAAGTAGCAGAGTGAGACGTCTGTCCTCCCTCTGGATCTCTGCTGTAAACACACATGATGCGAGCTGTTAGGGAGCAGCTGCTCTCATGGCAGAGACTCACCTGCTCTCTGCCTGCTCAGCCTGCTCAGCCTGCTCTTGGTGTGTCTCTCTCCAGATGGCAGGTGGGTTACTCCAGTTCTGGTTCTAAGGCAGTTTGTCCCTGTGTCTGTGTGCGCCACAGACTGCTAACACTGGTGTTATCATGAGTTTATTAACTGGTGGGAACATTTCCTCACCATTACATCCCTAATCAGTGTTTTTTTTTTTAACACATCTTAAAATGTTTCTTAGGATGTTTCAACAGATTTACACAAGATAGCTCATTTCACCCTTAAGCTTAAGGACACTGACATTTTTTTTGTGCTGGCAGAACAAGGGCAGGTTTCAGCTTTTGTTTTAATTATCATGGAGACAGCTTGTTGAGCTGTGACCAGTGGAGAACGGTCCAAATATGGGGAGCGTGGCTGTCTCAGGTCAGCTGCTGGTAAGAAATCATCCTACTAATCAGATGTTTGAATCACCTCCACCATTTCATTGTGGAATAAATGATTCTACTCTGACCGCCTTCTGGATGTCTGAGTTCCTCACCTTGTCAACAAGTCCTCCATATTAAATGTCAAAATACATTGTTGATCCATGCACTCCAGAACGACAATATAAAAGTGTTTTCTGATCTGATGCCCCTATCAGCAGGATGACATCATTTGTATGTGCATCTGAAACCATTACACATCACTGTTGGGAAAAATAAACACGGCTTATGTTGCGACAACACTGTAGTTAACACTCGGCTACATTGAGGCACAAAAAACATTTGATTAAATGTCTGATTTCTGCTGCTTGGTTTGCATTCTCTCGATCATTAACCAACGATCATGACCAGAGGTGAAAACTGGAATTTAACTGACAGATAAGTTGACAGGTTTGCCTTCAGGCTCAGTCCCTGCGTCATCGTGAATGTCCGACACAGTGTCAAACCAAACAGCATGTGGATCACACTCCATCTTAATTTCAATTGTGAACATGATTACAGGTCCTATAGTTCCACAATTTTGGACCTGATTCGAAACAGACCTGTGGAAAACCTACCTGAACCTCTAAATTCATTTTCAAAATAAAGATCTGATCAGAAAGGGACCAGTGGACAGTAAACCTGAATAGATACTGTGAATAGTGTCCTGCTTATCACAGTTTATGCTCTCCATCTCACCTCACAAAACACTTTCTTCCTCTGTGATCAGAACTGACAGAGCGTCAGCTTGAATCCATTCAGATGTTACTCATATTGACACACAGACCCAATAATGACAGCACTTAGATCAGAATCAAAATGATTGGATACAACAAATCAAGTGGCGTCGTGAGGACTTGGGACCTGAGATACTTGCTACTTGGAGGGAGCAGTGCAGTATCATTCAGCACAGCACCATGCCCTCAGACTAACATGCATGCACAGCGGAAAATTAAAATAAAAAATGAAATAAAATCTGATATATGGAGTATAAAGGTAATATATAGTTATAGTGAGTGAAGTGTGAAGTGAGACAAAGCCTCTTGGTCTGAAGATGTCAGAAGGTCCAGGAAAACGCAGCCAGCCAGAGTCAGCTGCTTGTCCCAGTCAGTGTTACAGAAGCTGTCAGTGTGCTTGATCGGTCAAGCAATCAATTTTTTTTTGCCGGATCGCATGACAAGCCTGTGTGCTCAAGTACATGCGCACTAGTGTCAAATCCTGAGCATCACATGTCAATTCACAGGCAGAGGACATATCAATACCACCTTGTATTGAACAAAAGAGGACGCACACAGGTGATGTTAGACTTTTCTGCCACTGGTTTCACACTATTCCACTGAAGACTGCAAACTAGCAAACACAGGTGTAAACAATGCAGGAATTTAAATATTTAAAATATCTGCTTTGTAAATGTTTTATGAGGAAGGAATTCAACATGTTTATTAGACCTCAATAATACACACAGTGCATTATGGTGAGTAACACTGAATCTAAACTTAAACATTGTTTGTTTATGAGAAAACCCCACAGTGGGAAAGTAAGGTCAATAGGTCAAGTATTTTAAATCCTGCATTGTTTACATCCATGTTTACCACCTTTGCTGGTGCATTGCTATAAAACCAGTGGAAGTGTTTGCAGCTATTGGCAGGATTGTGTATTGCATCAACCTGTTGTGAATGAATGTTGATGAAATGAAGAAAAAAGGGACCCACTCATAAATAAATAAAGTCCACAGCACTACAGGGAACCTTTAAGTGGACATAGTTCTGTTTTTTTTTAATTAGTTTTATCATTTGAGAATTGCCCTTCAAGAATGAACCCAGTTATCAGCAGCCCTGCCTTCTTACCAACCTCTCTATGTGTCTTTGTGGTGTCCTGACCGTGCCCCACGTGTCCTTTTCCCCGACTGACGTCAATGTTTCATCCACACAACACGACGACTTCAGCATTAACCTTAACTTTGATGATTAACATCGTTTATCAGTAACCAGACTGGTAAATGATTCCACTTTACTATTTACATGATGGTGTGTGTGTGTGTGTGTGTGGGTGTATGCCCTGAGTCTTTAATTACTATGTGCTACAAACTGGTGAAACTGGTTTGAGCCCAGCCTATTTACAAATATAAGGGATAAAATGATTTAAGAGTTGAGCACAGAGGCGGGGAGGTGAGGAAGACGGTGATGAACACAGGGATAAAGTGATTTACAGAGAATCCTACCAGTAGTATGGTGTATTAGAGTGCAGGGCAGAAAAAAATGACGTGTGCTCACTCTAAAAAAAAACTGTGCAAACACCGGAAAGGTTCAAATATCTTAAAATGTGAACAATTTGCTTGTGTGTTGTGTTGGAGTTTGGGTTTAAGCTGAAGTACAAGTTGAAATTGACACACTGAAAGGGTGAAGTGTTGATTCAAGTGTAAGAAATGGAAGCAGGAATTTTACTTTCAGCTGGCGAAGGATTTGGGAATGTCTTCCAGCTGAAGACATTTCTCTCAGAAAATAGCCCCAGTCTAGCCTGTATGCTTCGACATGAGGTCTGACTTGATGGTTCAGTTCAAATGATGTTCCACAGTTTGCGATCACACTAGCCATAACTAGCCTAATAAGGTGATCACATGTCAGCTCACAAGTGGCCCAAAAGGACAGTAAACAGCTTTTCTAAAACTTTTGAAAACTCTCATTTCAGTGACTTTGAGTTTCTTGGAGTGACATAAGTCCTGGATGGGCTGAACATTAGGCAGAGAGAGAGCTGGTGAGGGCTGCTGGTTGGACAGTGTTTTGAATAGCTGCAGCCAAACTGCTCTGTGTGATGAGCACTCACCCAAACTAGAATGTGTTGAGTCAGCTGCTCTGCAAGCCTCTGTCCCTGCCCACTGTGCTATTTATACACACCCTAACCAGACTCTGCACATACCAACACACACACACACACACACACACACACACACAAGTGCATGCACATGTTGTCAGGTTCACACACACACACACACACAGCTCGGGCAGTCTTGACAGCGCCTTGTAAACAATAGTGCACACAAACACAAGAAGCAGGGCTTCGGGGTGACTCAGTTTTTTTCCGGATACTGTGTTGAGGAGGAAGCGACAGGTGGGCTGAGAGACGCTGAGAGCAGGAGACACTCAGACTGACAGTCAGCCTGCATGGGAGCAGCTGGACTTTTACCCAACCTCACTGGATCACATGTAGAACACTGAGGTAGGAACGAGTCGACGTTAAATTCTTCTTTAGGGAACTTCCTCAAAGTGATTAAAGTTCTTCTTAGTTCACGGTGTAGATAATTATGTCTGTGAGAGAGAGGAGTGTGTTGTTTGTCTTGAGGCAGGCGTGAGTGTGATCCCTCCTTACACACTGCAGCAGACACTGGTTAGTATATAGTTTAGTTCCCATTTAAAGAAGCGAAGCAAGTGTCACTGTCTGTCGACTTCTTCTACTGCTGAAATTCACTATTGTGGTTTGCAATTGTGATTTATGTGTTGTTTTGTATTGGTGTCACTTGCTTTTTGGATGCAGACCATTTCAGCGTCTGAGCCTGTGTAACATCTGGCCAGAGATGACAACAAAATGATATGTTGCACTTTGGGAAAAAAAATGGATAAGCTGGATCAGCACTCACAGCAGTGGTGGAAGAAATAGTAAGAGCTTTAACTTCAGGAGAGGTATCATCACCACCATGAACAAATACTCCGTTATAAGAAAGGCTGTCGCAGTGAAAAATGTTAGCAAAATATATTCAAGCATCAAAAATAAAATGACTAAGGCAGAATGATTCTTTTGAATGAATGGATGAATGAATGAATGAATGAAAGTTCACACAATAAAATTCCCACAATCAATGACCAAAAAAGGAACAGACTAAAGCCCAGTGCTTGTTTTTGTGTATCCCATATCCCTTTTAAGGGTGTTTACTACATTATTATTAGTAATGCTGCAGCATTCTAGTGTTGAAGTAGGAATTCATTTTTTAATTATGTATCATTTATGTAAAATTAGAATGAGCAAAGTAACTATTAAGTGCTGTGTAGTTGTTAGATAGTAAATGCAGTGGAGTGAACAACAGTACTGTCTCAAGCAGGAGCAGCAAGTAGCAACACAGAAGATACAACTTCCACAAATAAAAGTCCTGCATCAAAAAGTATTTACATTAAAATATAGTCATTAGGCAGAATGGCAGATTTCAGAATCATAAATGTCACTGAACTATGAACTATGGATGCATTCATGTGTAAGGGTTACTTCAGTGTGGTAGCTGGAAACGTTGAGGCTAATTGTAACTACGACGAGCGCACTGCTGGGTAGCTTAACCAAAAATATGATGTCATCATTTATTAGTTCGTTATATTTTGTATTCATGATTTGAATATGCAATTAACTGGTCGTTAAAGCTGTCAGATAAACGGAGTGCTAAAAGTACAACGTCGCCCTCCAAAACGTCGAGGATGAAGTGGTATGAAGTGGAGTTACTCAGCTGAAGTGCAGCACATGATGTGTAAATGTACTCAGTTACTTTCCACCAAATAGAAAATGCCAATACTAAAAACAAAGTGCAAGTTCCTCAGAGCAGTCTCTCAGTCCGTTTGCATGAACAGTCAGTTTTGAAAAAAATGAGTAAAGCAATCTGCAAATGAACTGTTAATATGATGATGTCAGTGTGTTGATACAGTGTTTCCTCAGCCTGGTGGGCTGCCGGGCCAACAAGAACCCACCAGGCCAAATAAAAACACTTAACACAATACACAGTAGTAATACTACTAATGCATGTGTGTTGAGCCCCTTTATGGTAGAGCTGGTGTGACACATACTACCACTGTACAACCACTGTACAACCACTGTACAACCTTTCTTATAACTGTTGTACTCGGAGGTGTTGTTAAACTGACCCACAGTACAGGTTGTGTGTGAGGAGCCTCGGTTTTCCAGGTCCAGGTCCAGGTTGGAGCAGATAATGTGTCCTGACCAGCTACAGTAGTCATTCTGTGCACAGTGGCTCAGTTCATGCTGTGAGTCACTCTGCAGGAATGTTTGGCTACTGAACAGAATAAGATTATAATAGGTGACATGGTTTGCTGTCGGTTTCTCTTGACCACGTCCGGGAGCGAGGGCTGCATTTGTCAGCCACTATAAATGAGTGTGTGACCGAGTGTGACTTTATGTTACGTGCATTATATAGGGCATTGTATTTGCACTGCTTGTGGTGCCACCTGATGATTGCAATCCTTTATTCCAGAGCGTATCAGGGTATTCAAGCCCTCCCGAGGATGAGTGCAAATGATTTTAGTGACCATCATCAGGCCAAAATGTTCCCTTCTGCACAAGAAATGGCTAAAATCTTCATGCTATTTAACTCACTGTATTCATACACAGTTTGAATGCTTTTTGCAACATTTACACATCCAGGGAAGTTCCACTAAGAGCAATGGTCTCTTTCTCACCCTCACATAGTTACTCACATTCACACCTGGAAGCTGCCCGGTGCAAACAAAGTCTGATCTGCTGGCCGCTGAGCAGCTCCATTGAAGAGCCTTACTCAAGGGCACTTCAATGGCAGTAATGAGTGAGAAACAAGCCATGCTCTTTCACCCCCCCTCCCCCCTCCTCCCCCCCCCAGAGATGGGCACTCAAATCACCTGACTTGGACTCCAGTCAGAGCAAATCTGGTGGCTTTAGACTCTTCATTTTCTTTCCAATGATAAGGGGTCAGGAGGGAAAAGGTGTGTTTGGCAGACATAGCCTTGCAAACAACCAAAGAGCTCTTCACACTTGACATGATAATTATATCTTTAATTTATGATTTGGCCTCCTAAAAGTCATAAGACTTACTTGTGACTTGCAAAACCATGACTTTGTCACATCTCTGTTATGACCCGTCCTTTGAAACTTAGCGATACACTCGCTGCAGTGTAAACTCAAAGTTACCGATGAAGCTCAGCGTGTCCTCAGTAGCCTGCATTGTTCAGTAAGTCCAACACAGGTTTGCTGGGTGCAACAGACATTGCTGCCTGTTGGTGCTCCCAGCAGGGACTTCAGCTCTTGTTTACTAGTTTATATCATTTGACAGCAGCAGTATTTGTAGCAGCACAGATATCTTTCCCATGCATTATGAATATGTGACTATTAAAAGGATCCGTTTGTTGTTTTATATTCTCTCATATAATTCATTAGCATACATGTCCCTGGTTTCACATTCTGCATGTGTGTTTTGTCTTGCATTACTGTGGAAGAGGTGAGCAATGCCCCTAGGGGCAGAGCTGGGATCCGACGTGTTCCCACAACATTTACATGACTTTGACAGTAAGGTAAAAGGCATGAAGAGGCAGAGATAAAGAGAGATGGGCGTGAGCTCTTCTGCCTAATGGCATCTAATAAGACTCTTCCTTTTTTCAGATGAACTGTTAGAGTGAAGTGGTGTCTGAGTTAGTGCACAAAGTGTTCTGTTGACATATAAATCCCTCTATTTATAGGTACAAGGCTGTGTTCACATTCTTATGATGATAGAAATGAATGAGTGGTCTCAAAGTTGTGGTTAAAAGACAACGAACAAACTTAAGCCTATCCTTGTATGTCCATGCACCCAAATTCAAAGGAAACAACCAAACCAGAGTTTCTTTAAATCTAGTTAAATTGCTCAGTCTTACTGCTTTGTAATACAAGTTTCCTTTTGGCTTTTTAATTTGACCAAAAAAACCACCAAAGAAACTATCTAATAGATACAAACATCTTTATTCCCTGAATGGGTGTGATAAAATCAGTCCTTGTTAATCAGTATAACAGCCAGCAGCAGTGAAGGGAAATTCCTTTTCTCCTCTCCTTGTTCTTGTTAGTCTGTTGCATCAAGGCAGAAGCAGGTGAGTTGTGTCCTGCCGTATCTTGTTATTATGTGGATCTATGGTTAAGATGAATGCTTGAAAGTGGATGAAAAAAGAAACAGAACAACAATACTGCGCATTAGCAAATTGCAACAGGTTATTGTGTAGGATGTCTGCAGACCCTCCTGCAGCACCTGAAAGTGGCCTCTCTTCATCCATTGTATGATCTGCCCATCATGCAACTGCAACTCAGCTCTTTTAATAACTTTTTGAGTGAAAAATAGCACTCCTTATTAGTAACACTGGCATTCATCATCTGGCGTTGCCGGATGACATGGATGCTTGCAGGCCATACGCATGAATCAGATACTTTTTCCATCCAACATGATGTAGATGTGACATCAGTTTCTGAAAAAAATAATTGAATGTGCTCTTTCATTTTCAATGTCCACGTGAAGCCCTAAGCACTGAACCCCCACAGACTTGACCAGAGGTCACCTGCATGTACACAAAGGATGCAAAGGTCCAAGATACTGTGTGGATACAGTGTGTTTGTGGAGAGATCCTTTAATGCTGTTTGATCAAATGGACATGATGGAGCTATCATAGAACTAGACACAGTGCTTGGTGCACACCTAAACTTGTTCTTGTTCCTCTTTTCCAATGTTTTTCTTTTTTGTGAGTTTTTTGTAGAATAGATTTCTCCTGTCTTCTTAGTTTTTAACATCACACTGCTTAGATTTGTGGATGATCTTTAAAACTCATTCTTAACCTTAACAGCAGTTGGCAAAACAATCTCAAAGCAAATTCCACTCATTAGCTGTTCAAGAGATTTCAATCATACCAAAATAATGGAAATGAAAACCTCTACAATTACATCTGCTAATGAAGATCATGCAGCGCAGCTACTGACAAGGTCCTATAGATTTATCCAAAGTGCTGCAGACTCAGTGAGTGTGTAGGGACAGACATGTCCTGATGTCTCTGCACTTTAGTTTCACCATAACGTTCAAAAGCCTCTTCCTGCCCTGTCATAGCAGGATAAACACAGCTGCAGCTGGTAGGGTTTATTATCCAGTCTGCAGGCGATAAAAGAAATCAAATCTTGATTTAAGAGTGCCATTTGTCCAGCATTATTACTAAATAGTGTCAGTGCCTGCTTATTTGTTTACCAGAATCACTCTGTTAATGTTATTAGCTGCAGCTTTGTTTACATGGCTATGACACGAGTGGGAAAGAGGCAGAGCAGCATAGATTACTGCCAGCTCTTACACAATTTGATTGGTTTATTACTTTTTGTTACAGCTAACCTCAGAAAGATAGATGATACATCCTTAAGCGTTTTGTGAAGGTCACTGACCGTCATCACAGTTGTTATGTGGTGAACTGAGAACTGATCTGATGGAGCATGCAGACTTGTGACAATCGTGAGATGAACAGTAGAAATATGGAGTTCACATTAAAATCATCCACCAGTAATCTACGCAAATGTGACCATTTGTATTTATTCACCCCAAAGCAACTGTGTGCTGGCAGTAAGCTCACTATCTAGCAACAGACCCACTGACTGTCTGTGGGACTGTCTCAGTTTTTGGCCTTTGACTGAACTCAGAACTCACCTCAAACTCTGTTCTTTCTGTTATTTCCCACCAGTCTCGCTCCTTTTCGCTCCAAAAATTCCAACATTTTTTTTTGCTCAACTTGAAACATTTTCAACTCACAATTGACAAGTCTTTATGTCAATATGTGCCGCCCTGGGAGAACTTGTCTCTAATAGTGTCTTTCCTTCGACTCTGTACGTAGTTGTGCTGTGCCTAAAATTCAGTTCATGTTCTGCCTGAACACACACTTTAGGGTTGTGCTGCTGTACTGCTTTTACTTTGTCAGCCATGATAACAACAATTTCTGTGACCATCATTACTGTGATCACTGTCATTTACAGAGGACACAGTGCTCCTGGCTTAATTGGCAGTTTTATGTTGGGCTTCACCTCCAGGAAGCTTCTTCTACTGGTCAAACAGAGACAGAGCTGCCGCAGTAGGACCAGTTAGCTGTGGCTACAGCTTGGTATACTCACAGTTTGTGTTGGTGCAGGGAGAGTGCATGCATTTACTGATGAAGAGGAAACTCACAGCATCAAGATCACTGCTCGTATTCTTACATGACATCACTTCCTGAGGGGTTAGCTTCAGCTCTTTATTTAACATCACAGGACGAGCAAACTATCTGAACTCATCCATAGCAGAAGGGCTGGTGGTGTTTGTGGCTTATAAGAACCCAACGTACTGTGTCGTGATCCATCATTATGATGTTTTGTGCACGTTTATATTTTAACCATTAACAGCCCAAAAAAATCAAAATATGAAAACATGAATGGGTCTGTAAAATGTATGCTTACGTTGACATTAAACTTAATGCCAGTCAGATCTGATCTTTTTGTGTTGATGATTCATATTCATATTTGTAAGTGACATGTATCTGGTGTGAACACTATTGAGGTTTTCAACTGCATCACATGCACAGATTTATCAACAACAACGTCACTGTGTGACAGACAAGTAATGAACACGGACGACACGGCTACGCAGCATTCATGAAGACAAGTTTCTTCCAGTTCAGCTCGAATAGAAGCTTTTCCTCGTTTCCTCATTGAACCCAGTCACTGTTGCTGTGAGGTGCCACGGGTGACACTGAATGATGATGATAGGTGATATGTGCAGAGAAGTGAGACATTAAAAAAACCACATGAATCAGATAGGACCACAAATTCAAGTGGTCCAAATATGATATGGAAAAATTTGCTTGTTTGTTTACACTGTTAAAAAAAATCAGATTTGAGTCACTTTGAGGCAAAAAAATAGATTTGTGTCACTTCAGCATGTAATGTGAACAAAGACACTGTGATGCATTTAGGGAAACTCAGTCCACTATCCTAAACATTTTAAAATCACCCTGCTGTGTTTCAGTGTTAACAGCTCTGTAAAGTTGTTATATCAGGTTCAACTCGGCTTCACTTGGTCTTGTTTTTACCTGATATTTTTAGCCACATTAATCATAGTGAAATTTGATACCTGCACATGCCACACTGCATGGGTGCAGTATGTATAGTGCCACAGTATATCAGGGCTCTTAGTCTGATTTACAGTAATGCATCCTTTGTCTACTGGCTTGACCACACTGTTCTCTTTATTAGAACCATGCTGATCTTTGCATCCTGAACAAACAGAGTTCAATTTTGACACGGAGCTCTGAGAGCAAAAAGCGCTGTGACATCTGGCTCGACAGGTCTACATGAACACATGAAAGGTATTGCAGGTTCAAAGTACTTTAAGCTTCACCTGTGAGTTTATGAGAAATGGCCTGTAAACTGTCTTCACAATCAACAGGTGACCGTAGAGTTTCTAGGCAGTGTGTATTTTCTGTCCTCTTACATCACCAGTTTCGGCTCATATTCTCTCAGTTTCCTGTCAACCGCTGGCAGATACACCCCCCCATCCCCCTCCTCCTCCTCCTCCTCCTCCCCTCCCCCTCCACTCCTCCCCCCCCTTGACCTCTCATTACCATCTTAGTCTTACATGGCCTTCTTTGGACAGTGCAGGGGAATGATACAGTGGAAAAAAAAAAAAGGCAGGCAGGATTTCAGAGAGGAAGTGGAGGATTTCTTGTGAGGTAGGGTGGGGTGCAGCACTGATTAGACATGTGCACTGAAAAACATTAGCTGCCGGAAATGTAAAGAAGGTAACTACAGCAGCTGTTTTTAAGCTTATCACAGCAATAACACTTTGAATGGGAGTGATACGAGGAAAAAGGCCCTGTGCTGGTTAGTGTCTAAACTGGCTTAGATAACAAAAAGTACTGAAAGGCAGAAGCACTCACTGAGTTACCACAGCTCATAAAAAGAAACTTCACACCCAGCTGTGAGTAATTTAACTAAGAAACTGAATGGAAATGAAACTTCATGTCATTCTTCCTCAGTTGCGACTTTGAGACTTAGGCGTCCCTCGGTCGGGCGCCACACACACTAATGCACTGTTGGCATGTCAGGAAGACAGAGTGGCTGACTGGCTATCTGGGAAGCCTTGTAGAGAGGAGGGAGGGAGGAGGGAAGAAGAGGGAGGGAAATGTAAGAAGGAGGGAGGAGAAAAACAGGGAGTGTGATAACAGCTCTGGGAAGATTTGCTGGCTCTGTGTCAGTGTGTTTCCCAGCAGCCTGTTGCGCTCACGGATTATTCTGTAACAACAGCTGGATTATGAAAGCAGAGGCTCCGATGCGCAGTAGATCCTGTCGACATGGTACAGTACCAGCCTTCTACTGTATCTGTGTGTAACCTGTGATATCAGGGTTAGGAGAAGTGTTTCTTTTATTTCCTTATTTTCCAGGAGAACTGTAGGAGAGTCAAAATGAAGAACTTTTGTGGAATAGTGCTGCTGTTTTTCGGCAGTTACAATGTGTGTTGTCAGTTTTGGTGTGTATGTATGTGTGTGTTTGTTCAGCTGTTTGAGTCTTGTATATCAGTGTTGGTAGGGGTGAGTTTCCGGGCAGGTTCCTATTTGCTTGTTAGGTGGAGGCATATATCCAAACCCACGTGCCTGTTAGTCTGACCATTAACCTTCCCATTCAGTCTATTAGCGTCACTGTTTGCCCAGAAGTCTTTGTGTGTATTTGTGTGTGTGTGTGTGTGTGTGTGTGTGTGTGAGAGAGAGAGAGCGAGAGAGAGAGAGAGAGAGATAAAGAGAGAGAGAGAGACAGCGAGAGAGAGAGAAACCAGTAATTCGTGTCAGAGGAGGATACTTTGGTATAGAAGAAGGTTTGGAATGTTTCTGTGTGATTTATCTTTTGGGGTGAAAGGAAAGTCTTTCTCTCTCACTCAAAATCTCTCTGTCAGTGTGTCTCTTTATTTTCCTTCCTCTCTTGGGCTTCCGTCACCTGTAAACACAGCCAGCTGAGGCATGCCCAGGCACTGCCCAGGTATCGGTATGCGTCAGTGTTTGCAAAGTGTGAAGTCTGATTCTCCCATATTTGTTTCCTTTGCTTTCTTTCTTTTATTTAATGAACATGGAGTTAAATGAAAACCACCCTCCTTCCTAAAAAAAATAAAATCACATGCACTGCATATGAACAGCGAGATATCATGTGAGTAAGAATTTTAGTGCGGACGATAACTTAGTGTTCATCCTAACTTGACAGAAAGAGTCCCTGCTGACTTCAACTATCATTCTCTTTGAAATGTCCACTCTGCAACACATCAGTCATGATGGTTTGATCAGTTCTGCAGGGAGACTTGAACTGTAGAAGTAGAAGGTGTGTGGGGCAATAAATTCTTTACAGCAGGGTTTTATGAAGTGGTCATGCATTCAGGATGTTTGGAGTACTTTACCATCTAACATTATTACTGGTGCAGATGTATCAGAGTCTGAAATCTCATAACCTCACCCTATAAAACCTACCCTAACCTATATTCATGGTTACAAGTAAGATTTCTTTTTCTTAACTGGGTGAACTGACCGTCGATCGAGATGAACGTGACTGATGAGGAATGGATCATCAGTTGTGTCCAACCCTTGTTGTAATAGTGCTTATTTGATTCAGCTCTTACCAGCTCTGGTTTAGAAAGCACTGTGATCATTACGTATTTAGACTGGACAATTATGTAGAACTGATTTATTATAGGATGTAGCGGCAGCTGTAGGAGCAATGGACCATTTCCAGTTTTTTAGTAAATCTCTGTTTGGATGAGTTCCTTCAGATATAAGACCCATGACTTTATAACATAACAGTGTATCTACCCAGTGTATTAAATTTCACATTCACATAAGTATCCACATCTTCAACAAGTAGAAACTGAACAGGTGAGGTAGTGCCACACTATTCAAGCTAAAGTTAACATGCTTCACATGCACTTTTCATCTTCACTTATTATTTTCTGTATTAATAGGAAATCAGAGAGTAAAGGAACACTGATCTAATAACATCACTGTCATCAACATTATCACCTGTACAACAAACTCCACATCAGTACTGATATTTGGACTCCCTTCCAGATTTCATTACTGAAGTTTTTTACTGAAGATCCCTCCACCTTTCACTGATGTTCACTGTACTGAGAAAACAAACCAAGTGCAGAGTGCTCAGTGGGTAGATCAGAGGCTCCAGGAATGTGGAGCATTCCCAGTAAATACACAGAGCCGGGCAGCTCTGCCTCTTTAGCAAGCCACATTGATCAGTAACTCTTGGGAACCTCTCTGATATGTTTTGGTCAGTTAAACCTTTAATGCTGTTTTCATTTCATATGGGATATGATTATGATTATGACAGGAATCTCACATTTTTTTTCTGAAAACACCAATATAAACCTGCACTTACTAATGAAAAAGCAAACAAGTATGGACACCTCACATCATTATAAAATGCTATATCGCCAATATATTGGCAATGATACAGCACTGCTGGCCTTCTTTGGCCAAGACAAAATGGATATGAGCCTAAAGTGGCCTACATGTAAAATAACAAATATGGCCCAAATATCCCAAAACAAATGTGGGCCATTTTTGGCAAAGGTCCTGTGCTCTTGGCGATGTGTAAACTGGATGTGACCCTAAAGTTGCCCATGTGATACATAGTGAATATGGCCCAAATATCACAAAACAAATGTGGGCCACCTTTGGCAAAGATCTGGCCCAGCCCTTATATGGTGCAACAAAAACCAGTTCTGACAAAGATATGGCGCAGTAAGCACTGGCTTGACTTGATGTGAACCTAAAGTGTCCGATATATCATATGGCAAATATGGCCTAAATACTATACAACAAATTTGGCCCACTTTTGGCAATTGTATGGCACAGTCAGCACTGGCTGTCATAGTGTGAGCCTAATGTGGCCCACATTTGAAAATATAAATATGGCCCAAATATTGCTGAACATTATCGGGCCACTTTAGGTAAAGATGTGACACAATAGGTACTGGCTTATCTGAATGTGAGCCTGAAATGGCCTACATATGATGCAGCAAATTTGGTCCATTTATCTTAAACATATATGGGCCAGTTCTGGCAAATATACGACAAAGCCCAGATAGTAAAATTGCTGTGACCTATATCTAGCCCACACCTGACACTTTCATGTGGCTCACATACTGCATGGAATGATGGCACTTGGGCGGTTCACTCCTGTTTGCCAGATCCGGGCCACAAGCAAACCATAGCAATGCCACATGTAAACCAAAAATAAACAGATCTGACCCACATCTGGACCACAGTTAATTTTTATTTCTGGCCCTGACTGGGCCCACATTCCATATCCTCTTCCGGCCCCACATACCGTGTGGAATGATGGCATTTGGGCGATCCGCTCCTGTTTGCCAGATCCAGGCCACAAGCCCAGTTTGCTTGTGGCCTGGATCTGGCAAACACCTAAATACCATAGAGTAGCCAGGACTCAATCTCCCTCTAACTACCCACCACACTGTTTTTAGGTTTCAATGGCGATAATGAAATAACCCATAAATGCCAGGACTCCAAGGATTATTCCATTTTTTCATTGTGAGCGCTACTGTGTGAAAATTCTTCCCATGTGAGTATATTCAAGTGACAAATAAATCCCTCCCCCTTCATGTGAAGAATTCCTGAATGTGTTGGACAGGCTTAGTTTGCAAAATAAACAGCAATAAAAGTGGGAGGACAAGTTACTGAACAAGTCACAGTTCCTGCAGTTCCTGGAATATTATACTGGTTGCATAATGTGCAGAATAGAGCCAAATAAACTTGTGGTATTGTCAGAAATTGTAGTATTGGTTGTTATATGCGGTAGGCATGTGTATTAATAGACAAGTTCACATTTTTTCAAGTGTGTCCATATGAACAGTGGTTCATAGGTTCAACAGGTTTTCTTCACTGTAATCATTCCTCCTGTTCATACTGGAAGTGATGGAGGCCAAAATCCACAGTGTGTCCACACAGTCGTTTAAAAGTTGATGTGAAGCTTCTATTCATCTTCATCAGTCTGAGTTAGTCATATCAAGTGGATATCTGACACATTTACAGTCTTTTTAGCATCAAATTCCATCTTTGTGTTTCCTCAGACAGTGTTTCCCTGTTGAGCTGCAGGTGGAAGTATAGTAACAAAAAGAGGGAGCTTTGGAACTTTGAAGCTTCATATTAGCGTCAGATAAACTTTTAAATACATGTTTGCACAGAAGGAGAACTGTGGATTTTTTCATTGTAAGTGCATTATGAAGGGATCTTCTAATGGTCAGTATAAACAGGAGGCATGATTACAGTAAGGAAAACCTCTTTCACTGTTCACATGGGCGCCTACCTGTTGTTTTAAGACACACTTGAAAAATTGTGAACCTGTCCTTTTAAGCTGGGTGAAGGCTACTGTACAGATGCACAGAGAGCAGCTTGGGTTTCTCTTTTGGGTTAATTTGACCATAAAAACTAAAAGCTCACAAGTTCAAATAGGGATGGGCTCCACTTCAGTAACATTTTATCATATTTGAATCCAGTATCAAAAACACTTATCAAAAAATATTGTTTGCTTTTCAACAATTCAGCCAGTTTATCTTTCCAAGTAAAAAGGCCAATGCTGATTCACAAGCTTATCAGATTCAAATGTTGATTTGTCTAACTGAGAGAATCTTAAAGTGATATGAGTTGATCAGCTGATTTCTCTAGTGAAGTGTCTTGCTCTTTGTTGAACACACATAGTTGAGTGGTGGTTGTACAGTTATTGGCGTTACAGAATGATATGTCTCTTCATTCACAAACAGTGAACACAAAGAGAACATGCACACTTGAGCCATTATGTAATAAACATGAACCAGCAACAGCCACGTTAGACTAAAATTGATGGTGGTGGTGCAAAAGGAGAAAGGCAGGCAGACTGTGCAGAGCGGTATGCATGGAGCTCCTCCAGCAAGTTTGTTATTTGAAAATGTTATTTGGCTTTAATGTCCAACTGTCATGAGTATCTGCAATGCAGCGACCAGAATGAATCAAATTATTCCAATTCATGTCAGTTTTTTTCTTGGAAATGTAAACAAAGTGTCACAGATATAGCATATGAAAAGAAAACAGAGTATTCCCCAGGAATTATTTCTCAGGAGCTTGTTTCAGTGAGGTAGAGTTGAAGAGGTTTCTCAGACAGTGTCTCCAGCCACATAAAAACAGTCAATGCTGCAGTATCCTGCAAAATCATTTACAGAGTAGAATCCTTGCAGTTTTACTCCCCACATCCCCTGTAGCCTTCACAGTCTTTGTAAAGAGAACTGCACTGAATGCAACAGAAAATTAGATACAGAGTTCTATATGTCCTTCTATACTCCTCTGAAAATGCGTTCCAGTTCACCTCACCTGCAGCTGGTAGCACAGAGCATCCATCTCCCCAGGGTCAGCGAACAGCACTGACCACATGGGAATGATGGTAACACCGCCTCAGGTCTGAGTTGACGGCTGTGAAAAATAGAGACGAGCCATGCGATGCGCACAGGGTGCGCTCGGCTTCTGTGGTCAGTGTAGCAGCTTCAGTTGTTTATAATAAGTTGTGTCAGGCCTGGATTATTAGCCTATGCTATGACTAGTCAATTAGCTAGTCGATGCGTTCTTATCCGACTAAATTCTCATTGGTCGAATAATCTCCGTGTTACTTTCATAAGGAGAAAAGTGCTACATCAGTAGCTTTCCCGGGATTAATCCATAATTTTCCTGTGGTGGGAGGGACAGACTAACAAACTACCTGTAGAAACGGAAACGTGGAAACGTGCATTCAAAACACCCCTGTTGTTGTTCAGTTTTGTCTTTGTTTAACTGAAGAAAATTCTGGCACATCCAATGGTTGATTTGTGCTTGTCCTTTCTCCTTTGGACCATAGTCCCCTGGTGATATGGTTAGGTAAATTTGTGTGTCATCTGCAAAACTGTGGTAACATATGTTGTTTTCCATAATCTGTTGTTCTTATTGTTTTCCATAAATTAAGAATAAACAGTTATTAGAATATATAACAGGTCTGATATATTGCATTGTAATACATCCTGTCTCACAGAACAATTAATCAACAGTATTAACTGTATTAATATTAACAGTATTAACTGAATTGCAGTTTGACAGATTATTATGTAATTTTAAAGTCAGAATCAGCTTTTTTGGTCAGATATGTTTAGAATATGACAATGACTCTGGTTTCCAGTGGTTCATTTTCAGGTTTTCACTACATCAGCAGTAAGTTGCGATCAGATAAATATTTCCTGAATCATTCTGATAAGGCTGGAAACTTTCCAAGCTGACTGCCCTGACTTCATGCTTGGCTGCAGCCACCAGCTCTCATTCAGACAAGTCTGAGTTCATCTCAAACAGGTCTTAAAATTTGCTGTTTACCAGTTTACCCGTTTCTTCTGGTTCATCTGTGAGACTACCTGGAAAATTAAACCTAATTGTTGATTCCTGCAATGTGCAGATATGTAAGATCAACAAGGTTACACACCCACTTGTCAGAGTAAGAGGTGACTTGTAGCAGTGATTATGAAAGTGTAGTAAATGTTGGAGGCATTTTTGAGAAATAATCTGAAAAATCTTTGGAGAGCTACAGAAGGACTAGCACCATGACAGCTTGAGGATACTGTTCATATCATGGCAAAGCTTACTTCATAATAACTCTCTTTTTCTTGGAATTCCCTCTGGCCAGACCATTGCCGTGACTCCACATGAATTTTGAAACATGATTCACCAGCTTGTGCAACCGCACCAGTTGTTGTGTAGTTAGTTATCCCCAGTTTTAGGCTCTCCACATCCCTCAAATAAGCCACAAATGTACAAATCATTTCCTCTTCTGAGGGTTCTGAGGTCCACTAAAGACATGGAATTCTTGACTTTTGTACATCTGAACTGAGCCAGATTTGGAAGCTTCTCTGCCATGATGAGAAGAAAGTATGCATGAGAGTATGATACATTAGATTTGGCTGCAAGATCTATAAAGATATTTATGCTTGCATCTCATCTCAAAGGAAATCCGTCTATGATGCTTTATTTAGAAACAGGTTCGATGCATCAACATGTACATTTCTCACATGCAGTATGAAAGGAAACCTTAGAAAAGCTCTGTCGTCCTGGGATCAGTGGTCTTCATGAAGTACCACTCGATGAAGTACCACTGAAAGTCCACTTTTTACATATCGTAGCATAGTTTGAAACATGTAATATCAAGCCAATGTGAGATTGATCTTAAAGCTAAGCTATGCAAGTTCTCTAAGTGTGAGAACCACATAGAGTCAACCATGACTTGACTGGTGGGAACGCTGGGCCCTGGTCACAGATGGTGGGTTTATGGTCACATTTGAATGTATGATGGTCTCTAATAAGTATTAAAGGATATGTTCAGATTTTTAAGCACAATGCTCACATGTTATATGTGCATTAAAAGCTATTATGGACTGAGCCCAAAAGGCAGAGGACTACTCTAAAACAGTACACACTTGTAAGAAATATCCTTCATTTTTAAAAAAACAAAATGATCTGATCCCGAGGGGTGCAAGGTCCTGACCAATGCTACTTGTAGCTTTCATTGGCTGTTGTAATCATTGCTCCTGCTCTTGTGTACTAAGTGTGTAGTTGTGCAATAAATCCTCTTCATCATTAAACCACCAAACTCCCAAAAGTATTACCAACAATATGCACTCGGTGTCCCCAACAGTGCGTAAATATGGTCTGAATCAGTCAAATGTTGTCCTGGCAACAAACCTACATCAACATTATGATATCACATCTGATTATTGTATCAGGATAGACTCGAACAATCCAAAATTAGCTGGAAGAAACCCAGAATCCACAGTCCAGTCCCAGCACTGTCCGTCAGATGCATCACACACCAATAATGAGACTTTTGTTATCCCAGCCTGTCCATTTCACTTACCATGGATGCAATGCAGGAAACAGCCAGTTGCCAGGAGATTAAGCCAATCCCTCCCTCTTCTCCATCCACCTCATTAAACACATAGACACACACACACACACACACACACATATGCACGCCAAGGGCTGAGAAAACACATTCCAGTAAAATAGAAGCAGCACAGAGTAAACCCTGTTTTCACAGTTTGCCAATAGATTCCGGGAATCAGTCTGGCATTTCACCACAGAAACTGACAGTGGACGTGAACTGGTTTTTAATTGGACAGTACAGACCCATCATCCTTTTTAAATGGCTAATTCTTAACTCGACTGTGACTCTTCAGTCCTCTCATTTCTGCTCTTGCTTCCACATGAGGCAGCTGTTCCTCTGTGACAGCCTGGATTTTCTTTTTTATTCCTGCTGAAGTAAAATCAGCTTGTTCCATGTTCCAGAAATCCAGCTGTCAGATGACCCAACTTTTAACAGAATGCCTTCCCTCCTCCACTCGCAAGAACTTTGTTCCAACTTGCCCTGCTGCCTACAAAGAAATAGTCTGACATCTTAATAGACCTGAACCTTTAACTGTAGCACTTGAGACTCAGTGATTCTTGTTATAAATGTGCACGCTCCTGTATGGCGTTCAAGTGGGACAGGGATAGAAAGCTCGGCGTTCAGGAGAATTGAGATCAGTAATTTGTATGAGCGGGACAGGATGAGGTTTAAATAAGCAAATGTCATGGTATGCTACAGTATGATTACTACTGCATAATGTGGAACTGGGCTGACCAATATCATGATCAAACCTGTGGGGAGAATGTCATTCGAGGGGTGTGTGTCACTGACTCATCTCTCTTCATATTGCTAAATATATACTTGTTAACTTGTTCTTTACCTTCATTTTCTATTTTGATGATGGTGTCACTGTGTTTCTCCGCAGTGCTTTTGCTCATTGTTCCACATTTAAGAGCCACACTCAGTTCTATGAATAAGTCAAAGTGAGACTCCCTTCTACTTATCATATCAAACTCATTTCTCTGGAACTGAACACCACACCTGCTGATGAGGACAATACAAGCCACAGTTCGGTTCAATGTCTGAACACCTTTGACCCTGATAAACAAGTGCCACACATCATGCCAAGAGAGCTGCAGAGAGTGTCCTGCTGTTAAAGCCAGTGAACATAATGGAGCATTTAACAGATATTTTTTTCTCAGGAGTTGATAGAGATCAAACCAGACCTAAAAGGAGAGTAAATATTGAACTTAGAATCATCAGGTGGACACAAACACAACTCCAAATTGAAGGTTAATGTTGCTCAGCGTCTGCTGGATGTGTAATAAGGTGATTCTTACATGGTGATAAGATGTCAGTGTTGTGTGTGTACAGCTTGTTGTGCCGCCTCAAAGTGGTCATAAATCATTTATGGCTGCTTTAAAGTGTGTTGTTTATAGAATGTGAACATGGCAACGTACTGTATACATATACAGTTTGTAGAATAACACTGTTGTCTGGACAACTATGAACACAGCCAGCTATTGTTTCACTGTCAGCATTTTCAGTATGTTTTGGAAAAGATTTGTAACCCCAACATCCCTACACTATGCAACAGAGGCAAAATACCAAAACAATAGCGGTGCAACTATTGATTATTCTCATTATTGATTAATCTGTCAAATTTCTCAAGTAATCAATTAATTGTTGAATTTATAAAATGTCATAAAATGGTGAAAAAGTGTTGCTCGCTGTTTCCCAAAGCCCGAGATGCAACCTAAAATGTCTTGAAAATGTTCAGTAGGATTGATATGAGTGCATTGTGATGGACAGGTGATGACACCTTCTGATCTGCATGATCTTGGCTACAGCATGCATCCTGTATGGTGCATGACACCCATGAAGTTGATGTCAAGAGGTCTGAATGAATGAATGAATACTTTTATTTAGTTAACCAAAGGGCTAAGCATCTTGTAAGCCTACATAGGCCTTGTCTATGTGGCCTTGTGCAGATCTAGTCTGTAGATTTGGACAAGTATCCAGATCTACAGAGTTCTAAGTACCAATGGACACTTTTTACACCCAACTATATTGTGAAACTGCAATAACTTGTTATGATAGGAGCAACCTGACAGCTCCCATGTTCATCCACCAGGGGCTCCCTCAAACATAGTGAATATTGTGACCACATTGATGAAAGTCTACCTGTACTCTGTGACAGGACTATTTCTTCATGATTCTTGCAATCATGAATTTGAGTGCAGTGTAGAGGACGTTTATCATCATAGGCAAAGTACAAAAAAGAAGACAGGCTCAGCTTGTTCCAGTTTTGTTTGTCCTCAACATGATCAGTGACTGAGATGTCCTCTTTGTCGTCCTGCAGGCTGCAGCAGGGAAGCTCTCAGTGGACAGATTGCTGCAGATGTCCAACTCTGAGCTGCAGGACACGATGAGACGCCTGGGCTCCAACTCAGAGGATCGTTCTCGCCTCACTGCTGCCCTCTCCTGTCTGAAGAGTGCTACTGAAACAGGTGAGCCAAAAACCACGATGTTATTAGGGTCATTCATAAAAACCACAATATACAATGAATAAATAGAAATACTGCAGAGCTATCCAGTGAAAATCTACATCTAATGAACGCACTAAACAATGTGTTTAACAGCAATGCTGGTTTGGTTTTACAGACCTGTGCAAACATTCGGAGAGCACTCTATATCACATGCAAATATAGCAGAGACGTTCACGAAATGATGTTCAACACAACGTCTGTTTTATTAGACACCTGTGCATGTTTTTTTTTTTGTTGTGCTGCCACACCTTGACACAAAGTGAAGAACAGGTTTAGTGTTAACTGTCAGACGTGCACCTCATGGTGTAACTATGATGGCAGTTTAACACGCTGGTCTCATGACTGATGTCACAACAGCAATCAGACTTGTGTCATTTCTGTAATAATTCCAACACAATACAAGGGTGAAATAAATGTGACATGAAGACAAAGAACACAGCAGCACAATATTTGATTTGCACAGAGAGACGATATGTTCCACCTTATAAGAGAGCTGTAATAAATGTATGTATTGTCATTTTATAGTTTGTATTATTTTCCTGTTGTACTGGTACACTGACTCTATAGTGAACTATATACACTATACAGCAGTGTGCATCACACTGGTTCAAAACATTTGTTTTAAAAGTAGTTCAAAAGGGATCAAATGTAATCAAGTTAAATGACAGATGAAGTTATCAAAGTCATTCTGGAGCATATTACTGCTGAATAAAATGACTGGGTTATTATACATGTATTTTAATTGAAAATGACACATTTAATGTAATCAAATAGATGATATTTCAGATGAAACCTTTGCACTCATGTTGCGGTTGTGTGTGACAGTGTGTGCTCTCCTTGTTTTCCTCTCTGACTGTAGGAGGTAACCTGAGGCCTGAAACAAGCTCCTGCAGCTCTGAGTCCCAAATGGACAGCGATACCTTCACCGCCCTCAGTCCCCTCGCCCCCCTGCACCCTACCAGCCACGGTCGCTCCATCTCCATATCAGTGGTCCCTTGTTCAGATGACCACAGACCTTACACACCGGCTGAGGAAATGTCCGACGCCTTCTCCCTGGAGTTGAGCACTCCCCCGGCCACCCGAGCCTCAAAGACATGCACTGCCAAGCCCTCCCACACCCCTCCGCTGGCTTCTCGCAAATTGCTGCAGCTCCTCCCCAACATTGCACTGACGCGGAGCAAGAGTCATGAATCACAGCTGGCCAACCGCATTGAGGAGCCTGCTACCCACAAGTGGGTGTTAGGGTTATTACTGCAGTCAGGTCTTTATGATACAGATGGTAGATCAGAGTTTACTCTCTGTTTACAAAAAGCCTTGTCTCACCTTTCAACTGGTAAACATCACACTCTGAAATTTGGTCAGTTAGCACAACTAACTGGGAGTGAAAACCTTATCTATTTGGATGATTTGCAAGTGTGTTAAAATTGAAGCACATTCCACACTGTTTACTGTCCCAGCATTGAGTGTAGCACATGACCTCATCAGCACACTTGTGTATAGGCTCAGATATTCTGTATCTTGAAGGTAGATAATCACTGTTGAATAGTGAGGTGTTGGTAGGTGTATGTTTATGCTAAGCTAGGCTAACCATGTCCTGATTCCAGCTTAGTCCTTCACACACAGACATGAGAATGATATTGAGAGTAAGTGTAATTCCCAAAATGTTAAACTATTCCTTTAATGAGTCTAAAGTCAGGCAGACTACTGACCAAACTTCTGTCAGATTGGATGTTGTGTGATGTGCAGTTTGTGGTCGTGACGTTTGATTAATGACCTGAATGATCAATGATCAGGTCATGTTTTTTGAATAAACTTTATGGTGAATTGACAAAATCTGTAGTGTGAATTAACACAAAGATGCACAAAAACACAGTCTACCCAGTTTAAGGAGAAACTTGACATCAGACTGTACAATATGTACATTGTTCATCAAAATGTCCAATACAGTTATAAGCTCCATTAACATGACTGACTTTTCAACTTGTGTAAGTAGGTATTCACACTATGAACATGAAATTGCTGTTGCTCAGCTGAATCAAAACCATATCTATCCTGACATATTACATCACGGTTTACCTGCACTTCTTTTTTGTATTGTTTACCTAAATAGTATCTGTATCAGGACAGAGTGTATTTCTGTATCTGAGGCCTTAGTTTCAAGTTGCTTTCTGTCTCTACAGGGTGTCTAAGAAGAACAAGGTGTTGGCTAGTATTCAGATCAATGGATGTGGGAACGGTCCTGAGGACTCGACCCTGCGGTCGCCCCTGCTGTCTGCCCGGACCCCCGGCCCTGTCCCTGCCTCTGCCCCATACATGATGCCTGGCACCCCCACCCTGCTGGACAGTGAGTCATCAATTTAAGATATTAGCCCTCTGGTTGTCTTCATTTTTGAAATTCTGTGATCCACATGCTCTCTTTGTGTATCTGACACCTTTCTCATGTTCTCCACAGACCTGGCTGTACACAGGAGTTCACCTCAGACAATGAGGAGAGACATTGGCCTGGCTATAACACACAGGTTAGTTACTGTCACCACTATAGACCTCCTCTAGCACTCTGCACTGAGTGACTGTGGACACTGTGGTTAACGTGTTGCTTTACTTAGTGAGTGTGAGCTGTGTGAAAGGTTAACATAGCTGGTTAGCGAGGTATAAATAACTAAGAATTCATAATTTACCATAAAGCTCAAAGCTGGATAGAATGAGCACAATCCCATACGCACTGTGCTGCCAAATGTGTATTAATCCTCCACTGAAAATAGTCCCACCCCCCACTATTTCCTTCTGTTTGAGTAGTGTTTGCTAAAAAACTACAATGATCAGCTGTTTTAGGAAATTTCTATTATTTAAAAAAAATGAAAAATGGAAGTGTGCATTTGTGAGCTGTTTAAAGGAGCATTTTGACCTTAGCTCTAGCGATCCAAATGTGTTGTTCTGTGTGTCTGGGGGCCTACACAGTCACCAGATCTCAACTCCGTTAAACAGCTATGGAAGATTTTGGAGCGACGTGTTCGACAGCACTCTCCACCACCATCATCAAAACACCAAATGAGGGAATATCTTGGTGAAGAATGTGAACAGTTCAGACATGCCGAGGCGCACTGAAGCTGTTCTGGCAGCATGTGGTGATCCAACACCTTACTTAGAAACTTCCTTTTGATTTGTCACCAGTCTGTACGTCTTCGGTAGGACCCAATAAGCTTGGAGAGCCACAGGCAGAAAGTTTGAATGGGATTTGAAGTCAGTAGGATAAACATAGAATAACGGCAGATTTGACCAGCAGAGGCAGAGATACACTGACATTAAGTCCCAGGATCCTATATTTCTCATAGTACAACCAGTAGAGACCATGCCTCTAAAGAACATATTATCCAAACACCACTGCTCCATATTTGTAACTCAGGCTTTATGTCATAAGCCAAGATAACACCTGATGACACCATCAACCGCTACGACATCGCCGGGGTTATTTTCTCAGACTTGACAAAGCTCTTCCAGACCTCTAGACATTACAGAACCGTTTCCACAGCACATGTAGCATGAGATATGACACGCACGCTGACCTAAAAGTGGAAAATCAGTGGAATGGCTCTTTGATGCTTTTTACAGACTGTTTGTTTGCTTGTCCGGCGACGTAGCATTTCTACAGACATCCCTACATACTTGTCTGGGGTTTAAAGTGTTTTGAGGCTGATTCAGATTCCGCTATCATTGCTGTGGTTTCCTGTCCAGTCCCTGTGAGAGTCTGACCGTGAGTCTGTCCACACTTCACATTGGGATAAAAAATGACTGTGGAGTGGCTGCGTCAGTCTGAGAGGAATGTCATGTTGTGAGAATCCAGGAATTTGAACAATGCAGAGAGCTCAGTCTGACTCACTGTTTTCACCACGGCAGTGAATATTTGGCTCAGCGTTGGAATGACATAGCTGCCATATGAAAATAATTTGGGTTTCTTTTGAGGCTTCAGAAACTCACTTTTACATTCGCCCTGTCTTGTATGGCTCAGTCTAGGTCAAGCTGATTTTTAGAGTAACATCCTTTCAGGCAGTGTCTGTCAGACCCCAGCTGCAGGATGCTGATGTCTGTTGTTGATGATGTTCACATTCCCCTCCTTACAGGCATTCTGTGGAGTATTTGATCTCTATGAAGCAATGCTCCACATTTTGTTTGAGTTAGGGTTCGTGCTCGAGCACAAGTGGAACACAGCGCACATTCCTGTTAATGGTCCCACAGTATTCCATTGATAGACAGTCGGTGGCAATAATATGCCAAGAAACAGAAAACTTGTAAATGATTGGGCTTTATATATACATACATCCCTACTGAAAACTGCTGCTTTGATTTAGTGTGAGTATTCATGCCTGACCTCTCCTGACCTGTATCCCTGTCACACCAAAACTCTCATATGAACAAGTTTCAATATCAACATTTAATGAGTCAGGAAATTGACAATCATGTTCCAAAGAAGATGAAGCCTTTGCAGGTTTACTCTCCCTCAGGTTTACTCTCCCTCAGGTTCACTCTCCCTCAGGTTTACTCTCCCTCAGGTTCACTCTCCCTCAGGTTTACTCTCCCTCAGGTTTACTCTCCCTCAGGTTTACTCTCCCTCAGGTTCACTCTCCCTCAGGATTACTCTCCCTCAGGTTCACTCTCCCTCAGGTTCACTCTCCCTCAGGATTACTCTCCCTCAGGTTTACTCTCCCTCAGGTTTACTCTCCCTCAGGTTTACTCTCCCTCAGGTTTACTCTCCCTCAGGTTTACTCTCCCTCAGGTTTACTCTCCCTCAGGTTCACTCTCCCTCAGGATTACTCTCCCTCAGGATTACTCTCCCTCAGGTTTACTCTCCCTCAGGTTTACTCTCCCTCAGGTTTATTCTCCCTCAGGTTTACTCTCCCTCAGGTTCACTCTCCCTCAGGTTTACTCTCCCTCAGATCCCTGGTGGTGCTCACTACTCACATTTTCCTCGACTTTCTTCATCAAAACCAAACATGACATGATAAAGAAATGTTGCCTTTCTTTCTCCATCTTTTAAGGTTTTCAACCAAGTCCTGGCTCTCCCAGACGTGCCAAGTGTGTCGCAAGAGCATGATGTTCGGTGTCAAGTGTAAACACTGCAAGTAAGACACTGTAAATACCCCCCCCACCCCCCACCCATATGTTATAGTATTAATTTTTATGATCTCATTATGGTATGTCATATCCTTCTCTTCACAGGTTAAAGTGCCACAACAAATGTACCAAAGATGCTCCCTCGTGTCGGATATCATTTCTCACATGTAAGACTGTAACACTCATCGTCAGGGAAACTTGCTATGAGTTGAACTGAATGTGAATACAGGCTGTGATGAACGACAGTCAACATTAATACAACCTTGTAGTTTATGATATAAATCTTACATAATCTTACAGACTTGCAATTCATGATTTCTTGTATTGAAGCTAGATGAAATACTTCATTTAATAAAAATCTAAAACACATTATATTGTACAGCTGAATTTCAACCAGGACACAGATGCAGTGAGCAATATTTTATATTGAATGTGAGGATTTGATTGAGAGGAATTACAGTGAACATGATTTTATGGAGCAGAAGCTTATGGATTTTGTCTTGTTTATTGTTTATTGAGCAGCTAATTATGTCAAATGAACTCATGTTTTAATCTGACTTGTAGTGCCCAGGATGCGCCGGGCAGAATCAGTGCCATCAGATATCAATAACCGTATTGATCACACAGCAGAGATCCCAGTGCAGTTTGGCACTTTACCAAAGGCAATAACCAAAAGGGTACGTACATGTTTCTGATCTGCTGCATGTGTTTTATTCTCAAGGTGACAGTTCAGGTAAAGATGTATGGACAGAGTTTCAAGATTAGTGTTCAACAATAACAATAGAATTCTGTGTGTGTGTGTGTGTGTGTGTGTGTGTGTGTTAGCAGGAGCCTCCCCCCACTTTAAACCAGCTGGACTCCAGCAGTAACCCATCATCAGCCACCTCCTCCACACCTTCCTCCCCAGCACATTTCCAGCCAAGCAACCCCCCGAGTGTGAGCGCCACCCCCCCCACCCAACCCATCGCCACAGGGCTCCCGGGACCACCGCTTCCACTTCCCAGGTCAGCACCCTCCTCGTCATTGGCACACCAAAGCCTCACGTACTGTAAGCGGGGGTCAACTGAGACAGCTTCTTCACAGCAGTGTGTTTGGGCTGAAGCTTTGTAGATGTTGTATTATCTGTAGGTTTGGACATTTTAATGCAGAACTTTGCATGCCTGAACTTTGCGTAAGGTCTGCTTAGTGCCTTCTCTCTCATTGAAACAAATGTTTAAACCAGAAATGCAAACAGGACCTGTGTTCTCTCCTGAATCAGCTGTTGCAGGATTGTTCCGCTGAGTGAATGTTAATGTTCTGCTGCCATCTTCACTGGCAGTCACCTGTGGTGAAGAGGTGGGAAGGCCTGTAGACACAGAGCAGAGATGTGCACTGCTGAGTCAAGCAGCACAAACACAAAGTCTTTTGCAAGAGAAAATAGTGACGCATGGTTTGCATTGACTGTCAGCAAACTCCAAAACATGTATGCACATGTAAGCTAATCCAGTGAAGCTCTCATAAAAGCCTTTCTCTCATGATATCAACTTTTTAAAATAATGCATACAATTATGGCTTTATTCTTGAAATAGTGTGTTTCTGTTTTTTTCTAGATTTTCTATAAAAATGACGACTTTATTATTGTAATTGTAAAAAGATGAAGAATATCCTAAACCTCTCCATGAATACATTACAGTGGTTCTAGATGAGGTGAGGTCTTAAAGAAGTGTGTTACTGGGTAAAGGCAGGACGTCTTGAGATTTGAAAGCCTTTGAAGTAACATGTTATGTATTTATGTAGCATTTCTCAATGATGGGGATCTGTCTTGTAGTAGCTCAGGGTTCTCAACTTATCTTTTCCCACAGATGTTCCTGCTTCCACATATACTGCTGGTCAACATCCTGGCAGCTACTATGAGTCTGGGTAAGAGACCGTCACACACTTACATGACACATGTGATCCAGTTTATGAGTTTAATAATCCTGAGAATGACGTTGTCGCTTTGTTGTTTGTTGTGTTTTTCTCTCAGAGTGTCACAGGTGGCCGTCAGTGAGACGCAGCTGACAGCAGCACAACAAGGAGCGGTGAGTACTGGCACTTATATTAACTAGAGTCTGGTTTCGATATTTTTGTTTTTACATTCATTTATATGTGATTTCCACAGTTTGTTGTAAAAGACTTCTTGGTAGCTGATTTCTGAACTCCACCCCTTTTGAACCTGCTTTTACTAAAATCCATCATGAACCAAAGATTCAGTGTCCATGTTGTTGTTCCCCTGTACGTCCCAGGACGAGGAGGCGGAGGAAGACTACCCAGCTGTGGATGAGGAAGCAGCTGACCAGTGCAGCACAGAAAAGAGCTTCTCCAACGAGGAGTGTGATGAGGACGGGCTAGAGGACCTGCCCTCTTCCATCTGCCGTCGTGAAGACGCTGGCCGCTGGAGAGGCCCCATCACTCGCAAGGCCAGCCAGACCAGTGTCTACCTGCAGGAGTGGGACATCCCTTATGAGCAGCTGCAGCTGGGAGAGCTTATCGGCAAGGTGAAGACAGCAGATGTCGCCATTTATCAAATGCTCCCATCACTAATGCTGACATGGCACTCCTGTTCTATGATAAACATTATCAGTAATAATAGGAAACAACCTTTTGTTTCCTCAGGATAATGAAATGAAATATACATTTTAAACAATGGCAATAAATATCATCACTTATCATATCTTCTTATTCATGGTCATATTTATAGATGTCAGCAGACCAACCGTAGTATGAGGGCAGGAGATGCTGCCTGCATTTGATTTACTGGTAGAACTGTAGCTCAGTCAGCTGCTGTGCTCTAGTTGGTGTCCTTTTGGAAAGTGAATGAACTAACTCTCATTAAAAGTATATGTGATACAGCGAGCTAAAAACTGTACAAGCAAACATAGCTTCATCTCCTAAATGTCAGCTCTCTTCAATACGAAGTATTCCATGTTCTTTATTTAAAATGTTCGTTGTGCAGACACACTAAAAGTCAGAATATGACTTCAGACCGCTGACAGAGTTGCTTGTCTCTTCAGGGTCGCTGGGGGAAGGTACACAAGGGTCGCTGGCATGGCGAGGTGGCCATTCGCCTCCTGGAGGTCGACGGTAACAACCAGGATCACCTGAAGCTCTTCAAGAAGGAGGTGATGAACTACAGGCAGACCAGGCACGAGAATGTCATCCTGTTCATGGGCGCCTGCATGGCCCCGCCCCACCTCGCCATCATCACAAGGTAGAGCCGATTCATGTTCACACCAGGAGCTGCTATTATTCCCCCATTTCCAACACAGGAATGAATGTATATTCATATGTTAGCATCACATATTCAATCTGAAGCATGCTGTTCTCTACTCTCTATGTGATGTGTTGTTTCGGTTGATGTGCTGCTGTTGCTTTGTGAATTCAGTTTTACTGACAGTACTGTGTGTGTTCTCTCTGCAGTTTCTGTAAAGGTGTGACTTTATACTCTGTTGTAAGAGAAAGAGGTCACTTGTTAGACATCAATAAGACCAGACAGATTGCACAGGAGATTGTAAAGGTAAGCAGACATTGACAGCAACAACATCATCATCACAAACAATCATTTTAATATCACTGTACATGATGATTTCTGCTCCTATATGAAACATTACATACTAATGCACATGTACTCAACTATCTGATGAGAATATACACTATATACACTGTGTGTATATGACAAAAGAAATATGCATCGCTATAACTTGATATCATTATTTTTATGATGATCAGCATTTTCTGAAATATACTCATTTGCAGTAGAAGTATAGTAGAAGTATTTCTTGGTAAACAACAGGCACAGTCTTGGTCTTGTCATCACAGGATGCCAGGTTTGGCAGCAAACCTGCTCTTCAACCATGTCTGATCCATAAATTTCTGTTTATGTATGAATTAAACTGAGGTATTCAGTGAGCTTTAGGGCTGTTGGTAGGTTCTCTTCTTCTTCACTTTGGACTAGAGGTAAGATCGGCCCTAAAAAATCCAGCCAGAGCCGACCCAGGCCCGCGGGTATTAAAGCCCGACCCGGCCCGAGCCCGATCAATTAACTTGATTTGCAGGCCCGAGCCCGAAATAAACCTGAAATTTTATATCACAAGTTTTCTTAATGTTAAAATAATCTACATATTTTTATGATCATTATAAATGCATTCATATTTTATAACAAGTATTCCTTTAGTTTAATATCCATACATCGTTTTAGTATACAATACATAATATATAAATATATATTTATTAAAAACAATTAGCGAGAGAGAAGCCCGGCTCGACCCGACCCAAAGTTAATAATTGACATTTTGGGCCCGACCCGGCCTGAATTTCGGGCTGGTTCGGGCTCGGGTTTAAGATCTTACCTGTACTTTGGACAGGGACAGGCTAGATGTTTCCCCCTGCTCCAGCTCTGTACTTAACACACAAACATGAGATGATATCAATTGTCTCTTCTTTTTTGACATTGGTGCCTCCAGTGGTACCATATGTATGTATATATATGTATATATATATATATATATATATAAAGAAAAACAAAACACCGTGGCACACAGCTGCTGATCATAACTGGGTTGGAAGCCACACATAGACTGCACTGAATTTCACTGGTGTTGTCTCACTTTTCTATGTCATTAGAATAATTTGAAAGCTGTAATTACAGACAAGTTCTACACTAAAGGACTTGGTGATAGGAATAAAACTACTTAATATCAGCTCATCTTACACTCTCTGAAGTTTCTTGTGTTCAGCAAATCTATATCTTCCACAGGGAATGGGTTATCTGCATGCCAAAGGCATCATTCACAAGGATCTGAAGTCCAAGAATGTGTTTTATGATACAAACAAAGTGGTCATCACAGACTTTGGCCTGTTTGGAATGTCTGGTGTGGTACAAGAAGGCAGGTAAGAGTGAAATTAAAGATTGTCTGAAAATGAATCAATGTCTCTGGTAAGCTGTGGTTGTTGTCTGCATTTTTACTATATGAATATTTGCGTGTGTGTGTGTGTGTGTGTGTTTAGAAGAAAGAACGTGTTGCGGATACCTCAAGGCTGGATCTACTACCTTTCTCCAGAGATTGTTCGAAAGATGAGCCCAGAGGTTGATGAGGACCAGCTGCCTTTCTCTAAAGCTGCTGATGTTTACGCTTTTGGGTATTGATTGATATTGATCTACAGCCTGCATGGGTTATTCAACAGATATTTTGTGGTGTTTTAATTGCCATGGTGGCAACAAAGGCACAAAGTTTATAACTTTACTTTGTGGACATGTTCTACAATTTTTATCCCTTATCTGCACATTTTTTTTGAAAAACTTTATTTGCATCAAACATATTCACTTAGACTCATATGACACATGCAGAGATGGAATGTAAAAGAGTCTGGCATATGAGCTGTTTTCACAGTAAACACAGTTTCTAATCTGATCTTTTTGTCGTCTAATTTCCAGCACAATCTGGTATGAGCTGCAGGTCAGACATTGGCCGATCACCAACCAGCCTGTGGAAGCTAAAATCTGGCTAGTGGGCAGTAATGAGGGCATTAAGAAGGTGCTGGCAGACACCAACCTGGGCAAGGAGGTCACGGTGAGTCTGTGACATAAACTGTGAGAGAACATGAAGTCTAGCTACAAGATTACCACTCACTGACATCTTGGAGGGGAGGGATTAATGCTTGAATAAAAAAATGACTCTCAAGTATGAAAAAAGGATCCACTTTGACATACAAAAAAGAAGTTTGTGTTCTCAAGTTCCAGGTTCTGTAGTGAGGTGGCTACGTCAACCCTCCTCCAAAGACAGAACACCTTATGTTAGAATCAATTCTTTTTTTCTCCTCCTCCCCCCATTTCATTCTCTTTCATTATATATGCTTCCTCTGGACTCCAGATCTGGATTCCAGAATCATCTCTTTTTCGTTTTTATGCAGATGATACTCAGCTGTACCTTCCACTGAAATCTGATGCTGATGCTTTTATTCCCTGCTAATTGACTGCCTTGAAGTAGAACACTTCATGGCTAAAACCTTCGTACAGCTCAATGACAATAAAACTTTCAGCCCCCCAATGGGCCTCTGTTTTTCATTTTAAATTCATTGCATGAATCCAAATGTCATCTTTGATTCTGGTTTTGAATCTAACAAGATTCCACCTCAACTTTGAAAAGCTGATTGTACTGTGCAACTGCACTTGAGAAAAGGAAATAAAATGATTCCACCTCAACTAATAGTTAGTGCACACCAGTTGTTGCCAGGCCCCACAGACTTAAGTACAGTGCGGTGTGTCTTTAAGCCAACATCAATAGAGGAAGTTCTGCATCATGCATCATTTACATCAATGTCATGGTGGTTGCCTGCTGGTGATGCAAAAAGTCACAGCTGAGTTGTAAGTTTGTAAATGACTTGGAAGTTAAGGGGCAAGCCATCCATCAATAGAAACCCCAGTCAAAACATGTATCACATATTCATTCTCCACCTTGTGTCCCAACAGGAGATCCTGTCTGCTTGCTGGTCATTCCAGGCAGACGCCAGGCCAACCTTCACCCAGCTGGCAGGCATGCTGGAGAGGCTCCCAAAACTTAACCGAAGACTGTCTCACCCCGGACACTTCTGGAAGGCACCTGAGTACGTATCATAGAACGAGAATCCTGGGTGAACCAGCTGACGACACCATTAACACCAATATTCAAAAAGGGAGTCTACATCGTTTTATTGAGTAGATAAACATCTGCATTTTTATATCAAGAAAGGAGAAATGAGATGGAGTTTAAAAGGAAACAATCAGTCGAATGGAAAATGTTGTAAATATGATTTTGTAAAGAAATGTGAAATATGATGAAGCTGTCCTGCTGAGTATCAATTAATATAAATGACCTTTTTTTAATGTGACTGCTGATCTTGTATTTTGAGGAAAGATCTAGTAAGACTTCTCTTCCTTCATCAGTTTTGTTCCAGACTCTTTAACAGTGTTTCTCTCAGTCTGCTGAAGCCCTCTTTCTTGTATGTCTGATTTTCACTCCTTCTTTCTCCTCTCTCTGTGATTTCCTCCCCCTGGATGCCGACTGATCTACCTTCACCTGTTCCTGTTCCTGATCTCCATGGTTTCCCTTGGATCCTTAATTCCCCCCTTATTCTATGCCTCTGTTTCCTCTTCTCCTCTCTTTTCTGTGCGTAATGCCTGATTTCTGTCTGCTCACTCACTGTTCTTCTCCTGGTGAAGGCCCTGGGATCATCATCACTGCCTGAGAGATCACTGCCATCAGGGCCTGCATGCTCACTGTCCATACATGTACAAATACAGCAGCTGACAGGCAAATGTGCTTCTAGAAAGTGAAACTTTTTTGGGATTTTGGAATTTGGATTTGACTTTTTATTTTAGATTGAGCTAATATTGACAATTCATAGTAGCTGAATTGTCATATCTCCATTTATGAGTTTTATTCATATCTGGAGCAGCATATACAGCCTGTGTTCACCTTGGTCTGTATATGGATATGTTCTCATGATAATGACATCTGATCACAGAGTTTTGCATTTACACCAGGTGTTAATAAGTGTTCTTCTTATCTTGATTCTTCCTGTATTATGAACAAATTTCAATATGCAAGTAAGGCAGCCAGAGTTTGTGGCCTTGGTGGGTGTCTTAGATCAAAGGAAGTGACGTGGCTACTCTTTAGTGCCGACTAAGACATGCAAAGGGAGGGTCATGTGACAGCCAAGGACTGTTGCCCATGATTGGTCAAGCAGACAGCACAGTAGTAAGTTTCACTTCTGTGTATTCTGTGTGCACATCAGCAAGCATTTTCTTTTGAACTAAAGTCTTTTTAATATAATAATGACGTACATTCAAACATGGCAATTTTTCAGTAACGTACATACAATCCTCCCCAGTATCTAAAATACAATGAAATAGCAAGGTAGAACTGTGCAAGCTTGTACCCTACAATGAATCAAAGACTCAGGGTTATGAAGTCTCACTCTTGGAAAAACACTAATAGAAAACAAAGGGTGCTGGTGTGTTGTGGTGCAGACACCTTGCTGATGTGTTGCCCTTAAAAAGGTGATTGGTGTCAGTGGAGAAGCTTGCTAGCACTGTGTCACCCTAATGGTCATGTGACCTTAATTTTTGCATGTCATAGTGTCTGCTGTAGCAATGCAGCCATGAGTTCTCCTTGGTTTCCCTTTGCAGCAGAAGGATGCATCTGTAGATTTTTCACAGGCGGCTTGAGATGTGTTGTGCATGCATGCATGTTAACCGGGCCGGTACTGTTTGCAACAGAGTACTGGTACTTTTGACATTTGCCTGTCTTTGAAGTGTGAGTCAGCCAACATTCAACAAAAAATGCATCTTGAAGAACCTGCAATTTAATTTTTTTTTTTTATAAAGTCCAAATTCCAATGTACTTAATGGGCATGACCATAGAGTTAAAGGGTCTGCACTATTGTGTTAATGTACAGAAATGAGAACTGTGGATCATTCATCTTAGTAAACAGAGCACATTCAAGCACTGACTATCACTCTTCTGAATAGAAACGATAGCAATACCTCTCACCCTAGTGAAGTGTCAGTTAAAGCCCAGTCAGCAGGTGAGACAATGATATTAACATCACGATGGCTGCTACTGAAACAACTTTGTCTCTGTCTCCAGGGTCAGTTTGTACATATCAGGTTGGTTAGCAGGTTCCTCTTGTTAACTGCTTCCTCCTACTTTCTAACCACTGGCTGTTTGAAGCTTCTCTATGAATGTAAATCTTTAACTGTATTTCAATGGACACAATGCTTTGTCACTGTTTAGTTCATCGTCTTAGCTGGAAGGCTGCTGGTTTCAGCTGTTGCAAGGCTACGGCTCCTCCTAATTATCGGACAAGTGAAATAACATTCATTCCAAGGTCGACAAAGATGGCGCCGACACATTTACATTTAAAGGGTCCGTTCACCCAAAATGCAAGGATCATCATATTTTCTTTTAGCAGTATCTGTCCATGCAGAGTTCTTTTATTTTTCCAGCTTTTGTGATGTTTGTCTCTGAGGCCCAAGTACAGCCTCACAGAGATCACTGTACTGTTCAAAGCTCTGAGCAGTACAAAAGAACATGCCATTCACCCTCACTATATTGGGTTGGAGGCAGAAATCTCTAAGAATAATATCTCAAAGCATGGACAAATAAAATCAAAACACCAGAGGTAATAGTTAAATATTTATTATTTTAATTTGGATGAACTGACCCTTTAAAAAGTGTGTCTCCCCAAAATATGACTAAACAATACTTAACTGTATTTTGAATGTCATGGTATAAGCAAGATAATTCACATCAACACCATGCAGTTATGGAAAATGAATCTGCACACCAGGTGACCTCCTGTGGACTAATCATGACAATGTTGAGACACTTTGCCTCTGTACTGCAATAATACGTGACATAATGCAACAGGAATGAAACAAAATGATGTCGCTGAATCAGAAACAGAACTCTCACATGACATTCTGTTTCAGTTGAAATCATCAAACGATCAAATGACGACCCACTGAGTGGATACCTCCCACACTGAAATTTAAAGTGCTACAAGTGAACAGTCTATTTTTTTTCACTTTCACTTTTACTCCGGGCAGAGAGAACATTGAGCTGGAGGATGGATGACATATTGGAAAAAAAAAAAATAATTGAAAAATAATAGTTTCATTAAAGTATAAAGAAACATGTGATATAGCCACATGTATGTGTCTTTTCTCTGTGCATTCTTGCACAGCAACATGTCATTGAACAGGATTTTTCTACTGTATGTCTATATGTGTGTGTGTGTGTGTGTGTGTGTTGTGTTTCCTCAGGCAGGAGTACAATGTATGCTCACTGAATGTGTCTGAATGTAATGGGCTTCACCAGCACAGTGGAAGCCAATGAAACATTATAGTGACCTAATGCATGTATGTACATACAGTGCTGTTGGTTGTATTTAATATACAGTTCATTTTTAGAGCATTTTAATAGGTACTTCTTTAATGATAGTTATAGGGATTTTAGACACGGTAGCCTGTCATTGGTGGATTGGTGTTTTGTTTTTCTTTTCTTCTTTTGAGGGCGTGCCTATGTGTTTGTTTTGTTTTGTTTTGTTTGTTTTTTTTGAGGGGGGGTGGGGGGGGGGATGATTTGTAGAATATTTTTGTATATGATGTGGTGACACTTTGTATGCTTCTGGTCTGAACAAGACATTAAAGCTGATCTCCAGTGACTTAAAGTGCTCTTTTCACATTTTGTATCAGAATGAATTTAAGATAATACAACTACATGTAGAATACAATGTAACCATGCACACCATGTGGCTACAGGAGAGAACCCACAGCCATGAGCCTGCATCTATTCACAGTGGTGCTTTATCTAAATGAGCCACAGTGAGCATGATAAATGAAATGATGTCTATGTCTATAAAATTCATGGGTTCACCAATAATACAAACAACAGTACAGATTAAGTAAGTTAAAAAAAAACAAAAAAAAACAACAACAACAGGAAGACAGTAGAGGCAACTCAGCACTGCTCATCCACACACACACACACACACACACAAACATATATAAAATTGTAATTTAAAACAAATTTCCTGCATTTCTACACTATGGAACCTCTTGGATTAAGTCAAACAGCCACCTGCACTAGTCTAGATTAGTTAGATTGAGACTGCTATGAAAACCAAGAAAGCATCAACAAATGCTAATAAATGGTAAATGGACTGTACTTAGCACCTTTCTAGTCTTCCAACCACTCAAAGCACTTTTACACTACTAATCACATTCACACACATTCATACACTGAATGGGTACAGGGGCTACCATACAAGGTCCCAACCTGCCCATCAGAGGAAACTAACCATACACATCATACACATTCACACACTGATGGTACAGTCATTAGGAGCAATTTGGAGTTCAGTATATAACTGGATGGATCAGGACATTTCATATCTGAAATGATATTCATAAAAGCATTATGTAGTTTAAAGTGTTAGTATGTTGCAGGCTACTAGGCCATCTACAAGGTCAAACAAGTTATAGGAGTGACATAGTCTTACGACACATCACCGTATGATTTGTGTAACTAAACCTGGTTAAACATTGTTAAAGCTCAGAGTTGTTATTCTCCGTACTCACAAGGTATCTTCAAAGTCCAACAGTTACAACAAAGTAAAAACAGTTTGAATGAATGAAATGGCCTCACAGCAACTATCTGATTCCAGTCCCACACACTGCTTCTAGTGGAAGCTATTGGCATCACTAGCTGATGTAGTTGTAACGTTATACAGGAAAGAATAATCATAACTTCAAAAGCAGATTATTTCAACCAACATTCTCTCAAATCAAGGACTATTTTAATACACAACTCAGAAGGTGATTCATTTTAGTTGAGGACTAGACCTTACTGCCCCTCAGAGTAAACTTGCAGCTCATATTTAGCCTGTATGAGAAAATCAGAGAAGAATCACAATAATGGTGGCACAGAGCAGGAGTGATGTGTCATCATATCTGAAAAAAAATTCCAATCAAAGTCTGACTAAAACTGAAACTAAAGCAGAAGTCCAAACAAGTCATTTCCCACCACTGGATTCTTGACTGTTTGTTAACTCCCTCACAGCAGGTTGGACTGAACCAACTCAAAGGGTGGTCTGAAAACATCCGATTTTTTTATTACTTGTTTTTGTCAGTTGCTGAAAATAGTAAAATGATCATCGATATCGGCTGTTTAACTATAACACCTGATTGCAGGGACTGTATGATGATAAGTTCAGTTTTAAAAAGAGAAATAGTGGGGCAGCAAAACCATAACTTTGCTCCCCCTCATTATAATGAGGGAGAACAATATAATGGGGATTCATTTAATTTTTATGTGTGTGTGTGTGTGTGTGTGTGTGAGAGAGAGAGAGAGAGAGAGAGAGAGAGAGAGAGATATCCTGGGTTTCTGATCCAGAACTATAAAAGCATGCTGTTATAAAATTTATAAAATGAAATGGTTTACTGATTAACCCTGGGACTGGACTACACACAAACACACTCCATGTGATATAGGCTATATCTTATCTGCAGTCATGTTACTGTTTTATGTAACTTCCGGTATAAAGCAATAAATGCAGAAGACTGGTCATTCATCAATGTCTATAATAAGACCGCTGTAAGTTTTGTTTCCTCTTGGTGTGAGGAGGGACATTACCGGTCACTGACCTCATGTCAAGCAATAGCCTACAACAGTGTAAAAAATACTCTACTACAAGTAAAAGTCTTGCAATTTCAATTTCACACAGGTTGAGGTACAAAGTGTCAGTAAAATATGTGCAAAGATATATTAAGTACTCATGCAAAATATCCTCTAGTTCTACAAAGTGCAGTTATAAATGGGAGGTATTTCTTACTAATGGATTCCCCATTTTCTAATAAGCTATCGGGTCTGCAGTTGTAAATGTGAATAAATTAACTATTTAAAACTAATTCAGATTCCCTGCAGCTGCTCTCTAGAAGGTAAGTAGTTGAACATCCACTGGAGGGCTCTTCCTGAATTTCAGTAATTATCAAGACAAAGAAAGTTATGCAGAAGGAGGATAAACACCAGCAAAATGTTTCATACCTGGCAACCCAAAAGTTGTTGTAATAATGCTTATGCTTATTTCTAATAAATAATTTATTAACATCTCATAAATCAATGTGGGCATCATGATGTGTCTTCACTGGTGTGAAGTTGAATGTAATTTTGTCTCGGGGGTTTAACAACATAATACAGCATGAATAATATAGAAATACTTCCACAGGAAAAAGGGGAGAAACCTCTGCAAGATCAACAGGTGAGGGACACTTCCTCCAGGATCAACCCCACCAACATCCAGGATACACTAGCTGCTGTTTGCACAGAGTAGACCGAAGCAGCGCCAGAGAGAATACAATATGGAGGAAAAGAATTATAACATTATATTGATAAAGTACATCAAATAAATGAATGTGCCTGAGGTGAAGTCAGTTGGTACGTATGTGAGCAACAAACGTCCAGATGGCCAGAAATATGATGAATATCCCTGTTCCCTGAGAGGATGATTCTAAATGATACTGGCATGATATGATGTACTCTACCTTTGACCTTTCTTGTAGTGGTTCTTCTAGTACAACAACTAAACCAAAAGTCACAAACAAAACAGCCAGATTGCCATAAAATCAGCCATGGATATTCACAGTCTTATTTATGGACTATTTACTGTAAGCTAGTTATGTCAGATTTGAATATACTTTACATCTCTTTGAAAGATGTACTGCAGAGTGAACAGAAGGCAACAGAAATGGTGATGCTTACATCCAAAGTCCACACTGAAGCAAATATACAGTCACATGATTGACTTCCTTATCTGGTATTCTCATGTTGCCTGCCAAGGAACGTTTGTTCTAACTGCCATTAAATTCTCACAGTGTATATCAGAAGTCGTTTGGCTGCATAGAAAATATGACAGCTTCAAACATCACATAATCAGTTCAAATGGCCAGTTACTGGTCACAAATGAGAGTACCGCTGCATTTATTTTACTTTATTTGTTCATGTGTGTGCCTTTAAGATTTTTTTCTTCATTGCTTAATATTTATTGCCAGTAAGACATCATGAACGTTTCTCCATTGTATTAGTGATGATGAGTCATTCTAGGAGTTCAGTGGAAGCACAAACAGGATATAAGTGGATTTTTACAGCTGCAAACTCTGATTCACCTTCACATTAAGAGCATTTGTTCAATATTTTCCTTCCTCACAGGTCATTATTGGAATCAAATGACTTGAATTTATTGACAACAATAGGAGGTGATGTTCATGTTGATGGATTGTCTGAGTTCATTTTCATTCTCTGGTCAAATGAACTGTAAAATGCACTCAGGAATGTAAAATACACTGCTATTTTTAGCAATTATTAAAGGCAAGTAGTACATGGTTACAGTGTTATGTTGTAAGAGGACAATATTTTTTTAAAAATATTTTATTTTAACTTTTTCATTTTTACAAAAATACAAACACCTCAGTGCAGCATCAGTATTACTGGTAGGATCTGTTACATAAAGCCATTGACATAAGAAAAAAAAAATAGAAGAAGAAAAAAAATGGTCCGATGCGATGTCTGATGGTGCCGTAAAAAAAACAAAAAAAACATGTACACTCCAACCCAGAGAGGAAAAACAAATCTTAGTCAGTAGGTCAATTACAAAGAAAATGACACAGACACGGATACATAGCAGTCGTTGGTTCATATAAGTCAGCCAGAAATGGCTTCCACACCTTCTCAAAGTAATTTGGTGCCTTTACCCTACTAAGGCGGACCTGTTCTACCCTGGCAACGCAAGCCATTTCATTGCGCCACCTGTCAAAGCAAGGAGGTGAAGTAGATTTCCAATGAAGTAAAATCAATTTTTGGGCTGCAACCATGCCTGTAACAAGGGCCTGCTTACAATGGTCAGGAAGGTTCCACACATTCTCAGAGGAACCAAAGACTGCTAGGGCACAGTCTGCTTTAATATTTATCTTATAATGCCTTGAGAACCACTTAAATATGTCACTCCAGAAGTTTTCTAAAACTGGGCAGTACCAGAACAGATTGAACAGAGAGTGAACCTTCTGCCCTCCTCTGCCACACCTGTCACACATGGGAGACACTGATTCAAAGATTCTGTGAAGTTTAATTTTGGAATAAAGCAGTCTATGAATGACTTTAAATTGAACCAACCGGTATCTAGAGTTTACAGAACACTCCTGCATCCCGGAGAGACCCTCCTCCCATAAGTCTTCTGACAGTGGGACTCCCAGATCTTCTGCCCATGCCTCCCTGAGATGGTTTGTGCTCACCGGCATTTCAAAAGAAGTGATAAGGGCGAGAAATCAAATGTTTGGAATTTGGTTGTGAAAGAAGTGAATCGTAAAAGTTATAGTTCCATGGCATTACTGGGAAGTCAGGAATGTGTCCTCTTACAAAATGTCTCACTAAATAACGGTAGAAATGTGATTGAGGGAGATTGTATCTGGTCTGGAGCAGAGCGAAGGAAGCAAAACTGCCATCTATATAAAAACCCGAAATGCAGCCTCCAGTCTAAGAACACTCCATCCGTTAACCCTGGTTTGAATAAATGATTGCCAGTTATTGGGGCATTTATTGAAACATTTGGTAATTTAAGAAATGTTCTAATTTGATTCAGTATCTTAATTGAGCTCCTAAGAACAAAATTATGGCCAAATAAGTTGTTAAACAGCTGTGCCTTGGAGAAAAGCAATGCTGGAAGTGAAGTTTTCTTCACTGACAAGGATTCGATCTTTAGCCAGAGCGGGGAGGAACAGTCATCATAAGGAGGACCCGACTGCCAGAACAGGAGAGCCCTCGCATTTGCAGCCCAGTAATAATGGCTAAACTCAGGTAGACCCAGACCCCCACTTTTCACATTCTTCTGCAAATGAGCCTGGGAAATACGAAGGGGGTTTATCTGCCCTGACAAAAGACAGGATCACAGAGAGGGACAGGAAAGGCTGGATCAAGAAACAGGGGGAAAGTGGGCAACTAGTCTAGTGCAGTACTATGTTTCCACTGGTTTTGCTAATTTAGTAGAAATTAGTTTGGGAATGATAAGTTTGAACTTTTTCTAAATGGCCATTATTGCAGGATGAGTCATCAAACATTTGAAATGGTTTAACAGGAAGAGAAAAGACAGGGATGTTGATAAAAAAAAATACTGACACATATTTGGCATATGACAAGAGATAAATGAACAATTCACCCAGCCTGTTTGATTGGCAGTGATCTGGTAAAATCAGCAAAGCCCCTCAGAATGTCACATTTGGATTCAAATGTGGCTAAATCCTGACTGCACTGACCTTTTCCATCTGAGCCCCCGTCCACTTCACATCCGTGAGTAAAGCATGGACAATCACACCACAGCACCAATCTAATGACACATAACTGAAAAATATTCCAACCTCTGCAGGACCTGCACAATTCATGTTGGATCCTCAGCTTAGAAACTGGTTGTGAAAGTCGGTTTTCAGGACCTTTGAAGAGATGCACTTGAAACAGTTTGAGCCCGTTATTACATGCATCACATCAGCATTATCTACTATCAGTAGATACTAATACTATCAGTACAGTAGGAAGGACCGTTGCTGTGAAACGCCACCTACTAGAGAAAACGAAACTTATCAGAGGAATAAAAGCCTTAACTAGTTAAAGTCCCTCATTCTTCTTTTGGAGCACACAGCGCACTTCCCGAGCAAAGCCGCCAACAAGCTACACATCACGACAATGGCTTTTAATCAGCAGACTCCTTTTTATAACCCAGTAAGTAAAAGTAATACGTGTCTTCTCTGTGTCAGTGTTGACCGGACGGTTCCATGCAGGCTGTAATGAGCAGTAATAATGTGATAATGAGCAGGAAAAGAAGACATGGAGGTGATTTATCATTTCATCACCAACCGTCTGTTAAATTGGGAACAAGCTCGAAAACACCAACTCCTCTTATTTCAGAGATATTTCAAATGAATTGTGCTCATTTTCTACAATTCTACAATTTCTTTATGATAGTTTTTTCCGTAATACGGGAAGTGGCGAGCAGCGTGACACAAGTCTCTACATAAAGTTATAAAGTGCTGCTTTTTAAACTGGAGTTTTTCACGCTGAAGACTCAGTATCACTGTGGGTGTAAAACACGACCATTATCAGTCAAATGAAACCCAGACTCCTCCAAGTCCAATTGCAATATGCTATTATTTATATGCATGAATATGATCTTGGTCTATTTAAAAAAAAAATGGGAAGCTCATAATGCAGTTAATTTTCATAATCATTGTGTTAATTGTGTTAAACGGATATATTATTATATAAATGAAATCAGAGGAGTCATGAGATGATTAATGGGAGAGGAAATAAGAAAGAATAAAGTTCTGATACACAAATCTGTTTTCAGTTTTTGGACTTTTTCTCTAATGATGAAATATTGGATTATTTGAGATGAAAGCATGTGAGAAGTTTAGAGGGACAAATCACTGGGAAACTGAAGCAGTGAAGTGGAAGTATAAAGCAACATCAAAATGAAAAAGGTACTTGATTAAATGTACTTAGTTACTTTGCACCACTTTGATTCTGAGATGAAGTTTACTACCTAAATCTATCTATCAGTAATGTGAGACATGCAGGAGAAGCTGTAACCACACACAAGCTAAAACCGGAAGTCTGTCATCTCTGTGGGTGAGCAGCACTAAAGATGTATTCCAGTTAGAAATAAAAAGCAGCTGTTTACATGGAAAGTCATGTCCTTTCTAGAGAATCCCCTTCACTGGATCCATCCATGGTGGTCTGCAGGAGGGGAAGTCCATCAGCATCAGTGGACGGGTCCTGCCTGGAGCCAAAAGGTCAGCTGCCCTTTAGGTCATCATTTCAGCGGCTGTTTGAACTAACTTTTAGAGGCTGTAAAACAAAATGTAACATTTTGTTTTATTTGAATTTGTGTCTTTTCTCCGCAGGTTCCATGTGAATTTACAGTGTGGTTCCCGGAACAACGCAGACATTGCTTTCCATTTTAACCCACGCTATGACAGCTACCCTTACGTGGTTACCAACAGCTTCCAGTATGGCAGCTGGGGTTCTGAAGAGAGGAAGCAAACCTCTCCATTCCCTGCTGGATCGACCTTCAGCCTGCTCATCACAGTCTCCCGCGAGTCCTATCAGGTCTGATATACAGGGATGAGAGACCCTGAAAATCAATGGCAATGGTCCACTTAGTCTGATCAGAAAAGAAATCTATACCTTGTTTTATTTCACTATATTTACAAATCCTGTTTCTTTATAGAATTATATTTGTCTCTTTTCTGAGTGGAAAATGTGTTACATTGAGCACAGAAATATGATACAGATATGTTTTGTAGAGAAATGATCAAACAAAGAATAATCTCATTGACAGCACTGAAAATGTATTAATCCTCTGTCTCTCAAGTTTGATTGATTTGCCCTCTCTCAAACGTCCTGCTCTGTGCACACTCACGTTTTCCCGCATACTCACTCAACCTGACAGAAGGTTATAATACAGTTAGCCATGATTACAAGCAGAGAACTGTAATGATGCTCTGTCTGCAGTCTGATCACTGTTAGGATTGTTGATCACTAGCAGGGGAGCACTGAGAGCATGATCACTTATTGGTGTAGAATTCTTAAAATTTTAACACAGTTGCAATTTGTAATTTTTGAAATTATTCTTTGCATGATAATATTGCTAATATATTGTTTATATGCATGCAAAAAAAATCTTTATGTGCTCCTGATGTTTCATTTCACACACAAAATAAGATAAAACTGTCTTCTGTATCTGAACTGTTCTGGTTGTGTGGACAGTAATATCTGTTATTTCTTCTACACTGACATTTTTTAATTATGCACACTACTGCTCAATCTTTAAATATTGTTATTAAGATGATGATGTTTTGTCTTTTTTAAAGTCTTTTTTAATTCTTTATCATTGTACTTCTATTTTTTAAAATGTTATATATGTACTAACTTATATTTTTTCTATCTATATAACATATTATTGCAAATATAATGGTGTATATCCTCTCTCCAGGTGAATGTCAATGGCTGCCACTTTATGGAGTACAGACATCGTATACCTTTTCACCAGGTGGACACCATTGCACTAGGCGGGGAAGTAGAAATTTCCTCTATTGCTTTCCAGAACCCCATGGTAAGGACGCTGCCACACTGAATGGCATTCATATCTGTTTCATGTGCTGTATGTGAATGCACTTATTATCAATAATCTCAAAACTCATAAATAAAGCAACATGTAGAGTACTTTAACAGTATTACAGAAAGATCAATGAGGACTAGACTCAGAATAAAATGCTTTCTTTTTATGTTTAAATCCCTGGACAGCCCGCATTTCCTGGTCAGCCCGCATTTCCTGGACAGCCCGCATTTCCTGGACAGCCCGCATTTCCTTCACATGTGGCCTATCCCACCCAGGGCGCCTTCCCTGGTTATCCACCATTTCCATCTCAGCCAGGATTCCCCTCGCAGCCTGGTTTTCCTCCTGCTGTGCCTGTAAGTATAAGGCGGAGTGAAGTCTCCGTACATTTCTACAGATATTTTACAGAGCTGCTCTGGAGGCAGTAAGAGCCTGATTGAGAGTTGAAGTGTGTATATTATGTGGTGAGCCTGAGCTTGAAAGCTTTTTTCTCTCAAGCTACAAACAAACCATTCTATTATATCATGTGCATCATTCAAATTACCCATTACTGCAACATAATGTGAATTTCTGACACTGAGGTTTAACCAGCTCTCAGAGGAATATTTGCAGCACTAAAACATTCATTTGCGTGTAGCTGCAGAGTTTTTGTGATATTTGCTAGCTGCAACCTCTTCCTTTGAAGACTGTTGAAAAACCACAGATCACACAAAAGCTGCAGCTCCGCTGCTCTCTACACATTTAGACATTAAAGTGTAGGGCTTTACTGGCCACATCCCATTCACTGGTGTCACAGCAGGAGCCTTTCATCAGCTCTCACCTGTTGTATCAGTGACTGAGTCTGTAAATGAATGATTAAAACAAGAATGGATTCTAAGTGTATTTATGTTTAATTTTCCCATGCCACCTCTGTGCAGGCTGTTCCATACAACAGCGTCATCAGTGGAGGATTTAAACCTGGCAGGACCATCACCATACAGGGGACTGTCCACCCCAATGCCACAAGGTCTGAACTTCATTATTAATTGTTGCTACATTTCACTTTGATACCAACATTATAGACTTGAGCAACATAAGTTTACACCTGAAGACTCAGGACTGTGTATGTAGACTAGGTCTATACAAGAAAGCACACAGTAGAGGAGAAAATACAATACAGACTAAATATTTATACTGATCACAATTTATTGCAGTTTGAAAACATTTGAAAATATAACCATACATTTAGCCTCAGGCCATTCTTTTTGAAAGCTACAACCCTAACCCTGCCAGATAACTTTGCATTAGTGTCCTGTTTGTGTTTGTCATACTGTTCTGTTACTGTACATATGTTTTAATTATGACCTGCCAAGAGACTGCTGGTACAGCATATCAAATTCAAACATTTATGTTTCATACTGTCCATAATCCCTTACTGATAAAATAAATACCTTTATCCATAGGTCAACCATGTGTAGCTACATCTGCCATTTTACCAACCAACCAATAACTACATTAGTTTTATTGTACTGTAGTTTGCATTCACCTGAACGTCAACCTGAGAATAACTGAAATAGCCCAGAGTACCTTTGGCTGGAAGATCAACCAGTACAGTCTGAGGCCACTCCTGTCCTCCTGACCTGCCCAGAGACCACACATCTCACCCTCAATCATCCTCATCAACCCACTATCTTCTTTTAAATGACTTCTGAAAACATATTTTTAATCTGGATCTGTGGATTTGATAAGTGCTATATAAATCAACGTTGTTTTTTATTATCTGCTTCTGGATAGTGGATAGTGAACATCTGCCTTAAATGTCAGATTGTCACACGCCAGGATTTCTTCGGTGGTTGTGTTGCTGCAGGTAACATTATATATGACCGGGTCATAAATCTAGAACACTGAATCCTCAAGTTGAACTGAGTAAACTGAAAGATGAGAGTGATGCATTTGCTTTACATGATAAAAACCTCAATGAACTACAAAACTTTGAACTGAACTGAGCTTAAGTTGAACCTAAAACAGTCTACTTTACATTGCAGAAGGATGGCATGTTGATTTTGTACACTTTGTACACTTCCTGATGCAGAGACTAACCTCTCTGCGGTTGTCATATAGCACACATAGTCTCGTGGTCAAAGTTTCAGTTTCATCATTTTCTTGAGAACTAAAAATGTACAGTTAATATCACAGCCAATAGATAAAAACATCTGGTAATATGGTATTCTGAGCAGCAGAAGTAGAACATTACATCAACTGTTGAACCTTTGACTGCAATGTCAGTATGTTCAGTTATGAAACAAATCATTTGTATAACACAGGCTTTGATGAAACTCATACAGTAATGCAGGGTAAGAATCACCATCATTTTGAACATCAGTGTTTTATGAGCTGCAAGTGTTTACCCATCTCACACCATGCTTGACTAAAATCTTACTGCCTGAACTTGCTTTTGTTCAGTTTTTCTGTGGCAATAATGACTGACAAAGTTTTCCCTTCCAAACAGGAAGTGACTCCTCTTTCCTGACCGGTTTCTCAACTTTTACAAGTAATTTGATAGATCATAGTTCAAGGTGCTGCCCAGAAGAAAATCCTGAACCAAACCTGATTGCAAAACATCAAATATAGGCAGTTGACAGTTCATCAGAGAATCATGTATTTAGTGATGCTTCATACTTGGAGACCTTTGTCAGGCCATTTAAAGCCTCTAGGATGTGATTCCCTACTTTGGCACCATCTAGTGGTTGTACTGAGCATTGATACCCAGCATAAAAAGTATTAAACTCTGTGTGTGCAGATATTACGCAACATGTAACCAATTAGTGCTGGACAGTATGACCATATACTGCATCTTGCTCTATGAAACAGAATCTCTTAATTTTTTACCCTAAAATTCTTCCTTAACACCTCAATAATGATGAAATGAAGCTATTATTAATGGGATTTTCAGTGGATAATTATTGGGATTGTGATATAGTATATGATGGTATTTTAAATAGACTAAGATGTTTTTAAGGGAGATTTTGCCTCTTAGAGTCTCTAAATACAGGTTAGAGAATACAGGGTCTTCATCTGCTGGAGCCAAAATTAGATTTAGCTGTTTCTCAGTTGATTTCCCACAAATGAGCCATATTAAAATATACTGCATGTGTATTGATATTGCAATATAATATTAAATTACAAGACCTGAAGATACACAGTAGCTCATCAGGTGATTAAAAAGAACAAACATGTATCCACACAATAAACAACAAAGTATTTAAAGGGGTACTCGAGCGATTTCACATTTCCCTTTTAAGACATCTGAGAAAGCCTTCATGCAGGAGACCCAGTCTCATGTTGTGCTCACATTTTCTCCTCTCAGGTTCAATGTGAATCTTAACCATCACTCTGGCATCGCTCTGCATTACAATCCACGCTTCAATGAAAACGTTGTGGTTCGAAACACCAAGCAGATGGAGACGTGGGGCGCTGAGGAGCGTGATGGAGGGATGCCCTTCCGCCGGGGACAGCCTTTCACGGTACGACTACAAACACACCATGGTGGAGGGCTGTGTAGATCCACACAATAGAGGGGATCACATCCTCTGATTGTGATATTATGAGGATGAGCTGGTCAAATCATACAGGCATCATCTGACTGATTTCCATATCATAGCCAATTCAAAACTTCCATTGCCAATTTCTTTGCAGCCAGCTACATTTTAACTGTGATTGTGGTTTCCGATGCAGGATTCTGTAGTAAAGTTGAAGCTGGTAATAACATTGGCAGCTCCTCAGTTCTCATCATACATACCTATAATCACCACTGCTCCCTATCCGCTCTGCCAGTGCAGCAGCAAGGTGCTGTGCTGCTATTGCGTCTCATCCAGTGAAACTTTACAGCTCATCTATATTTACAGTGCGTGTACATTTGAACTCATTTTGAATAGACTGCGCATCCTTTCATGACAGCTGGCAGTCAGTGGGCCACTAATGGATCATGAAGTTTAGGCTTGTGTTTTTTTGTGTAAGTACGACAATGTTGTTGGATCAGTCTGTCCAACACTTTGGACCCAATGAAATATAATAACAGTAGCAAGTTTGATTGCACATGTATGATGTAGAACATGAACCCCTCTGCACACCATTTACACGCTCCATGACTTTTCCTCCAGCTCCAGCCACGTTTTAGTCCCACTACAGTTATAAACTTATCAGTGGGAACCCCAACCATCCTTAACCATCCTTATCTTATCTTAATGATTTTTATTGATTTAACCCCATTGCTAACTGCTAGCTTCTGGACCCATCTACATTCAAAAGACCCACACATTATAGCTTTGCCTTTAGTGGCAGCCCTTATCACTGTAATGACTCCTCTGACCAATGAATATTTTCAACTGCTTTTGTTGAAGCATACATGTGAAAGTATATTAATGCACTTGAATAATGCATTATATGAATGAATAATGCATTTGAGTTAAGGACACTTAAGTAAGGAAACTCATTTCGAAAAATAATTACTTGCACATGTGCCCTTCATGAATTTCTCATGGAATGAACAGTAGTCACACCAGGAGGTGTCATCTAACATAAAACCCTCATGCCATGCAGCTTTTTTTAAATTCCAGATCAAGTACTGAGCACACAGAGGGAGACATTAGATACATCTTTCCTTCTTACCAAATATCAGTAATAAACAATGAAAATGATTAAGTGGTGTAGTGGTATTAGAAGGAGCAGAAGTGAGGACACACACACACACACACACACACACACACACACTTAAAGTGCACTCACACGAAGCTACAGTATGACCACACATGACACAAGACCTGCAAGAACAATTGCAAAAATAATATTATTTTTTTCACAGGATTTTTATTATTTACTGCTCAGTTTTAATGGCAGCAGGTCCGGTCCAGATTGAGGCTGCCAATCATGTACTTACTATGGAGGCCTTTTTTGTCAACAGGAGAAACATTGTCTAAAGATCTGAAAGTTTTAGGAAATACCAAAAATCTCCCACATAGAGGTTTCATATTTCCAGAGAGTCATTTTAATTAAATCACCAATGTTTTGCTGAGCCAACAGCATTATTTTTATATATATAGCTAATATTTTCTCATGTATAGCCTTCCATCTTGCCTGATTGCTTCAAAGTAAAGTTAACCACTGATGATCCTGGTGTTGGTAGAGAGGGATCACATTCTTTTGTAGTCCACTGCCCTCCAGACATGACTTAGACTGCAGGTCTTGACACTGTGGCAGATTTGTTAGTTTTTCTGTATTTACTGTCTTTAAATATGTGATTACAAAATGAGCTTTCTTTTCTTTCAGATGACCATCTGTTGTGAAAATCACTCCTTTAGGATTGTGGCCAATGGGATGCAAGTACACACTTACAGGCACCGTTTCACTCCGCTCAAAAACATCACAGCCCTGGAGATCAATGGTGACATCACTCTGACCTCTGTGATAGTGTAGAGATCCAGGACCTGCTGGTCTTGAAATCACACACACAAATGACAACCACTGCCACAAAAGTGAAGTCATGCTCACTGAATACTTTGGATATTTTCTGGATATTGTATATTTAATAATCACTCATTTTCATATATCATTTCATTTCATGTATTCATACATGTCATCAAGTCATGTAAATTCAATTCACTGAACATCAGACTGAATGCAACTGCAAACCGAATGAACACAGTGTTTTGCCTCTCTACATTGCCTATTAATTGTATAATCTTTAATACTTTGTGACAAATTGAAATAAAAATATACAACATGTGTCATGATGTGAAGAATTCTTTATTTCTGAAACATAATGAAATAAAAGGCAAGAAAAGAAAAAATATATCTACTATAGATAACTGAATTTTCAACAAGCATGTACATAATCTGTAAATATCTCATAAAGTGCATAACTGCATTAGAGGTTAATATATTTCCCGTATATCTAGTTTTATATGTGATTTTTACTGCAGCCTGTAAGAAAGCACTTTTTCTACAGAAGATTAATTATTAACGTGTGCAATATAATACTCTTATCACTGACAAAGTTTATTTATAAACTATGGTATTTCTATTGGAGGCTAATTTGGCAGTTGAAGACACAAGATGGCACAGTGCTGCTTTAATATTTGCTCATTAGCACTGAACATGAACTGCAGCTGAGGCTCTTGGGAATGTCATTGAGGTATTGGAAATTTTGATGTAATGATGGCGTCAGAGGAAAGGTTAAGGGATTGCAAAGGTTTTTACAATTCATAGGGGGACTTAAATATTTGTACCAAATATCATGGCAATCCATCCAGTAGCTGATGAGACATTTTATTGAAAACTGGAAATTACATCCTGCCTTTAAAAATGCCCAGGTGTCCAACAGTCTGGTGTAGCATATTAGGTTCAACTAAAAGGATGTGGAGAGGAACACCACTGAGGTTTTAAGTGAATGCTGTGAGTAAATCATGCTTAATGATGGCTGTGTGATGGAATATGGGTACGACGTTTGTTTGACAGTTGTAAATTGTATTTTATGCAGTGGATAGAGCAGGTACAGCCACGGAAAACAGTCATTTGTTCAGATTCAGCAGCAGCTCTCAGCAGTCAGAGAAAATCTCATGATAGAAATTAACATTATGCTTTTAAGTTTACAAAGAATAGGTATAGAAGTCCCTGCTCATATGGGTGTTAAAAGTAATGAACAAGTAGATAAATTGACAAAGAAGGATTTTCAAGTAAATGACGAAGTGATAAAAGTAGTTTATGGTAGGGGAGGGGCAAAATCATTTATTAACACCTGACAGGAATGGAAAACAGACAATAAAGAAAGACAATATTATAATATACAGAAGTAAGTTCATGTTTAACAGTTTAAAAGAGGATCTTGTAACCGCAGGGAGGAAGTGATCATTACACAGTTATGGTTTATGCATGCAGGTTTTCACTCCATATAATAGGGAAAAGTCAATCTAATCTGTGTCAGTGGTGTAACATGAAGGAAAGATGTAGAACACATTATCATGCATTTTAGTAAATATAATTCAGAGAGGGAGACATTAAGAAATATAATACATGAGACGGGGCACAAATGGAGTTTAAAATCACTACTAGACACTGGACAGGACCACAGCGAAACCAGAAGGAGATTGATGAGTTCAGGCAAGAATATCTGAATATCTATACAAAATGATATGCCATCTAATAGATGTTGAACTATTTCAGAGGATAAGAGGAAAACTTGCTGGTGATGTTACAGGAAAAGTCAGGGTATAGCCAAAATCATTAGGGTACATCCTCTGGGCACTGTGAATCTCATGAATTTCAATGTGAATTTCATGACATGGAATAGAAAAGCTTATTACCTTAGAGGACTGAGTGATGAAGAGGTGATCACATCAAGGCTGTAAATTGGGGTAGCACAAGCTTCTCCATTGACTTGCGTTTCAACATATCAACATAAATTTAGAGGCAGCGCAATTGCATATGAAGCTGAAGATGTTTCATCTTGAGGAGGAAATCCACACAGCACAGTGAAGTGAAAGCTAACATCAGGATCTCCAGCATTTCAAGATATGCCACAACCCCAGAAGTATGTGGATGCATAAATATTCCTTCTCAAAATCAAACCCAGGTTTGTACATTGTCCTGCCACATAGTGAAGTGTGACTCCCACTGTTCCAGAGTCAAATGGTGGTGTGCTGTACACCACTCGATGGTGTTGCAGGGCCATGGAAATGTGAGGAGGGCAGCTGTGTTTTTTTTTTTTTATGTTGCTTGCTTCCTCACAGTCAGTTGACAACTTTACACATCAGATGGTAGAATTCTCTAATCTACCACCATGGCTCTAATACTTGTACAACAGAGAGAGCAGACAGACACAAGGTGTTAAACCTTCTATCTTTAGCTGACTGGAGTGGAAGGGGACAGAATGTTACTGTAGTTATAAATCCAGCATTTATAAACACAAAGAAACTCTTTGTTATTACCTTTGTGATGAAAAACAATAACTTCATGGATCAGAATTTTAACCTTCCTAATCCAGAGGCTTGAACAGGGCCTTAGTAAGATTCTCTAACGTGCTCAAGTCCCATTTCAGAGCCAAGGAGTGTTCATATAGAGAACCAGGCTGAAGCTTGAAGTGCCAGTGCATCTTGAGTGTAGAGGAAGACATAGTGATCTACTCAAGTCATTTACTCAGTACTCAAGTACAATTTTGAGATACATCATGCTACTTTATATCTACTCCACTACATTTCAAAACCCATAAGTTACTTTGCACATATGATAAGCTAACAAAATATGATGCAGCTATAAACTACCAAACAGTATTTGGTAGCATCAGCTCCCCTCAACAAGATGCAACATTTAAATGCTTCCATGTTGATGCATCTCATATCCTTTTATATGATAGTACACACCCTGAAAGTGTCCACTCTAAATTATGAGTATTCCACTTACTTTTGCTAATAACACTTCATACTTTTCCCTAAGTCTGCTATGTGTAGGATTTGAAAAATGTTTGTATTGTGTGCCCTTCATTGGTAGTATCAAAAAAGACAGTTATGGACATTGATCAGACTCATGAGGTAAAGGTATGATGCAGAAGCCACAGTGTTTCAGGAGGAAGATTGGGCAAATTTAAGCCAAAAGAATCAAGTGTACCCAATCCTTTGTCCGACAAATGGGTATTTCTGGGTCTGAAAAGTGAAGCCAATGCTAAGTGAAAACCTGCATTAAACCTAATGGCCAGCAGGGGGCGAGTCCACTGTCTCCAAAAAGAAGTCTGTTTACCCTACCCTACCAATTGATTTATTACCTCAGTGAACATTATCCAAATGAGATTATGATGTCAATTGCTAGTTTCAAGTCTTCTTGAATACGGTATGACATTCATTTTGTAAATTATGGTCCCATTTAATTTAAATTTAATAATAAATCAGGGTATGCTTTAGGGTGTAGCTACGTTGTGATTGACAAGTTGCTACCACAGTGACAATGTTGGTTAGGTAATGTAACCATGGTGTAACCCTAGATCTGGCTTTATTTTCTGTAGAGCAGTGGTTTCCAACCATTTTGTCTTATGTACTCCTTGAGCTATTTTGCCATGCCAGTAGTACCCCCTCACTCATGTGTGTTGACGATTTCATCAGTCACCTGAGCCTTAATGGGACACTTTAGCTTATTTGTCTTCCGTAAGTTTTGATAGTTCTGGCAACCACTGTTACCAGGCTGTTCTCCATACTCAGTCTGTTTCTCTGCTTGGTTTAGATGTGAGTCAAGGCTGAGAGGGTCACGTCACACATATAAGTAGATCCATAAAGCAAAAGTTCATTCATTGCATGTTTTCCCAGTTCAGGATATTCCTTTTCAGCATCACACCAAAACACTGTCAATTACTTTTCAGCATGTGCCATCTTTAGCCCACAGTTGGAGAACAAATCCATCAGATTTTCCTCACCCAGTCCAGTGATGGAAGTACTTATTAAATCAGTGTCGAGTTTAGACAGATGTGCTTACACCATTTTCATCACAGTCATCACAGTTTCATCAATTAGAAACAGTTCATATCTCCATCCTCACATTTCCTCTCCCATAATTTGACCTTCTTTGTGAATCCATTTAAACATTTTAAGGATATGTGAGTTCTTGCCTTGAAGTGATAGGTTGAGGTCATTCGGTTTGGTGAACAAATCAGCAAGATATGCCAGACGTTCCCCCCTACTGCATCCTCAAACACTGCTGTGAGAGGGTGCAGATGCTCTTTCAGGAAAACAAACAGTATGGTGTGAAGTTCAAACAGTCTCAGTAATGTTTTGCCATGAGACAGCCAGCGGATGTCGATATATGAAGCAATAACTGCTCGAGCTCTGATCCGCTGTCATGACATGTCTGTGATTCATAGGCCTGGACTGAATGAAATGAATCATCTTAACTTTCCTGTAGGCTTCCTGCAAAACAAAATATGCTTGTTTATATCCAACACATCTTTATAATGCACAAAGGCCAGGAGCTGAGCCTCTCCACTAATATCAGTCATTTCATCCCACTGCAAAGTGAACTGCCCTGCTTGTTTTATTTTATTAACCACTTGTCCAACAATACTAATGGACATATCATTGACTGGGACACTGTGTTGTTTGATAATGGAACTGTTTTGAGTGTGTCCGCTACTTTCTTTGTCAATCATAGTTTCAGCCAAAACTATGGCTGCAGGGAGAATGAGATCTTCAACGATAGAGTGTGGCTTTTTTGACACAAGTAGTGACACAATGTAAGATGCCTCCAATTGCTTTGCTTGACACACTTGTGGCTTTCTTCAGTGTTGTCTGACTTGACTTGAATTCTTACAGTTTTCGATTGAAAAAGTCATCAGTTTTACCAAGACTTCCTGAGTGTTTGGTGCTCTGGTGCTGCTGTAAATTGGATGGCTCGATTGAATTATATATCAGGATTTCACTGCAAAGAAAACACTGCAGCTGCGGTGGATCCATGGATGTACAAGTAAATCCATACAAAATGTATTTTAACTGAACTATCAGTGTTTGGGTTTGGCCTCTTTTTTCCTTTTGTCACTGGGTGCCCCTAAACCTGAGTCCGGTGCGATGTTTCAGTCTTTTATCCATGTTTGCTAGTTGCTGCTAGTTGGTTTGCAAGCAGTTTGGACGTATGTGAACATGACCTCTTCACAGTGTAGTGACAGTTAGACAGTAAGCAGCTTCCTAATGAGTTTATGGTCTAAATCACTTGTTTCAAGACTTCTTCAATACAGCATGATGTTCATGGAAATTATATGGTCATTTCTCATCACCTCTGACAGCTCTCAATGGCCAAACCTGAAGCTTCAAAATGCAAGTCCACAAACCAATGGGTGATGTCACAGTGGCTCCATCCATTATTTTTATGCAGTCTATGGTCCAAAACTTGCACTGTTGTAGCAGAGGAACTAAGTGTACACCAACAGTGAGCAACTAGTACCAAATGTCCTATGGCCCAGAGTTAGTCCACAGCCTGGGGACTGGGATCTACTGAGTTGGAGCATCGTGGCCATCGGGGTGGTCATTATTCTGATCTTTATTAATTGCAAAGTTAGTGTGTACAATCAACAACATGTGAGATCCACTATGCTTGATTTGGATAAGGAAAAATTCCACAATCAGGATGGGAATCCAAACATGGTTCACTTTGTCAGCCTCATCCAGGACACCTGGTGGCATATATAGGCCAACAAACACATATGGATGAGAACTATGCAAATTTTTTGCAATAGTTAATAAGATCAGACTGGAGTAGCTGTTACAGGGACATACTGGGACAGACAGACAGACAGACAGACAGGCAGACAGACAGTTGCTTCAACATGTCTTTCATCCAGATAACACTTACACTGAATGAGTCTCTCAGGCTAAAATGCAACCTGCATTCCTAACAACAACTTTGGTGCTACCTGCAGATAGCAAGTTTGCAATGAAGTAAATCAACACGCTACATGAAGAATTGCATTTAAAAAAGCTATCTCGAGCTTCCCGTAAAATGCTTATTGATTGTTATGTGGTTTAGTCTCAAAAAACATGAAATCAATGAGGAAGCAGGCTCCTAGCATTACAGCCTTCATCTTCACATCCAGGTCCACAGGAAATGAGATCCCAAAGTTATCTGCATCTGTGAAGCCTTCCTGCATGAACCCACCCCACTGCTTACTAATTTGTCCCACCACAGCAGACTCATCCAGGGACGTCACCTCAAAGATGACATCAGACATGCATCTACAGTCACAGAATGGCCCCTTGATCATCAGCTGGGGCGTTCTCATCTCATTCAGGACAGTGAACTTGGGCAGAACAGGGTGCCAGATCTGCTCCACATACCCTATGGGGTTTCCAGGAGGGCTCTGCACCTCCAGCTCTTGAAGGCAGCAGGGGAAACAGCACAAGGTGCACCTGAGGGGGCGAGTAAGGGTTAAGACTTCCTGTCCCACATTGTCGTGGAGGTGAATGGTGAAAGGCCGGGCAGGGCCACAGAACTGCATGGTGAAGATGTCATTTTCTTCTGTAGCCACAAACACCTGCTGCCCCATGCTATTCTTAACTGTGTAAACATTGTTCATCTCCCAGCCAATAACCATTTCAGCTACCTCAACCCTCTGATGGACCAGGAGCTGGTCGATCTGAGTCAGGTACTCCAGTCCAGGTGGGCAGCCTGCAGGTCGGCCAGGTGTGGGCATCAGCATGGGAGCAGGAGGCTGTGTGTATGGTGGAGGAGCTACAGATCCATGGTTAACTGCAGCTGGATATATTGCATTATGACCAGGCTGCATCCCAATGCAGTACACTGGTACCTGAGGCAGTGGGCCTGTATTTCCCTGATATGCCATGAGGTAGGTCTACCTGTTGAAAGTGCCAAACATACATAATAAGTATATTGGGCCTCATTCACAGTATGTTCTTACCTGAATTTGAACCTTACCTGAACAGATTGCCAGGCCCATAACATAAACATTATATTAGAACCACAGTTATTTAAAAAAAATGATAGGGCCTAAATATATGACATTTAAAAGTATGAAATTCCTAATGATACAATAGTAATTACAAAATTAATACCTAGGATGTTGTAATCCATAAATCATCATCATAAATGTAATGAAATTATTAATATATTAAAATTGTCCTGTTCCCACTTTTAGATGACTGTCGCTTATATATATCAGAATTTCCATATTGGAATGACAGCAATTCATTTCCTCCATCAGACCTGGCTGTGATATATGCAGCTGGTTAAGCAGCAGTCTGTTCAGTGTCCTCACAGCCTGACAGTTCAGCAGTGGTACAGGGAGGGACGCTCTGCTTTCACTACATCACAGCCTGTTGTGGACAGAGATGTAACACAATGCGCACCTGGCACAGCAGTAGAGATTTATTTAGGTCAATTTCACAGATCTACACATTTACCAACTTTTTCTTTTGTTACAGACGTACTGCATGGCAGTCAGGCTCCAAACGGTTGTACCAATGACTGTTTACCAGCCAAATCTGCCTTTTCTGGCTTCTACTTCTGAAGCTATTGTTTGCATTTCACTAGCAGTAAAGTTTTTCTACATTTTTACCATCATGGCCCTCTTTGCAATGAGTGACAGCTTTCTCCACTGCTGCACTCCTCCAATAGAGCTTTCCTTATATAGAGAAATTGGGGTGTGGTAGTATGTTAATTACAAATAGTGGACACACGCCTGTCAATTTAAAATGATTCTGATTCACTAACATACACACAGTGGGAGGAACAAAACTGGTCAATGGTCTCATGTCATAAATCTGAATTTGCTTGCACACTTGTTTTGTGTGCAAAGTCTTGTTGCTCAGTTATATTCACCAGACCAGAACCTTGATTATGTTTTTTGATGTCCAGTGCCAACGTTTTAAAATGCCTGGCTTCTACAGTATCTGGTCATGTCAACTATAGTATGTTTAAGATTAGGGCTAGAATGTGGTTATGGCAATTCACCTATAGTTAAAGTGGTTGGGGTTAGGCATCTTAACACTTTGTTATGTTTATGTAAAGTAATGAAAACGTAAATGGAAAGGCAAAAATTAATTGCAGTGTGTTACAGTCAGACATGCATTGTGCCCATCCACCACCTTGCAACTGGTTCTGGGCTGGTTATACCCTGTAGGTTTGAACTGATTCTTTTTTAATATTAGGTTGTCAAGTTAAAAAAAAACAAAAAACAATTTGGGTCTTATTTTCTTGAAGCTATAATATAGGGATGCACGATATAATCGGCACGTCATCGGTATCTGCCGATATAAGCTAAAATGAACATTTTGTGCCGATTATGAGCTGCCGATGTTTCCTTCTCCTCTGCTGACTGACTGTACTTCCCTCGACCGACTGTTTCTCCCTGACGGTCCCGGTGTTTCCTCCGCAGGCTCCACTCCACACAGCTGTCTGTCAGACCTGCTGCTTCTTCCCACTTTAACCCGAATAACAAACCGGAGCTCAGTGCTCCACATGGAGAGCCGAGGCTAACGTTAGCTGGGTGTCTAACAGAGGCTAGCTGGCTGTGCTTCTCTCCGGTCATACTAGCTAATGTTAGCCTCGGCTCTCCATGTGGATCCAACAAGAGCACCGAGCCAAGGTTTGCTCTTCAGCTTAAAGTGGGAAGAAGCAGCGGGTCTGACTGGCAGCTTGAGTAAAATGGAGCCTGCGGAGGAGACACCGGGACCATCAGGGAGAAACAGTCCGTGAAGGTGTGGCTGTGTTCGGCGGCACCGATCAGAAAAACTTCGGTTAACAGGATGTACCACTCTGTTTGGGGGCGAGGGGGACGGTACTTCTTCTTTTTGGTTTATTATGGCAACCAGCATATTAGGTGCATTACCGCCACCTTCTGCTTCACCTTCACATTCTGATGAAATCCTACACATGAATCCTGTCTGTCTAATCAACTCTAAGAAAACTCCACTGCTCTACCCACTTGGCAGTTCATTAAAGTTTTAATGCTGAGCTCCTGAGGTCCAGTCTTCCTAAGTTCTTCCTTCATATATTGTCTTTCTTGGAATGGCTTTTGAACACTGGATGAAACAGAGACATCACTACTGTTAGTTCCACCTGTGCTTTTGCTGCTATGACAAGCCAAGACATCCATCGGTGAATCCTAGCTAAAAGACCAAAAAATGTCAAACCATTTGTGGTTTTAGGTTTAGTTACATGACCTATTCATTTCATTGTGATATACTGGTTTTGTAGAAACAACCTGGTCAGAGGACATTTTTAAAATCTTAATGTATATTTGTAATAACTTGATTATGAAATGTGATGAGTGAAAGCCTGAACTAAAATAATAATCAGTGCACAATGCATTCTACATATTGAATGGTACACATGGATAGCATGTAGCTAGTATTCAGTAGACAAAAGTAAACAATGTACTGTATTCTTACACATTTGCTGTCTTGTTCTTTAATTACTATAAAAAAATAAGAATTATCTTTATATTTGAAGCATCCTTAGCAAAACTAATTCCTTATACACTGGATATTAGAGTACATAAGAATAGTCACCCACCATATGTGTGTTTTCATATGAAGATGTCTCCTCCGCAGCAGGTATGTGTGTGTGTGTGTGTGATATATGAGATGTGTTGTTATGACGCTTACACACCTTAGCAACAGTGTTTTTAACAGAGGTAGAGCAGAGTCAGGTTACCTCTTTTGTCCCATAAGACCTAAGGATCCTCCGTCACTGAAATGAGATAACAGACCTTATTCAAAGACGACATGTCACAGTAGGAAAAGCACAGGTTTAATGTCAGTTCCATTTAATTGCTTCAGTTTCAGGGTCCTGGTACTATATTACGTATGCTGGCTCACTGTCACACTGTCATGGCTTAGTGTTATTAGTAACCTGACTGTGACAAGTCAAATTGTCTGCTGGGAAAAAGGCCTTATCTTACCAGGTCAACATATGCACTCAACAATTAGTACGGTGTTAACAATTACAAATACCAGTAATGGATCCCCATTTACAGTCTTGATGGAGGTCTATGGTGCACAGACCATAACTATTTATTAATAAGAGGAGAGGCCTTTTGGATGTGTACTCTACAGATATTATTTCACAAGGGACTGGATGAAAAGCTTTTGCTTAATGTGTTTATATAAATTATAAATTACAAAATTCATTTTTGGTTGTTGTATTTTGATTGGATCATCTGTATAGTGTGCATACATATGGAATTAATGTGTATTATGGAATTATTATTGCGGTTATTGTTCCTTGACGTGTACCTGAATTCTCAGAGTTTTTATCAAATTTAGTCCTCAGTACAGATTAAGTAATTATAGTAGGTGATTTTAATATTCATGTGGACGTTGATAATGATAGTCTTAGCACTGCCTTTATCTCATTATTAGATTCAATTGGCTTCTCTCAGTGTGTAAATAAACCTTCTCACCGTTATAATCACACCCTTGATCTTGTGTTGACTTACAGCATAGAAATTGAACATTTTTTCCACAAAATCCCATTCTATCAGACCATTACTTGATAACTTCAGAATTTTTATTACTAGATTACACAACATGAGACAAAAATGTCTCCACTAGATGTTTATCTGATAGTGCTGTAGCTAAATTTAAGGAGGCAATTCCATCAGCAATGAAATCAATTCCATGTCTCAATACTTCAGAGGACTCTTATGATCATTTTAATCCCTCCCAAATTGATCATTTTGCTGATAGTGCTGCAGACTCACTGCAACTAACACTCGACTCCATCACTCATTTAAAAAACGATAACAAAAATTAGAGATAAGCTCCCTGATATAACTCGTAAATTAAACTGAAACTCGTAAATTAAAGCAAATATCATGTAAGTCTGAAAGGATTCGGTGTTCCACCAAACTAGAAGAATCATGCTTAACCTGGCAAGAAAATCTTAAAACATATAGGTAGGCCCTCTGTAATGCCAGAGCTGCCTATTACTCATCATTAATTGAGGAAAATAAAAACAGCACTAGGTTTCTTTCAGCACCTTGGCCAGGCTGACAAAGAGTCATAACTCTATTGATCCGAGTATTCCAATGGCTCTCAGTAGTAATAACTTCATGAACTTCTTTAATGATAAAATTCTAACAATTAGAAATAAAATTCAACAGTCCCTGCCCTCAACAGGCACTGATCTATCCACAAACTCAAAAACCCTAGAAGCAGCCATGAAACCTGGCATAAATTTGGACTGTTTTTCTCAAACTCACCTTCCTGAATTAACTTCAATGATTTCTTCATCCAAACCTTCTGTCAGTCCAGTGTGGAGGCAGGGCAGGACTCAGACACAGAGATGAAGTGATGAACAAAAAAACTTTTATTTCAAGGCATAGGCAAAACTCGACATGAAGGAGAGAGGAGGAGAGAGAAGAGAAAAAAAAGACAAACAACAAAATCAACACTAACAATGAAGCAACAAGGACAGAATAGAAAACAGGACTTAAATACACACACAGAACTGACGAGGGAATGGGGAGGGGAACAGGTGAGGGAACAGGTGGAAAGCCTCAGGGTAGTCAAACAGACACATAAGGAAGGACAGGTGACCTGAAAGAGAGGACTAACTTTTCAAAATAAAACAGGAAATGAGCAGACAAAACATGGACAGGACAAAAACCCAACTAAAAATCATCACGGTGTGACGCCTTCAAATTGTCTCTTAGACCCCATCCCAGCTATGCTGTTTAAGGATATCTTACCATTAATTAGCACCTCCCTACTAAATATGATCAATATGTCTTTAGTGACAGGCTATGTACAGCAGTCCTTTAAAGTAGCTGTAATTAAACCTCTCCTTAAGAAGCCTACTCTTGATTCAGGCATCTTAGCCAACTATAGACCCATATCTAACCTTCCTTTTCTGTCTAAGATCCTTGAGAAAGCAGTCGCCAATCAGTTATGTGACATAACATAACAATAATTTATTTGAGGCTTTATTTTATTTGAGTGCATCATAGCACAGAGACCACACTGGTGAAAGTTACTAATGACCTCCTGACTGCATCTGACAAAGGACTCGTCTCTGTACTTGTCTTGTTGTTTGACACTATTGATTATCAAATTCTGTTACAGAGACTGGAACATTTAATTGGCATTAAAAGAACTGCATTAAGCTGGTTTAAGTCCTATTTATCAGATCGATTTCAGTTTGTTCATGTCAATGATGAATCCTTCATAAAAGCAAAAGTTAGACACGGAGTTCCACAAGGTTCTGTTCTGGGACCTTTACTATTCACTTTGTATATCCTACTTTTAGGGAATGTTATTCGGAAACACTCCATAAATTTCCATTGTTAAGCAGATGATACCCAAAATATGTATCAATGAAGTCAGATGAATCCAATCAGTTAACTAGACTCCGAGCATGCCTTAAAGATATAAAGACCTGGATGACCTGCAATTTTCTGCTACTAAACTCAGACAAAACTGAAGTTATTGTGCTTGGCCCTAAACACCTTAGAAACATATTATCTGAGGGGCAGACACCCTCTCTTTAAGAGTAGGCTTAAAACTTTCCTTATAGCTTATAGTTAGGTCTGACCAGGCTCACCTTGGACCAGCCCTTAGTTATGCTGTTATAGGCCTAGACTGCCGGGGGACTTCCCATGATGCACTGAGCTCCTCTCTCCTCTTCTCCATCTGTATGACTTCCCTGGAGTTCTTTGTGCTTTCTGATCCACAGGAAGCTTCATAAACCATGCTGATGTGTTGGTGTCCTCTTCTGTCCTTTGCCAGCTGTTCCTGCTGTTGCTGCTCTTTGTTGCTGCTAGTCATTTATCTGTTGTTACCCTGTTCTCTCTCTCTCTCAACCCACCTCAAGGCAGATGGCCGCCCACCTAGAGCCAGGTTCTGCTTGAGATTTCTTCCCACTAAAGGGGAGTTTTTCCTTACCACTGTCACCAAGTGCTGCTCATGGGGGTGATTGTTGGGTCTCTCTCTCTGTAAATTAAAGAGCGTGGTCTAGACCTGCTCCATGTTAAAGTGCCCTGAGATGACTTTGTGTTGTGATTTGGTACTATATAAATAGAATTGAATTGAATTGAATTGAATTAAAAATGTTGTCTTGAATATGAAATTAACCATACAGTATGTAGAAGCTTTTCACTTTTAATCTGGGAATGTGGGGAAATGAGAAAACATTCACACATGTTCTGGAAAATGGTGTCTAGTCTAGTCTTGCTGAGTGCACGTTCACCTGCTGAGAGCAAGATGTAAGGATAGTTCTGAATCAGATGACCAGACTAGAAAGACAGCACGGCCAGACAAGATTATGGAGCATGTTCTCAAGACTTGTGCTGACCTACTAGCTCCTGTGCTCACCACTAAACTCAGCCAATACCTGGAGCAATCTGTGTTACCCACATGCCTCAAGAATGTCAGCAAAACTAAGAAGCTGGTTGTGGATTGTGGGAGGAAGCAGCAGAGGAAATACAAACCCTTGAGAATAGTTGCAACACTCGTGGAGATGGTGAGCAGCTTCAGGTACCTGGGAATCCACATCATCACATGGTCCACACACACTTGGTGAAAAAGGTGAGGCAACATCTTTACCTCCTCAGACAGCTCAGTCTCTCAGGGTCGAATTAAGGTCTAAGGATAGAGGATGTTGTATTGCTGGCCAGATTGTAAAGCCACTTAAGGCAAATTAGTGATACTGGGCTATACAAATCGAAATTGACTTGAATTGACTTGTTTTGGAAACCACTGGAACAGTGTGTATCACTTATAACTGGTGTGGGACCTGCTCTACTCAGAACTGTAGAACTCTACAGAGGGTGGTGCGTTCAGCCAAGTATACCATGTCTACCACTCTGCAGGACCAGAGCCAGTAGGGTTTTGAAGGAACAACTAAGAAAAGGCTTCTCTTCTCAGGTCATCAGAATGCTGATATCTGACTTCTAACCCTACACTACTGGGACTGAAGAGAACACCAAAGGAACACTAAAGAACATCTAACCAACAGTAGAGCTGACCGAGTGGAAGACAGAAGAGCTGCAAAGGGACTGCAGGCTGAGTGTGTGTGAGAGTGAGTTACAGAGATTACAGAGAACATGTATGTCAGTGTGAGGGGAAGTTGGATATAAGGGTAGGAGGTGAGTGAAAGGGAGTGGGAATGTGGTAAAGATGAATACTTAACTGAATGTATGACGTGTTTGTTCATGATCCTTCAATAGGAAAAGAATTCCTATCAACTTTTAGTGTTTTTTAACCACTACTTACTCATCCTTATCTGTAACTGTTGCGCTGTGTGTATTTGTGATTTCTGATTGTTGCTATGTGATTCTTGTCTGTGAGATATTGTTGATAGGAGTGTGCTGGTAAACACTGTACCAGAACCAAGTGTTGCCCCTACATAGCGGACAACAGAACTCCTGAATGACCAATAGTAAGTAAATAAGATGTTATAAAATAATTGATCATATAAATAACTTGTTAATATTAGCTTGTGCCATTATAATGCGTAACAGGTTTCTTGTAGTTCATTTGATTTAATTATAGCTATTATGTTACAATACATTTATTAAAATTCATGAATTGAGTTAAGCAAAGTTAAACTAAATGTATATATTGTATTCTATTCCATAGGATTATTAAGTTTTACTGTGTATGTTTTCAGTATTGTCCATTACAGTGTTTTGACAATTCTCTCACAGGTTGTAGCTCCTCTGTATGACCAGCAGGAGGCGCCGGCTGGCCGCGCCAGTAGCTGCTGGGTTTTACATCCAGAGCTGGACTGGGAGCAGCCAGCTAAAAGCCAGTCTACGGCTGCTGTTCCCTGCGAGCCGAGCTGCACCCAGTAACAAGACACCAGCGGTGCTCCGTGTGCTGTACTGGAGAACAGTGAGTATTTCTTCCTATAATAAACATGTGTGCTTAGAGTGAGGGGACAGAGTTTGTTTGGGAATAGCAGCGGTGAGGCTGACTGGATAATTTTTACAGTGTCTTGTTCCAGGATTTGCTTTTACCAGAAATGAGGGCAAAGAACTAAGGCTGTGACTTAAACCAATTAGGCTAGCTAGCTAGCTGGATTGCTCACTGAAAAGTTCAACAAAAATAATAATGGAATAGCATGGGCTTGTGCTATTTTTGAGCTTTTGCATTTGCGGTGAAATGAAAAGGCAAATATTTGTTATTAGGTAATGTTATCCGCACCTACCAAACACTAGCTCAGCTAGCTAATGTAGCCGAAAAGCTACACCTATTTAGCCCTGTCATGCTTTTTGTCCCTTTTGACTTGAGCTTGAATGCGGAGTAGCTGCTGTTTAAGGCTGCTTTGTTTACGTGAGAGTACCAGGTGTTGGTATCGTTTTAACCTCAGCTACTCAGTAAGTAGCTTTAACACCAGGCACTGGTTTTAAATGTCATCCGGACCTGCGTGTTACATGGAGAAGCTGATGTTGATGCGAAGCTGTCTATTCACTGTGGCCTTGGTTGTAGTTATAGATATGAGAATATGACTGGGAAAAGCCCTTTAGGAAACTTTAGTGTTTGGTTGAATTGGTCTGTAGATATCCGCTGCAGCACTATTTCTGTAAAACCAGTCATTTATCACTGAGCAGCCGAACATTGAAGAGCATTTCTAGCAGGGAGCACACAGTAAGTTACTGCTCATACTGCCCAGTATTACCTAGGCACTAATTCTAGTTATAGTTATAGTGGGCTGTTTGTTTTTTTGGGATTCCAGACTGTGCTGCCTTGTTGAGAGAGAGGAGTCTTGTGTGTGTGTGTGTGTGTGTGTGTGTGTGTGTGTGTGTCACTCAGCAGCTAATGAGAACCAGGTTGACGGATGTGTGTCTGCCTGGCTGCTTGTGTCAGTTTGTGGCAGGAACAATCTCACCCTGATTTCTGAGGGTTTGGAGAGACACAGTTAAAAATGGAGCCAGGAATGTGTTTTGGTCCTGCCAAGCTCCTCCAATGGGCCTCTGCACTCAAATAGTGTTGGAGGTCTTTCACTGATGTAGGTCTGCATTTTATAGGCCGTTTACACATGTGGAGAGTATACAGCAGCCCTGAGCGTCGGGCAAACATTTAGATGTATGTTTAGATGCCACTTGATCTCATTCAGAAGCTTTCGATGCTGTTTTTTAAAGTGTGAAAATAACAGTAGAGTTTCTGCTAGCATCTGACTGTTTTACATTAACCTGGCCTTCAACACACCTCAATCTCTGCAGGGGTTATCGCCTATAATGCTCGACCAAGAACAAGAGAAGACATGAATATAATATTAATATAACGTAACTGTAACTAATGCATTTTGATCAATCTATCTATGTGGTTAATTCTTAAATATATCAGATTACATTGACTCCCTCTGGGATCAAGGTTTAAAAAAAACCCAAACCTGTGTTGATGTCAAAATGTGTGCGGTGAAACAGATCTGTAAACAAAATAGAGAAAATGTTTATTTGAAGGATGTGTTCCTGTGATGAGTTAGACTTCCAGTATACACCTCTGACCTTCTGACCTTCACAATAAAAGTCTCTGGGGATAAAGCAGGAATTCATAGTAGTTCTTAGAAGCACAGAACATTGTTCTTCTCAAAATAGACCATGACCATCAGCCACTCACAGCTGTGTATTAAGTAAACACTGTGAAAGTCCTATTTTATTATTAATGGATTATTTATGTTTGATTATAAAGCACAGGCCAGGAGATGTCTTATGAAATCTGACTTGGCTGTTTTTAGTCTGTTTATTACAAAATATGAGCTCTTGTAGAATATTCACTATTATTGTCTGTAGTTTGATTTAACCAGTGTGACTATTAAATACTGTGTTACATTACTGTAAAATAATGAGACATCTCTACTCTGCACACGTCTCCATGCTGATAGTTTCTCTGTTGTCTGACCCCTGTTGTGTCATCACATTTAGCTGCAAGCAGAGAATATTTGAATGACTAAAATATAAAATCAATTATCAAAATGATTGACAATTATTTTCCTATTGATCAATACATCAGTTGGGATTGATTTTTTTTTTGTATTATTGTGATATCTTGCATGTTGCATTACAGTCAAGTCCATTTTATTTAACTTGACCAAAATGAATAATGATAAGAACAAGTTAAGACTTTAAAGCTAAAAGAGAAATCATTTTCTCAGTCTGACTGTTCTGAGTGAAATCATGATCAATGAAACATGGTCTGTATTTTGATGAGAAATATCATGATTAGATTTTAGTAAATGTTGCCAAGCCATACTCATAAATCACAAAAATGTCTTTAACAAGATATGTTTTGTTTGCTGTCCCTCTCTTTCTCCAGGGGATTTGTCCCTGTTGGTCACTACAAAAGCACCTGACCAGTGAACTGGACCTCAACCTCTGTAGGGAAAACAGAGCCGCATTGGAGGGAAACACAGTGGGTAGTTCACCATGTTCAATCTGATGAAAAAGGATAAGGAGAGGGAAGGGAGTAGGAAGGAGAAGAAAGATAAAAAGGAGAGGATGTCTGCAGCAGAGCTGCGCAGCCTGGAGGAGATGAGCATGCGGCGTGGTTTCTTCAACCTGAAGAGGGAAGCCAAGCGTGAGTCCAAGAACAAACTGGAGATCTCTAACCCCATTCCCATCAAAGTGGCCAGCAGCAATGAGCTCACCCTCACTGACATTGAATCGGATGGCTTGAGCAACAGGAGCAGCATGGTTCTGGATGAGCAGCTGAGTGCTGCCAGTTCCACTGATGACCTGAAGGGTGAGGGCGGAGGAGGACAGGATGGTCACCGCAGCTCAGTAAGAGATCGCGTGGCTCACTTTGGAACACTGGCCAAGCAGAACTCCTCGCAGATGGGTCAGATGATGAAGCGCTTTTCCTTTTCCCAGAAGAGCAAAGAGGAGAGCCCTTCAGAGGGCTCCACCCCCTCAGGCCAGAACTCTGCTGCCCCATCCCCACAGGTGGAGAGCAAAGTCTTCAGCATGCTCCGCAAGCAAAGCCTCAAGCAGCAGTCTGGAGCGCCAGACGACGCCACCAAAAAAGTCTGCATCCCTGAAGTGGTTGACAAGACCTTCCCTGCACAGCTGCAGCTCCCGGCTGTCGTTGCACCGAGCGCGCCGGAGACCCGTGAGCTGGAGCTCCAACGCCGCAACACCGGCGACTTTGGATTTTCTTTGCGTCGCACCACTATGTTGGACCGCAGCCCTGACGGAGGAGTGTACAGGCGCGTGGTCCACTTCGCCGAGCCTGGCGCCGGCACCAAGGACCTGGCGCTGGGGCTCGTGCCGGGTGACAGGCTGGTGGAGATAAACGGGCGGAACGTGGAGAACAAGAGCCGGGATGAGATAGTGGAGATGATCCGCCAGTCAGGAGACACGGTGCGGCTGAAAGTGCAGCCCATCCTGGAGCTGAGTGAGCTGAGCCGCTGTTGGCTGAGGAACACTGAGGGGCTGCGGAGGGAAGCCAGACATGTAAGCTGCTTTAATATACTAACAGTTAAACCTCACTGTTACCCCACTGTTTGGGTGGAGGCCACTCTGTCTTTATGTCTTGATTGTCTTTCAGTGTTTTCCCAAAGTTTGGAAACTCTTTTTTTTTTTGACAGGCGACCAAAGCACAGCAATGTCCCAACATCTCAGAACATGCTGACATGTCTTTCTATGTATGTTTTTGTCTCTGTATTCTAACTTCCTTGTGTCTCTTAGTTCAGCTTCTGATGGTGATGATCACCTGCTGGAGGTCCCTCACTAACTTTATTTATGTCTTTACTGATTTGAAGAGGAGGATTTTGGAGCCTATTTTATTCATGCTTCTCAGTCCACATTCTATTGTTCCATGTACTCTGTCAGTGATGGACAGTGGCACAACTGCTTTGAGTCACCCGCACATATTTTCTCAGACTGAAAAGCCCTGTATCTCTTTAAATATTATGCAACAAGTACAGAATACTAATCTACACTGGAAAGTTTTGTCATAATACTGTGAGTGTGTGTGTGTGTGTGTGTGTGTGTTTTGCTCTGCTCTCACTCTTTGGTATGGTAAACTAGTAAACCAAATTCAAGGCTCGACATATAAACCTTTGTGTGAATTAATTGTGGAAGTTTGATTTTGGGAAAAGTTGTGTGTCAAAAATCATTTTCACTCAAGGTGAATGAATTGGCTTTTTTTCCCCCCCCAGAGCTTTTAGCTGAGTGTGAGTTTGTCATCGTCATGTCGTCTTTGTCTCTGTGTCTTTTGGATCTCAGGACATTGTTTAGTTGAGGTACTATGCTCTGGCACCTACTGAGCTGAATCACACACACTTCATCAGATGATTTCATGCAGTAGGTGGCTGTTTAAACATTCAGTTTATTCATTAAATGCAGCCCTTGCTGTGTGATGAAGCATCTCATTTTCCCCAGAATTTTATTGGTTGATTACTTTTGACTTCTTCCTGGTGCAGTTTAGGTGTGTATTCACACACAGCTGATGATGCTGTTTCCACTCCACTGCTCAGTGTATGTTAGTTCTGTGATGGACTGGTGACCTGTCTAGAAACCAGTGTGGGATGATTTCCAGTACAGCCCTCTTGATGCTTAATTGGATAAATAGCTTAGAGCAAATGAATAGATGGGTGAATGGAACTGTGATTGGTTTATAATCAGACAAATGAATGGCCATGCTACCTCTGCTGCACTATCAATGCTATACTTGAGTGATTTCACTCAGTGTTTTGGCTCACATGTACATGCTGATAGAACAACACAACAACAAAAATGTAGAACAGGTCACTCACCCCTCATGGGTCCTGTGTAAAATGTCACATCTGGCCACACCTAAATCATTCATGTCACACTTATTTACCATCAGCAGTCAAAGGTAAAACAAATAGCACAAACTCAGTGATGAGGGTGTGACTACGTGATGCTTATCAGCTGCAGCCTTTACAGAGCAGTACCTCATCCACAGAGAGCCAGACCTTTATTTCTCATTTCCTGTTTCCCCCGTTAATGCAAACACAACCTGTCCTCCGTGTTGACCTCTATCATAAATTCAGCATAATGTTCATTTCCACAGCACTGATTCCATCAGAACAACAGCAGAATCATGTCATACTCACCATTTTGTTGCTCTGACCTTCCCTTCTCCTCATTGGAATGATGCTTTTATTCACTGATTCTTCCTTATTGCATCCACTTTACTTCCACTTTGATTGTAGTTCAGTTACTGTCAACAAGACATAACATTTCCTCACATTCAATGTCTTCCTGCTAATTAAACTGACAATAGTTTGACAGTGATTGTTAAAAATAGTGTGAATTATATATCATAAATCATTTATTACAACCATAGCTGTTGTTGCTAGAGCTGTTTAATTAGCTGTTATGATATGATGCTGTTTTTCTCAGTTTCATATCATTTTAATGTCACTGTGGGTTCTGGTAAACTGCCATGTTTCAATCATTTTCTGACATTTTATAGACTAAAAGATTGATGGATTATTGGAGAAGAGTAATAGCTAATAAAAGCGATCTGCAGACTAAGTATGGAGTAATGTATTCTATGTGTAGTCAGTGTGCAGATATCCTGCAGTAACAGTAGCTGAGTGTCCTCCAGTAGGGGCTGCTTGGCAGCGTCAGAGGGCTTTGTTTGTTTGCCTTTATTGGCTTTGGTTCAAGGGTCCTTGTGACAGAGTGAGAATGAAAGGGACTCTGACCCCCCCCCTCACCACAATTGAATTCATCTGCTCTTTGGAGGGAGTGACTCTGTAGCCGACGCTGTCTTCCTTTTCCTAACAGGAGACAGAAGGAGTGTCTCACTTGTTTTTTCTCCAGAGTGGCTGTTTGTTGGGAAAAATCCCACTCTGCCTCTGAAAGGATACCAGACTTACTGTGTGTCATGTGACAAGCCGCTGTAATGATTTTCATGAACTAAACAGGAAGTACACAGTGGAGGGAGCTTTGCTCAAGTGTTAAGTCAAACACACACACACACACACACACACACACACACACACACACACAGATTTCCCCTCCTTTAACTTCATGAGGCGAGTCTGTGCAGCTGATTTGTGTGTGTGTGTGTGTGTGTGTTAAACAGCAGGCCTGTCTGTATCTCTTTGTCCACTTTAACGGATCTCACCAGCTCGACTGCTGGTTTAAATAAAAGCGAGGCAACAGAAGGGCCATCCTTCAGTCCTGACAAAGGCTTGAAAAGAGATCCTGCATCATTCTGCCAGGTCGCATCACTCCCACTTCCAACGGCAGCTGCCCACTTTTCTACATATTATATTCCTGCTACATATGTCCAAATCACTAATCAAACTACCTCAGCATGCCATTTCCTAATCATTTCTGTTTGTTCAGTTGATTTTGATTGACATACTAAAACACTCATAACAGCGCAGTCTACAAGACTGATGATTTAAAAAGTGAAGCTTGACAAGTGGACAGGATTATTTGATGTGAAGCATCATCGGGCCACCTGGCTTCACTCAGCCTAACACTGTATCACAAAGCTGTTCAGTCAACTGGCTTGGTTAACTCTGTCTTTACTAATCCAGCTAGGAGAATGTTTCATTGAGTGCAACATATCAAATCAACAGCAGAGCATGCTTTAGTGTGTTTTTAGATTTGTAGGATCTTTGTTGTGTAAAGCATCTTTGAAAAGCACTCTATAAATAAAATGTATTATTATCATTACAGATCCCCTTCAGACATGTATGAGGACATATCAGAATACTCCAAGCAGAGTATGATGTGTGACTAATATGTTTTTTTCTACAAAAAAGTATGATTGCCATATTAAGATCCCTAAATTAACATTTCCTCCTTCACCCCCCATTCAAAGTTCCAAAATCTATAAATATGCAAATATATTTCATTTCAGAAGTTTATGTGCTGGACACAAGAAGTGTCCTGCTTCACTGTAAAGTCCATTCTCAGTATAGTACACCACATCACACTTGTTGAATACTGGACGACCACGATTGGCTTCTGAACTAGTTGTGATGTCACAAATCATGCTCGTAGGCCCGCCTCTTAAAATCCAATTTTCACTGAGCAGAGAGAAAAGTTCTTAATATGTTTGTGTTGTCAACAGCACTGCTAGAGGAACACTGCTGGTAGTCTAACAGCACACATACAAAGGCTTGGTAGAAAGGTCTGTCTGACATGCTTCAGTGAGCATACTGTTACATTCATCATCTCACTGATTCTAAAAGACTTGTTGTTATCATGAGCTGATGGAATAAGAGTGCAATAGGCAACTATAACTATCACTTATTACTCTGTAGAGCTGAAATCAGTTGATTCATCAGTCACTCGTCAACAAAATTCATTGGCAATAATTCTGATAATTGATTAATCTTTTCATGCTTTTTTCAACCAAATCTACCAAATATTCTCTTGTTACAGTTTCTTCAATGTGAAATTATTATATTTAGCATTTTTCCTTCTTTTCTGACATTTTTTTGGCATGAAAATAATAGTCGGGTTCATTGACAATGATCTCTCCAGCATAGCTTAGCTGAAGATAGCAGGATCGTACAGATGTTTGAAGCAGCCAGGAATCGACTAGAGGAGATTGGAATAGTCAAGACAAGGACTGGACTTGTCTGGTAGTGCAGTGGCCTGCTCCAGTTGGGCTTTAAAACGGCTCAATATGCAGTCTAAACTGCTGCCAGGAATCTTCCACATAAACATGAGCACATTAAGATTTAATCAAGATTTGGAAGCAGACAGACAGGATGTACCTATTCTTTTAGCTGTGGCCAGTATGGACAGGATATTCTAAAATAACCACTGGAATGTCTTTAGGAAAGGATGAGACATTTACTCCCCAAACCTACAAGTAAAACATCAGCGGCTTAAGTTTAGCAAAGACCAGGCTCCACAGTGGATGGGCACAGCCAGCTAGAATGTCACAACCATCATCCTGCTTCTAGAGTAGCAGTGCAGAGCAGAGCAGAGCAGAGAAATGATCACTGTGATCAGGAACCTGAGTAGCTCCAGTAAAACCTGATATACAGCATTCAGTCCTGTCCATGCTGACTGGGACTGACTATGTTTTACCTTTCACCTTTGTCTGTTCACCAATAGGTGTCTAGGTGTGCTGGGGCCTAGTTCTAGTCTCATACTTGCTTACATATTCTTCTCCTCCAGGCTCTGGCAGCAGCTTCTGGTATTTCCGGGTGCTTTGGCATCAGCTCCGTCTAGAAGCAGGTTGATTCATTTGAATATTTTAATGCAGGCCCATCAAAACAAGACAGCAGAGAGCTAGAATAACAACCACCACAGTGTCCTCTCAAGGTCATTTGTGGGCACAGGCTCCCTGATGTTATGAAGGTTTTTAATTAAAATACTGTAGCAGCAGAAACTTGATTGATTGACCTATTGACCCACATGTAGACAGTCATTCTCCTTTTCATCTAACCCTGTTTGCCGAGTCTCCAGTAATCACGTTGTAGTCGTGCACACTTTTAAGCACATCTGTATAATCCTCTCATTGTCCACTCACTCGCTCTCTCTCTCGCTCTCTCTATCTTTCTCTCTTTCTCTCCTCCTCTCCTCATTCCCCCTCTCTGCTGTCCACCATGCTGTACCCTCAGTAGTGCCTGTTAACTTTGGCACATGTCTTGTTATTTCGACCCATTCAGGAAGCAATTGTGATTTAACTCGCTTCCACTTTTATTCAAACTCTCTCTAACTTCTCTGCTTCCTGCACTCAAACAATTTCCTCAGACATCCATATACATTACACTTTACTACCATTCAATAGATAAAAGCAGTTGGAAACTTAAACTGTGTCATTGTTCAGTTATGTTCTAGCAAATCTCACCAGCTGCCTCATTTATCAAAACCTGCGTAGAACAAGCTCTAAATGTGTGTGAGTATTAGAAATGGTGTTTATCAAACACAACATCACACGGTGAAGAATGATCAGTCTTATCAGTTCTACATCCATCTGGTTGTGCATGTACAGGCTCATTTATTACGGTCAGTATACAGTATATGGTCAACCACATCCCTCTAACAGTCCTGTAGCGTTGGTGTAGAAATACGTGTTGTGGACAGAGTAGCAAATGACAAAGAACATCAGAGGAGAAGTGAAAAGATACTGTAGCCTTCCAGGAGCAGGCGTGTGGGAAAGCTTCTCAGCATGCCCCAGTACAACAGACTTCCACACCTAAAGTCTTGTTTTCTATGTGTGTGTCCTGGCATTGTTACTGCTGTTATTGTATTTCACATTGTGTTCTGCTACTTCCACACTTCATTTGTTGCCATACCAAGTGGTTATTAGCAGCCAGTGCTAGTGATGCAGCTTACACAATTCCACATGATCTCCCTAGAGTGCAAACATGTAGGCCTCTGTGAAAGAAATAGAAACAACGCTGTGTAATGTGGAACCTTCCCTCCACTAACGTCTGGTAGCAGAGAACCTGAGATCACTGCTGTCATACTGAACATGACATTCTGTCAAGCTAAACTTTATTATTTGACAAGGTACAGTACTGACATCATATAGACTGATAGCGATATATCTGGGATAGGCCGATACTGTCTGATATTATCCACATAGTGTATGACTACAGCTGTACACATAGTAACATCCTGGATATGAATGTGCATGAGTTCCTCTCTGGCATGTTGCCCTGTTTCCTCACATTTCCTCTCCAGTCTCAGCTTCTAAAAGGACAACATTGCACATAAAATTCCCCCCCAAAAATGTAGGTAGGTAGAGTTCCATTCAGAAGATAGAATGTTGTAGATGTTGTATAACTTGGATTCTCATACCTCCGGTGTTAAACCATGTTCTGTGAGTCAGTAGTGGAAGTAGGAAGCTGACATCCTCCTTGTGTGGTAAAGCTTTATATGATGTCTCCAGATACTCTGCCAAGCATGCTTAGAACAAGGCTGTTTATTGGAATCATATATACTGTAGAAAACTTGTTAGCTTGTAAATCTCGCTGGAGCTTGAAGATTTATGCCCCAAACTATAGAGGAACTTGCAGCAGGAATCCAGATTGTGAGGGGAGGCCGGAGCGTGAGAGCGGAGTGGAGGTTAAAGTAACAAGAAGCCATCTTCACTTGTCTTAACAGGCTGACTGGAAACAACGGGAAGCAGGCCTCTCCCTTTAGGTCTCACTCTGGTATTTGTGGAATCTGCTTTGGAACAAATAGGCCACTTCCTGACCCTCTCCCCTGGGATTCTCTTATGGAGGAAGAGGAATGAGCTTCTGAGGCTGGGTTCTAATGGAAGAGGGAGAACTTGATGTGAAGTGAACATGTGCGCACACCTTGTTGTGCGTTAATATGGATGAAAATGGGGAAAAGTAACATTTGCCGTAACTTTTGCTTCAACGTAATGCAGAATCACCTGACAACGCATTGTGTCGGCCAGTCATACAGGGATTAAATGAGAGTTGTTAAATCCTGTCTCGTAGGATCAAACACTGCTCAGGGTTTCTGCTTCCTGCTGCGTTGTGTCTCATCACATGTTTCTTTGTAAATCCAAGTGTTGTGAGGGTGGAGTTATTTGGCAGGTATGAGTGACTCAGAGTTCTGACACCCAGATGTTTATGTCAAATTTGATTGGACTGCCATACATACTTTTTGCGTCTGTCTTGGAGATGTTTGCTGACTATGAGGTTGTAACCACACCCCTATGAGTGACAAAGACACACACCTGAGTGGGTTTAACGCCTCCGTCCCCAACGAAAAACCAATCTGGGCTCGGAGCATTGTTCTGTTTCTGAAAGTAATAAAGAATAATACTCCACAGTGTTGAGAGTCTGTGAGAAACAGAAAGTAACTTGATACCAGGCCAAAATGAAACTTAGCTGTTGTTGGTTTGTGTGTCTGTACTCAGCCAAAGATAATTTATGAGGAAAGAAAACTCACTGTATAATCAGGAGAAAACCAACTAGTGTTTCTGTAGTGATGTTGGTCCTCTACAAATGATCTGGTCAATTTCAGTAGTTACATGCTCCAGTTGAACTAAATCAGATCAATCATTTAAGCTGATCAACATAATAGTTTTAAAGCAGTACCTACAGGATTTGGATCAAGTAGCTTGTGAAAAATAATGTTAGCCAAATTAAATTTAGCATCTAGCTGTTATTTCAGTGTGCCAGATACATATTTAGTCAGCATTTCATATCCTCTGCTACAACATAAACAATCATTTTTACACTGCATATTTCACAAATCTTTTCTTTCAGGATCAATTAAGTTCTTCTTCTTCTTTCATTTTCAATTTGTAGCCTGAATGTGAACTAGGCAGCTGTGCCATTTAGGTAAATGTAAGTATATGACAGATATGGCAGATATTATTACTAAAAGATTGGGGACAAAAAAACGGACTATGATATCTCTAGTCAAAACTAGCAGAGCATTACTGCAGCAGAAAGCTTCATAGTGATCTGTTCTGACGCTAAATGTGTTTCTGGAGTTATCAGTTGTCCATCTCTTGGAACTAATATGCTCGTGTTGCACAAATATGTCCATTCCTTCGTCTGAATATATAAACATGGACATCATGACAGCTCCCCAGAAGGGAAGGAGGCAAGCAGGAATTTGAAGAATATGCCAAATTGTTTGATATTTGAAAGCAGAATGACAAACATTAAGAGGCTCTGGGAAGTTATGATTAGACTGCCTTGATTATAGTTCTGTACTTGTTCATTCCATTTCTCAGGTGAGTGTTTCTCACCTTAATCGTGTCTTTAGAGTTTTGAAGTTTGCTTGTCTTCAACTAACCATTTCATTGTGGCTGCTGTTTCTTTTTTTAGCATTTCTGCATCAGTAATGTTTGAAGCTGATTTGCTGACAAAATGCTATGAACAGCATCCTGCTGTGAGGCTGTAGTGGAACTGATCACATGATGTATGAAATGCAGCTGAAGTGTGCCATGCTGGGCTGTGTCTCCAGTCTACATTTCCCTAACAAGCTCTGCACGTCACTCTAATTAGGTTTACTTTATTTACTATATAATACACAAACTCACTGTCCTGTTATTGATGGCTATTATGGCATAACACTTTACACCCTAATGATATGCTGTATGTGAAGATGTGTCATATTTGAAATGATTTAGTTATAAGCGCACTTATATGAAAGGATGAAAGTTGGGTGTAATTAAATAATGCTGAACTTAGAAGCTCTGAGTCCAGTAAATCATGTCGAAGCTGCTTTCCTGTGGTGGCTCTTGGTCCAGCTCGGTGGGAGTTGTTATTCTTACTGTGCTCTTGCACAGTTAACAACTTCCTTTTTAAAATGAACCCTGATATGTTGAACTTTGCAAACTATGCGCAAATATGTACCAACAAGCCAAACGGAAAAGGCGAAGGGTAATACAGATGTCCCGAGGACCTACCAACTTTTCATTGTCCATTAAAGTAGATGTTGAGGTTGGACAAATAATCCCGTCCTCATGGATCACTTAATGTCTTGGTTTGGAGCACTGAGGAGACCCCTCATTGGTAAATTGTGAGCAGTTCAATCAGAGAGTGATTTTACTCTCCCAGATTATTTAATTGGAATCAACTTTTAGAGGCCTGAAAGCATAAAACGACAATATTTTACAAGAAAGAAGCAAAGATTAGAGAAAATTCTTACATCTTATGCTCTTGACCATTTTATGACCCCTTGTTGGGGTCCCAGTCCAATGATTGGGAACTACTGCTCTACAGGCATGCAAGTGGTCCTGTAAGGCTACATCACACATTGAAGAACAGTGAAGTGTTGGATGGTTGTAAAATGTAGCAATAATCTGTCCTCTAGTGTAGCAACAGATCCTACTCACCTAGTGCAAACAGCCATGTTTCTTCAGACGTTGTTGTTGGAGGATAAACCGTGTTAAAGGCATATAAACATGCTAACATTTAGTAACATGTAGTATGTTAGCATGTTAACATACTGATATTTAGTTTGGAACTATTTGCTAACATGCTAATTTGCAGAGATTTTGACCTGATGATGGTGTTAAAAGAAGGATCACCAAAGTTGGTTGATTGATATTCTGAAGCATGGAGGTCCCATCAACTGACCAGTCAACATGACCTTATCTGCTAGCATAGCAAGTCACACACAAATAAAACAATTTCATTTTGTCATCTGGGAGTTTTTGGCTTGTTTTTTTGAACTATTCCACTCTGCTCTAGAGAGTTACTACAGGTCCAAACAGGGTACCATCAGTTAGTGGTTGGCTCAGGGTGAGACTGCATCATTCCTTCAAATGTTAGATATCACAGTTGTTTGGCCTCTGATCAAACATGCACCATGTGTTTTGTCCCTGCTTACTACCTGAACCTTGTTTTTTTTTTTAACTCTGAATTTGAATAATGTCAGATAAATATTAAATGCAGAATCTCCACCATGGAAGGTCATGATAAAAATGACTTAGATGCATAAATGACTTGCTGTTCTGTTTGCACTGTAACATAGATATACAGACACCAATCTAAATATGATTATGAGGCTAAACCTCAAGTTTAGCAGAGCACATTTAAAACCAGCAGGTGTTGACCATGGTGCTTTACATAGAACGTAAAAATACAATTAAATAACTAAAACAAAAATAAATAGTTTATTAGCTGTAAGAAATGAAAATGAATTGAAGTGGATTTATAGGCGATGTCCATCTGAAACACCAGCAGTCCTGAGGAGAGTGAGTTGTGCTGATTCCAGCGTTGTGACTTTAATGCAGATTGCATCAGTGGGTTAAATTCAAGTCCCAGTATAATTCTATACTTCAGTAGTGATGTGTATGGAAGAACAGTCACATGGTTGGATCTTGTGTGAATGACAACAAACAGGGATTTAGACTGTGTGTAAGCAGCACTCTGCTATGAGAGAGTCAAACTAAAAGAGCTAATACACATCATAATACATTCCTACAACACTCAATAGGCTCAGCCTGATTCTTGTTAACAAAACTCACAGTGATTCCATCAGACTTGAGGATCTGGAAATAGAAGCACTTTGTGAAGAGGATGAAATGTTTTTATCTGCTGCTAAAGCTCTATTGTGTTTCTCCATAATCCCTTATATAGTGACGGTGGTTACTGTGAAATATTACATCTGGATTCTTTGTTTTTACTCTCCTCCCGTAGGCTTTGGGCCTCTAAAGCAGACATTTTTCAACATCATGATTTATTTATTTAACCTCACACTGAGGGTAAAAACTCAAACCTTTCTCAGTCCATTTTCAGGGTCAAAGCCAGTTTTAGCAGAACACTTTCACTACTACTACTACTGCTGTCTCGTCTGTCTTTTTTGTTTAGTGTGTTTGCATTGTAAATGAGCACCACTGGTTGTCATGCTGGTGTGTGTGTGTGTGTGTGTGTGGCGCCTCATATTGACAGGTGCTGAAAGACTCGCTTGGTTCCTCATTGTTTTGCTTGAAGCGTCAGTGTGTGAGAGTTCAGGGAGCAGTCAGATCAGACCGGACCAGGCAGGAGACAAGAATGCTAGAGGACAAGTAAGTTGTGAGCAATGTGGTGTCACACACACTTGATTTGTTCTAATGACATCTTCTTTGGAAACAAGGTGCCGAGTTAGGATGTAATTACTGGTAGACAGGACTGTGACTGAACCCCAGAGTCCATGTCTAAAAATATCACACATCAAGACAGCTCACACACACACACACACACACACACACACACACAGTACCAGACTTTACCTGTCATTTAATAGATGTTGCTCCCTAAAATAACATTTCATTGAATTATGTCATCATACCTATTTGGTGTTGCAGTTTCATGTGTGTGAAATGATGAAAGCAGAGTTGATCACAGTGTGAGTGAGTGGATGAATGTACACTGACTATATGGTGATGTGATGATGTGAGAGCCAATAGGATGGCTTTACTGACAGAATTAGGTGTATGAAAAAAAAAAAAGGTATTTTACCTACAACTTCTCATATTACAGACCGATGTTTGTTGACAGCTCATTGTGGCTGCGTCTTCATCATCAGTGTAGATTAGTGGGCAACCCATGTGCTAATATGATTGGTGTGTGATACTCATTAGTCACCATCACACACTCTGTGTTTGCTCATCAAAGGATTATATGCCTGATGCTTCTTATTTACCTAACAGGAAGGTTAACCCTACACTGTTTGCCTCTTAATCCTCTTTTCCCACTTATTCACCTCTCACTTCTCCTTCGTCGCCTCCCACAACCAAGTAGCCGGATCAGAGTGTCCCTACCAGATGTTTCCAGTGAGGCTGAGCTGGCTGTCCTGCTGAGAGATAATCCTCACGCCTTTCCACAGACAGGGATTAACCAGGGCTGCCGCTATAAGAGGGAGGGAGGCAGTGTTAAACGCTGCTTCCGATTGAAAGTAGTCCAACAAAGTGCACGATTTCACATGCATGTTCACTATTTCATTTCTCTTTTTTTTGTGATTTAACATGAGTCGAAGATACAACTGTAACAGGCCTTAATGATCCCCTCTAGACATGTTTTAAGACATATAAAGAAAGAGAGACAACTCTGCACATGCATCATCCTACACAGTGAAGAGAACAACATCCAACTGAAGGAACAAGAAGAGAAACACACGTTTTTGAGTGAAGGGGGTCGTTGGGTCTCATTCACTGGAAATATAAAAGTTGATATAAGCAGAACACTTAAACAAAAATAAAAGAATATTAAGCAGAGTGCTTCCAAAGGATCATGATGAGGAAGTAAGGACTGACATAGAATGGAAATGTGACTGTTCAGAACTATTTCTTGGAACCTTTCATAGGATATTTTATCATGTAGAGATGGCAGGTGCTTTTCCACTCAGGACAGGAGAATATCTATATGTATATGTATATCTTAAATTTTAGTTGGTTGCAAACTTGTCTAACAATTTTGTTATTTGCCTCAAAAAGCCACATCAGTCCAACCTGAATGGAGTTGGTTCTGGATGTGTCAGCATCTAGAATAGAGCAGCATATAGACAACACTTTCAACTTTCAGCTGCCCAGTGAAATAAAACTACTCTCAATCATTTTAAACAACTTTTTTTTTTTATTTGGTTTTAAGCAGCACACATGAATCCTTTGGCTTGTTACCACATAGTAAAGTTCAGTGGCCAATATGTAACTTTATCATATAGTTGTTTCCGGTGGCGCTGTGTGTCATGGTTTAACTTTCTGCTCGACCCACAGAACTGTTCTCCTTACATCACTTACTAGTTGCCAACATCTCAGAAATCAGCTCTCCCTGCAATTTTTCTCCTGCTCTGCTCTGAGCTTCACTCCCACAATTGGCCTTTTGAGCGTGTGGAAGACGTCAAAACTCTTGAGTTATAATCTTCAGCAGTGTCACATGTCAGAAATATAACGTGTCTGGACTTGGACTCATATTCTTAAATAGCTGCTCTCCTTCTATAAGAGGAGGATTTCCTTTTAAACAAACATTGCGGTGAGGGCTGAGGCCTGGAAAGGGCTCAAAGAAAGCTATATACTATATGTACTCTATGAACGTAGATGTTTGTCAGATATTTCTAGTGCTATTGTTAGAGCACCAACTAAGTATTTTTTACTGTAGTCTTGTTTAATGTGGCAGTGCAGTCATCCATCTCTCTCCCCTCCTGGCTGCTGCATGCTAAGTTAGGGGCTGTGCACATTTTCTTTTGTGTGCACAAATTCATTTCACACCGAAAGCGATGCCTTCACGGCGTGTATACGTTGTGATGCACCTGTTTTTTTTTTGGGTGTGTCGGCAGGTCAAGGTCAGCCATTACTGGTTGCCAACCTCTGTTAAAAACCAATAAGATACAAGCAGTGTTGGTTACTTAGTAATGGCAGGCATGACAGTAGTGCAACCTCCTAAGCACCTTGGATAAAAGGATGAATGTGGTACGGCCGGCGTTCTCCATGTGTTTTTAGACGTAACATCTAGTCTGTGCTGCTGTGGCGTGGTGGGATGTGCACTACTCTGTCTGCTAACTGAATTATTTACAGAGATGCTGCAGGCTCAGTGAATAATGGAGAAGACTGCTGAAGGAAAGACTTGTCAGAGTAAAGAAGAGAGGTCTGGAGAGTTCAGCAGCTGTTGTTTGAGAAATTACAACGAGGTGTTTGGTTTCAGTGTCAGGGGAAAGATAATGAGGAAGAACACAGTGTCATACTGTTATCAGGGCTGTTATACACTCACTAGTACATCAGATGTGTATTCATCTGCTGTAAGACGTTGACCCTGTCAAAAGTTCCTTGCTAAAACAAAACTACAGCGACCATGTGTGAGCAACAATGCCTGTATAACATTCAGTGCTTCTGCTATCAGTTACATTCATTCAGTCATGAAGGGCTGTCGACTCAGTTTTCAGTGTCACAGCAATCCTGGGCTCCATGTTGCCTCACATAGTAATGATCCCAATGAGTCTTCATCTGGTTAAAAAGACCGGCTCTCTGTGTCTGCAGTAGAGGGCTTCACTGGTCCACTCTGTTCTGTTCTGAGGGACTGAGACCCATTCCTGTTTGACTGATGTGTGTGTGTGTGTTAATATAGCTACCACTCCAAAGGGATCCAAGCATACTTGGTATCAGCTTAGAGAGCGTGTGTGTGTGTGTGTGTGTGTGTGTGTGTGTGTGTGTGTGTGTGTGTGTGTGTGTGTGTGTGTGTGTGTGTGTGTGTGTGTGTGGGCGAGTGTGCAGTCCAATGACAGAGAGGGATGGTGTGGTGTCTGGGTCAGAGGAAAGTTAGCGGTAAAACTGGTACTGTAAGTGTAGCATAGAGCATGTTGAGTTGAAGCTACAGTTTGTCAGTAAATAAATGCTACAACTGCTTAAGACCCAAGCCAAGTTCCCGGGGTTTTGCTTGCCAACTACTAAATTGAAGGGGGTTACCCTGAAGTTGGCAACAAATTCAGCCCAGGAGTAGAAAACAAAGTCTCCCCTGTTCTCTCTGACCACAGTGTGGAAGCTGAAGCAGGAACACTGCTGCTCTACGTCATAATCACTGCAGGAGTAGGTGGCTAGAAACAGAACCTTCAATTACTTCTATAAATTAGCCATTGAAGCGTACTGTATAAGCAAATTCATTTAGGAATTTGTTTCTATGACTTTATTATTATGATTGCTCTTCTCCACTTTGGCAGCTTGTTAAGTGATCATCATGCTGCTGCAGACATTGGGGTCATTCTGTTTGGGTCTAACTATCCTCAGGTCAGTTCAGGTTGGGTCTGACTGTGCTGTTATAACAATAATTACAATAAATGAATGCATGTGGGCTTTGAGTAGGGTTTCCATGTGTTTACTACAGGTTTGAACATTTTGGACCTGTGGAAACCTCTTATCAGCAGATATCCTGATGTGAGGTTTTGGTATTAGGAGAGAAAAAGTCTCCTCTGGTAGCCTGGCTTACACTGGCATTGTTAATGCTGATACTTTTTTTTTTTTTTTTTTGCCATAATCAAGACCACATTTCCCATAAACCAAGTGACTTTCTTCTCCTGCTGCTCTTTCTGAAGGTGATTAACTGTGTGAGAGTGTAAGAGTGAGCAGCCAGTGGTGCAGTGGCTCAGTGTCTTTGTCTGTGTTTTGGTCAAATGCCACAGCTTGTTTGGCCTCTGTGAGTGCTGACTGCTGCTGACTGAAAACCACACTGTCAGCAATCTCCTTTCTCTCCTCACCAAGCACAATGACACAGCATCATAGCCAGTACACACCGCCTCAACTCACACACCTGGCTGTATCCATGGTAACAAACTACTTGTTGTTGAGATTTGTGCAGAAAACTAGAGCAGCAACAACTAGTCGATTTATCTATTATTGGATGGACAGTGAACTAGTTGCTAATTGATTCATCATTGTGAGTGTTTTAAAAAAATACTTAAATTCTCTGGTTCCAGCTTTTCAGTGTGAATATTTTCTGCTTTCTTTAGTGTTCTATGACAATAAAATGAATATCTTTGGGTAGTGGACTGATGTTTGGGACAAAACACATATGAGGTTGCACTTTGGGTTTTGGGAAACATGGATTTATTATCATATTCTGACATTTTATAGACCAAATGACTGATTAATTGAGAAAATAATTAACAGATAATGATGATAATCGTTAGTCAATTCAAACTTCTTGTTAAGGGAGTTCAGCTGTCTGATATCACTGTGAAGGTGTGAGTGGCAAGTCTTTGAAGGTCAGACCAGTATAGAGGCTCTTCATTAAAACAGAGTCACATTAATTAACAAATAATAATAACAAAGTTCAAAATGTATCAGTCTAACCTTGTGGATGTAGGATAGAAAGTTCCACGCACTGTTAGAATCCGCGGTGTTAGTGCCAGTGTGCTGAGATTGATGCCATACGGTATGGATATGACATGCCTTCTGTCAGTTTATGGAATTCCTTTGGGACACAGGGAGTTGTCTTTCCTCTGTGATAATTACAGGCCCTGACCTCAGCCTGCAAATATCACAAATGTAAATATGAGGATATAGGAGCAGTCACACAGTTGCTCTTATCAGCCCATGGTCTGCTGCTCACAGACACTTTAATAAGCATTTTCTACTTTTGCTTGCTTAACAACTGCTATGTGGAGATATCCAAAATGCAGATAGCTGTGATTTACTGGCTGTTTGCTGAGTCAGCCAGAAACACTGTGCCCCACTAAGTCATGGTGCAATACTAACACTGGATACTGGTTAACTAAATCTATGTGGGTGTGGAATCCAGGGGTAAAAGTTGTTGCCCACTACTGCAGAGACCCAGGGTGATTCCCAGCCGTACAGCCGGGCCACTTTCAGGCGGGAAGTTGGCAAAGGTTCTTGAAGCTGCACTGGCTTGTCCGTTGTGGATCTGGGAGGGATAGGCTGAACCTCCCCACATGTCACCCCCTACTGGTGGTACCTCATTGCTGGCAAGTGAAAAGAAGCAGCTGACAGCACAGTGTGTTATGGAGGTCTTGGTTCCCTGCATCCTCCGCTCACCAGCAGGAGAGCTAGTTGTGACAAGGACTGCAATGCAGAGGGATTTGGCATTCCAAACTGGCTTGGCTTGGTTTCTGACTTGTTTGCTTTAGTAGTGACACAAACTGTCCCTCACCTATAAATACAAATTGTGGATTTCACCTCTGTACTGTGTCTCAACGCTGTTTTGTGTAACTCAGCCTATAGACCAGACTAGCAAACTATAATTTCGCATGTGAATGTTTGGCTATAAGGATATCCTCAATGGCTTCCAGCATTATTTCCTTTAACAATGCTGCAGGATACAGTTTGTTCATGCCAGCTTGTTGTGCAAAATATGTTTCGGACATTTGCCATAGTATGTTTTCCGAGTCTATAGTTTATTTTCCTAATCTGAAACATAACAAATAGGGGATCATGACTTAAAGTCACCGAAGCCAGAAAGGTATGTGACAATGTTCCACACCCACCTACAGCTGCAGGAGGTCTAGTTCTGCCATTTCCTGTCTCCAGAATCCATCCAACCATTTCAGCGTGACCACTGCAACTTCAAAGCTCGGGGTGGGGGGTGGAGTGTACTGGAACTTGCATTTGCACTCCACTCAGAGCTTTTGGAAGGATGTTGATACTATTTATGTCTTGAGCTGAATTTAGGAGGAAATTGCAGTTGAGCAGCATGTATACTCCCATGTATACATCCAAGATTTCTGTCTGATTGTTGAACTACTTTTGTGTAGTTTGGGCTTGAGAAGGGGCGCATTTATCACGCTGCACTGCTTAGTACTACAACACCCATTGGAAAGTTCATATCCTCTCAGATATCTTGGTTATGATTGTTGGCTTTGTTCATATTTGTGATATGATGTTTTCATGGAACATTGAATACCCATGCTTGTGAAAATACAATGGTTTCCTACCCAGCTCGATTAGGCAGAGTATAATTTGGATCGCTCTGCTACAAGCAACCAAGTGGACCTATGAAGACCATTTGGTATCTTGGGCTTATACTCAGGTGATCCACTTTGCATTGTCAGGTTTCTGTAAACTGGGACAAGGACTTATCTAGGTTTCTGGTGGTAGGATATGATGTTTGGAGGAGGATTCAATAGGAATAGCCCCGGACAAGGAAAGCCTTCCTCACAAGGCAACGCTGCAAGTCACATGATATTTTAGACCAATTGCAGACACATAGTGGGCTGCTGGTGGGTGAAGAATTTCTCTTGTTCAACCGGCAGAGTCCAAAGCTGATGAACTGCTTTTTTTTGTCTCCACAAATGGGTACTTTTGTTTTCATGAACCTACCAAATTGAATTTAAGCACCAAATGTAAAGGCAAGTTAATGTGCCAGTGCTAGACAATACACAATACCTCACTCGACACGTATACACACTCAACTCAAAGGCCACACTTCAGCAAACGTCCAGTGCCACTCAGCTAATCTGGTGTTCAGTTTCCGTTTGGGCAAACAGGGCAGTGAATAGCACAGTGTTTTATCTGTTATCCCTCAGCTGACCTAAGCCCTGAGGCTTCTGTCAGCCAGTGAGAGAGCAGGCAGTGTACCAGGCTCATTGTTCTCTACAGTATGCTATCATTGCTGTGTGTGTGTGTGGGTGTGTTCATACTGTAGGCCTTTCACCTGGTATTGTACTGTAAGCACCGACTGATTATGTAATAAACTGTCAAAATGTAAAATACCAAAAAATAAAAATGTAATCAAGTGTAGTTGGTAGAGGATTTTTGAGGAGGATGAATGTTGCTGACTTTAGTGAAGTAATGTTGAGTGATATCATGAATAGGATTGAATGACATGTGAAAATTACCATAGCAACCACCAGTCTTATTTTCACTAACTCAGTGGTAGTTGTGTCCAGTGTTGAGCAGTTATGCATTACCTTGTGACACGCTACAATCATATAATGTTTTTTTTTCAATCATAAGCAATATAAGGGGTTATAATTTTTTATAGAGGCAATCCATTTTTTATGTCAGTGTGTACACAGGCTGCACCCTGATGACTACTAACATGCATCGTCCCTGGTAATCAATACAGTCAATGGAACCATACGTGCTTTCGGCCACTCTCCTGTCACTGAGGGTTTAGTCGATGGTTTATGTCCAAAATCTCTCTTCCTCTGTTAGGCTCACGAAGCTGCTGCTGCCGGCCTGTACACCGTAGCCCCTCCCTCTTAACCTTTGACCCAGCATGTGAGGTCAGAACTGTTGGAATCTGAGGAGTTGTGTAAAAAGCCACATCCATGTTTTGTGCTGCTGATGCATTCCACAGAGATTACTGCAGCCAGACAGAATTAGGCGTACTTGGAGGAAACAAGACGTGACTGTGAAGCTGATAGCTGTTTAGTCCGTTTGTCATGTTGTGAGCTTCTTGTTCCACCGTAGCTGCTGAATCTGACACTATCAGAACTCAACAAGTCCTTCATCATAGTGCCTGGTTCCAGCTCTACCCATCGCCTCCTTCAAGGCTTATTTATTGATTTGCTTTACTTAGTAATTATACTCAAAACTAAACAGTTCCGCAGTGTGTACCTGACGTACACATGAAGTGCATTCCGAATTATGCAATCAGCCACAAAGAACTACAATCTCATGTTATGCTCAGTGGTACTTTATAGTTCTTTGCAGACCTCCATGTGTACTTCAGGGTGTTCCTTGTGGTTCTTTGAGGCGTTGTGTGCGTCATTGTGAGTTTTGTGATGTGTTTTTTCTGTTTTGTCAGTCCACTAACTGATATGATGTGTCACTTTGGGTGTTTGTGTAGCTATGTGGTTCTGTGGGTTGTAGTTTTCTGCAGTTAGTGGTGATTTGCTTCTTGTCTACAGTGTTTTATTGTTCAAAGGAAATAGTTGTTTTAGATCGGTCATATAACCCAAAACCCCTACAAGACCATACTGCATGTTATATCTGAATCATTGTTTGAGGCCAGAAGACTTCAAACTAGTAATTCACAAGAATAATTAGATTAGGAGAAAAGTCAATATGTATCCCAGTAATCAGCTCACAACCCCTCAGATTAATCTTGTACCCATCACTGCCTGTAGCTACACTGGTTATACTGGTTTACAGATATTTGCAAGTAAAATCTTCTTGGCTATCACACTATTAAAGAATCAGTTCTGTGTACTGTGTGTGTGTGTGTATGTGTACTGTGTGTGTGTGTACTGTTTTAAGTGCTCAGCTTTCTGAGAACATGCCAACTTGGATTTAGGTTTGATGTTGGCCAAAAGAAACAATCTATGGGTTGTGACATTCCACAGAGTCAGCACCACCCATCATCATCCACAAACATGCTTGGACACATTCCAGTGTTGTAGGTATGTTCTGCACGTCATCCTGTACGTTGTGATCACGACACACAGTCCTCCAATGGTGTTCATGCTTTCCTGAGGAACCCAGCAGCCCTTGCTAATTCCCCTCGGTCCAGTGGGAATATACTGGCTCAGAGTTGGGGTCTAGGATGTTCCTCTGGGCCAGTGATGATGATCATAGTATGTAAAAACCCGACCTAGACTGCTTCATTCCTTCATTTCACATGCTTTAATCTGAATGTGAAAAGGTGAAACTGTCGTTCACTGACCTGCTCACATGTCTGGCTGTCAAGCTGATTTCTTCAGCTTTGCTCCAAATTCTGTGACCTGTGTGTGTGTGTGTGTGTGTGTGTGTGTGTGTGTGTGTGTGTGTGTGTGTGTGTATGTATGAAATGATCTGTTAGCATCACATGTGCACACATGTACACACAAAGATACCATGCACCCTGTCTGACCTACATCTGCCACCCTGCAACCCCCCAACACGGCTGAGACAAGGAGTTTGCACAGACATAAGACACACACACACACACACACACACACGCACAGACAGTCTGCCCCCTCCCCCTCCACACACGCTCAATGTCTGATATATTGTCTAATGTACTTGGCCTTTGATTTATGTCTTAAACAGGCTTCTGCTGTAGCTTGTATACGTTGTCCTACATGAATTAGATCTGCTTGGCAGTCTTACACTTCCTCTTTTCTTTTAAACTGCTCTCATTTGAGATAAACAGTTGTAAAAAGACAGAAGAAACAATGTTAAGCCTAATGTTAGACCACTTCACCACTGAATCCAACATGGGCCCAGTTTTACAAATCCATACCCACATCACACTTACAAAGCTCAGTACTGGAGATGAGCTGTTCTTCTCAGTCATCACCTAATTAAATCTGGAACCGCCCCAGCCCATTAATGGAAGACCCATGAAGACCCGTGATTCCAGCTGTGCCAGTCAGTCTTTCACCTAGGATCTTTTAGAGCAGCGGTGCTGTTGTGTGTGTGTGTGCAGAGCCCACAACCCCAGGACCCATGTTTGCATACACTGGCAGTGGAATAACTTCAAACTAGCTTAGAATGCCTCCAGTTTATCCATGTCCACAGAGTCCACACGGTTGGGGATCCTCCCCCAAGAAAGTTGGGGAAAGAAAAAAGAAAGAAAGAAAGAAAATGCTGTATTTTCACATCATGTGGACTATTATCATTACAATATTTACATATAAAACAAGCCGAGTTGTAGTTTTTCACAGTATACACTACAGACAGTGTCCTGAAATAATCCCTATTCACTACAGAATTAGAGTTGATAAATATGTTTAATATAACTAAATATAGTTTTGATAGCAGCAACAATAACTTACAGCATCACATTCACTATATAAACTCAGTAATATCTCACTGGAAACTAATCTAACATGTCATTAAAATAAATGATGATCCTGACCTCAAAATACTGAGAGACGTTGAGAAAGAATGAAGAACACAGACATCAGTCACTATCAGACCTTTCCTGCCCTCTGTCCTCCTCCCTGTGCTGCTGCCGATGTGATTGACCGCCTGCAGGCTCCATTTACAGGAATTTGCCAAATTTGAAGATGTTTAGCATAGTTAAACAGACTCCATACGGAAAGCTTTTGTTTTGACTTGCTCTTAACATTTTGCTGTTAGTTAGGAGTGTGCTGTGATTGAACACTGGTTGGTGGTTGGGATACTACTGTTGAACCGGTGGTTTGATAACTTTCTCTCTATTTTACTCACTTATTTCATTTTTTTTACAGTAAAAAGTCATAATCTCAAGCAGAACTTTATCTTTCACTTCACCTGGTTGTAATGTGTCCACCAGCCTCTCTGCTCTGCTGTGTGTGTGTGTGTGTGTGTGTGTTTGGAGGAGCTGAGCCGCCACCCGCAGTCAAACACACATGGAGTGCACAGTGGAGGACAGACAGCAGAGGCTGCTGTGCCACCATACATGATACCAATTGCCATTCTCTCCCTATTAGCTCCAGTCAGCTGCTGGAAGTGGAGAAAGTGTGCATCATTTGTGTTTGTCATGATGGTGGTGTTCATCATTTAGTGGTGATACTGTGCTGCTGTTGAGAGTCTGCACCTTTACCAACACCTCCATAGCCTTTCCCATATTCATACACATCTCTTACTCATGTCTGTATCTGTTGTGTCCTGCTCATACCTGTAGCTCGTTGGGTGGCTAACTTTCTTCAATTGAGTTCATGCAGCTGGCCCCAGGTGGTCTGTGTCAATTTCATATGTGTGTGTGTTAAAATGTCCTAGACTTATCTGTGTGCCCAGTACAGAGATAAGTCTGGGACATGTTAAGTCTAGTTGGAGGCAGAGTGAAACTGCTCACCTGCTTACTTTGAAAAAACCCCCATACAGGTCTGTGTTCTTTAATCCCTTTATCATGTGTAACAACGGAAACGTAAAGACAGTGACTGCATGCATCATCTCAGTCCTCATGGTGATGTTTGAGCTCTAGTTTGCATATAATTGTGTTGATTTTAGTGACCTAATAAACCTTAACCCTGGGACCTAGAGCTTGCTGATGTCTGAATGACAAGGTCCAAGGATTAAAATACTCCGTAAAAAAAAAAAAGAGTGACTGCCAATACTCAGTATGAGTAACGTCAGTCAGAACAGGGACTGGATCAATATGTCCTTCACAAACATGTTCAGTCCTGTTAACATGAGAGTGGAATGAAATCAGCCTCTAGTAGGAAAAATGATTGAATGGGTTGTGGTATAATCCGTGTGTGTGTGTGTGTGTGTGTGTGCGTGACCTTGGCATTAACACTGCCACCATCTGCTGACAGCAGAGACCATCAGAGGACATTCTCCTGGAAAAAAAAAAAAAAAATCAAATGCACATCTGAATTGTGTCACATTAGCGCCTGTTATCTCTGTAGCCTGAAGGAGGAGGACTGCATGCTAATGCTCTTGAGGACAATGACTGTAATGTCTAACAGACACACTGAAGAGCTGCATTCTGGGAAGTGTAGGAGTCTGTGCTTTTGCAGCTGGACCAAATGTGTCTCGGGCAAGACCCTCAACTTGAAGCTCTTAAAAGCTGCTTATATGGCTGTGTTCAAACTGACTTAACAGAAAGTCATCGTCAACATCATAGCAACCATAATCATGTAGCTAAGTGAAATTCAGAAATTAGGCAATTCAGTTTTCCCTTTCTGTGAGCAAGTATGAGCACATTTTAGTTTTTCATGTCATGAAATGTTTGTTTTGGTTTGCTGTGCTGGATGTCTCAGACATGTTTCACACCTGCCTGACTTTGACTTGAAAAGGTGTTTTGATTGACATTCACAATGACCAATCACAAACCCTTCCTTTATTATCACATCAGATAATGGTCGATTCTGAAAGTATGCTAATGATGCTAAAGATGGACATGTAAAAATGTTGTCTCCTGGGTCTCATAGATAGATTTTTGATGGACATTGCAGCCTGTCTGGGACTTGACCATCCACACAGCCCCTTTAGTGTGTATCTCTGTGACGGATGTTGTCTGGAGAGGGCCACACAAACGCTTCCTGTCTTTGCATCACACAGCATATATCTTATATTACACTTATGGTTTTTCTACATGTCATTGAATAAGTCATAGATAAGGCTCTTAGGATTAAAAAAAAAAAAGATGATTTGGTCAGAGTACTTGGTGAATGTTTTGTTGGTTATATGCCAGACTTTCAGGTTCCTGTGTTGTTTCCAACTGATCTGACTTCACATCAGCGCTCATACACGTGACACACTTCCTTGCCATTCATAATACTTGTAGCCACTCTTGAACGTCGTGTTACATCACTGCATTTCTCTCCTCACCCTTCATTCTTAACCCCACCCTCATCTTTAAGCTATATTTCCCAAGACGGCCTCGCCTGTAAACACCCTCCTCCTCCTCCTCCTCCTCCCCACTGTCAGCTGGACCAAAGCTGTCATGGCTCTGTTCATTTCACAACGCACTTTGTCTGCACTTAATCTATCTCACTGTGGCATTCCCTCTCTACAATATCATGGCAGCCACTGGGAAATAATGGAGGCTTTGTGTGGCCTATGTGAGGATTCCAAAAGCATGTGGCTCATTTTTTTCTGGTGTTCTGGCTCCATCTTGTGGCGCAGAAGCAGAGGTGGTGGGGAAACAAATGGATCATGAGATGGTTTGATATGTGTTGCCTGGGGATGTGTGTCCTTACGTGGGTGGATGTACTTTTTGTTGAAGGATTTAGTTTGTTTTAGTAAAGACAGACTGAGGGAAAACTCATTGCACAATTTCCTCTAGCAAGAAAAACTCCCAGCAGCCTTTATATCCACAGGAATCATTATCATAAAGTCTCAGATCTAAAGATGGTGTGCTACTGGATAATACCCACTTCACTTCATATATATTCACAACTAAGTTCATGTGTGGAGAGGAGCTGGAGTTTTAGATGTGCACATTGCCACTGGGGCTGCAACTGAGGATTATTTTCATCAACGCTTTATCTGCTGATTTTTTTTTCTCAGTTCATCTGTATATAAAATAGTCAAATAGAGAAAAAGGCATGTTTCTTATAGCTCATGATGACGTCTATCTGATTACTAGTCCAAAATCTAAAGACATAAAAAGGCTTCCAATCCTCATGTTAGAGAAGCTGTAGTCATCAGTTTTAGTGTTTCTTTAAAAAAATAACAAAAATGATTATTTGATGATCAAAATAGTTGCAGATTGCTTTTTTGTTGATCTACTAATTATTACATACGTCATTAAATGAATAATTGTGCAGCTCAATTTGCTACTAAAGTGGCGTGCTTCGAGTCAGTGTTGACTCCTTCAATGTTTAACCCAAACACTGACCTTTCCCTGACCTTTCCAGAATGTGTTGAGTTGCCTAAACAGAAGCCTGCAAGCCTTTATGCTTCAGTTACCAGGAGCATGCAGACATCATAGGACAAAAATGATTATGAATGATATGCAGACACATTAGAAAATCATTATGCAAATAGTACTGGAAATTTCATCACCCAGTTAGTATTTATTATTGCATCTAACACATTCATTCAAGATGTCTCTGTATTTCACACTTAATGTTTAGGAAACTGTGCCTATCTACACAGCTTGTCAACCTAATATGCATAACATGCACATGATATGAAGGAGTTTCCCATATAGCCAGCTGTCTGCAAAACAAATCCCTGACTGAAGTTTAACTAGACGTTGCTCACAGCTGTAGCATTCACAGTGTCAGGACTGTGCACTTAGACTGTACACCCAAATGATTGTCATTAAATTCTTTTGCTTATGATATCCAAGATTTTCCCGCTATTTCTGCTCCAGGATTTTTCCATAAAAAATTGGCACCACAAACAGGATCTCAACAGAACTGGAGGTAACTGCTGAGTGCAAATGTATTTTATTTTGCCTCGTCATGTCTGTCATGTCTTTTTTCCTCAATCAACTGAGGTGAACTGGGATGTGTTGTGTGAAATCGGTTCAGTTAAAAGCTGGTGTCAGTGGTGTGTTAGTAAATGTGAGGCTCCCCTGTGTGCTGTTGAGGCTTTTTTTTTCTGGAGCAACTTGGCGGTAGGTTAATTTCGGTGTAGTTGAAATCTGTAGTGTGAGTTAACAGGCTCTTTCATACAAAGATCCCATATTGTAGCTGTGAAGAAGATCCGTCCTGAAGTTGTCTTTGCTTTTTTTTACACTGAACCAAACAGAGCTGGCATAACGCTGCCCTCCTGTTTGATTTCACATAGCACGCCAGCATTTCAGATTCACAAGCTTGACATGCAACACAACAGCGTCAGCTCCCTGTCAGCTCCCTGTCAGCTCCCTGCCCCACTGTGCCGGCTGTCCCATGTCCGGCTCTGTAGCCGACTTACTGGTGAAGCAAGTCTGCCACCCAACTCCATGTCTGTACCCTTTATACAGAACAGTGAGGCGGAATAAAGGCGCAGCGTTCCCGCCTTGAGTAGGCTGTGTAGAAGAAGTTCTGAATACGTGTGGCTTCAGAGATCTAGGTGCAGATAAATGGTGTACATGGGCTCATTTATTCTGAATGAATACATGGATATACTCAAAAACAATCAGACTAGAAGAGCATGTGTGTGTGTTGCTGCAAGCTGGTCTGCATGTGTGTCTGCAAGTTGTGTCTAATGCTTAATGTGAATGTAACTATGGGTAATGATCAGTCCACAGCAAAGTTTAACCCTCAATCTGAATAATGCTAAAAATGCTGCAATTTAAAGCACAATGATCATCCTGCTGTTAACAGTATGACACAGCGCTCATGTGTGAGAGGTCATGAAGGGTCATTTGAGGACTGTAAGCTGCATATGGCAGACGGGATGATAGACCCCAATAAAGGAAATCAGGCCGAGGATTTCAAATACGTGAGAGAGTGTGAGTGAGTGTGGAGGGGTATCGCTGTTTTGCTGCATGTCACATTCCTTTGTTGGAAACTGTGCTGCAGACTAGAGCGGCAGAAACCGTCAAAATTAAAGAGCATCATTCTAAGGAGTGTGGCAATGATGTATGGCTGGGCAAAATGCCAGAGAAATCACCCACCTAGTCCAGACAAGCTGTTAACTTAAACACTGTTAATCATACCAGCTCCAAATCAGTCATTAAGAAGCAACTATGAGTAGTGGAAATATTGAGAATAATAGAAATAACAAGGTTTAATTTCTATCCAAAACTGCAGACTAACAATTGCACAGATGAGAAAGGTGTAGAGATGATAGACTGTTTCTTGTTTCTTGTTTCAGCTGCTGTTAGCAGAGAAGTGGAGGTTGCTTCTGGTTCAGATTCAGAGCAGGAAGAGACGCCCCCCAAAAAGGGGAGGAGTCTGGAAAGCAAGGGAAGACCCTCAGTGTAGACACTCCCCTCACAGAGGGAGAGATAGAGGCAGCAGCTTCACATGCAGGTCCTGCTCTGGAAACAAAGGAACTAGGGCACAGGCTCAGGAGTAAGGGAAGAATTTTCATGTTAAGATAGTGGCTAAAATCATGATAGGTGATACGCCTGTTTGCAAACCATGGACCCCATCTGAAGTTATGGACATAGTTAAGAAAGCCCCCAATCCAATTACATGCCCAGATGAATATCTAGCATGGCTTAGCCAAGTGTGTACTGTTTACAACTGTTTAGTGCCTGATGTGAATCAGCTGATAACGTTCACATATGGGACTGACTGGATGCTGTGCAAAGAGGAATTTGACTTCCCTGAGTGTACAGAAGATAGGCCTACAAATAAAACACTGATTGACTGTTTAAACAATGATGCCATAGCAGCCATTATAAAATGTGTACTAGACCACAAGTATTCAATCATGCTGAGGAAAATTCCACAACACAAATGGTGATTGTACGATGTTTGGCTGTCAAACAACCCCACCTCTATTAGAATTCGAGGGGAAGCAAAAAAACCACAGTCATGCACAGGGGCGCCATGGAGACACAGGATCAGAGTAACAACTTCAGTTACAGGCAGCAACAACTTGGCTTTCTAATTGTCCAGCTCTGTTGAGATGAATGCTTCTATGGTTGATATTTTGGTTGCTAGTGGAGCTACCATTTCAGCAGTAAAAGCTAATGAACTCCTACTGTGGAACTTTGCTTCCTACTGTGGAACTTTGCTTCCACAGTAGGAGTAGGCTGCGTTACTATGGTGGAGCCTATGTCTAAAAAGTCTACTGTAACTGATAAAGGTTCAGATGCACAGCTTTCTTCCTTATCTCTGATAGAAGCCCAGTTCATTTCATGTGGTTTGTTCTGCAAGCTGGATGCTATCATTCACAGTATCTAACCATTCCTCATAACAGAGCCCTGCAAGAATTTCAAGTCTTACAATCCACTGTTGGTCTTTGTATTGCTTGACTTTGGCAGATTTTGATATGCAACATATTTTCAAGGTGTCAAACATTCATCAAGTTGCTAAAACATTGCCAGTGTGTGCATCATTGATGTCTGCTATGAGACCTGTCTTGCAATGTCATTGCACAGTAGCATTTAACCCTTCAGATGAGTACAAGCCATTGGCTGATCCATTCATAAATACACAATAGTTGTTCACATAGCATGTGTCTCCTTAAATCAATAAGTGTCAGTGAATTCTATTGCTTAAGTCATCCAAGGTTTCCCTGGATTTTTCCATAACACCTGACACTAAGGTGTCTATTTCTAAACCCACAAGAAAGTTTGACCTAGAGACAGACAGACAGAGAGGCCAGTTTACTGGCTGCTTCCTCCCTCACCTGTAAGGAAAAAGCTGCAGACAAGCTGCTCAGCCTCAGTGTGTATATCTACACTTTCTTCTCTGCTGTTGTTGTAATGGCAAATGTGACTGCTTTGATATGTCTGTTTGACTAATAATGTGAACTCCTACCAACTTTTGGAAACGCCCTTCTCTGTTAGATGCAGCCACTTTTAAGGGCGGGTGTGCCGCAGACGTTATCAATTCTTATTTTGTAAAATAGCCAGTGAGAGTTTGGAAGACTGCAGAGTGAAAACACCCAAATCCATGTGCATCTCATCTTTTATTGAGTCAGACCGTTAAAAAGAGTGTCCTGTACCACAGCTCTGTGTAACACAGCTGCTGTAGACATTTAGACATCTCCAGACATTTATTTCAAATACAACTTGAATCAACTTTTGACAAAGTTTATTGATGATGTTATCATCAGAAATAAATGACATGTTTTCTAATGGGGTCATTTTCTCATCTTATTTCTTGGAGGTTTTCATTCAAATGAAAATCATTTGTATCACTAGTATGATGAGCCATTTTACCTTCACTATTAGCAGTGAGGGAAGCGTACATTATTTCCGCTTACATGTTGCTTCTCTTTTTCTTTGCCTTCCTTTTTAAATTCTACGGCTTCTTCCTCTCTGCTGCACAAAAAACAGTTTCAAACAGGAAGACAACAGAACTTACAGCACACACTTTAGTCCCGATGTACAAAACGTAACAGTCATGTGCAGTTAGTGAATCAGATGATAGAAAAGCAGAGAGAGCACACACGGCTGATGAAACAGGGGAGAGAGGCTTTTGGTGGGATTTGATTTACTGGACGTGGGATTGAATATGATGATTGGACGAAGTGTAAAGGTATGTTACCAGTAGATCATCATAACTCTAGTTTCAATGACAGGAGTGTAAAGGTTATTATAACCTGAATGTTTCCAAATATAAGATTGAGGAACATCTGAAATCCCTCTTTGTGATTTGAATAGTGCTACTTCATTAATGTTTCCTCTGCAATTAGATATCCAGCTAGCTATCAAGCCTTTTGAGCTACTTTCATAGCTTTTTAAGCTAGTTTGAGGTTGTATTAAATCTGAGTGATAGAAAATTCTATTCAACATTCTGTAAAACAGTAATAGCATAGCCAAATGGTGGTTGCTAGCAAGAACAAAACTCCCTTCAAAAACCAGACAGTGTAATATTGCTTTACCATGGATAAGCATGACTGTAACACTAATGTATTGTTAATTGGTTGTAAATTCAGCATGGAGGTTAATGCATAAGGTTTCAGTTATATTAAGAAACCATGCTGTCATACCCCATATTGATATTTTGGATCCTCTGTCAGTTTATCCTCCAGTGTTGAAACAGTCAGTCGGCTGACAGAAATCTTGATAATCCAGTAATCATCATGCATTAAGCTAAGATGTCAAACATTTGCTGGCTCTAGCTTTTCAAATGTGAGAATGTGTTGGCTTTCTTTTTGTTTTATGTCATGAACTTTACTGATTTTTTTTATTCTGACTTTTCCTCTTCAAATACTTGCAAACTAATGACATTCACATCAACCCCAGCTGTGCTTTGTGTGTAGAGCTAATTAACAAACAAAGTTACCTGCCAAACATTGACATTGTCTTTGAGAGCATGTTAGCATGCTGACTCATTTAGCCAAAGCACAGCTGTGCACAGCTGTTAGCATATCTGGAGACAGTTGAGGTATGTTCTGACCAAGTGCAAAGCAACATTTTTGCCTCGTGTGAATTTGACTGCTGGACTGTTTTCACTCCCCTTTTATTTGCCCCAAATGGTTAATATCACTGACTGCACAGACGTTAGCTCTTGCTAGCTAATAACTTTCTTCCTCTGTCTTTGTATATTTATAAAGTGGTGTCACTAAGTCTCAGTATAAGTATTAAGTTTTCTCTCAGGTTAAAGCATTGTTCTCTGTTGCACTGCCCAGGTCAAAATATCTCCCAAACATTGTCTTTCTATATGTTTTATATGAAATAGTGCTGCTTTCACCTCTTTACTCACCTTTAGTCACATTTTAGAGACTAAACAATAATTCTATGATAAGAACAAAATTATTTGTTGATAATGACAATAATCCTTAATTGCAGCCCTACCTCTTCCTTTTGGTTAATCTACCCTAAAGTAGGCTAATGTCTGTGGCGACACTCCATGTCTAAAGGAGCACCAGCATGCCACAGCTGCTTCTGAGACTCCCTGAATGCACCGTGATGTCAGCCTCCCTAGCTCTCTATTAGTACAGTACGTCTGACTTACACAATAAGCAATTGTACACTGTACTTTTCTCAATTACATTTACAGACCCTCACACACACACACACACACACACACACACACACACACACACAGAAGCAGCTGAGATGACACCAGCTGCAGCAGCATGTGTGGACCTGCCGTGCGACTGCTGACTGGATTGCGTAGGTGGTGGTGGTGGTGGTGGTGGTGGTGGGGCGAGAGGGGGGCGAGGGGAGGGTCATGGAAGACCTGTCCAGGCTTTAGAGCAGGGGGTCCTATTTTTACCCCCACTCAACACCCTCCTATCACGACAGCTGTCCCCACATCTCTTGTCTGTCCAATGTCAGGAATAGCTGGCCTATCAGAGCGCTCCCCCTCTCCTCAGCCCTGCTACCCCCCCCCCCACTCTCCCCTCTGCGTCTCCAGCCGCTCGCTCACCTCTTCTACTTTGGTCAGTTTTGAATCCAACTGGTGATTTCTGGAGACAGTTTGGATACAGGAGCCCTGAAATTACTTCACTCACAGGTAGAAAAATTCACGTTAACTTTTTTAGCAGAAGTGGGGTGTTAAGTAGAAAATCTGTGACAAGCATGGGGCCTCAATGCACCACAGCCAGTAGCACTATTTTTAGATTGGGGTTAGCTGAGGGGGGTAGCTTGAGCCGTTTTCCAACTGAAAGTAGCATTCTACAGTAACAGCCTGTGTGTCATTGTAACAGTTCCCCTTTTCCTACTCGTATGTTAACCTGTAAGAGTGCCACAATGTCAAATGGAGAAGTGTGTGGAAGGTTGGTCGGACTGCTTTGAAGAGATGGTTCATGTAAGCTTTGTGGTTCCATGCTCAGTGAGCGCTCATGTGCTGTGTATGATCTGGTGGGGAATGTAGTTGGGAGTGAAATTTAGTTAGCGTTTATATTGTAGCATTGGTTTTCTTTGCTTTTCTAACATGTGTTGTGTTGGTCTGTTTAGTACAGCAGATCATTGAAAATCAGTTTGATTATTTTATATTTGATTTTGCATGTATCTGCCATATTTTACTGTATATCAGTAGGTCAAAAATCCTAATTATAATAATTATGTTTTGCGCCATATTGCCTTATTTTCTAATATTATTCAGCCAAATGAAATGAATGGAATCATGGCCTGTTGTCACTGGACTACCTCAAGCTCATGTGATGTAGGAATTCACCTCCATGTTTTTGTTTCACATACACATTTATATTCACAAATCCCAATGATTTCTCCAGATACATCATTTGAAACATAATTGATCTTCATTTTGAGATCAATTATGAGCCTCCCAGAATTTGCAGCCAAAATGCAAGCAGTCAATAATAATGTCCACTCCAGTCTCCATTAATCTGGGGAAAAAACAAGTCATCTCTGCGATAAATTCTCTATAATATACTCAGGGCATTTTCACGTCTGTCTCGTTCAGTTTGGTTGAATTGAACCCTGGTGCATTTCCCCCCCCTTGGTGGGTGCTTCATTTGGGCAGGTGTGAACACAGCCGACGGACCAAGATCACCTTTTCAACAAGGTCTCAGCCTGGTCACAAACAAACTCTGCTACGATTCATAGCAACTCCAAAACAAACAAACCACAGGTGTGAAAATGAAATGCCCTCAAATTTCTGATATGTCAACTCACACTGAAGTAATCTGATCAGATGTGTTGTGTTGGTGAAATTCAGGAGATAGCGTTCATCCCAGGTGTTGATGTGTCTAATTTCCCTCTAGTATATTTGGACTGGGTTTAAGCGTCTGTCCTCGGGTCCCTTTTTGACCTAATGCCACGTTTGGTTAGGTTTTTCTCTGGCCCCAGATATTACTAGTAGCCTACAGACCGTCAACATTCTGTCAGCATGAAGCTACTTGTTTCCTGTAGGATGTCATGTGTGAGTGTGCTTTTTGTTTTGTAGATATATGAACTGATGATATCCCCGAGGACAGATTACCATGCAAACCTTTATCAGGGATCTAACTGATGTCAATTGTATGACAACTTCTGAAAAGAATTTCAATTTCAGTTTTTCTTAGTTTTGCTAACGTGTACGAAGACATTTTGGGTGAGATTTTAGGAGTCTCATCTCCAGTTTCAATCATATTCCAAGGTTAGCATGTAGTCAGTACATTTAAATGAAATGCAGTCATATCCTGTGTAAATCTGCTTCTTCCACTATATGCAGATAATATGGATGTGTGTCTGTTTCATGCTGCTCCATCATATAATAAATGGAACACACTGGGTGAGAATAATAAATATGAATTTAAAATTATTAAATCAACACTAAACAAGTAAAGTTATTACATTTGAAAGGTCTGCTTTTGCATATGTGGTGTATATGTGTGTAGTTGATTATTCTTCTAAGATGATGTGATTCATGAGTCAGACAGTTATGTCTCTATTCTATCAGTGTTCTCATATCACAGCAGAGTGACTGAGCAACATACTGTCATTGTGCTATAACAGTCTCCACTGTCTTTCCTGTGTTTGTGTGTGTGTGTGAATGGTGATAGAATGCTGTTTCTAATGGGTGTATCATTTGACTAATAGATGGTCTTTTGTGTTTGAATCTAGATTTCTATTAGGAAAGCATTAGGAGCCATTATACCGTACCTTCATGTTCAAGCAAGTTAATTTATGAGTTAAAACAAATGGAAAATAAGTTGATCCATTTCCTATCCAGACAAAGTAACGTGCTTACACTCCATGTATTCCAGGGCGACACTTAATCAGTTTGGTTTGATAACTGGTGTCCAGTTATGATACATACAGCCAAGTCTTGCTTATTTGTATAGCACAGTATCACAAACAAGATGAATGAGATGTATGTTGTATGAGTTCAGCACCCTCCTCAGTGGGGTCCTATTGGCCTTGCTGGCCTTTCTCTGATAGACTATGCTGGCTCACAAGCCCTACAGTACCTCTGTCTAATCCAAAAATAAGCATGTTAGTCAGTGTGCTAATTCAGTGACCCCCGATAAAGCCCACTAACCCAGAGCCAGACCTGGACAATGTCCGCTCCCTGTAAAAGCTGTTGTGGAGGGACATCAAGGTTGTTAATTTTCCTTTTACTTAGCCAAAGAGAAGCCGTCCCAGCCAGAGGTGAGTTGTTTCTGGTGTATAAATAAAACAGATAAGCCCCGACTTAACTCTCAGATTTATAATGTAAACTTCTGGGAAAAAAAATTCTCTGTCCAATCACATAAAACCTATGTTTCTGCTGTCACAAAATATGTCTAACTACTGTTCTACTGCCTCAGTATGACAACTCCTCTATCCTAGCTCATTGGCTATCATTGGCTGAACTTCTAGAAACAAAAAGAGCACAGCCGAAAAGACATTTGATGCAAGTTTAGCATGATGTATTGATGAAGATAAAGAGAATGAAATGAAAAGTAACTGTTGATGTGCCAGGACAGACAGTACGGTTAACATTATGGTCATCAAATAGTTTCTAAGCAGTTTTGAATAATCCTGTATATTATTTCTAGGGGATGATCTTGGTCTGGGGGTTTGGCCACAAGTATGCATCACCCTATGAAGGCTTGTGGCATTGTGTTCTTTGCTTTTTAAAAGATACCAGGGTCAAATGTTCAGTTTTTGTGTTTTTGTTCAGCAGTGTTTCTGAGGCTGTTGTGTAACTTGTGTACATTCTAGTTGGATGATAATCTTTCATCTCTGTTATTGAAAGTTTAACGTGATCTTTTTGAGTGTGGGTTACTTTAGCGATGTGTGTTTTTCATTTCTCAAACCTCGCTCTAATCTCCTGTTCATCCTCTCTACTTCTCCTACAATTTGTTCATTGCTTTGTCATTGACATGACATTCTGCCTACACTGGAAAGTTCAATGATCTCTGTAGCTTCATTTCTTTTCATCTGTCTATGTGTATTCTCACCATTTTTCCTCACCCAGCTCTCCTCCTCCTCCTGCTGCTCTCATCTCATCCATCACAGCCCATGACAGCAGATCAGCCGACATGGCATTCTCATCTCGCTTTTCCTTCTGGGAGCAAAAGGGAAGTCTCATTTGGACATTTCATGAAGCACTCTTACACTGCATGGTGTTACAGTGTTTTACACTGAGTATTAACATACGTGGCTTCAAATGTTTGCTCGTATCACGTTAAGAATTTGATGGCTCTCACTTTCAAGTTGTAGTTGCCAATTTGTTTGACTCACCTATGCAGTTTGGTGGACACTTTTTTTTACTAAAGCACTTAACACTGCTGTGAGTGCATCTGTTTTTACTTGATGACATAACTGGACTGAGTGTTTGTATCAAAAGAAAGAGGTTAAAGATGGCTATGACCAATAATGTCAGATTTTGCATGGTTTGTGGTTTGCACGGTGTGTGATGGACAACAGCCTTATGTAGTGTGGAGGTTTTGATCTATTTTTCTTTTTATATGGCCACCTTCAGATCAAAGAAGAAAACAAGCCAGAGAGCAAAAGTGTAAGTGACTATTGGGTTTTATTAGAGAGGCTTAGTCCTACTTGAGTACACATGTTTCTGTTTCTGGTCATGACAGAGTCATATTAGTGCTATCCTGTGTCTTCAGTGACTCAATTTAGGTCTTATGTCTTATCTAGATCTTCTTAATTAAGATCAAAATCCAAATTTCTGCATCATATATATGTTTTTGATAGAAATCTAATCAATTAGTTAATATTACACTATTCATTTAGATCAAAACAAAAACATGTTGGGGAAAGTAAATCAATAAAACGATATAGCATTTTTAAATGTGCCTATGCACCTCCAAGAGGTAAAGAAAGAACACCGCTGATGAAAATAGATCTTGAAGACAGTTGAAAAATCATCCAGCATGCTGTCTGAGCTGGAGTCCCACCTTAGCTAGTCATGTAGGTGTGCCAAGTGTTGGGGTGCTGCATCTATACTTGCCGGTAAAATGGGCCAACAGTTAGTTGTTCTTGTAAGAATATCATTTGCAGGTAGAGGTGTGCTGTAGATTTGTATGTTTTGCAATGCGGTAGATTTTTTGTACCAAGTTTCTAATGGTTCTCTAAAAGGCTCTATAGTAAGTATCCTGCACATCATCTTCAAGTATACCCTTTGCAGGCTTTTTTAAAGACAGTGAGGCAAGACATTCTAACAGTCAGACATTCTTTGTGGTGCTTAAATGAACTGTCACTTGTCACATATGAAGTTGTATGTTTTGTATAAACCCCCCAAAATGTCATATGATATTGCAAAAGGATGAATTGGTTTGTCTGTGAGGGTTGGAGTTAGTCTTCACCTCTTAACTCTTGCTAGTTTTTAATAATGATTAGATGCAATGACTGCAGACATATTGAGCTCAACATATAACAAACTGCACCAACTTTTTGGTCACTGAACATGTCAACTACCATGAAAGGACTAATGTCAAAATTAAATGAACCAGCTTTTTTAATTGTACAGGATAAATAAAAACAAGCAACCTTAGAAGCTCAACATAAATAAAGACATGATGCTTGGCTTTCCATTCATCACTCACTCTCTCATACCTCCTCTCTTTCCTCTTTGTGAGTAGCCAGACAGTGATGGGCTGTCCAACCGGGCCAAGTCAGTGCCAGCTCTAGACCCCGGCAGGGGGTTATTCCGGGCAAAAAGCCCCTCACCAGTTGCCCCTACAGAGTCGGCAAGGAGGGTCAGGAGTCCCTCCCCACCGAAAGTCAGGACACCTGTTACAGTGCCAGAGCGCTTCAAAAGCCCTGAACCACCACCTAAGATAGCAGATCGATTTAAGAGTCCTGAGCCACCAAAATCTTCACTGAGCCCAGAGCCAGTTATGAACAGTGAGCGAGAGCAAAATGGCATTATGGGTAAAAGTGCAGTCAATGGTACTGCCAACGGTAATATCAAAGGTCCATCCACCAGCACCAGCCTCACAGATCCTGCGGATGACCAGGGTCTAACACGCAAGAAGGTAGTGAAGGTGGTTCGTCGAGTTGTCAGGAAGGTCCTGCCCACAGGAGAGGAGGAGACCACTGCACCAACACAACCATCAGAAGCTTCACAAGTAGCCAAGCCTGGTCCTGAACCAGTTCAAGCGGTGCCAGCACCGGCTTCAGTGCCTAAGGCCCCAGTGTTCACTTTTAAACATGATGTCATCAAAACAGAAGACAAGGATGACATTTCTCGAGGGTTGAGTAACCTCATGGTCAGAGGCAGGACAAGGGAGCCCCGCCCACGAATACGTAAGGATGATCGACCGGAGAAATTAGAGTTAGAAAAGACAAATGAAGAGAAAAAGAAAGAGGAAAAAGTTGAATCAAAGGAGAGAAACGAGAAGAAAGAGGAAAAAGTTGAATCAAAGGAGAGAAACGAGAAGAAAGAGGATAAGCCCACCCCAAATCCACAAGAGGTCAATTCCAAACCTAAAACCTCTGCTCCAGTTATACAGGAAGTCAAATCTCCTGTGAGTGCTCTAACTGCTACTAGCATGGCTTCTGAAAAGTCCGTTCCATCTCCAACTTCTTCCAAGACCTCCCATTCCAGACCTTCATCTCTCCCACCAGTTGTTGGCTTTATCCCAGCGCCCAAGCCGTCAACTTTGTCTCCACCTCCTGGCTTCATACCTGCACCCAAACCAACTGCTGCCACTAAATCCACCTCTCCAAATCCTCCGTCAGCCGCCACAACAGCCAAGAAACCTTCACCCCTCTCTCCTCCATCGCGTTCCATCTCAACCCCTAAACCTTCTCCACTTGCAACTCCTGTGAGCCCTAATCCTCCCCGTCCCAGCATCGCAACTCCCGTGAGCCCTAATCCTCCCCGTCCCAGCATTGCAACTCCCGTGAGCCCTAATTCTCCCCGTCCCAGCATTGCAACTCCCGTGAGCCCTAATCCTCCCCGTCCCAGCATTGCAACTCCCGTGAGCCCTAATCCTCCCCGCCCCAGTCCTGGTCCACTGTCTCCCCCTCCAGGGATCATTCCCGTTCAACAACCTGCTGTCAAAAAACAAGAGGTACTGTGTCCACACGTAGCATGTCTAGGCAACATTTGGGACCTTGTTGTGGAAAGTGCATGGGAATTTGAAGTGCATGTCTGAACTAAAAGAGCACTTACAGACACCATAATGTGTGTAACCTCAGTGTGGCGAGTTTCTTGAGTTATTTAGGAAAAGTTAACTGAGAATGCTTTTTCTTTTGAGGCCCTGGTGGAAGGGCCAAAGGATGGTGATGATAGTTGGTTGAATGGTCAGTCATTAGGTTCCTTGGTAATTTTTGTCAATGGGTACAGGCCTGGTTGGATCTCAGTTTCGGGTCTATGTTGAAGTCTAGATTGCCAAGAAAATATTTGGTTTCCAGAAGGTGACTCCTTAATGATTTTGGTGGCTCCCTGGCTTTTCATCTTGTGCCACCTTCAGATAAATGTTTTTCTTCATCAACACTTCTATGAAAAGGTATCTCCTGAAGTTATGGCTGGATTGTCATGACATGCGCTCTGCAGCTTTTTGCTCTCAAGGTGAGGGGATGTAAATGACCCAATGCCTTTTCTTATATTATATTTTAAGATCAATGTCTGTAAACTTGTACAAATAGAAAGCAATCAGTGCATTATACTCCATGTTTTCCCCCGATGCATTTAGTCTGTTGGCCATTAGTATTTCAGGCTTGATCTTTTTGCCTTCAATTTTTAGACACTGAACAAGTCCTCTCCCTCATCAGTTACTACTTTAACAGTAGCTGTAGATGGAGGAGGAAGTATTCTTTACATTCCGCAATGGCAATTTCCCATCCTGGTGCCCTTTCAGTCAAAAACCCTTAATTTCCTTCTCCACTCACTCATTTCCTCACAAACATGGTTTTACTGTCAAGTTAATGACTTGTTTATTTGTCAAAGACTACAGAGGTTTTTGTGGTTTGGCAGTTTTTAGGAACTTGCTTTTTTTAAGATTTATGAGCCTTACAACCTTTTCTTGGACAAAGTCTACCATCAAAACAACCAGGGAGGACAGTTGCTTTTTTTTCCACCCATGAGATCTCTCTCACACAGCAGAATGTAGCTCATAAGCTTTGTTTACAAAGGCAGAATCCCAGCAGAGGACTCTTCCAAACGAGGGACTCCAGTGGCCTAGAGTTTCCAGACTCTAACAGTAGAGCCACATACTGTAGAGCCAATTACCAGTGTGCATCCTGGCAGGGCAACTCAAAGCCGAACCCATGAACAGGCACAAAGATAGCACAACTCTCCACAAAGTTTACAGATGGCAGACATTGTTACAAAAAGCTGTTTTTTCCCCTGGATTCTCGCTGAATTTGTGCAGCTACAGACATCACTGGGTCTTTGTTTACTATAAAGTCTCAACTCATGCTGCCTCAGACCAGTACAAGAATCTATTGCTAGATTGAAAGGTTACCTTTTACAGTTTTGTGTTGTGAGAGGGATGTAGTAGATTAGAAATCCACAAAAACATTTTTTATTTGCCAGAAAGATATTGACTTCAGATACAGACACACATCTTTATGACATGAATTCAACCTCCATGTTGTATTTGGTGGCAAAATATATGTATGTGCAAGTTGCATTATAATCTAGGTTAAAGCTGCTCGTATATCTCAGTATAACTGGAATACATTTATGCTGTATTTACTATCATGTTCAGCTTAGATTGTCTTGCTCTTATCCAAAGGGATTGAATATTGATGTGTTAGAGATTGACTGTTTTCTACTGTGCACGTTGTTTCCAGCACCATCTGTTATTTACTGTTTTGAGAGAACTACTGACATGGTCTTTTTCAAATCAGATTGCACAATAACCTAAACAGTTTTTTGTATTCTTGATGACAGAAGTGTGTGTGTGAGTGTGTGTGTGGAGACAGATAGTCAGAAACATAATTGAAGATACTGTGGTTGTGACTGACAGGGTGTATGACTTGTAAGATAACACATCCACTTAATTTTTTTGTGTGGCACTTTTACTCGTTGTTAATCTTGCTTGTGTATGCAGTTCATACATACTAACTGACTGCTACGTTTGCAGTGCATCATGATCACGTGTTTGCTCATTAGTCATAGGCTTTGCATTATCTGTATCAGTGCGCTTAGTGTCAATGTGTTGCTGCTTTGACCTGTAGGAGGCACCGCTCAGTCCCACCGAGGAAGCTCAGAGACGCTTGATGAGGATCTTCGGCGCCCCTGTAAATTACCCTGCTACCCATCTGTATATTATTGATGTCTTGTATCGGCTTTATTTCTGTCACTGTCTGTCTAAGTCTACTCCAATACCCCCGCCATCCCCCAGCCCACCTTCCTCCAATCAATGATGCTGGGTGTGGTCAGAGGTAAAACAGATTTGATACTTTCAACCACAGAGGGGTAGGGAAACTCTGCTTTTAAGCCTGGTTTTAAATTATTCTTATAAGTGATACCTACCATGGTATGAACACTATAGCCAAATGTCATATCCCCTAACCTACACTACCCACTTAAATTGCAGAAAATGGCAAGAACTAATTGTAAAGTGCCACTAAGAGCTCATGAAATGGGGATTTAATCCCTGTCCCAGACCCTGGAACAGTTTTTTCCCCTGAAATACTACATAGGGTGATCTCATACTAATAACCAGGAATAACCCCATCACAACCCTAAACAATTGTGCTTCCCTGCTGCTAGTATAAGATACATGGCATTGATCAAATAAAAATGTTGCTTGGTTGAACTTTGATAAGCAGCACTTCAGACTGAATGAAATCAACCCTGCTGATGCTCCTCCCCATGAAGATCAGCATTATGAGCTTTTTGTTTCTGTGTTGTGTTGTGCTATGTTTGTTTCTACATCTCAGAGTTGGCTTGGAGAACCTCATCCTCCCTAACTTAAACAGTGATTGCTCCCTTTGGCTGTTTACCATTGGCCTGCATGCCTAGCATGCTTAGTTTATTGGTGTATATTTACAGACACACAGCAGAGGAAAGTATTAGCAGGGTGTCTGTTGCCCTCCTGATGGGGGCAAAACAGCAGAACAGTTGGTCCACCAGTTGTGACTCATGACGGAGTGAAATTTTATCCCTATCGCTGGTGTACCCAGTCTAACCCAGGAATACTCAAACACAAATCTTAAAAACAATTGTGTGTGTATATGTATATGTGTTATTTATTTATTTTTTGAATAGGAGTCCAATTTTAGTTTGTTTGTTTTAGTGTTGGACCCTTTGGTTTCTATCAAATACAATTTGATAGAAACTTCTATCATTTCAACTGAACAACATCACATTCTATCTCAAATGTCATTTTCTGTCTGAATGAAATATTTTTAAAAACTGAACATCTAGGATATAGGAGTGGAAAGAGCATCTGGAAGTATTTCTTTCTCACTGTAAACTCCCTGTAATGATTTCTTTTCATGGTATTCTCAGTGTTCCTTATGGAAACACGTGAGTCTCTTATAAATGAATGATAATATAGATTTATGTTATAAGGTAACACTTAACTTTAACTCCCCTGATTTAACACTTACAAACAGTGTATAAGTAGTTTATAACACACTTTAATGTAGTTGTTAGCAGATAGGAGTATGAATAACTATAACTCCTCCTGTGGGCACCAACAAGTGTTTGTTGCTGTATAAACAGATAATGAACGACAATATAGTAAAACACAGTTGTAATAATTTAAAATACGTCTTAAGAGAAGTTATAATCTTCAAGTATGCCTATAACTACATTATAGTCATTGTAAATCATTTACTCAATGTTTGTATTCTGCTTATATATGCTAAACAGTGGACTTAAAGTGTTACCTTTACCTTTAACTTGAATCATTTCAACTTCTTTTCTATCAGTTAGATATAGTGGATGGCTCAAATGACTATGATACCCATGAGCCTCTTCTGCAGATTCACTTTGTTGTAGTAGAAGAGTTCATCCACGATAGACCCTTAATCTGAAAGTGCACGGATGTAAACTACAGGTTTCTACAATGTCATTTTTCACTTCAGCTCACTGTTAGAGGTGGAAGTGCAACCAGATTTGGTTGATGTTTCAGCTAAAAATGCTCTTTGCGAGTCAATCTCACCTTTATGTACATAGTCGTGTACCCATAACAACACTGTGTACATAACAGTTTACTCATCTGATGATTCATACTTGGCAGAGTTTCATGTCCATCCAAGTGGTGAAGTGCTTCAACTGTCAGTCACCTAACTGCAAATCTGAACTGGGAACTAAAACCAGACACACCATCCCTCTTACTTCTGGAAGCTGATCTGCCAAAACAGATTAAATGGGCATGTAGGGTACAGACCTATGATGATGTAACACCATTCATTTTCATAACACCAAATGAATGATTGCTCAGTTCTTATCTATCTAGTGATGATTTATTCTTTTTAGTTAATGGCAGTCCACACTGGCTCAGCTCTTCACCTTTATTCCAGGCTTTCCTTCCATGTACCATCTCTCTAATGTGTCATTCTGACAGTTAACAATAACTCAAGCTGGTCTATACCTCTCTCTGTATAGGATGATCAGAATAATTTTCACCCAGTGTAACTCAATCACATCCATTTTTCACTTTTCTATTACTCTATTGCTCCTTTTTTTGCTTCTATGCACTGCATTTCTTCATCCAAAGTTCCACGTTGACCTTGTCTTTTCCTTTCCCTCCCCTTCTTCCCCTCATTCTCTTTCCTTCTCTCCATGCCCTATTCACAATGCTTTTGCTGGCTGTGATTGTCTCTCTGTGGCTGCTTTGTGGCTAAGTTGGAGCCGGCAGTCAGTGTTTCGTCTTCTGTCCAAGCCCCCGCCCCGGCAGCCCCACTACCCCAGGGCCCTGTCCAGGTACCGCAGCCCTCCAGCCTTCCTTTGGGCCTCCTAACTGGAATTTGTACTCGTGTGGCTTGTTTGAGTGTAAGGCCCCTACTTTCCCCCTTTACCCTGTCTGCAGTACTTCTAACATCTGTATTAGGCTGCCACCAATACAAAAAACTATAAGATTGAAGGCAGTTAGTCTTCTTCTGATACATTAGATAAGATGTGGATTGTTTTATCTGTTGTAGTGTTGAACAGTGCTTTAGTGCTTGTGAACAGGAAACTCTTAATATGACTTGATACCAGAACCACTTTTTCACTGATCAGATTCCAAGTGATATTTTTAATGTTTTATTATTAGTCTTACTTTAATTATGATCCTGGTTGTTGAAATATTTCTCTGACCAGGTTTTACTTAAATAAGCTACACGTGTCATAAACCTGTGTTTGTACTGAATGCACAGAAATGGCATTTCTTGATGGATTTGACTGTCAGTCCATTTTGCTTGACCCCAAAAGTCTGATCTCAGTAGTCATTGAGATTCTTTACTTCACCAGTGAAGTGAGAATTATTCAGTCTAAAGCTTTTTGGCAGCTTTTGATAGAGGTTGAGGTTGATAGAAGCCACCTGCATGGACTTAACAACTCTCTGTGTTGCCTCTTTTTTGAGGTTTTGGCATGATAATGGAGCTGTATACCATTACAGACACATGTGCAGTGTCTCCACACCTGCGTAGGCAGTATCTAACTGGGATCTGTGTGAGTGTGGTGTGGCTATTCATTAAGTTCAGGTGCTCCCAGTACATTGTTTTGTGTCACAATGAATCTTTTTATGACCCCAGCTCTTTTTTTGTTGCCATACAACCATTTTATTTCATGAATCTGTAAACATTTCACAAGTGAAAGTGGAGTATTAGAGCAGGTCTACCATGAAGGGATCAGAACAGGTGCTTTCATAGATTGTAAAGTGCTTGCAGAGGTGCTTGTAAAGTAAACAGGATTTCTCTCTCACAGGTGTGCTGGATAAGTATGACAGACTACAATCTGCCGATATGCAGATGATACCTCTGTTTATGTGTGCTTATCTAATTTATCCTACCTGTCTGTATGTGTGTCTGTATAACATTTGTTGCTCATATATAACTGTGACCTTTGACCTCTTCATGCTGGCCAAATCACCAGGGATCAGTGGAAGAGGACCCTGTGGCCCTCCTTCAGGCATCTCATGCTGCAGCTAAGCAACCCCAGGTCTGGCCTGCACTGTGCCTGAGTGTGATTCACCACCAGCTCATCTTAAAAACACAACCGTGCCACCGGCTTGATTTTTTTTCCCCACCCGCGTTCTGTGAAGAACCCCCCTACTCTGTCTCTGATTGGCTAGTACTTTTTGCCTTCGTTGGTTAGGTTTAGGCATGAAGAGTGAGATGATTAGGGTAAGGGTAAAAATATCAGGGTCAGAGCCAATCAGAGGCAGAGTAGAGTGGGTCTTTAGCAGAATATGAATATAAAAAAAATGCATCACACCATCACCCTGCACTGTGGAGTGCTGTGCTGTGTTGTGCTCTCTCCCTTTGCTTGCAGAGTGCTTTGTTCCCTATTCACTTTTTCCCATGAACATTATGTGAAATTAGAATCAATAATTATGCCTTAATTTGTGATTTTGGGTGTACATTCCAAAACATTTTCTTTACTGTTTATTTGCTTATTCCTAAAATGTGTTTATGTGGTTTTATTTTTATTGTGTCTCATTCATAGTTTCTCCCACACCCAAACATGCACACACACACACACACCACCACGAAGGAGCGTGCAGTGCTCAGTGGAAGTGCGAGAAACCTTTCGAGTCCACTTTCATTCACTGCATGGTCATCCTCTTCACAAGCTTTTCCTTCATAACCTTTCAGCATGTGCAGAACAGCTGTCTCAGAAAGACCCAGTGTGACTTTGAGTGGTCCAGTGACGTGGCTTGATAACAACAATCTCCTTGTCCCGGCTGTCCAGTCATTTTTTTGTTGATGTCTGTTTTGTTCTACAGGTGAAGACCGAGGAGCAGATCGCAGCGGAGCAGGCCTGGTATGGATCAGAGAAAGTCTGGCTGGTCCACAAGGATGGATTCTCCCTGGGTGAGAGGACATTGCTCGACATATTTGCACTGTGGTGTAGCATTTCCTGCTTTACCATTCCAGTGTAGGACATTTCAAACACTTCATTTTAGAGGCATATTAAAAAGCAGTAACTGGTGCCTAAATGATGATTTTTGTGTATTAAACAAATCTCATTTCAAAGACATTAGTGTAATTTTGTTACTGCAAACATGTGTAGTGACAAAAATGTAATATTCTGAATTGTGTGAGTTTCTCAACAGAGTTCTGTTTCAGCAGTAATGAACAATTATTCCTGCTCATCACTGTACAGTATATCAACTGAAGAAGAGTAACAAATAAAATAATAAAAAATCTGAACAAAATGTTAAGAAATGAAAAATGTTAGCAGATCAATATGCATTTAGCATATTTCTGGTAAATGGAAGAGTGTTAGACCTCCAAATATTTTGCTGAATAAATTTTCCTTACTGTTTCTGAAGTGAAATATTCAGCGAGCTGTGTTTTTGTTCATTTTCCTGTTGATCTCACATCACTGCTGGATTTAAATATATTCCCTTTTCTTTTAATACTACATAATACTAGACTCCCAGAGAAGTTCTGGTAAAATCTAAGGAATGGTATGATGTGAAGTGCACCTGGAAAGCATGTGCTATGAGGTATAGGTGTGGAGTTGTTTGAACACTAGTTAATATTGTAAGAAAGTTAGCATGTGCTAATATGAAGATTTCTCTCTGTTTATGATTTTATTTCAGTGTGGAAATAATAGACAACGATATATCTGATGACTCAATTGACAAAAATACATTTTCTGTCAATCGACTAATAACAATTTTTTTTTTTTTTTTTTTTGGGAACTGCATGATGGAACCATTTCTTAACAACAGTTTATCCATCCCCCAGCATGTCTGTGCATCAGCTATAGCACCATGCTGCTGCAAAAGAGTTCTGGCACATAACTCTCCATAAAACTAAAAATCTATCTTTTCTGTTTGTGTACAGATCAAACAAGCTCGATGCAACATGTAAATCACTGAACTTCAGAGGTGTTTATAGGTGTATCTTTAAACTTTGGACAGAGCCAAGCTCGCTGCTTCTGCCTCCTCCTCTTCAACTTAACATACATACATTCTCACCTCACCTTCAGAAAGAAAGCACATATGTGTGTTTCCTGAAACATGGAACTTTTCTTTTAATGTTTTTTTAAAAAAAAAGCCTCACACTGTGTGGTTGTGATCAATATACTTTTAGGTTTGTGATTTTCCTTTTTCTGTGTGAACATGTTTAACCCTTTACCACCCACCCTCCTTTTGGAGCAATCCATGACTTAAAAAATCAGATCTACTGATACATGTTAATATTCATGGCATTGATGGAACAGTAGGTGTTAAAAGGTTATCACTAATAGCTTTCTGTCAGCAGAGGGAAAAGGTTCTGTTGTCTCTCCTGATTATAAGTGACCTGAGAGATTGACTTCTCTCTTTGTGGTTTTCTGTAGCTTCAAAGTTTGAAATAAACTTTCCTTGCTGTAGTTTTGCATTTAATTCCAGTTAGCAGGCTAACAGCTAACAGTGTTGTTCTGTCTTTTCTGTGCTCAGCCACCGTGGTGAAGACAGAGCCTGGCTCCCTGCCAGAGGGTAAGATGAAAATCAAACTGGAGCATGATGGGACAATACTGGATGTGGACGAGGATGACGTAGAGAAGGTGAGTGGGAGTTGGCTACAAATGTTCATTGTTACAGTTTGTGGTTTAGTTTGTTTATTGAGCAGGGACCAATACAATAGAGGAAAAGTCAGTGCAGAGCTAACCTGAAGCTACATGGCATCAACAGTCTCCAGGCAGCAGAAAAGAGCTCTTCTCTAAACCTGTCCCTTTGTCTGAGAGAACCTCAGAGGCAGAGATTCACACAGCCACTGATGGCCACAGAGGACGCTGACAGCTGCCAGGCATGATGGGATAGGTGGAGGACAGGTTCAAAGGGACTGTTGGGTTGTTTGAAATCTTAAGATCTGTTAACTGGGACCAAACAAATTAATGCTTTTGTCAAGATTTTGACTAACGTTCCAAACATCAGTACCCAGAAGAGAGAACAGGGACAAAGTCATTCGGTTGACGTAATATCATCCTACATTTTTATAATTGTCAACAAGTCTATGTTCAAAACCAACGATGAATTGATCTACTATCAAGCATCGTGAATGTATCAAAGCCTGATGTATCTTATTCTTCTGTGCTGTAGAGCTCCGTAGTTGTCCAAAAACTATTAAAAACACATCAGTGAGTCACACTGTTGCACTGGATGACATGTTCCTTCATTACCATGAAATCACACACTGTAGTTTATTTTGACTCAATCCCACACATACCGTCCTGCTGCCAGAAATACTCACCAGAACACCAAATGTGGATTAATTCACCTCTGAAAATGAGTCCAGACAAAACACAATTTCCTCCTGTTTGAGCAACATTTCTTAAAAGCTACAGTGAGTAGTTGTTTTAGGAAATTACTGAACCTTTTTTTTAAAAAAATAAACCAAATATAGTACCAGTCGAAATTTTGGACACACTTTCCCATTTGGGAAACTTTTGATTGCTATTGTATGTGTGAGCTGTTTTTACAGATTTACATCTTCAGTAGGAAACAATGGGCTTGGAGCTGAGAGCCACAGACAGAGTAGACAAGTCAGAAAGTATTGGGAGATGGACTTTGGTTTTTTCATTTGTTGTCAATAAGAAAAATAGAAAAGATCAGACTTAATATTTCAAGGAGGGAGATGTGCTTCAGGCACTGAAGGGACTGATCAAATGTGTGATGTGGCCTTTGAAAACGAACATGAACATCATTTTTTTTTTCATGCTTTGATATCTACATATACACATGATGGAATGAGGGTCATTATTCCTAAAGAAATGATTGTCCATACCTGTAAATCATCATAGTCTGAAAAGATAGGACCCATTGTGGTACTGCACTGTACAAGTGTTGTGCAATAAAATGCTCTCCATATCCAACAAAGTTGGTATAAGGCACATGTTCTCAGGTAACAAGAATCCCAAGGACTCCAAACATGTCTCACAAGGGACATATTTGTATTAAAGAATGAGAAGAATCATGATCATTGTTGGACAACTGATAAAAGAAAACCAGCATCTTTCAAATAAGGCTGCAGCACACTATCCACATGTCAGAAATATGTACAGTCAGGCTTTCACTGCAGACACAGATGGACTGCAGCACTAACACTGGTGACTTAACACCTGCAGTTAAATGGCTAATCAAATAAATGAATGACTGACTCTGTTTGATTAAGGAGTTGTAAATCTGGAGGCAGATTGGTAATAACAGGGAGGAGGACATCTGTTTTAATTGTGTCAACTACTTGTATTTGGGGTTTTCCCAGTACCTCTCCCCTAACCCTCAGGTCTTTAAACCCAGGTGCAATTTTGTCTCTAGATACCACTGGAACTTAGACCAGCTCAAATTTCAACTAGTAGTCCAGGGGTTTTCCATGATCAGGTTGAAAACTCTGTATCTGGTTACTCATTTATGCCTCATTCATAGCCAGTTGAATGCCACTGTCTGCTCTCTCTCCATGTGTAGGCCAACCCTCCATCATATGACCGATCAGAGGATCTGGCTTCATTGCTGTATCTGAATGAATCCAGTGTAATGCACAGCCTGAGGCAGCGCTATGGGGGAAACCTCATCCACACCTACGCTGGACCCAACATGGTGGTCATCAACCCCCTCAGCACACCCTCCATGTACTCTGAGAAGGTAAGGCTTACGCTTAGAACCGCCAACAGCTGGTGTCATTAAAAATTCAAAAGTGATCAAGTGTCACCCACATCTGTCACCACCACCTCAGCACCAGAGCCTCACAGTATTACTAGCAAGTACCAGAATTTGTTCTACAGTGTGTGCCCATACCTTGATTTATAAATGCAGGATATTTAAATCAGTGTTCTTTAATTAAACACACATTCAACTCAACTGTGCCTGTAGACTTGACTGAAACAGTAAGTAACTCTAACCAGGCAAAAAGCTGCAGTAAGCCATTTTTGACCAGCAGGTGACAGAAGGCCTCCAAAACACTCAGGAACCAAGCAACATGTGCATTCTGTTTGAATCTTCTCTCTGTCCAGCTTCCTTTCTTTTGTTTAAGCCTTGGTTTTGTTTTAACCAGGGGATGACTTTTTGAAATTGGCTATTAGGTATTAGGTAGATGTTCTTATGTCCATTTTCAATTTACACATACAAAATCTGATTCTTCTGCAAGGGCCAACAATTTGTAATAAAAGCTGAAATATTACAAGAAGTTTAAACTCTTGACCCAAAGTTCAAAGTTTGATTTTTATTAAAAAGGGAAATGTAGTAAAGGCTGATGCAAACAGGTTTTCAGATTTTGCTTCTTCTTTTTACGGTTGACAGTCGTGTCATACTGCCACTCACTGTAGCAGGCCTCTGCCAGGAAGCATGAAAAATGAAGGATAAAATGAGCTAAGGTGTTGAGGGGTGGACAGTACAACAGCAGCTCCGCCTGTTGAAGTCTGGACAGCTGCTCTTGGTGAATGTCATCATAGTGGCTGATGCAGGAAGCAGCAATGAAACGTCTGGATGCATCAGGGTTACTGGTGCTCAATTATATGATTGTTCTAATTATATTTGCATAAAGGTAGTAGATAGACACACCATCTATTCACATTTTATTTTCCAGACAGTAATTCACTTAAAGCTGCTGCAACATCGTAATGGAAACAATATTGTTACCTCCCACCACCATCTTTGCAGTTTTTAGTGCCAGAACATTCATATTTGTGCTTCATAACCCTGTCCCTTATTGTTCTCAGTTATGTGAAATGGCCACAGACTTCACACTATTTGTTTGTATAACCATTTAGTGTATTGTATGCTACAAGTGTATGAAAATAAATAGAAGACAGTATTTTATCAGTGGAATGATGTTTTTTGTTTCATTCTTTTTCTTTTGAGTGTCTTGTGGAGGCTGTTATAGCAGCTTAAGTTTAAAATTAAAGAACACTTAATATTATTCAGGCCGTCTTAAATGTTTTGTTCATTACTGGTAATGTGAGGGTTTCCAAGATAAACTTCCAGAATGTTAGATTGACAGCTCTGTGGTTATATACACTGTAAGCCTCTTTTACTTTCAGTCCTTCCACATGCTGTATGGAACTGATAACTATCCGGTGTTTTTTCCTCCTCCCTCATCAGGTGATGCACATGTTCAAGGGCTGCCGGCGTGAGGACTCAGCACCTCATATCTACTCTGTGGCCCAGACGGCCTACCGCAACCTGCTCACCACCCGGCAGGATCAGTCCATTGTGCTGCTGGGCAAGTCTGGCAGCGGCAAGACCACCAACTGCCAGCACCTGGTCCAATACCTGGTCTCCATCGCTGGCAGCACAGGCAAAATCTTCTCTGGTGAGGATTATTGTCTTTAAACTTGTAATGCTTTCGATTACATGTATACCACTAGAAGCTGTCTGTGTGCTGGAACTTATCAAATACCTCGTCTTTTCAAATATGCAGTAAGTTAAATGTAGACAAGTTGCTCAGCACTCAGCACTCAGGACAGGACAAAACTATAGATGATAAACAAACATAAGAAAAAAGTTGACATTGATCCCCATGAACAAATAGTGAAAAACATATTTTGTTTTTCGTGACTCAGCGGAGAAGTGGCAGGCAGTCTACACCATCCTGGAGGCTTTTGGTAACAGTCCTACTGCTATGAACACCAACGCCAGCCGCTTCTCCCACGTAGTGTCCCTCGACTTTGACCAGGCTGGGCAGGTGGCCTCCGCCTCCATCCAGGTACACACACACACACACACACACACACACACACACACTATAAACTAAACAAATGAAGGAAAGCAAAACGGCATCGTCACTGTAATCCACACACTCTTTCACATACAGTAGTGAGTAAAGTCGTATCCTGTTGTTTGATCCCACTCAGACGATGCTGCTGGAGAAACTGAGAGTGAGCAGACGACCTGAAGCTGAGTCCACCTTCAACGTCTTCTACTACATGATGGCCGGAGCTGACAGCAGCCTAAAGTGACTACTCGAACACTTCCATTCAAATAATTACACTATTTCAAATATGTCACTTTTTCCCCCCACGATCATACATATTTTTTGTTCACAGACAAAGAGGCAGTTTTTTTTCAACTTTGTAGAGTTTACTGTCCTTGTTGCCACCATATATCCATCCACTAAATCATCCACATTTAGAGGTTTTTCCTCAGTTTCTTTTCAAGGCAAACTTTTTTTTTCCTGTTTCTGTTTTTTTTTATTGGTTCAGGAGCACACAGAATTTCAGCCAAAATAGACCCGACTTTAATAATAGGCTGTGGGAGAAATCTCTCCCTCGTTCACTTATTATTTCCTATCTCAAACATTCTCAGTAGTTTATTCTAGAATGAGCAGCAAAATCAGAGTTTGGGTGCTTGTGAATCCTCGTTGTTTTGCATCACAGGACAGGTACAGTGTCATTTATACACCTACAACACGTAAAGCATTACTTGGTTAGATTGTTTTGTTTTGGGATGAAGTATATTAAAGGCATAGTGCATACATTTCAGAAGTCAGACACTACAATGTCAGAGGTAAATGTAGAGCTCTGTAACACAGTTGTTGTTGTTGTTGGTATTCAGTGTGTTTTGATGGAAACAATGATTATGTGTCTAGTTTTATTAGATAACCAATCAGTAACCATAAGATGTGTTCCTGGCTTAACATTGGCACGTAGAATTTTAAAGATCCTCTTTCAGACTTGTTTTAAGACATCTAAAATATTATGCTTTGAATTATAATTTGTGTCTAATGTTTTTTTCCACAAAAACAAATTGATTTACCTGGTTAGAAATTCTTTACAGTTACACCTTCTCCTTCTCCCTCATTAAAAAATCAGACTCTGAATATGCGCATTTTTGATTTAAGATATTAAACTATCAACATCTTCTGCTTCACTGAAACGTTCTCAGTGTATGTGCACTGGGGGATTCACGTTTACTGTTCATGTTTGTATGTTCTGGAGCATGATGGGGTCCAAGCTAGTTATCACAGATAAGCTCATAAGTAATCACCTTAAACTCAGATTTAAGAATCCCCCTCTGGACACGCATCATTCTGCACAGTCATTCCAAATCACCATAACATTGAATATTGAAATTAAAGTGACCATTGAAAATATGTACAGCAACATCCAAAAGACTTCAGCATGTCTCAGTTCAGTGGCACAAGCAACTTGGTGATCTCCATGGTAACGTACCTCCCTCCTCCTCTCCTCCAGAACTGAGCTGCACTTTAACCACCTGGCTGAGAACAGTGCTTTTGGGATTCTACCACAGGCTAAGGTAATCACAGCAGCTGCTTTAGCTGACAAGTGTCTGATTTTGGGGCTCAGTTGAAGATTTTCTTAATATATTCTGCTCAGCCCAATATGGTCTTTATTGATAAACCCAATATACACATATAGTTGTTTGCTGCTGCAACATTTCAGCTTCCTCAGTGTGATCAGTAATGTTTGATTTGATCTTGTCTCCTCCAGCCTGAGGACAAGCAGCGAGCCTTGCAGCAGTTCACCAAGCTGCAGGCAGCCATGAAGGTGCTGGGCATCTCTGGTGAAGAGCAGAAGGCCCTGTGGCTCATACTTGGGGCTATTTACCATTTGGGGGCAGCAGGAGCCACTAAAGGTAGGAGCTTGTCAATGACTGATTGCAAATTCATCAGACCCTTAACAGAAGGACACTGTGTTTCTGGAAGACCCATTGCTCATACTGGCCTTTACATGATGAGAATGTAGATGTCAAAACTGTGTATGTGTCTTGACATTTTGCTGTAGTTCACAGCAGCACTGTGTACTCACTGTGCTGTAGAGACAGGTTAGAGGCTTTACAGGATAACTAACAAACATCAAAATACCTGGTCAAAATATTTCTGCCACATATTTAGTAAGCAAGGTTAAGGTTAATCCTTCAGAGGAGCTGAAGGCCAGACTAAACCTGCTCCTCCTTCCCAAATGAGATGTTCCAGCTTCATGAATACCAAACTAACTGTATTCAGGCAGTCATCATTAATGCATGAATTCAGAAAGTTTGTTCCCTTCAAACAACCTACAAATTATACATACCGATCTGAACCAGAAGCAGCTTCCACCACACCTGAGTTTATAGTGTAAGCCATAGTCCAAAACAACATGCTTATAATTTATAACACTTTATGGTCAGTGTTGGGCAAGTTACATGGAAAATGTAATCACGTACACACACGTATTATTCATTTAAAAAGGAATCACATTACTAATCATTCCACAGCAAAGGCTGGTTGCAGGTTTACACAGATTAAAACATTGAATCACAATTGCACCTCGTTAATAACAAAAACTGAGAAAAAGCCTTTAAAGAAAGTTAACTTTAAGAAGATTCCAGGGACTAATGTTGGTTCATCATATCATATATATAGAATTAATAAAATCTAAATAAACTAAAGAAATGCATGACTTTTACCAAACACATCATCTCCTTTGTCTTTCACCACAACATCCCAGAATCACCTCCTGTGCTTGAATCTTCAGTCTATGGTCTATGCTCAGTTTAAGTCCAGGATTGTGATGTCACTCACTGTGTCACATCCCCTTTATTCTCTCATTAAATGACTCAGTCTGATGTTTTTTTTTTCAGGCTATGGAAATGGAAAAAGCACTGTAAAATCAATTCACTCTCATTCATCAAGGCTTTTAATTAGATCAGCAGTTCAGAGATATTGGCCATTAGTGCTCACTTCATTCATAAGGCATGCCAGGAAAAACTGATGCTCTCTTGTCTTGCATTGTGCAAGTGTAAATTCTGGAAAGTCTGGGTGTTCAGTGTACTATAGACTCTAAAATATATATATATTTTTAAACAGTGAGACGGTTGCAAATGCTATTTACTTACTCCACCATATTCATCAGTCCTCCTGCAGGTTCAGACAGACAAAGGCAAAGAGTGTGAATATCATGATCAGAATAATCAAGACCAACAGTATGCAGACTGGATACAAGAATCTATAAAACACGATGCACCCATGTGTATATATGATCTTTGTGAGGATGTTAATGTTCAGTTTTTGTTGAGACATTTTACATTTCACCTTTTGAAATATGATACATTCTCGTAGATTTAAAAAACCAACAGTATAGAAGTTGCTACATATATCATATATCAGTGTGGGACTTTAATTTGTACCAGAGTGATTTGTCATTTCAGCTTTGCTAATATATATGACATAATAAATATCTATAATTTATACATTTTCAGTAGGCTAGAATACTGACATAATGCACAGTAATACAATGGTCTGATTTGATACACAGCAAAATCCTGAAAGGAACCTCTCTGCTGTCACTGACATGTAGGAGAATATCACTGCCTTCACATGCTGCTTTTGTAAATACAGCACAGCATGGATAGTGAACACTGAACTCTGGTGGAGGGCACTAGTAAACCACTACTTGTCTTCACATGTTTGTCTCTTAAACATTCAGATTTATTCATTCCAACCTGCCAATCGCTTGTCTGTCCTGCCAACCATGTGTTCATGTCCCTCACCTCATCATAACATCAACAGTGATTACAGCATGGCCCCGATCAAATTACCATCAGCCATACAGAAGGATTCCAAATTCTTTTCACACATGTGAAAACATCAGACCAGAGTTGACTTTCTAGCAGCTGCCACTAGGTGTCAGGCTTGACATTTAAATCCACACACTCACAGCGAGGAGCATGCTGTTTAACCTTTAACCTCACACTGATGTATGTCTGATGCATGTTTGAGAGATGGTAGAGAGATAAACATTTCAGTTTGTAGTGCAGAGAATACTGGTCAGCTTAAATTGCTGCTTCAACCAAATTACAAAATAGCTCTTTTCTTACTCTAGTGGTATCTAGCCATTCAGATATATATGGCATTTGTTCTACCAGCCTTTGGTCATAAGGCCTGACTGGCAGTCATCATTGCTGTTCCCCAAAGGTGTTGGAAGGAGCTGAGGTTAGACCTCTGAGTTATAAACACATAGTGCATCTGATTGGTCACATGCTACTAGAGGTATATGAGAAAGTGTTTTTTGGAAGAGATGAAACACTGGATAAGGGTTAGATTATGGTCAGTGGATAAATGTCAATGGCAGGTCCTCCAAGACAAGTAATGCATGTGACACAGATACATTTCTGACATAAACCCTCCACTCACAACTCAGTTAATCATTGACTTTTTTTGTAACCAAACAAAATTGTGCCTGTAGTTTGAGCGTCTTGCAAATGAGCTGACGAGAGAAAATTATTAATATTAATAATAGAGCAAAAGAAAACCAGCAGCAGAGAAGGAGGAAAGCAGCAAACACACATACACACTAAGACTCTTTGTGTGTTTGTGTTGAATAGTGGTAGAATTCACTCCAGTTGAAGATATCTCCTACTAGAATACCCACCCACCTAACCTGTTTGGTTTAGGTTAAACAAACTCTCTATTTTCCCTTTTGGTTTGGTTGGGTTCATTTGGGCTGGTGTGAAAGCTGTCAATCAAACTCTGGACTGAAGGTGTTTAAAAAGATAGGTCTTGGTCTGCTTGCAGCCGCACGACCACAACCACCCAACCGCATATTAACTGTCCAGCCTAAAAGATACTGGAAAAAACCACCTCTTTGTCTTTGTCCTGTTCCCACATGGGCCTGTTGTTGTTTCAACTAATGTTAATGCAGTTATGTCTCACCGATTCATCAATATTGAACACAGTCATTAGCTGCAGCCCCAGATAAAAATGAGATCAGTTGGGACAAAACCAATCTTGTGGTGTGAGTAGTGGAGTGATTTGTTGTAGTCTGCATTAGCAATCACTTTACGTCGATGACATAGTGTTTTTTTTGAATGTGTAGTGTTGTTGTGGGGAACCCCTGGAGGAGCAGTTATCAGCCGCTGATATGAAACAGGATGTTGTGTCTAACCTCTCAGCTTGCATGATGGTGGTTTGTCAGTGTTGTTTAATGCTAATGTGTGTGTTTTCTTATGACTGTCAATTGATGAATCCATGAACTGTGTTATCTCTAACCCCCTCTCTTTACTTGCATGTTTGCATGCCGCGCCCTATCAAACGCAGACGGAGATGAAGGTAATGGAAAAACAACACACAAGTTGTTGACTGTTTTTCACTTTTAAAAAAAAAAAAACAACTTTATTTCAGAGCCTCTCTTGTTTGTATTTTCTGTCTTAATGCCTTTATCATGCCTTCCAGGCCTTAAGTCATTAGCATTTTTATTGTTTCTGCTCCTCCTCCCCCTCCTCTCTTCATCTCCTTCTCTCTTGTGTTCTTGTGTTTGCCTCATGACGATTCTCCCCGCTCCCCGTCTCTCACCCTTTTTCTGTTGCGTGAGATGAAAATCATGAGGATCAGAACTTTGCTGTCCCTTTTAAACTGCTCTCTGTGATGCCTCCCCGTGTCGCCCACATTCGACTCCCGAGCTGCTTTCACACTATAACGCAGCCTCAAAAGCAAAGTAAAGCTTGTTCGTTTTCATTTGCCTAGTTAGTGTTTTGACTTTCTACCAGAAAACTTGTATTTCCCAGCTTACCCTGTGCAAGAAGTTTCTGCTTGGCAGGGGCTCCTGTTGATTCTCTGGCTCTGTGTCTAAGCTCTTTGATTGGCTGGCTGCACAGGCTGTCATGTTGCCTTGGTCTGCTTTAACACACGGGCTTTGAATCGCCTCCAGACCAACTGGAGATGCGCTCCTCGTGCAGACATTCACGCAAACACAGCCAGAGTCAGGAGATGATCGGCAGTGATTAGCAGTCTCATCCTGGGTTATTAGGTTTGTTTTCAATGTGATTATCCCTACATTACATAGAAATCTGCCCATTTTCCTCCACAAATCTCCACACATTTTCTGGAGAAGTCACGCTTATACGATACAATACAACATATAAAGCTTTTATTTACATTTTAAAATTCCTCTTGTGGTGAATGATGTCAGTATACTGTATATGTTTCATATTTATGTTCTCAAATTAGAGTTCAATTATTATTTTTTTACATTTATAACATCTAGTCCAAAATATCCAAAATAAATGATAATTAGACCCACCCAGTTTCTGTGCTAGAATCTCTGAAATAAACAACATGGAAAATGAACAAGACAGGATCATGAGTAAAAGTGACAAGATCAAGACAAGTTGACAGAAGAAAAAAAGTTGCAAAAACACTAGGCCTTACACCCCATAATGTGACTCAGTAGCAATATCATTAGATTCTCCCTGTCTGGCAAACACCCATGTGTTGTAAAAATCCACACCTCCAGTTTGTTATAAGTCACAGGTTTGGGATGAGAAAAAACGGGGAAGGAACACACTCTCGTTTAACGCCGCTTTCAAGGGATGTATTCACATTAATTTACACATGGCACAGCATGACTATAAAAATAGACACTGTGTCATCCTGGTCTAAAACGCTGCTCTTCAAACAATGGCACAGTTGAAATCACTTCATGGTCATTTCCTGTCAGCCATTTGTTAGCACACTATACCTGGATGCCGTCTGATGGTATTCACATGAAATCAGGCCTGTTGTTCGAACAGTTACAAAAAGAACTAAATGTTCTATTGATGGAAAATCTCAACCTCACGTATGAATCTTAACACCTTAGCTGTCAGTTTTCACACAACCCCTCCCGTTGTTTCCCCGTATTCAGACCATCCTCTCCTGTCAGCAGCAAAGAGGAAATATCTTTATCATACACAGCCCTGCCATGAAAAATACTTATCTCAGTTAAAGGCAAAGACTATGTTTGACACTCTATTTGTACTTGAATAGCGTGTTTGCTGTTCATGTTCATAGCAAAAGCACTATGCAGCTGGACAGAAACTACACATGCTGTAGGCTTGTGTCAGTGTCCTTATTACCCCTCCCATCCCTCACCCTCCTCATCTTTTCTATACCTGTCATCTTCATTATCTTTCTTCCTCAGGTCCCAGTTGCATATTTATTTATACGTTAAAGACGTATCTTTGCTCTGCTTTTAGCGGGACGCAGGCAGTTTGCCCGTCATGAATGGGCCCAGAAGGCGGCCTACCTGCTGGGCTGCACCTTGGAGGAGCTGTCCTCTTCTATCTTCAAGCACCAAGCCAAAGGACTGCAGCACTCCACCTCGTTCAGAGGCGGACCGGACGAGGCCGGCCAAGGCGACAGCTCAGGTAAATCTTGATTTAAATCTTATTTTAGACACGGATTTAGAGAAATAATGTAACCATTAGACCATTCTCTCCACACTTGGGTTTTCTGTCCAGTTAGGTTTGATCTACCCCTGATGTTGACGGACAGTTGTCTCTGACTCTGATCTGTTGTCTCTTGACCCCACTCCCTCTCTCTTAGGCTCTAAGGTCACAGCTCTGGAGTGTTTGGAGGCCATGGCATCAGGACTCTACTCAGAGCTCTTCACTCTCGTCATCTCCCTCATTAACAGGTCAATATATATCATAATTATGTATGTTATAAGTTCACAAGGGTTTACAATACAGTTTACATACAGCCGATATTCTTCTGATGCAAATTCTCCTATAAACATGAACATGTGATGCAGAGTAAACCTACTTTCCTCCCTGAATGTCATTGTTTTTCTCTTCCTCACTTTTATTCTTTCTCTCGTACCACCCATATCCTGTTTATCATACTTCATTTTATTCTTCCTCTCTGAAGTTTCCTTCCTCTTTACATTCTCTTCTCATTTTGTATTTGTTGTACAGTACAGTTCAGTACAACTGCAACTGACAGACATTTGAGTGCTCACGCTTCACCTAACACTTCGACTACTTTCACTAACACTTCACTTCATTTACCCTTTAAGTCATTTTTTAGTTCTTTTCTTAATTTCTTGTAACACTCCTTCTCTTCATATCCTTCAGCTGCTCTTTTACTCCCAGCTTTTCCAGCTGTTTCCAACTGATCTCACCAGTGTGAAACCATCTTTCTTTTATTATGAAACAAATAAAATCAGAACTAGTGAAATGAAAATTTAGAATGCACAGTAGAATGCAGTTGAGGTGAATATAAACTCTCTCATACAGCTTTCCTTTGGGCAGAATACTAAAAACAAGCCAGGGTAGAGCGTAGCTTCTTTGTTGAGGTTATTGATCAGCATGTAGTGTATGTATTTTCTGCTGTTGTGTATGGATATATACAGTCTGCAGCTCTGCAGTATATGTGTGAACCTTACTGTCAGGAGAAGCTTTTACACTGGTGCACGTCTATGTTTTGCAATAAACAATTAGTCTTGGCTGTGCTACACAGGTGGCTGTGAAATCAATGTGCTCCTTCACTTGTTTGCAGTTCATTTCATATTGTACACATTTTTCATGCCTTTGTCACAATATGCTTTGCAGTTTCTTTCTAAAACTTGGACACCTGCTGTTACTCACATCAGTTGTTGTTCTGAAAGTTGCACATTTACTGCATGAACTAACACTTGTAGCTATGGCTGTATAGCATTTCCTCCAACGCCTTTCCTCCAGAGTCTGTCACATTGAAGAACCATTGATATGGTCAAGAAACGTGTGCTATTTCTTTGCATAGATGCTAGATTTATGAATCAGCCGAGGGCTGGGCGATAAAACGATAACGATAATTATCGCGTTTTGACATACAACAGCCAATGAGTTACAGCCATGTCAGGCTAGGGTGACACACACACACACACACACACACACACACATCGATGCTGACCATGGATGCTGATTTACTGAGGACATACAACACCTATTTGAGTTCGTCATGGAGACACTGTGTACAAATGTTTCAGTTCCATGTGACAACCTGTACAAACATTTACTAGTAAACTGCTCAAACTAACACAGACATTTAATATTGTCACACAGTTGTTAAAAACTTGTAACTGTTTGATCCAATATACTGTTCACTAGTCTAGAAAACGATCAACGTGTTTATTTGATTGTAACGTTGAATATTCACAGGGACTGTCGCTAAAAACAAGCAGCTTATAAATATAAGAATGCAAAACACATAGGAGTAAAAATGAGCCTTTAAACTTGACAGAAAGTTGTTTGATTTATATTGTAATATATCAATATCTATCAATATCTATCAATATCGACTGATGTGAAATATGGTGATAGGATTTTGTTCCATATCGTCCAGCCCTAAATCAGACTAAAGACAAGTCTCTCATAAGAGGCCAGATGACACCATGCACACAAAGGAGGAGGTTGGGGTGATTCATCAGTCTTCTGGTGTTTCTCTGATCGAGTGCATTGGGATATGGTGTTTACATGGAACATGAGAAAGCTGCTTACTCATATCCCTGTATACATGATTCTAACAGGATCCACGTTTCTGACAGTCTCTGTCCAGTTGTGTCTTGACTCCTCAACATCTAAGCCACTAGTCATTTCTCTACAAACACAGAATGTTGATGAAGCTGAATAAGGTGTTTACATGCCAAAGTATCCTGGATTCTATCTAGGTTTCACAAAATCAGGATAAAGTGTTTATGTGGCCAACACATAACGGGGATACTCCAGAAACCTAACCATAACCAGGATTCTGGTGCACATGTAAATACACTCATTGTGTGCAACTTTTCTGCACTGATTTCTTTGTTAAGAATATTCAGAACATGTTCACATTGAAACTGCTTTTCTCTCTTTTACATATATTTTTGGTCACACAGACACATCTTTTTTTCAAGGTTATGTACTGTAGGACTACATCTGTTTTGTAACGGCTGGAGATCCAATAATGTCCTGCTTTTCTCATCTTCTCTGTTCTGTTCTTCTCATTGATACCCTGTTAGTGTCACACTACTGCAGCTTCCTAGTGTCCACAAAGCTTCGTCACTAAAGCATCATGGTATATTTGTGTTTCTCAGGGCTCTGAAGTCCAGTCAGCATTCTCTGTGCTCCCTGCTGATCGTGGACACTCCAGGTTTTCAGAACCCTCGGTTGGCCCAGCAGCAGCGGGGAGCCACGTTCGAGGAACTCTGCCACAACTACACCCAGGAGAGGCTGCAGACCCTGTTCCATGAGCGCACCTTCGTCCAGGAGCTGGAGAGATACAAGGAGGTGCTGCTGACAGAGCATGGCACTAAGCAGAAATGTCCTCTATTAAATACAGTCAAATATTGCTTTTCTTAACAAAAACATTCTATATGTATGTGTACAGTATGTTTTTCATCATTCACCATCTAGATATAGTTTTATATGTTGAGGTTTGGAGGGATTTGCCTCCACTCCAATATGCTGGAGACAAATTGAATTTTAACTGTGTTGCTCACAGCAATGAAAAATGACATTTTAACACTCAGAGCACTGTGTTCACCAGCATTCATTTCTTCTGTAGAAAATGGTTTAGATGAAAACTGGTCACAACAAGGTCTACTGCAGAACACACACACACACACACACACACACACACACACACACATTAATCCAACTTTTTGACATTTCCAGTGTACTTACTATAGATGAGTATTTTCCTTAAAAAATGAACTAACTTAATGATAGTGCTTTATACATACAGATAACATTGTTGTTTCATAATCTTTGTGCTAATTACCAATCCAATATACAGACTCATAAAACCCAATCTACAGTATAGTAATGTCTCATTTTGTACAGTGATGTAACTGATTAGCTACACTTGTGATTTATTGATGATTTTCTTTAGGTTACTAACCCAAGCCTTTATCCCCTCCTATATCTAGGAAAACATAGAGCTTGCTTTAGATGACATAGAGTCCAGTACCTCACTGTCTGTAGCGGCTATTGACCAAGCCTCAACTCAAGCTCTGGTAAGCAGAATCCTCACTTCTCCGTCTCTGTTTCAGGATGTCTGTGCATGTGTTATCACTGTGTTCTGCTCCAATATTTGAATCCTATCAGAAGAAATGTGTTTGTCTTGTTAACAGATCTTAAGGTTTGTTTCAGTGAAGCTCTGAGGTATTCAGGTGCAGTTTCAAGGGCAGTGTGTGTTTTAGGCTTGAGTTCTAATCTTATTCAATGAGCCATTAATGCAAATCAAGTTGCATCCCAAACGAGCACTGCGTAATACCACTGAGCCAGCAAATAGCCCCGTTCATCACCACTGACAAGTGCAAATAGCTGTAGCTTTATTGCTAATCTAGCAAAGCTGGCATCACTGTGTCCTGAAGCCCTATGATCTGAGATCCAGGAAAGAAAACACTGTTCTGTGCTCACTTGACTCTGTGATGACACCGCTGCATCGTGCACCAATAAGTCTGGTCTTATGTCTTTATGCTTGTGTGTTGGTAAACAGGAAGAACTTCTTAAAAACTTGAATGTGCCTTATCTTGTGATCAGTGACCAGTTCCTTTAAAAAATGATTTACATGTCTTAATGTCCCACTCAATTTCAGTGTTATCTATGAACACACTTTTCAGCTTTGCATAAAGTGCACACATATGGAAAAAGACATTTCTATTTGATTAAATGATTTCATTTTACAATTGGCAGCTAGACCATAAACTTTCTTGTAGAGTTAATATTTATATAGTGGAAACCGCTCATATTGATCACAGTCACACTAATCAACTTCTTATATGGATCAAAAAACTCAGGACAGAATCATTCCTATACAAATGCTGTTCACATAGGTTGCTTATAGTAATCAATAGTCTGCTTACAGTGTTCAACTTTGGCTCTTTTCATACATGAAAACATATGGAAAAAAATGTTAAAACCAGGGTAATTCTATTTTACTCCCATGATACATGTATGATATGCAATTCCTCTCATTCACCAGCCTTCTTGCTTCCACCGTTTGCTCTCCACTCTCTTGCTCAGTCAACCGCTGCCTCTCTCTCTATCTCTCTCTCTCTCTCTCGTCTTTTTTTTTAAATAAGTTGGGAAGCTGTCAGCAACTTTTAACTGACTTTACTTTTAATGTTATCAAATGAAGAGAAATGTCCTCCCCTCTTCCTAGTAATGTTTTTGTCCTGCCTTATGGCGGGGGTTGTACAGCTGTAATCAGCCTGTAATCAGCCTGATAGCTGGCTGTGATTGGCCACTGCGGCGTTACGCGTTGCATTCCTCCAAAAGCTGATTCTGGTTTATCTTTCTTGCTGTGGCCTACAGCTTAAATGCCTGGAGGCTGGTGCTGCGTGCACATTGAAATCATGACCAGAAAAAGAAAGTCTGTCAATGAAAAACGTAGTCTCCTTGACGCTTATGACCGACAAGCCGACAAGATGCAGCAGCAAAACAACAAGCATGTGAAGCAGCTGGTCTGGATTTTGAAACAGTTAATCAGGATTGATTCAGTAAATAGTCTCATTACTCTATATTCATGTAATAAATATACAGATGTCAATTAGATGGTAATCTGCATGAGAAATTAAAAAAAAAAGAAAAAAAAATGGTTATAATAATCATCTGCTTATAGTGATCAATTTGACCCGGGCAGACAGATTAGATCACCATAAGTGGTTTCCACTGTTTGAGCAAAATAAGATTACACATACTTGATGAGTCCCATTGTTCACATCCCAAACAGCAAAGGTCAGAGAGCCACAGCAGATTCAGCATAATCAGCGTTTATATTGAACAATAATCTGCTGTAAGAAGTACATAATAGAAATAATTCAGTTTCATGAAAATCTCAGTTGGAACTTGTGTTTGTTACTTGTGTTGTGTGCAGTAGAATCCACTGAATAATAAGCTTTGAACAAGCTTTAAATCAATGAGCTGATTTGGTTTATTTTTTTCACTTGTATGTCCTAAAATAAATGTGATTTGACCGTTCACCTGACAGGTTTTAGTTGTTTACAACTTACCACTTTAGTCAAATTAAATCTTTACACTTAGCTAGAGACAAAAGCAGACAAATGATCATTTATATGCTGTGCCAGGCCTGTTGCCTCTATCCAATTAGTTTGGCTCTTTATGACTCATTTTGGAATTCGTCTTACTCGAACAATATTAACTGGCATCAAGTTTGTGATTAGTATCTCTCTTGCTGGCTTGAAATGATCTCTCTCTCTCTCTCTCTACTCATCAGTTGGCTTCTCACTGCAAAGTCTATTCAGTCATTAGTAATATTAATAATATGTGGCACTCAGCCTTTGCGGAAAGTCTGGAGCATTGGTGTGTATTGGTTTGTTTTAAGTGGCAATGACAAGTTTACTTTTGTGTGTAATTTTCACTTGTAAGATGGGGCACCACCTCTGTTAGTTCATTAATTAGGAGGAAATCATGAAATCATATTACTCAGGAATAGCTAAATGTGATTAACAAATGAATAAATGAGATAGTAACATGAAAATATAGATATATTGGCATCATTGAACAGATGAATGCAATGATAGAAGGGATTACTTTGGTTTTAGGCAATGGTGATATGTGTTATCATTAAACTACCCAACAATAGTTGAATGCCAAGTTAAACTATTTTACTTCTCTTAACGTAGGAACTCAGAGCACTAAACAACATGGACTCTTAATCACAGCAGCAGCAGATGAAACTTTTCCACCTTGGATGAGTCTTTGTCCAGTTAGAGCTCTGAATTGCTGTTTAAAGACCAAACTTCCTCGCCAAAATAAATTTAAAACAACTTCATTGGCTGAAACTACTAAACACAAAAGAATGTCAAAAGTAAAGCTTTTTTTTTTAAATTAAAGTTAAAATACTACATGCAAATGATGTATCAATTGCATTTCAGTCTGTTAATTCAAGTCTCTGTCCATGTGAATGTGAAGTTCTCTTGACTTGAGTGTTCTTCAGTTAAATGACCCAAGGGTCATTTAAGTGTCTTTGTGTCCTGTTAATCTTGTTATATACAGGGGGGTGAGAGCTCCGCTGGTCGGTCTGGCCAGTGTTCATTGTGACACATTTACTATTGAGAAGTGAAAGGTGAACTTTGCAGATACTGGGAGTCTCTGAAAAGGTCTATTCACCTCACCGTTATCTCTTTGGTGAAATTCAAAAGAGAGAGGGTTGTCCTCACAATATCTCTAGAACACAAATTACATTTGGGTCGGGCTGGTTAAATAAGCCAGGCGTGGGTGTACGTGTGTGAGAAGTGGAAACCACATGAGACCGCACGGTTTGATCTCCGATGAACCATCATCTTAGCAGCATCAGCAACATGCAGATGAGGGAAAGAAAAAACACAGTAGAAGTCTTTTGTTCAAATGCCTAAATGACTTATTTACATCCATACTAACCGACAGGGCCCTTTAGTGGCCATGTGAATTATGACTCTTTTCTCTCAGAAGCAAAGGCAAAAATAACATGGTGCTGTTATTGAGACCCAATACATTGTAGGGATGTGAAGAAAAGTATGCAGCTTTAACACAGGAGACTGTCTGTTGGTAGATGACTGTCAGGAAATGAACAGTCTGTGTTGGTTTCTTTTAACCAGGACCGCCACATTACATTCCCTCACCATAACCGATCTGTTGATCTATAAGCATGATGACGAAGGTTCCCCAATATTAAAGACCCTGAAAACTTGGTCTCAAATCTGTTCTTTTTCTTTATAACATTAAATAATAAAAATAAATAAAAAATAAATGACCAAGATCCCCTCCAGACATGTTTTAAGTTGGTTGGTTCTCAGTTGATTAAAAAAATTAAATTAATGGCGCAATTTTCTATGATTAATCCTTTTTTCTTCTTCTTAATATTGAAGCTTGTAATAATGGATATTAAAATGTAAAATCATGGAATTAATGTAGAATCAACAGCATGAAGTATATTGAAATACAAGTACTACTGTTTACTAGCATCTTCTTAACTTTGAACACAGATTCTCTCCTGTGAACAGACAGAGAGAGTTCAAAGGGACCTTTTCCCTTGCCAAAATTTAACCTAACTTCAGAGAGTGATGTAGCCCGCTTCCTGACAAGCTACATGCCATGGTTAGTAGCAATGGATGCCCTAGGTCATCTAGTTTCATGTGAAACCAGTATCTTTACTTTGAGTCCGCTACAGCCTCGGAAACAGAGAATGTGCCTTCAATGTTTGAGTTAATTAAAAAAAAATGTTAATTTTGACAGCACTTGTGTAAGATATATAAAATACTCTGCTTTGAATGATAATCTGTCTCATATATTTTTTCCACAAAAGAAGCTGCTTAGAATGACATCTCTTCCTTCTCTGTCATAGACTAACTCTAAATCTATGAATATGCAAATATATTGAATCTCAAAAGTTTTCCTGCTGGACACAAGATGTCTCCTGTTTCACTGGAAAGTCCAGTCTTTGTGTTTGTGACTGGAGGCTCCAAGTTTCCACATCACACTTGTGTAAGAGGCGTACTGGACCATAACTGGCTCCAAACTAGTTGTGATGTCATAAACGAAGCCTTGTAGGTACACATGTTAAACTCACATTTAAGGTGAGCACAGAGGAACTCTTTGGTGCCGACACCCAACCAAACCTTAATAGAAAACCCTCATATGAACTGTTTTGAAAGTCAATGAGAAAAAAACCTGTTGGTCATTTAGTTTGAAGGACTTGTGAAAAACACACAAAGAGGACAACCAAGAAGACCAATAGACATGGAAACACACTACAACTCACTTGATAGTCAACATTACAAGCAGTGAAGATGTATTACTTGGTGGGAAATTTTTGATTCCAACAACCTTATTTAGCATTCATCTCTGAAAAGGATACAGATTGCACCTTAGCAGCTAATTAGGTTTCAGCAGCACAATACACCATCTCTGCTTTGACTTTGAAAGGTTTTGAGAGTCAGTTAACGTTCTATTTTCATCAAAGGCTGCCTGTTTACAGATGTCCCACCTCCTTATTTAGAGAGGATGATCTCTGACAAGCACACTAATTTAAGGCATCCACTCTATCAGTAGCCTAATAACAGTAGAGAGAGCCATGGAGTACAATTTTTACTGACAACAAGAGCTGTTTGCAGTGCAATACTTGGCTTTCCACAAAGTTGGGTGAGCTGAGGTCTTGTTTTAGGTCAATCTCAAAGCATCCAAAGTTTGCTTATGAAAGATCGATAGTTTCATAGGAAGCTTACTGTATTTAAAATATGTAGATGATAGAAATAATAGAAAACACATTTGGGAGACTATACGTGGGGTTTTATTAACTGTCAAGCAATGTTTGAGTCAATTGATTTTAAAAACTGTTTGGTGACCTACCCACCTTCCTTCCTTATCTCCTTCCTTCACTTCTCTTTTCGTGTGAAAATGAGAATCAGTGTGTTTCCAGAAGTTATAAACAGCTGTTGGTTTTTGTAATTTTAGAGAAAAGTTTTGTGTCATTCTATCAAGAATTTTTGTAAACTGTAGTATCAAATAATTTACAGAACTCCCCAAAACATTTGAAAGCTACTATCACAAACCTGAATATTATCTTTTAATAAGAAATGTGTCTGCCAATAGACTAGTGAGGTCTTCATGGGTCCAATATGTTGGATACATTTAGAAATGGAACCATTTATGTATTTTAAATGTTTGTTGATGTGATCTCCCTGTGACTTGCTTTGTCACTTGCCAAAGATCATTTTCCACAACATGGACAATGACGTTTCCAACCAGCCAACTGACCAGATGTAATCCAATAAAATCAATCCAAACAGATCCAAACAACAAACCAGAGCAGTATCTTACATGCTCGATCACACTGAATTTAATGTGGACCCAGCTGACTCGAGGCTTGGTTACTAGGAACCAAGAACACCTATGAAGATTTCTACTAATGACATTTCGAAAACATTGACAGGGAGCCAATTACTGTGAGACTGTGTTAGTGTCCACACAGTTTTCACACTGTTAAAAGCAGAGGAGGGAAATTAATCAGACTGATTAAAGGTTTGTACAGTCCAGTGCTGAATAAACCGATTGAGTAAGGTGACCTGTTTACATTCTTTGAAATGGCTAACAGTGGAAAAGAGAGTAGAGAGATCTTTGACTTCACCCAAGAAGGGAAAGGGTAAATATATCTGAAGAATGGAAAGTAATTGGAGAGAATGTTAACAGGACGTATTTCCATCCTTTGAACAGATTAGGAACAGATCGCTGAACAGATTAAACAGCAGGTTTAAACCAGCCCTTTCAAATGGAATGATCTCATTTCTTTCAGAGTGATCATGGTCATATGTCACAAAACACATCCTGCACTACATTAAACACAGATAAAATTTCATTTCTATCAAAAAATTAGCTCCAGGCTGACACACACAGAACATTTGAATTGGGTAATGGTCATATTTAATGTTTGAAGAGGGTATTGAATGGACTTGTGAAAACAAAGAACTTCAGAACTGTGTGTACAGATTAATTCAAAGGTCTTCTAAATGAATGTGCAGAGAGAGAGAGAGGGAGCTCAGAAAGTTCTTTTGGAAGAGCAGCAGCTCATATACAGCAGGCAGAGAGGACAGAGCTGTCCTGTATACTGCACCACAGAGTGGCTGGAGCAAGGATGAGGTGATGTCATACACTTAGTTATTTAGGACTTTTACAGGAAATGACTTTAGTCAGTGGAGGGTCTCTAGCATTATGGATGTGTCTGTGTCCAGGAGATTCTGATGTCTGCAGATGTGTCTGCAGTTGTTTTCATAACTCACCTGGACACAACTGCAGCTGTAAAAAGGACCTTTAAAGTGTTAAAAATTGTGGAAAAGTGGAGTACCCTCATTTGATTAACACAAATATGGAAAGCACCTTCATGCTCTTATGAAGGCCAAACTGAACAGATGAATAAATAGATAAATAATAATGGCATTTATAGTTTGTATGTTTTTTTGAATAAAACTCACTTTGGTGCATTTTCTGTGTATTTTAATGTATTTAAGACCTGCACATTGATTTCTGCACACCTTTCCTTGACTTCAGATTGTTTTCCATTGGGTGTGAAGAAAAGTGACCCGGAAAAGAAAAAGTAGTTGACATTTGTGACTGTTGGCATCTGTTGCAGGTTCGTACGCTGGCCAGGACTGATGAGGCTCGAGGCCTTCTGTGGCTGATGGAGGAGGAGGCTGTGCAGCCTGGAGGTTCAGAGGAAACCATGCTGGAGAGGCTCTTCAGCTACTACGGCTCTGCACAAGGAGAAAACAAGGGTGAGTATCGTACATACATTCACTACAGAACACCTGCAAGAGTAATAAACAAACTGCATTTGGAATAATGCAAATAATTCCTTTGTGTAGCAGGGGCCAGTCTGCTTCTGCGAGGAGAGAAACCCCACCTCTTCTTGCTGGGCCACAGCCACGGGACAGACTGGGTGGAGTACAACGCTCAGGGCTGGCTGAGCCATGCCAAGCACAACCCTGCTGCCCAGAATGCTGCCATGCTGCTGCAGGACTCCCAGAAGTAAGACTTATTTATTTATTATTTATCAAAAATCAATCTGATAAGTCATGTCCATATGGGGTGACTGTGGCTCAGGAGGTAGAGCGGGTCGTCCTCTAATCGGAAGATTGGTGGTTTGATTCCCGGCTCTTCCTGTCCGCATGTCGATGTGTCCTTGGGCAAGACACTGCGCCATCAGTGTGTGAATGTGTGTGAATGATTAGTGTCCTCTGATGGGCAGGTTGGGACCTTGCATGGTAGCCCCTGTACCCATTCAGTGTATGAATGTGTGTGAAGATCTGCCTGAAGAACTGCCAGATCAGTTTAGATGCTATGTGTCCATTATAAAGATTATAATAAAAGATTGTTTGTATACTTACTGATTATTTGGCTAATTTATCCTTCCCAAGTAATATATGATCTAGCTGAGTGTGCAGCCCAAGACAAATGGATGATTTGCTTGGTATTCAGTAGTCCTTTTTCTTTTACTATAACTGTGTTTTGTTGCAAACAGCATGTAATATAAATCAAATTCAGACTTTGTAAGGATTTAGTAAATGTGAAATCCACAGTTTGAGAGCAACAGGCAACACAGTGAGCCAAATGATGCAGGGAGCAGCCCGCCAACATATGGGTCTCCACACAGGAGAATATACCACTAATGCAGTCAGATTAAGTGCCTTTATATTAAAATATCAATCACTGGCTGATGCAGTGAGGAGGAAAAGTGTATGCAGTTGGTCATGTTCATGCTGCAATTGAACCCATCCATCCACCACTGCAGGAAGAACATCAGCGGGCTGTTTATGGGCCGGGCCAGTGGGGCCACCGTATTATCAGGCTCCATTGCTGGGCTGGAGGGCAGCTCCCAGCTTGCCCTACGACGAGCTACCAGCATGAGGAAGACCTTCACCACAGGTGTCGCTGCCGTCAAGAAGAAGAGCCTGTGTATCCAGGTCAAACTCCAAGTGGTAAGTGGAAGAGGAGGGTGCCTGTGGGATAAAGATGAGATGTTGAGGAATTCTGTTCCAGGCACTATTAAAATGTGTATTGTGGTGTTTATTATTGCGCCTGCTGATAACCTGAAGCTGGGACACTGCTCTCATTTCAGGTCTGTGAGGTTTAAGAACAGAGAAAGACAGCAGAGTTGGATATTATCAGCTGCAATGGCAAAGTGTCCCTTAGTCATAACTTAAGTGTTCTAAGTGTTTGCAGTCTACCCCATACTGCCGCATTGTGAATGCAGTGTCAGACAAAACTTCTGTGAGGCACATAAAGTTGCTATACTGGATAATCTGCTTCTGTTCTGTCTCTGGGGGAACTATCTACTTAGAGAGGGAAAAAAGTGAAGCTGGTGCCTGACTCATCTCTCTTCTGTTTTTAGGATGCTTTAATTGACATGGTGCGTCGGTCCAGGGTTCACTTCGTTCACTGCCTGCTGCCCAAAGCAGAAGCAGTGGGAGGAGGAGGTGAGCCCCGCGTGACGCATGGAGAGAGCCCTGATTCTGGCCTCATGACTTTGGATGTGGGCCTCCTGAGGGCTCAGCTGCGGGGATCCAAGCTGCTGGATGCACTACGCATCTACAGACAAGGTAATCAAGTACCTCTGGAAATGTCACCATTTTTTTTCTGTTTAAAGGGGCATTACACCAATTTTACACATCAAGTTCAGTTCACTCGTCATGCTTAGTATTACTCAGCTTTCCAAACTCTGATGAAAAGCCTCATGAGGGTTGTCTGGGCTCGGGCTTAGAGACTACCAATTTTTAATTAAGGTTGAAAGATGTGCACATTTTGCAGACAGGCAAGTGCATGAAAATATGCTATTGGTTGCATTATGAGATATGTACTATCTGTGTTTTGTTTTTTTTGAGCTAGGCTGAAATGTTTCAAATTGGTTTTCATTCTACCCAGTAGACAGTAGCTAGTGGTAATTTCCCCACTTCTAATGTGATGTGGGGTGCTATAAGGCTCGACACTTGGTCTGATCATTACCTCAACTTCACTCGGCATGTTAAGAGTCTTCTTTAGCCTTGCTGTTTACAAATCAGAAATATTGCCAAAGCTAGACCAATGTTTTCCTAAAACACAATTTAGCATCTTATTCACACTTAAGTTTCCTCTCACCTAGACTACTGCAATCCATCATACCTGCCTGAATGAAAAAAATGATGCAGATGGCAACAGCAAGACTTCCTACAAACACTAGACAATCACTCCAGTTCTCCTGAATTACAATTGCTCTGTGGTTATATTAGAATTCAATTTCTTCTTTATTCTTTTTGCCATGTTAAAACCTACAATGTTGTTGGTCCACTGTGTATTTCAGATCTTTTAACTCCTTATCCTGTACCAATCTCACTCAGATCTGGCAACCAAATGTTGTTAAAAGTTCTGCCTATCACTCCAATAGTTTGTTGTTGCTTTGACCAGTCTCTAAATTCTTGTATTTCATGGTACTGTATTTTCTGTGCACTATGAAGCGCCTCATAACTCTGGTTTTGAAAGATGCTACAGAAAGAAAGTTTACTTTCTTGCTAGGGCCCGAAAATCAGGGTGTGTACACTTCTGCTGCTTCAATTCTGACCCAGGTTTCCTCCAATTTTATGGAAGTACAGTATAAAACCTCTTAAAGTCGGTGATGTCATGTAAAAGTCAGTGCCCTAAGTGTTGAAGGGGTTATTCTTGTGGAGCTCATTATACTTTGATCTTAGCTATGCTGTCTGGCAAAGAAGCAGAGATGGAGTTTTATTTTTAATGGTCCAAAGTTCTTTAAAATTAACCTGATTTCACACTATGAAATTACTCATCTGTCTATCCGATAATGTAAATAAAATATGAACAGTACACTTTCTTTGCCCAAAGTAGTTAAAACCAATGATTAATTTAATTTAGATACAGTTCTGCTTTAAAGTTTGTGAACCCTTTAGAATTTGCTCTTTTCTACATAAATATGAACCATTCAAGTCCTAAAACCAGATAAAGAGACATCAGTTTAAAAATGAGACAAAAACCTTACACTTGTTTGTTTACCTATTGAGGACAATGATCTAATGTTACATATTTGTGTCTGGCGAAAGGTATGTGAATCTCTAGGATTATCAGTTCATTTGAGGGTGGAAATTGGAATTGGGTGTTGCAATCAATGGGATTACAATCAAGTGTGAATCTGGGAGTTCCTGCCTTATTTAAAGAAGAAAAATCTTGGTCTTCACTATCAAAGTCTGAGCTTCACAACACAGGTTTGTGGAAGTGTGTCATGGCTGAAACAAATGATATTTCTAAGGACCTGAGAGGAAGAGTAGTTGATGCTCACCAGGTTGGAAAGTGTTAGAAAACCATTTCTAAAGAGTTTGGACACCACCAGTTGATTGTCAGGCAGTTCATGTACAATTGGAAGACGTCCAACACCATTGTTTCCGTCCCCAGAAGTGATCAAACAAAAATCATTCCAAGAGCAGGTAATGTAATACTCTGGGAGGTCACAATGGACCCCAGGGTAACATCTAGGAAACTAAAGGTCTCTCTTGCAGTGGCTACAGTCAATGTCCATGAGTCCACCATCAGGAGAACGTTGAACATCAATGGTGTACATGGCAGAGTTGTAAGGAAAAAAGCCACTTCTCTCCAAAAAGAACATTACTGCCATCCAAGGTTCACTTAAGACCGTGTGGATAAGCCAGAGGGTGGAAAAGTGTTCTCTGGATAGATGAGACCAAAATCGAACTTTTTGGCTTGAATGAGAAGTATTATGTTTGACAATGAGCAAACACTGCATTCCAGCATAAGAACTTTAACCAACCTGTGAAACAGGGTGGTGGTAGTATCATGGTTTGGGCTGCTTTGTCTGTGAACCGGTACAGCTTGCAATCATTGAAGGAGCAATGAGTTCTGAGCTGTACCAGCACATTCTATAGAAAATGGGTCATGCAGTAAGACAACAAACCTAAACAAGTCGTTATACCAAAGAATGGTTAGAGCAGAAGAAAAATCATGTTTTAGAATGGCCGAGTCAAAGTCATGACCTTTATCCTGTAGAAATGCTGTGGAAGGACCTGAAGCAGGCAGTTCATGCAAAGAAGCCCACCAGCATCCCTGAATTGAGACTGTTCTGTAAAGAGGAATGGGCTAAAATTCCTCCAAGCTGATGTGCAGGACTGATAAAAAGTTACTGGAAACATTTTGGTTGAAGTTATTGCTGCAAAACTAAAAGCAAGGGTTCGTATACTTTTGCCTCACACAATATTGAATAAGTCTCCTCAATAAATAAATTAAAAGTTTATTTTTTGTCTCATTTGTTTAATTGGGTTCATTTTATCTAGTTTTCTGATCACATTTGAGGTCATATTTATGTAGAAATATAGGCACAAACTTTGAAGCAGCACTGTAGATAAAGATTGTGAAAGGTTTCCAAAAACCTTCAACCAATTGATGTTGCTGTCAAAAGGACCAATTACTCTCTAATATCTGCATTCAAAGGTGCATGCTTTTAGATCCTTCAGGCCTTTGTCCCAATGTAGAACTCTTTCCTCAAAGGCAATTCTGACTGTCTGGGCCTCTCTAAAAGCTTAAGAAATCCATGTAACCTTGTACATTTCCGCCTGTTAAACCTTCACTACTTTGTCTTTGGTTCTTTAGTCTGTGTTTGTGTGTTTTAAAGTGTTTGTGTCTGTGTGTGTATTTCTCTTGAAAATAAAAGTTAACCATTGACAAGCAGTTGGCTCTCCACAAGCTGCAGACTCTCCTCTAACCTTGGTGTTGTGTGTCTTTCTGCTCTCCTCTCTATTGTGCTCCCTCCCTGCCTCCAGGATACCCAGACCACATGGTGTTTTCTGAGTTCCGCAGGCGCTTTGATGTCTTGGCACCACATCTGACAAAGAAGCACGGCCGACACTATATTGTCACAGATGAGAAGAGGGTGAGTGTTTGGCATAGATTGTCTGATATTTTTGAATACTGATGTGTGTGGCTGGACAGTGAGTCTGACTGATGATATGATGAAATTTATGTCTCGCCACAACTACTGTCTATGGTTTTTCATCATTATATCTGACCACTGATGTAGTATCATACATCATATGAATGGTTTAGTTTAAGAGGAAATTCTCAAACATTCATAGGATTTCCCACATGAGAGTATGTACATGCAATGCTTTTTTCTACATTTCAGAGGGAAATATTGTACTTTCTACTCCACTACATTTATTTGACAGCTTTAGTTACTTTTCAGATGAAGATTTGACACAATGGATAATATAACAAGCTTTTAAAATACAACACATTGTTAAAGATGAAACCAGTGGTTTCCAACCTTTTAGTCTTTTGACGTCTTACAAAAAGCAGTGTGTAGTCGGGGTCACATTTCACATGTCTATGAGTTGTTAACAGCTCCACCAAATAGTGATTTTTCCCTCTAAACTTCTCACATGCTTTCATTTCAATAAATGTTCCAATGATCCAATATTTCAGCAACAATCAAAGATTAGAGAAAAAGTTGTATCAGAACTTTGTTTTTTCTTCTTTCCTCTCCCATTAATCATCTCACGACCCCTCAGATTTATCTGCTGACCCTTTGGAGCAGTGCGACCCCTAGGTTGAGAACCAGTGGACTAAACTAGCTAACTGTATATAAAGTAGTGTAAACTAGCTCCACCTCCAGCAGCTACAACAGTAACATGCTGTGGAGGACTCTTAAGACCTGAACAAATGCATTACTCATGAGTTCTAGTATGACTTGATTGTTATAGTAGGTGTCATGGATTTTAAAGGACAAAAATCTGTACATTTTTTTATATTGCCAACAAATCCCATGTGTAGACACAAACCAACCATGTGTTGGTCCATCTCCTAATATATTCTGACTTCTCTACTCTGTCTGTGGCTCTCAGCTCCAAGCCCATTGATTCTTTGGGAGGATGTAAATCTTTAAAAACACCTCACAAATATAGTTTCATTGAAATATGCTCAGTAACTTCCAGAAACAGCTGGTCACTGTAGTTTTTAACAAACATTATTCAAACAGGAGGAAATAGTACATTTGCTGGGGACTATTTTCAGCAGTTGATGAATCCACACTTGTTGCTCTAGTATTTCTGACAGCAGGACACTGTGTGTGTGTGTGTGTGTGTGTGTGTGTGTGTGTGTGTGTCTCACTGAGGTGTTGTTAATCGTTTTTGGACAACAATGGAGCTCTATGGCACAGAGGAATGAGATGTATCACTTTGATACACAGATTATTTGTTAGTAGATCAATTCATTGTTGGTTTTACTCTGAACATGGGATTTCTAGCCAAATATAGAATTATTCATTCAATATATATATAACATGACCCTGTAGGATAAACACACATAATCCCCACTACAACAGGCCCACTCATCAGTCCTTTTTTGCAAAGATCACTTTATAGAAAAAAAACAACTAAAAAACAAAGTTGTTTTTTAATTGTTTAAGTTTCATCCACTCTTAATCGGGTGTAAAGCTTGTGTCAGCATAGAGAATTCCCAGTTAATATTTTTTAGGTCCAGTCAGGACAGAACAATTCCATGAATGAACCTTAGTCTTCTCAAAGTCCTTGGGTTTTCACATATTACTTTTTCCAAAAAGAGTGAAAGAAAATGGCTAGAAGTGGGATTTGTGGGTTTTTACAGAATACAGACATTAAAAATATATCAAATAAAAATATACCATCTTTCCTCACTTCTTAACTGTAGGGTTCAATCACTTTAAAAAAAATACATAGTAAATAGCATTTAAATACCCTCAGATTCAGATCCAATAACGGTCTGCTTCATCTCACTCCACTACAGTGTGTTTCACAAACACTGTGTTATTTGAAGCCAACAACAAGCTTCAAAGGTTCAGAAAGCCTTGCTTCACAAGCTGCCCACCAAAGTGATGAGCGGTGAAACTCTTAAAGGCTGCACATCACAAGCTGTGGCAGTGGAAAGTTTAGAAGTGATGACCTTTTACCTTGCTAAGAGGCTTGTTAACCAGGCACACATCAGAACAGTTTCTCAGGACACCCAGCTTTGGAGGAAATCCAAATCCTTTCATTTTCTTGCTTGTGTGATTGAAATGTCAGTGTGGCAGTGTTGTATCACAGACTGACCCAATAGAGCCTCATAAAACCTAATAAAAGACCTAATAAAAAACGAGGCATTCTACGCTAGCTACTGGTTTCTTTGATGTTTTGAACTTTGTTCACAATGACTAAAAGAATGATTTATTTTGAATACATGTGTGTAGAAAGTGTTGAGGATGGAGGGGATATAAAAGCCTCAGACTAACCTCCATACAGGAAGAGTTTGTAAAATACAGCTGAAAATGCAATATTTAGTTAATATTAGTTAAATTGATGCCTCTCTAAACCATACGATAAAACACACTATACCGCTAACTGCTCAGTATTATATTGATAATGAAGCTTTCAAATGAAAATGTAATATTGTAATAGCATCCAACAAGGCAGTGTATTCCTTCAACATACTGATATTTCAAAAGGAAATCATAAAATGTATTCTGACTTATAAAAATTCTGTAAAAATAAATACAATAAATCAATAATATGAAAATTTGGTTTAAATCTGAGTAAAAAGTCCCACAAATTTCAGCAGAACATTTAATAGCTTAACTTTTATTTTGTATTGTTTTGACCCTGCTGCAGGATCATTCATTTATTTGCATTTCCCCCCCATGTTTTCTCTTCATCTTTCATGAGCATTCAGTATTCTGAGCTATGCTAATCACAGCATGACCTTGTTTCCTATAAACAGCGGTTAATAGCAGCTTCTTGCACAAAACACAAAAACCATGCAATTTTTTGGGTGAAAATTTGTGAAAGTGAAAACAAAAGTGCGAATTGTGACAGAATTCAGACTTAGGTATTTATCAGGCAGGGAGGGTCTAATAAAGAGATGCTATGGCGATGCATCATGGGAAATGTAGGATCCGGTGCTTATGGAGCTTGACCCACACGTAGGTAGAGGATATCTGGGCCTCTACTGGCTCATTTTGACCATTTCTTTTTTTAAAAATCTGTCTCAGACTGTGTAATCTGTATAAGTCCTCCAATATAGAAGTACACTACCAAATCCCCGCACTACTCCTTTAAAAATGCCACCAGCTTTTTTCCTGCCAAAAAAAAAGGAAGAATAGTAAATGCTAAAGTCTTGCCCTCCACATTCTAATCTCCTAGTGTGAACAGAATCCCTTTATTCACCCTCTACTCCTGCTCTCCTCTCTCTGCTGTCCTCTTCCTGCTCCAAGAGCGCTCTTGTGTGTAATTAATTATGATTGCACAGGCTGGCAGCATACGGCTACTGTACTGGTTAATTACCGGCAGTAGGAAGAGCTCTTTCTTTCCTCCTCTCTCTTTCTCTCTTTCTCTCTCTCTCTCTCTCTATCTTCCTCTTCCCCCAACCCGTCCTCCCATACTCCCCCATTCCCTTGTCTCTTTCTACTTTCTTTCCACTTCTTTTCTTGTCTCATTATCTTTCAATTCCTTTTGTATAGGAGGCAGAACAGTTTAGGAACATCCCTGAGCATATGATTAATGTCGTCTCTACATTCTGTTGAGGCACTATATAGCAGCTTTGCACAAAGGCGTGATTAGCCTTTATGAGTGGGAGGTGGGGCTGCTGGAGGAAAAACATCTCTACGTTAAGGCTTTCTGCACTCAATGTGCCACATTTGTTGTGTTCAAAAAAAAAAAAAAAAAAAGAAGCATAGAATGTTTTTCTGTTATTTATGAATCTAAAAACTATCACAAAAAATTGGCTGAATGAGTGTCACCTGAATGTGGTGTATAAAGGAACATTTAGCCACCATCAACAGAGAAAAATTTAACTGGTTTAATTAAGCAGATCAGTGAAATTAAGCTCTCCTCCGTTTACCACACCACAACATGCTGGCAGTACAGTTGCCCATAAGGCTCCTTGGAGATGAGCTTAGCGAGGATAGCCCACTCATAAAGAACTAATGGCAACGAGTTCTCTGTGGAGTCGAGAAGGAGAACAGTGGAGAAGAAAGAAAGCAAGGAAGATGGATGAAAGGAGGCGGTCTGAGACGGAGAAGGGCGTATGATTGGAGAAATAATATGAAAGGATTGCTTTTCAGAGGAAGAGAAAGTGACAGAAAGAGAATATTGGTTTGCTGAGCCTGTCTGAGAAATTTCTTTGCCAAACAAAAAGCCCCGTCTTTCTGCGGCTGACAGCCTAGTTCTGTCAGTTCCTCTTTTTACAGTGCGAGGTAGCCATGATGTCTGTAGCCAGATGGTGTACCTGCCAAACAGCAGAGAAGACATCCACCACATCATACATACAAGACTCCTGTCAGTGTCCTCTCCCTGGGAGGCTCAAGTTCCTCATGTAATTTAATGTTTTACTATTGTCCTGCTTTTCAGTGGGGAATTTCACTTTGCCGAAATGCTTTGTAAGAAGATTTGTGAGCCAGTTTTTTTAGAGTATACCGTACAATGACTTTGCACTTCTATGAATATATCAAAGATGGCAAAAAAAAGAAAATCCTGGATCCTGCACTTCCCATAATGCGACATGATGGCATCTATCTGCCTGTTTAACTGCACGCTCCCATTTGTAACACAGACTCTGTATTATAAGCTTGTAGTCTCTAAACCCAGCCTGAAATACTCAACTGATTTCACTTTAATACTCTTCTCAAACTTGACAAAGCTCCTCCAGAGCCACACACAACAGTATACAGTGTAACTGTTGACTCACATGTTGAGAAGTACTCCCCATGACTATTAAACTGACATTTAGTAGAGTCCCCCTTTAATGATGCTAGTTCCTCCTGACCTTTTTTTTTTTTTTTGGCGCCACCATAAGGACACAGTTTTCACTTAGTGAACACATGCCTGCGTCCCACAGAATTAACCCTTTCCAATTTGGACACACACATTTTAGTTATCAAGCTAATTGCTGAGAACTGAATGAAATAATTAAAGCAAAGTCCCACAGCACTCAGACAACCAGACAGGTTGTAAATAACCCCGACCTCGAGTCAGCCAACTGTATTTGGAAGAGAAAACAAAGGCAAACAATACATTTATTTCCCAAACTGTCCAACGTGTCCAGAACAGCTACTGTAGCTGTTCATACACAGTTTTTCTGTGCAATGAGGTTGATGTCCAAAAAAAGGTTTTGATAATCTGGATAACATGTTGAGTTGTTAATAACCTGTCTGACTGCTCATGTCTCTCTCCTCGTCTCATGGTGTATTCCAAGATGTCACTAATTATGTGCACAGTGTTATCATAACGATGAATGATTGCCAATTGTAATAAACTGGAATCATTTTTAAGAGTAAACCAATAAACTATTAGTTATTGAGAGAAAAGTAGTTTAATGTAATATGCAGACAGAAGGCCTAGATGGTTAAATTGTGATGACTTCATTCATTTTATTATTCTTGTTTCAAATGTTCAAATGCCCGATGCATGGGCAATTTAAAGCCAAACAAGTTGATCTCCTTTGAAGCGTGAATGTGTTAAAGTCATGATTGAAAATATATATCAATGAAATATTGGTACTATTAATGACCAACACTTGTCATTTTATCTATTTGCTTTTTTTTATTGCTTCTTTTTAGTATATTTCATTGTTATTGGCTTTACCATGTAGGATTTAATTGTGTACACACGCTTAAGGGATTCATAGAAAAAAGATAAATGCACGCACTGGTTGTGATGCAGAAGATAAAGCAGTTTCTTCTTCTGTTGTAATGCTAATAGAGTAGCTGTTCAAAGTGTGTTTGCAACCTTCAGCGGTGATTTTTAAACAGACTTTTATTCTTCAAACGTTGCTACTGGTAACCACGGTTGTCACAAAATCAACCAAATCTTCAGGATTGTAACTGAAATGTCCCATAACCTTTCCTGTAGTGCCATTTTTTACCTACAATAGCCAAATTCAAAACTTATGTATTATAGAATATAGTAGCTATTGCAGCATCTAAGGGCCCTTCAGGTGAAATAAGGATTAGTCTTTTCCCCTTCATAGCACAGTTTTACCAAATATAACAAATAATGTCACAGAATATCAGATATTGTAATTCTTCATCCTCATTTCCAGTATCAGCTCTAGAAAACCTCCATGAGTCGCAGCAAACAGACTGTAGTTTATCTTCTAAAGCTTGACAGGATGGATGAAACCTGACAGGAAAGGGACCTTAGAAGCTTCTCTGTCTGAGCTGGTTTGTGCTCTCGAGTCTCTATAGGCAGATCAGGGATGTGTGAGTTTGTGTGTTAGCTGCTGTTCATGGAGAATGATGTTTGTTGCCATGGCACCGTGCCAACATTCTTTGGGCAACCGGGTCATGTGATCATGTGGAGGTAAAGCCGGGAACAAACAGGGTTTGTTTTTGTTTATGTGTCTGAACTGACTATTCTGTTGGTTTCCAGGCAGTGGAGGAGTTGCTGGAGTCCTTGGAGCTGGAGAAGAGCAGCTACCACATGGGGCTGAGCCGGGTGAGTGGAGTCGCACACAGGCACACTTTTCAACTCATCATTCTTCTAAGGACTGTTATTATAATGCTGGAAATGCTCAAATCACAGCCAAGACCTTTATTAACCTCAACTGCAGAGAACAGTAGAGCTTTATTTGAAACAGGATTCTATTTTATGTCTAATTTCCCGTTTTATAAATAGATTTCATCACATTTGAGTAAGAAATCTGAGTAAGAAGTGTTTTCTGATCTGTTCCTGTTTTCATTAGCTTCTAGTACAGACTCCACACTTGCTCCACGTTTGCCTGTTGTCTTGATGAATTCAGAATAATGTTTCCCACAGCAGTCATGTCATAGTCACCACTCTGCAGCTCTGAGTTTCTCTTTCTAACAGAAGTATTTAAATTAGCAGTCACTCACTTATTCATTCCAACTGCTTCTACTTTGCCTTTTTTTTTCTATTGCTTTTAAACTATTGTGAATTCAACACTTCTTGCACAGATGTGTTGCATTAAAAGCCTTCCATTTACTTTAAGTATATAATCCCTCCCTGTCCTGGGAGGCTTTTAATGTGAAACATCCACCAGAAGTATTGAGTGTGATTGACAGTAGCTTAACAACAATTGAAAGAACAGCAAAGTAGAAGCATTTGAAAATAAGTAAATACAAACAGAAGAATACCAATATCAAATTTATACCAGACTAAAATGAATTAGTAAAAGGTAACGATATGTCTGTTTAAAAAGAGAAAGAGATTGGTGAGCGTGATGGGACTCATAAGTTGTACTGATGGAATTAATGCTGTGGAATTTAACATGCAATCCATTATGATACTTTTCATTAGGGACTACAGGTCAATATTTTAATATGAGTTTTTATTTTAGAGTTTCCAGTATTAACTTTAAAGTCCGTTCCCTTACCTAGCTTCAACCAAAACCATTGTTGAATCATATTTCTGATCTTAAACCAGCGTTTCAACAAGTTCTTGAAATACTACATGCTTGCAACTCCTGTCCTTACATTTACGACCAACCCTTTATATAAAGGAAGAGCATCAACAGTTTTACTCGCTTCAAGACCCTTAGGTTTTTTCTTTAGAAAACATAATCCTTATGACGTTGGCAGTGTGTGTGTTGTGCCGCCATCAATTACAGTCTTGGCTCCAAGTCCCCTTGTCTCTTCACATGGTGACACTCTCAATTAAACAGATAATTAGAAAGCATTTTCCATTCTACTCACCCAGCTTTCTAGCAAAAGGCATGGTGGGCATGGAAAATTCCGTGCCGCTTTGTTCTTGCACGGTGACAAGTTTTTGCACTTTCATTCTCACCTTCACTCGTCCTGGTGTGTTTTGTTTTCAGTCATTTTCTTTTTATGGGGAAGAGCTGATCTTTGCAGCTCTCTGTGTCTGACCCTTGCCAAGCAGCAGTCAGACACTGCCAGACTCCAGCTCTTTGAGATAAAAAAAAAAAACAAAACAGCTAATCACAAGGAAAAAGACAGGCTGATGGTTTTGTTAATTAGATCTGTGAATGTCTGTGAAATAAAGAACAGTGAGCGCCTTGAGCTGTCAATTAGAGAAGTTTCTTGGCAGATATTGCGGGGAGTTTAACCTTGCCTTAGTGCCGGTGCATATCAGTCTATACTTGGCTCACTAGTTTTCCCAAGTTCAGATAAAGTTTCAAATCAGAACGTTTTTATTCTGTGGTGTTCCTATTAGTAATATCACTAATGTCACTTATTTGGCATTGTTTTTACTGGCTGTGGAGACAAAACCAACCCACATGGGAAGGCAAAGTGCCACCAACCCACACACGAGGCCACTCTGTCTAATTATACTGTGCACCTCATGCAGTGTGGGAATTGTTTTGAATAAATGAGTTGCATCAAAGTGGAGAACACCATTTAATTAATACACTACTTACTTGTACAACAATAGTTACCTGCCAATTTGGGCTGGCTGATAGAAAGTACATACTGTAAATGCTTAAAAAACTTGTTTCCACTACACGTAGGGGCCAAAAATCAGTTCATGTAGGTTTAAGGAACTGTTGTAAACATTACATAAACAATATAACAACATGTCAACGTTTCCCAAACTTTGGCCACTTAAATTCCGACAAGAAACAGATGGGTGATGTAGATTGTTCAGGGCCTTAGTATGCTTCAAATAAAGTGGTCAGATTGTCTCACAAGGTGTGAAAGCCATTCCACCACAACTGAGGGGGATGTCCTTAGGAGGGTTAGTGAAAGCTGGAATTGAAAGGATTGGAATTTCTCTCTCAAGCTCTTTTTTTTTTTTTTCCATCCTTCATATAACTACTGTCAGAACATTTGTTGGCTTTCGAGGAGTGAAAGCATTCATAATATGATACCAAAATTATACTTTTTTAGAAACCTACAGTAACTGAAAAACATAGATAAACATATTTTTCTACTTCATCCCTTTTTTTAAAACATAAGCTCCTCTAAAAAAAAAAAAATGTTTATTTGCTGCTTGAGACATAATTCTGTTGGTACCAGGTGAAATCTTGGAAATGCTGCATGTGCGACAGCTACATTTAATGATTTGGCTCTCAAAGATAGATTAAAATGGGTACAGATTAGTTTTCACTATTGTGCCGTATTTTTTTCCCATTTCCCAACTGCTACAAGCTGGTTGAAATTGGGGGGGGGGTTTGACAGTTTTTGCAATTTTCTATAACTGCCAATCCTACAGTCATGCCCGCTTTACTCAGTGATTGGCTGGGAGGATGGATGAGTGAAAGTTGGCAGGATTGCAGGCAGGATTTTTTTTTTTTTTTTTTTTCATTTTTCACACAACTGTTCTGTAACTTTTTTGAGGGACCATAGCTGAGTACGACACCATGGACACTTTAGAGGAGCAATGCAGCCAGTAGTGTGACTATGACTGTGACAGGCCTCTACCTCACCTTACAGTGTGGCCATGCAGAACGCTTCAGCCTTTAGACAAGATTGGACACATTGTCTGACCTAGTTTGTTTTAAGCATACTAAACCATTAGTAAAAATGATAAATGCTATGGACTTGTTTTTTCTCTTAAAGCACATGAAGTGCAAGAGCCTACAGTCATTCCCATCCAACCTTTTTGATACATATTCTCAATACTCAAGCATGAAATAATAACATCCAGCATAGTGTAGATTAGTTTTTCAGTAGGAGTGATTTTCATCTAACATAAAAGTGCCGCCCATGACACATGAGGTGCAGACTGTGCAGGTGGCTGCATCCTCTCCTGGCTAGCAGATGACCCACCTCTCACTGCCAAACTGTCCCTGTGGTTTGCTGCCAGCTTGTGTGTGGCTCTCTGCCTGATATCATTAAACCATCCCTGCACTGACAAATGAGTCTCCAGGGAGCACAGCAGTTCATGTTAACCAGATGTGTTATCTCCTCTCAGGCTAGTTTGACATCATCTGCCCATGAAAGTATTTCCCACTGGAGGAGTATTTAATTTATGATGGTTGAATCCACGTGGATTCGCTTTTTTTGTGAGTCCCCTTCACAAACGGAAGATCCCAAGACCATATATACAACAAAATTCAATAACGCATTTCTCTGTAAGCTTGTGACTAGGACTATGTATCTAAACATCTTGAAGATACACAATAAAGCATAAGATAATAAAGACAAAGAATAATAAATGATAATAATGAAGATTGTTTAGAAATAGCGACTTGAAGTGTGTGACTCGAGGCTGACGTACTGCAGTAAGGAATGCTAAAGGAAAGCTAACTCGACTTCTCTAAAGAAACCATCATTTCATTTGAACATTATTTGACATCAACGCCATGTTATGCCCTGCTGTTGATGAAGATTCGTCATTCGCTGATGTTGTCTTAGCAGGTCAAGCGTTGTTTTGTGTTGAGCTGTAGGTCTCAACCTACATAGCTGGTGAACATAGTGGAGCACGTAGTGGCATATTCACATGTGCTCACTCATTTTGCGCTCCCTTCATGAGGTTATGAGGTTTTAATGAATTATTTGGTTTTCAAGAGGACACACACATTTACACACATGATGGGATAGTAGCGCAGTAGTGCAGTAGAACACCTTAGCATTGCTCTGTGATTACATCACTAGATCATTATAGTTAGAAGTTGAATTGAAGATCTTTATGTATCCCCTTTACTGTTCATCACACTGTATAATAGGATTAGTCATTCATTATGACTAAAAGTGGATACAATAAGCCATTTTTGAATATTGCGTTTAAATAATGACCAGACATGAATGATTTTAGTAAGCAGCTGAAGCACCTGATGGGTAAAATGCACTGTGCTTAAGTGGAGGAAGTGTGTCAGTACTGCGAAAACTGTATCTCCACTTTTTCTTTAATCGCAACTCAACTTGTGGTGACCCATTTTTTTTTTAGTTTCAGTGAAAGTACTGCAATGTTCTGGCACAGCAGAAAGTCTTATTGAAAGGTGCGCTGGATCAAAAAAACCTGACTGTGGGGAAAAAAAAATCAGATCCTGCACGCCGTCGATCACTTGTACTCACTTTATTCTAGTGTTTCTGTCATCACATGTTTATCAGGTAAACTTCAGAATGTAGGTACAGTAAGTGTGTTTGGGAAGAAAAATGGGTCAAAATGAAAATACTGCTGATATCTGGGATACCTATAAGATGGCTCTCTGCAGTCATCACCAGGTCTTTGTTTTTTTTAATTTAGTATAACAAGCTTGCTAGACACCATTTGATTGCCAGTGTCCATCCATTCATTAAAACTGCTCATCCTGTGCAGTGTCATGAGGGGCTGGAGACTATCCCAGCTCATACTGTGTGAGAGGTGGAGTGCCATACAACCTGGACAGGTCAGCAATCTATCACAGAGCCAACCTGTGACAGACAACAATGCATACCAATGAGCAATGTAGAGTCTTCAGTTAACCCAACCTGCATGTCTTTGGTCTTGGGAAGAAACCAAAAGCATCCAGCAAAAACCAGCACAAATCATGAGAGACTCTTGCTACAAGGCGACAGTGTTACACTCTGTGTGACTATTTGATTGCCAATATATACCTGAGAAATATATACTGTGTAGTGAGAAATGTGAGAAGCGTCAAGGGAAAGGATATGGACTGACTGCTTGCAGCCTGGGTAAATATTTATTGCACAGTACAGTGTTATTGTATAGTAGTGAAGTCACAAGGTCTCAGTGACATCTAAACAATAATCCAAATTCCCGGACATACTCCAAGCCATACTGACTCTTTTGCTCTGCCAATTTTGAAAATTACAGTTAGACTTAGGAACAGTCACATCCTCTGAAGGACAAAGTGTCACTCAGACTCTGCTTAATGAATCCACTTCCACAAAGAGCTGCCAGCTATTTCAGGGCTGAGGAATAGAGCAATGCCTGTCCCCAGACACAAATTATCTAGAAGGAGTTAGAGGCATTGTGATTTAGGCTGTTACAGGGGGCCCAGTGTCAGCGTGTCTTCACTTTTTACAGTCCAAAAAAGAAAAAGGTGAACTCATCAGAATTCAGGAAGTAGCACTGCTGCCGCCCAAATCATCAGCAAGGGAGATGAAAGACACAGGATTCTTTTTGGACGAGACTACAATGATCAGGCCAGGAAATCACTGCAATAGTTACTCTGGACAGGGAAGATATTGACAAATAGCATAAGTAGCAAGATTGTAAGATATCAACACACAGCAAAAAAAAGATTTTTCCCATTTGGTTGTTGGCATCTTTACTGGGATTGAACAACGATTTCCTGCCAGCAGGAACAGGTCTGACTCTAGCATAAGGCCATGTTAGGACAGAGAAACTCAAGACACGTCACAAGAAGAGGAGATCAAAATGAGTCACAAACCATTGCAGTGAAAAAAATCAAATACTGTATTTTTCTGAGCCCTTCAACTGCCTGGTATCTCATCAAGCATTTTGAAATGAATTGACTTTGCTTTGTGACTATGCTCCCCAACCCTGTCTGAACACCAGTGAGTCTCATGGTGGTTCAGGAGTAGTGTGTAGGGCTCAGCAGCTGAGCTGAGAGCATCATCCTTGGCTCCCTGGGCATGTACCCAGAAGGTGCATCTGGTATTTCATCCATAGCACCAACCGTTGTGATTTGTTGCAACTAGACAAGCTAGAAACACCCCAGTCAGGGATCATGGTAAATATGTGGAGGATATAAAGTGATGGAATTCAGAAGCAGTTCTACTCCCACTCACTAGGTTAGTACATGACAGTGACAGTGACTTTCATGTGAAATACCTTCTCTGTGAACCTTTTAAGAGCAGAGTTGGCATGTTTTCATCTGATTTAGGCAGAGATCTCTACTGATTATTTATACGTGCCCATGAGGACAATTTCAAATCTCTGCTACATGTGTCTCTACAGTTAGAGCTAAGAGATTGAATAGGTCTTTACGCAGTCACAAAAACTCACTTACTGAATACACGTTAATACATGCTTTATTTTCTTCCACTCATATCAACATGGAGCTTTGATCTATTTAAGATCAGGATGTCAAGTAGGTTGACTAAAATCTGAAAGTGACAGCAAAATTTGCTTCCCAAACTGACAAATTCCATTTACCAATGTGGTCTTACCTTCAAAAAGGGAAACCAGTGGACCTAACCGCCTCTCTCCTCCCTCAGGTATTCTTCAGAGCAGGGACTCTGTCCAGGCTGGAGGAGCAGCGAGACGTTCAGACCAGAAGGAACATCTCTCTGTTCCAGGCTGCCTGTCGGGGATACCTGGCCAGACAGGCCTTCAAGAAGAGGAAGGTAAGACTGCAACACATTGTGGGAAGGAGGGTGATGTGAAAGGGTGTTGGGGTTTCCCTCTATCATTGCACATCATTGTAGCCCCTTGTCTAACCCAGGTTGCTGAATTAAAACTGATGGATACTTGATAAAGAAGATTTCTGTGGCTGTAGATTCCTACATGGAGAAGACATTTATCACATTTGTTGCTGCTGAATCTGCTGTCCCCTTGGCTTAACTACATGGATAAAGGAACTACCAGTTAAATGCTATAGCCTGATGTTCTTTCTCATTTTTAGTATAAGGAAAATAGCAGGGAAATATTTGAAGCACAAACAGGGCAGTAGTTAAAATATTTCCTCTGAGATGAGCTTGAGCTACTTTTTGTTTACTGCTGGTTTATTTTCTTTGCACTCCTCCCTGCTGAACCGATGCTTTTGGTGTTGTACTAAATCCGAGCTTCATCAGATCACAGCCCTCCATTGATTAGCCATCAATCTGCTGAAGCCACACATGCCTGAACGGATGGGCAGGGAGCTGTCAGTCAGCTGCTCCTCTCCACTGGGATTCTACCACAGTCCCTTTGTCTTCTTCAGTCAGTTCTCTGTTGATCATTGACAGGAAGGTACTATACTCCTGGCCTGTGCAGCATCTTTTCCTCCTCCTGGTCTGCATAGGAAATCACCCCCATGATCAGTCATTCACTGTAACATTGTGGTAGCTGGTTGTCTTCTGGTCAGACTTTTTAAAGTTTTCTTCCTCCCCATGTCTACAATTCATTGCATTGAGATTACAAACATGTTTGCCCTGGTTATGCTTCTTTGTAAGAAATTCCAATACAAATTCTATGTAAGTAAATCCAGCTTTTTGAGGTGCTGAACGGATGAAGTGTCTCTTTATGGTGAATTTTAGCCTTAATTAGGCTGCACTTTGGCCTGATACAGGATCTCACAGCTACCCTGACCAACCAGTAGGAGTCAGTAGTGCAGTGACAAAGGCATGATCCCTCACTGGCTTCCCACTCTCCAACAATGCCAATTGGGTGTAAGGCCAAGCTGGAAGCGACCCTACCAGGCTTTTAGCCTAGGTCTCTGTGCTGGGGGGGGGGAGTGCTTCATGCTATGTTAGTGCTTTTTCTAAAGACCATCATGGCATTTCAACTTTTTTTTTGGACAGTTCACAGTGCAATGAGAAACCCAAACCCAAAGAGACATATTTACATTGAAGCCAAATGAGCTTTTTGAATTCTTCACACGTTGCCCTTGTAGAGGATTTTGTCTTTGACATTTTCTTCTCTCTGCGCATCGTTGGTTTGGTGTGTGTGTGTGTGTGTGTGTGTGTGTGTGTGTGTGTGTGTGTTACACCAGATCCAGCCTGACAAGTGGAAAACATTGCTGCCATGCATTGATTGACTCTTGAAGGTGCCAGTTGGGATCTGTTGACTCTGTGTACGCGTGTGTGTCTACTTCACAGAAGTTTTGATGTTGCAGAAGTTTTTTCATATGAATATACAGTTCATTTGATGCACAGTGTTAGCATATACTCAGTATGTGTGTGTGTGTGACTGGGTGGAGATTAAGCTTTGGATCCCCATCCTCCTTTCATTTCCATTTCAGTTTATTCTTCCTTGCTGCACTGGGCTCAAGCTTGCCAACGAAAATGACTTTTCAAGGGCATTTGAGTTTCACTTCACCACTCTTTCTCCCCTGAAGGATTCAGTTTGAGCCTCATCTCTCAGGGTAAACAGTAATCTTGTGTAATTGATGTAGCCTGGAATTGAGTTCATTTCACTGTGGCCATTGTAAGCAACCAGTTGTTAATGTACATTTTGTTAGGCATTCTGGCAAAGTCTCAAACTTGGTTTGAGATCTCAAAGCAGAGAAAAGGAAAACATTCACACTTTAGTGGCTTTTCTAACGCACCTCTGCATGTCTTTGTAAAGCAGCTCTTGCTTTCATGTCCTGCTCTCCTTGTGTATTTGTTTTCGGTCAGAGAGCTGTGAATGCAAAGGAAAGAAAAGAGCAAGATATTGTCAGAAAGTGAGATGTCTGTGTCTCATTGTTTGCCACAAAGTGAAAGTGAAGCAGTTTTTAGGAGGGATGTGCAAACACAGCAAATATGCTTATACATTGAACAAACTTTTAAATGCTCGGTTCACCCAAATGACAAAACAAGACTAGATCTAAACCTAGTATATGTATGAAACTCTGAATCTGTAACAACAGATACAGGAGGTTGCAAGACTTCTGTTAGTTTCCATATGCCAGCTTTTTGCTGGTATCTGGCAGATGAAAATATCATCCAAAATGATGATAATAGAATGAACCTGTGCTATAGGCCCACATTTAATCATTGAGACTCTAATGATTAAATCTTCATGACTTAAAGACTTGCAGTTAAGGATTTTGTTCAGTTGTACTAACTTGAATTGTTGATTGCAATGTTGGTCCAAGAACACAATGTTGGATGTTGATCCAGGAACATGTCCTACTTGTCTAAATCATGTTGTGCACTTAAACATATATTTGGTAGATGTTCCATATGACTGGAATACTAATGGCCATAAATTTCGGGTACTTGTGTAGAAGGGAACTCTTTATATCAACTGTCTATAATGACTTACAGTAGATATGAGCAGTCCTGGTCAGTGTATCCCTACACAGATTTCTTAATGGTAAAATAGAAAACTAGTAAGTGCAAAATAAATGAGATTTTCAGGAGCAGATTCATTCATTTGATAGACTATAGACTATGATAATAGAAGGCTAACAGCCAGATATGAGTCTGTCCTCATGAAGCCAGTAAAGTGTCTGTAAGCACTCTCTTTACTTCTGTGCAGATTTTGTCTAGTAAAAGCACATTTCAAACTTAGCATGCACCGAGTCAGGGTTTAGCTTTCAGAGGTTGTTCAGCACTTACAAATGTGTCCTTGTCTCTTACATCGGACCTGAAGATTAAAGCTTGACTTTGTTTTGTGCTGACTCTGTAGTTGTGTCATTGATACATTTCCATATACTCAGAAAGGTAATTTTGAATTTGCTCAACCCCCTCTTTATATTGCCACAACACAAAATCAATTAGTTAGTTTCTCCATCTAGTCTGTTTGCCTGCTCTGGGGAAACTCCGCCGTTTCCTTCCAAGTCCCCCCCCCCCCCCGTCGGCCCCCCTCCGGGAGCAGCGTTCAAAGCACTCCGGGAAACAAGCGAGAAGGAGGTGGAGAATGAGAAAAGGGGGGAAAGGAGGGAAAGCTGCAAAAAAAGAGAGAGGCTGTGGCTCACCATGGGGGAATAGACAAATAGAAGAGATCCACTGGCTGCTTTGAAGCCCTGCAGTCTGTCTCTCCTCTCTCTATCTCTTTGACATTCATGGGGAACAGTTGAGAGCGGAGGAGCATGGGGGATTCCACTGCCAGCCAGCCAATGCTGAGCCTAATTAAATAGTTGCCTAAAGACAGAGCCCCCACCCCACCTCCACCCCCCGACGGGGAACAGGTGGGCTCAGGCAGACACTGCTGCTTGATGTGTTTGTGTGTGTGTGTGTGTGTGTGTGTAAATCAGGGTCTGTGTAGCTGCCTGCAAGGTGCCAGGTGTAAAGGAGAGGTAGAGGGCAGTGGAAGACGCAGACGTGTCATTACAATTTTCTTTTCTATCTATGTGAAGGTGACCACTGTTTACTTCCTGCTGCAGCATGATGAATCTTTATACATTGCTATTCATGTGGAACATGTTGATGAAGATGGAGAATTGTGAATAACAAAGAATAATCTAGCCAAACACACACACACTGTTGGTGTAAGTAGGCAAAACATACTGAGAGAAGATGTGAGTCTGACAATAAGCACTGCAAAACTGACTTTAAAGGATAGCTTCACATTTTTAACACTCTGTCTCTTAATGCAGTTTTCATTTGCCCATATGCAGAGATCCCTTCCTATTACAATATTCAAGACGGGGGACAAAACCCACATTCTATATGTGCAATAATTCATTCTAAAGTTCAGCTGAAGCTAAGATGAGGCTGCAGCAGTCTGACTTACAAAGTTACAGTTTAAAATTCATTGTTGATATCCCTCCACTGCAACTCAACACAGAGACCAAGTGGTTTAACGCAGGAATGTCTCATACTGATTTGATAGAAGCAGCGTGTGTGAGTGAACATGTATGAAGAGAGCTTTCCTTGTTTCATCTTTAAAAGTTCTCTCTTTAGTAGGAACACAATTCCAAATGATCCAGACCTGTTCAGTGATTCATGATTGACTAAAGAATTATAACACCTTAATCTGGATCACTTTGAATAGCTTACCGAAATGAACTAAAAATAAAAATAACTCAACTTTGACCTGTTTTTTTTTACTGACATAGGCCTATTTTGGCATGGCACTTTATACCTTTCAGCAGAAAACTCAGTCATTCAGACAGCTGCCTCTGGGTCTGTCTGCTAGTCACTGTCCAGGTGAACATGCTCTGTTACACCCAACAGTGCTCCATCACCTACTCAGCTGTCCACTTTGGCTTTAGGTGGATGTTTTTTTCAGCATCTAACTTCATCATATGTGTCATAGTGCAGCTCTGCTCTGATGACAGGGTCGCTGGCAGCTATACTCATATTCTCTGAGAGGGTTTGGTGAATCAGACTTGGAACACCAACTTCTTGGCTGTGAATATGACTAACTGGTTTTCTAATTAGCTTATTACTTACAGTCACCAAGTACTTTATCATTAACACCTGTGCAATCTAATGTAATCCAATACAACAGCTCTGCCATACATTCTGTTTTTATGAATCTGATACATTTTCAGGTTGAGGTTGAAAGTTGATTACTGAGCTGCTGCTGCATGCATACACAGGTTTACAGTGGCCAGGTTACTGCAGTGCATACAGTAATCATCTTCTTCAGTTACCTGTGTGTAACCTGCTTTCTCTGAGTAACTTGGTTACTTCAGTTGATGTAAACACACTGAATGACAGAACGCTATAGACAGAAGCTGCTGTATGTAGACGGATGAAGCCACAGAAGACTGACAGTAGTGAGTGAGTAAAGTACATCATGTATCATATTAAGTAAATCTTCAATGAAATTAGCTTCAGGCAAAGAGTCCAACTACATTTTAAACTTGAATTGTCCTTCTTACTTACTGTAGATATTATGTTCATGCTCACAATGTTCTTTCTGTTTGATTCTTCTGGTCTGAATCCATGTTTCTTGTTAGTTTTAGCTGGTAGAAGTAGATTCAAGTAGATTGATTATCATATCTCGAAGCAAGTGTAATCCTTTATTTCAACTGTTGCTTGAGAAAAAGTCAAATTGAATCACTCCACAATAAGATATTGAGACTTTCTGGAGTTTTTCCTTAGCGGAGACTTGAGTGAAGAGTCCAGGTCAGGAAGAGCGTGTGAATCAGACATCAAGTTTGTAAAAGTCTTCAGATGAAGATTAGAAGGAAATGGCCCAGATCAGTGTTTCTCAACCTTCTCCTTCAAGGCTTCTGATCTTTCCTTTCATCCTTTGACACAGATCTTTCCCTGCCCGCAGCCTTCTCTTTGTGCTTTCCGACTACGTGGTCAAGTTGTCACATGTCCACAGTAGAAATCCAGCTCTGTTAACTAGTTTATTCCTAATCTCCTAACTTGAAAATGGAAACTGGCTTTACTGGTTACATGAACATTTATGAATTACAGATTCCTGGCCATTTTGTTTGAAAGATTATTATTATTTTTGTCTGTAAAAGTCTTTCTCTTGAGTACCATCTCTGTAATCAGGACCTCCCAATCATGTCAGTGTCTGGTGAAAGAGAGCGATTTATCCCAAGTGTGTTATGAATGGCTCTCCAGATTACCTGCTATCAGGGAAGATTTCCTTAATGCCTCCTCAACAAGCTACCAGTGTAACACTGATGGTTTCATTTGTTTGAAATGTTAGCAGTCTGTCTGCAATAGACATGAGTCCAAGCACAGAGAAGGGCATGCACCTAAACAAAAGAAACAGCTGATGTTTTTTAGGCATGTGTGATCATAAAGGCTGGTGAGTGTTGACTAATCCTCTCTTTGATCATCTTTATCAAGGATCTCCTATCTTGAAGGAGATGTTTAAGAGAAGATTGTCTTCGGTGGCTCGGCAGCTTTGTTGTACTGTAGAGTCTAAATCAAAGAGAAATGCTATCAAGATTTTATTTCTGAGTTGACTTGAAGTACTTAAGATTTGATCCTCGTGTCTTATTTTGATCCACTCAAAAACATTTCTTTTTTTTTTTTGAAAAACTCAGATATTTGGTTCAAGATCAACAAATGAAAATTCTAACATACATACATATATATGACCCACATCATAATATATCAATAAAAAGCTGCAACAAAAAATGTTCAAAATAGAAATGTACACATCTGATCCACAATAAATCCAGTTGTCTGGTCAGGAAGTCAGGAATTGTAAAAGCTTGTTCCAAAAAAAAAAAAGTGATGGTAAGAAGTAATTAGTCCCAACATCTCTGTTAAAAACTGATGTTATGGCCTCAGTGACTCATTTCTCTTGTCCTATAATGTCTGTCATTGTGGAGATTTAGGATTCTATTATATTGGCCATCCTGGACATCATTGCATCATCAGCAGTGACCTCATGCTGCACCAGTGGTTCCAGCCAATAAAGTCATCAGAAATGATTTAAAACCTCTCTCCATAACGGATTGGTTTACACAAAAGATTAATCCTCCCACTGATGAGTGTCCTTCCTTAACATTCGGTTTCATTAGGAAATACATCATATTAAAGGATAAGGCTGGCAATATTCCATATGTTTGATATTGTCAACAAATCCCATCAAAAGAGCAAAATGTGTTCGTCTCAATACTTTGACTTTGACTGCTCTGTCTGTGGCTCTCAGCTCTAAGCTCATTGGTTCCTACTGAAGACGTACATCTTTTAAAATCGGCTCACAAATACTGTATATAATCTCATTTTTAAAAAAAAAGGCTCAGTAATTTCTTCAAACAGTTGGCCACTATAGTTTTTAGCAAGCGTTAGTCAAACAGGAGGAAACTGTGGCGACTGTTTTCAGAGGCAGATGAAGCCACATTTGGTGGTCTAGTGAGTATTTCTGGCAGGAGGACACAAATACTAAGAATGTCACCACTTAAAAGACAAAGCATCTTATCTTGCAAGGGAAGCATGCATTGCGGGCATCACACTGGACTGTCATGAAACCAGTTCCAACACTCAACTACAGTATGGTCATGAGCTTTGAGTTGTGACTGAGGTGTTTTTTTATTTTGGATGCCTGCTGAATTTCTGTAAGGAGGCATATGTCCAGCAGGGAGGGGGCTGCAGGGCAGAGCCAGAACACACTGGGTAGATTGCATATTCCATTAGACTAGGGAACACAGGCCTGTGTTAACCTTGCTTAACCTGCTGCCCCCCACAACCTAGACCCACACACACACACACATTAGCACATGGTGAAACCCTCAATGCCCTTTAGCTTACAATAACATTTAAATGAGGTGTGCTGCTCTAAAAACAACAAAACACTGCACTATTTATAGTTGTTAGAGCACCAACTTCTATTCAGTTTCATGTTCTTATGTCCTCTGCTGTGTGTGTGTGTGTTTGTGTTTGTGACAGATCCAGGATCTGGCCATCCGCTGCATCCAGAAGAACATAAAGAAGAATCGTGGTGTCAAAGGCTGGCCATGGTGGAAGCTGTTCACCACTGTCAGACCTCTGATAGAAGTGCAGCTCACTGAGGAACAGATCCGCGGCAAAGATGTAAGCAAATAAACACACACACTTATTATTTTAATGGTGCATATGTAGAGGAATGGCATGCAGGATGTAACTACTGATATACTACACAGGACATAGTGAACATTTTTCTGGTGGATGTTTGAAGGCTGATATAGAAATGTCATGAATTTCATCATATTGACTTAGTATTCCCCCCAGAATTAGTAGCATTTAGACCATTCTGGGACTTTAAAACTTTCCCAGAGATAACTAGGATTTATACTGACAATTTTGCAATTAATACTTGTTTCACAGTAATATTTAATCAATCTAAACTGAATTGAATCTATCAGATAGATATAGAAAATAGTGGAAAAGGTAAATAATTAGAAGTACACTCCAACAATATTGCAAAGAGAGAACAAAGTGACTGTGCTAGTACATTTACTTTGTTGATTATTTGCTATACCGTCTCTTCTTTTGCCTTCCAGGAAGAGATCCAGCAGCTGAAACAGAAGCTGGAGAAAGTGGAGAAAGAGAGGAACGAACTGAGACTCAACAGCGACCGCCTGGAGAGCCGGGTAAGCATGCCTAACCACACACACACACACACACACACATACAAGTATAAGAGATTACTAAAGGTTGAGATCAATTCTAGACCTCTGACAACAGAGTACAAATTATTGATAAGATGAGAAAAAACATCTACCACAACACAAATTTAAGACTGTTCACAAACTCAAGCCGTCACTGCACTAGTTTTTCACGTGCACCGGAGCAGCACCTGTGCACTCTCATGGACTGTCAGCATCTATTTAGAAGAACATGTGTTCTCATTTTGCTGCTATCTGGGTGAAGTGCTAATGTCTGAGAGCAGTGTTTATGGACTTATGACAGAGGCTGCTGCCTGACATTAACAATAAGGTGAACTGCCATTGTTTTTACACTACATTGTTGTGTAAGTTGCTTGTTGTGATCGGCTGAACTCATCACAAAAAATAGAATATCAGTCTGGGAGCAAATAAATGCTGAATATCAGCAGAGTGAAATTTCACCTTTTTTCTTTGTATTGTTTAATTCAGAAATGACATGTGCTCTATGTAAAGGGGCCTTTCTGTGTAAATTCACAGTCCAGTAAATTATGCAAATCATTATGTGTTGACTCTTGCCAATTGTCAGAATACGCCACTCTTATTTCTCAACCTTAAGGCATATCAGCTCTCCTGTATCACATTCACTCGCCAGATCAGCACATCCCAGCTACTGTTTGACACATTCCTGTGTGTACTACAGCCGTCAATTCAAGCAACGCTTGGTGATGCAGTCGGTGTGTTTTGCATATATTTTAGAGCTCAGTTATTTGTTCCTCATGTCTCCAATGACTCTCAATGCCCTCAGTAACACCAGTCACATATAGATGATAGGTGACAAATCTTCAAACCTCTTTAAGAACAACATTACAATTCATGACAGTAAATCTACCGAACTATACATTTATATACTGTAAACATGCTTCACACTTGCTGTACGTGTGTGCGTGTGTGTGTGTGTGTGTGTGTGTGTGTGTGCGCGCTGCATCAGATCACAGAGCTGTCATCAGAGCTGGCTGATGAGCGGAACACCGGGGAGTCAGCCTCTCAGCTGCTGGAGACTGAAACTTCTGAGAGACTCCGCCTGGAGAAGGACATGAAGGACCTGCAGGTAGAGACACACTCGCAGCTGCCAACAGATAACCAACAGATAACCAGCGAAGGTGTCGTTCAGTAACACAGTCATGTCTGTAGAATAAGGCAGCCATGTTGTGCTGCTGCATGGCTGCAGTCTAATACTGAGTTTGGGTTTGATTAAAACTGTCACACTCCAGGGGACTAAAGCTTCACTGTGTCCATTAAAGCACTGACCCATTCCTTCACTTGATGCCTTTTTCCAAGCAGAGTGCTATTAAGGCAAATGAAAATGGAACTACCTTATTGTGATGGAAAATAGAGATGGATAACAGTTTATAGCCCAATTAGCCCTTTAGCAGTAAGGCAATAATGTTTTCTACAACACAGCCACATTCTCTGACTTCACAATGAAGCTTGATGTTGAGCCGTATTGTAGAATTTAACGTCAGTTCATTTGCATATAAATTTAACATTAGCACATCAGCAGGAATGATTGAAGAGCAGATCTGTTAGACAGCCCTGATTTTGCTCCTGTGGGATTTCATATTCAATCTTAAATTTGCAAAGGGAGTGTGAATTTTGTAAAATGGCTCATGTGACATTAAACTTGGGTAACTGAGAGCCTGTCTGATATTTAAACATAAGTGCTGATCTGTCAAGACATTCAGGCAGTAATTATCCAGGACACTTCACTTCATGCAACCGCTAAGGGCTCAAGACATACACTTTGTTTCACACTCAACAAGTTGCACTTTTATTATTTAGTATCATGTTTTGGCTGTAAATTGCATGATGTTTGTGGAAAAAAAATTTAGTTTAGGGTCTGTTAAGTCCACAAAGTAAACTAAATTCATGCTAGTGTTCTTTTGGAGTAGGTGGTGCTGGAAGCTTGTTGACTAGTCACCGAGCTACAGTGGCTGACTAGCTAGCAAATTACGGATAGCTTGTCAGCCACTTTAGCTAATCATAGCATGCTAGCTAGTCAGCTAATGTTGTGAGCTAGTGCCGCCCAGCAACAATACATTTCAAAAATGGTTTGCTAGCTAACTAGTTAGCTTGGCTGCTAACTAGACAATAAATTAACAGTTTATTGAAGAGATGTGTTTATACAAATCATTCATCTCTCATAAATGTCTGCAAATCACCTCCTAAACTAAACTACTCTCCCTCAAATGTTAGTCAAACATGCCAATTCATGTATCAAAGTTCACCAAAGCTTCACCAAAGAGAAATATATACCTATAAATATATGTACATAAGGATTTGATTCTGATGAAATTCAGATATATATTAATTTAATATTTTTTATGATTAAAATAATTGTTAGCAGACTACACATTAATTAATTACTCAAGGCACAGGCTGACAACAGTTAGATATCCCTTTGAAGAACAAGTGATGAACCACAAGTGACTGTCTGCTCAGTTAATATTCCACATTTATTCAGTAGCTTCAATGACGTGAATGTGGTTCTGCACATACACTTGTAATGTACAGTTTGAGTTATAGACATGCAGCCGGGGAGGCCAGTAGTTTCATTCTAACTGTTAAGACCATGAACAGACAATAACTATTAAATGGGAGCATTAGCAACATCACATGCATGTATTCTATTATTCTATTGCACAAAATCTGATTTCCATTAATAAATTCATTCATAATGTACTTATAGTACTCTAATTGGGTCAAAGTTCTGCATTTTAACAAATAAAGAGTTAATCGCCCACACACACACTAGCCTTTGTGCCCATGTACCAAACTAAATGATCCCAGCTCAATGGGTGTGTGGTGCTCAGCATCACATTGTGCTGTGAGACAGCAGGAGGATGCAGCCTGCTGGGCTGTAAAATCTCATTGACTAAATGAATTTTTCACTTGTAAGACAACAAAATACTGTTTTGTAAATATGTAGAATATTAAGCGCAGAGGACTGTTTTAGAATCAATCTTTTTTTTTTTTTTTTTTTTACCCAAGAGCGGTTGAATCATCATGAAGCTGCCATATACACCATGCTATATCCTCATGAATGATTTTCCACCTTTCAGACTATTTATGAAGCAGTTTTTTCTACACTACCTCCTAACATCCTGGTTCAGTGTTCATCAAACTGGACAAAGTCCCTTAAAACTATGCCCAACCTTATTTGTGTTTATATGTCTGTTTCCTTTCATAAAATGTGTCGTAAGTAAAGCGTTGATTGAAACGTTTGCACCAAATTTGGTTCCCATGTCACAGTTCTGATGAACCCCACAACATCTGGGGGAATTTCTCTACAAATTTAACATGTTAATATCTTACCATTGACTGCATGGCTTTTCCAGAAATTATGTTGATGTTTAGTAAGATTATATTCATGTCAGCTTTAAAATATGCTTTCATTAAAATAACAAATGAAAGCATGGTTTGCTAAACAACAAATTGTAAGAATTTTGATCATTTCAGGCCATGTTAGCTCTGGGGGTGGCTATATTCATCTTTCTACCACTTCGGTGCAGACTGAAATATCTCAGCCATTATTGGATACATTTCCATGACATAGACTCTTGTTTGAGTTAACTGAATGTGTTTTAATACAGCAGTCAGATGCAGTGCTTACTGTAAATCAGCTTTTTGAAATCTCGACCCCTTTTGGAGAGCACTTAATATTCTTAGTTCATATTTTACCAGAAGAGTAGATCAGCCAGTGTTACATAGACACCACCAACAGTGATGCTGACCATGCAGTTGTGCATGGGCTTGGCCTCCAAGCCTCTCTACTGTATGCTTTTTCTGTCTTCAACCAGCAGTCTCGTTTCCTGCTCACTCTGCGTTTCTCTCTCTCTCTCACACACACAGACACACACACACACACACAGACACACACACACGTACACACACAGAGTGACGACTAATTGTGAAATCATATTGTCAAGCCATTTCTCCATCACTACCCTCCATCTGCTCCCCCGACCCATTTAGTTCACTATTTGACATTTTTGACAGGATTTTTTCTCCTATTTTTATTGGGGGGTGTTTGGATTGATAGATTTTTTCCAGTGGCTGCTCAGATAGCCGTGGGGAGGCGCCGGCTGCAAATGGCCTGGCTTATAGAAATGCAGGATGGATGATTTTATTTCCTTCCTATGTGTGTGATTGAGGGAGAGGCACAAGGGGGCAATGTGGGTGTTTACACAGAGTGAAGAGTTAATGACATGTTTGGAATTGCACTGGAATGGACTGGGTAATAGTTAGTACATTTAGCATAAACAGCCAGCTATTTTGGTGGCTTTTAAAGTGAATCCTTAAGAAAGCTTCAGAGGGTCTCCCAGAAAAGGGGGAGTCATTGAAAATAACAGCTGACTCTTTCATTGAAATGTATATTTTGCTCATGGATGTATTAAAAGAGGAAGATACACTGCAGTCATCATACTTTCTACCAATTTGTCCAAGTGACCAACTGCAATACTGCAACAAAAAAAATCCCCTGCAGCAAATGTTAAAACAAAAACTAGCATAGCTTAGTGTTATCTAACAGACTTTAGAAGTCATGGCTGAATATGCTAATTTCAACAACAACTCAACTCTTGCGATTATTCAGAACAAGACTTCCCCTTGAGAGAGACTTGGTTAGACAGAATAACAGATGGGATCAAACGAAAGGTAAAGAAAAAAGTTTTATTTCTTTTATGGTCCTTTCCATAATGTTGTCAGACACTTATAATAACAATCTGAGCCTATCAGTGGTAAAAAAACAAACACTTTTATTGGATGTATATGGCACTAATGCCCTGTCAATATACATGCTGCTGGCTGAAGGGCTCTCACTCAGTGCTGGACCAATTTAACAAATTGTTGCCCCCATTAGTAACTTAAACACAAAGAGATGGGAAAATAGAGTCCAGGTTGAAAAATACAGAGGTTTCCCCTTAACTTAAAGTCCAAATGAAATTGAACTGTAATCACTTGTTCTTCTTTGTGGAAAATAACAGCAACCAAAAGGGAGAAATGTATATTTTAAATTCTTTGGTTTCATGATGACATCCCCTAGTTTTGCATTAATTCAATGAAATACTGTTCCATTATCAATCTATGTAGCTGGGTGACTTTATTTCAATACTGCAAATCAAATCTTACATAAAGCGATAACATGTCATTTTGTCACAGGCTGAGCAGATGGTCACACTGAGCCTGATAGCATCCTGCTACATGACACAAGAGCCACAGACTCTGAACAACAACCCATACTAGCTTTCCTGTTAAAGTCTCCTTATCTAACGTACAAACATGAACATATGTCTTGTCCTGCAGCATGTCAGTTAGCAGGCTAGATAGCTAATTAACTGCTCAGCTGCAGCACATTAAACAGCATGTAAACATACCTGCAACTGTCACTTCAGACCCGTTAAATGCTGCCGTGGTTCTTCCTCTTCAATACCACTGCTAACAGCACACTGTCTGCTCATGACTTGTAGCTACAGCAGTTTGTTTACTTTGTCACCATGCCAGCTGCTGTCAATCAAACACAGACACCAACACACCCCTCCAGCTGGCTGAGACAAAGAGGAACATTTCTGATATTTCCGCAGAGGGCTTTTTTTTCTTCTTTTTAATTATATAAAACTATAACAATATATTAAAAAAAAAAACATGTTGACATGGTTTTTGACTGCAAAGAGGGATAATTAAATATGATCTAACTCTGACTAACAATTTGATTTATGGAGTTTGTTGGGATGACTACCTGAAAGGGTTAATTCAGGGCAAAAATAAAAACAGACTTGTACTTTTTAAAAACTTTTTTTTAGAAATGTATTGTAAGAATCATATAATGAGGATCACATATAGTATCACAATTTTTATGAGCTGCTCCAAATTCAGTCATTTCCACATCTTAGTGGGAATTAGTGTTCACTGTCACCTGGAGGTGATTCGATCCCACATCAACAACCACCAAAACTTTCCTCTGTTGGCCTCTGAGACTTCATCTGGTTCAATGTTTCTGTTTGGCCTCTAACACGTGAAAGCCTGGAGAACTCCTAGAATAATCTATGGAGACAGATGTGTTCATGTTGTCATAGTAACCTCTTCCTTTCTCTCATCCACCAGGCCAAGTTTGACAGCATGAAGAAACAGATGGAATCCATGGAGATGGAGGTGATGGAAGCTCGACTAATCAGGGCTTCCGAGCTCAACGGAGAGATGGACGACGACGACACAGGTCAGACACACTCCTACACACATATAGACAGCAGTGGACAAAATAAAAGAAACAACTCCGCACAGCAGTAAATACCAATCTGCTGAGACTCCTGTATGTGTTTATGTAAAGTCACATTACAAACTCACTAACAAAATGTTAATTGTCAGACATCTGTTGAAGTTGCCAGACACCTACACAGGTGTGTGGCTGATTAGACGTCTTATCAGAAGTGTGTGTACATGTACAGGTCAAATTTGATGGACAGTTCAGTGATTTCTGTCACATCTGTTGAGGTGGAGCCACTTAAGCCTAAGCAGCTGTGTTGCATACTGCTGTGTAAATAGGTTTTCGGAAAAGTGAAATGCATCAAGAATTACCCCCTTCCATCTTACAAAGAATGGTCTAATTTTTTGATGCAGTGCTAATTTATTTAACGCAGCTTTACATACTAATTGTAACCATGTTTTGGTAATCTTATATATTCAAGAAATAAAAAAATGCTCCAAAGCTTCCATATTTCCAGAACGGTATATGATATATGATCTACAACATATACTTAATTTGGTGAAGAGCACAGTAAAACAATGAAGATTGTGCAGAATGAAACCTGTGTAGTGTTTGTTTTTTTTGTCCACCCATTGTATAAACTGCATATATACAAGCTCCCACACAGACCTTACAACAGCAGTAATTCACTCAGCATTGGTAAGAAAAACCCAGTGTGTGTGTGTGCTTCAGTGGAGGTGCAGTAACTGCAGGGGTGGTGTCTGATCGATTCTTTGACAAAAACCAAAAAAGATCCGATGTGAAGAAGTACAGTAGAAATTGATCAGTTAAAAGTGAAAAATGAAGTAAGGATTTAGTCCCACGCACCCTGTAGGTAGACTGCCAGCTGTCTGTGTGTATGAATGGAGAATTGACTTCTCTAAATGTCCTCTTATTGCATAGGGTGGAACAGCTCTGCTTATTTGTACCATAGTAAAGCTTTGAATCAGGTGAAATGAGACTGCAAACACAATCTTAAATGTATGCATTTAAAGTTACTTGTTCAGGAAAATCAGAGAATTTGAAATGATGGTATATGATGTTAAAAGAGTTTGGTAACTAAGTTTTAGGAGAAGAACCAGTCCCTTGCATGGAACCCAATATTGTTTTATACACTTGGGTATAAAAACAGAGGCAGCAGTGGAATCACTATGAGGAGGGTTCAGTCTTTAGCCTCTGGAAATTACCTGGAAGATGAAGATTTGGCAAACATATTTCATGATAAGCAGCAGTTGGGATATCACCATAGTAATATTTATTCTGTGCTTTGGGGGGACAGTTTCTTACTTTTTGAACCTGCTGATATGACAGGAGGAGAATGGAGGCTGAAGTATGAACGAGCCATCAGAGAGATTGAGTTCACCAAGAAGAGACTGCAGCAGGAGTTTGATGACAAGCTGGAGGTGGAGCAACAGAACAAACGACAGCTGGAGAGGAGGGTGAGTGATCACACACATACACACGCACACTCAACAGACTTCCACTGACATACACTTAAATAAATCTATTACTGTAGTCATTGTAACTCATCTCCGATAGAATGGCTGCAGTACAGCTTGACTCTCAGTATGTTTAAGAATGATTTGAAACTGATTTTTAAGTATTATAGAATCAAATATAATTTTCAGTACACTCGTTGTATGGTAAAACTATTAAAGGTTATTAGGTGTTGATAGGAACATCCAGAATTTAAAGAACTAAGAATACTTTTTATTTTATGTTTAAGTTCTTGCTTAGCCTCTTACATCTGATGCTGTGTCTACACTGAAAGCACTTCAGTCATGTTTCTCAACAGTTCATCTCGTGCACATCTGAAAGAACAGATAAACTGCTATTTTAATCCACACAGCCGTCTATACAGGCTGCATAACGACCCGCGTTTCACTCACACTATATACGTATAAATGTGACCTGAAGTCTATTTTCCTTCATTTTATACATATAACTACAATCATTGATTATTGGGCTCTGAAAACTTCCAAACATGGGTGACCTACACTCAACACTGCACCTGAGCGCCTCCAGTGTAGATACACAGACGGAGCAGTCGCTTCGGCTGCTGCTCTGGTAACATGCTGCTCAGGCTACACCTCCTGTGTAGACACAGCATCAGTCCTACTTTGTGTAAGAAACATGACATCAAATAAACTAGTCAGTAGTATCTTTCTCAGCAGCTAATAGGGACGTATGGGATTTTAGGGTTATGTTTGAATGAAATGATCCTTTAAACTGAAGTGATTCTAATGAAATACTTTGAACCAGTTTCCACAGAAGTTCGCATGAAAATGATGATGATGAATAGATATATGCACTAAGTTTGCACTAAGTTTGTGTCCCATGGTGTACACTGCTCTCAGTGAAGATACATTGAACATTTTAATACCCTTTCATTTTCTCAACTTATTTTTAAGTTTGCAGACTTGGCTACAGTTATGAACTGTACTCCAGTCCTTAAACAAAAGAAGAAAGATGGCCAGAAAAAGTTCTCGCCCAAGGCACATGATGCTTTGTTATTGGCTGTTGGTTATTGCTTTTAGACAGACTAGTGGCAGGACTCCAGTCATGGTAATGTTGATTTGTGAGTCTGCTTTGGTCTAGATTAGAGAAATAAGTCAATTAATTGATTAGTTGTCAACTATTCAATTAATCGCAAACTATGTTGCTAATCAATGAATCATTCGAGTAATTTTTCCAAATTCTGTGATTCCAGCTTCTCAAATGTGAATATTTTCTAGTTTCTTTAGTTCTCTATGACAGTAAACTGAATATCTTGGGTTGTGGGATGATGGGAAAATGAGATTAATATCAATAATGAAAATCATCACTAGTTGCAGCCCTACTCTAGACTCTCATCTCAACAAGTGTTGCACCACTTGCCATGAATTTGGTTGAGACATTCCCAGATGATGTATCCTTATGACTTTAGTGAGGCCCTGACTGTCCCTCTAGTACCACCATGTGGTTAGTACTTTACTTTTTTATTGATATATCTCACTAACTATTGGATGGATTGGCGTGAAATTTGATTCACACATCCATGGTCCCCAGAGAATGAGTTGTAATGACACTGATCACCAGCACCATCATCAAATTCAGATTTTCAATTTTTCCAGTACTGTGGATATTCCCTGTCAAGTCATCACACATTGCATGATGTTTATTAATGTTCACTTTTCCAGTGACAGGCTTGTCGAAGTGTTTTTGTTTTCCACCTTTGATGTTTGATATGTGTTTGTGCAGATCAGCGACCTGCAGGCAGATAATGAGGAGTCCCAGCGAAACATACAGCAGCTGAAGAAGAAAACCCAAAGACTGACATCTGAACTGCAGGATACCAAACTTCACCTAGAGGGCCAACAGAGCCGCAACCACGACCTGGAGAAGAAGCAGAGGAAGTCAGTATACACACACACACACACACAGATAGTCTGGTGTCTTTAGGCACCCGTGACTTCACACTGTTGTATTAGCTTCCTCTTCTGAGTGTGTCAGGTCCAGTGGTGTTGCTGTCATAAAATAACTGTAAAGGAAAAACTATATTGTGTTCCAGATTGTTTATAGCATCAAGCTGTGCAGAGATAACAGACAAGGCTCCAGCTCATTTGTACTGCTGCTAAACCGTGTGTGTGTGTGTGTGTGTGAGTGTGAGTGAGAAAGCGAGAGAGACTTCTAGCAAGGGACATGGACTGTAGCCATATGTGTTGCTGAATATGCATGTGTTAGTTAAAATACTGTGTAGGATCTTGTTTGTGACCAGCTCCACACAGTTGAAGTGATTTTACTTCTTTCATAAACTTAAACAGAATCTCACACTATGAATTTTGCTCTTTAGATATTATTGCAGAATAGCAGTAGATGTACTTCATTAGAGTGTTTTGACAGTGTTAATCAGTGGTGTGTGTGTGTGTGTGTTTGCATGCAGGTTCGACAGCGAGCTGAGTGCAGCCCAGGAGGAGGTGCAGAGGGAGAGAAGTCTGAGGGAGAAACTGGCCCGTGAGAAAGACATGCTGACGGGAGAGGCCTTCAGCCTCAGACAGCAGCTGGAGGTGTGTCTGTCTGTTCTAGTGTGTGGCACCTCACATGGATGTGCTGTTTATTTTTTCATTTGTGTAATTACACATAGGTTGGGATTGGCAGTGATCCTCCCTGTGTTGGCCAATCATCCCTCAAGAAGTTTGTTTTCATGACGCCACTTGAGATGTATTGAAGCAGATGAATCCAAAGTAGTCCTTAACACAGATAAGGACAGTACTGTACTATAATACTTTATAGGACGTTATGAAGAGAATCTCTAACAGCCTTCAGTGTAAAAATAATATATAATAAACTTCCAGAACCACAAAAATTGCTTTTTGGGGTAAAAAAAAAAAAACATAATCTCAACTCACCGTACACCTGCTAGATTTCACCTGAATCCTACAGCCATCTGAGAAAACTCACTGATGAAGACCGTGTGATGTTGTTGAAAGATCCTGTGAAGACTGCTGATGGGGGCAAAAATACTGCAAGCACCCCATGTGATCTTAAATAATAGAAAAAAGAACAGGCTCATATTGCTCCTCTACATTTCATTTCATGGAATTGATCAACTAGACTGGACCTGCAATAAATATAAGCATACTTTCACAGACGTTAGTGTCCTGTTAGTAGCTTTCTTAAACCTGGCGACATCCATACAGCAATGTACACAAGAAATGAACTTTATAGATAATTAATAATTGCAATCAGACATTCTGTAAATGAAATCATTTGCTGTGGTAGATGGTAGCTTTATTAGAGATCAATCAGAGATCATTTAGTCTGCCAAGTCTATCTATCTGTGTCACTATTTGTTATGTGAATTTCCATAGAAATAGACAAACGGCAAATTCATCAACCAAAATACTTTTTGCAAATGTCATAGAGAATGGTCTCAAAACTCATAACATACAAACTGTATAATTTTAGAGAGGTGTTTGTAAACAGTGTTTACATTATTTTGTTTACTCCATGTATGATAATACTAGTATGAAGTGACCTATTTACTGTCTTTTTAGCTGCACAGTTTAGTCAATTTAATTAATCATCTGCATGTCCTACACTTTTCCTTGTAATTCAGGTTTACACTGTGCATGTCCATGCAGAGTGTTTGTAATTATGAACTCACATTTTGTAAATATTTTTTGGACTGTGTGTGTACAGCGTGTTGCTACCTGCTGAGCAGAGTAAATAATTGCTCAGCCTTCTCTCATCACATGTGTACATCTGTTCCTGTTCCATGTTCCCACTGTAATTCCCTGACCCTGCCCTCTTCTCTGTTTGGTGTTACAGGACAAGGACCTGGAGGTATGTGCAGTCAACCTGAAACTGGACCAGCTGGAGACCGAGCTGCAGGACCTCAACTCCCAAGAGTCCAAGGATGAGGCATCACTGGCCAAGGTCTGCTTTTTTTTCTCTTTTTTTCTTTCTTTTTCCCTCTTTGATTCCTGTTTGTGAAGCATGTTGTACTGTAGCTTTGTAGAGACTTCACAGCCACTGAGATCCAATGTGTTCTACAAATATAAACCCATAATAAAAATGATTTCCTGACTATTCAAGTAAAAAAAAAACTTTTGTACTTAAAATGATTAAATGTGTGTTTTGGGAGTAAAATCTTCAGTTTTACTAAATATGTTGAATATTGTTATTCAGATGAGGAAGCAGCTTCGTGACATGGAGGCCAAGGTGAAGGACCAGGAGGAGGAGCTGGATGAGCAGGCTGGCACCATCCAGATGTTGGAGCAGGTACAGATAAAAACACAATGCTGCCATAACACAACAATATTCAAAAGAATATTAAAGCAGGTAGTGTACAGTGGCTTTATCATAGCTTTCCCACTGAAAACAGCTCCCTGCTGCTGCTGAAGCCAGCCCGATGAGAGCTGTGAGACCAAAACAGTAAATGTGCTGCAAAACCAAAACAGTGAGCACACAGAGATGAAAACAGTGTGTAGAGCTGAGTGGAACTGCTTGTTTATGATAATTCTTTGTGGGTTCATCACAATGAACAACACCTTTCATATTACACACATACAGTCATTTGACTGGATATTAACATAGAAAAGATTGATGTATGTAGCTTTAAAGGAAAAAATAACATTGTTGTAATTATCTACACACCCTACTGTCAGCTTTAAACACGCTCTCCAGTCAACACCCAGTATTCTCTAGTTGGTAAATGTGCACACTCAGCTCACAGCCAATGTCTGTGTCACTCACAGGATGTCCTCCTCAAAGTGATGCACTGTTGTGTTAGTGGTAATGTAAGTAAGCAACTTTATTTGTATAGCACCTTTCGAGAGCAGAGACAACGCTTCACAGAAGGAATAAAGCACAAACATACAGACATAAAACACAATAAAAAGCAAGTCTGAGTGTCTGGGTATTGAGCTGCCTTTTTAAAAGTGTCCACAGTGTCCACAAACTTAAGTCCAAAGGGAGAGTGTTCCAAAGTTCAGGAGCCACAACCTCAAAATCATGGTCTCTCTTAGTTTTAAGCCTAGATTGAGGAACAACCAGCAAACCCTGATCAGAGGACCGTAGAGACCTGTTGGTGACATAAAGCTACAGTAGATCTCTAATGTAGGCAGTTGTCTGACCATGCAGAGCTCTATAGGTGATCACAAGAACTTTGAATTGGATTCTGAATCTGATGGGGAGCCAGTGAAGAGCAATAAGAATCTGTCACAGCAAAGTTCAGCAGCAGCATTTTGGACCACTTGTAAACGATCCAGGCATGCTTTGCTGAGGCAGGTGAAAACGGAGTTTCAGTAGCCATGATGGGACAATACAAAAGCATGAATTAACATTAACATGTGAGTTGTTGTGAATATTTTACTGACTGTGTTCAAGTTTGACTTCCATCCATGTGACAGCCCTGGTTCCTCTTCAGGACAAGTGTTAAGTGATAACACAGGTGCTGTACTGTCGAACCTTTTAGCCAAATGAAATGTAAAAAGAGCTGGGGGGATTGGCTCCTTAACAGTATTTTAAGAATGGAATCCCAGTCCACAAGTCAGAGTGTCCTTGAGCAAGATACTGAACCCCAAATTGCTCCTGATGGTGCCATCAGTGTGTGAATGTGTATGAATGATTAGTGTCCTCTGATGGGCAGGTTGGGACCTTGTATGATAGCCCCTGTACCCATTCAGTGTATGAATGTGTGTGAATGGCTGAATGTGATTAGTAGTGTAAAAGTGCTTTGAGTGGTTGGATGACTAGAAAAGTGCTATACAAGTACAGTCCATTTACCATTCTCTACATTTATTTTTCATTAGCCAACATGTTCCATACTGCCTACAATTAGGGGATAAAGATGCTAAATCACCAAATAGGAGATCCTTGGACAACAAAGTAGTGGCTTTATCAATAACCATGAATCCAGCATGGATAAATGACACTCTGGATAAGCCTTATAAGAATATGTTTGAAGAACCTACTAATAACATGGATGTAACATGTATGAAACTAACATCAGTATTAATAAAAATATAAATAATTATCAACTACACAAAAAAACAAAGAAGTCCTAGTTTTTACTGTTGTAGATTTGCAGATAGACATTTAAACTGTTAGATCAACAATTATTTACTACTTGATTAACTACTTGATCCAACATCCCATTTCTGTTCACTGTGCACCTGGAAAATATATGAGCTGGATAGCATGTTGAGTTACTATGACAACAGATGAACATAAGCTGTTGATGTCACCAATCTTTGCTGCAGCATAACTGCATACAGTATTTAACAGCGCTTTAAATGTGTTGATTTTGGTTGTTTATTGCTTATTTCCAAGGTAACCCAGGGTGCCAATCACCCACTTTAGGATGCACTTCTGCAAGGGACCGTTCACCTCCACCCACACCTCCCTCACCTGTGTTGCTAGATCAGAAGGAGGATGAGGGAGAAATTAATACATAAGAGCTCTTTTGGCTATGTAAATGCAATTTTTGCAGACTGATGCCAAAACAGTATTTCTCTGATAGCTACCAAGGGTTTTAGCTTTTCACCTCAAATCACATTTGATTGAATACTTTGATGTATATGTCTTTAACTGCAGGATGACTCATCAAAAATATTTTAATGTTTTACAGGAAAAGAGACATTTTAATATATAGTTTAAATGCTCAAAATAGATTTTTTTGACACATACATAGAGATCATCTTTAAATCAATAAACTGTCTAAATCTGGCAGACAGTGACAATATATTTTGAATGAGATCCATAATGTTCATATGTTTTGAACTCCAGCAGCAGACTGACCTGTAATGATTCCCCCAGACAGAAGAGAAAAAGCAAAGGTTTTCTCAGCCAAACTCCCTGTAGTTCTCCCACTATCAGTAGATGTCAGAGTTTATTTGCAGTACAGAACAACAGTGAGTCCTCTGGACGTACGCACGCCTATGAATAATATATGGAAATAAGGTTGAAAATTAGAATAGGGTTCCTTTAAGCCATGCTGAATGCAAAGTGTTTTTGTGTTTGCCTTTCAGGCCAAGCTGCGTCTTGAAATGGAGATGGAGCGTTTGCGCCAAACCCATTCCAAGGAGATCGAGAGCAAAGACGATGAGGTGGAAGAGATTAGACAGTCCTGCAGCAAGAAGGTAAGAAGATTCATCAGACATAAAAGCTTACATTTTAATACTGTTATTTAACTTTGCAGCAACTTGAGCTTTTTGTTTTACAATTGAATGTCCTGGAGAAACAGGCGTAAAGAGACAGAGATGTACTGAGACGAGACAGTGACAGAGAGATTTAAACAATGAAAGACAACAACAACAACACTAATGTGACGGCAGCATAGAAAACTGTAACAAATTAAACTCTGCATACTGTATAAAGTCTCTTAACAGGAGCGCTCTGTTCAGCTCCACAAAACAAGACAAAAGTGCAGTGATAAAATCACAGCAGTCTGTTTATACAACTGTACTTAACTACTTCTCCCAGTTGTCTTCTGCTTGGGTATGTGTGGTTTTTTTTTGTGCCTTTTAGTTGCTCACAGCAGCTCCAATCCACTGTTTTGATGACTGAAGCAGCCTGTTCAAAACCATATTTCATAGGCCTGTTAGAGTTTCTATCTTTTAATGGCAATGATCTAGTTAAAGGCAGCATTAAAGCTTAAACAACTACTAGCTAAAACACCTCACACTGATATCTGATAACTCACTGTTTCAACTCACTCACTGTACTGATGTTTGAGTTAACATCATGACTGAACTCAAACTCCCTCACACACAGCCTTCCTTCTTGTAAGGATTATTATTTATTCCAAACATAGAATGATCACTTATAATAGGATATCAGCATATCATCAGCATATCAGTTTAGCTCCACTACTTTCCAGACATGCACAACACATCTTTAACATGTCTAGGTGTAGTTTTTGCAAATTTTGCAGCCATGACATCACTGTTAATTGTCAGATAGTGGCCTGGCCTTTATTTATCTCATCTCTAGAGGCTTTTATTAGAGACAGGCCATTATTTCTAATTCCCTTTCGGTTATAAGTTATCATATTTCATTAAAACACCGCCCTATTAACTGATATGCTCCTGTTTTTAATTGTTTGGTTCAATAAAGTCAAGATAATGTACATTTCCACAGCACTGTGAATATAACATCATGTCTTTTTTGCATTCTGCCACTCCGAATTTCTCTTCTCTAACAAAAAATATTGTTACATGTATTCACTAACTAATTATTCACAATGCTTCTGCTTCGCTGCTGTTGTTGATTGCTGTCAAGCTACCATCAGTTAAACTCAACACGTTCTGCACAAATAATTCATATTTACAACATTCCAGCAATAAAGTCAAAACCAAGAAAACAAAGTAGTAGACAAGAATTGATTGATTAGTGAATGAAAACCTCAGAGCATCAAAGCAATGAGTATGACATGACTCAGTTGTTATACTGATGGAATTAATGCTGTGGAAATGTACATTAGACTGAATTCATCATGTGAGGTAGAGAACAAGTAATTGTGGTGCCTCTATTACTGACTGGCTTTTTATTCATGCTTCTGTTTGAGAATTCACAGTATTTCCAGTATTTTCACAGGTTACAGGTTTATTAACTATGTCCCTAAGTATCATTTCTCATAAAAAACCATTCAGTTAAGCCAACATATGCACTGAAGAGTCTTATGGTTAACAGTAGGTCGCAAAGTGTCACAGAGGAAGCAGGTTAAGTAACATTGAGCAAGTTGATTGGGCGATACATGCTGTCAGAAGGTGCATCTGAAACAGAGACAAAACGAAATGTAAAGTTCTACATACAAAAAAAATAAAAACAGTCAACATATCCAAGCAACCCCATGTAGGTTTGCCTACATGCAGCCCAGAGAAGCACAATTCCACCTGATCACACAAGCATACACACACTCTATTTGTTAAAGATTTCTAGATAAGTAATGTAAATAATTTGACTCTTTTTTTGGGGTCACATTTGTTTACACATCAGCAAAATGGCTCCCACTGGTGACTTAATTGCCAAATGATATCAATATAGGAGAGAGTGTGTGTGAGAGAGAGAGAGAGAGAGAGAGAGAGAAGCAGATTGAGTATGTGGGTGGTTTGCTGTCGGAATTTGCGTCCAGTTAGCTTTGTTGCTATTACACTGTTAATGTTGTTTAGTATTTGTTTTGCTTTGCCGGTGTTGACTGCCCCATGACTGCCCTCCACCAGTCGGGCCCTCATTAGCCCATGCATAATGAGCTTTTTCTACACTCACACAAGCTGGGAGTACTGACTCTACACTCTGTCTCCCAGTGACTTTTGTATAGTGATGCATTATGCTGAATAAATAAATGAGGGAAATAGCCCTATAGTGTTCTCTATGTAAATTGTACATTTTATGACAGGCCTTATTAGCCTCACACAGACCCGTGCTCATGTTCATGCATTCTAAATACTGCAAAACACAAGCTACTGTAAACTCCACAGACTTACTATTCATCTCTTCCTGCACTCAATATAATAAGACTTAACTTCACTTATCGGTAAGTGGAATCAGTGGTAATTCTTTCCTCGTGTCATAACTTCTATAAGATTGTGATGTCAGTCAGTCCAACATTTAGTCCACAGACACATATTTCAACAGCAAGCCAAACAGAACATTTCTTTTGGATAATTATGGTCCCAATAGGTTGACTGCAAAAGATTTTGTGCCCCTCTTCACCAAGACTTTCCTAACATGGTATCTCCAATGATTCATTTTCAGAGGAAATTAGCTGTGGATATCCATGCTCCCCAAAGGATGAATTTTTAAGACTGCCTCCAAAGAAAATCAAGTTTTTAACCTTGTTAACATGTCCATGTGTCCAAACTTAGACTTAAAGAGTGATGGAATGGCTGGCCAGGTTGCATTAGCTTTTAGCATGGCTAACAAACCAGCCCTCCTACCCTTCTGCTTCTGCTTGCATCTGAGCTGTTATAGTCTGCTACACCAGTCTGCTGCCGCAGGGCATGGTGTCCTCAGGAGCTGCAGGCTGCTGAGTGCTACTCTAATTTTTTATGGGAGTGAGGCGGGCGAGTTGTTGATAATGTTCAGAAGTTCAGTTGGGCTGTACCTTCTCGGCCTAGTTGCACTGGTCGTGTTATCTGCACACTTGCTCACGTTAAGAGAAGAGTCCCTAACGCTCTTTACACCAGAACTGGGAGCCAGATAAGCCCCTGCACTGCTGTGCTCTGCAATGAATATATTTGCATATTCATATATTCTGGACTTTTAATGAGGGAGAAGGAGTAGATGTCATTTTAAGGATTTTAAAGTGGTGATTATACTTTTTTTGTGGAAAACCATACCAGACACACATCATTGTTCCAAGCAGAGTATCTTTATACATCTTAATTCATGTCTGGAGAGGATCTTTCAATATTTTGTGACTAACTTTAGCACAACCATAAGGACAGTATTTCAGATATGAACACAAGAATGACATTTACACAGCTCATTCATGCTGCCCAGAGGATTCATTATTTCTATTATCAACACAAGATAACTCATAATCCTGTGGGAATTAAATTTGCTTAACATATTCATGCATCAAAGGAGATAAAAAGTTTTCATTTTAATGAACCTGTGGACTTTCCATGAGCAATACACCCAAAACCAGCTTTAGATTGTTAACCAAGTTAGCAGTGTAGGAATATAAATGACAAGGTCAGCTGTTAGGTCCACCCTTTGGTCCAGACTGTAGTCTAACTTTGTCCAAACATTCACGTTTCCCAGAGGATTCATCCCAATGTTGTTTCTGATGTCTGGACTTTTTATTTGCCTTGCAAGCCTCTGCTAGTAAGGTTCTAAGAATAGTCCAATAATCCCTTTGATTTGGTTCTGTGGAACATCTGAAATAGTTCATAATGTAACCAATAGTGCAGCCATGGACACTAACATATCCCAGGATTTAAAGCCTCTACTGTATATTGATGATTGCCATACTGTTGGTTAGCTCTACCATATGTACTCCTATGTGATCAGGCTGAGCTATGCATTTATATTTTCTCTGTGTGTCTAGCTGAAGCAAATGGAAGTCCAGCTTGAAGAGGAGTATGATGAGAAGCAGAAGGTGCTGAAAGAGAAGAGAGAGCTGGAGTCGAAGCTTCTGTCTGCCCAGGACAAGGTAACTACTACACTCAACACAGTGGGTTGGATCAATGGGACACATTTAACTTTAACCATAAATTCTCCTGAAACTGTAAACCGACACATTTATTTTCCAACAGGACTTTATCTATTTTCTACCACCAACTATTCACAGCATGTAAATGTTCATTTGGTATATGCAGGGTTGAATAGTGGGAGAATGTTTGCTCTTATGCTAGAGCACTAGTGCTGTTGAGGTGTGTAGGAGGAGATGTGGAGCTTTAAAGTGGTAGTGGTGATTGAAGTGTGTTGATTATACCGACTGAATCAAATATTTGTTTGACACACTTGCTACTGGCTCTCTAACTGCAGTTACCTAAAGTCCACACTGAACTCCACCTCTGACATCCCTGGAACAGAGGAGGAACACGGCCTGCTATAACCAATAGATACTAAAATCACTGCCTACAGTTTTTGAACTTGTAGATCATGTCTTAAATTGATTGTTTTCTGTGTAAAGGATAAAATGTATTTTCAAATATGGTTGGTTGAGAAACACTGTCATGACAGTCAGGTAAGTTGATCTTTAAGGACTGGGCCTGTAACTCATAGTAATGGTAAACTGGATTCATTCCATCTCTGGTGTATCAGTTGAGTGACATGTCCCCCTTGTACCTGTGCACTAGGTGAGAGGTGGTGATATTGAGACTGAGAAGCGTCTGAGGAAGGACCTGAAGAGAACCAAGGCTCTGCTGGCCGACGCCCAGATCATGTTAGACCACATAAAGAACAACGCACCCAGCAAGAGGGAGATTGCCCAGCTCAAGAACCAGGTAAACACCTTATATATATATATATATATATATATATATATATATATATATATATATATATATATATATACACATACACACAGTTTCTACAACAGTTACACAGACAAGCTTCAGTTTCTAGTGTGATACAGATTCAGTGGGACAGCTTTAGAGTTGTGTTTTCTCCCTGGTTCCAGTCTTTGTATTGAGCTAGGCTAAACTTATTCTGAACCATTCTCTGTACTGGACACCGATGAAATGAAAAATGAAAAAGAAGTGAAAGTAAAAAGTTAAACTGTTGCTTCAACACTAACCTGTGTGTCTTTGAGTTTGGACTTCAGTACACTAGGACATCTGTAGTGTTCCAAATTCTCCCAACCCCCAGAGGAGTAGTTTTTAAGATCTATAAAGGTGTGAAAGAAAGGTTTTTATAGAAATGTTGGTGGTTTCAGCTTTAGCTCCAGCTAGCAGGCTAGCTCCTGAGATGGCTGGTCATTCTGATGCCTCTGTAGCGTTTTAAACATAATTCATTTTGGAAGATGAACTTCAGTTACAGAGTTAAAATCTAACATTTCTTGCTGCCACATTAGTTTGTCTGAAGGTTAAGTCAAGGTTGAATGGTTAAATGTTGTCCAACAGTGCTGCCTCTTTGGACTTGCGGCTCCTTATGTATACAGATCTCATTATATTTCAATAAGAATTAATAAATATAAATCTACATGTCAAATTAAAACAGTGTTAGTGAGGTGTATAATATGATATTTTGTTTTATTATAAATATACACTACAATAAGGAACCAGTCATGCACACTGAGCAGTCTACATCCTACTGGTCTGGACAGTTTGAACTGTTTGTGATTGTGAACTCCTGAGTTCACCTTGACTCCAAATGGTTAAACAGTTACAGTTTACACACTTTGTATTGATACACAACGCAGAAACTATTTATAGTATTGGCAAGGGTAGACACTGTGAAACGTGTATGAAGCTGGAGTTAGGCCACTGAGTAATTCAATTGCTATGTATCAATGTCAAAAGTCCTAAGCAGCAACCCGTTGAAAATGAGATGAAACAAGACAGATCTAATTCGTCATTAAGCCCATGATGAACCACTGTGCCCAGGTTAAATATTCAGTTTCCCTCCATTTGTAAGAGGCAGCAAGCAGTAGCCCAGAACAGCATGTGTACCCCTGCAAATACTGTAAAGTCTTCCCATTTAGCATTTATAAGCAATATATAAGAAGAGTTAATACACGACACATGATAATGTAGTTGTAAGTGTGAATAAACAAAATGTCCTTATATGTTCATTTATAAAGCATTTATAAAAATATTTATATACTGCTTATAAAATGTGCTAAATAGAGGAACTTAAGATAATGTGTGAAATAGTTTTTGTAATATATTTTTTTGTAATTTTGTAATATAAACATTATGTTATTATTTGAGAGATTCACATGTTCAGTATTAAGTATTAAGAATCCCATCATTGTTTGGTGTTTACAGTTTTATATTATGATGTCACTATTCTTCACTTCCTGCCTTTGCTGTATTTCTACAGACATGTCAGCATAAAGTTGTTGATGTTGCCTCAGGAACAGCCTCAAGCTTGAAATGTGTTGCAATCCAGAGTAGCTGTCAATCCCAACATTTGCTGTGTTCTCGGTGCCATTCAGGGCCAGCCTCTGTTTGTTAGCATATACACTATTCTCACTTTTCTGCATTTGAGGGTTCCCCTCCTTTTCTCTGTGTATTATCACTGACCCATTTGAGAAGCCTTTTTCCACCTTGTCCAGTTGACTTCTGGATGCTCTTTATGGGTCTTGATCTAGGCTCCATGTTATTCTGGATAATCCACAGACTGTACTGTAACTGTTTGGAAAAGGCCTGTTTCTTTGGCAGAAAGTAGTTTGAGTGATAACTGGTTACCGAGAGGTCTGTGCATTATCCAGAACTACAGGGACTCTGGCTCTGGAAATGAACATTGCAGTTGATTTACCCTGAAAATGCAGAGAACTGCTGTTGAAATGAACTGAAATAAATGCACTTATTATATATAGCACCAGCACACATAAAGTTAAATGAAGTAAAAAGTGGATATTGTATTAGGTCACTTCACTGTTGGATGAAATTCATGAACTGATATATTTTCCTCCATCTCTGCTTTTATTCCAGCTGGAGGAGTCTGAGTTCACATGCGCAGCTGCAGTTAAAGCTCGTAAGTCAATGGAGGTGGAGATTGAAGACCTGCACGTTCAGATGGAAGACATCTCCAAAACAAAGCAGGCGGTCAGTACAGCTCTCTGGATCCTTTTCTCAGCCTTTTCAAAATAAGCTTTTCCAACAACAAGTTTCCAGGAGAGTGACACAACCACAGGTGGCAGCTTATGATGAAGTTTATCGCGTGTCGTTCTTAAATAGGAGGAAAAAAGTAAAGCTGCCACAACATTTGGACACCGTCGTCACTGGTAATCACGTAGGTTGTGTTTTCAGGCTTTTATAACGCCGCGCCATCTGTGGTGGTAGCAGGACAGCAGTAGATATGTCACATCATTGCCTGTAGCCTGAGATGAGAGGTTAGAGGACACACCTGTTCACACAGCTATTCCTTCACCTTTCTCTAACTCCCTCTGTTCTTCTGTGCTTCTTTTACCATATTTTCCATTTCTCTGTGATGAGGGAAGATCTTGTTTATTTTGAGCTCTCTTTACGTCCTCCTTTACATCATTACTTTTCTCTTGCTTCTTTTTCTTCTTCACTTCCCACATATCCTCGGCTTTCCGTTCACCCTCCGTTTTTCCTCTCTGTATCTGTGAGGTCTAATCTCTTTCATCTCCGTCTCCTTGAGCGCTTCCTCTCCTGCCTTTTTAAAGCTTAAGTATTGATAGTTGAAACTGGTTTCAACATGTTGCTGAACCGAATTTAAACAAGACAAGACGCGGCTCTTTGAAATGTTTGAACTGCTCGTGTTGTCATCAGTGAGGTGAATATTATAGTCCACAGTGAAGTCAAGGGTAAAGAGAATTGAGCTGACACAGCTGCACAAGCGGTCACAAGCAGAGAAGACTGATGGATGGTGTTTTGCTGTCTGGATGATTTTTGCCTCATTTGTTAGTCATTTTTTTTTTCTTTGCCCCGCTAAACAGAAAAGGGCAGAAAGCGATGATACAATTATTGTAACTGTGACTTACACCTGTTTTCCAAGGTTATCCCTGTCTCTATAATTAACTGCAGATGAATTCACAGTTCTTATTGTTCCTACTGTTAGTGAACTGACATTAAGTCTGCAGTGTGACACCAGAATTAATTATAGATTCTTTCAGTGTTAAATTATCATTAGAATAAATTCATATATTTTGAAAGCAATTATGTATTTACTAACTACATATTTATTAAATGTAGTCATTGAATCTCTATTGAATGCATGAGTAATGCATTAAAACCATAAGAAGGAAGTGAAAATAATAACAGAATAACCACTAAGTTCAACCACTGAAGGTCAGCAATGAAAAGATAATAATAGATTGATACATTTTGAAAACAGAATTGGACTCTATTGCATATAAGACACATACTAAGATGAGATATTAATGAGATATTATTATCTTTTTAAGATGATGGACAGGTCTTTAAACAACAGCTGATGGTGCGAGTGTTTGTCTTCACGTTTGCGTCAGCTGTTGCCGGTAAATATTAGTTTGTCTGTCTGGAGGCTGATGGAGCTGGTGAGCTGGAAGTTTACAGATAAACTGTGATGAGGTTCATGATGTTAGTAGCTGAGGTGGCTGGTAGAGAGACACAGCTCATTACTTTTTAATTAGCTTTACCTCAGTCTCATCACCACTGGCTTTGTACATACTGTTGTTTCTCTTGACTCCACCGTACAACACCACCATCAAACTAGCTTTCACTGTTTCCTCTCTCAGTACAAGAGGTAAGAGTTGCTCCTCAACACCAACAACAAGTGAGTATTGTTCACATTAGTGGCTCACTTCAGTTCCATCACAACCGAGCAAATATTCAGGCCTCATTTAAAAAAAAAAAAAAAAAAAAAAGTAGTGCATCATGGGTGATGCTTTATTTTGGCTTTGTATCATGCTGTTGGAAGAAGAAAAAAACTGACTTTGAAAAACAACTGCAGTGAAAGTGTTTTCATAAAATACATGACCCATTTAGAAGATGTGGAAAAGGAATTGTGCAGAGATCAGATGAATGTGTCACCAGCTGTTTGTTTTGAAATGGTGTCTTTGAGGATGACCTCTGCAGCACGCATCCAGCCTGCTGGGAAAGTAAAAGGCTGCAAGAAGTGATGACAGAAATGGCTATTGCATAAATGGAGGCCTTGTTGATGCAGCCCAGGCCGCTTCATACACTGCAATTCAACAAAGATAAAATCATGCAAATAACATTTCTTTCAGATGGTCCGCCGTTTTTTCGCCATTCCCCGCCGTAATTGCAGTGTTCTGAGAAAATAGGCTGGCATGTTTTCGACAGCTTTATTTTTCCACAGAGGGCCACAGCAATCTGAGAGGAAAAAAAAGTCGAATAAAAAAAAAAAAAAAAAAAAACAAAGAGCCAAGCCACATAATTGGGTTGAGATTGCACTGACAGCCTATTGTTAAATGTGTTAAATGACAGTTTGATGCTGGCGACGGGCACGTTTTTTTTTTTTCAAGTGTCCGTCACAACATTTCCCCCACGCTGCAGTGCTGGAGCTGCTTTCAAAGCTTTTATCAGCACTCAGTGAGGCCAACAGTGGATTTAAAAAAAAAAGAAATGTGATATGTAAATGAATTTGCCCCAGATTCCTCATGGATATTTTTAGTTCCTCAAGTACACCTTGGTGCTTCTCAGCAGTGGGTGGTATTAATAAAAATAAATAAGGAATAATAAATAAATCTGAACCTTATATTCCAAACACAGATTTTGAAGCTCTTTTGATTTCAGTGAGTTGGGTTCATTCTGTTTGGACTGGTTCTTAATAAGGTGGATACCACAGTGTCAGCTCTGCCTGTCCCTGACTTCTCTCATCTGCTCACTATGTGCAAATGGATTCATTAGCCTTTTCTCATAGTCACATTATTCATCATTTATTAATCCATAGCTCTGCACCACCAACCTCTCTATCTCTTTTGTATATTATCCTAGTCATTACAGAAATAGGATTACTTCACCACAGTCCCTCCCCTCAGCTAAAGGTACTGTATAAAGCAGTTGCTGCTAGCTTTTAGCCTCTAATTGGATATCTTGGTTATGACTGGGACCTTAAATAACCCCTGTTGGGCCCTGTGATCAGAGGAGGGCTGTGTAGGAGCTAATAAGGGCTCTCATCGCAGGAAAATCCGTTATGCACTCAGTGGCATACCTACAAAGCCAAAGCAGAGCTCCAGACTGTGACCATTAAGTTGCATTTTACTAACTAAATGTATAAGTAGCCACACAAGTGCACCTTTTAGATATACTAACTACCCCTCTTTTTATTCAATGAAATAGTATGGTGATGATAGGTGTTATAAATAAATGCACAAACTATTAAATAGAGCATTAATAGTGCACTCTTAGTCTTGTTTCAAAACATTTAACAGCATAAATCTGCCATAAAATAGCATAAACCCCAAGAAGTCTTATTCATGTTGAGGTCTTGCACAAACATACAGTATATGAACATAAAAATAACACAGGAAAAGATGATGAATACATTACTACAGACCAAAACAAAAGAAAGAGTTGGTTCATGCTCTTGCATAAAAACAACTACAGACTACATACTTTAGCAGTTATGGCAGTGTATTCCTGCCACAATGACAGAAATGTTTCTCATTATAGCAAAATATAAAACATTTTTAAGCTTTTATCATCTGTTATACTGTCTGTAGCACAAAACTTTCTGTGCACATACTGTGGCAAACTGCTCTTCAGTTATATTTTGTACTGTACAGTATGCCAACCAGTCCTTCTTTGATTTTTACCCAGTCAGTTTTCATAAAATTGGTGTGTGTAAATCAGAGTCACTTGCAGCCCGTTCTGTTTTCTCTGAGTTTAATCTGAGCTGTACATTTTCTGACTAGCAGTTCTTCTTTTAGATTGTGCTAAATGACATTTGTCTTAGAGTAAATTTCTGCTTCCAAAATCATAATTCTGCCGCAATACAAAAGCATTTGGCTTGTAGAATAAAATGTTTTGAAAAACTGCCCATTTGTGCAGCACAGATGTAAATGTGGAATTTCGGGGTTTCTCCTAGTGTGAAGCAGCTGCTGTGTTATGGCTGATTTTATCTGACAAAGTGACAGCACAGCTGGGCTGATATATTTACAAGACTGTTTGTTTGATTTCACTCTGTTTCAGCTGGAGGAGCAGCTGAGTCGTCTACAGAGAGAGAAGAACGACCTGCAGTCCAGGATGGAGGAGGACCAGGAGGACCTGAATGAGCTGATGAAGAAACACAAAGCTGCTGTGGCTCAGGTCTGTCCCTGCTCCTGCCTCTGTCTGTCACACTCCCTGGAATAATTATGATTTACACTGGTCAATTATAATAAATTGATACATTCAAATAATTATTAATTAATGAATTATGTTTACATTTCAATTGTAGTAATATATAATATAAACCTACAGTGGTAGTAGTAAAAGATGATTATTTTACTTTTTCTTTTGAAATTGAATTTTAATATGTGAACACATCAGCTGAGTCAAGTTAAGGACTTCCTATATGTAACCAGTGTATTATCAATTCTACAATAAACACTCTATATCATCAATTCAACTTAATCATTCATCATATAATAGAGGGATGACATTCCTTGGCTCATGTATGATTTTTAATAGAAGGCAAAAAGTGTGTCCAATAGCAGCAACCCTTAAATATTATTTTAACACACATACACAAACACACACGTTGTCAAGCCCCGAGGCATGTTCCACATATCATATCATATCATATCATGTCATGTCTACCACCATATTGTGTCAGAAGTTCATTTGTAAAAGGTAAAGTCCCAGTGTCAAGCTTTACATTGAATTATTTTAACATGATGTGTCTCTGCCAATTGAGCCGTTTTTGAAAAGCGGTGGTATTTGGCCATCTCCGAGTGGCTCCCATTAGAATTAATGTGTATGTGCAGATGAGCAGCAAGTGGAAATGAAAGTGGAGTAAAAGAGCTTCCTTTCTATCACTGATGGAATGATGAGTGATCTGCCTCCACTGGCTCCAAATGAATCCGTCCTTCCTGTCTAAATTGAAGCAGCTGAATTCCCAGTGGGACTCAGTGTAGCAGAGTGCTTCATCTACTGTGGAAAAAAAAAGCACTCATCACACATATTTCACACAGGTCACATTGAAATGAGATTTATTGATATGCTTTTCACCGCTGTGGTATCATCATGTTTTAGTAGATATACTCTTTTTCTGCTTTGGCATTTGATGGATTTGTGTATATGTCTAGCCTGCATTCTGTATAATCGATGCCGAACCAAAGAGGTAAAGATGTTGCCAAATCTTAGAAATAAAGAAAAAAATATCAACTATCCACATATTGTTGCTCAGCACAGTGCAGTTTCTCTTCTAACACACTCACTGATTTTGCTTCCTTCCAATGTTTTTGTGGTTTCAGTCAGCCCAGAACCTGGCTCAAATCAGCGACCTCCAAGCCCAGCTGGAGGAAGCCCTCAAGGAGAAGCAAGAGGTGCAAGAGAAGGTAGGTGCTGCTTTACTGCTTTTAGCATAGCACTGACAACGACACAGACAGCCAGTTAAAATGTGCTGTCTATATGAAAGGGCAGTGGGCAGAGAGAGCTGTGACTGAGTAGAAGTCAACCCTGTGTCTGCTATACAAACTGTATGTCAGACTAGGAGCAAACCAATCCTCAAGTCATTACAAATACCACTGAAATATAATATAAATTAAATACAGCTTATTAGACAATAACCTATATTTAATTTAATGTGTTTTAAAATGTGTTGCTGGTCAAGGTATCAATCATGATTGGTCAAACAAATGACCTGTCACCTCACATACGGTGACAAAAGTGTAGCAGTACATTTCCCAGCTTCTGGCAGACATGAAGACACAACACACAGCCAAGCAGTGCAGGAAAGAGACTAAAGAGGTGAAATAAGGTTATTAAAAAAATAAATGACAACAACGTGTACAGTGGCACAAACTGAACAACTGTGAAGTGGTTTGATGTGTGTGTGATGTCACCAGCTGGCTTGTACTGGCCCCAGCAATGACTTGGATTATGTGAAAGGAAAATCAATACCAGTGTGACTTCTTCTACTGTTGTCTGTCCCACAGTGGCTCACTTCAGTTAGCCAGCACATATAATTGGTCTTGTGTTTACCTTTTTTAATGGTGTATATCCAAAAATCATAAGTCAAATCTGAGTTTGTAAAATACAGTGGAAACACAAGAAATAATGTAGTGCTAAAACTTTAGAAGATTCTTAATCCTGAAGGTTACGGAAAGGCTGAGGTTACAGTTAGAAAGAGCTGCTGCACACAGCTCTGCTGCAACTTCAACCATAGAAACCACAGTGAGGGAAATGATACACATCCTCACCTGCAGGGAACACACTGATTAATGAAGAGAAACTAAATTGGAGTAACATCAGCTTCAAAGTGTTATCATTCAGTCTGTGACAATAAACAGTTTTTATGAAACTAGTTAACAAAACATAATGTATTAATTGTGTTATATTGCTCACCACTTAAAAAAACAGTTTTCTGAGCTAAAATACTACCAGAGATGATCAACTATAATTTGTTTAGATATATTAACTCATTGCTAAACAGCCAGAGGGTTTGTTACAAAAAACATTTGTTGTCTCAAACCTGGACAAATGAAACCCAAACTATATGCATGAAGTGAGAAAATCAGTTTTTTTGTCATTTGGTTGAATTGACCCTTTGAGCAAAATGCTGTAAAGAGAATTCCAGCTGGTTGATGTCACCTTACTGTGTCAGGAGCTGGGATGACAGATTGTAATTGTGTGACTCTATATTACTCTCAGTCCCTTCCCCTGACACTGAGAAGCTTCTAGAGTCTCCTTCACTGCAGTGTTCAGTGGAGAATCTCATTTGCAAACGTGTGTAGAACTGCAGCATTGCCTCAGCCCGTTTTCTTTGCCTTTTGCATTGGTCTCTTGACAAATACAACCCTCGATGTAATTGATGTGTCATTCAAGAACGATTGGCGATGGCAGTATGTGACACAGATGGCCAACTTAGTTTCCCAACTCAGACAAGCAATAATGCTGAACATGCTAGTGCTGTCATCTAGATAGTGACTGCTGCTACATACATCCTTTTCTCTATCAAACAATGCTGTACCTGACAAATCAACCCCCCCCCCTCCAACAGCACAAGATATATGTGTGTTCACATGACATGAGTCCTGAATTCTCCCAGGTGCCAGGTGTTTCAGGGCAATTATCCCTACTGACAGCAAGGAACGAGAGGAGGACAAGAAGAGTGAAATAAGAGGCGAAACTATAAAGAGCTTTTTTTTAAAAAAAAAAAAAAAAGAAAAAAAAAAAAAGCAATATATACAGTCCATTTACCATCCATATTTGACAAAATAAGCCAAGCTTCTCAAAGCATCAGTGTTTGATTGATGAACATTTTGGGAAATATGCTTTCATGCATAGTTATACTATTCTCATGTCTATGTGTTAAGCACAGAGCTGGAGTCAGGAGGTGATTAGCCTAGCTTAGCATAAAGACTGAAAGCAGGGGGAAACAGCTAGCCTGGCTAACATTAGTTCATTAGGATCAACAGTCATATAGAGTGAGGTATTGTCTATATAAACATGTAAATTCATACTGTGCTTACGAATGATGACTTTAGTGGTAACATATAAAGACTGAAAAACAATGGACCTTGGACAGAGGCTTGCAGCACCGCATGTGGAATAAAAGAAGCAATACCAACAAGTATATTAACATGTCTGTTTTTGTCTTAGATGCAAGCCCTCCAGAGCCAGCTTGAGTTCCAGGAGCAGTCCATGGTGGAGAAATCCCTGGTCAGCCGGCAGGAGGCCAAGATCCGTGAGCTGGAGTCCAAGCTGGAGTTTGAGAAGACCCAGGTCAAACGCCTGGAGGTGAGAGCTAAAGACAGGTGGAGAAGTGCTGGTGGTGCTGTGAGAGAAGACACTCCAGCATGTTAAAGGAATGGGAAGAGGTGGGTGGGTGAAATGTGCTGCCGGGATCAGAGAGCAACCAGAGAAATAGAAAAGGTCCTGATAAAACTGAACATTAATGGCTCCACATGAACATCTACTGTAGCTCCATAAGATTTCAGTCCACTGCCAGTTAGATATTTCCATCTTTGCTGTACTTTGTCCTCTAGCTTCTGTTACTCCCACTTGACAATACCATTTGTTATTCTGTCATTTTCAAATTACTTTCAGATTTTGCCTGAGACAAAAAGCACAAGTGAAGGATAAAGGTTACCATCTGCACACTCCCAGGGAGAAATTGAAATCCTCTCTCGCCCACTGATAAAAATGACCCTGCACACAATTTTGCAGGTTCAGTTTAGTAATTACTAGCTGTGCAATGTGCTCACCACCAGGCACACCCTCTCTGCTCCTCACCCTCCAAAGTCAAAAATAAATATATTTGTTAAATGTGAACTTTTAAAAAGGTTGCAGGATTTGTAGCTCGTGGTGAAATGTGCAGAGTGAAAAACATACGCTCGTTTTGCCATTTTGGTTTCATGACTTCTCACAAACATTAAAAACTGCAGCGACTGAATATGTCGGCTTGCCTCAGTAGTGAAACTCATCAAAGCTGGAGGTAGTAGAGCTCGATCGATACAGATGTGAGGAGGCAGAGTAGACCACCCACTCACTATGTGAAATATGGACTAATGCAGGAGCTAACTGGCTGATAAAGTGAGCTGCTGGCATTCATGCACACACTGAATATAGACTCACAACAAATGTACGTGTGTAAACTCATATAAGAGTCACCTGTTTAAACTCTAGTAGATGATGAAAGTCTGCCGCATCACTCCGATGCAAATAAGCTCATCAATACTTAATACTTGTCTTCTGACAGAGTTCTATGGAGATGAATTGTTATACTCTACTCTATTCATATTATTCCTGGGCCTTCCTCTGTGTTGTATTGAGTTTTTTTTTAAATGGGCTCTTGTTTGCTGCAACAGCGGTACTGGAGTTTGGACCGGGGTTTGGTCTATGCAGATGTTTGAGGGCCATAAAGATTAGGATACTGTATGTATTCACTAATGGCAGGGCTCACTAATGTCCAGGTTTGAGACAGGCCTCCTACTGTCTGGCTGGTTTACATGATCTTACATCTCTGCAGAGCCTTGTAGCTCGTCTCAAGGAGAACCTGGAGAAACTGACGGAGGAACGGGACCAGCGCACCAGCAGTGAGAACCGTGAGAAGGAGCAGAACAAACGTCTGCAGAGACAGATCCGCGACATCAAAGAGGAGATGGGTGAACTGGCCAAAAAGGAAGGCGAGGCCAGCCGCAAAAAACACGAGCTGGTAAGGATGTGACAGACTGTAATGAGACGACTTCCTAACAGTTATCATCGAGCAAGCCATGCAGTCAGACACTCCTGACATTTCATGATTCACAATGCACAACATCCATCAACAACAAATCCAAACATTGAACTGGTCGACCTTTGGTCCCCATAAGCCGAAAGATTCATCCCGTTTCTTGTTTCATTAACAGGAAATGGACATTGAGAGCTTAGAGGCGGCTAACCAGAGCCTGCAGGCAGACCTCAAACTAGCCTTCAAAAGGATCGGTGACCTCCAGGCTGCCATCGAGGACGAGATGGAGAGTGACGACAATGAAGACCTTATCAACAGGTACGGTTAAAATTCTGAAATAGAGTGCAGACAGAATGAGAAATCATTCATCTGTCATTAGTTTTGTTTACATGTACATAATAAGGGCAGCAATAATGCAGTTAATGCACTAATGAGTAAAAGGCCACAGTTATATATGAGAAGTCTAGTCTTCATCGCACAAAAGGGCAGCAGTCTGTTGTAAATCTTGAAGTGTCTTGTTTTACATGTAGCCAGGGCACTGTGTTATGTGGAGGCTGAAAGTAACTGTTCTCTACTGAACTAAAATACTAATTATAGAATATATATCTAAAGACTAAACTAATGAATATTCTATATATTTATTAGAATAGTATTCTAACCAATGTCTTGTTATCCACTAGTTCTTGTAGGATGTATGACTTTCTTCCTTTTCAGGTGACCAAATCAAATATATAAAAGTCATGTATGTGCAATTTCCAAGCCGTGTGTGCTAATGCTGTAAATTTGAACATATTTTTTATTAAGAAGCCTCCTTGTTTTCTGATCTATGTTTAAATTTGATGTCAATAAAAACCCAACAGTTCCTCCATGTTTACCTTAGCCTGCTAAGCTAGGCTACAAGTCCTGACTCCAACTCTGCGCTTAACAGACAGACATGAGATTGATCATCATATCCAACAAAAACGTCGAAACTTTCTGTTCAGTCATGATAATGTGTTTTCATTGTCATGTGGAGATATTGGATTTTTCTGGTGTGAAAATCTACTCATTGCACCTTTAAAACAGGATCAGGACTGAGCTGACAGAGCAGCAGTTAAACCCTGCTGTGGTTCAACACCACACACATAACACGTACAGGAGGAAAGGAGTGAGTGAGTGGCACCACAGTGATCTTAACTAGTTCTTCCTCACTCAGTCAGGCTAAAAAAAAGTCATATTCCATCCTCAGGCTCCTTGTAAGAAAAAGTATTTACTCTTTAAGACGCCTGCTGAGCCTCACTAATTTTTCCGTCCAGTCCTTCATAGAGAGAGTGAGCTGCTCTTTCTACAGCAGCAGTAAACAGCAGTGTGAGTCATTTGTATACACTGTAAGGCTTTCTTCTCCACTGTGTATGCAAGACCACAAGATCAGAATGAGGTTGCATGCTGAGTCAGTGCCCCTAAAAGCACAATGCGTACAGTACAGTTATTCTGCCAACAGGAAAACACAAACCGGGTCATCACAGCATCTGCCATGACACCCATTATTGAGATATTTTAAGCACCGGTCACATTTTCTGTTTTTATTTTTGTCTTCATTCTTATTTCATGTTCTTTTTCTATTTTTGTTCTTCTGTGTTGTCTTCTCTTGTCTTGTCTCTCCACCCATCATCACGAGCAGTTTACAAGATATGGTGACAAAGTATCAGAAAAGAAAGAACAGAACGTGAGGAACTTGAACTGATTTTTTTTTTTTTTTTTTTTTTCACCACTGGAAATGATGCAGCATTCCACAGTCTTTGAACATACTCGAGAAGTTGATAGTGGAGAGAGAAAACCCAGTTTTTCTCTGGGTTTAGTTTCGGTCCAGTTAGTCTATCACTTCTGGCTGTCACACTGTAGAAAAGAGCTGATATTTAAAGGACAAATCCCCCCTGACAAAAAAAAAAGAGAAGATATTTGGAAGGCACCTTGCCTTCCAGGCCAAATTTGTTGTTTCATGATATATTTCTCAGATTCCTGTGATCATTTTTTTTTGAAGACATCAGGTTTTGGTGTCTGGCCTTCAGAATCAGAGAGTGATAGCTTGGTGTCAGATCCGCACATGTTCACCAATGCAAACAGGAAGAAATGCTTCATGTAGGAGGCAGAGATAAAATAAATCCAAGGGGGGATTTTCCTTTGATGTGTGAAGGCTCGGGGATAATGCATCATCAACAGTGCTCAGAGATTCCCTCATAACCCCAGTTTACTCCACTTCTCATTGCATGCCCTCACATGCTGAGATGCATGAATGCCACTGACAATATGTTACTCGAGCCCCAGCATGAGACAAGCCTCCCTCTTCAGATTCCCCTGTATGGTTAGCCACTTGGTAAAGATGTGAACTGAAAAGCTTAAGTGTCATGATCTCCCCGGTCATCGCTCCAGGCCAAGATCGTCCTCACAATTCTCCTCCGTGTTGCTGAGGGGGTTTTCTCGTGCTGTGTTTGCTCCTCTGCTTTGGTCTGAGGGCGTCTTGTTGGACGCTGCTGTGTTGTGTTTGAACAGCAGTCAGCAGCGAGTCAGCCTCACGCTCCCCGGGCCCTGCGGGGCTGGATGTGACTGCGGCTCAGTGGTGGCTGCCCTCCTTACAGGAGAAAAGGAGGGTGTGTTCCTCATCAATCTTTGACTCGCAATTCCTTAATAATGCAGAACTCTCAAATGTCTTACAAAAAGCTGTCTTGGTCACCAGGCGAGTAGCACACACGCGGCATTACCCTCTGACTCGGAGCCATTCCACTCCCACGTCAGTGTTTGACATTCTCATGGTGTAAAGACTTACTCATCAGAGCTGGAAAGTGCAGGATTTTGTCAAAGAGCACAGTGTTTTGATTTGTAATAAGCTATTAGCACTACCACATTTGAATAAAAGTGCAAAATCTTTTCTGGTGTTTGGATAAGATGCAATATGCATTTTTATTTTCATTAAATATAAATTATGTAGGTGTACGTTTGAATATATTAATATTAATACAACATAATTCCATTTGTATTAAGTGGTTCCAAAAACATACCTAATGCTGGAGGACTTATGGCTTAAAGTATCATGTGAAAGTACATTGTAAGCATTTTTCTGCTTCAGAATACAGATCTGCCTTTTGCTTTTATAATGGTACCCTGTCTGTGCATAATTAAGTCAAGTGCCTTTGTCTCTCAAATCCCTGCTTATAGCCAATAACCGACTTTGAACCAACCAATATTAGCTTTCTCAGTTATGTCTGTGTCTTATCTACAAACATGGACACATAGATGTCCTGTGATCCATCCATCAAGGGGAAAGTGTCGTTTGCATGCTAGCTAGATAATTAGATAGTCAGCTGTATTTGATTTGATATTTTTATGTATATGTAAAAAATACCAAGGGGAAACATCTATGTTAGAAAACTTAGTGTTACAAATCATAAGAGTCTCAGTACACTTTACAGATTGCAGCACATGGAAAAACACACCACAAAAAAATAAAAATAGTGGATGGCTTTTATGACTTCAGTTGGCTTTAGACTATTTGCATGTGATTCATACCACACTGAACTCCATTTGCACCGGTGCAGCAGAAGCTTTGCAGCACAGATTAGCAGTGTTACCTTTCCATCTGACACTGTGGATAAGAGCAGTTCTCCAAGCTTATGTTTCCTGATGGTTTGAGAGAGGATGCATATGCCTGTCTGAGCTCCAAAGCCGCAGGGACTTCACTGGGCCGACAGTTCCATGTATCGGAGGCATAAACAGTGGTGTCTGTAAGACCCAGGGACAGAGAGGAGCAAAGCTAAACAGAGCAGAGCAGGAGGATCCATAGAAGCTAATGATGAATCTAATAGTGTGTAACAGAGATGTACAACCAATGGCGGCAGAATGTCACAGACAATTAATGTCTCCTCAGCACAGTGTTTGTTTGCTTCCCCCAGGCTTTCGGCAGGGCTTAACTAATGGTATGGTGGTCAAGGACATAAATTGTGGTTGACACCATGTGTGAAGTGCTCGATTACATAGGGCCCACCATTGTGGTTTTGGCTATAGACCTGAGAGGCCTTTCTATGTGCTCTGAATGTATCATGGAATTGTACACAGATAAGAAAGTCTTAGTGAACGAGGACAGTCAAAGCTTTTCACATTCAGGATAGCATTTACTTAAAGTTACCAGTACTCCATATTGTACAGTATTTAGGCAGCATGTATATCTAGTTGGTATAATGTAACAATTTTGGCCAAATACTTTGTGAACTGGTAAAAAAAGAGCATAATTCACATTGAAGTTAAGTTTCCAAAACATATAATGCAAAAGTATTTAATAGCCTATGAATATCATTTCTTGTCATTTTCTCATACTGCTGTAAGTTCCAGGAAACTCACTGATGTTACAAGGTGGAAAAAAAAGCCTTTAACTGCACTTAATTTTCCATGTCCACTTTCCCATTTTCTCAAGGCAGGAGTTGTCATTTAAACAGTGTTGACAGTGAGGGAATAGGTTAAAAACTTCATTTAAGAGGGCAGAAGGGAAGTGTTGACTCACCGTAACTTGACAAACACACAAATCCTCGTGAGGCTTTAAATTTAAAAAAGAGGAGGAAACGTTTCTGGATTTTAGGTTCTGCTACCTGATGTTAGAGTGTCTTCTCTTCTCACTGGGTGATGTTTACCCAGTTTTTTTTTTCTGACGATTCCACAGCGCCAGAGACAAAGAACACTCGGCTGCAGCAAATCCCTAGATTGTCTAATAGTCTAGGCATGTTCTGCAAAGCTAATTACAGCTTAAGAGCCCGTCACCCCCGTCCCTCCTCCCATCCCTCCCTCCTCATCCCAGCTTTACCGTCCAAGGTTATTGTATTCCATAAAAGCTAGGAGGCCTATACATTTGGATCTCACTAGGCAAGCCATTGAAATCTCCCTTTTGAAATCCAGCAAGCTTTTGTCTCCGACTGCTAATGATTTTAATTATAGGTGGTACTGGGCCTTTTTCTGAGCTCTGCTTGCTGGAGAGAAGAATGTTTTTCTCTCTCTCTTCCACAACAAGATGGGCGGCTTTCTAAAACAGATGCAGAGATGTTGAGCCACCCCCCCTGATATCTCTGTAGGACTATTAAGCTGTAACAACTTAATTTCACAGTGCCACACAAGCACTGGGCTTTGACGGCACTTAATGAGTGTTGCGCTCTTTTCATCCGTGTCAAATTTTATGACAAGCCCTTTATTGTACTCCGTGGCTCGCAGTGGTGTGTGAACGTGTAATGATAATTGAGAGGAAAAACAGTGCAGTGCCCAGCTGTGTACCAAATCATTCGGTCAAAAACTGAAATTACAAGTGTATGCATATGACTGCATGTGTGTGCAGGGCTGATGATGAAAATAATTACCAGATGAAAGGAAAATCTGGACATTTTCTGCCACTCTGTTGTGCAGTTAAAGGAATCATCACGTTTTTTTTTGTTTTTTTTACAAAATAAGAGTCGGCCAGTTTTGTTGTTAGCTTTGGGTATCTTTTATCATTGGTTATGACATTTCACATCTAGAGACACAAATACAAATTAAAAAAAAAAACTGCCTCACTTTTTTTACTTTGACAATTCAGTATGATGAAGGAGGTTTAGGTCTGAATGTCATTAGGTATATACAGGTGTATCTTGTATGAAACAGAGTGCTGCTGCCTTCTGATGCACCTGTCACACATCTAGCTGTACAAGTTTTCAAGTGTCTCAAGATCTAGAGACACAGCCACATAGCCCCAACTTTATATAAACGAGCACTTCCAGATCATACATCAATTTACTACTCGTGTACTATACAGCCTAAGAAAACAAGTGTATAATGTCTTTCTGGAGAAGTCTTGTCAACTCACAGAAAATGATGACATCACAATTTTTTGTTACTTTCCCAAAGGTGAGGTGAGGTTTGAACTCTCAAGCTCTTCTGTGTATACAACTAAATGCAGCACCGTGATTGCTTTTGAGGAGAGACCATGATAGCGCTCATCTAACAGTGACAACAGTGAGAAGTTTCCATATGGTGTTTCCATCTATACCTCTCAACTTCTCATGGGCATGTCTGTGTGTGTTACAGGGGCTCTTTGAGCTGACTGCATGTGCTTTTATCCAGAATACATGCCATGATGCTTCTTTGCTACCACTCTTAACACTAACAGCTTGTTCTTCGTTCTCTAGCTCCACAGCTACTGAGAATTACAGGAACATTTCTACCAGCGTTGACTCTATTTTCATGCTAACATTTCCTTCACCTTATTCTCTCCACTCCTATTTTTTCTATTCATAACCTGATTTCCTGTCTTGTATCTCTTTTGCTTCCTCTGACTTGTTTTCTATCTCTGACTCCTCACCAGTCAGGGGGATTCAGACACAGACTCTGAGGTGGAGGATCGTGTGGATGGAGTTAAGTCTTGGTTGTCCAAAAGCAAAGGTTCTACCAAGAACCTCTCGGATGACGGCAGCCTGAAGAGTTCCAGGTTAGTACAAAGGCAGGTGCTATTACTATCAGCTGAGCAGTACTGGTAGACCGTCTACTCAGACATTTGACAGCTTTTAGAATCTGTCTGTCTGGATGTAATAATTTACATCATCTGATCCAGAGGAAATACAGCAATCTCAGCAGAGTACTTGGCTAAAATGAGAGGACTACTATTACTTAAATGTGTTTTTGAGCTGCTTTATCTTTATTGTCACCCGCCTGTTTAAGAAGGTTTTTTTTTTTCTAAAAACAAACCACCTCCATGGCAGATTTATCGACATGCCCAATAGCCAGCTGGCATAGTCTACCTGAGCCGTTCACTGAGATTAATGGATGTGTCTGCCAGCTGACAGCTTCGATTGCCCCAGATTTGTCTCCTTACCAAAAGATTTAACTTCCCTCCCTCAGCTGAGCCACTCCCAACTTTAAAAACTTTTGAGTTTTTAAATCTCTCTTAGCAGCATGTCCCCATAGACACACACTGACTGATTCATTGAGCTAGCCTCCACTGCCCCATGTAGTAGCAGCTTTCAAGCACAAGTGACTTTATTTGCCACTTTTACTGGCTCAGTACAGATTTCACCAGGAGGTTTAATTCGTCACTTCAGAACATTGATACGGGAGACATTTTCAGGCAACAGAAGTTAACCCAAATGGTATGACTACAATCATCTATAATTTTCACAGGGATTCTTATTTTTTATTATTTAGGATCAATGTTAAACATACCTTTGGTTCAGTACCATGTTCATTAGAAAAAGCATAAAGTTAAAGATTTTCTGTCAGAACACAAACTTACCCCAGGAGTCAGTTATAATAAAAACATTACTTTATGATTGCAACAAGCAGGATAGACTATCTTCTTTCCAACTGCCGTTACTTTGAGTCCTTTTTTCTGAGCAGCCTTTTTTTCCTGTAGAATTACTCTCGCTTTCTATCTGTAGAATGCTTTCTCTTCTCCTGTTTTCTAAAGTGCTACAATTACGGTTCGGGTTTGATAGCATTTTATTGTATCTCCTTTATCAAATCTATTTAAATTAAGGTTCCAGCAACTTTAAGCAAGAACAGTCAAAAGTAACTTATGCAACAGCTAATACTCAAATATTCTCATTCTAATATATATAGCTTGTTTGCTATTTAGCCTGTTCCATGTTTTGTACATTACCTTTTACAAATATAAAAAAGACAGAAAAAGAGATTTGTTTGTTTCTGAGCTTAAGATGCTTGGTATTGTACCAACTTGGAACCCAACTGTGGTTGGAACATTATTGTCTTGCCATAATGCCAAAATCATTTAAATTACTTAAAAATGGCTTTGTAGAGGATTTCAGTCACCCTTTTTACAATTCCTATAATTACTGTGACATTAATTAGTCTTCAGTGGTCAATAAAATCATTTTGGTTTTTGCCTAACATTTCAATGCAGGAAGTAAACCCTTGTTAGTCCCTGGATAGTTGGTCTGTAGTTATACTCTCTTGTACCCTTTTCATTTCTTTCATCTCATTTAGCTAAATTTCAACTTTTATATGTCTCATCACATTTGTGTTTTAGTGATTTTTCAAGTTTCATTCATTTAATTCCTACTCTCTTCTTTTACTCACCTTGTCTTGCCCTGATATCTTTGATATCTGATATCTTTGTCATTTTCTCACCCTGTCTTTATTCCTTCGTCCTCTCCGCTGTTGTTTCTTTCTAGATTTGCTGTAAACGTAGATGCAAAAGAAGGGAAAGAATGGAAAGAGGGTAAGGAATGGAAAGAGGCAAATAAAGAGGGCAAAGAGGTAGAGTCAAGCAGGCCAATGTCAGTGATGAGCTCGCTTAGCTACAGAAAACGCTCCAACCTTGATTCCAAAGGGGACGCCCTCTTCAGTACCCTCAAGGAAAACGCAGAGTCAGAGGATGCTCTATCTTTCCATAAGGCTAAACTCAAAAGTAAAGATCTTCAGGATGACACCTACTCAGTCAGCTCCAGGAGAAAATCCCAGGCAGGAGATGACATGAATGGCAGAGAATCAGTCATCTCCCAGGCCTACTCAGAGGCCAACAGTCGTGCCAGGAAAGGCATGGACAGCCGCTGGGGTGACTTTGACAATGAATCGACCATTTCATTTACTGCACCAAGTCGGGCCTCCATGCGTCTTGGGTTAAGCCCAGAGAATGATGCCAAGTCCACCATCAGCTTAGGTCTATCAAGCCCACTTGGACGCCGTCAAAGCACCACACGCTTAGATGAGGGCAGGAGCACCCGATCACTGTATGGCAGCAGTCCCAGTAGCCCTTGTTTCAGCAGACGATCTGGTGGTCGCAGTCCTGGAAGCGTTAGCCGAGCTGATTCCCATATGTCACTGGCACGCAGCTGCCGCCTGAGTGAGTTTGACGTTGATATTGATGATAGTCGAAGTGTGGCATTCACTGAGAGGTCGGCTTACAGTCCGCATTCCTCTACTGGCCGCAGTATCTCCATGCCACCACCACAAGCCAGATCATCAGTGACAGATGACCCAATTGATGACTTGGATATCAAACCTGTCAGTCATCGCAATTACCTCGACCCAGACCTAGAGAAAGCCATCAATGAGGTTCTGAGTTTCAAGCCTATCAAATTCAAGCGCACAAGCTTGGAAGACTCTGAGGGTGAAGAAGGAACATCCCAGAATCATGAAGATAAAGGCAAGAGTACCCGCAAAGGAGAAGGTACTCGTCCTACCAGCAGTCTTAGACGCTCTGCATCCGCTGTGGACTGCATGAGAGCTTCCCGCAGTGCCAGCAGCTGCAGCAGTCATCGCAGCAAGAGCAGAGGCAAAAGCAAGAAAAAGAAGAGAAGCCACAGCTCTGAGTCTGAGAGCTCAGACGATGACCGTCGTCACAGGAGTAGCTCCAAGAGGAGGTCCAAGAAGTCCAAGAAGAAGTCCAAGAAGAGGGATTACTCATCATCATCTTCATCATCATCTTCGTCTTCAGATTCTGAGTCAGACTCTGGGTCAGAATCAAGCTCCGGTGCCTCTACCATTTCCTACCGGAGCTCCAACAGTGTGAAGAGAGCCCCGACTCGAAAGGCATCCAGCCCAGAAGGGGAAGGAGAAGTTGGTGCACAGAGCAACAACCATCCTCCTAACAAAAAGGAAGAGAAGAAGAGGAAGAAGAAGGTGGACAGCCTGATGATGAAGTACCTGTACCGGCCGGACAGTGACTGAGGCAGTCAGTAGGTGCTTGCCTGATATGGACTTACCTTGAAGAGTGCTTTTAAAGCATGGTGTTATCCTAACCAATCAAAGACCTTTTGACTCACATCAATCAGCACATTAAATGTTCCTCATCCTGTTTGACTGAGATTAGACTTTCACAGTTTAGCAGTTTTATTTACAGGTTGCATTTTTGATGATGTGTTATGCATGCTGACTTTTTTGATATTAACTACTATATGATGACATTTTCAAGCCAAACAGTAGTAACCGCAATCATTGTGGCTTTTTTTCACTGGATTAATGATGTCTGGACTTTCGTGACAGACTTGGGCATGTAGTGAATTTTATCATCACACAGAGAAATGTAGTTCGTGAGATGGTGCACTCAATGTGGATGTTAACTCAGCCTTTAATTACTCCCGAGACGTCACTTTGATTTATAGCACCAGAAAGGTAAAAATAACAGGAGTCAATTAAGAGAGGCCATAATAAATTTTTCCTTCCAGCCCCACAACTGCAGGCATAATTAGACTCCAAGCATTGATTTACACCAAGTAGCAAATTCATTTGAGATGTACGGTTGACAGTAATTAACCCCCAGTTTGCAATATTAAAGCAGTCTGAATGTTAAATAATGTTAAAAAGCTGTGCTGGTTTCATGTAGACTGGTAATATAGATTGGATTTTTCCTGTGTCAGAGATTATTAGGAATATTTGAGATGACGTTTAAAAAGAAATGGCTGGAATCTTGCTTAGACATTAGAGGTCATATTTCAGTTTGATTTTCTTCTTCTTCTTCAAGCTAACTCATTAGATAGCTGTAACATGTTAAGAAGTTGGAATCTGTCCCAATGCTTTGTATTTAAATGACATCATCATATCGTAACCATAATAATATGAACACAGATTGGTGTGCTAGTATGGTACCACGTTGCATGAAGTTACTGCGTTCTTGGAGTGCCCAATGGATACTAGAGCAAACTAACCTCACAACATGGTTTAGATCATGGCTTCTCCAGTGTTAAGCTCAACACACTGCAACTGAAGAAGACACAAGACAACAACATTTATGTATTTGCTTGTTTTCTCTGTTTTTGCAGTGAGTCTCTGTGTTTCATGTTAGCCCTGATCCTGAATTGCCAAATGTGTCTCAGGCCTGCATGGCTGGATCTCACAGAACCTGGATGTTTCAGATATTTAGAGGTTTATAAAATTTGTTCATGAACAACTGTAAAAAGTATAAACTCACCAGATAATTCTTCTTAGTGATAATTCTAAGAGGTCAAAGAATGATTTGAAGCAGACACAAAGAAAAACCTCACCATGAAAGGCCTCTTCACTTCAAATCAAAGATGATGCAGGATGTCTTCCTCACTCACTGACTGTAGTGCTGCTCAGTGACTTTGCTCTCAGTGCTGCCACCAGTGGCTGGAAAATACATTGCAGCAATATCATTCATTCATCATTCATTTTGTTACTTTCTTCATCTTTCTCATGTTGGTTTTTTCCAAACTACTAGTTCAGTTAAAAGATTGCCAACCAGACACTGAATTTATATTTTCAACAGTCTTAACCAGTTTTATGAACCCCTGATTAACTTAAATGTCTTGGTTCTTTCTAAATGCAACATCCTTTTCCTGTTTTCTTATGTTGAAGTACATTGGGCTCTCTCAGCCACCAGACAGTTCTCTGGTCAGATTGCTTGATTGCTATACTAACATTAATTTCCACGGCTCTCTCCTGATCTAGCCCCCCTGGCAGAAGACGCTACTGCTTCGATAGATCTGATGAAGAGGAGGAGGAAGAAGAAAAAGAAGAAGGCGGGGCGACCCAGAGCTCCTACTACTCTCGATACAAATACAGCAGCCATCTGAAAGACGATGATGGCGAGGATGGGCCTTATGAGACAGCATCATAGTCCTCGCTATGTGCACACACAGCAGCGCACCCTCATTCACCAGTGGCAGTTTGTCTTGCATGCAAAGTTGACTGCAGTTGTGGTCAGTTGGACACAACCACACAAACACTCACAACCCTAGAGGAAAACAAAAAACATTCAAATACTGTAACACCCTGTCATAGCTTTCTGTGGCAGATCCAAAACAGGATTTGGTCATAGTTTAAAAACTGCATGGTCTTTCTGACTCAGCACTCGTCAGTCTAACCTCACTGCACACACTGCAGCTCCGTTATTAACGAATCGACCCTGCTGGTTGCATGCAAGCAGCAGTTGCTTGGCTTGAGCAGCCATCCTGTTTAACCCCATCATGGTTGTAACTGAGCCAAAGAACTTGAGGTTGCAATGATAATAGATCCTCTCTTTCTCTCTTTGTCACTCTCTCTCTCTCTCTTCTTTACATATAGTACACCATAATAGTATGTTTTGCCATAGTACAATGTATTGCCAAAAAGCCTTTGTTCCAAGTATGTGTGTACACTGTTCTTGTTTTTGCCAATTGATGCTGAATCCTGGGAAAAGTCCCAGTTCTTTTTTTTTTTTTTTTTTCCTCTTTCTTTTTCGGGACAAGTGCCATTTGATTTAAGTGGGCTCCTCTACAGCTGGCTTCTCTGCAGCTGTGCTGTTTCATGAACTGCTGCGGCATACACTGAAGACGCTCTCATCATCATCTGCTCGCTTTTTGTTTGCCTGAAAGTTTTTCTGCCTTTTGCTGGCAAATTATCTCTTCCTTACAGAGGAAGAGGATTGCATCACTAACTGCTCTGCAATAAAAGCGCAGCATTTTTCTCCTTTTGAGTCTTTTGTTTTTGATGTTTGACAGATTTGTTTTGCAGAGGACTGCAGTCAAGCAAATTAATTTCCACGAGGTTTGAGCATAAAGCACCTCTGTGAAATGCCTTGTCTTATTTTTATTTCGACTTGATATGACTAAGTACTTACCGGAATTACTTTAGTGATGAAAAGACTTTGTCCTTGTGCTTGTCGCTTTTCACTTTGATGTGCTTTTCCTCTCCAAAGGGAATGTACTTGACAATGGGCACCAGTCATTTGTTGGTTTCTCCCAAAACCACTGAGCAGATGGTATCCTCAACCAGCATGTTAAAGGAAAAAGCTGGCATTACACTATCATTTTCATATTGTCAACATTTCCCACGGAGACCAAAATCAACAATGTTTTTTCTTGACCTCTAGCAACAGCATGTGTAATAAAATAATGTAAATGTCCACTTAAAGACTTTTCTGAAGGGGGTTAGATCAGATGACATCACAGCTGTGGCACTCTGCTCCAAGCCCATTGGTTCCTAGTGAACACTCAAACAGAGGACTTGTTTAGGGGTTTGTTGAGGACTATTTTCAGTGGCAGACTAAAACACAGTGAAGATCATCCATCTGTCCTTGTTAAATAGGTGATGCTGGAAGCTTGGTGATGTAGAGACTACTCACAGGACTAGTTGACAAACTTGTGTTGCTGACCAGCATGTTCACTTGAACACTATAGCTCTCCAAGGTAGCTGGTTTGCTCAGTTTCAGTTTGCAACCTAATTAGCGCTAGGTCGCCACCTGGTCAATGAATTTGGTTTGTCAGATATTTTAGTTTGAAGAATGTTGGTTAGTTGTTTGGTCAGGAGATATTTTTGTCCCATCAACTCCAGTGTCATGAACTTCTGCAAACCATGCCTCTGTTGTGGATAATCAGGTACAGAGGGGTTATATAAAAATGGATGAGGCAATGCAGCAAACACAGCTGTTAGTTCTTAACATGTAGCTTGTTTGAATTAATAACCTACATTGTTCAATTAACATTCTTTTGAATGGCAGTGCCGCCACAGCTTCACTCTAGAGACAAGCTACTGCTGTTGTTAGGGAGACAAATTTTTCAAAGTAGCAAACAAAATCCAAAATGCTTCCACAAATTACTTCTCAGATGGTTTGGTGTCACAATTATCTCTTTAGCTAGCTACTTCTCTCCATTATGTGTTAGCATAAAAGAACATTAGCTTAGTTTACAGGTATGGGAACATGCAGTAGACCAGGTTATGACATGTCCTGTTGCCCTTTTACATTGAATTGAATTAGAACAGATCATTGCAATTCCATTGTTCCATTGAAATGAATGAATTTGCTTTTCTTGGGATTTGTTGACAATTAGAAAAATGTAGAATGTTGCCAGCCTTATCCTTTAAAGCCTCTCTGGGTACTTTATCTGTAACTGCATTAACTGGACACACTACAGCTTGTTTAACTAAAACTGTGAAATCCTGTTCGGTATCTTTCGAGGCCTGTTTTGTCTGTCAGGTTGTCTTTTATTCTGAACCCAGTGAACAGCAAGGAAACAGAAACCTGCATTGTCATGGTTGCTTAAGTGTTACATCTCACCCTTTGGTCATCTGTCTGGTATTAACTCAGTAGCATTAAGATTTGAAAGCCATTTAAAGTCCAGAGGAACTTGACATGGCTGTTTTGGGGCTGGAAAAGTTTAGTGGATGTTCTTCATTGTGGGAGAAGTTGGGTGTGATTGTATTATATGTGCTTTTTGTAGACTCATGTCTTCATTTTTATTCTCTATGCAGTCAACACAAGTGTGGAATTGTGTTTTTGACCTTATTGACCCTGATAAAAGTGTCTGGCTTCATAAGACAAAACTAAAGAGCAGACTGCACACAGTATTTATATATAAATATGTGTATGATTAATGCTAGCTTTGAAAATAGTTCATGTTTATTTTCATTATTGAAAAAAATTGACCACTTGTTATGAATTTTGCATTACAGTTTAATATATTGTAAATAAATGATGGTGATTGTTTTAGAATGCCTTGAGGACTGGATTTGTGTGTCTGACTTGAAGTGTGTTGCTACTGTGTGTCTTCACATCTCTCCATTCACTCTTCAATATGGACCTTTTGATGTGCTTTTGTTCTAAGACTTCCAGAGGGTATACAGATAAAACAAGAAGCATGTACTTTTCATCTGCTTTGAGTAATGTCAACAGCAACGTCGACCCTAAGAACGCCTTAAAGGAACATGAAACCTACTGATTTAGTTTCTCTTTGCTTTTATTAGCATGTGTAATTTCAGGGAAAATGGGTCTCTGTCAGAGCTGAAACTCACTGCTCTGAAGCTGAGCTAAAAGCTAATGCCAATAATTAGCTCTGCTCATATCAACACACTTAGCTGGAGGCAGCGGGAAAATCCAGTTCAGATGATGAAGATGATTGGAAGTGTCAGACTGATAAATGCAGACTTTCATGTCAAAAGCATCCATAAAAACAGAACTTAAACAAATGGAGTCTTGTGTTGATAATGACAGATGAATTACAGTAGCTGCTTGACACCTGATCAGTTGAGGTGTTTGACAGCTTGCGAACTCATAACGCTATATACCCTACACAATTACATTTATCTTTAAAGCAGCTATAATGGATATTTTTATAATAGCACTGTCTAAGCTGTCAGTGTGTAATGTGTTGGTCGTGGCCCGCAGTGATGAATCTACAGAGAATTATCAGCAACTCCTCTTGACTTTATAGAGCTTTATAGCAACTTTCAGCTCATTGTTGATCTGTCTGGATGACTGTTCTGGTTCGCTCTCAGCACTCTCATAGCATCGTTTTGGACACAGAGAAAGAGCTGTAAAAAAGCCGCTGTACACTAACCTGCTCAGCAGCAAACAGACACAGTTAGCTGTAGACTAGCTGGTGAACATAGTGGAGCGTTTAGCAGATAAAGAGCCAGATATTTCCCTCAGGAGTTGGTAGAGAGCAGAAGCTAAAAGAGAGAGAAGATTGGACTTTACATTCACCAGATGGACAGAAACACGACTCCACATCAATGTTGCTCCGTAACTGCTGGATGTGAAAATAAGCTAACAAGTTCAACATATCAACTGAAAAGGTGACGGTGATATTGATGTCATTGATGTGTTGATTATTCATTTCTGCTGCTCACCACAGTGAGTGGAGAGGCAGCAGACAATACGAGCAGTATTACATTTTGGTGTCCAGATTGACCACATTTGATGTTTACGCCAGCAGTGCACTACAGACGTCACATCCTCACCAAGTCTGTCTTATTGAAGGACTCATCAGCTGTGATTACTCTGATCAACTGGCTATTTTCAGTTAAGTTAGTTGAAATTCTCCTGGTTATGTAAATGTCCTCATTTTGGGTCAAGTCACCATGTCACAGCCAGTATGAACTCGCTGTGCTTTAAAGGACAAGTCTTGTGATATTCTGTATTTTTCTTATTGTCAACAAATCTCATATTTGGATCCAGTTCAACAATGAACTGATCTACTAACAAGTATTGTGTGTGTGTTTCCAAACACAAAACCTGTCAGTGAGTCGCACCGCTGCACTGGGTGACATGTTCTTTTATCCATGCAGACAGTAGTTAGAAGGCAGACACCACTGCACACAGAGTTTCACTAGCTTGTTGTGCTACATATCACAACCTCTGGAGTTTGTGCTGAAGCTCTTTTCATAATGTAGTACAAAGACAAGAGGTTATGATCTATAGCACGACAAGCTAGTGGAGCTCTGTAAGCAGAACTGGGTACCTGCACATGCTCAGTGGCGTCTCCTCAAAGTCAAATCGTGATCGTTGTTATTACTCTCAAGAAAAATGAAGAAAATGGCAGCCTGAAGATAGAATACTAAAAGTCTAAACCTATCCAGCTACTAGGTGTACAATGATTTTTTTTTTCTTTCAGATTGGCCTGCTAACAAAGAAAAGAGAGCTCATTCAATTGAAAATAAGACTCTCTCCAAAATAATGCAAATCCAAGTCTTTCATATTGACAATACATTCTTCAACAACCAGACACATTCTCAGAAAAAGAGCCTGATATGTAAGTGAAGTCTAATCAGAGTCAAGTACGGTCATCTCTGGCTGCACAGAACACATCAACAGGTTATTAGTTGAATCTGCACCTGCTTGTTGTGAACTCTTACACACCATGCTGCTTCATTTAACTCCAGTTAAACAGTTTATGCAACAAAACTGATCAAAGTGTTGTGATGTACAGTATTGGACACAGTTTACACAGCACACTGAAACCAGAAGACTATTAAAACTTCTCTCTCGTCTTCATGTCACTGTCCCTGATCACCAGTCCTCCCTGTACCCCCAATCCCCAACCACAGGAGGTTGCTGGGAAAACAGCTGCTTGTGTTGTTTGACAGAAGTAGCCAGAGGCAGCACAGTCGCACACAGACTCATGGACAACATGAAGCAGTAGAGTTTTGGTTCCAAACAACGATTGATAGAGAAATTCTTTATTCTTAATTCTTTCATTATCAGCATCAGTAAGGGGCCTTTTAGCCTCAATGTATCATTGGAATTTCTTATGCTCCCATAAAACTACAAGTGTTTTTTAGTATACAGACTGAGGCCTGTGTGTCTGTTTTCAGGTCAGTTTCAGAACAGTTAATAGTGATGACACATATGTTCTCTCATGTACTTTCTAAATATTGTAAACAACAGTTTCAAATCAAAAGTCAAACATTTAGTTTTTTTGGACTGAAGTGGTGAAATTTTCTCCTGATTAAAGAAGTATTCTTAAAAAATATATATATCACAAAGGAATCAAAGAGCACATTGAGGAGCAAATATCATTAAATATCAATTAAAAACCTTTTTCAGATTTGAAGATGATTCACTTCCATCTTCAGGTCTGTAAAATTGCCAGTATGTGACAGAAATCCTCCTCGCTGCTGAAGGTCATGTCCTGTGTTCACTGTGAATCCTTAAATACTCAGTGTCAAGCAGCACAAACACAAACATTTGCTGTGTGTGTGTGTGTGTGTGTGTGTGTACACACCAGGTATTCCTCATGTTGAGGGACTCACCTCCTTTAGGAGGACAAAAGTGTGTGGGGTTATGATGAGGTTAGGGTAAAGGTTAGGGTTAGGAATGTGGTGGGGATGTTAAGGTTAGGATAGGTCTCCAGGAAATTAATGTAAGTCCATGTAATGTCCTCTGAAATGATGGAAACACAACTCTGTGTGTGTGTGTGTGTGTGTGTGTACACAGACTTTCATTAAGTAGTCAAAGTGTCCTTGAAGGACATCAGAGGGAGAACCAAGATGTAATCTTTCTTCGTTGATCAATATTCAATCTAATATTTTGATATTTGTGAGCAATGTGTTGTGCATTTTGTCCTTCAGTCAACTTGTGACTTCAGAGAGCAAACAAACTCATTGATGTTGTTTAATGACACTTCAGTCATATTCCCAATAAAAAGACAAATACATAAATGACATCTTGTGCATGACAACACAGATGAAGTACAATGTTTACAGTTGTTGACCTTTACAGTGTATTTATTTTTCACAGCAGCTTCTCATTAAGACTTTGGAGTTACACTGTAACTGCACAGTCTGGAGTTAATCTGCTTCAACAACACATAAAGGAGCCACTTCTGTTCGTCTTCACACATGGCTGACATGGAATATGTGGAATATCTTTTAGATTCAGCTGGTTTATATGTGTTTCGAGTCAGTTGTCGAGTTAACCTCAGTGATCAGTGATGATGTCAAGACCTGTGACACAGCTGCAAAGTCTGCACATCAAATTAGTTTTTGAAGTCTTTCCATCAGTGTTCAGAAGGTCCAGTCCATCTATCCATCAGTCCATCTATCCTGGTCTGGTCATGGCGGCTGCAGCCTATCCCAGCATGCACTGGACAAGAGGTGGGCTACACCCTGGACAGGTGAGCAGTTTATCAAATGGCTGACATACGAAGACAGATGACCACTCACACTACAGCCAATTTACAATTCACATAATCTATATGTGTTTGGACCACAGGGAGAAACCGGAGCACCCAGAAGAAACTAACTTACACAGACAGGGAGAGAGAGCATGTAAACTTCACACAGTCATCTTATTATTTCTTTTATCATCACTCAAGTCACGTTTTCATCCAAATGTAGTGCAAATTTGAACAGTTTCCAGAAAATCTGTAAAATGTGAATTCCATCCACTGCTGTTCTGTGAATTTTAAAGGAAATAATGAAAGCGTTTGAGCCAGAGCTCAAACGCTGGAAAACATTTCTGTTTGTTTCATGTATTGATTTGAGGAAGGTTACAGCCTCCTCATCACTCCACACAGATCTGATGTTTAAGTCACATGCTTCATGTATATCATCATTTATTCACTCAGTCTGTTTACATTTGCTTTTCATCCACACAACAACCTTTACGACCTCAGCAAAAAAAAACCTTTACATATACATATATATATATATATTGACTGTGTTTTTTTTTAAACTCTCCACTCAGGTCTTTTTACACACAAATTGAAAATGTGCATAAAGACAGGTGGGTGGAAACACACTGATCAACTTCATTATTTTCTAATCCAGTGTGTCAGTTTTGTGGACAGTCAGGATTTAGAGGGTTAAATTTCCCCCGTACATGTATAATATGTGTGATCATAGAAGGTGAACTCCTCTTCAAATCTTCAAATCACCATTATCAGAAACAATGGTGAGCTCCGTGTCCTCAGTGACAGATGCTGACCTCTAACACGCTTACACTGGGATAAGAGCACTTTACTACATCATCTGGTAATTAGCAGTGGTTGGCCTTGTACAGAGTAACCTGAGGTGATAAGAATTAATGCACAAAATGAATAAATAACAAGAAAAAAAAATACCACCCATCAAAATGCATTGGCATGTGGCCAGTTCATTAAAATAAATATTTGCTTCAAACTCACACATAGATTCTGGAATGAATTAAACATCAATTAATAACACAAAGTTAAGGAACTTTCCTCAAACATTTCATATTTGGGTGAATGTGGTGAGGTTGAGAGGTCAGGCTCACACAGCTTTCCTTTTTTATTGGTGAAATAGTGTGACAGAAAAGTGACAAAGAAGATAAATAAAACAGACATGCAGAAAATATCATAAAACAGTTACAATGATGTATGTCATGATATGAATAATAATCATACCCTTTTTCCATAGACATGTATTCTGAAAGGAGGTTGGTCCAATGGTTATTATTCATTGATTTTTTTTATTACCACTTTAAGAGAATAGTGTTGTTGATGACAGTCAGAGACATGAGCAGGCTGTTCTTGTATTAGCAGACGGAGCTGTGAGGATGATGTGAGGGATTCTACAGTCCAAGATGGTGGAGAATCCCAAAATGAGTGAACCAGTTGGCAGGCCCAGAGTACATGAAAATAATGATCTGTTGTGCTTATTGTGCATTATGAGCAAATGTCTGTGTTTGCCAGTCCCATTTTGTACATTTTATACTGAGTAATATGTATTCTGTGGATGATTTTGTATTGGATTAGCTGAAGGTTTGAATTGGGCATCGTAGCAAAAAAAAAATTTCTATCCAGAAGTTGTTTGAGGGAGAGACAGTTAGATCAGTGTTCCAGCTGCTGAGACTGTTACAGAATTATCTGAGGTTATTTCAAATTTGTAAATTTAATTGTATCATTAATTATTTTGGATGGTTCAAGTGGGTTATAAGTTATTTTAATTTTTGTTGTTATTATGGATTTAAGTTGGTGTCTCCCAACCCCTCCCAGCTTCTCTATAAGGTCTTTGAAGTTTATGAAGTGATGTGGAAACACTGGTGAAGGTGTGTAATACCTTTTTATGCCCATGTGTGATAGTGAAGAGGGGTTCTGTGGAGTTTGAAGTCAGAGTAGTGTATCTATCTATGTAAAATAATCTTAATGACTTTCCACCGGGCTGTCAGAGTTGTGGAAATAACTGTATTTTTAAAGCAGGCATTTTGTTTGATGTTTGTAATGAGCAATGGTAAACCTGAGGGTGATATGTTTTTGCCATATAGTTGTTCCAAGTCTATTCATGGGATATTATGGTTGGTTTGAGTGTAGTTAAGATGAAACAACTCTGACAGCCTGGTGAAATGTCAGTACCCAAGTTTCTAATGTGAAGTGGGAGTGATGAGTTGTGTTCTGCAGAATCCCAGACATCTTCTGAGAGTGACAGTATAGTGGACTTGTTCCAATTTATTGGGTAAGATATTCTAGAGAAGGTGTTAATAAGGTCAAAAGTTTCTTCTAGTGAATGTAAGGGGTCCTGTAAGTACAATAAAATATCATCTGCATAGAGGCTAATTTTATGTTGGAAGTTTGTGGTGTGAACTCTTTTAATAGCATTGTTATGACGTATAGCTGCAGCAAGCAGCTCTATGAAGATAGCTGTCTGATCAGGGAGTATTAAGGTGGACATGACTGTTTCTATCCAGCTGGTAGGATGAGTTAGATCTTTATTGGTTTTTAGTAGGACTGATATAACAGATGTATAAGTGTGTGATGTATTTCTGATATCAGTCTGTGAAATGGTGGGGATAGTATGTGCCAAAAGTATTTGTATAGAATTCAGGAGGGAAGCCATCAAGTCATCAAGACATTATCATCTACGGTGTCTGCCTCTAGCTTCGATAATTTGGGTAGGTTGTTAAGGAAAGAGTGATGGGTCAGGGACTGTGTTCCAAGAATATAAATCTGTTGTTGAATCACAAATTGTGGGGTTTTTTGTTTGTAATTTTGTCTAACTGGAATTTTGCATTTTGTAGCTCATTTTATATTTGTTCATTGGGATTGTGTGTAAATTTCTTAATCTTCTGTTCCAGATTTTTTTTCTAGTTCCTGTTCCTTTTTTTCTCTTGTTTGTTGAGTATGATATTATTATTTCTCACACAGCTTTCTCTTCACGGGTCAAATGTTTTGCTCTTCATGTGTGGCTCCCTACCTGCAGTGCAGTTCCTCTGACAAGCAAATGCCAGCAGGAAGCAACCAGAGGCGAGGTCAGATCATCTGTGGAGCTGGTAAGTGATAGTGAAATCTCCCTCGCTGTGGCTCTTCTATAGGAAAACATCCCCAAACAGCAGGCAGGTGGCTGCTCAGCTTCACCCCTCGTACGGCATCAGCCTGCTGGCCCAGGATGTCAAAAGTTGCTGTGCTGCCTCAGCAATTCCAGGATGGGGAAATGGCAATTTCAAGCAATTCTCTTGGGTGTTAATACCTTATATTTCGCTTCAGTCTGGAATGAAATAATAAAAAAAAAAACTCCACTCTCTTAAACAGCCACAGCATCTCTCTGTTTGAATTAGTTTAAAAATGAAACATAAATGACTCCAATCCATCTCATTCTTCTTCTTCCTGTGGCCTGTTTTCCCTCTCACTGCTTATTACTGTTTGCAACCTTTGTACCTTCTTAATCAAAACTACTTGAAGCCATTCAGTATTCATGAGCTGAATGATGGAAATTGGCCTTTCAGCTACTGTAGCACATCTGTGCCGGCAGGGAGGGAGCAGTGGAGACAGACACGCTGAGATGATGGAAGGAGGGAGCAATGGTGGAAAGGCGAGCCTCCCTTCTCCCCAGAGAGAGACAGTGACAAGAAGACGCTGTAAAAACATGCAATGCCTTCAATGTTTTCTCCCGGCTGCCTTGCCACAGAGCTCATTACCCTTCCAAATGTGGCTGCTGTTTCCTTCTCTCCCCTCAGGCTCCTTGGCTGACAGTCCATCTTGTTTTTTGGCTGACTCGCAGTCGTTGCCTCTGACCTTGTGTCAAGCAAACGGATGACAGCCCCTCTGAACTGTCATCTGCTTCGGAGGGTGAGCTGCTTGATAGTGGTTCTTTTTCAACAAGAGGGAGGAGACCATGGGAAAACAACCCGGCTGGCCCGCAGGCCTGAGGTCAGCGCCTGCTGCAGGGCCACTGCTAGAACAGAAATCTTGCATGAATTAAGGGGCCCAAAACGACTCTGGCTTCCTACCAGGGGCCAGAGATTGAACATTTCCTACCATTGTTTACGTGATGTGGCAGGTTAATGAGCACCATTTAGAGCCAGATCTATGGAAGGTATATTTTTCTTTAGCTGTTATCTCCAAATCATGACTGAAATATCTCATTATGTCACAATGACAATGTGACAATTATGGTGTGTGTAATTTTTAGAATAACTTTTATGTAAGGCTGCAAATAACAGTTCTCTTCATTATTGATTCATTTGCACATTCATTTTTTGATTTATTGATTGGTTTCTAAAATGCCCAGATGAACTTGTTCGAATAATGTTTTGTATTGTCTGCTTACTGCAGCTGATGATACTGTGGAAGTATTATTGTTGCTTGCTGTTTGTTTTTGGTTGTGTTTATCATGCTAAGCTGATTTGTGTTTTGTCCAACTTCATTGGGCTGCTTTTTGGTAGTTTGCCACCGTGTGTGAAGACAGTCAATAGATTTTATCTGTTAAAAGGCCAGTGAGTCTGGTGGATGGATCACAGATAAAAGCATTTTATCTGTTCTACTATTTTAGGATATCTTGGATGATTTATGGATAATTCATGGGTAAAAAACAGCCTTTCTTTCATTTCAAACTGAGAGATATGGAGAATGCCTCACTCCTGGAACCTGAATACACCTTTTTACCAAGTGCTTGTGTGTTAGCAAGAGGTTGCCCAAAACTGAAAGCATAAATAAACCTCATTTTAACAATGAGAAAGGATCAATGACTCAGTGAGCATGGGCAGAAGCCCCCCTTCTTTTAGGCCTCTTATCTTTCCCAGACCAGAGCCATAAACTCTAACTCACATTCCTGAGGACTTTTGTGAAATCTCTGTAAATCTGCACAAAACCTAAATTTCATGTATATTAAATGTCTATTCATTATGTAAGTTATATGTTATTTGTCATGTAAATACACAAAGTTGAATGTTTTTATATTATGAAGTAAGAGTTTTTTGAATTTATATTTGAATATTTTTCTGAAAGTAATCTAATGGTAAAAGTGTTACTTAACTTTATTTCATTTCATGTTAGTATTCAACTTTTATTTAGTGTAATTTTCTTGATTATAGTAAATGTCAGAAAAAAGTCAACAATACACATCACTGTTTCCAAGAGCAAATTGAGCCGCTGTCCAAGGCTCAAAGAGTCCATGTCCCACTAAGACATATTCAGTTATGAGTTAGATCCAGTAAACTTTTGGCATGTTTGCTTAAAAAATTACTATTTTACAATTTACAATTGATTATCAAAATTGTTGCAGATTTTCTGAATGTATTAATTATTTGTGTCAGCTCCATGGTTATCTAGATGATAAGACATTAAACTGTCTTTCATGACTTTATTCTCATTATCTTGAGATACTAAGAGTGCTTTGTTTTTAATTCAATGTAATGAGATTTTGACTTAAGTATAATAATATCTTGAGATATAAAACTATTGCTTTCTTTAACTTATTGTTCATTTTCTATCCACAAAAGCCTAGAAATAGCTCAGCCCATTAAGGCCAATAATAAAGGAGGAAGCCTCTTTATTTGCTGACAAGTTTTCCAAATCAGACGCACACATCAGGTGCAAAACAACATTAAAGGCAAATGCTGTTCATGCAGCAAAACTGATGCACTTCAAACCAACAAACTCTGTTACACACATATTTTTGTGTTATGATCATTTACAGTTAAACCATTATTTAGAGATGAGTCTCACACCGTTTGTTATTTCGAGATTAAGAAAAAGATGTGATCATGGGTTTCAAGCTGGAATAATTATAGACACTGCATTTTGCTGCTGTAAAGAGATATCAGTCAATCATCAGTCAACAAGGTTTAGCTGGATCAACAGGTTTACAGCTTTCCATCACAATTATCCACACATGGTAAAATGCAGGAGGTCAAGCTCAAGATCAGCATAAATGTCAAATGTTCACTACTTTGGTCATCTTTTTACAATAGATTCAAACACCTGCTAAACAAACACATGGGGCCAGTCACAGACTACTGATGGATGACCTAATTGTTGAGTGGCCAAAAGATGAAAAAAGAGCACTGAATTGTTCTCCAAAGAGGGAGGAGAGTGAAGAATGAGTGTATTTCTGTGTGAGATGGCACAGCTCCGTTACACTGATTCTGTGGATTCACAGATGGTTTAACTGTTGTTGCATGACGTTATATTTAGTGTATTCAACATATAGTAGTGTACTCTATTGCTCACCCTTAACATAACATATTTATCCATGAAGCTGAAACCGTTTTTTCCCATTAAATTCTTTTTTATTCAGGTTTCGATTTCTTCTTCCACTCTATTATGCTGGAGGAGGATGGAATTGCATTTTGCACTGCTTAAATGGAAACTTTGGTGTTTTTCAACCTGGATCTTATTTTCTCATCTTTTTGTGTCTAAGTGACTAATGAGAGACAACAATTTTTGAAATTGGTCCAGTATTGAGTGAGAGCCCTTCAGCTGGCAGCCATGAACCAGGCTGTAATGTAATACTACAGGGTAATAGTGTCCTGTCAATATACGTCCACTACAAGTGCTCGTTTTTTTTTTTTTTTTTTTTTTTTTTTTTTTTACCACTGACAAGCTCAGGTTGTTATTATAAGTGTCTGACAACATTATAGAAAGGACCATAAGAGAAATAAAACATTTTTCTTTAACTTTCACTTGTTGCAGTCTGTTTGTTATTGTGTCTAACCAAGTCTCACTCAAAGAGAAGTCATTCTGAAATCTTGTGAGAGTTGAGTTGTTGCAAGGTAAGGTAAGTTCATTTATATAGCATATTTCAACAACAAGGCCATTTCAAAGTGCTTTACACAGAGCATAAATGGTAAAACACTGCTTCTCCATGATTAGTTTTGACCCTGGGAACAGAAAGGACCTGTCCCAGATGACCTGAGAGGTCTGGATGGTTCATAATGTAGCAACATATCAGAAACCATTCAATGTTTTATAAACCAACAGGAGTATTTTAAAAGTCAATTCTTTGACAGACAGGAAGCCAGTGTAAAGAGCTGAGAACTGGAGTGATATGATCCACTTTCTTGGTCTTAGTGATTTTTAGGGAAACCTGTGAAGACAGTAGTCGAGTCTACTGAAGATAAATGCATGGACAAGTTTTTCCAAATCCTGCTGGGACATAAGTCCTTTAATTCTTGATATATTCTTCAGGTGATAGTAGGCTGACTTAGTAATTGTCTTAATGTGGCTGTTAAAATTCCATGAAAAAAAAAGTCCATGACTACACCAAGATTTCTGGCCTGGTCTGTGCCTTATTGACTGAAGCTGAGTGCTGACTCTTAATCGATCTTCCTTGGCTCCAAAAACAATGGCTTCAGTTTTGTCTTTGGATTCTGGCACATCCAATTGTTGATTTGTTTAATGCACTTACTCAGTTTTTGTATTGGACCATAGTCCCCTGGTGATACAGTTAAATAAATTTGTGTGTCATCTGCATAACTGTGGTAACATATTTTATTGTTTTCCATAATCTGAGCCAGTGGGAGCATGTAGATGTTGAACAGAAGTGGCCCCAGAATGGAGCCTTGGGGAACTCCGCATGTCATTTTTGTTCACTCAGATGTGTAATTACTTATAGAGACAAAGTAGTCTCTGTCCTTTAAGTAGGATTCAAACCAGTTTAGCACTGTGCCAGAGAGTCCCAACCAGTTTTCCAGTCTGTCTAGTAATATGTTGCGGCACTGAGATCTAGTGGTACTAATACTGTAATTCTACCACTGTCAGTGTTTAAGTGTATGTCATTGAAGACTTTAACAACAATCTCAGTGCTGTGGTGTGGTCGAAATCCTGATTGGAAGACAATCAAAACAGTTGTTTAGTGCTACAACGTTGTTCAGCTGATGAAAAACAGTTTTTTCAATGATTTTACTTAAAAACAGGAAGTTTGATATGGGCTTATAATTGTTCATTAGTGAAGTAGAGTATTATTAGAGTATTCTTTTTTAAGATGACGGCAGTTTTCAGGGCTGTCATCAAGCTCTTCTGTCTCACCTGACAGAAGAGATGTGTTCACAATCTGTAGAAGATCTGAGGCCACACAATTTGAAACAATTTTGAAAAAGCCTGTTGGCAGAATATCAAGACAGCAAGAGGAGGATTTCAAATGTTGTATAATGTCCTCCAGGTTTTTATGGTTGATTGGATGGAATTGCATCATACTGTCCAATGGATTTTCAGTGGACACAAGGACAACACATATCCTCCACCTGATACGGAGGCACTGACTGTAGGAAAACAGCTAAATATTCAACCATGACAGAGTTGGACAGAGGAGTGCTGGAGGAGTTTGTTGTGTTGTCAGTACAGAAAGCATAGCTTAGTGTTCTCTAAAAGATTTTCAAAGTCATGGCTGAATATTTATCTGATTTTGACACACACAACTTTCGTAAGTCTCAGTCTGTTACTTTGGATAATCTACAGACTTCATTGTCAACTGTTTTCAAAGGGACTCTTCCTGAGATAAAAGGCATTTCCAATGAAGCCAGAAAAGGTTATGCTTCTTTTAGCAGCACAAACAAAATTGATTTCACTTCATTTTTATTTAAGATGTATATGGAAGAGAGATGGAAACCTGAACTACCACTAGGGGGTACAATTTGAGTGAGCTGAACCATTAAGGATCAAAATGTCTGACAGCGACCATGACTGCTGACTGAAGGCTGTTCAAGTAAATCCTGTTGAGCATCCAAACTTGCTCCTCTACCTCTGTTTCACACTTTGAACAAAGTTACTAGTGACAGTTGCATGTGCAAAGATTCTGTCATCAGTATTTGAAAGGAGCTGTGGGCACAAACTGACTCCAGCCAGGCTTCAGGCCTACTTCACCAAGGCTACACAGGTACTCAAACAACTTTCATTTGATTCCCACATGATTTGGGGCAGTGGTCTGTTGGCTTGTTCACATGTCTGCACAAGATTTCTCATTTTATTGCATTTAAGTTTCAAACATGGGGCCATAATCTCAAGTTATTAACAGGTTTTACTTGTTTGGGTTCATGTTGACTTCCCCCTGCATATCACAGTGCAGCCGTTTATTTCTCTCATAATGTGTGAATGCTATTAATTTGCTGTCCTGTGAATCTCCAGTGCTCCTGCTGCTTTAGATGTCTCCTCGCTTTCAAGTGGTTTGCAAAGCTTGGTCACTTGTGGGCTCTTGGATTCACTGTTGCCTTAAGGGCCCAACTGGAGGTCTGTTGTACAGAGGTCCAGGTCAGCTGAGACTCACATTCAGCAGTGTGTATACTGAGTCTTGCAGTGTATGGTGTTGATCAGGAGGACAGGTGAAGTGGAGCCTGAGGGGCTGGTGGAGGCTGACCTCATGTCAAGACTCATCTCTGGGGTTGTGTAGGAGTGTTTGGAAAAGGCCTGTGAGCCACAGCTCTGACCCGAGAAGGTCAGCAGCATCTCTCCACATCACACAGATATTCACACATATGACCACACAGCAATGTGCATATTTACTGCTTCGCCTGTGTACTGCACCAATGATGGTCATACCTTCAGCTGAAATCCATGTTTCAGTAAGCACTGGGTCTTTGTCAGTTGGCTATCTCAAAGCACCGTACCATGTTGCATGTTGTAGCATGTTTAATGCAAATCACATCTACATTAGTGTAGACAGTTTTACAAAAAAAAAGAGTAGCTGAACACTGCCTGAAAACCTTTTCTGCTACAGGTGCAACAGAGCACATTTATGAGCACATCCATCAGTGGTGCTGGCTGTGCTCAGAGGTGAAACAGGCTTCAAACATTCAGCCAGAGAGGACAGTGAAACACTACTGTTAGCTTCCTCTTTAAAGCCACTGGCTTTCATTCAACTCACTACAATATGAAACTCAACTAGCAAAGCAGGTACCTACCCTAGGATGCCCCAGGATGCCAAGCAGGCCCCAGAATGCCAGGGGCCCAAAAAGCTGTGTCAGTTGATGTTTGATGACAGTTGATGACATTGTGTCAGCATCTAGTTTGAAGACTATTATATCAGCTCACATGGTACAAATTCTTCAGTACAATTATGCTTAATCAAAATGACCTCAAACTAAATGACACACTGACACTGTGGGGCCACATAGTGATATTCCAACATAGGACGACTGGTTTATTTCTTAGTAAATGTGATTTGTACTGTAAATTGACTGAAACATGCAATAACTCTGGTGCAGTGTAATTCCCCAGTCCGTGCGTTAGGCCTTTCCAAAAGAGTCGCAGGATTAGGATGATGATGATAGCAAAGAAGAGGAAGGAAAAAACACTGCTACTGCTGCACAAACTTTATTTTTAGAATTTTCTCTGACTTTTCTCTAATCTTATATTTTTTTCTTGGTAATATCTTAGATGGATAGAGATTTCTCTTTCCCTGTTAGGTATGAATGAAATTTAGCAGTGGTCCAGACACTTAGTACAAGTCATCTTTAGCCAGTCATTCTGTAATTCTTGAATCTGAATACATTTAGAGATTCATTACTTTACAGAAATCAACTAAAATAAAAATAAATGCAAAGTGAATATTCTCTTCATATCATCACTAGAAGTTTGTCATTTTTTTCCTTCCTTTTTGTCTTGTATGACTCTATTGACATATTGTTATGGCTGTTCAGTGACTGCTAGGTAAATCCTGTTACACCACCAGCTGTCTCAGGGTTTCTCTGCAGGTCATTGTCGAGGTGAACATCCAGTGTTGCACCTGGCAGTGTAACATCACCTACTGTACTGCGTAGGCTAATATTGTATATCTAGTAAGTTATCTGCATGACTGTCACGTCCCCTCCATTGCCTCCCATCAAGTTCATGGAGAGCTTTGCTTTAGAAAGACGTTTTTTAGCATCGAAACTTGATGTCAAACATTTCCTCTTTATTTCTGTCACAGTATATCGCTGCTCTGATGACACATTGTTGGCAGCTGGATTCACATTTTTTAAATTGTTTTAGCTTCTCTAATATGACTGCTGACACTGATACATTGTTCTATTTATGTCTGATTTCTGACAGCAGGACTTGGAACTATGAAATTCTTGTGATTTTTTTTGTGCAGTAAAGAGAGTTTAAATCTGACTTAAATCACTCATACAAGCAAACCTCACATAACAAAGTCAGATTAAAGGATACAAATACAGAAAAGGATTGCTGTCTGTGACAAACCCAGACATCTGATCACTTGTTAATATAAAAATATTGATTAGTGCAGTTTTGACCTCTTCAGGCCTTTATTTTAATAGCTGTAACTCAAAACTGGAATAGTTTATCACTATTATCCTCCATAGCCAGAATAAAACAATATATTTTTGATATCAGATCTATTAACTGAATATAAATGATTCATTTGAAAACACAGATTGGTGACAAATTAGAGGGAAAAGAATAACATAATGTGTCTTATTAAGGTGTTGGGCCACCACATGCTGCCAGAACAGCTTCAGTGTGCCTTGGCATGGATTCTATGAGTGTCACACCAATAATCAGTAATCTGTGAATCTATATGGAACATTCATCCTTAAACTGAGGACATTACTGTTATCCACCTTCAAATACCTTGATTGAGGATTGATCCTTCTCCTGACATGATTGCATCAACAATAATTCAGCTGACACTACAGGAATGTTTGATCTTGGATGAATGGAACATCCTGACTTGTGGTTCATAAAGCCTGTTTATTTGACTCTCTCACAGTCACTGGGGGTGATTGCTGTTCCTGCTCATGTTTTCAGTTGCAGTAGCTGGTATTTGTTGAAAAGGTTAGTACAGAAGAGTGATGTGGCTCAGACAGGTGCTATACTGATGTGTAATTGTGTAGCCTTTCACTGAGCTGTCACTGAGTAGACCTCAGACATTCCTATCATACATCCAGTGTTTATATATATATATATATATATATATATATATATATATATATATATATATATATATATATATATATATATATATATATATATATATATATATATGGATGTGTATATATATATATATATATATATGGATGTATATATATATGGATGTATGATAGGAATGTATATATATATATATATATATATATATATATATATAAAACACTAGATGTAGTGTGTGTGTGTGTATGTGTATGTATGTACATACATGTATGTAACTGTAAGGTGGCCTTTTGTCTTCTCTAACCCTAACCCTAACCCAGAGAAATAAACTGGGCAAATGTTAGCAGCAGCTCGACTAACAGGGGTTAGTCAGTGAAACAGCTTCAATTAGTATTTTTAACTATTTTAATCTGCGTGTAAGTTTGTTTTTGGAGAAGAGGAGAACTCTGTGAATAATTTGGCTCCCGGGAGAAACCTGACAAACGTCTGGATCTAAAGTTATAAGAAAAATAAACTGAACAAGTGTTAGCAGCAGATCTGCTAACAGCCTGTGCCGTACTGTTTAGCACTGATATTATTTAACACTATTGATAATATAAAAGTGGACATTTAATACATACAAGCCTTTTTTTTAGCGGGTTTGGTCACTGTATGAATGAATGTTTCAACCATCCAGTACTTTTGCTGATCTTTTCAACTTGTCCTAGAGCACATTGAACATTAAATAAAATCCGTAAAATGTTTCAAATAATTTCTGTCATGAATCCATGTGATGTAGAGCAGGGGTTCTCCACCTTTTGTAACTTAACACCCACTCCTGGTTATTAAAACATTTCTGAGGACCACCTTACATAATAAATGAGAAAAAAAAATATAACATGACAAAAAGGATAAAAACACTGTAAGTATGTGCTGTGCCACTATCAGCTATAATTACCAAAATATATATTCTGCCCTCCCTCGGTGCGGGGGCTTGCTTTTGGGAAATAATGAGATCAAGCCATGGCAGGATGGGTGAGAGGCTGACATGCAGAGTGACGTTCAGAGTTGCTTTCAGTTTGTTCCTTGCCTTTGATTCTGTGACAGTCACAATGGAAAACCTTGGCTCACATAAACAGGTGGTGGAAGAAAGGCCACAGAAATTTGATTTTTGACAGAGAGGGCTACTGACTGGCAGTCTGTATCCAGAATGAAGGTCAACTTGTGTGAGCTAAAGCTTCGGGCTGCTGTCTGCTGATAGTTCCATCAGTTCATTTTCCAACACAGTGGACAGAGCCATGTCTTCTGAAGCAGGATCCACAGAGAATGGGTCCAAAATCCAAAGGATTCCATGTCGTGTGTCCTGTGGGAAGCCTGCAAACTTTTGTGACAACTGAGTCAAATGCTGGGTTGTATCACTGGATATGCTGGCATGCCAAATCACCCCTCCTTGACTTTTCTGTTCCGAACAATACGTTTCTGCCTTGCATTGATATACTGAGCTGATTTAACTGGTCAAATATATCTGAAAAATGGAGGACCCTTCCTCTTTCTATGGTGGGCTGTGCAAATGCCATCAAAACGTTGTCTTTCAAAATGTACCCATTTTTTATACAAGATATTTTTTTCAAATCATTAGACTGAATAGTTATGCCTCTTATTTTGGGCTTTAAAGCTCACTGGATATAGAAAATAATTTACGTAAACCAAGAGAGATGAATGGCCTAAGACTACTGTACTTCCTGCATTATTACTGGGCAGTGAATGCAAGAGCCCTGGTCTATTGGCAGGAAGGTTACAGTATAGAGGTATACACAGAGACTCATCTCTGGGTTGCCTTTGAAAAGAATGGTATTAAAAACAGCTCTCTTCCAGCACGTTTTCTTTCAACACACAGCTCCCCTGTAAATATTGAGGTGGATAACTTCATCATTTTGAACTGCTTGAAAATATGGCAGCAAATTAAGAAGGGCTGCAGATTACCAGACACTTCTATTCATAGCCCAGTATATTGCAATCATGCATTCCCCCCATCCCTCACAGATGTGTTTTTGACAGCTGGAGGCTAAAAGGCATAGTCACCTTGAAAGATCTGTATATTAACAAGAAATGTACCTCATTTAATCAGTCAAAAAATAAGCTCTCTCTTCTCACAACACATTTCTTTAGATACTTGCAGATTAGGAATTATGTCTGTCAGTGTGTGGCTAACTTTGAGTCTCTAGCCCTGTATCAGCTGATCAGCTGTCATCATCATCATCATCATCATTATTGATTAACCAGTGTTATTCTGTTGATCAACTTAACCAATGACCTATCCGATCTGGGGTGGCCAATGAGATTTCAAGGGCCATCCAAGCCACGCCCTAAAGTCACCATTGGGTACAAGAGCTGCAAATGATCTGCATCAATTCTCTCACACAGAGCAGCAAAACACCTTGAGTTGAATGCATTTTTCTTTATATAGCTAACAGTTGACAGACACTGTCATGACCTCCTGCAGTTCTGCTTTGTTGTTTGACCTTCCCTCTGTAAGAATCTATACATCCACTTAGCATCTAGAGCCCTCTCTCGGATCTGTCTAACAACACTACAGTGTATTCCTTTGATACAGCCCTCTCTGTGCAAACACTTGTACAGTATTTCCAATCAAGACCTTTTTCAAGGCAGCGAATTACATTATATGCTGTTGTTCTCATGGGAAGCTCTTTGCAAACAGTAGAACCTTGTGAAGATTACTGTGCCTGCAGTGTCGCAGTGAGCACCAGTCGGGATTTCTAGTTGAAAACTGGGTGATATTTGGTCTGAACATCTAAGACCTCTTTTTGCCCTCTTTTCAGCCAGCTAAAATACGACAACGTTGTGTCACAAAATTTGTTTAATCATCTTGATAATGTGTTCAGTTGTAGTAAATTTCAATCCATTTAATGTTTCATATAAAATGTCATAAATATAGAACTACATAGAAGGGATGAAGTCAAATCCAAATATGGTATTCAGAAAAACACACATAACAGCACACAGGTTGTAGTGTAGTGAGGTTATATCATGGTTTCCGTCCCTCTCCTCTGCTCTGCTGCCTGTCTGTGTTACAGATGTATAAATAGCTGCAGGTCTGTGAGCTTTGGCTAAGTGGTCAGTGCAGTCCCCTGTGGTCTGGGAGACTGGGGTTTGAGGCCTGATGTGGGAACCCTTCTTTTCTAAACCATGTTTCACTGGGATTTGCATTAACAGTGAAATTTTTCATTTTGTACAATGTGCAAATAATAGCCTGTTGTAGCCTAACTAATAAGCCATATCCAAATTTCTCAGTTGAAAACCAGTATTACAAATCCCATTAAAATATGGTCTACATGTGAATGTTTAATAAACGTTTTTAAACAGTCGATGAAAAATCTTTCACTTTTGAACCTGTTTAGATCGTCTTTTCACCGCTGACCACAGACATTTTTTTAAACATCTCAATGGAAAATGCTCAGTGAGATCTTACAAAAACTAACAATAAAAAGACATTGCCAGTTGACTTGTCCAACTGTATGGCAGCACAGTATGGACTTGGCTTTATTCTCTCCACAAGTTGCCATTCAATGTCATCACTTATGCCAACAGTACTTCTGCTCACAGTGTCACTGGAGAATGGTATTACTGAAATCTGGTTGCAGCTGCCTCCCCCAGTAACTCTTGGCACATATCCACACCAACAGGCAAAATAAGCAGCAACCACATAGTTAGCTGTCAAAGAGTTTTCAATGTTGTGATGACTTTCTGTTGTGCTTGTAGCTTGGCCCTTTTCCTCGGGAAATGTTCTCTTTTGGTTTCCCGACACATCCTTGGTGCTTTATGTGTGTAAGTGTGTTTGGAGCTTTGATAGTTTTAGTGCTTCATTTGACAGGATTTCACCACTGTCAACACTGTGCTATTGGCTCAGCATCAATGTCTACCATTATGAATCCAAATTTAATGTATCTGGGGACATATTACATCACCACACACTTTGGAGCTTTTACTTGCGCAGGGTTGTCTCCCACATCACTTTTTCGTTTCAAAAATCAATTCATTTTGTGCCACTAGATGGTGCTCTGAGGCCCACTGGTTGAGAATGGCTGATGTAGAGGATGACCCAAGATGGTGTGAAAGAGCAGGAGGTAAATGATGGTGTGTTTTACTGAGCTCCACTGACCAGTGGTCAGAGGAGGATGAAGATACAGATATTTGTGTCAGCTGGTGCTAAAGTGTTTTCAAATGGTTTTGTATTCTATGTCATGAATTTTGATGTTTTTGAAAGTTTCAAAAACCATGCTCACAAAATATTTACAGAGTGTTCAGTAGTGGTGGGATAGCTCATTTCACATTCAGTTCTTTAACCTCAGATTCAGGTTTCAGGGACACAACCTGGTTAAATCAGTGAAATCTTGTTAGTTATCTTTTTTCTCAGTCTCTACATGTAAAGAGTTGAATTTGAAATGTGGTTGAACAAAATCAACCCTGAATATTATTTTGAATATTTTTTTGACATTCGATTCAGACAAACTTTCATTTCAAAAACTCACAATCAACGTTAATATGAAATGTATATGTGTCAACGCCTTTAATTTATTATACTTTAAATAGAAAATTCTGAATATATTAAATGTAATCATTTTATTTAGTGTCAACAAGGTAATGATACTGTATGTAACCTAAGGGGAAAAATTAAAGCAGTTGACAGCTGAACCTTTTGTTGATGGTTTGTCCCTTTCTTCTATATCAATCTTTTAACTACACAAATCATAAGCAATCCAAATTTTGGCTTAGAGTAGTAAATCCAAATTTTTGTATACTTTTTTTTTAATTAAAAAAAACAACATACGACTTAGTATCTCTAATTTCAACTTACTAGGAGTATTTTTTTTTTTTTATCACTCCTGTCTCCTGTATTCCTTTGCTGGCAGAAATGGGTTTTCATAGTTTTGTCACTACTTTGACTAATATTAACAGTCTGATATGAAATTGGGAGCATGAAACAGTTGAGAACCACTGCTAAAAGTGGTTAGTACATAGATTGTAAATAATTATTGCAGTCCACACATGTAGTACACACTAGGTGCTTGAGCGGCCTAGACAAATGCATCTTCCTTCAAACCCTGTGAATATCAAAGCAGAATGAAGAGGCATAAACAGGGGAACCGGTGGTGAGCTGAAGATTGTCCCTGAGGGGCTGAAGCAAACAGTTAGAACCATCTCTCAAATCAGTGCTGTGACATTGGAAAGATGGAAATGGAAAAAAAAAAACTGTGAGACTGAGAATGACAGCAGAAGTATTTTCCACTTGGCCAAGCTTACAGCACAGTGTCACATCTGTTCTCTCTCTCACTGTTGTGCAGAAAATCTGCCACTGCTGTCATGGAGGTTTCAGGCAAACGCAAGCTTGAGATCATAAGTGACATTTTCCCAGAATGCAAACAGAGTTGAAGCAGTGATGAATATTTACAGGGGCAGCGGTAACCTGAAGGTGTCTCTGGAGTCGGGCACGTAACCCAGAGGAGTTGGACTAGTCAGCATGTAGAGGCTCACTGGGGAACAGGTTGGAACTGGGCAGCTCCCACTGGTCTGTGTGGCTGTACTGGGCAATGCATGCAATACAAACTGTATGTGTACACTGATGCACTGCACAAGACAGAGCCTGGCTCCCTAAAGTGCTCCTTAATGTGTTATTTGAAGAAGGTCATGGTTGGTTTGTGTAAAAGATTAAACATGCTGCTCCTTTGTTTCATGGGACAGAGTTAAATGCTGAGCTCTAGTGTAGCATTAAAGCTGCAGACATTCAGTCAACTCTCTTGACAACATGAAAATGTCCAGCGGTTACAAGCATATACCTACAAACATTACACAGCAGGGGTTCTCAAACTTTTTCAGGGTTTCTACAGTGTTTGCTCAACTTCAAAGACCTTTTTAATACCACTTAGAATGCAATTTCATACATTTTCACAGTTACACAGGTCAAAGAATGACTGAAAACTAGTAGACTACAAGGCCTACAATTATTTATTAAATACATGCATTTATTGACATATTGTATTTCTGACAGTACTCCCCACTTTCTACTAATATAATTAATCAATTAATGTGACCTGGACACAGATAAGTGTCAGAAATGAACCAGTTAGGAAATGATTCAAGTTTTTGTTTAAAAACACTGGCCCATTATGAGTGGATGAGCTTCCCAGCTAGTTATCAGTAATGATAGTGTGCTGCAGGTTTGATGGTGCTGACTGAAACTAGTTTATACATGTAGAACATCAGTACAGCCAGCAAACAAACAGAAAACGAATGCCATTGTCTACAGCAGGAAAGAAACAATATTCAACACATTTGTAAATAATATTTAAGACTTAAGCATGCTGCACACATCCAGATCACTCATGTTATACACACTGACAGAAGATTAAGTCAGCTGCACTAACCAGAGCAGAGGTAAAACACACACACACACACACATGCACCTTAGAAAACTGACTGAGCAGCAATCTGATGCTTGCACTCCAAATAATGTTCATAAGGACCACAGTGGAGCTTTCTAGCTTTATTGTGTTTTATCCTTGATAATGTTGTACGAGAAGCCGGCTTCTGCGAGTTTTCTTTTTAAAGTATCAAATAAGGCCAATCGATCAATCCATGTGTAGCAGAACAAAAGTTAGCGTTTATCAAAGCTTTGTGGAATTCTGCAAGCTAGACATTATTCCAGAGAGGTGTTTCAGTTGGTCCTGCTTGATGGTTATTGGTGGTTGAATATTTGCATTTGCATGTTTAATGTTCTTCTAATTCTTCCAATTTGCATAATGGCCCTTTGAAATCCATCTGAAGTCACTTAGAGGCAAGGGAGCAAATGGCTCGCTGAACTGTAGTGTTTCGCTGCATAATTTTCCCATTCCCACTGATGGCCTTGGTTGGCATTCATTGTAATAGGCCGTCTGATTAGTGATTAAAATGCTTACCGGTACATGGGGAAATAGATCCAGGCAATAGGCCACCTCTGAAGCCTGAGCACGCAGCTGGCTTCACATAGACAAATGGCTCACTGCTGATGTCTTTTTAACCATGTACTTAGCTGGCAAAATGCTGAATGCTGGGAAGGCAGCGAGAGGGAGGTTTACTGATGCATGAAATCATACAAGCCAATAAGATTATAGCTTTTTTATTATTTGTCACAGATCAGTGAATTTACAATTACATACAGTGTTAGAATGTAGTTGTCAATTGTTGGAATTCTGGCCAAAATCAAAGCAGTATTAGTTTATTCATTACTTTATGCTGCTTTGGAGAACATCTAGACTTCTAAATTTTACAGGTCGTTTTTCCTTCGTTCCTCGCAGCGAGTCAGTAATCGGATTTCTTACCCCTGACCTTATTTTGGAAGCATTTCTTTATTTTAACTGAAGTAGTGATACCATGCACTGCTCCTTGTTTTTCTCACTTGTTTGTCTCTGAGAGCTGAAGGGGCTGTGTGAGGATAGACTCTGAAGAGGTAGTAGATTTTCCTTTAAAGAGCAATTTAACATTCAGCTAAAAAAGTTGTATTTGGGCACTGCTAGTGGTTCATCGTTTCGCTCTCACTGTAGTGATGTAGAAGTGTGCTCCAGGATGTCAGTACACTGACATCACTTTTGGGTGTGGCTAAACGTGAGACAGATGGAAACTAGAGAGGGCAGTGCAACACTGGTTTTCAGGCTGGTGTTAAGTTTCTCTCTAAAGCGCAAAAATATCAGAATTTTACCAAAGGTCAGCATTGAAAATCAACTTATTCAGACAGTTTGTTTTAATCTTACTTTAAATGAAATTGTTTTGAATACGAGGATGCATTGCTACATGTAATGATCTTTCCTTTCGTCTGCCGCTAGGAAATCTGCTTTGACCAGGAGAAATCTCCTCTCTAATACCCACCCTGGGTTTCTGACGTTTTGAGTGAAACGAGATGAGAAGATCAATACTGCACTCAGGTCTGAGATTGGTTTCAATCTTCTCATCTCACTCTCGGCAAAAAACAAATGAGTGCTTTCCAAAATATTGAAAAAATGTAGATGTAAATGTACTTAATGGTTTCATGCTAAGAGAAACACAAAGTGACAACATCAAATTAAGCAGCAGATAAAACAGACCACTGTGTGTTTCATACTCAAATTACAAATGTCAAATTATAATCAATCAGTCATATCACAGGTCTTGATGATATGTCGATGTCTTGGTTCTACAAAGCTGATTTGGTGTTAGCCTGGAAGCGTCTGATTCGGAAAGGTGAAAGGTCATAGGATGGCACGTCTCCCAGGGTGAGCTCACACAGCAGCTTGCCAATGACAGGACCGAACTTGAAGCCGTGACCTGGAGAAGAGAATTCATTACAATGAGCAAAGTATACGTAGGTCATCAATTTGTGTTAGATGAATCAAAGTCCTGAAGTGAGCAAATCCATGCCCTACACCTTGCAGCTGACCTATAAACGGCCTGCATGTCTGACCCTTTGTCTGAGTCAGGCGATGGGTTCGAACCCCACAAATGAATACATAAAGGAAGAAAAGAGCTGTTGTCATGCCTGTCAGTGAGCATCTATTCACTTCAGTGAACCAGGACCAAATGCTAAATTAAGGGAGATTTGTCCTTTCTCTGTGTAATGACTCCATGTGCACAAGCCCAGGAGTGAGATGAGAGAGCGTCTATTTTCAAAATGCAGCAGCCTCAGTCTCCTTGTTGCTAAGGTCTGAGAGGCAAATTGTGAATGTCAACAGGGCTTGAGGAATGCAGCACATTGCCATCTGACAAAGGTCTCAGAGCTCCCGTGGATTCTGCCCGGCTTTGAAGTCATAAAAGCTTGGCTCTGACAGTTTGGCCACGTGCATTTTCATCTCGCCAGAAAAGGAGAATGGAAAACCTCAATAGATGGCCAAGCCCACAGGGTGACTTTGTAGCCATGGCAACCCCCCAGTACTTGCTTTAAAGCACTTGTGTCAGGCTTTGATGACAAATGCACGTAGTGAAGGAGGGTGGAGGAAGGCAACACTTTTTTTTTTTTCTGTATTGTGGATAAGCCCTGTGAACTTCTCCAATATTGCTCTGAGCGTCTATACTGTTGCTGCAGAGGAGATGGAGAATGAACACATACAGTACAGAAAGTATTAGCACAGATAAAGCAACAGAACAAGTTGAGGCTGATTCTTTGTTTTTTCCAAATTGGAAATACAATTCATGTCAGCATCCTAGTTGTAATGGTGACTGGAAAACTTCCATATTACCAACGTGGAACTTAATAACACTAATTGACATAGTGCTATATTGACCATGGGAGTATTTTTTTCATTGGCCATGCTAGCTGCATGGCTCGAGGGATGGCAATGTCAGTGGGTTGTTGACAACTTCAGCCCAGATTGAAACATCTCAGTTACTATTTGGACACCCATGGTACCCAGGGGATGAATCCCGATCACTTTGATGATCAGAGGCAAGTCGCTACCACAGTGACAATGTCTGTGATCTAACGTAACCATGGTGTAACCTCAGATTCATAGAGTATTGGCAAAGCCACCGCTATTTCAGTGTGTTTTTAATTCATGGAGGTTAACTGTTTACATTTTGGTCTCTGAAAAAAGTCTTGTTCAGCATTTGGTCGTACTAAAAGACCCTCTGAAGAGTCAGATGTTCATTTTTTCCATTAAGTACATTTTGTTTTAATCATTTTAAGTCTATTTTTTTTTATAGTAAAAATTAGCATAGCATTATCACAGTTAACCATAGACTGTGACTGCACCGTGCTAAGCAGGCTAGCAGCTAGCATTAAGATTAACTCCAACCTCTCTTCCAAATATGGTCACTTCTGGCTCCAAAAATTGTGAAGATGGAAACTGTCAAAATGCAAACTTGAGGCTTCAAAATGCATAAACCAATGAGTGATGTCATAGTGGCTATGTCCATTTTTATAGTCTAGGATATCATATCATACTAGGGCTACGCTGGATAAATCATAATAACCTGTTACACACAGAGTTGCAGATGTTTGATGATGTAAATTTAAGCAGACAATTTCTCTGTGAGCGTTCATTTTAAATGTTGATATATCAAACAGCTGCTGTCATTAAACTGTGTTGTAAAATGATGTCACAGAAAATAAGTTATAGATTTGTTCAGTAGCCAGCGACATGCAGTGACTGCTGGTATGAGCTATGACCAAATTTCTATCAACTTCTTCCTTGTTCTGTTGTCTGACAACAGAAACAGAAAGACATGTAAATGAATAAACTAGATCAAGAATTTGGCTGCATTAGAACACAGTATATGTGATTTCTGAAAGCAGGGGAGGACTTAACAGAGGTTTAATGTCTGCAGTCAGGGCAAACCTCCTCTTACCTATAACATTGTAATCACTCATTATGTTATAGTCTATCACACAGCTGGCATCATTGACCTGTATTCATGTTGATTTTGTCAGACAATGTTAGGATTATAAAATAATGATCTGATTTGAGCCGCTACTCAATTGTCTCCAGGCATGATTTTTTAAAAATAGTTTTGAATTCTGCACTTGCGGCCAATTTGCAAAGTGAGTTTGTATCAATTTTGAGTCAATTTGTTGGGACATAGTTCTTCTGTGATTTTTGGTTAGGCATAAACATAACACTAAGAAAACCACCAAAATAAGAGAGCAAGTAGTTATTAGTTATTAATATTGAACTACACTTAAAAACAAGAATAAGGGCTTAACTAAATCAAATTAGGGAATTAAGATTACAGACACAGGGCGACACCTATAGGGAAAGGCACATATCAGTCTACAACACCATCTGATTGAACTACTACTACAGTGAAACACTCTGTCATAACTTCAACAACTTGTCAAAGCTAGAATTTAAAATTGGGGTAAATTGGGGCAAATTGCAGCTCATGCAGCAAAGCAGTACTGTATACCCTATACTAATCCTATCGTGGCCTTCTTCTTTCCAATGTTGCACTGATGCATTTGGCATGAAAGCACTAAATAACATTGTTAAGGTTCTAAGAGCAGCAGCAAAATCATCCAAATCAATCAAATCTGTATTGTGGGTCTTCAGCTACCCTTACAAGTAGTCACTGCTCTGAAAGCAGAAAATTCTGAGCAGGATATTAATTACAGATATAATTAGGTAAAGGACATGACTGCAGCAAAAGATGGAAAAGTGCCAGGAGACACTGAAGGTAACTGAAGGAGAGGAGAGGTGGGGCAGAGTTGGCCTTCTGGGTGCCTCCTCCATGTTAATTAGAGAAGAACATGAGTGTAGACCCAAAGCACGGACACTTTCACCTTTCAACAATGGACAAGAACATCTCATTAAAAGTTAAAGATCTGTGTCCCTACAGCACGTGGAAGGTTTGGTTTGGCAGGCTAGACTTGTGGACATTCTGCAGCTCTCAACACTGTGTGAGCACATGAACATATCTCATACAGAGAGTGTCATTTCTCATCAGCAATGAAGACCTGCAAGAAACTTTTGATAGCGGGGGATATTTAAAAAAAAAAAGAAGGAAAAATCTACATTACTTTAAAACTAGGATAAATTATCCAGAAAAGACACTGTTAGATACCACTGCTTATTCTGACCTCTGACTGACTGAGGCTTATACAGTAGAGCTGGTAGCTATTGGCTGCTCAGAACCTAGTGGCCTTCAGAGGCCTCCCAAACAAACAAATTATAAATGTGAAGTCCACTTTTTCCAGCATGTGTTTATAGTTCAGTCTGACTCTGGGTGGTACTATCAGTTTTCTTGTGTGCCCAGTACAGAGATTAAAAACACTGTTGGTGTCGCAAGAACAAAAGCTGCAGAAACACTACTAGCCTTTATCCAGAGTTTTCTAGGTTATTTTATTTGAACTGTAGCTGACTGATCTCAACACTTTGTTCATTTAATTTTACATTTATTTTGGAAGAAACAATATAAGTGGATATCTAGCTTAAATTGCAGCATGCTGGTTTGTTATAGTATCGGCTTTACAGCATTTGTTATGTTTGATTTTGTTTATTGATTTTTATTTTGTTGTTAGTAGGTGACATTTATCACATTAGAGGTCTTCAGTGGCCCTCCTGGTAATCAAGAATTGGGCTGAACCCAAATGACTTTCAGATGAAATGAGTCAGACAGTAGTGCAATATGACCATACCTGACTGTCCTCAGGTCCCTTTCAGATTGGGTCTGTGTGGATGACAACTGATCTGTCTAGGATTGGGACCTCTGGTGCTCTTTTAAGACAAGCACTGAAGGAACTGGAGTTTGTTTACTCAGTCCCCCATCAAATCAACTGCAATACCCCCTCTCTCTGGGTTTGCTAATATGTGGCAAGCTCCAAGGAAATGAAAGTCCCTAAAGCTCATTTCTCTTCACTCCAAATTAAGGACAAGCACCGGAGGGCCTGGAGATTGCAGTTGATTCGAAAAATGTGCTTCTCTGGTTCCACTTCAGCTGCACTCCAAACTTAGGACAAGCACCAGAAGGCAAGGATGCAGATCTCATTACAACTTAGGGGACAACCACAAACATGGGATTTTCTCAGGAGTATTTTCTGGAGGAAACATCAATGTATATCAAATTAATTGCTGTAACAGACACAGACATTAATACTTAAAATATATATTAAGAAATCACTCTTTAATTCATCACTGTACATGTTTACCTACCTTATAGAACTACACATGCCGGTACCCAACACACTCACACACACTCAAACAGCACAGTGATACTATAAGCTTCACTTAAAGGTAACGTCGTCCATCTAAAAACAAAAACCATCAAGCATTTTTATTTTTTAGGGGGCATGTCCATTTTCCCTTTTTCTGTAACTTGATTACTCAAAATGACAGGGCCTCTCATAAAAGTGTCTTACTAAAACTGTGAAACCTTCCCTGAGCTAACTAATGCTGCCACCCTCCACAGATTGTTCTACTGTTGTTGTCTAATAGCACAATTATTAATACATTTGTTTTAGCGCTTCATTAATGTTCTATGATGTGTTGTGAGGATGCAGGTTAACAATGGAAGGATGGGCTATTGGAGGTTCACCATAGTTAGCTAATGTGAGCTAGCACACATTTAAATAGCAAAGTAAAAGTTACTGTTAGCTAGACAATCATTACCATATAAAATGTAGCTCCTGTATATCCACTTTAAACACTCACCATCAAACTGTAATATGCTTCCAAATTTTTAAATTAATACAACTACAATATAAACACCTGTCTCAAATAATGGCCTGTGTCTAATAAAGGCCCGGTGCACCCTATAGTCCAAGCAGTCACCAGACACTAGACTCACTCACTGAAGACGTGCTACAGAGATGCTACAGAGATGGAATCTGGTATCAGGATGGAGTAAACTGTTAACTTCATTTCCCAAAGTCCCACTTAGTATATTCAACAGTTCAAACCACTCAGCAGCTTTTTTTTGGTTTAAGTATAGCTACACTCCAAACCATAGAACAAGCACTGGGAGGCCCTGGAGAACGCAGTTGATTCAAAAGAGATGCTTTTCTGGTTCCACTCCAGCTGCACTCCGAACTCAGGACAAGCACTGGAGGGCTGGACATTGCAGTCAGAAACGGTGCTTTTGTGTTCCCAATCCAGCTTTCTTGTATTGAAATTTGTACAGAACTCCTTTTTCTGCACTCCAAACCCAGGCCAAGCACCTGAGGGTCTGACATGGCAGTTGATCCAAAAAAGGGTCCTCTTCTTCTTATTTTTTATTTTTTCCACTATTTAAATACACTACTTGCTGCTATCTATTGCTGAGTGCTTTTTTTCTGAAGTGGTAGGTAATTTCAAATGCAATAAGTTGTTTTATGTGCAACTTGGCCATATGTCTTGCTAGCCACTGGTATGCTAGCTGACATCCCCGGCTAATGACCAGGGAGATAACTGGGGCACAGTTATTGCTTTGACCAGTGATGCTGGCAATGACTGTCAAGAATCTTCTACAAGGCCCTACTTTAATCAGACAGTGGACATGTACATGATGTGTTTATGAAGTTATCTGGATAATTCAGAGTGATTAACTGTGTCCTTTTATATTGCCTTGTTTCTTTTATGTCCTCTCCTAATGTCTTTAGTGTCAAGCACTTGAAGGTGTAATGTTAACCCTTCATTAATGACTTATAACCATTTATAACTGTAAATGATTTACACTCAGTAGTAGTTTAAGATGATTATGAATCAGTTGCAGTTATATTTAATAAGTAATTAATGAAAGTAAAGTTTGTAGTTACAAATGTTAATAAATTGTTAATAACTATTTCTGTCTAGATGCCCTGATAAAGCAGATGTTTGGGTGGTATACAAAGGGGGTGGTATACAACTCAACCCAGAGATGATGCTCTTTTTAATAGGCTAAAGCTGTGGAATTAAAACTGTTAGAACTGACACATGAAGATGTCAATTCTGATTGATTTATTAGACTTTATTCCAGCACTGTTCAAACAGAACAGTGAAACCATAAACAGATTCCTGGTGTGGGGACAGTATTAGACAGAAAAAGGTTGTATTCTCTGAGATTTACAGGACAAAAGCCTTATATTTATTTGATCATCTGCAGTAGATTTGTGATTTATGTAAAAGTAGCAGTAGATTTCTGTCTCCAGATTTGACCCATGCGTCACTATTTGCCCACCACTGGCGAATAGTCTGTTTGCTGTCTTCTCAGAGAACCTGTCTCGGGCCATGAATAAAATTCACTCGGGCCAGACATACAAGCTATCAAGCTTTTTTGTGTCTGTTTTTCAGGCACAGATGTGATGTATTCCACCCCGAACACGTGCTGTGTTTATCAAACAGCTATTATGTCAGTGAGTGTTTGCAATGTGCATCCCTCTCCTCATTCCAGGGAGGATCACACAGAAAGGGTGAGAAAAAAAAAAACAATTTTATCTTTATTCTAAAGACATCTTAATGACAGCAGATAGTCAAACTGCTACAATATCCAGATAGCTGCACTGTATCAGTGATTTAAAAATTAAATATAGACCTGTCACTAAACCAGATTCTCAAAGAAAAATAAAACAACAAATATTAATGGACATACAGATTTTTTTGAACCAAATCCAAACAGTGTGGGGAGTTGTGGTTGGGTTCATTAATGTATTGTAAAATCACCACAGGATGCAACTGTGCTGCTTTCTGTTGATAAGACATTTATACAACACATCTGACTGCATTACAACACCGTCCTCACCTCCACCTGCCGCTCAGAGTGCAGCACCTACTCTCTGGCTTGTGTATGTTTTGTTGTTACGCTGCATTCACACCAGATCTGGCGGTGCAGCGAATCGCTGCGGGTCAGTGCGGATCTGTGGGCGTGTGACTACGTGGGGCCATTTGTGCGACGTCACGTTGTAAACTGCTAATAATCTGCTAACCCTCCCAGTCCAGAAGGTATGAAATTAGTTGAAAGTATGAAAGTAGTTTGCCAACCGCCATGAAACAACAAAAGAGAAGAAAAAGAAGACGCACTCATATAAGGTTGTACAGCTCTGGGAAATGACTCACAGCAGCGATGAGTCTCTCCTCCATCATCGTCGTAATAAAGTAATATCAATCAATCAATTAATCATCATCAGTCCGAAGCGGAACGCCGAAATGCTACAGTGCTACATGGTATATAAACAACGTTCCTCTTCTGGTCTAACAGCCGAGCTACGTGATTGGCCACTGCAGTGTGACGTTGGGTTGCGGTTTTCCAAAAGTTGACTCCGGCTCAACTTTTCCGGCCGTAGTCCGGTGCGGTGCCGCAGCGGCCAAAATGGCCCGCAGGCGAGCCGCACTACCCCCGTTCCAATGAAGCGGACGACTAGCGTTTTCGCCGGTGTGAAAGCAGCCTTAGTGTCTCTCCCATTGAGAGTGAGACAGACTACTTTATGGAGTCAAGATCATTATGTTTTCATTTATTTCCTAAAAGTGACTGACTCATAGAAATTGCACTGCTGAACTGCACCTATGGGTTCTCCTTCACTTGCAGAATGCTTCTGGAGGTCAGGCCCAGCTTCCTGAGTAAAACTGTGTGTATTCACACAAAGCCAGAAATAGGCATACACATTTGTCAGATTTATAAAGCTGTATGCATGGTTCTGTTTTATAAATCTTAATCATTGTGGCTCTAGGCACATATGGACTTGCCTTATTTCCACTCCCACAATTAACCAGAAATGGATGAAGACCCAACTGGAATTGGTGAATAAAGTGAGTGAAGTGTGTATGACATGACTTTGGAAATGTACATTGTCCTGTATTTACCAAGACAACAGGCAGACATCAACTAACAAATTAAAACAGGCCTTCATTTCTAATTTTCCACCTATGTTTTTGGTCCTGTTTCTTTTTTCCTCTTCCTTTCCAGTGAATCCTTCTTGGACTGTGCTCTTACTCCTCTGACCCACACTGGACACCAACGTGTACCTCTGGAGCTTTTGTCTGTGCTCCACACACACACACACATATCCACAGCTTGAATCACACACTCCTCTGTCCTGCCCACTGAGCACTTGCCTGCTTGGCTCTGTGCTCCTCCTGGGTGAGGAGGGAACAAGTGATGCTGATTCATTTGGCTGCTGCTCCTGCTGTTTTTTTGTGCTGGCACTCATCAGCACACATCTGGTGTACAAGGTGCCAGATACATTACTTCCTGCTCTTTGTCTTGTCGAGCTGTTGACATTTTCATTTTGACATCGACATTTTCTGCTTGACTCCATCGGCTCAAAATACACACTGTTTGTGTAGTAGCGTCCTTTTTTTGGACTATCTTCATGGCATTTTGCCTTTTAACAGATGAGTGTGAAGATGAGAGCAACATACAGTACATGTTTCAACGGTCTTTTTGCAGATCAGATCACAGAATACTGCCATACATCAGCGGGCCAGCTTTCACTTCTATGATACATCCAGTACATGAACTGTAGGACTGCTGTGCATGTGTTTTGGCCAGCATTATGGAATATGGCGCCACTGACTGAATTTTTTGAGTGGCAACAACTGAATTGTGACATGTGAAACCAACAGATACAATAAAATAGTGACATTCATGGTCCCCAGAGAATTTATCCAAATGACTAATGAATGATCCAGGTTTAAGTCTGTTTTACACAGACTTTTATAAAAGTACATTTGGGCCTGTTTAATCAAATCTAGCATTGTAAAGTTGGATTTATAGTTGATGCAGAGCATTAACGGGAGTCCCGCTGTACTTAGGACATAGGTTTTGATTTATAGTTAAGCATCGGATTTCTCCCATTGATAGAAGCAAGGCAACGCCACACAGCCCTGCTATCAGGCTTCACAGTGATTTAATTAGCTCCACATGTAACTATATTTACATTAGTCCATTGACTTTGATATAGAGCAACAACTGCAATAAAAACAGCTCCCCACAGTGTGTTTGCACTCTTTCATTCACTGTGACAAAGATGGCTTTGGAAGAAGTGTGTTCGTGAAAAGCAGAAGATTGCCTCTCATGTAAACCTTATGAACACCGTCTTCACTATCAACAGTCTCCACCAGCATCAGAAACATTTTCATTTTTTTATAGGCATTCTCGACTTTTATCTGACAGTCAGTGCAGAGAGACAGCAGATGACTGCTCCCCTGACTTTTCTCTTGTGCCAACATGAGGTTGGCGTTTATTTTGAAGTGAAATGTCTTTACAAATACTACATTCATGCTCCCCTCAGGACGAGTTCTAATCTTTGGTGCTTTGGTGATCCTGAATTGTCCAAAAAGCCTACTTGCAAAATGGACATTCCCTTTAGCCTCAGCTCTAGGCTACTTTGGGTTGAGTAGCAAATGCTAACATGCTAACGCGCTAACTAAGATGATGGACATCATAAACATTATACTTGCTTTAACATCAATAGGCTAGAATGATCATTATTGTGATCATGCTGTTATATACAGCTCTGCTTTAAGCTAAATGCTAACTACTAGTTCACAGAGCAGCTAGAGTCTTGTTCATATAAGTGTACAGCTCTGATTCAGCGTCCTCATAATTGTTCTGCATGAATCTTCACAGCTGGAAGGCTGCTGGTTACTAGGCTGCTGCCAGAGGTAAAGTAATTCTGTTTCTGACAAGTTCAACACTTGCCTCTTACACTTAAAATATGTACACACAGTGGTTATACAATTACAATACGTTTCACTCACTACTGCATATCTGAACAGACTTTATATGCTGTATATAACCACCTATGATATATACCTATGTATATAAAGCCATTTTTTCTTCCCTTCTTTGCACTATTTGTATCCTGTTTACAGTTGACAGAAACGGTTATTCTGTGCATGTACATTGAGAACCTCTAAACTGGAGTCAAATATCTTGTATGTGTCAACATACTTGGCCAATAAAGATTATTCTAATTCTGATTGTTTTGATCACTGGCCAGTGGTAATGATGTAAGTGAGATAATCCATCTTAGCACACACGGCTTGTCATAGATGATCCTTTACATAGATTTTTTTTTTTTTGCATTTATTTGAAGTTGTTTTGTGTGTGTACTGTGTTGTACCTGAGAATCCGGCTCCAATCACAATGTTGCTGTGGGCAGGGTGGCAGTCAAGCACAAAGTGACGGTCTGGTGTGAGCTGCAAAAACAACAAAAAAAAAAAAAACATGAAGAGCCAGCAATCTACAAAACTCATATTATAGGGTAGAGATTGTAGGAGAAACGGATTCACTTTGAGCAAGCTGCCAGTTTTAAGATTTGATTGCAGACCTGCTGGTTTGAAAAATATAAACTTCAGGTTTGGAGTGACTGGCTCCAAAAGCATTGACTCTGGGTCAATGCTTTTTGTCTGATAAAAGCAATGCAGCTTTTGCACATTTAGTCAAGATGTACTGTAGCCTTCCTTCTGCTGCCTCTTCATTCCACTGTATGGAGCCATGCACTCCCCCTTCTGCAATTGGAACAGGTCTTTGTGGAACATGTGTTTAAAATGTGTTGGACTAGATGAAATAATCTATCATAGAATACATAATAACATCTGACATAGGGCATCACATTGCCACAACTGTAGGGACACATGTAATTGAACACTCTGTCCTCTTTTAGGAATCACTGGTAATGGAACAAAACACATGCTGTTAAGTGAGAAAAGAGCGTGACTGTCAGGATTTTCAGGGGCATTGGACAAGGTCACAGAAATTATGTTTTCCTACTGCTTCAGTATGTGATCGTGGTAAAAGCAGCTTGCTGTGTTGCTGGAGGGCAGAGTGACTGCGCAACCCCCCCCCGCCCCCTCCTTACCCCTACAACACACACACACACACGCACGCACGCACGCAGTATGTGTGTATAGCTGAAACAGAATCTAACCTCTGGAAAGTAACATCGACAGTAAATTAAATATAGACAGTCAGCGACTTTCACACTTTTTTTTAGAAACAGTTTAACAGTCCAACACCAAACTTTGAACACATTATTAACTCTATTCACTGGCTTCTTAAAAAGCAAGACATAGTGAGTATTTAGGACAGAAGACGTGGCAGAGTGTGGACACAGAACAAAGCAGCACATCGAATGTGAAATGTCAAATCCTAGCTACTCTCCCACATGGCTATCTTTTGTCTCAAAACGCCATCAAAACTATAACTACTACTATAGAACTGCCTGAACAGCTTGCCTGTGGGATGAGAGGATGCTTATTGACAGCCTGTTGGCTGGTCAAAGGTGTGTGTAGACTGCTCATGGAAAGCCTGATACTCAATACTCAAGGCTCGATAATTTAACCTTATTTTCTTCCATTATAAAGAACACCTGTAAAAAGCTATTTTTTATGTTTGTGGTATCATCACAATGTGAAGTCTCTAATGTGCATCTTCTGTGCTCTCAGATTGTGTTTGATGATGAAGTATCATCTCCGCTTACAAAGTTGAAGCGCTTGGGAGTCGACTGAACACTTTCCAGATTCTACTTTGTTCAGTTTGTCCCTGCCTGTCAGGACAAACACTAGCTAGCAGAAGTCTGCAGATGTCAGGCTGGTGTCATGTGAAGAAGCACAAACAGCAGATCACTTAGTGAGCAGAGACCTTAGACCTTGCTGCTCTGTCTGTGCTGAAACTGATTGTTAAACCGGGTGCCAATGCTGTACTTAGTTGAAGCATCTGGTGCTGACAGTCAATAGCTATATGGAATAACCTGTATTTTATGTATAATGATGATAGCCTTGCAGCTGATGCAGGTCTTTTATTATTCTCGTTCAGTTGTTTGAAACAATATGTTTGAATTCTGCATTTTGTAGGCAAACAAAAATGGATTATAATTATGAATTGACCCCAAGCTTTAAAGAAACATTGATTGGATGTTTTGGCCATATCACTTAACCCCAATATAAAACATGTTAATGGTCCCTATGCATTGTCTTTAATCAACAAAATGCAAGTATTTGAAGTTCTGCTTTTGCACTCCTATAAAAGAAGTAAAATGGCACTCATGCTGCAACACTCAGGTTCATTATTGACTCATTGGATTAAGTTTATCCCATGAAAGATTTACTGAATTTTCCTGACTAACTCACAGAATGAATCAAATTCCTTCTTTCTTCAACTTAACACTCCACGTATTGAGATATCCATTACGACCACTGTTTTAGAATGTGGATACTGACCGTATACAAGCAGCTCTCCACCACGGCAGGTTCAGGATCCAGAACAGGTAAACAGCGGGCCACGTAGCGCTGGAGGATGTCAATATCAGACCTGTCTGTCTGCTTGTCTCTCTGGTCTGGGTCTGTCTTACTGCCCATGTGGTAGCATATCTACACACACACACACATTCACATCAGGACTGTTAACTCTACATGAAACAATGGAACAACCCTGTGTACTTTGAATGAATAACAAGCAGGGACAGGCCATCTTCATTCATGGCATCGTGTAACACTATGGTATATGTGCATATTAATATTTTTGAATTTCTGTGGCTTTGTTATTACATGATTATATTTATGTATAGCATCAATTCTGTATTTCACAATTTAGCATTTAGTAATCCAGAATCTATGTTTAATTTCTGCCTTGATGTTTACTGGCATCAGTGGCATCAATGGTAACTCCAACAGATACAGCTTGGACCTCCTCAAGCACAAGTCCACTGCAAACACACTCCTGTTCAAAGGAGCAGGTGCACCCTGAGCTGTTTACTGTCTGCCATTCAGCAGCGCCTGCTGATGATTATCATATCATGAGAAGAAAACCCTCTTCATCTTTTAAAAAAAACTATCAACCCTTTAAGCAACTGATTCTTTAACATTGCAATAATTTATTCATTGATCACTAGTGTGGAACAATCTGAAAATATTGACATATTATCACCTATGAAGTTGTTGGCGAATGTGTTCACAAACAGATGCCACATCAGCAGACATACTTCCAAAACACTGAGCTAAAAAAATGCTAAAAAAGTTCAGAAACATTGTTTAGAGCAGCAGAGAAAGTGACCAACTGTGAGTGTGTCACTATGAACATCACTTTTCACATTACACATAGTCATTTGATCCATTGTTCATTTAAAACTTTATAGAATATACAGTGTATTGTGTATGAACATTTATTGTGAGATGGGCATAGGTCACATAGGTCACATAGGTCACATTGGTATATATTGATTAATTACTCTGGTTCAGGATTTTTTTTTAACTGATTAACATATATTTTTTCTTCTAATTTTGGTCCCAGTGTTTTAAAAAAAAATCTTTTTGGTTTGAAGGCTGCTGGGTTGCAATGATGAAGTTTTATGTTAAGGGGCAATCTGTGATCAAAATATAAACAGGTCTCTTACTACAAGAAATAACTTGAGAGAAATAACATTTAAATGATGTTTTTCTCATTTGTGTACACCTCGTATTTGTAAAATAACAGAATAATCTATATTTTCAATTCATTTCATTTCAGTGATGAAAATCATAAGATGTGGTGAAAAGAAAAAAATATATAAAAAGTAGAGTAGGTGGACCTTGAGTTAAGATTGTTTTGTTGCAAATGTGTTTATGAGAAAGAGTAGAAGAGAATAATGTAAAATATAACACAAGGTGTCAACCTTTGTTTAGATGCGTGAATATATTGGTAATTAGCATTTTGGTCAGCAAAAATGTGCAGGTCTACAAAACAGGCTGATGTCTTTTCTTTAAACAGGCTCAGTACAGGTGTGCTGTTGTACATCTGTTTATTGCTCACAGAACCCAGAACCCATGCAGCTGATTCACTTCAATCAACCCTGCCTTTTTATTATGATAGGGACAGCTTTATTGATTCTTTCATACTGGCAATTAATAATGAATAGAGGCTCAGCAGTCGCAGCACTTGGAATAATGTCAAATGGCAGAACTATTTTACATGTCAGGGAACCATGTTGTTGACAATGAATCTATCCATTATAGAAAGAAATTTATATTTTATACTCCATTTGTGCAAAGCAGTTTTGTGACTATGTTAAGTATTTATGAAGTTCAACATTTAGAATTATTTTCTATAGCCAGAATACTGCACAGGCTATACACTGAGAATCCCACAGCTCTGTTGAAGCAGCATTGAATGGGGCAGCATTTTGATTTAGAAGTTAATTAGGTAATGTTTCATTTAAAGGGACGTAACAAGGCGAGAAATGATGTGTTTCATGTATCTCTGCCATTTATTTAGGCTCCTATTGCCAGCTTGAAAGGTAAATGACAAAAGAGGAAGAGGAGTGACTGTCATACACACACTTCCAAACTTCCAAAGCTGCTTTTATGTGCTGCTCCTGTCAGCCAGGTCTGACACATACAGCCTCACCCAGAGACTAGAGGCACAGCGAGGGGGCTGTGGGATTAAAAGAAGTGCAGTTTGTATTTTTTCAACAGGATTTTTTTTTTGCTTTAAAAAACTTTCTGACAGGCCCACACGGTAACAAATACAAATATAGAGTAATTACAAATATCTTCTCTGCTTTTGTTTTGAGATTTCTGTCAAACTATGTTGCGGTCCAAACGTTGGACAGTAGCCTTGGTGACTGTGTCTCAGAATGAATAATGCGATGTGGCATCACCATCTGTCCCCCCCTCTCTTCTATGCATGTGGTCTGCTATTAGGCTGTGCGCTCCTGCTGGCCCGCCATAATGCCCAAAATAGAGATGTGCCATCAAATGACACCAAAACCCAGCACAACTCCCACAGCTAATGATGTTGAGGTGAGATAAATCACATTTTACAGTTGATTTTGCAGCAGTGTTGCCGTTCCAAAGTGAACAGCTCTGTTTTGGAGGCAATTCTTTCCTGTTCCCACTGTGATCATATTGTTTCACTGTTGTCGTTCACTTTAATGAGCACTTAATCATTTATGGATCTCAATCACAATTGGATAGAAAACATAATTTTGTACAGAAAAGGTGACAGAAAATGTGTTTGATCTATTATATGTTGCCTTGACTTTTTTGATCTTCAATTAGCACAATTGAGCTGCAAGAGCTGACTTTAAACCAGGTAAGGCCCTTTTCTTGCAGAGGCAAGTTGCAAACACTATTGGTCCAGAAATAATTTAAAAAAATAAACACGTGAAGGCGTGTTAATTGGTAGAAAATGGGAAATAAGAAAAATAAGCCAGAGTGTGAACAAGACTCAATTATTTGAACCTGGAAATGCATGTTATTCAAGAAAAGAAGAAAATGATGAAAAAATCTCATCATTACAAGATATTGGTTTCATAATGATGCCAGAGTTCTATAATTACAAGATGCTAATTCATGATTATCAGATTTGAAAGAAATGGTTCAAATGCTTCAGCCTGATATAATATTATTAGAAAGAAGAGAGAAAATTTCTACAAGCATCACTGCTAAAGGAGTATGGACTAAATTCATGTTATTACTGTGTGTGACGTATACTGTAAGGAAACTAATTGAATCTAATTATGTTTGTGTTGCCCTTTGGATTGAATACATAACATAGATGTGGAATAATGATGCGGTGTGGGTTAATGAATTGTAATCAACTGAAAAGCACCAAAGTCACAAATGCACATAATTTAATGTACTGCCGTCATTAATGTTATTAATTACAGTGGTGCTTTTCCTGCTATGACAGGTCAAAATATCTGTGATGAGTCTATTTTACTCGAGCCTGCTGCTACCTCTTGCGTTTAACTTTTGTATATATATATATATATTTTTTACCTATTATCATCTTCATCATCAAACCTTTAACATGTTATATTTTTGATTGCCGTGTTATTTAAAATGAGTACAATATTGATACTTTTTTTTGTTAGAGAGCAACAAGTGTGGTAGTTGGATGATAACTGCACATATAACTAACCAAGAATATCCACTATTTGTATCCAAACAAGCAAGTCTGTAGCAGCAAAACATTTCATTGCTTTTATGTTTTCAATTTCAATTTTCCACCTTTCCATTTAATATACTATAATCTCGGTCAAATTTTAGTTATATAGGCTAATAACACAATTAATAAATTATGCTGCACAGGAAAATTGTTTTATGGTTAGAAGACAACACATGTTTTGGTATTTTACAATATCACATCATTGAATAAGCAGTGCTCCAGTGTGTGCACGTACCTTAATTTGATAAAAGCAGCATTTGCTTCAGTGCCCACACAGCACTGGTTTAGTTGCTAATGTCAAATAACGAAGCCAAACGATTGGATAAAATTAGATTAAAATCACATTAAAAAAGTAAATGATCATTTATTAAATCCACTTTATGTGATAATGCTATTAATATTTGAGAGATCTGCACATAATCTAGTTTCTCTTTTCTAAAATCATAGGAGGGTCCTGTGCTGTGACATACCTTCACCAGGCCTGGATACTCATTGGAGGGGAGGCCGTAGATGTGCTCATTGGTCTCTTCTCCCTCGGTCAGTAAGAAGCAGGGAAAGCGCCGCTTCACGTTGTACGATTCAGGAACTTTCTCTTTCCAGTAGCACACGTTGATCTTCACCACCTATAGTAATGAAACCACAAACACCATCAGTAATGAGCGAGGTTAAACCAATTCAATGGTTAAACTAGTACACCATTTTGATGTACATTATACCTTTTATATTACGCTAGCATCTCATGAAACTCAGATCAAACTGTCAAACTAGGCAGTGTTGAACAAATATGTTCTGTTACTGCATTGACACACAGAGGGAGTGTGACTTCATTCACTGCTCAGGTCACCATCACTGCACTATATCTTAACATAGCAAATAGTTATTTGCTGACATCCGGTGAGGCTCATTTATAGCACCTTTAACATCTAGCACAACAGAGGATGAGACAAGTGACAGCTTTATGGAACTGAACATTTATTCAGAAGCTTTCAAATATGCCAAGTACATTCAAGTATGTGTGTTTTAAAAAAAAAAACAATTCTCAAGGTTCATGCCCTTTCACAAAGGGTCAATGTAAATCTGTTAATTATAATATACTGAGCTGCCAGTAAAACTTAGTCATGAGTCGCGTAAGAGCAACTGCTTTGAAAACTACTGTTTCAAAAACAAAAAAAGCACAAATAAACCGATTGCAGGATACACAATTTGCAATGCCTTCAAATGTCCTGTGGTAAAATTGGCTGAAGGTCGGCACCCAAGTTTCCAGGCTCACAGCTCACTGAGTAAGAAGGAACCAAGAATGAAAATTGAGCACAAAGTGAAAGAAAGAGAAATGCAACAATTGAATGACAGGAAGAAACATTTTAAACAAGGACACCTGATGTCAAGTTCTTCAGAAGAGTAGTGATGAAGATTCGCTGTGAGCTTGTTTGTTTTCTTAGGCATTATTTTACCTGGCTGGCCTCTGTTCCCCTCTCAGGGTTAATCACAATGAAGTACCCGAAAACAACATGTAAGAAATCATCTATTATGTTACAGGTTTTAGTGCTGCTTGGGAACAAACTACAGCACATTTGCAGCAATGTAACTACATTTTTAGAAACACTTGGTTGAGCTAGGATAACCAATATAACCACTCTGTCTTATTGGGCATATATCCTAAACAACTTGGCTATATTTAAATAAACTTAAATTGTTATGTCCTTTATGTAGAAGACTATTATTAATTATAAAATGCAAGTGGGATAAACAAGGTGTAGATATAGATCAGGACACACTAATGTTAGCATTCACTGATGTGTAGTTCAAGAGAAAACAGTAATCCAAAAATGCTCTCTTCTGCCTACCAGGTGCTTGCTAGGATTCTACTGATTTAATGTTAGCAAAAATTAAATCAGTCACTAATTAGTCACTAATTGGATAACCAGATGCACAAATGTAGTTGTATTTTCTCTGTATGATGTTACTTACCTTTTGGTCTGATTCCACAAAGAAGGATGAATGCTAATTATATGATGTCGATAGTAGCATGTGGCTTCTGTCCCTCCATTACTGTGGTGTTGAAGATGAAAATACTGTATTTTACCATCAAATCTTACAGTAGCCTACTATCCTTGGTCCTTGGTCCTTGGTTTTGGCTCCAAAAAGCATCAACATTTACAGTATTTTACCGTTTTTAGAAAGAATTGTGTGTTTCTGTTAGAATTTAGCTGTATCTGTATTTTTACATCGATTTTTACAATGTGTAATATACACGTGTGTGTGTGTGTGTGTGTGTGTACGTATATATGTTTCTAGATAAATTAAATACATATCCACGTTTTGGATATGTATTTAATTTATCCACATGTATTTTAACTTATCCACTGAGCTGGATAAGAGCTGTGAAAAATGCCAACTGTCTCAGAAGATGAAATGTTTCAAGAATACGATCAAGGTGAAATTTCATCATATGTTTCTACCCAAAGTTGAAGGAAAGAATTTTTTTCTTATGTTGAATGTGCATTGTTGCAAAATGCTGTCTTGCTTATACACATACCCTCAACTACATTCCAGTTCCCTTGGGAATATAATAATAGTAGTGAATTCATCCACATGTTTCTTTTTTCATTAATTTGAGAATTCTGAAGAAACTTCAAAAGGCTTTGAGTGTGTGTTTGTGATGTAATCCTAGCACCCTGGACTGAAATCAAATGTGATGTTATCATAATGTTACTATTGTTAGAAGTTTTCCATTTGTGCCAAATGAAGTGTGTCCAAATGGAAAGGGTTCATCCTCTGATTTGATCTTGAGATTTTTGTGTGGTTTTTGTGTGGACAGTAACACTGCTGGAAATGTCACCAAAACATTCATATGTACCCAGTGGGGACTATGAATATAACTGTTTATGAGATACCTTGTCAAGAACCTCAGTGCCAGTGGCAACACCTGAAAGGTCAAGTGTTTGCCAAATCATTAGAGATTATCCTCTGAGGCTCATGAAAATCTATACCGAATGTCATGGAAATCAAGAGAGTAGTTCTTGAGTCTGCACAACCTCTGATATGATGGATGTAATATCAATGATTATAAAATAATCGTAGAATTGATAAGTAACACATTGGATGTAAGAAGCACTACTTGAATGAATGCACTGGCACAAAATTGGCAGATTGGTGTTAGCACTGAAACCCCAAGCACACACATACCACCATCTACTCCATCATTTTTTTCTGTCTAATAAAAGTGCAATTACAAAAGTAGCTCCTCTGTGCTGAGGTGACAATTAGGATTTAATGAAATGTACACATGATTGTACAAATGACATCCATCTTAACGGTGGCAATAATAAGGACATATTGTTCAGGAGCTTTCAATGTAATGAACTAACCGGCCGTGCACTCATTCCCAGGAACCATAAAAATTCAGACAGCAGCGCTCTGGCGAGCCAATGAGCTCAGAGCCTGTGCTTTTCTACCAGTTCACTCAGGCATGGCATTCCACAGGCCCCCCAGCCTGCTGCTAGCCTGAATAATGCAATTCCAATATCAACTCCAATTCTCCACTCTAACAGCTGTCTGCTTGTTTTCCCATCACCTTCTCTTTTCAGGCTTTGTGGCGTATTGCAAGATGGAAAAGAGTGCCTTGCTGACTAAGGCCTCTGAGCTGTTTAAATATGGAGTAGTAATGCTTTTGTTTCTGTTTCAGCATGGGTGCAACAGTGACATCTCCAGGTGGGCATTTAGAGGGTAGGAAGGGCAAGATCCCACTGGTGAAGAGAATTGAAGCTGCAATACAGGTACGTTTGATAACATCCAGTACAGGTACTGATGTGAAATGTGCAGCTGACTGTACATCTGGGACCAGATGTGTAAACAGTGCGTACACATAAAAACTCCACACATAAACTGGTATTCATAAAGGGACATTGTGCAGTGTAAGCTTACGTGAGACCATGCCTACACATTGTATTCCAGATCAAACCTTGCAGGATTTAGTGAAGTGGAAACGACACATATGTCAGAGATCTAATCTAATAATAAAACATTATTCCATTAGGTTGTTGGCAAATTTCACAGATTGTGTATAATTATTTTCAGTTATACACTGATCTGCCAGTCTAAGGAGAATTGGCTAAAAAGGGATGGCAATATCAGATGGCCAGATGGTCCGGCTCTCAGGTCCAGACTAAAACATCTCAGCAACTGTTGGATCTATTTGCACAATATTTGATTCAGACATTCATGAGATGAAACCTGGAGAATCTAGTGCCACCAACAGGTCAAACTTTTCATTTATCCAGTCAAATATTAAACATATACATGGTGGATTGACACAAGATTCCTCGCAGACATTCATGGCTCCCAGGCAACATCTTAATGAAATGTATTGCATGACTTTTTCTCTAGTGCCACCACATGGTTGACACTTGTGCTTTTGAATGAAATGTCTCAACAACATTTGGTTAACTAGCTGTGATATTTGGTACAGACATTAACGTTCCCCACAGGATGGGCTGTAATCATTTTAGTGATCCTTCAGCTTTTCATCTTGTACTATCATTGGGTTTGCAAAATTGGATTTTTTCCAATTTGGCAAAGCTATACATTTCCTTTAGCCTCAGCTGTAGGCTACTTAATGTTTGGTGCTAATTAGCAAATGTTAGCTTCTTTGCATTCCTTTTATTGAAAAGTCTAAAGACTGGTATAGCAGACATTTGATGTGGCTTGTATGCATGCATCTAGTTTCACAATTATTGGAGTTTATAAAATGGAACAGTATCTATGAACTGCTTTTTAAGTCAAACATAAAGAGTGTTTATGTATATTCCTCTAATACAGAGTTTTATCCATCTTGCCCATTGCCCACTATGTTTGTCCACAAACTAAGAAATGGATCATGAAAACAAAACTGGTTGAGCCTTTTTTTAATGCTTTTCATTTTTTGCAATTATTTTGCTAGTCTTCCTGGACTTCACATTTCTGTCATTTCTGTTTTAGTACCATGCTAGTCAGAATGAGCATGGTATTTACGTTTTGGTAGTAAAATTTTAGGAAAAAAATGTTGCCCCTCAAACAGCCATTATGGGGTCCTCACAATCTGCTGACAAATCACAAAAAAATGTAATCACAAAAACACAATGTATTCCTCAGTGTTGATGTGCAGTAAAATGACCACATGGTGAAGTGCATGGTAAAGTGTTAAAAACTTGGCTTTTAGTATCATTTGACAAATCCAAATTTAAATCACATTTATTTATTTTTTTGCAGTCAAATTTATAGTATTTAATAATCAAAGGAAGGAAAACGGTTTTTGGGAAAAATCGGGAATGCCCCGTTTTTCTCACCAGCTCAGGGGGTGTTTTGGTGTCTGTACATGTTGTGTATGTTGGTGATTGACAGCAGCTGGCAGTGTGAATGCTGGTTTACACTGTAGCTAACAAGAGACAGTAAATAAAGTGCTGTAGCTACAAGTCATGAGCAGACAGTGTGTTGTTAGCAGTGGTACTGAAGAGTAAGAACCACAGCAGCATCTTATGGGTCTGAAGTAACATTCAAAGGAACGTTTACATACCATAATGTGCTGAACAGCTATCTAGCCTGCCAACTGAAATTAGCGGTGCACTTTTCACTGGTGAATGTTTCACTGTGTCTCATTTCGCAGCCCATAGACTTAAGTTAAACATAAATTAAACTTACCTAATAAACAAACCATCATCTCAAGTTGTAACAAGACATGTAATCGTCTTTGCTCTAGCTAGGCTGATAATAATACATAAAAGCACATAACAGCATAACAGTGTATGTATAGGCATCAGAATACATCTACAGTTATGCACTACTGTCTGATAGTAACTTGCTATAGTTATGTAAAGTGGAAATGCAAAAGAAAACATACATAACCCACAGCTGTATGTTATTTTTAGCTTGCTGCAGCCATGCACAGTGTAATGCAAAAGCAAACACAAGACTAACATGAAGATAAATGTAATAGAATTTTATTTAAAGAGATTGCTGTACTATGTCTTGTGATTTTCTCTCTTCAGCCACCAAAACCCAAGCAGTAGTGCCAGCTAAATGCTACACAGCCAGTACTGGCAGTGCACTTTGATAGTCAAAGAGACCTGAGAGGTACTTTCATCTCTCCAGGGCATCCTTCAATTCTCTAATGGCTGTCCTCAGCACAATGTGTGACCATGGCTGGGGACCCTTCATTGACACCCTGGTCTTCGTATTTTGGATGGCCAGTGGTAGCTCATATTGTGTTTTGTTCAGAGCCTTCGATATGCCCTGAACCACCATGCACCTGGCAGTCCACAAGACCAGCAGGTAAGTCCTCTCTGTCCTCCCCAGGTCACTCACCTTCCATCTAAGGGGGATTTGTCTACCCGGGGTTCAGGTTTTGCATGTTTGGCTGGGTCAGCCAAACATGCAAACCCTTTAACAGGGTTGTTGGCAGCACGGATGGCTGCCACATCCGTGTGAAACCACCAACAGAGGACGCAGCCTGTTACCTGAATAGAAAACTATTCTATTCAGTTTGAGGCTGTCTGTGACCACACAGCCAAGTTAATCAATGTGTTCATTGGTGTCCCTGGTTCAGGATATGACATGAAGGTATTAAAGCACACAGCCCCATTTATTATCTACAGAAATCCCCTCCACCAGGCTTCTGCCTCACTGGGGATGGTGGCTACCCCTGCCACATGTAGGCCATCACCCTCATGATCCCCTTCTAGACAGCCTCTCCACAACCAACTCCAGGTTCACTTTACGAGTCACCTGTCTAAAGTGAAATTTGTTGTGGGGAGAGCTTTTGGCATCCTGAAGACCAGGTGGAGGTCCATTTTCTTGAAGGTGCTGGAGCTGGACGTCCTCTGTGTCCCAGAGGTCATCCCCAGCTGCACAATATCTGCTTGAGCAATGGGGACCTGCTGGAGCCAGAAGATGTTGATGTGGGGGACCACCCAGAACCAGCACCTCCAGGTACCATCTGCAGAGAACAGGCACAGGATGGCAATGCTGTGTTATGAACCAGATCATGACTATGTCCATTAATTGATTAAATAAGTCATTTTGCTTAATTGGAACATTAATATGTATATTGACTCTTTATGAAGTATTTTTCATTTTATTTAAACGTTCTTTTATAATGTGCTTCTTTTGCACTTTATATTAATGCTTTTCATATTTGACATAAAGCACTCTGAATTGCCTTGTTGTTGAAATGTGCTAGACAATTAAACTTGCCTTGCCATGCCATGTGAGTGAACATTCATTTGTAATTTACTGAAGATCTAGAGTAAGAAGAATAACAATCAGTGCAGAAAAAGATTTTTTTAAATGATTTGTTTAGTCATTTCTCGACGAATGCCAGGAAACGCTCCTCTCTAGCAACAATCTCCCTGTCTCTCCTCTGCTCCCTCGCTTTAAAAACCGTTCCTCCCTCTCTACAGCCTCACATTCTCTCCTTCCTCTCAGGTGCCTCTCTTGCTCTGGTCTCCTCTCTCTCTATTACCTTCACCTCCATCTGTCTGAGGTCCTGCTCATACTCCTCCTCTTTCGCCTGCAGATCCCTTAAAACCTGTGGCTATGTCCTGTTCTAGGGTCACCACCAAGAGGGGTTCAACCACCACCACATCCCTGGAAGATGAGGCAATGAGGACAGGCCTCATTGATCAGGCTGTACCACTTCCAAGAGAGGGCAGTGGTTGAAAAATCCTCTGTGATCCCAGTTTTGGGGAACTTCAGATCTTATGGAGGAAGGACAGCAAAAAACAGAGAAACACTCTGGTTTCAGATCAAACATTTGAAATGCCATTGCTTGCACATTCCCTACAGTATTCAGTGCTCACCCTATGATTTTTGTTCTGCAGCTGGCTGTTGTACTCAATAGAAATAGTAAATAGGATAAAATATGTGACACAAAATGTAAAATGAGCACTGTACACTGAGTGTACACCAAACATCATGAATAATAAGCTATGAGAAATTTCAACAGTGGTGCTCCTAATTCAGTATTGGCAGTCAGCCATTGCTGTTGAATGCATATAGCGGAAACACCGGTATAATCCTGGGGCTACTAACTACTTGCACCAGAAAAAAGTAAGGTAAGCAATTTTATACAGTCAATATGAGAGCACACACATAGCTGGAGTAACATGAATGCAGTATTATACTGACATATTTTAAAGTTACCTCGTCATCAGTTCAAACAATAACTGACAACTTTTACCATCTTTAGAGCTGACTATCTCACAGGGATAGTGATGTGTGAAAGTCAACTAAGCTTATATTTCTGTTTGAGGTTTGTTTGTTTTGGCTGGTGTCATCTTCCCCTTCAGGCCTTGACCAGCAATTCTAATTGAAATACAATTGGATCACAGCAATGGAACGACACTTCATAGAGTAACATCAATGTATAGAAACCAGTATGGAGCAATGTAGAAAAGGTTCTATATAATAGTGTATAACCATAGCTAGATATGATATGAATTCACTTACTGTCATCCATTCACAACAGCATTCTGCCTCCCCATGAATGAGGAGGTGTAGGGCAACCCACCACAAAATAAGGGACCTCATGTCCTTGTTGATCCCTAATAAGATTGATCAATTGATTGATTGATACTTTATACTTCAATAAGACCAGAATATATACATCAGATCAAAAACAGAAACACAAAACTGTTGAAATATACTGCTGATATCGCAAAGTGTCTCATACTGGCTTTATCACCAGCTGATCTACTGAACTAATGCTAGCTCCTACATTGTGGGAATATTTATAACTTGTCAAGCTTCTGATCACCAATATAATACTAAAAGTCTTCTACAGAGAAGACAACAATTTAACACGCGTAAACAACAAACATATGCCACAACACATGTAATGTCAATAACTCATTCAAATTTGTTGCTGTAACTAGCTATCTTGCATTCACATAATCATTTGCAGTAGACTGCTAAATTAACCCAGTAAACATACTGATTTCCTCTATCTGACAACAGTATAGTGGTACTTAGTGAAAAAAAACCCACATGTATAACTTACATTTGTATGACGCGGTGCTCACCGTAGCAATCGCATCCACTGTAGCTTCCTTGGTCACCATTTTCACAAGTCTCAAAATAGGTTGGTGATTCATCCCATTCCACTGTGTAGCCAAGACGGCAATCATTGAGGGCGAGAAGTGTCCACTTTTTGACCATTATGAGTATACCATTGGGGTACTCATAATCCACTGTATTTTGCCATAATTGTGAGTTTGAATGCACTCATGCACTCAAACTACCAAGTCTAGTCTAGTATCGAAGAACACAAACTGAGACACAACACTTGCTGGGTGGCTTGTTCAACAAGCTAAGGTGCAAGATAAGATGTGTGTTCATGTTTGTAAGTTAGATAAGAAGGAGACTTAAGCAGGAAAGCTAGTATGAGTTGTTTAGAGTCTGTGGCCCTTGTGTAGCAGGATGTTATCAGGCTCAGCCTATGATAAAATACCACGTTATCGCTTTCTTCAAGATTTGATTGGCTGTGGGGACATAAAGTCTCCATCTACATAGACATTACTAATTAATGCAAAACTAGGGGGTGCTATCGTAAAACCAAAAAATATAAAATGTAATTTTCTTTATATAACTTTTTTTCCTCAAAGGAGAACACAGGACAAGTGATTTATAGAGCAGATATGTTGCTGTAGTCGACAAAAAATATTATATACATACAATATATATATGTTTGTTCAAGCCATTTATATAGGTGTATGGTGATGGTTATATTATCACCATACACCTGGTTATATATTTGAATACCTCTAGTGGTAGCTGTAGGCCAGTGTGGGCCAGCAGTCTATTAGCCCAGGGTCCAGCAGTGATCACCACACTCTTGGCTCGATAAACACCAGCAGAGGTTGACACCATCACAACAGGGCCAGGCTTGATATCTGTTACCTTCTCTTTGTCTCTTATCACACCACCCAACTTCTGGAACTGCCCCTGGTAGAAGAGACGGACAGAACGTGTTACTGGAAATCATTCAGTGGTACCAAGGAATCTGTCCAGAGAGGGTCAATAGGCTGAATTGAAGGCCCATATACAAAGGTAAGATAAATAAGGAGGTTTTTGAACTGTGAATCATACAAAGTTACTCTAGTGGAGTCCAAAAATAAAAATATAGAGCTGGAAATGAACATAATAGGACCCCTTCAATGTATCAGGTTACAGTACAAATATGTCAATTACAGTGGTGTGAAAACTGACAAAAAATGACATATTTATAATGTTTCATTGTTCTCATTTAGCAAAAATATACCAAGAGTCTTTGATTCTATTACATAATAACATACATTAAAATCTACAATAAATTAATTAATTTTCTCTTCAACATTAATGGCAGAATTAACTTGTTTAAAATAACAGTTATTCTCCAGCTGTATCGTTTATTCTATATTAATACAGTGTGAAGTGTTAACCCATCTGCTAAAGAGAGAGCAATACAAGACTTGACATTTTCATACACTGAGAGTTACAAACAGCAACACAGGCTTTAATATATACTGTCAGATATAATGCACGATTAAGATCAAGTATGGTGTAGTAAGGTAATCAAATGGTTCAGGCCCTCAAACAGGCCTTGGCTGGCCCTCTGTACGGTAAGAGAGAAAATCAGTTGAGTTTGATTTTGGAGAGAGAGAAGAAGACATTGAGAAAATGCCACCCTGAGAAAATGTAACAAGAAAGATCAATTGCGGCATATATTAACACCTAATATTAAAGGTAGGAGGCTATCAAGGACCCACGCCATGAAAATGCACAAAGCAATAATCTACCGATCTATTACACATCACTACAAGATTTAATTTCTAATTGACTGCTGCTTGACAAAAGGGCTGAACAATCTGTCCGGTCAATTGAAAACCGCACCTCACTGAAATAACAAAGCAGTGTTTTGTGCTTGACCTGGCAGCCATGGATGAGTCTGTTCTCCTCCACTGCTTTTTTTCAGGCCCGTAATGTGAATTTATTGCTGAAAGATATTCCTGGTGTGAGCTATTATTAGATTTAAAGAATGGGCATGAAATATGTTCAATTATCCACATCTTGTTGTTTTTCAGCCCCTTCCTCTAACTAGTTCTTGTACCGGATCAAATCAGAGAATGTTTTGCTTCTTTAATCTTTCATTACTTCCAGAAGGAGTTTTGTTACAGGGTCTAGAGTTCAGTTCAGTGTTGTAGTTTGTATGGTACAGACAGATTTCTTAGACAAAAGCGCAACCTGTTTATATGTTGTAAAAAACATTGTGTGTGTACTGATTGTATAGAAGTAACTTGTAGCTACAGGAGCTAACCCTAACCCTAACCCTAACCATGAAATGTTTTGTTGAATTGAAAAATCTGAAACTTTTGAAATCTTTTGTCAATTTGTGCCACCCATCATCATCATCATCAATCATGCCAATTCTAAAATTTGCTTTGTGTTCAGTCAGAACATGTCTTGTTGCAAGGCTACAGCCCCTACAGATAAACAAATACTTAGCAGTGGGTGAAAAAAATGGATTCACAAATAAATCTCAAATCTTATTGTTTATGATTCTGAATCGACACACCAATGCCGAAAATTGAGTTTATTACATTTTTTTGCCCCAACAGTTCTATCTGTGCTGTACCTGTACAGTCTTGAGGGCTCGGTCTGCATACAGAACTCCAGCAGTTATGTCCACCACTGCTCCATCTCCCTCAGCCAGGTTGACATGTGGGATGTGCTGGCTAAAGTTGTCATGGTTCAGGACCACGATAGGAACCTTGTTTCTCTGCAGGGTGTTCTTAAACAGTTGGTAATTCTCACTGTTCTCTGGTCCCATCACGAGGAGTCCTGTTTGTCTGAGAGGGAAGATCAAGAAAGATGAGCATTAGTCCAATCCAATTATTACTTATGTTAAAAAAGAGGATTTCAGTCCAGGTGATGTAGCAGTTTGATGTAATCCACATATTGCTTCTGATGTTTGTGAAATCTCTTACTGCTTAAAAATACTTTACTTGGACAACTATGGTATGTATGGTAAACCAAAGTTGAATGAGGAAGTGAAAATCTGTTTGGCTTTGTTTTCCATTCTAAATAAGGTTGGTAAGACTTGGAGATAGTTCACAATCTATCTGATCATGAGACCACTCATGTTCCTAATTCACTTCATTCTGGCCATGTGGGCATAACAGAGTGAACAGATAATCAATGGAAAACACAAGACCCAGGTTGTAAAATGCAGAAATGTCATTGAATATCCTGGTTCCAAAGGCAGATCAATAGAACTTGATTAAATATTAAATATAGTGAAAGTTTGAGCACGGAAGTTCATTCTTGACCTTTGCAAAATGATATTTGACCAAATAACCTCAAATCAAGGTCTGCTTACTATCTTTTTCTATCACATCTCATGATCTTAATCGGCGAATAAGCTTGTTCTGGTGTAATTTTGTGAATAATAATATATAAGTATGTCTTACACAACAGCTGAACCAGCTCCATTTGCTGATGAGGACCATAAGATGGGATTTAAAGCTCTGACAAAGCTATTAAGTTGATGTTTGGACACAGGGCCCCTCTACAACATTAGGTAAAAATGCCAGATCTACCTTAAGGCCCTTATCATTCCAGTTAATATTGTGCAAACAAATCAATGCAATTAATCAAATTGCCACTATGTTCTTGCCACACAGTGATTTGGAGCCCATAAAGTGTCAGGGACCCTGGGGCAGTGGCCAGTTGAATATCCACCCTTGCCGATTTTCTATTGACCTTGCTGTTTCCCTTCCCAGCTGCCTGAAAGAACATGCTGGAGGAAGTTTTTACATTACCCCTTTAGTCTTTCAGCCATCTGCTATTGCGAGAGAACCTTCAATTTAATTGGTACCTGAGGAGGAGCAGTACGGTACAACAAGAACAAGGTATTCAGGCAAAATCTGACCTCATGGACTTGGCGGTTGTGCAGGGCAGTTATACTAATGTGTCACGATTAAAAGTGCTATCGCCCAATTTCCACATTAATTGTATTCTGACTGCAGCTGTTCAAAGTGGAGCGAATATGGAGTGCCGTATTAAATAGAGCTGTTGGTTCATATTGCTGTCATGCAGCTGGGTGAAGTCAGCTCAGGGTCATCAACACCAAGGTTTTGCCTCACAAACCCACCGCCAAGCCCTTCCCATGCATCCTTGAAAAATCTATTAAACTTGACAAAGGACAGCGAAGCACTGGTGTCATAGAAGAAAAAACAGCCTTCTGCTCAGCGACAGCAGCTCAAACGTTCAGCGAGAGTTATTAAGGCTCAGGGTAAGAATACGGATGACACATGCTGGACTGTCACTTCAGTAATATTGCACAGTTATTAATGTTCTCTCTTTTTAGCTATCTATTTAATTTATCTACATCTCAACTTTAGTATCTAATTCCGTCTAATTTAGCAGTCAATGAGAAGTCACAACCCTCACTTAGAATTACAATGTCAACTGGAAGCAAAAAGGAGCTGTTTCTAAGATGAACATTCACCACTTCTTTTTTTTCCCTGTTGTTTGCTTTTAATTTCCTTCAAAACAAGAATGAGGACATGTATTGTTTCAAGTCAACCCCCTAAACTTATTATCATACTACTTACATACTGTTCTATGTGTCTTTGTAGAAGTGTAGATATGCTGAAATGTGACAATGGCCAAAGTTGGATTCATGTCAGCTTATATAAATCGATTTTGTAACAGTCATTATTATGTTCTGTAGAATCAGGAAAACTAATTTAGTTTGTTTTGTGTAGGAGGACAACCACTTGTTCTTTAATCCTGTTAACTAAATCTTTGAATTCTTAAGGAAAATAAGAGACAGACTCTCTGGATTCCTAAGATCGTAAGAGCAGAATGCCTCAGTATAACATGTTAAGCAGAGTCGCGCACTTTGAGCTGAATCATTTCCTTTATTATTTTATTATCATTCTCTTTAGGCCTTTTATTTATTTATTTTACTTTGCTTTTTATTTGTTATTTTCTGTATATTATCTTATGCTTTATCATGTATCCTTAAGATGTTTAGCTATTAATAAATGTCTTCATTTATCCTAAAAGTGTTTGGTGGTTTCTTTCAGCTGCAGTAAACAGAGGTCACTGTTTGGGACAAGAACTTACACTCATGAGACCTGACCAAAAAGGAGGTGGTGCTCTAATAATGAGGTAATTAATTAATAAAGTATTACTACTCCTACATTTGGAAGGCAAAGACAAATATCTATTTTTGTGTTTACATATGGACATTTTTTTGCAAAATGCTGCACTTTATTATTAAGCTAATTCGCAGTCCTATAACTATAACGTATAACTTTCTTCAGCTGATCAGGTGTTATGGCATCAGTCAAGTTACATTATTTTCCTGACAGATTTTTGTTAGGCAAGTCTGCACACTTGGTAGATCCAAATCACAGCAAGACCATTCTGTAAGTTCACAACCCAGAATCTTGTAACCTGATGCCAATAAACTGCACTTATGTGTACAAGCCCAGCTGGTCTGTGATGTCTTTACCAAAGCGTACTCAAAGGGATAAGAGAGAAAGAGATCTAAGTACATCTATCTCAGGCCAGTGCACCCACTCACTGCTGTTTAAGAGACACTTTTGGATTTCACTTTTGCTTCTTCATCAGTTCCACTGTGACATGACCAAGAAAGAAGTGAGACGTCACTTGGAAGCGCCCATCTGTCCAATCCACACCAACTGAAACAGTTCCTGAAGAGCTGATAGGACAGCGGCTGACCAAATGTCCTCACCAAGCTGACTAATATCAGTTGTACCAACTGGTCTGTTTAAAAGAAAAAAAAGTTTTCAGTATGGTACAGGAGAAATATGAAAATAGTTGTTTGTATTGTATTCAATATTATATGATTTCTATCAAAGATTTGGACTCAGTCAAACTGGGGCTGTCCAACTATTGTGACTAAAAACACTTCCAAAGACGTTATGGCTGTGGATTGGCCATAACTTGCCGACATCTACATCTAAAACAAACCAAAAGTAAAAAATATTCAACCATCACTAGATTTACTTAAATTTGAAAACACTGTCCTGTTTTGTGGCAGGGTTTGCTGTGATTGGCTATAGTCACAACCAATAATGCAAGTCAATGTGACTGAGCTTCATAAGATAAGTGCAAGGTATCACTGATCGATGATGCTTTGACTTGTGGTTCTTTAATATCGGCAGTTAGAGTCTGCTGCAAGTGTAATTATATAAACTGCTCGTAATACAGATTTAGTCCATCCAACCTGGTTGGAACCCTACCTTTACCAGCACCCAAGACCTTTGCTTGCCTTTTACACTCACTTCAGTCTATAATGATGACTAACTGAGCCAGACATTGTCCCTCAGCAAGAAGAGGTAGGAGGAAGGAGGTAAAGTCATGTTCAATCTTGTGAAGATGCCTGTGAAGACACTGATGGAATGATGTGCATCTACAAGAATTTCTACTTGTGTTGGTAGTCGCAGGACCTAATGATGGTGACGTTTGTCAGTGAATCAAACACTGAGTCTACAACACAAGTTTAATGTCTCAAAGTATTGTTGAGCATGTTTTTGTCGTTTTAACCATTGTCATAGCCATGATTTCTATTGGCTATGATAACGCTGTACTCCCCAAAGTGACTGCTGAGATCTGAGAAGATGGTGAAGTCCTGAAGGATTTTACAACTCTGGAATATTATAAAACAACAATCTTTTTTATCCTCTGACTCGATGATTATAAATTAAACAGTAGAATGATGTTCACATTAAAAAGTAATCTCTCTGGAATATGTGCTTTATTGACTAACATGGTGCATTGCTGGTTGACTTTGAATCATTGCAGTAAGTTGAGCCACGCTCAGTGTTTTCTCTGGGTGACGATGCATTTCTCTTTTGTTTCCAGAGTTCCCAAAATTCGCATCCCCAGTGCATCAATGCTGTGGTCATGCTCAGTTTTTCTCTAATCGTCTGACTGCTTGTATTTCTTGACCTGTCTCGTGGTTTTCCTAGATCACAGCAACTGAATATGATGTCATTACTCATGGGTTGAAACCACCTTTGAGAACACTGAAGCCATGCTCTTTGTTATTTTTTCTATGAATGTTAGTGGGAGCATTGTACATCGAAAAACGTATACATGGATAGTTCTCTATTATTGGGGGCAGCTGTGGCTAAGGAGGTAGAGCGGGTCGTCCACGGGTTTTATTCCTGGCTCTTCCAGTCTGCGTGTTGATGTGTCCTTGGGCAAGATACTGAACCCCACATTATTCCTGATGACTGTTTTTTGTGTGTTTTTTAGTCTCCTCTGATGGGCAGGTTGGGACCTTGCATGGTAGCTCCTGTACCCATTCAGTGTATGAATGTGTGTGAATGGCTGAATGTGATTAGTAGTGTTTTGTGCTTTGAGCAGTTGGAAGACTAGAAAGGTGCTATACAAGTACAGTCCATTTACCATTTATTATGAATATTTCTTTTTAGTATGGAAACTGATATTGCAGTATTGTTTGTTAAATAATTAAAATAGAGTGTAAAAGAAATATAATTATTTTATTAGCTTCCACAAAGAGATCACTAGTCTTCCTGGGGTCCACAATATCTGTAAAATTCTATACTTTCCCTTCCCATCCCATCAATTGGTTCATATTATGTAATTTATGACAATACGAGCAAAGTTGTAATAAACTGGAATGATCATTTAATATAAATTACAGTTAGACTTGACTGTCCATCATAAGACTGGTGGAGAGAAGAAGCTCCAGTGTGAAGTTATTGAGTCCCACAGTATGAGGTTGTGAAACACAGGGTCTAATTCAGTAATCTGCCTGATAGATGGCTGACTCGCCCTTTGCCAGCAGTGTTTTCTAAAGCCTGCTCCGGCATCTGTCAGCAGCCATAAGGCACAGACCGCCTCAGCTACTGTTAAGGCTTCAGCCATTCATCAGAAAATTTTATGACTACGTCTCCCTGTGCGCTCGTGTGACGGAAGAAGGAAAAGGCATGCCAGTGTATGTAGGATCGTAAATATGATGCCTCATCTAGTGCAGCCTGTCAAGCCAGGTGATTGGTGGCGCTAGTTCAGCTTGCGGATGTGCACACATGCTGGCATGCATGTAGACATAATAAAAAAAGTTGGTATATAGATTTTAGTTTCACTCTGGCCCTTTTTTGAGAGGCTCCATCTGTCCCAAAGGCCTACAAGCAGGAGAAGTGGGAGGCATTGCTCACAGGGAGACACGGCAGCCTCGCCTGGACATTTCTCATTGTAATGCAGACATTTTTTTTTTTTTTTGCCAGCCCAAGGGCACAGGTGGCCTTCAGATGCGGACCCATCAGTCATGAGCTGCGGACGGGTGCACTGGCGATGGGGAGGAGCACAGTGTTTCTAGGGAACATAATGTGGGCGTGGTGTGGTATCATGAACTATTACCCTGAGACACGCATAATGAATCAGTGAGTGTGTTATTCAGCTCACTTGTACTGAGAATGAGCAGAGTTAGTCCAAGGTAAAAGAACCAGGACTCCTGAAGTGCTGCTGTAAGGTCTCTCGCAGTTTGATGCCATTGTCATATTTATAAACACACAAATTTCTCTCCACACTCCACGAATGAAAATCAGAGGTTTAGCGAGATGAAAAAATCCCCTGTTCCACATTCAAAAGCATGGGAGCTGTCAAGGGGTGATTCAGTGACGCCGGAGGTAATGAGAAAGTCATGCATTTATGGCTCCCGTAGATTGAGTTGCTGCTCTTGTGCGTACATAGCACCTTGAATGTGACAAATCTCTGTGTTCTGGCAAACCTTTTGTTATGTTCCGTTTAATGGGTTTTCTCTCTTTGTGTTTCTGCTGACTGCTTACCTGTATAGCTTGACGCCAGACTCTCTCTCCAGCTGAGCCCACAGCTCATAGCACTCCTCCATCATGTGGGTGTAGAAGTCCTGCTCGTAGGCCTTGCGGATGATACGGGTCTGGCCATGGGAGCTCCCTCGCGTGTGAGGCAGAATGAACTAAAGGAGGTAAACATGATTGCCTTAGCTCATTTGTTTCAAATGAAATCATTTTGATACATACAATATATAGCCAAAAGTAAAGGTGCCCTAATCAATAGTTTTATATAATTAGTCAATCAAATGACTGTGTGTAATTTGATTGTACACCTCACACCTGCAGCAGAAAGACAAAGTTACTAGATAGTCAGACTAGCTGCTGAACATAGTGGAGCATTTAGCAGCTAGAGAGTCATATATTTTTCATAGGAGTTGGTGGAGACCAAACCAGAGCTTGACTTGTGTATTGATTTAAAATTCTTTTAATAACCTATAAAGCACTACACTTTCTATCTCTGAATTATTGTGCCCCCTGGCCATGGTGAGCTCACTGAGGTCTACTGACCAAAGCCTTCTGGCTCTAAGGCTTAAGACCAAGGGTGACTGTGCTTTTGCGGTTGTGGCCTCCACCCATCTTCCCCTAGTAATAAAGACTGCAGAGTCTGTGCATAAATTTAAGAAGCTCTTAAAAACTCACCTGTTTCATAAGCACTTTATCTTCACTTTATTGTAATGTGTGATTGCTCACTGTGTTGCTTTCACTGTTTTTACTGTTGTATCTAACTTCTGTCTGCCCTCTATGTAGTTTTTATGGTTTCATTGTTTTTATATTGATATTACATGTTGTAAAACTTTTTATTTTACTGAGTTTTATTATATTTTGTTTAAAAGATATTTCTTTGGCCTGGTGGAGGTTCTCGTTGTTATAATTATAGGAAAAACACTGATTCAGTAAATGTTCAATACCTTCAGTAAACGCCCAGTAAACGTTCAGTACAGTTAGACCTACATTTTGACCTAGCAGTCTCTGTTATTTATTCGGACCAACCGACTACTTAGGTCACTGTTCCTGTGAACACCTGAGTGCAAACCATGCACGTCTTCCAGGCTGTCCAAACATGTGCGCCTTTATCCGCCTTTTATATTCATCAGCAGACAACAAAGACATGCAAAACATACTAAGTTGTTGGAAAAAAATTGAGGAGGCAGGGGAGCGAGGAGTAGGCTGTGATGGCAGGATTTTCACCTTTAAGTGTGCTCAGACAGTATGTTCTGACTTGGTTTATTTAAATAATACTAAAGCCTTTGCACTCCTAGCGATTATTGAACATCTCATTCCAATACGTCTGCTGCTATAACGACCTCCACTCTCCTGGGAAGGTTTTCTACCAGATGTTGGGACCTGGCAGCAGGTCCAGTACTGATGTTGGGTGATAAGACCTGGCTCACAGACTGCATTCCAGTTCATCCCAGTGGTGCTGGACAGGATTGAGGTCAGGACTTTGTGCCAGTCAAGTTCTTCCACACCAAACTAGGAAAACCATTGGCGGTTCTTTCTAAAACTGTTGTGTTTTGGTGTATTTTAGACAACAATGTCTTTAAAAACCATGAGTATGAATGTTCTATGCACAAATATGGGATTCATCAATATGTTCTTACTCAAATCACAAATCACAAACGTCCTGCTATCTTAGAAAATGATATAGTCAATATTTATACAATGTAAACAGCATATTAGAACCACAGTTATCTAAAAAATGATTGGGCCTAAATATACAACATTTTAAAGTGTGGAATGCTAATAATACTATTTACTAATTATAAGATTCATATCTAAGATGTTGTAATCCATAAATCATCATCATTAATATAATTAAATGATTCATTTATTAAAATTGTCCTATTCCCACTTTTATATGACTGTTGCTTATATATATCAGAATTTCCATATTGGAATTACAGCAATTCATTTCCTCCATCAGACCTGGCTGTGATATATGCAGCTGGTTAAGCAGCAGTCTGTTCAGTGTCCTCACAGCCTGACAGTTCAGCAGTGGTACAGGGAGGGACGCTCTGCTTTCACTACATCACAGCCTGTTGTGGACAGAGATGTAACACAATAGATACATGAATGCTGGCGTCCAGAGCACTAAAGCTCACCAGCACCCTTCATACACTGCCAGCTCACATCCCAGCATGCAACAAGTATCTGAGAGAGAGACAAGACAGCCACACATATACACTGCTGTACTGAACACACATACACACTGCTGTACTGAACACAAAGCACACAGGCAGCCCAAACGTGGAAACTATCATCATGTGATACTTTTGGTGAGATGATCAATGGCATAGAATTCTAAGATGATATCAAATTGTAGTCCAGAGGTTAGGTGAAGTTACATAAAAGACACATAGGCTACACTCACTTTATTAGGAACACCTGTGCAATCTAATGAATCCAATTCAACAGTTCTGTCATAAATTCTAGATTCATGAAGCTAATGCTTTTTCAGTTTTTGGTGACATGGTCAGAAAGATGGTTGGTGGTGGTGAGTGCCTATCACACCCCAAGGTCTCCCTCTTCCCCCAGTGGGGAAAAGAACCGGGCGTGAGACGGACCCGGTTGACCCAAGTGCAGCCCGACAGAGACAGTACACTCCACCTCTACTGGTCCCTGTTAAAGTTTATATTGCTTTTTAAGTTATGTCGAGCAGCACGAGCTTTTTTATTATTATGTGTTGTATTGATGTATGAGTGTTTTCTTGAGGCTGATTTCAGTAATTGTAAATGTTTCCATGCAGTAATGTCATTGCGCTAAAGCAGCAAAACTAAAAACTGTAGTTATAAACTTGACAGAATAGAGGAACCTCTCCAGAGGGAATAGAATGAAACTTTTAGCTTCTGTAATCATTTTTTTAAACAGTTCTGATGGAGGTCAGGATCAGGAGGACGGCTGCTTTCCTCCTAACAACGTCACTATATGAACCTGGACTGTGTGCGTGTAACAGCTGACCTTTTGGACATTTAAATAATCAACGAAGCTAGACTGCAAAAGCCTTTTTCCAGCCTACATTACCCAGCGCCCCTGTTGAGACCCTTGTAAATGAGCCCTGAGTTTAAATCTATGTTATGTCAGTTAATATTGCAGTTTTGTACACAATCTATATTTTCAACCCCAGAATCTTTGTGTGCAACCTTACGCTCATACAGTTATTACGCGCATGTTAAAATAATCTAAAAGTAAATACAAACTCTACAGCTTTATATCTCTTCAGTGTAATCAAAGCAGAGCAGGAAGCATGTCTGACATGTTCGGCCACGCAGGAAGCCCAGCAGGAGCACACAGCTGCCAGGCAGCGGTGGATACACCTGCAGAATACCGCCAGCTGCAGCCAGGTGACTTTGACAGGTCATGAATGACACCAGACACATTACTTATGTCTTTTACCACTACCTTCAAAGTGAGGGTGTAGTGAAGTGAGAGACTTCTGAGTGGGGTATTATGATGAGTCTTGTTTTAATGTATATATGCATAACTAGACAAAGGAAATACATCTAATGCTAGCCTACATACAGTGTTTCTGAATACTTGATCATCTTCTGCAGATTCTCAGCGGTACTTCTATTAATAGCAAATGTTTTGTTGCACAAACTTTAGTATGTGACACACCTGCTCCAGCAGAAGAGTCTTCTTGTTCTTTTTTGCCAGCTGGTAAGCCGTGAAAGAGCCCTGGACGCCGGCCCCGATCACTATGCAGTCATAGTCCTCTTTCGTCGACATGTTAACTATATTTAGCGCTCAGATAACATACTTACTCATTGCACTGCTTTTCAGTGTGCTGACACAGATACGCCCATTCAAACTTAGAGGAGGACTGGAGAAGGTTTTTGGACTCTTGTGCCCTGAGTTCTAACTGCCAGGAGAGCAAGATGTGCGTCACGCTGAGCAGGCTTCATTAGTTTAAATACACATGTTTCGGGTTTGCTTAAATGTGGTTATGGTTATAATTGAAGACATTGTGGGGTTCTGGGTCTGCCCTACTTCTAACTTAGGGTAGGATTGGTGCGGAGCATGAGAAGACACGTGTACCTGACAGTCTAATCTGAGGGTAAATAACACGGTCGTATATACACCGTTACAAAGTCATTACCAGTCAACGAAAAATACAACCTTACAAGATCATTAACCAACTGGTTCCGTTCGATTTCTCTTTGGCGCCGTCTGCTCTTTGTTTGGAAATGATGTGAGATTTATGAAGGGACAAATAATATATATACTATCATATACATAATATATATACATATATAAAAATAATACAAAACTAAAAATATACGTTAAAAATGAAAAAATGAAGAACTATTTATGGTATAAAAGTAAAATTAAAATAATACTTTAAAAAACTGACTGGACCTTTTTAAAAAAAAAAAAAAAAAAAAAAGTTATTTATTATTAAGCAGATATCATGTATGGTGAGAACTTCATACTTCCAGTTTAGGGGATTTGTAATGCTTTGAAATCAGGAGAAGAGTTGCATACTTGACCACATCCACAAGTCATGAAACAAGCTGTTTGTCCAATTTACTGACTTTGACCTGACATAACTAATATTCATTTGCTTTATCTTTTTGGATATCGCTGATTTCAGCATTCAATGTTGTTGAGTGCTGAATCTGCACATTAAAGCACAACAGTCAGAATGTAGGAGGGTAAAGAGTATATTTACCCCAGAAATGTAGTGCAGGAACAGTAATAACTCTTAAAACAGTATGTAGCCCAGTAATTATTGCAAGTGGAGAAAACAATTATGACTGGACAGGAATATTACGAAGTGAAAAGGATTTGAATATAGTCTGTGACAGCTGGGTTATACTTAACTGTCCAAACCTGAAAAACAGCAGCACAAAAATAACAAGGTGTCATTGAAAAGCAACATTCATTCACCAGCACTGCAGTCCACTGTCAAAACATACAAATAAACCTGTCTATATAATATATAATATATAAATAACTAACAGTGCATATTTATAGAGAGAAAACAGCAGAAAGAAACAGCAGAAGATGTATGAGTTATGCAAGCATATGAATGCTTGTTGGTTTGGTGCTAACACAGTGGGTCATCAGTGGTAGGGTCCCTCCAGTTACATCCAGTCATTTCCAGTACTGCTGATCCTTCAGCCTTCTAAACAGACCAAAGTGCACCTGTTACACTTATATAACCATGAATCTCAGTCCAGAGGTCACTGTTCCACAGCCTCAGTAATAGATGTGTGAAAAGGCTGCAGGGTCAAGCACAGAATACAGAGTCTGATATTTTCACCATATAATATTTTGGCACCATAAAACATGTATATTCCAACACCTAGAGGTTTAGCTTCACAAAAAGATTTTTTTTAAATATATTTAGCTTGAGTGTTAATAAACTTAAAGGATGGGTTGACAGTTTTTCAAGTCTGTATGTAATCATGTAATCATTCCTCCTGTTCATACTGACCATTAGAAGATCCCTTCATAATGACCTTACAATATAAGTGATGGAGGACTAAATCCACAGTCCTCTTTCTGTGCAAACATGTATTTAAAAGTTTATGTGAAGCTAATATGAAGCTTCAGCGTCCAAAATTAGTCAAATCAAGTAGATATCTTTCAACGTTACAGTCTTTTTTAGTGCCAAAGTCCCTCTTTTTTGTTTCTATACTTCCACCTGCAGCTCTGGAAGACTGTGAATGTGGCAGATTGATTTGCTGTTTTGTGTATTATTGAATCACAAAACATTATTTCGTGAGCCTGTCACTGTGACTGTATTATTTCATGTTTCCAGTATTAAACATTGTTTCAAAAATTTTTAAGGATTATTATTGTTTCAAGAAACCCGTTAAACGCACAATATGTTATTTCAGCCGCTAGGGGTCTCTCAATCAAAACAATAACAAAAAATGGCGTGTGATGACGGTGTGAAGTAGCAAGGGATCATGGGAATTGTTGTCGTCGGTGTTAAATAATCAGCTTCACCGGGATAGGATTACTCCGAAATTCATGGTTCAGGATGTTTTTACCAGGAGCCGAATTATCCGCAGAGGTCTCCTCCTCTCCAGTACAAACGGACCCGCTGATTACAGGTAAAAACACTGAATAAAGCAGTTTCATCTAAGAGATCGGTGTTTCTCCGACGATGTAGGGCGACCCACGGACGTCAGATACAGGCTGTTAGCTGAGCCGCTGCTAACACATTAGCGGTTTATATCGCTTATAACTTTTCATTCAGATGTTCATCCGGTTTCTCCCGGCAGCCGAATTATCCGCAGAAGTCTCCTCTTCTCCGAAAACAAACGTACACGCAGAATAAAATCGTTCAAATATTAATTAAAGCTGTGTGTTTCTCCAACAATGTTTGGTGACCACCAGACGGCTGTTAGCCGAGCTGCTGCTAACACTTGTTGGGCTTTTTCCTATGGCTTTTTCTCATATAACATAAGTTCCAGATGTTTGTCCGGTTTCTGCTGGGAGCCGAATTATCCACAGAAGTCTCCTCTTCTCCAAAATCAAACGTACACGGAGATTAAAATGGTTAAAAATACGACTAAAAGCTGTTTCACCTAAAAAAAAAAAATCAATATTTCTGCAGTTGTTTGTTTCATGGAGGGGCTGTTAGCCGAGCTGTTGCTAACATTTGTTTATCTGAAACGTCTGTTACTTTTATTAAATTATAGATTTCTCTGGGTTTGAAAATTGTTGGAAACATTTGGGATAATGTAAGTACACTACTCAACATAGGTCTAGTTATTTTTAAACATTTTAATGTGGAATAATTATATATTATACCTTTAAGATGCTTTTGCAGTATACCGTGCTAGTTTGTTTGAGATAATCTATACATGGGTTTGAGGCAGTTATTGTATTTCTGCATACAGTTAAAGAAATTTCTTAAAAATAAAATTAAAAAAATAACCAAAACTGTTTCTTCCCAGGCACAAGACTTTTCTCTGATGGCTCTTTAGAGATTCAAGCATTCGTTTATTGATTTTTTTTCTCCTCTCATTCTTTGGACAGCTGGAGCCTCAGTCTGAACAGTTCTCATTTGCAATCGATCAGTGCTGAGATAGCTCATCCCCATTGACTTCTGCAACACAGGAATACTGAGGTAAGGCAGAGTCTCCTCTAAACCACAACCTGACTGTTATATGCTGTTTTACACTTCAAACTTCTTTTTTATTACCTGCGGTTTTGCTCTTCATTTCTTCATTTGTATATAATACGTAATGCCATTTATTTGTGTTGCTTAAACAGTCATCATTCATTTATTTCAGTATGATACAGAAGTCATATATGACTGAACATAAATATTAATATAAAAATATTAAAAAATAATAACAGCCTTAGGACACGAGAACAGGTTCACTTAATATGACTGGAGTTTGCATCCAAACAATTGACATTAACATCTGACCATAATCATGATCCTCCTCTAACATAACATACCTTAATCATAGTTTATTTGCCACAACCACAACTTTATCCTAATTTGAACTATTCTATAGTTGTCTTGAGCAGATGCTGTAGAAAGTGAGAATTGCAAAAATATTGGTATTTTTGTGGTATTATTATTATATAAAAAATTGCAGAATGTTGTTGGGATTGTTTTTTTGTTTTTTTAGGGTTTCCTCAAAATATGGTCTGTGGATACTAAGAGTGGCAATATATTGGTTTTAAACAACAAATAAACAAGCTCAAATAACATTCTTCAAAACTGTCCTGCCCCCCAAAAAACAATAAAATAGTTCATAATGTCAGTCACCCAAAAATAACCAACAACAATAGTTAGGTTTGAGTGAGAGATGTCATCTAGCAGCTGTAGTAATTATGACTTCAGATGACAGGTATATATAAGTTGATAAATGTGCTCATTCAGAGGTGGGTTGGGTGAATGGCTTAACCCAAAGACTGCTGCTCATTTCCTGTTTCCAACCACAGGTGTCATATTGTTATATCAGATGTCACAGCAGGAGTCAGGGCGGTTTTTTAAAAAGTGTAATGACGATCGTCCTCTAACCTTAACCCCATGGTTATTACTGTTGCCATGACAGTGAAAGCAGCCTAACATAAAGGAAGTAGTAACTTTAACCCACATCATATGTTGTCCTGCTGATTACTATTAATAGATATGTTTATGTGTCGTTCTGGAGTCACCTGGTCAAATGACCTATGTTGAAGTTGGAGGAATTGTTGCATTGTTCACATACTTACCTGCATACTTTGAGTCTACCTGAATGATAAAAATACATATACATATACCCACTAAGGGAATGATCATGGTTGAATCATTCCTGACTGATCCTGAAATATCTTCTTTAAGAATCTGATATTACTCAATGCAAGCAAAATTATTTATGTACTGCTACTATTGAGATCATGGAACATCATATTCACCTAATGTTTCCCAGCAACAAGTAATCACTCCACTGTGATATTTTTGCGTTTAACTTTCTTTCTACATCAAAGGTGGGAATCTGTTGCATTATGTTGGTTGACTTTTGCTCTGTCTGGCTTGTATGATATTATTATTAAAGAAATATTCCTGTGGCCATTCAAAATGCATGCTAATACAGTGTTAATTCAGAGAGCACAGTGGAGATTCATACGTTTTTTTTTTTTTACATACTTACATTTAAACACTGTGGAGGATTTTCAGATGGACTTCTTTAATTTAACCATAAGGAACTTTTTATGATCCAACTGAATGTTTTCCTTACGTGCTTTGGCAGGTCCAGGACAAATACCAAGACGTTAACAACTTGTACAGCACACTGTTACTGAGGTGTGTAACTGCATGTTATTGCTACCATTGATAAAGGAGGCCATAACCACACCTGGAGCAGGTCGTGTTGGATGAATTGTAGATAAACAGTGGGCTGGGTGGGAGGCCCGTGTGCCTTCCACAGGGCTCTGAGGACAACAGGCTGAGCAGATGGATGGTGAGGGAGGACAGACCTGCAGAGGGTCAGCTGGTCAAACACCCTGCTGTTCCGCCTTGTCACACACACATGAAGTGTGAACCTCCCCACAGCCTCCATCCTGCTACATCACACCACAGCACATTAACCTCACACACAATGATCCCCAGTGTGGACACCAGCTCTACCTTAAAGGATCATACCAGCGTTCAGGCATGTTTCAACATATGTAATACACATCAAACCAAACAATGCCGCAGTGTTTTAGATTGGATTAAAGGATCCTTTCATGTCAGGACAAGATATCTTTTTTTATTCCATACATTCTTCTTCCTTTTTAACCTGGTGCATACATTACCCACAATGCAACTTGACCGCCGTCATACTAGTCATGACTAATGTAGTGTGTATTTTTTTTATTTTTCAAACTTGTAGTCTTCAATGCCATCCGACGCTGACTTTTTCACATTTACAGTGGAACTCCCAAACATCTGGAAGCACACACTGATGTGTAAATGTGTAAAATAGACGAGGTCACGCTTTACAGTAATGTTCAGAAAAGAAATTAATATAAGATGATATAGAACTGATTATTATTGTTATTATTATTAGTAGTAGTAAACAGAAATTGGTTATGGTAAGAATAATGCAACAATTGACCAGTCAAAAATTAAAAATGGGGGCGTCATCGTCCTGCATGTCTAACTAGCAGGCTACATCCATGAAAAACTGAAACATGTCCACAAAATGGCATGTGGATGAGACTGTTGACTAATCCTAGCGACTGCTCCTGCAGCATAAAATTAAAAATATTCATAGTAAGTATATCAGAAACTGAGCCTAATTTGGACTTAATGTCCAAATAATATATTTTTTCACTTACTATTTTACAATCTTGACCTAAAAACTCAAAATTTCACTTCATGAGTCAAAATTTTGACGTATTATCTCATTATTTTGATTTACCATGGCTATCATAATTTTTTTAGTATTTCTTACATTCCATCAATCATCAAGCAAAATAGCCCTTCCCTCTCAAACAGACATCAGCTAATATGAACACAATGTCAGGCTGAACGAATGATAACAGTAATTCACTCTGATTATCTGGCTATAATTATGAGCATGACTTCTTACCTTGAAATGCCAGTTAATAGGACAAAAAAAGAAAAAAGAAGACAGCAAAAGCAACGAAGGAGAAAAACGAGACAGTGACAGAAAGAATGTTTTATGAGGACAGGGGAGTAGGTTCAAAAAACCTGTTTATCCCTGGGACCAGCAATCACAAAGACATACTATATGACTGTGTTAAACCATCTGTTCTTGATATATGTTTACCCCTTTGTCTATGTGAAACAATATGCTATCATAACTTAACAATAAGCTAACAATGCACTCAAATGCTATATGACAGATATTTTACAAAGTCAAAATTTTGAGTTCCTAATGAAAACACAGTTGACATTTGTCAGGTATGAAGGTTACAATAACAAGAGATGAGTCATAGAAAGATCTGTAAGTCCTGGTTCATTTTTCAGTTGTAGCTTTAATTCCGCAGCAATTTGCGAAAAGATACAAGAAGGTCTTACATGAGTTGAGAAAGAGGGAAGATCTGCCTACGTGGCTGTCGGCGTGGACAGGAACACAGTGGTGGTCAGTGCTGCAATTGCAGAGAACACATGCATATGAATAGTAATGAATACATTCACATGTCCTTTTATAGCAGGTGAGGAACAGTTAAAATGATATGCTAATCCATGGTACATGAAAAGCTGAAACTTATGAGTAGAGGGCTAATATATATAGATCAGGAAGAACTACAAATATATGTATCATGTCCTCTGGTGATGAATTGTTTACACTTTAGATTAAAGAGATTGAAAAGAAATGACTTATAAATGATTCAGTAATACATTTACATTTCTGTTATAACAGATGATGAACCGACCTCATTCATAATATATCAACATATTTGTGATATGTTAACAGCTTCAATTAATAATATAATTTCTTATACTCACTTTGAATGGCTCACAAGTCATTCATAATATATTAACAAATCATTAAGTAATAATTTACTAATGGCTTGTTCATGACTATTTCATAGTTAACTCATCGTTTATAATGACTTATAAGTCAACTAATCATTTACAATGGTATATTAATATTTTCTTCATGATTTGTTCATCAATAAATAATGACGTACTAATGATTGTTATTATAAAACGTTACCACAGTTTTCTCTGTTGTCTGTTGCCTAGTGTGCCACTGGAATAATGCGTATGTCATTTCAGTCCACAGTGATTGCTCCTGTCTGTTTCAGTCAAATCAAATCAATCATATAAAAAGCATGCAGACTGCTCCATTCAAATTAGCCTTGTGTGTGTGTGTGTGTGTGTGTGTCAGGGGGGAACAGTACCTTTTGATCTTCCCTCCCTGAATTACTTGAAGGACTCATTACTCTACCTCTAGACTGCAATATGGCCACATTGTGTGTGGTTTTGGTTTTGTGCCCTCCTCAGGATTACCAATGTTCAGATCACTCAGCATAATCCCTGACCACATGCATTCATTAGAATCTGACAGACCAAGAGAAACATCAACAAGAAACCACAATGTACACATGCACACTGTGTCTATTGTATATAATGTTAATATGTTATGATACGAATATATTCTCATGGTTCATATTTAATCAGGTTTTTTCTAGAGACCTACTCAGTGAGTCTCCAAAGCTCCACAGAGAGAGATAAAATGAGACATCAGTGTGATGTTTATGATCTGGGAGTCTTACTGGGACACTGGAATCACCATCTGCTGGTTGTGAAAGTTTATTCCCTCTGAGCACACGGCTTGCCGCTGAGGCCCCAGCAGTCCACATCCCTCAGCTGTGTGTAATATGATGAACGGTGTGCCTCCTTGCTTTCTAAAACACCACTCTGCTCTGCAGTGGGGGAGAAAATGCAGCATCAGGGTATTTCTTCTAAGCACTGTCACTGTCTCTGACAACAGTCTGATTTTTTTTTTTCTGCACCAGACAATGCCCTCATCACCCAATGTTAGATTGACTTTGACAGTTTTTAAAACTTAAGGAAAAATTTGAGTTTGTGCTTGATTGAGGCAGTTCTTTGTGGTTTTAGGAATAATGTGAATCATGGTCTTCAGGGTTTTCTGTTCTTTATGCTAATCAGACATTAAAGTGTTAAATCAGAGTCATTTCAATTGTCAATTCAACATGTTTAAATGTGGGTATAAAGGCTAAAGATTCAAAACAAAAGAGGTCAATGATTCATTATGATTTCTTTAAGACACCTGTTAGGTCTCTCAAACACTGCCACTGAATTATCCATTAAATGCTTATGTTGTGCATGAGTTAATGTAGGCCTACATTACATCTCTGGCAGGAGAAGTTTTTGAATTTGATTCTGATACAAGTACTTTATGGACTGTAGCATTATTGCAATATTGCAATAAAATAAATAACAAATTATACTATTTCAAATATCATTAGATAGGTTAGCATTTCATTTTGTTTAATGTAAATGTTACAAAAAATATATTCATAATTTAAATAAGGACAGACAAGTGAATGAAGCAAAAAGAATAGTTTATTATAGAGATGATACTGATGATTAAGTCTTGTCAAAAGTCTTTGGCTCTTAGACTCTAAAGGGAGATTTTGATTCGAGGGACCGATCAGTCCTTAGCAGCAGAAAGATAAATTCCCCCATGGAGTCCAGACACTGATGGTGGTGGTTGATGACTTCTGCTGAGACTGATAAGGCTGATGAAGTTGATGAACTAATGAATCTGTGAAGACTGGTGATGGGGAGGTGGTGGAGAGCGTATAAAAGCATGAAAGCACTAAAGACAAAGATCTCTTTGGGCGAAGAGAAAATGCATTTCAAAAGATAGCTGCAAGATGATAGACTGACAATGAAGGTGTGTCACTGTGCTATTTGTTAGAGGTGACCAACTGATATTAACAGGTGATGTCTCAGTTGAAGACCCAAGCAATGGGAAATTATGAGTGAGCATGTGTGAGGGATGGGAATGACAAATGGTTTGAGAAGTAAAACTACACAACCAAGCATGCAAAAGATAGTCTTCTTGACTGAACTTTCACTAATGCTCCATTTACTTTGATTAATCAAATATAGCAACCGTAACCAGGCCCGACTTTCAAAACAAAAGTAGATGTAATCACTGCTCATTATCCTGACAGACTATTTCAACACCTGATGTGCACATAAACTGAAAGTAACACATAGTGACAAGTGGCAAAAGTCTCCCCTAAAATACCAAGGACATGACTTCAGAGTCTTCAATGGTGGCTATATTGCCCTGATCCTCTGAAATGATCATTAATATTAAGATAAACACTGAGTTAGTTTTAGAGGAGGCATGTTCACACATTAAATTGACGGAAAGACACAAACATATGCAGATATAATGCAAATAATGCAAGGTGACAATTTGCTTTGTCTTCAACTGGAATGCACCTTTTTAGAATGGTTAAGACAAGACCTGCGCACCATAACATGTAAATAAGATATCATAACCCATGGAAAACATGTGATGTATAGTAGGATCCAAGGAGGTGGGCGAGAAGGTGTAACCTCCCAGTATTACTAGGGTGAAGGGCTCATAGCTGTAAGTCTTTGTTCACCTTATACTTAATGTTCCTCAGTCACTGTAAGCATTTGCAGAGATGTTAGACCATGAGTGTAGTTATGTGAATAATTAACAGCATTCCCTTTTGTGCAGAAGAAAAGCTGTTCTATTGTTGAACTGATGCGCTGCCTGTTGTTACAGAAGAATAATTTGGCCTTGCCGTTTCCATAAGCGAATACCAGCTCACTACAATATGAAATGAAAAAAAATAACAAAATAAATATATTCTTTTACACTTTCATGAAAACATCTGCATTGCGCACATTCTGTAATATTTTTTCAATACTGCTACAGCTGTTTCAAACAACAGTATGTACAATGTTCACAAGCAGTATATTGTGACAGTGTGTGCTTCTGGTAATAGTAATGACTACTATGTAATTGATCTGCCCACCCCTAACATTTCCCTCCTTTCACTTAGACATAAGCAGTGGTCAAAGATGTATTATGATATTTTACTTGTACAGTAAAAGTAGCCATTCATGGTCCATTCCATTACAAGTTAAAGTCCCGCAAAAAAAGTCCTCAAAATCTTACTTACAACAGCGAAAGTGGATACTTTTTGTTATAACAATGAATGAAATGGTAATCTGTAATGTATTAGTTGTGACTTGTAGTGATGAATCTACAGAGAATTATCACCAACTCTGCAGCTCCTTTCGGCTTTATGGAGCTTTATAGTGAGTTTGAGCTCATTGTTTATCTGTGTGGCTGCAACTTTATTGTTTTGTTTCACTGTCAGCACTCTTAGAACATTGTCTTGGGCAGCAGCAGGCAGATGTTTTAAGAGAAAAAGCTCTTAAAATCCAATGTACACTACCTGCTCAGCACCAGCAGCAGCAAACAGCAAACAGACATAGTTAGCTGAAGACTAGCTGGTGAACATAGCAGCTAAAAAGCCGGATATTTTCCCCTAGAGTTGGTTGAGAGCGAAAACAGAGCTGTAAGAGAATGAATATTGGACTTAGATCCACCAGGTGGACAGAAACACAACTCCAAATGAATGATAATGTTGCTCCATAACGGCTGGATGTGAAAATAAAGCCCATCTCCACTAAAATAACGTGTTTTGCTTATTGTTCCTTCAGTTGGATATTTGAGCTTCACTGTGCATGATGATGTACTGAATGTAGAGAGTTTTACACTAGAAGTTTGTTCTAACATTTATCTGCTGAGAAGGGAAAGTTTCTCTGTGCTCATCAAAAAACAGATTTTAAGAGGTGGGCCTATCAGCATGACTTTTGACATCACAGCTAGTTCGGAAGTCAATCGTGCTCCATACACTGAGAATGGACTTTACACTGAAGTAGGAGACATCTTGTGTCCAGCAGTTAAACTTTGACAATGAGCAATATTATCATATTCATATATTCTGGATTTTATAATAAGGGAGATGAAGATGTCATTTTAAGGATTTTAATGAGGCAATTGGACTTGGACACATATTATTTCAAGCACATGATTTTTATATTTCTTACAAGATGTCTGGAGTGGGATCTAAAGTGATTACATGCCAATATTGTGTTTTTGTTCCCACTACCCCCATGTGGATAGAAATCTGGGTAATAGAGAATTAATAAAAAATAGTTCATAAAAGTACAAAAGTGTCATTATAAAGTTGGATTATTATTACCAATGCATTATCATGCAGGCAGTATCAGCATGTTGTTTGTTGGCCAATGTGAAGTTAATTATAAAAGCTGTATATTGTTTGTAAGCCATGTAAAATATGAACCTGTAAAGTAACTAGTACAGTACCAGCCACTCAGAATTGTTGCCTCCAGTCAGCTGCTGGCCGGATATATCCATTAATTCTAGTCAGATAAGCATGGATCTGTATGCGCCCTGTAACGGGCCAGCCAGCAATTCAAGCACCTGTTACTGCAGATGAATGTAGAGGAGCAGAAGTTCTATATATTGACATGAAATTATCGTGGAGTAGAAGCATAAAGTAGCAGTTGAAAACACTCAAATGTAAGTTTGGTCCAGTTTCACTTTACTTAAGCACAGTACTTAATATTTACATGTGCTTGGTTGCTAGGGATGTGCAGAAGGCCCATTATTTGTATTTGTATCTGTATTTGTTGAGGCAGCAAAATAATTTGTATTTGTATTCGAATCAAAGTAGAAAATTATAGTGTGACAATAAGTGCTCATGAATAAACTACCTTATGAGGGAAGTCCCTACACTGGGTCTTGAACTGGAGTCTCCCAGATCATAGATGACTGCGCTGATTACTGAGCTAAAACTTTACTCATCACCTCATTGCAGACTGATCTTTACCTATTTGTACACCCATAACAGAGACAGCACACCGCTTCAAAGGCAATTACCGGTATTGCTTTGCACTTTTTGTTTATAGCCAACTTTTTTACAACCTTACTTTGTGGAAAGAAGATGGGGAACCACAGGTCATAGAGTCCCTTAGGAGTACTTGGTTAGCATGTGTCAGTAGCTCAGCTTTATCTCTGGGGAACACCCCCAACTTCAGCAATGGTGTCCAAATTAAGAAATGTGCATCATGTAGCAGATGGATATGACTCCCCTTGTTGAGATCTGCTGATGGATGTAACAGTGGAGTAGAGGACAGAGACTGAGATAGCAATGTAACTGGTATTTGACATGTTTTTTTCTTCTTCTCAAAAACAAATCATTTTTAAAATATTTGTATGAAACAAACAAAACCCCACTAATTGTACTTTGCTGAATAACATATTTGTGTTCAGGCACAAACCTATTGGTTATATTTTAACTCATAAACATTCTCCTGTACAATAACCTTGAAATAGTAGCATTGTAGACAACAGCCATTTATTTTGTCTGAATATTTTCTTTTAAGCATTCTTTGGCACTTCTGGCCAGGATTTGACTTGTCAGTCAAACAATGTGGGATATCTCTGACACTGTCTTGATTGCTGCTTATGCAAATTAATTTCTTGGAAACATATGACAACATCATACATTGTCTTATGAGTCTTTAGCACTAGAGTGATAACACACAATTTTTGATGTGAAAATATCAATGAAAATTCTATAAGGGATTTTGAGTGTTAAGATGTTTGACAAATGTTAATGTCATACTTATTGACAGCCAGATTTCTCTGCCATTTAGCTGCTTGAATAGGTAATTTACCATAAAATCTAACCTAGTGACATGAGCTTATATGAGAAAAGGTCATGCAAAAAAGACAGTAGTCCCAGAGACTTAAGTACTACTCCACTACTATATTTAAAGCTGGCAGTGTAGTCTGAGTCATCTTTAAATATCAAGCACCTCTTGTAAATATTCATGACGATTGCCCATACCAACAGGACAAGAGTATGCTCAGGAACATCTAATGAATAACTGAAGCCTCATGAATAATGAACAGCTTTCCCTCCAACTGCTTCAGTTTCAGGTAGACGCTCTGCAGCCAGCCATGTCTTTTTTGTGTGTCCATGATAATGCATAGTTCCAGTGGCCATGACAGAGAGACGCCTCTGACCTGAAGAAAATAGTCTCTCCACTTTGCCTCTGCTGTGTTAATGACTCTGTTTGACTGCTCTCTCCTGTACATGAATTGCGGGAGGATTAGCTGCTTCATTCTCCCTCTGTGGCCTCTATTGCTGCCAATTTTAATGGCTGCTCTTTGCTCATCAGATAGATGTGGGCTCACTGAGGGGGAACAGGATTACCTTAGCTTCAGGAGGGTGTTTATGGATAAAGGCTCAGACTGCTCACTTCACTCTATCTGTGTGTACAGTAGATTCTGGCACGGAGATACATGTCTGTGGCTTTAATATGGTAACTGCAGGTTATCCTTTTATGTGTAGATTATCAATGGCATATGGTTGGAGAAACAAAAACAAAAGAGAAAACAAGTGAAATAAAAAATGGTGTATTCCACGAAGATATTTGTACATGTGGTGCAGTAAGTTAGCCTCTATGTTGTTGTGCAAAGTTTTCTGTGTTACTTTTCACACCATAATACTGAAATCACAACATAAGCCTCTTTCATAGGTAGGTCCCGGTTAGTTACTACGATAACCTTTCAGGCACTGCGAGTGATTTTCACTATTCACACATGCAGCTACATTGAGGAACATTTTCACAAGTGCCATGGCAATGCCAGAATAGATGGGGCAAGGGACGATATTAGATAGTAAACGATTAAAATGTCTCCACAATCTGCCTTTACAGAGAGCTCACTAGTATTGTGCTACAGTGCACACTGTATCAGTTCAGCTCTGTGATGGAGCACAGTCTGATGGCAGGAGGCTAATAGGTAACATGGCGAGTACCTTGTACCACATCTCCAATCTGCTGGGGAAAAGGACCTCCATCGCCAAAGATTTTGGGTAAAAACGAGCTCACAGCAGAGCAAATTATCTGCATGGTTCACATAATGAGCCCAAACTGTTTGTTTTTAACAGTAAATGATATGAAAACAGTCAGCAGCTGCACTTGTGTCTGGCCTTCCACTTGTCTGAGTATCGTCACATTGCCAGCCCATCAGTTAGCTCACAGATTTGATGCTTGATAGTGTGTGAAATCTGCAGCAGTTTTAATGTCCTGCTAGAAAGCTCACTTGCTGCACATCATGTTAAACAGGCAGCTAGGCTGCAGGTAAATGTCACCGTTGAGTGGTTCTCGCCTGCTAACTGGTAGCACTAACTTCTGTCATGCTGCAAGCTAGCGTGATATCAGCTCTGGTGTACTGTGTCAGTGGCTTTTTTAAATGGTGCACATCCTTCTAGTTGGTTAATGGCACACTAACGTTTCTACACGACGTCACTTTGCTTTTCAGCTGTGCAATTACTTTTGTTGTATTGTTAGTTTGGTTTTCCACTGTAATATCCATTTTTTTTTTAAAAAAGGCCAAATAGACTGTCACTCCATTTTAATGCAGCTTTACACACCTGCTCTTATTTATTCATGGAATTGTTTGTGTTTAATGTTATTTTATGTGAGTCTTTCATTGGTGTATGTTTTATGTTGTTTGTGAAACCCTAAATATGTGATATGTCACAGCCTGGCTCATGGCGAAGACAAAGAGGAGAGGACAACACATGACTTTTAAGATTTATTTAACAAAATAGAAATCAACTAATGGCAATATAAAGTATATAAATCAGCCACATCAGTAGTGTTTTGTGTGTTTGAATGAGTGGACAGTGAAGTGTAGTGACCAAAGGAAATAAACAAAAGGAAAAACCCAAACCATATGCCCAGGTAGAGAGAGACTACCTGACTGAATGAAAGTTTACATGCTGAGGAGCAGCAGCTGATAATCAGTGATGCACTTCCTGCTTCACTCCTGAAACGGGGGAGAGCCCAAACAGTAAGTCAAGAGGACTGTCACAGATAGACTATTACGTTTTTTGACCTCTTGAGTGTTGTTCAGTAATTTGCAAAATAGTCTTAAAAACCAACATCAAAAAGAACTGTGAAAAAGGATTGTGGATTGTGATCTGCCTGAAAAAATCTCGGCCATATTTTTGTCATATCACCCACCCCTACTGACCACCATAAAACTCAACTGAAGAAGATGAGGCAAGGCCAGATGTTTGAGCGCGTGGCAGAAGACATCTCTTATTATTTTCAGAAACACGGCAGACGAGGAGCTATTTTGGTCCGATGCCAATGTTCTTGTAATTCATCTAATATTCATGTTTGTATCTGTACTTGTTGAGGCAGCAACAAATTTGTCTACGAGACAAATCACCCGTGGAAGCACTGGCAAGGCAGCCATAACCAAACTGTGGATTAAAATACATCATCAGCAGAGTCTTATGAGTGGTTTGCTCGCTCCATATGAAAGCGTCTTTTGTCAGATGGACGTTAACCTTTATGTGCTTGTCCCTGAAATGTTACTAGGCCTTGAGGTCGGAAATCACACTACAGATTTCCCTGAATATTGATCCTGGCTCCTATTCACACATAACCCCATGCAGGAAATGTTCCTGAACATTTCAGGGATAGACTGTATGAAAGGGACTATAATATTGTGCTAACAGGGCAAATATTGTTATCAAATAACATTAAACTTAGTGAAATATTGTGATAATAGTCCAACTCATTGCCAGTCCCGGAGCCAGGGAGAGCAGTAGGTAAACCAACTGTCAGTCATAGCTGAATGGGAGTCAGTTGGAGCATCGATTAGCCATCGGTGGCACTTTAAGGGACTTCTGCATTGGTTTTAGTCTCAAGCTGTGGTGGCTGCAGTGGAGACAATTAGCTTAGTTTATCATAAAGAAAGCCTGTAAAAATGACGATTTGTGGATTTAGAGGGAGTTTAAGTTGGAGATGTTGTGCAGATGTACTGGGTGGATGGATAATCATGTGTCTTATTTATGTCACGGGTTGGAAACATCACAGTTTCACTCATACATGTTATGCTTTATCTTTTTTATCTGAATAAGCAGCCATTCCAAACCAATCTATTGTTTTTTCTAGAGAAAAGACATACATGTTCTCACCCAATCATACTGTAGCATATCTTAGACTATAGTGTCTGTCGGGGATGGTGAGACAGCTGTCGATATCCCTCCCCCTGGAGCTGGCTGACTAGCGAAGTCTCTCTAATGAAAAAGACATGGCTGCTATCCCATCAGCCTGCAAATGGCCATGTTAGAAACATGACATCATATGAGCAGCATCTCTTTATAGTGTCAGAATAAGAACTAGAATCATAACTTAATTTATTTTCCTACAGCACTTCAAACACGTCCACACATGAAACCTTCAGTAGGGCGAAAACCCTTTTGCAACAGCACACTGAAACATTATCAGTACATAATATACTTGACCTTTCTAGCCATTAATTCTTAATATTGCACAGTAGAAAAAATAATCACTAATTAAAATCTGGAAGGACCGAAAGGGTGTTCTGTCCAGACCAATGGCTTTGCCTCTTGGTTCTAATATATGTGATGATACTACAAACAGAGATTCCGGTTTCTTCTCAGATTTGGCATAGTAGCAACTTCACAAGCTGCTCTGTTTATTTGCATGGCCTCACACAGCTTTATGAGCATTAAGGCTTGATCACTGCTGTGCTTTGAAACAGACTTCGATGTTTCACCACAGTTTAGTGTGTACACTAAGAGTAATGCTATGTGAACATTTGTAATGTGATGATTTTCTGCACTTTTCTCTTTTTTTGCTAGCTGGCTACTTCCAACAAATAGGTATCATAATTGACATACATAGTGTTTTTTGTATGAACTGAAATGTCTGTTGGTGGCGCTAGAGGAAAAGTGATGCAATGACAGAAGTTGGTAGGATAGGTTAACTGAAACCACGAATGTCTGTTCAAACTTCTGTGCCAGTCAATATAGAAGATATGGGGATACTTGGCTAGATATATAAAGGCTGACTGACATTCAAAACAGGATTCGTCAACAGATGGTCAGTCCATATGGACAAAGCAAAAGGGATAAGACAGGCAGGCAAATGGTCATAAAAGCTGTTCAGCTGGATGCTACAGCATTGTGCTCAGTAAAGGTCTGTGCCATGTTTCCCAAAAGCATCCTAAGGCTTAGATGATAGTAAAATCCATTTTATGAACCCTCTTGAGCTTAAGACATATTTCCAAAAGTATTGTGACTGAAGACACTTTTTCAAAAGTTCAAAAGAGTTTTACATGGAGCATGGTCTAGACTTGCTCCCTGTAAAGGTGCTCAGAGATGAATTTGTGTTGTGATTTGGCACTATATAAGTAAAATTGAATTGAATTGAAAATTGATAATCAACTCTGAATCTGATTGTGACACCAAGAATCGGAGTCAGATCCCCAAAGATTCCTGGTACCATGTAACCTAACCCTATCACCAGATGAAAATAGATGTGGACAATCATGCAAAACCTCAGATTCTGTTCTCTGACAAGATTTCAAGTCCACGACTGAAAAAAAAAAAAAAAAAAATTACAATATAGTATCTGTGCATGGTAATTACTTTCCACCCTTAAAACATACCTGTTGACTCAAGCTTTTGGTCCACTGCTAACAAAATGAATCTGTTTTCTCTTCTGTTGTTTGTTTTTTCTGTCCATGTACAGCGTCCTTGGGTGCTATGAAAGGCGCTATAAAAATTTAATTTATTATTATTATTACTTTGGTTAAGGTTAGGATGATTATTAACTCCTGTATCCTGCATGAAGGTCATACTCACTACACACCAATTCACCATCCTGACCTCCACACCCTTACTCTCCATCTCACTATAAAAATAAATAGGGCACACCACTTCCTGCACTGGTAGTGGACATACACATTTGTATTGTATTATTGTTGTGGAATTGTTCAACACAAACACAATTTCTAGGGATACAGGGCTGTCTCTCTGCTGTAACTCCTTTTAAGCCACATTGCTAGCATGCCTAAAAAAAAATCACAACTATGGTCTATATTCATCCAAAACACTCCCATCATGTAGTCTTTGCTGAGAGCAAACACATGATCTTTGTCCTTTAACCCTAAAAATAGAACCTAAACATGTCAGATGAGATTATCTGTTGTCAGCACTTTGCCGCATGACTCGTTGATAAACTCATATGACAAACGCAAGGATGAATCTGCAATGTCGATGCCTGCCACATACCAAAGCACTATAGGTTAAGATATGCATTAGAATGAAACAGACAGATAAGGTTTTCTTTTATCATATCTGAAAAAAAATAGTCACAGATCAGATCTTACATCCTACCCAGACTGTCTATAAGTGCTTACAGTCCTGCAGCATTTTCCCACTCTCCTCTCCCTCTCATATTTATAACTTTATATACATTATATAAACAGATATGGCACAGCAATGCTGCTTGAAATGTTTAAATGCATCAAAAGAACTTAAAGCATATGGGAGTAGCACCTGAGCAGCAAACTGCTGACCTAGCAAAAATGAATAAATAACTGTAACATGATTGTATTTGTGTAAAACAAATGAGGTTTGGGCTGAGAAGCTGCAGGTTCAGTAGTTTTCATCCCATGTGGACATGAAAGAGCCATGTGAAACATTTCTTTTCTGCTGCAAGGCTTTCCATTTCCTCAAACGAAATAGTTTCTGCTGCACGGTGTGATTACATGGTCCTCCCATCACACACACACGGACCAAATATATTTCCAGTGGTGACAGATGTGTGTCCGGAGACGGTGAGAGGAAGTGGCAGCTGAACGGAGGGATTTAAAGCTCTGGTGTCTTTCTCTTGTCAACTTTTAAAACGGATGCTTTCTCACAACATCAGTCTGTTGTCTCATAACAACAATGGCTCTGTTCACTGCACAGATCATCATGCTCCTTTATTTTGCAGTGGTAGAATTGATCAAAGTTCATTTACTCAAGTATTTTACTGAAGTGCAATATTGTAGCACTTGTACTTAACCGTTTTCTGCTACTCTATACTTCCACTTTACTCCATTTTTGTCTGACAGCTATAATTAAAAGTTACTTATTAGATTAAGATTTAATAAACACAACAAATGATCATCTTATAATACCTGATTCTTTGTTGTAGAATAAACTAATAGTATATAAACGAGATAAAGTCAACTCTACCTCTACCAACTGCATTATTAAAATGCTTCTTACAAAATAAGGTCATGTTCAGACTGACATTCAGTGTTTTTACATGCACTTATCTTGAGTACAAACTGAGAAAGAGGCAGTGCGCACTTAATGCACACGGCACGGCAGCATAACTGCATTAACAATGGATCAGTCAGGATCTGATGGTAATTCATGTTGTGTTTTGCTACACACCTACAGGTCAGCTGTTAACACACATTAAGGTTTATAAGGGGGAATTGTTTGTAATAAAGCAGCTCCTTACTGTATGGATGAATCCTGAGCTCTGTCGGTGCTGTTATTTTTATTTTTAAATCGGAGACAAGCTCACAACCCCACTTTATCCCCCCCCACATGACTGACTGTAGATTTCGGCCTTAATATCATTCAACATCAATTCAATATCATTCAAGCCTCACAAGCTTGAAGATTTGAAAAAAGAGAGAGACAGAGACAGAGAGAGAAAGTGAGTAATGCTGAAATTATACTTTCCATGTCTGCCAGTCCACGAGGGTGTATTTCATCATCAGAAAGTGTATGTGTAGGCGCTGTATGGACATCCACGTACCTCCAATTTGTTGTGATCATGCCGATCTACTGCAAATGTGTGGAACGTGTCCTCTAAGCGGGCTCCAGACGATAGTATAAACAGAACAACTATGCGTCCATGGTGTCCTCAACTGTCCGTGTATGTGCCTGCTCAGCAGTATAAATGAGCCTTAAGTGTATGCGCAGTTAACACTCTCTGAAGAATAACTCTACATGTGTGTGGTGATTAGCGCTGGTCTTTGGGAATTAGGCTGCTTTTGCAATGAGTTTTCTTTGCATGGAAAGGGGTCAATTTTGTGCCGAATGTATGAATATTACCTAATTTATACTGTACATACTAATGGAACAAGCTCACCATGATGCTATTTGCTCAGCAGTGCAGTTCGCAGTGCTTCTCACCCTTTGTGAGTACTTTGTGATTTGCACACATCTTTTCTCATTTGCACAGGTTTAGCAGTTGAGATATTGTAGCAGGGTGCAGGTATGACAATTTCACCAAGTGATGCATCCTAGTACAGTGACCAGTCTTGTTTGATTTCCTACATAACCACATTTCTGAGTAACTCGGTCTCCTGAGTGCATGTGAATGTACCGATTTGTCATGATTCCTCCGTAAGTCTGTTTTTTTTTTAGTTTCCATTGCCTATTCTGCCTCTGTTCCCACCTTCAAGCCCACACCCCAGGGGAGGAAAAAACAGGGCTTTTTTGCCCTCATGAAATATGTTTCAGGGGCATTTTGGATCTCCAGGGCAATTTTTTCAAATGATGGGAAATACCTTAGTTTTATGTTGCATGACAGACTGATATTCACGTACACTTATTATAAGTTAAAGGAGCAGCTGAAATTATAATGCAAGGATATTTAATTGGTGAAAAATACTCATTGGGTTATAATCCCAGTTACAGATTATAACTGTGTGAGTAAACACAACTCTGCATAGCAATGTTCACAGTTCAACATCTCAGCAACATTGCTGATTGTCTGGCATGTTGTGCACTCTGTGGTTTAAAAAAACATGAACTATGGCAATAGAGATTAACATATATAAATTAAAATAACGCATCAGTTTAGGCCTATTATTAGGAAATTGACATTAACCACAACCAAACAACGTCACAGTTCAACATCCTCCTCTCCTGTCATGTCAACATCAGTGTATTGCATTTTGCCATATGGCATGATTGACAGCCTTTTGGCTCAATGCCCTTACCTAAACCACAGGTCCACTATTGGCTCAAGGTTCACTTTGTCTTCAGGTGGGCCCTGGAGAGAGAACAACATTAGGTGGTTGAACGTATGTGTGTTCAACTGGTTTCTCCTGTCACTATTTACCCTGTTCATTAAAAAGAAAGCCTTGTCCACCTTGGCTGTGGCCAGAGCTGCCATCTGCTTAAGTACCCTGACATGCTCGGGTAATCTCTGGTAGCAGAAGGCACAGGCCGTGAGGAAGTCATCAATCTGAAAAACATATTCAATCACTTAATTATGACAAAAGAAAAACTGTTGTTGTTTTATCTGTGTAAATCCTTGGTGTGATTGGATCACTGATATCATACAGGTCTAGTGTAACAGAGGACTTAGAATTTATATAATGTTTATATAATGTACATAACTTAATAGAGAATTTAGGAAGTATTAAGTGAGGGAGGAGGAGGAGGAGGGGAGAAGTCCAAATGTAACTGTCTGTTCAAATACTTTTGGGGCCTGATGTATAAAAAAGATGGTTCCTTCACAGGGTCCTCTTTCCACTGTGGAACAGCATTAGAGTCCATAAGGGAGTTGATAACTACAAGGATTCCACTTGCCGATGTATCTGGGGGAGAAGAAAAAAGAGGATGTAAGTGACAAATGAAATGAACTGTCAATTGGCTACCTACTGCCTAACATCCACCCACATACTTTTTAACCTAAGAATCTCATATGTAGTATGCTCTCCATTTATTTCACATGCAGCACTTCCTTCTCACTTGCCTTCCTATCTGTCCTGCCATTGACAAGTATGCTAATGTACCTGGCCTCCTGCAGCTGCTTTGCTAAGGCTGGTAGGTGTTCCTCATGTCAACAACATGCCTCTTCTCTGAGCTGATCAATACTGTAAAGGCATCTCATGCTTTGCTATATGGTGGGACAATGACCTGCTCCTCTCTGTCCACTCCAGTGATGCGCCATCCTAATTCCTCTTGACCTCAGTGCAGCATTCGGTACTTACTGTGGATCATGACATTTTAATAGGCCGTCTCCAGTATGGGATTGGTGTTGTTTACACTGTCCTGAAATGGTTCACATTCTACCTCAAAAAGAGAAACTCCTCTGGCAACATGGGCAATGTTTCCTCTCCCCCAGCTAGTCTCTCTGGCAGGGTCCCACAAGATTCCATCCTATGTCCCATTCTTTTCTCTACATACATACTTTCTCTTGGACAAATCATTCATAAATGACATTTCCTTCCACTGTTATGCTGATGACACTCAGCTTTATCTCCCCCTGAAACCAAATTACAAGTCTAATCTAGTCAGCCTCTTGAACTGTCTTAAGGACATAAAGTGTTGGATGGCACAAAATGTCCTAAAGCTGAATGAAGGCAAGTCTGAAAGCTTATTTGCCCCCGCTGACTCTGTCAAAGTAATTATCAACTGTCTTGGCACCATGTCCATCCTTATAAACCTTGATATCTGATTCTGCCTTTGACAAGCAAGTTAATGCAGTAGTGAAAGCTGTTTTTTCCAGCTACATACTATTGCAAAAATCAAACCATTTCTCTTTCAAGGACCTTGAGAAAGTCATCCCCACCTTCATATCCTCCTTGGACTACTGCAGCTCCCTGTATACTGAGATTAGTCAGTTGTCCCTGTCCTGCCTGCAACTGGTCCAGAACACTGCAGGCAGGCTCCTGACAGGGACCGTGAACAGAAGAACCTCTAAATCAACTCTGAACTGTACAAGCAGCCAGTGGAGAGAGGCCAGGATAGAAGTTATCCTGGCCTCTCTCCACTGGTTGGCCCCTCCCCACTGGCTGCCAATCTGAGGGACATGGAGGTACAATAAGAAGGTCTGCAATATAAGAGGGGGGCAGCCCATTTAGGGCTTTATAAACAAACAGAAGGACCTTTAAATTAACTCTGGATAGGGGTTATCCTGGTCTCTCTGTACTGGCTGCCTGTATAGTTCAGAGTTGATTTAAAGGTTCTTTGATGGTTAAAAAATGGATGCTATACCCCTCTCATCAGCAACCACCTGTGAGGATCCATCTCCTTCAACCCCCCTGGCCCCATCCAGGTTGCCCCCCTATCCAGTCACCCTTTCTCCCTCCTTCTCCCTCTTGGGGCTCACTGACCTGATGAAAGTCCCGGGATCACGCCCACCTCCATCATTTTTGGACACAACCGTCACAGCTATGATGTCCGCCACCTCCCCCACCTCCACAACGGCATCAGTCATTCTCAGTCTCCCCAGCTTGATTAAAGCGCAGCACATCCAGCTGTCTTTGTGCAAAATGTAGCAAGCTCTAACTGATATCTACTGGGTCCAGGCTGCAAGGCTGATGGCACTCATGACTCTTCCCAGGACAAGCCAGGGCCCAGTGTGCTGAGAGCTTCCTTCTGTCTTGATAGGTGGTAGAAAAATAATGGTGAGTCTACTAAGACACAGGAAGCACTCAACCAGTTCTGCAAACTTATCAAATTTAGCATCCATTCCTCGTCAGCCACAGCCTGTCAAAAACCTTGGTTTATAATGCTTTTAACACATTAAATCTAGCTTTAGAGGACCTATTATATTCTTTTCCAACTCTACATTTTTATTTTTGGACTCCACTTGAGTAGGCTTACATGATTCTCCTTATTTCCCTTACACTGACCCTTTATGCAGCCCCTCAGTATAGCCAGTATAGCCTTTTCTTTACAGTCTCTTTTAACTCCTGTCTCTTTAGGGCCCCCCCTCCCAAATGAGCCCACTCTGTCCTGATTGGACAGGTGACTCCTTAGAGGATCTTTTAGCATGAACTGAAATTACACAAATAGTCTTGTTTACGCCTGTACTCTGAGAATCTGGGGTTATGCCATGGTTACATTACATAATCAACGTTTTCGGCATGGCTGAGACTTCAATCACAAGGTAGCCACATCCTAAAGCATACCCTGCTTTATCATCTATTTTACTCCGAATGGGGCCATAATTTACAAAATGAACATCATGATGCATTAAAGAAGACTTGAAACTAGTTATTGAGACCATAAACCCATTAGGAAACAGTTTACGGAGATAATAAATGAAGTTAGAATTAGGGTAATTTCCTCATAGACTTCCACACAATGGGACCTGTTTTTGCAAACGGTGGAGTCACCCCCTTCTGGCCATTAAAGACAATGCAGGTTTAAGGTACTTCTGCATTGGCTTTGCTTCTCAGGCCAGGAGCTACTTGCTTGATCAGAGTTGTTAAGTTGCTGCAGATACAAACCCAACATTTCTTGCTTCACTGCTTCACCTTAAAAGGTTTTAAATGTCTAAATAATGGGAGACTTTTATTGTGAAGAATTTACAAGAAGTGAAATGTGTTCCTCATTGAATTAGGGGGGCTTTGTTAACATCGAAACAACAACATGTGGACATATTTGGAGCTCTTTGCTTAGTTGATCAGTTAGAAGTAATGCAGGGAGGAATAGCACAAGCAGAAACAGCCACAGTGGTGATGATGTTTGATGAAGTGCTGCCGATGACCAGCACACCCTCAACCAGTAAACTACTTATTTTACTTTGCTCTGCTGTGTAATGGAGTCATAGCTCGGCGTGACTACCTCCAAAACAATGGAAAAATGCCATAATGTTAGCAGAGTGGAGCAGTGAATTCATGGGCTGTGCATAGAGCAGATGACCATATAAAGAAATCCATCAGGAGCCGATGTAGGCTCGGACTGAAAGTAGAAAAACTGTTGGAAACCAAGCATTCAGAGCAGTTTGAAGCTGGTGCTTCTACAAATTGTCAACATGTCTCTTCTCTCAGATTTCTTCCCACAGGCCCTGAAAACTGCCATCATCAAGCCGTTCTTAAAAGAACAATCTAGACACTTCACTAATGAGCAATTAAAGGTCCATATCAAATCTCCCATTGTCAAGTAAAATTATTGAAAAAGGTGTTTTTCAACAGCTGAACTTCTTGGCACTAAACAACTGTTTTGATGTCTTCCGGTTAAGATTTCAACATCACCACAGCACTGAGACTGCTCTTGTTAAAGTCTTCAACAACATCCACTTAAACACAAACAGTGGCAGTAATTTGGCAATTTCAGTAATCGTATTACTGGATCTCAGTGCTGCATGCAACATGGTTGACTAAAGCATATTACAAGACTGACTGGAAAACTGGGTGGGATTTTATGGCACAGTGCTACATTGATTGAATCCTACTTAAAGGACAGAGATTACTTTGTGTTTGTAGGTAATTACACACCAGAGTTCCTCAAGGCTCCATTCTGGGGCCTCTTCTGTTCAATATCTACATGCTCCCACTAGCTCAGATTATGGAAAAAAAAAACAAATATATAATATAATTATCCAGACAACACACAAATTTACGTAACCATATCACCAGGGATCTACAATCTCATACAAGTGCTAAATGCATTGAACACATCAACAGTTGGATGTGCCAGAATTTTCTTTGATTAAACAAAGACAAAACTGAAGTCATTGTTTTTGGAGCCAAAGAAGAACAATTAAAAGTCAGCACTCAGCTTCAATCAATAATTTTAAAAATCACAAAACACGCCAGAAATCTTGATGTAGTCATGGACTCAGACCTAAGACATTAAGACAATTAGCAAGTCAGCCCACTATCACCTAAAGAATATATCAAGAATTAAAGGACTATGTGTCAGCAGGATTTGGAAAAACTTGTCCATGCATTTATCTTCAGTAGACTCGACTACTGTAACGCTGTCTTCACAGGTCTCCCTATAAAATCAATCAGACAGCTGAAGCTGATTCAGAACGCTGCTACTTGAGTCCTTACATCTCTGAATTGTGTCCCCTGACCACGGTGAGATCACTGAGGTCTACTGATCAGTGCCTTCTGGCTGTGCCGAAATCCAGGCTTAAGACCAAGGGTGCTTTCGTGGTTGTGACCTCCACCCTCTGGAACCACCTTCCTTTAATAATAAAAAATGCAGAATCAGTGGACAGTTTTAAAAATATCTTAAAAACTCACCTTTTTCACAAGCACTTTATTGAATAATATCAGATTAGTCTCTGCATTGCTCTCACTGTTTTTATTGTTATATCTGACTTCTGTGTATGTATTATGCTTTTATATTGATGTTATGTGTTGTTACACTTAAATTTATTTTTATTTTACTTTTATTTTTATTCTGTTATTTCTCTCTTTATTTGCATTGTAAAGCACCTCGTAACTCCTTGGTTTTGAAAAGTGCTTTATAAATAAAGTTTACTTACTTACTTACGTTATGAACCATCCAGAGCTCTCAGGTCATCTGGGACAGGTCTCCTTTCTGTCCCAAGAGTCAAAAATAAACCTGGAGAAGCAGCATTTAGTTTTTATTCTCCACATATCTTGAACAAAATCCCAGAAAACTGCAGGTCCGCTGCAACTCTCAGTTCTTTTAAATCAAAGCTGAAGACTTTTCTGTTTGCCGCTGCCTTTGAATAAATCAAATAATTATTATTTTCATATACGGCACTGTTTTATTCTATTTTAGCTTTCTTTTGTTTTCTATTCTATTCTTTTTAATGACTGTTTTTAATATTTAAATATAATTTTTATCATGTTTCTTTTGCACTTTGTCTCAATGCTTTTAGTGTTTATGTGAAGCACTTTGAATTGCCTTTTTGCTGGAATGTGCAATATAAATAAACGTGCCTTACCTTGTGCAGGAAAGGAAGTGGTTTGACAGAAAGTATTACCATGAATTTATGTATGTCTGGTGTCACACAAGTCTTGTTTTATATATATCAAGACAACCATGCCTACTGAGGCAGAACACGATTAAACTAGCAATGTAACCACTATTTATATCCAGAGCATATAGTATAAAAATAAAACCTTGATTAGATGTTTTTCCCAAATTCCCCTGTCCTGGCAGACAGGTCTGTACCGCCAGAATAACTCCATGCAGAGCCACTGGGGCAATCTATCCTTGGTTCTGAAGGGAAATACATCCAGCCTGGCCTCATGTCTAATAGAAGCAGCCATGACACAATTGCTTATTAAGACAAATAAGCCCCAGTGCCAGAGCAAAGGTGCAGGGGAACTTTAATGTGATGCTGTTATTAGGAAGCAAGAGAACTGAGCTACTTGCTCCACTCCACACTACATTCAATAAAGTTGCTCTACTCTGATCTGAAGGGAATGGATATATCCTTCTCTATGTTGTGTACTGCTTGTTCTAAATCCTGCTAATTACTGTCTAGCACACTTCTGAGTGGTTGAAAAAGGGTGCACAAGAGAAGAAAACTGGTCTAAAGCCCTGCTAGAGTCCTAGATATTGCAGCTTTAAGTACACTCCACAACAAGAAAGTGCTGGACAGAACTAACTACCTTGTGAAAGTTTTGTTGCATTTAGAGCAGTGAGGTTAAGTTCCACCATCAAAACAGTGAAAAAACTGGTTTAATGTAATAGTTGTCATCATCAGTGAATCTGCTCACAGAAGTATAGGCTTAGAGTTTAGTTTTGGTGAACTTTGACACACATGTTTACCATCTGCAAACTGTGGTGGAATATTTTTTTTATTGGAATGGAGTATTCAGATGTTTTACTTGATTTTTTTTTCAATTCAATTCAATTTTATTTTTATAACGCCAAATCACAACAAAAGTCATCTCAGGGCACTTAGAGTAGGTCTAGACCATATTGCATTCATAGTCTTACTATTGTCATGTTCTGCCTGGACTTTATCTGTTATCTCTTGAGTTTTCAGTGTTGCACATGTGTTGCCTGGTTTTCATTTTGTCTGTGTCCCCCTTGTGTTTTCCTCCTGTGTTTATGTGCGCCTCCTCTCACCTGTCCTGCATCGCTCTTGTTAGCCCTGCCCTGCTCCTAGTGTCTTCCCCAGTTCATCAGCTCCCAGTCTGCCCGTGTGTTGTGTCACCTGTTCGATTATTTTAGTTCCTGTTTTATTTTGAAATAGTCTCTCCTTGTGTCTTGTCACCTTTACTTCCTGTGTTTGATTACCTCACGTGTTTCACCCGTGTCTCGTTTCCCTCACCTGTAGTCAGTGTGCAATCACACCCTGTGTATTTATAGTCCAGTTTTCAGTTTGGTCTTTGTTGATTTGTCTGTGTTTATGTCCTGTGTTTGTTCCTGTGGTTATGGTCAGTGTTCTTATATTACTGTGTCTCCTGTGACTTTTGACATTATTCATGAAATATTCTGCATTGTATCCTACCTGCCTGCTATCTGTTGTGTTTCGGCCCACCTGTTCCACTCACCCACCCCGACAACTATAAAGTATGTATGTGATATCAACAGATTATCAGTTTAAAAGTACTCATTATGCAGACAGCTGTTCTATTAATATATATTGTGTGTGTATATGTGTTGCTGGAATATTAATGCAGCGTTTTAATATTGTTACTGGTTGTAGTAGAGCTAATTCTGAAGTGCAATTTTTCTGTTTGAAATGTAGTAAAGTAGAGGTATATATGTTATGGTATATATATGTTATAGTATCTCAGAATTGTTAAGTACAGTAGTTGAGTGAGTGTACTGAATTACTTTCTACTGCTTATAACTGACTGTAAATCTTCTTTAGTAACAGAGACCTGGACAGTCTCTAAAAAGAGGATGCTACCATATTAACTGATTTGGCCAGTAAATATTCCAGACCATAACTCCCTTAAATTTTTCCACTTTGGCTTTTGTGTGGCTCAGACTCTATGGGATTTTAAATCCTGTGTTGTTTACATTCATATTTATTGGCTTGCAGTCTTCTCTGCCTTTGCTGTCGCACTGATGTGTTTCTTGTTACATTGGAGCCACTTGTAGATCAATGGAATAGTATGTGACCTTTGGCAGAAATGTCTACTGTGTCACCTGCGTGTACATGCATGTGCATCGACGAACTTATAAGATGGCTCCCTAGTGCTACTAGAGGTTTAAAAAAAATCCACAGGCTAATCCTCTGGGAACCTTGAATACACATAAAATTTCATGAATGGATGCACAGTTGTCCTTTTAGTCATGCTGCTGCAATAGCAAGACGACTGGCCTGTCATTCAGAACTATGTAGATTAAGACATGAGGAAGGTTTTAGTTTGCAGAAAAAGGAAAGCTGATCATCTCTGATTGCAAGTATGGTGATATGTAAATGAACATTAAAACTGCATTAGGCAAGGTTTCTTATGCAAAAATCCAACCAGTCTATCAGACTAGATTGCAAATTTTCACAGACAAGCGTTTTCACTAAGTGAGACATCTTGCATGTATTCCTTTCACAGATGGTATTTTCTACCGTCAGTATTGTCACTGGTAGGAAAATCTCACCCGCATAAAAAAACTGATGAATGGAAACTTGGCTTGCATGTCTTCTTGCACACCACATGCCAAGAAGAAAGCACTTAATTTACTGATGTCACCTTACAACACCATTTGATTTGAAAGTTGTCGTATTTTACTTTCATTTAGCTTTCTTTGAGACCCACGTGCGCACTATTGCTTCAGGCAGCTTTAATAGAAATGTCATCAATTTGTCATCATTCAAAATTTTTTTTTTCTCCAGAAGTTTCCTCCTTCTCCCACCCTGCTCTGTGAAGGTACATTTCAGTATAGGAATTAAAGTACTTGGTATTTGACTAGGCTGTTTGAAAAGCTCAGACAGTGACAGACTGTGATTGGCACTCTACCGTGGGAAGGAAATTAAACTGTAGGTGGGTTTAAGCTGAGAAGAAGATACAAAGAGAGTTGAAAAATTAACATCCAATCCTCCTGTTCCTATTCCACTCAACGATATCCTACTAGGCACAAACTGATGGTTTCATATTTTTCAGCATGAAGGAATAATGTGAATCAAGATTTTGCTAACTAGTTTGTTCAACATGATCTATGAAAAATAATTTTTAAAAACCCATTTAAGGCATCAAGCATGAACCACAACACCCCTGGTTTGCATTGTTTATCATTCCCCATGTCTCTCCCCCTTCATTTCCTGTCGCTTCACTCACTGTCAAAGGCATAAAATGCACCCCGCCCCCCAAAACTGACTTAAACAAAACCAACAACTTAGAAGTGTTTTTGTGGAAATCATGTTATCTATACAATGTTCATGAAGAAGGAAATTCTAAATCTTCTGATAGGCCCTTTTAAAAGATCTGGGTATTGGTTTGCCTATCATGCTCTTTATTTTATACTACGTTATACCGTAATAATGCTTTTGCTTTCTTTGGCAGTTTGCAATTACAGAATGTAAATACACTGAACTGCTAATGCTGCTGAACAAACACCAGCCTTAAATAGTACTAAACTGGGCCTAACATAAAAGTATTTAATTTTAAACTAAAAAAATAAAAATAATGCATTATCGGCATAACATGTGATCCCCGTATAAAGAAAAGGGTCTCCCGACCACCAAATATTTCATTTAGGGCTCTGTTTTTAAAATGTGGCTTAACTAATTCAGACATGTTATCAGGCAAAAAATGATCTTGTTAATTCTGATCCAAGTCTATTTTATATGTTCCTGCATCGTTACTGCTGTTCTACATTGTGCATCACAATGTGCCTACTCTTTCATCAACAATTTACCAGTGAATGTGGTTAGACTCAAGCGGAAACCTCTGGGCCTGGAAAAATGAAGCAAATGCAAAAGAGCCAAAAAAACCTGCATTATCTCTAATGGCCAACAGGGGGCAACTCTACTGGCTGCAAAAAGAAGTCTGATTGTATGGACGTCTATGAGAAAATGACATTACTTCTCCCTTGATTTATTACCTTGGTAAACATTTTCCTAGTGAGTCTATGGTCTCAATCGCTAGTCTTCTTCAATACAGCATGATCATTTTGTAAATTATAGTCCCTTTTAATTTCAATTTGACAATAAAGTGGCGTATGCTTTAGGGTGTGGTTATGTTGTAATTGACAAGTTGCTACCACAGGGACAACAATTCTTCCATGACGTAACCTTGCGTTTAGGCGTCGCTGCTGCTATTTCAGTGTTTTTTCAGTTCACTTAAGTTAATTGTAACATTGTGGTTGACTAAAAAAAAAGTCTTGTTCAGCATTTGGTTTTAATAAAAGACCCATCAATGAATCAGATGAGGTTTTCTGGTGAGTACATTTTGTTTTAACAGTTTTAGGCCTGTTTTTTAGGATTAGTATTATCACTGTTAACCACAGATTGTAAATGCACCGTACTAACCATGTTAGCAGCTAGCACTACGGTAAGCTCTACCCTCTCATCCAAATATGGTCACTTCTGGCTCCAAAAATAAAACATGATGACAATGGCCAAATCACGACCCTGGAGCATTAATTGTTACGTCATTGCTCAGCTTGGTAATGTAAGTGGATTGCTGGAACACATTTGAATATTAGCTACTGCGTAATTATATGTTGTTTGTGTTGAGAGTCGCCAATATAAGGTTGCCATTATGTTATTTGCTCTTGTGCTATTTAATTGCCGTGTCTGCTACGTTTCCTTGGTGAAAATTTCCAAGCAGATGCCATTACTGTTAATGTTACTTAACTGAGCACAACGCTGTTCATTTCTGTGCACATTTATCTGCATTGGTAAGATGACTGGCCGTAATAGGGAGATAATACAGAGAGTTTGTGTTAACAGCACAGAAATTTAGTTGTAATCAAATCAGTTAACTTGATAGGGTGGGGTCCAATGTGTGTTTTTGTTCTAACATTATCCGTTCAGTAGCATTTATTAGCAAAATAGTTTAATGTAGCATTAGCTTTGAGTACGGGTGCTTTGCTGCGGTCATTTGACAGTCGGAGGATTATTTCATTGGGCTTGTGCCATTAAAGGTGGTCCGAGTTATTTACTCATTTCAATGCCACGGCCACAGTGAAAGGGGTAAAATAAGTTTAACCAGGAGTAGCTGCAGGGCACAACAACAACCAGCAGGAGGCACATGTGAACAGTTCAGATGCAGCGTCTGTCTCTCATCATGCATCAGCAAGCAGACACAACGGAGGAACAGAGAAACCCCTGTAACTGAGAATTAGCAGCACTGTTATATTTTCTGCCAGACCTGTACAGTATACTAACATGTTACAGTCTCACGTATGTCTCATGTACAGTCAGTTTCATAAAGGACATGCATCTGAACTGCTCACATGTGCCTCCTGCTGGTTGTTGTTGTGCACTGCAGCTACTCCTGGATAAATTATTTCACCCCTTTCAGTGTGGCCGTGGCACTGAAATGAGAAACATCTGTATGTGAAATGGTTAACAACAGTTTGGTAACACATGGGCACTTCTGCTTGGCACTTCTCAGACCGTTTGGGAAAGACAACACATGCTATTTCTACACGTCATTAGTAAGGCTATTTATTCACACTACGCAACTAAATAATATCACATTTTTTGGGTGAAATATATTTCACATGCATAGCATATGTAGGCCTATTCATTTTCTTAGGTCACGTGCTTAATGTTGGGTGTTACATTTTTAATAGATAGGCCATTCTATCATCTTGGATTTTATTTTGATGTTTTTACACTTCACTTCCGCTTCCTGTCTGTCCACCGTGCTACTGTGTGCCCAAAATGAGAAATGAAAAGAGGAATTTGCAAAACCCAAAATTGCATGGTCCTTTGAATTTGGTTTTCTGGGTTTTCGTTGGGAAACAAAAAAGGAATAGATCACGTGATTTTGTTTTTCATTTTTGGTTTAAAATGAAAAAAGGAAAACCACAGGACTTCTGTTTTTGGTTTCAAACGCAAAAATGAATTGGCTGAATGTCCTGTTCAATATTCAATCCAAAAATGAATAACTAACGATTTTTTCTTTTGGTTGTTGAATTACAAATCATCCGATGACACCCACACCCAGTATAAACGAGGGATTTCTTTCTCCAGAGAAGACCATAGTGGCAAACTATCTGATATTTAACCATTTTGTAAATATTCGAAAATCATGCCCCAACCTTAGAGTCATTTTTGGATTGTAGAAATGTGTTTGGGCTTGTGTGTGTGTGTGTGTTTTTGGTTTAATATAAATATTGTCACTCTTGTCGCCGCTGCAGATTGCTGTCAGTTCAACAGTGAGTATGTATCTTTTCTCTAATTAATATGATTAGAAATATCAACACCCTTTAGTTATATTTAAAAGACAAATGGTATATTAATGCAGTGATTTGTGTATTTGGTGCAGCTCCCAATCAGCCTCACACTCAGAAGTATTTGAGTGTAACTGTTATATAAATGTATTGAAGAAAGCTTTGGTGTCATTTACGTTTTCAGATGCAGGGACAGATATTGGCTATTTGCCGTTCTTCTATAAAAAGATTGGCATCAGCCATCAAAACATAATTCCCCCATATAGTACACATCCAGTATATGCTATTTGTGTTTAGAGAAATACAATTTTGCATTGTAGAAGTGTTTTGCGTGTGTATGTGTGTTGTTGTTTTTTTACCCCTCCCCCATCTTTCAGAAAAATGTAGAGTTGAAGCACACCACAACAGCAATGGTTTCTGTCCCACCTTGACCTAGACTCTACAAGTCTGCTGAGGGTGTTTTGTGAAGAAATCAGGGCATCAAGTTTTAAGACATGGCTTTGTCATGATACAAGTAAGGCTTTTTTTAAATAGAAATTGCATATGCATAAGTATCAATTACAGTAGCTATTTTCCCAAAATTTGACAACTCCATACCACTGAAAGGACCAAGGAGATTTATAATACAACCATACTGCCCCACTATGACAAACAGGCTTTTTTCATCTGTTTTTAAATCACATCCATTAGTGCAAGATGAAGTCACTATTAAAGATGCACTGTTATCCACAATGTGAATGGTGTTACTTTCATTTGGACTAAGGACCTGATATGTCTAAAATATGGATGCCCCTCTACCTAAAATACAACTTTCTGCTTACTGTATAGTCTGATTAAATTCATGAGCTGATAAGTATAACTTCATTTGTGCCCAGAGGAGTAATTGGTTTTATAGCAGATTAAGACACAAATCATATAAAGCATCAACAGGTATGGTATCAAATATCAGTTTGGTTTAAAGAAAAACTGCTTTAATTATGCAGTGATCATTTTTCATAAGTGACTCTGCGTTTATGAGCCTCCAAAGCAAGTTGTTATAGAACAGTTTCAGATGTTTTTTTGTTTTTGCACACATTCATCCCTGCTACTGACAGTTTGAGTAAAAAATGTTGCTTTTTTTGTTGTTGTTCTAATTCTTGGAGATGACATTGATTCTGGCAGGGAGTGCATTTAAAAACTAAGTTTGTTTAAAACATAAAAAAAAAAAAATCTTTTTATGAGAACTTTTTTTTTGTAATATGCGTGGGAAAAAAATCTGTGGCATAATAAATACCAGACCAACAGGTTCCATAGAGGGAACAACAGTGGGGATCAATGTCACCTGAGAAATTCCCAGTAGTGACTATTCTGATGTGGGAGTAAGGACTGGGGTGTGGTGGTGCTTCATCATCTGGACTTTTTTTTTTTTTTTTTTTTAAATATGAGGTATCCATCAAAGCTCTGCTACACCTTCAAAGTTATTCAAAAGGTAATAATGGACTTGGATGCAACTGGACTATCAAGAAAGCCTGAAATCTAAAAAGCAGCAGTGAGAAGAGGTCACTGCTCTTTTTCTTGGCTCACTGTTCATGTGTAAGAAACCTATAGCTCTAAATTTTTGGACTTATTTGTAACCAAGATGGCTTCAACAATAAGGTCACTGTTCATTTAAGTTTATGACGCCTACTAAACCTGACTACGTCTATGGAATTCTGGCTTCACTCAGAACTCAGAACTTTCACTCACCACGCCAAAGCACTTTACTCGCTACTAATTTAACTGAAGGGGTTTCATAATCCCAGTATACAGTGTTTTTTTTTTTTTTTGTGATGACAGCTTAATGGAGAATTTACTGAAAGCCTGGTAGCTGGATTAATGTTATATTGTGTATATATATTTGAATACTACATGGAGAAAGACATCTTCACAACATCATCACAAACTCCAGATAACCTGTTTTGGAGCCTAAAATGTAGGTTGCCTTTTGTTTTTTAATTCAGAAAAAGTTCAAAATGTGAATTATTACTAATAAGACAACATTGGTTGGTTAATGACTGGAAGATGTAAAACACAGACAGTTTGGTAATGTGGAGCATTGAAACACTGGTATCTACAGTATAGTGCTTTGTCTTGCTGAAAATAGATTTATGTGACATTTTACTTTGGCACATTTAAAGTTGACACCCACTGTTCTTCAGGGAATAAGGCTGTTGAAACATCATTGTCATTCGGGGGGAAAGTGGGTAATGATAAGAAAAAGCTCATTGAAAATTATTATACAACAATAAAATTGATTGCTGAAATTTTAATTGTAATTTAGTGTTTTATATTTAAATTAAAATTAGTAAATTTAATTTCACCTTTACAGTGCTGAAAATGTAATTGACATTGGAATATCAAAATAAATATTAAGTGATCAAATGGTGAGTAAAATCATCACATCATCAAGTGATCATTATAAGCCTGCTATGAAAAAGAAACCTTATTCAAACTTAGAAATCCACTTGAATTGCATAAATGTTCAGCACAAAGAGTTCTACAGTTAATCATTTAAAAAGTTTTAATGTTTGAAATGGGAAAAGTCATGTTCTGATTCCATTGGTGTTTTAACAGTCAGAGTTTGTCTTTTTGTTCAGAGCATCTCAAACTAAATTGGATTGGTTCCTTTTTAGTGTACAAACTTTCATTTAGTTGTGTATTTTACCAGGTAGTGAAATATGTATCCATCAGCATTTCTACAAATGTAGCATATTAACATTCCTACCTGTTGAATAATGATGTGACAACGCTGTGCTGTCTGGTTAGGTTTAGGCACAAAGGCCACTTGGTTAGGGTTAGGGTTAGGGAAAAATAAATGATAAAATAAAATAAACTGTCTCACTAAAAACACCCAATTTTCTCACCAGAAAAATGACTGCAAAAGTCCTTGAGTCTCAACAAAAGCACCCGCTATTGTCGGTTGAAACAGGAGCCAGACATTGGTTTCAAGGTGATCTCGAACTGTGTTCTCTGCTGACTTCAAACTTGCTGCCAAGAAATTTGGCACAGATCCACCGATCCCTCCTCCTGCTAATAGGAAAGGTCAGCATGTGAACTACGTCACTTAAACGCACATTATGTAATTTCAGCCGCTAGGGCTCTCTCAATCAAAACAATAAAAGACGGAGTGTGATGACGGTGTGAAGTAGCAAGGGATCATGGGAGTTGTTCTCTTTGTTGTTAAATAAACAGCTTAATCACAAATACGATAACTCCGGTGTTCATGGTTCAGGATGTTTTTAACCCCAGAGGTCTCCTCCTCTCCAGAACAAATGGACCCGCGATTACAGGTAAAAACACAGAATAAATCTGTTTCATCTAAAAAATCAGTGTTTCTCTGACGATGTACGGCAATCCACGGACGTCAGATACAGGCTGTTAGCTGAGCTGCTGCTAACACTTGTTCGGCGTATTTCTCTTATAACTTTACATCCAGATGTTCGTTCGGTTTCTCCCAAGGGCGGAATTATCCGCAGAGGTCTCCTCCTCTCCAAAAACAAACATACACGCAGATAGCTAAAAGCCTTCTTCCGGCTAAAAGATATAGTTAAAAATGACCTAAGTTTATTATGAAAATGTGGCTTAAAACTGAATAAAAGTCCATTTATACCAGTTTGTGTTGAACAAGCACAAAGCTGATGGATTATCTTGTATGTGTGTAAGTTACTCTTTGGTAGAGGCCATTGTAGAAGACAAACACAGCGCCAATGCATCATGGATGTACTATAAGAGCTCTTATAGTACATCCATGCAATGCATGAATCTTATGCTAATGTGTGTTAGAGGAGGAATGACGCCATTGAGACCAAATGAAACTGTCCCTTACTTTTATTAAATGACAGATTTCTCTGGGTTTGAAAATTGTTGAAAACAATAGGGATAATGTAACACAACTCAACAGCATATAGAACAAAGGTCTAGTTGTTTTTAGACATTTTAATGTGGAATAATAAAATATTATACCTTTTAAGAAATGTTGAGATGATATGTTGACATAATACGTTTTGATATTTTGATGTTTTGTAGAACTGGTATAATAAGTTTTGTTGAATATGTTAATATGCCACGAATTTCACGTGTTGAAATATACATATTCAGCGTTTCTGTGGTTTGCAGAAACATACGATACCAATGTTTTATTCTGGTGACCAGGCTGGTATTTTATCATAACTATAGATAACTCTTCATTATAAAATTAATTGTGACAATTACACCAATTTATCATAATGATTTGTCAGTTACCTGCATGTTCTCATCTAAAATCATAATTATATCAACATCACTTTGTTATACATCTGAGAAAGTGAGATATTGTCATGATCAGACTAACCATCATTAAGCTGCACTTTTACTTGTTTGGGCTTAACCAAAAAAAAAAAAAAAAAAACCCAGATTCATGCCAAATGGTCAACATTGTAAACTGGATAACTCAGTTATCTATATATGAAGAACAGGATCCAAGACAGTTTTGACAGAATTGGACTGACATTAGATAACAACAAAGTGTTTCATGTTCTCAGATGCTAGGGCTTATTTACATCAGCGATGCTTGTCAACAGAATTAAAACAGGCTCATATTTGATTCATCATTGGTGGTTACATGCATCAAATACAGGACTTTTATTTATTTATGTATTTACAAATCTCAAACTCGACAATATGAATAGACCTCATGTGTTCAGAGGTATCAGACTGTGTCTTGATGGAATGCCTGTGTTATATGACTTGCCTTTTCCATACAGAGTGTAGAATCCATGAATAGTTTCTCTCCTGTGAGGCAAAGGTGCGTAAATCACAGCAAATGTGTGGAAGAGATTGGACACTGTGTTTCTGTGTTGGAGGCTTTCTCTCCTGCACTGACATAGTGAGTCATCTCTCAGCAAGGTGAGCAGCAGCTGCAAGGCTGGACACTGGAGGGATGTGGAGAGCATCCTGGCTGCGGAAACTTCAGAACTCAGAAATGAGATCAGCCACCCAAAGGTGCTCTTTGGGTCTTAAGTAGCCAGGGGTGAAGCAGTAGGATGACTCAGAACCAATAGATGTAAAAGAGCTCACTAATAGAGGGCTGCTGACGCAACACCGTCAAATCAAACCCTGTGCTCGCTGAGTCAAAGCAGGGAGGGAGAAGCATCAATAGCGGACGAGATGTGAGCACACACATCAACATTCAGCGGAAAACAGTTTTGACACAGTGCAGCATTACATTCAACAATTCTGCATTAATCCCCAAAAGACCACTGTCTACACTCATGTATCATTCATAAGTGTTGCTTCTCTTTTATGCAGATTTAGCTATTTCCAGGGAGCAAACATGTTGATGAGCAGGTCATTGTATTGCTAATCTCTGTAAAAGACTGATTTAAGCACTTCATTTCCATTGTGCTGCCTTCTGTTTTTTTTTTTACTTCCTTTGATGAAAATTGAAGAGCGGCCACATTATAAATACATGATGTTATTGATAAAATCCAGCATGTGCATCATTGGCGTGATGACCTCGTAATAGTGGCAGTGCTTATAAACAGACATGTTAATCAGCAGTTTTGTAGGCTTTGACTCATCCCGTTACTCATTTCTCAACATAGTCAGTTACCATGAAGGACTTTTTTTTTTTTTTTTTTTTTTTTACACATCATGTGCAAGAAACATTTGAATTGGAATCAGTAAAGCACAATACATGAAGACATAAATATTATGCAATAGTATATGTTATCATAATTTCCTTGAAAAATATTACATATATTATTGTGTTTTATAAGGAAAGTGGTATAGAGCTAGTGCACATTTATCTACACATGCAGGAGAGTAAGTATATATTACACAGGCTGATATTTTTGAAATAATCTTAAAAAACAGGCACAGGAAAAAAATAGTTTCAGAGAGTTGCATGTAAGATTTCTGTCTTCCACATCTATAAAATTATGTTTAATTTTGTCTTTGTTCACAAAAATGATCATCTACATGGTTTAGAAAATGACTGGAAGGAAAGTGGATTTTTCATTAATTTTTATCTCTAATTATCTGGTTTTGAGTTTGGTTGCCATAGACTACAAGATAACTTCAGAGCCTGAATCATCTCATCTGCCAGTGATAGCAGCTCTACGATAGGATGATGAGTCTCATTACTTACAATGTAATAGCATTTATTTGTGCTACCAGCTATCAAATATCATCAAATGTACCAGTGCTAAGTTTGTATTCAAATGAGCACAAAGCTTTCTTGCCCTGAAACATTTTTACTCCAAAACCATTCTTGTAGCTAAAATTGAATTGCAGTGTAAAATACTTCATATCACTGTAAAAACATCTTTTCTATGACTTTTTCCAACACAGACAATATACACACAAGTGTGATTGCTTAAAGCCTACTAAGGTAATAGACTGTTAGGTAAATAAAATAGTTCCTGGCTGCCAAGTTTTATATTGGTGAGATGTTTGTAACAGCCCACTGTGAGCGTTAAAAGGAGCGCTCTAGAAGCTTTTTTTTTTTTTTAGCTTTTCTAATTGTTAATGTTTAGTCACTAGTTTGTGTCAAGCTCCAACACCTCTTATACTTTCCATAATGCAACTCAACAATGTCTTTGGTTTGACCCTCAATGACTGGTTAACACCCACATCTTTCTCTCAACTCTAGACCCCCTGGTTTCAAACAAAAGCTTTCTGTTTCAAATGTTGAAGTCTCACATCCAAGTTGAGATGTGAGACTTCAAAATTGTGGTTAGTGGTTTACATTTTCTGGTTTCCAATCACTTCACATAAGTATGGACACCAATTACTTGAAGCCTGTTGACGAGGTTATCCACCATCATGTTTGCATTTGTGTTTGTTAAATATAGGTTTATGTAATGCCTTGACTTTTATAAGGTAGTGAAATACAGTAACCAAGTCAATCTACTCATGTACTACACTACATACGACACTTTCACTGCACTGTTTCAGCAGACCTATCACACTCCCACATGTTTGTTTGACACTTTGCAGATTAAGATTTCAATTAAAAACATACCATAACATTATAATTATATTTAGATTAAACTACAGGTTTTGATGGATCACCACTGTTGTGTGAAAACCAACAGAATCTGTACTTTCAACTGTAAACTGATTGACAAGTGAGATTAAAAATAACCCGTTTGAAATTCACATGTTCTATATCTCGTAATGCAGAAGAGTAACAAGGACAGATGTTCCAGTGAATACCTTCCTCAGCGTGCAGGCTCAGTGTCCTTCCAACCGTCCAGCCTCTTTTAAACAGATAGATTAAGATACACCATACACTGCCACCGCTCGCCTGTCAGTTCTGTCATAGAACCTGAACACACTAGCAGATTTCAAGGGAAATGTGTGGCTTTACATTGACTGGGATATTAGGGGAAAAATAAAAATACATCAATCAATAAAAATAAGAAATAAAAATGAAATAAAATGAAAAATACAAAGCAAATAAAACTTTTTTCTGCATTACAAAAGAATAATTATACAGCAAACCAGTGTGAACCAGTTGGAAATACTGCCCAACAGTAAAGAGGTTAAAGTTAGTTCCTCCTCCACCAACAGAAACACTAAATTGCTCCTTATCTGTTAATGAATCAGTAGGAATAATCCGATGATGTATTATATACCGTAAAATAATATAAAAAGAAAAAAAAATCCATACAAATAATGAGTGACACTGTAAATCCCCCTGTACGGCAGTAATAAGCACTACACAGATATTTAACAAATGGTTTATATATGACTACAATGTAGTTTCAATGCAATTTTAACTTCTCTTATGAAAACACATTTTATATTATTACAGCTGTGTTTTACTATATTGTCATTCATTATCTGTTAAACAGCAGCAAAGACTTCTGGGCGTCCACAGGATGAGTTATAGTTGTTAACGAATACATTAAGAAACACTCATATCTGCTGTGTGTTATGAACCGTTTATGAAATGTTTTATACTGCTTATTTAAGGCAGGCTTTCTGGAGAACGTTCAGCAATAAGATACAGTTTATGTGAGGTTCACACGTGCACACGTGGTATGGTTATTAAAAGAGTCCGATCATGATGTAATTGCATAGTTTTTTTTTTTGTTCAGCGTGTCCCAAACTCCGGTTGGTTTTTAAGGTGTTCCATTGGCCAACGCTAGGAGCTGTCCGTGGTTCTGAACGCACGGCGGCGGCGGCGCTGCCCTGAAGAGGAGGCTACCAGCACAGAGCACAGAGCGGGGCAGCAGCAGCTCTACAGTCTCCAGCCTATCAGTCTGTGGAGTCGCTACAGTCACTAGCCTGTAGTCGTGGTGGCGGACCGAAACTAAAAAAAGCCTCCTCGTCTCTGTCAATGAGTAAATTCAGACAGCAAGACCGGGCTGAAGTGACCGAAAGGAGCGCACCAGTGTATGTGTGTGTGTGTGTGTGTGTGGTCGGTGTTCGGCGGAGCTTTCAGCAGCGTTTCAGTCCGCCACAGGAAAAGTGTTGATCCCAAGGACGTTCACTACTAAAAGCTTTTGAGAAGAGCAAAAAAAAAGGAGAGAGAACGTGATGACTGCGATGAGAGATTATTTTCCTCTCCTGCTTGTTCTGGTGGCGGTGGTGACGGACATGGGCGCTAAAGGTAAGAATTGTCCAAAAATAAAATTAAAAAAAAAAAATGTATTACTCTCACGGTTTCCTTGTTCTCACCCTCGTGGTTAATGAGAGTGTTCAAAAAAAAAAAAGCTTTTCAGCTCCCAGACCTCGTCACTCCTAAATGAGATGTTTTTGTTGTGGATTTCTCGCTTGGGAAGGTTTCATCGTTTTCAGCCTTTTTCTTTTGTCAGTCCCTCCATGTGCTCCCACGGCTTACTGCTTTCCGTCAGAAAACATACTCCTTAACGGAACGAACACATGCACACTAACAGGGTTGTGTATTTTCTTCAATTTTAGGCTGGGTTTATCTCATTCTATTCAGATAACGTGTGCGTAGCCCTTGCACGTACGTTCCTATCGAGAGCCTATTAAAGTTATGAGTCCAAACACACCTCTATGTAATTTGTTTAAGACAGAAAACACACTATAATGCCGGTTAAAACTTCTTATACCACTTCTCTTTTCCTAGTTTCATTATCCTTGCCTCAAGTTTTCAATTTTCCAAAAAAAAAAGAAAAAAGAAAAACTCAAGTAGTCAAACAGGCTGATAAAAATGTCATTTTCCAGCCTTTCAAAAAACTAGAAGTGCTCCAAATGAATGCAGCCTATCTCCTGGTACTCTCGTCACAATAGTGGAATGGCTCATCGTGTTATTTTTTTTTTTGCAGCCTCCTTGCATTATTCATATCCTCTGACAAAACAGAGAAGGCAACAAAACATAGGTGACCTTAGAGTTGCCACAAATTTGAACAATCACCCAGTATTTTCTTCTGCATTGCCCTTTAAATGAATACTCAGAGATTTGTCATTAGTTTCTTCAGTAACCCCCCCCCCTCAAAAATAAATAAATATACACAAACTCTTCCCTGTTGTGACTAGATGACAAAAAAAAGCAGAAAATAAAAGTTACCTGAAGACAAACCTGCGTTCTGCCAGTCATCTTTTAATTGGATGTGGCTGTTCAGACACAGCTGACACCAGAACCATGATAATTCAGGTTGTGATGGGTGCTTAATGCCCGTGTTTGTGTTTGTGATGAGGCATAATCACACTGTGATGCCAAGACAGCACAGACAATGTGTTGACTGGCTTTTTGTATTTTGCATTCACTGCTATAGTCTGGGACCAGCTGCTGTCATGTTAGTGAGCATGTGCAAGAAGTGGGTGATTAATCAGGAATTGAATGGATGGGTGGATGGATGGATGGATGGATGGATGGATGGAGCTGCCTACTCGATTTAGTCAAATACTCAAAGTTTGAACGATGTTTTTTTTTGTTATGTTAAGCAGGTGAGTTTCATATTTAGCATTAATTGCACACACACACACACACACACACACACACACAGAAAGAGATGCTAACTTATTTGTAGGCTTTCCGCAAACAGAAGCCGTGTCCCAGTTCCATATTACACACTAATTCTAAGAAGCCTCTGGTTGTCACAGTGGAGAAGTGACCAAATTAAATATACTCAAAACAGTCAGTATGCAGACTGAATTTCTGGCCACTATTGTTCCACAATGCATAATGAAAACGGAGGAGCTACTCCTGATAAAAAAAAATTAAGATCTTGGGGAAAAAAAAAAGGAATTAAACCTCCAAAAAAAAAAAAACGTTCTTTATGTGAAGTTAAGCAGACATTGAGATTCTAAAGTGGCAGTTTTGTCCAGTGATGCATATAGTGTGTCATTTACTGCTCGCGTGAAACAGTGAAGTATGTTGATTTCTTGTATGCTAACGGCAAAAAAACAGTATGCTATAAACAACATGTGCACGAGTCTTTGTTGAAGCATAAATACATGGAGCACTACTCCTTAATTCAATCCCTGAGTTTGTGTGGTTTCATAAAACATCAATAAAGACACATTAAGTGAGCTCATTATTAATATTTGTTAAGCATTCATAAATCCATTAGTTACAACTATAAACGCTTATGAAAGATGTATTACTAAAAAAAGACATATCCAAAAATAATATATTTTCTAAATGAATATAAAACATAAACATAGTCTATCGATACTTTGCTAGATGATATGAGCGCAACTCTAAACCCAAACATAGTCAGTCAACAACAGCCAACTTAATATTACTTATTACCAGGCAAAATATCAGCCTCTGTGGATGTGCATAATCTATCAACAGTAATACTATAAAGTCAAATAACATTGTTTTCCACATTGGGGGACTCTGTCACAATTGGTATCATTGGAAACTTTGAGAGCTTGAAGATAAATGACCTGCTAGTAGGAATGACAAGCTGAAGATCTTAAATGTCTGACATGTCTGTTTTTAGGAATAAACATGTTGAGCATCTAAAGCATCCAATCCCTAACGTTTCCTGCATGTGCACTAGGTCTTCTTACTGTGCAGCGTCCACTCACCATCACGAATATTAAGATTAATCAGCTTTATGAGATGCTGTTCTTGCTCTAATAGACAAGTATCACCCAAAGCAAATGATACTTCACATTAACAATGGCCATCCTTCAGCCTGCCCCCTGATTAGCCTGTAATCAGCAGTGCCAGGACCCTGCAGCCTCTTCGTCTGGCTGCCACTTCTGGCTATGATACTGATTCAAAGCTCCTCTGTCACTGACGCACAAAACAGCGTGCACTTCGAGAGCTTCACTCGCATAAAATAAACCTTGCATGAAATAAAGCAAGTGTCTTTGGGGTAGCTGAATGGCAGGGGTTAGAGAGACTGTCCTGTTTTTTTGGATCACTGCCGGCTTCAAGCGTGATGGTCTGCAACTGACCTTGACCTCTGGTCTTCTCTGGAAGATAGACAGTTTCCCTGCAGGGATCTATAAAATAAAATTCTTTTTTAAAAGCACACAATCCGCAAGGGGATCTGGAACTGGTACAGTATGTTAGACACATGCCTTGTTGCCATGATGCCTCAGGTTTGAATCTAGCCTGCTACCTTGTCCCTCTTTCTCTTTCTATGTCTTTACTGTCTTAACTGCACTACACCAGTGTGTTCGCACATTTCCGCCCATTTACAGCAAATCTTAAATATCTGATATTACAGATGACCATTTTCCAAAGCATGTCGTAGTCTCTCAGATTTGGAACGTTTTTGTTTCCAGCATTCCAGTCAGCTATTTGTTTCATGTCTGTATGGCATGAGAATCAATTTGTACAGACTTGAAACCTCACAGTGATCTTCACGTCTGCCGTAGTGATACAGCACAGGCGTTTCAAATTAATTTGTATTTACAGCAACACAACAGTAACTCATTAGAAGTAAAAGACATGATGTTCACTGTCTCAACACTGCTGATGTTCTCTGAACGTTGATTTTCTTTTTTTAATATAGTGGCATCAATAGAAACTAATGGATCTGTGTAACGTAGAAAAACATAGCTTGAAAATAATATATGGGCTAAACATGGTCAGATTAAACAGCTATGACGCCCTGGGGAAAGAAATGAGGTGTATTGACACCCCTTGTTTCTCCAAATACACATGCACTCAGCAGACTAAACATGACATCTTAATTATATTTTGCCTAGAAACCCTCAAACTAGCAGTATTGCCTGCCTTTATGTTTGCTGTGTCAATTAGTTTTTGATAATTTGATCAACCCTTTGAACCTGATTGGAGCACTTTGTATAAAAAAAATTGCACCCTTTCTTCTCAGGCTCATGAATCATTCACCTCACTCTTCACAGTGATAGTGGAAGCTCTTATGTTTATTTGGGGACAAAAGTGTTTCCTCTAAAATAGAAAAAGCAGAAGCATTGTAAAACACTAAGAGCAATCCAGGTGATTGTCTGTATATCCAATGTTACAGTGCAAAGAAGAAGTGTTAACAACAAATGTAACATGACTTCTCATTGGCCAAACTCACACAATAATGGAGTCTCAGGCATAGCTCACTCCTGACTGACTGACTGAGTGACTGAGTGAGTGAGTGACTGACTCCAGGGCTAAAATGAACTTTCTGTTGACGTCTGTTGAAGCATTATGGGAACCCTGGTAGAAAAAAACTCAAATCATATTCTTCCAAAATTGAAACAAGACACATAAAGACAGCAGTGACGCAGCATTCCCTATTGTACATTATCAGTACATTTTTATGACAGAGCTTAGTCCCACAGTGTCTCATCAGCATTATTTTTTAATGGACTGATGACTCATCTGTCCATTTATATACAGATAATTGTTGTGTATTGGAAGTAGCTGATGAGGATCATCAGTTTTGTTGTTTGTTGGGTGCTGCCATTAATGGCGACATGCTTGGTAGCTCAACATGTTGTTAGCTGCTTGTCGTTAGCTAGCATGCTGTTAAGTGATGGAGTTATAGACAGAAGTGTATACACTGTAGCTTGATTCAGAGGCTTGTGTTGAGTGTGTGGATGCAGGTTAATGAGAGAATGCCCCCCCCGATGACCCTGTAGACTTGCCTGCACTCTTAACACTCACACATAACTTCGTGCTGAAACCATTTTACTTTTTCTGTTGTAACATGATTCATGAATGGAAGAGTTTCCGACACCAGAGGAGTTGCTAATTAGTGGCTATTGGTAAGACTTGTGGAACAAACAAGAAGTGATGACTGGACTGCTCAGTGGGGCATGGCATTCAGATGAAACTACCTACAAAGGTAGTGAGGCCAGCCAGTGTAGGTTAGCCTGAGAAGATAACTATGTGACCAGATCAAGATGCCAAGTATCTCTTTGCTTGGATGAGAGCACTATTTAAAGGCAGTTGAAAAGGTGCGTTCACACATGGTTAGAGGATGGCGTCACCTGTCAGAGGGCTCAGTAGACTTATCATGACACAGCCTGATAGCCACTGAAGAGCCTAATGATAGGTCAAAACATCATTTAACATGAACGCTGGACTTCCATTGCCACCCTTACCTGACTGTTGGTGTATTTCACTATGTGTATTGAGAACTGTCACGCAGTGTACCACTCACATGCAGACTGATAACATTTCTGTGTATTCTGATTTATTCTGAAAATAACGATGTTTAGCAAAGTCACTTCCTGGAAATTTCCCAAAGCTTTCAGCCACATCCTGGAAGTTTTTCATTTTGGCCTGCAAGAGATCCCCAATTGAACTGGTATGGTCTTTTACAACATTCCAACGTATATACGGTACATGCTATAGTCTAGCATTTTGTAAGTATTGTCTATGTTTGTTGCTGTCTTGGCCAGTACACTCCTGTGTTCTTCATCTCAGTGTGGCCCTTTCCTAAATAAAGTTATGCAAGGAAGCATTTCAAACACATTAGCTATTAGAGTGAAGGAGTGCATCTAGTCACAGTAAATCACTGTGCAGATAGTCGGTAGGGAGGTGACAATGTTGCCGTTTCAGCTTTGAGCCAGTTTAAGCTTGGAGCTCAGATCCGTGAGTGATCAGTCCAGCTTCTCTATAACGGTTTACCCTCACTGCTAACACTCATTGCTGATTGGCTGCTCCGTTATTCATCAGTTCAGCTCTTTCTCTCTTTCACTCCGGTTACAGCAGTCTGTGCTGTCTGAGAGCAAGCATCGAGCGACATGAAGAGTTATGGTGGACCTGAAATAGGAGCTGTTTTGATGATGTCCCTGAGGTTTTGGGGTCAGGCATTCTGTCCTTTTTCCTTCAGATTACTGCCCAGATAAATACGTTGGCCCTGACTGACCCACAGCAAGTGATGCCCTGGAGTCCCACCCCCGGAGTCTGCTTGTATTGCCACTGCCTGTCATCATTGTCAGCACTCTGCTGGGAGAACTGCCTCAAACTAATGGCTGCTGCAAGGCTGACTGGGCTAAAGGGGCTTTATTTTGGGGCCAACCACAGCAACAACTCAGTGCACCAACCACACATACACACATTACAGTTTTCAGATTCTAGAGGAGGAGCTGCTCAGTGCTGCTGGCCAAAGTAAGGAATCTTAAACAACCTACAGCACACACACACACTGATTTGTCTCTGTACATTAGGACATTAGGTGTTTTCTTTACATTTGTCATCACACTACCCAAGCTTTCCAAACTCTTTTGGAATTATTTTGTGTACATTTTTCTTTGAGTGGAAGCAGCAGGGGAGGGTTTCACGTATGGTTTTTACAGAGTGGTGTAGTTACACACATCACTATGGGTGCAAGGCTGATGTCAATAAACAAAAAAACCAAACAAGATAAAATATGTAAACAACAATTTTGGAGATACTGAAAGCAGGACTGGATTAACCTGCTTGGGGCCCTGGGGCAAGAATGTAATGTGGGGCCTCCCGTCCCTCTACAAGACAGGGCCTCAATATTACAATAACACAGGTGATGCGTAAGGGCCCTATGAATCCAGTTTATAATCTGCTTTAGTGGTGCATATAGTTTTAATCAACAAAATTGCAATTAATATAATTAGTACTAGATAATTGCACCACAGTAGAACCTGAAGCCCTCAGGACCCCTGAGGGTTTAGAGCCCCAGAGCACTTTCTCGGTTGGTAATTTTTTTTTTTTTTCAGTTTTCTAGCAGTGTTCCTCTACTTCCAGTTTTTTGTACTAAGCAAGACTTAACACATCCTTGACTTTTCATGTATTTATTTGTCTGCTGGCGGATATTTTTGAGAGCTGATACCAACACATTTATTCAGGGCTGTGAGAAGGATTTTAGAAATGCCAAACTGAGGTTGAGTCCAAATTCTCCCAGTGCAACGATCCTACCAAAGAATTCTTTAATGAGCCAACTAAAAAAAAAGTGCTGTTAAAATGATTTTCACACTTTATTTGTTTAATTATATTTTTTTTAATAAAAGTTATTCCCCCCACATGCAAGGCTGGATTACTAATTGAGCAAAGTGGGCAGCTGCCAAAGGCCCCAGATTACCTGTGCAGCAAGCGTGAGGATTTGATGAACTGGAAATTGATTTGTGAGATACATTAAAGCATAATATAAACTGACATGTGAGGGTCTCTGCAAATGTACTTCTACCATACTCTCTTGAGGATGTGCCACATTTAATCTTTACATCTTTACATTTGATTATTTTTATCATTTATTTAATATTTACTTTTAGCATTTATTTGATCCAAAACCAGTATTTAGACAAAACAAAAACCCATTAAAGGGAGAACCAAGCCTCTGTTTTTTTAATGACAAATGATTTCAGGCCGACACTGAAGAAAAGGACAATATTAGCACATCAATATATGAGCGGAAGAGCGGTATGTGCTTGTTAAAATGATGGATGTAGAGAGAGCTAGCCTTCCCTAGTTTGAGCTTGTCAGTCACTCTGTGCTGGTATTGATCAGGTGTGGAATCTGAGTGGACTTCATCAATTAGATGCTCCTGCTGGGGCCTGTCAGGAACACCAATACAGTCATTATTTCCACCAGCTTGTTAGATTTTTATTCAGTCCAGGTGGCCATGGTGGCCATTTGAACAGGCCACTGTCTGAGAGAGAGGTTCTGGACTGGTGTGAACTGTATCACATAGAGTATGTGACAAGCACTGGCAGCAACAGATACTCAGAAACGCACCCAACCCTGTCGCCACACAAGAATGTTGATATTTCAAGATTCTGCCAAAGTCTGGATTTTGTTCAGTGAAAAGTTTCAAAAAATATTTCTTTTAATGTCTGCATATCTTTTCTTAGTAAGGGAAAGATCAAGATTGTTGAGATGATTGAGCATGCGTCCAAATTTGTGTTACAAAGTGCTTCACACAAGACGGCAAATTAAAACTGACAAATAATAAAATCACTAGATTTTTATGAGAAAGTAGATCATTTCAAGTAATGAAGAATAAAAGAAAAAAAAAAACAGATAAATATAAGAAAATAAAAACTCAACTAAATCCAGCCTCTCTGATCCAATGATGTGTTAGGAAGAGATTTAAAAGATGTTACTGACTCAACCAGGCAGATTTCTTCTGACAGGTTGATCTAGAACCGTTAGCCTCTGACTGCAGGCTCATATGATAATGATAACACTGAAATATTGTGTCACATTGTTTTAAGAAAGAACTGAAACAGTCAGTCAACTGTGTGGTCTGACATGTTAACACTGAACTCAAGTCCTCTGCACACATGTGACAGCTTTTATCTGTTGCATCACATCAATTATGTGCATATGTTGTTTCCCATTAAATGTAGATCAAAAGGATGGTGAAGAAAGCAAAACACCTCCCCCTTTTGATTGGGGTAAAATCACCATTACACCCCTCTGTCCCCCTTTTTCACTCATTCACTCATTACACCTGGCATTGGCATTGTGACCTGCTCTGCACCTCTGGGCCTAGAAGATCTGGCCTTTAGATTTACCTCAAAAACACCTGATAAATGTAAAATGTTTTATTTACATCCAAAGAGTTATTTGTAGATGTGTTTTATCACACTTCATTAGTGAGAATCACACTGGAGACAGACTGCAGTGGTTGCCTGGCAGAAACCCATGCTGGCAGCAGCCTTTAATTAGACTCTAACCATTACAGAATGCATATGATCATTTCACAACACATTTACTGTCAACACTGAACCAAAAGTACTGAAATCATTTTATTACGCCACTCATTTATTGTATAATGTGGCTGCAAAGGGAAAAAACTAAAGGATCATTGATCCAATCTTAGAATCCCCTCGTTAAAGACTTCTATACCGTTAGGCCCTCACAGGCCCACAGCTCACATAAAGGTCTGTTTTTAAAAGATTCACTCTTGTTCAATTTCAAAATGAAACTAAAAATCCTCTTTTCCACTGCTTCAGAAGAAGTTTTTTTTTTTTTGCATCATCTTCAGATTAAAGTCAGCATTGTGCCTCTCCTGTGATAAGCAACACCCTCCCCCATCACCCTCTACACATACACACGCATGCACACCCTGTTCCCACCCCCTTCATCATCCCTGCCACGGCAGAAAAGCAATTTGTTCTTGGTGTCACTGATCTGATGCAATCAGCGCTGCTTCACGCTTTTGAATAAGGAAAAGACAGCGGGAAAGGACACTGTGTTTAATTAAAAGACGCCCTTTTGTGAATGTGACGATCATATAATTTGGGTGTGGAGGATTGTAAGGTTGCGTGTTCAACACCTGCTTTCCGATTACAGCTGATTAACCTATCCAAACTCACCCGTTGCTCTCATCAAGGGCTATTCAGTGTGTCGAGGCTACGCTCTCATTCTAATTGTCTCTGAGCCTCTTCCTCTTTGAAGCGCTCAATTGGAAATGAGTGTTATCAAAATTCACCGCTACTCCCTCTCACAGGAAATGGGGGCGCTGGGTTCTTTACACACAGCTCCTGACACCTCCTGAGAGGAGCTGAGGGGGCGGAGGGGTGGAGCATTTTCCCTTTTTCGCCGTCTATCCCTCCCCCCCCCCCCACCCCCCCAACCCCCTCTTTGCATAACAGTCTCTCTGAAGCGAGTGGTGAGCTTGTGTAGTGTTTACCCTCATCTCTGTCAGTCAAAGCTGCTTTCTTGAAGGCTGCGTTCATCTGTTTTACAATATCTGTTTCCTCCCCTGTTTGAGATGTCTCATGACAGAGCCTCTCTGAGTTAAATTAGAGAGGATGCAAATGGGATGTGATGCGCTTTGAACTGCACCTGCTTTATGGTGTCACCGTCACATCCCACATCCTGTCATCTTTGAACATTGCTCCAGCTCTCTGGTGTATTGGTCTTTGAATAACACGTTGCGACGCCGCGACTAGTTCGGAGAACGAGCTGAACATCTCTCATTTGCTTCTAAATCTGACAATAGAACATTCTCTAAATCCAATTCGGCTCACAGATACACTTTAATTCTGCCGTAATTCTTGGAATAATTCCCAGAGTTCCGGCTGCCGCGTTAATACTTAGTGTGGCCTAATTGATTGCTGTCATGTTGCAGCTGTCACTCAACATCACGCCTGGGCACCTGGGGATAATTCCCGCAAATCAATGGCCAATCTGAGTTATGTTGGACTTGATGCCTCGTCTCGGTCTAAATGCTGCTCCACCGGCTCTCTTGCTGCCTGTTTCACTCAGTATAATATCAGCGGATCATGCTGCACATATGGCCTGTAACTGCTGCCGACTGACACAACCCGCAGAGGGTTTGATGTCAGCAGGAGGTGACCAATAAAATATTCACAATACATGAAATCCTACACTTAGTTTAACACTTCACCTGCTCTTTAGAAAGGATTATAGAGGCTGTCAGTTAATCAGTTAATACACATTATTGTAGCTGGCAGGGCTGGATTATCAAACCAGCAAAGCAGGAAACTGCCCCCTGGTCCACGGACTCCTCAGGCCCCCAAAGGCCTCGGGTTGTCTGTGTGACAATTCCTTTGTGGTGATTTGATTAATGTGTTTGGTAATATGCACCACTAAAACATGATTAATTAGAGTAGGGGGTCTACAACCATGCTAGCAGCTCTGTGAGGCTGTGCAGAAGTGCTTTGAGCTAAAGTCAAAGCACAGCTGAGGCTCATGGGAATGTTCCTCTATCAAATTCCATAGCAATCCATCCAGTAGTTTTCACTCTGAACCAAACATTTCAACCTGCTGGTGATAGAGGAAAAGTCAGGGGATCACCAAGGTCAGTGGGGCCCAATCCCCCGAAGATCATGAATGATTGTACAAAATTTCTTGGCAATCCATCCAATAGTTGCTGAGATATTTCAATCTGGAACAAAGCAGTTGATTAACCAAAGGATATTTCTTTTGTCTTCCCAACCATTTTTGGCCACACAGCTAGCCTGGCTAGAAACAAAAGTGGCTCCTGCATTATTACTCAGACATTGACCCTGTCTTATAGAGAAACGCTAAGTCAAAATCCAGCTTTGATACCCTTCATATTTTAGTTGGTGTTATGTGCACATAGAAAATATCCTTAAACAGATTTACGTTGAAAGAAATTAAAGCCAAAAACTAACTGACAAACAGAACAGCAAATGTAGGAATACTGGTTGGTTTGCAAGAATCGGGGCACAATGGTTTGTGGAGAACTTTGTCCAGCATACCGAAAAATGTTATTATCGGCCAATCCAACACATCACAATTTACATCCAATGCTAACATTCAGTGCTGATGCCAAAAGAAGTAATCTTTTTATGTAGCGAGTGGTGAGGATGTGGAGGTTGGGATGGTAGACGGGCATGTACAGATGCTTCAAAGAAGGCTTATAAATGAATAAAGAACTACTGCAACATACAGTATAAGTGATATAATTAACACATGTACAAGGCCATTCAGACAATGTGAGACCCTGAAATAAATCCTTAAGAAGCTTATAATTTTCTCAGTGAGAAAGTCACTATCAGAGAGTTGTTCATTCTGCTAATCTGATGCCGCCGTTTGCTGTGGTGTTGTATTAGAGTGTATCTTAGTATATTAGAATAGTTGGTCTTTATTAATTAAGTCTTGTTAATGAATTATTTAAAATGCTTTTAGGAGATGTAAATGGTTATAAATAGTTGCCGGGTTCAAATAGAAACTTCCCGCTGTGCCATCTTTGAACTGCTATGAGAAAGATATTTCAGTCCTGATGTAGTAAAACAGTGTGTGTAGCAGCTACAGAAGCTCGCCTCGTGGCTCTATATTTATACACTCTCTTGGTGATAGAGCAGACTGTCATCTGATCGTCTATTCACTGTCAAAATGTTACTTGGGAAAAACAACAACTCAGCACGCTTGGCTTTGACAAGTTGCGTTTGTAATCGGCTTCAACTGCTCCTCATTTCCCTGACGAGCTCTCATTTCCTCCTCTGTCAACATCTCATCTGTCCTCCTCGGGCTTATTTTTCAGCCACCGCTGCCGCCGCCCGTTGCTGCACATCCTCCAAGTCCAAGCTCTCGGAGTCCCAGAGCCGCGATCGATCCAGCAGCAGTGGCGCAGAACCGCTGTTTGTGCAGAGAATAGGGCCTGTCCGCTCTCCTCTCATGCTCTGGCAGACTGTATACACCTGTCTAATTGGGGCTGGCGTCTGCTGTGCATACAGAGCCAAGGGCCTCTCCACAATGATTAGGACTCTGACAGGCTTGGCTCTCTTTTAGACTGCCGCTTCGCATTCGCAGAGCTGTTTTGAGGCGAGGGAGGGGAGGAGGACGGGTCAAAGCTTGATGCTCAACGGCAGCAGCAAAGGAAGTTGCTCATTTTTGTGCAGCTCCGTATTTGTATGTGAGAAAGAGAGAAACAACACTTGTCAGTGCTGGCTGTGATTTTAACCCCTATTTCATGTGCTGACTCTTTGAATATATATCCCAACGATAAGCAGGAGTTGCCTGGGGGAGCTGAGGTGAGATCTTGCCAGGAATGACAGTATAAAAGAACAAACTAGACCACTGTTTCACACAGTGTGCTGTAGGCCCGAGTTGACTACTTCATTATCTGGGAGAGCAGCTCCAGTCGTTGTAATTGCAGGTTACTTGTGGCTGATTCTTGTCGGTTTTTGGTGTTATTCTGCTGGCAAATGTCTTAAAACATCGACATGAAAGATGCACAAGTGAAGAGGAGGAGACTTCAGTGGCTTCCATATCCCTCATACTGTGTATGTATGTAGCATGGTGATATATTAATTGATGTAACATTAATGCTTATGTAATGCACAGCCCATCCTCACGAGAAAAAGGACAGTAGAGGTCTAAAATTCAGGCTGGCGAAAACAACCTCTAGTTACGTCAACGCCATTTAACAGCCGTAGTAATTATGTTCCGGGGAAGATGATGTCAATATAAGGTGACTTGATGAGATGACTTTGCCTTTGTTGCAGGAAACCGCCCTTGTGGTGTTTACTGTTGCTATGACAATGTAGTTTGCATCATTTTAAGGAAGTATAAACCATGTTTCAAATGATCATTTTTAACCCAAACCATGATCGTTCCCAAACCCTAACCAGATCTTAACCGTGACATTGTCACCGTGACATAAAACATCATTATTTGTTTTACTGTGATCTGTAACAGTTGAGGTCCTATGGGTCATGCTGGAGTGCAGAAAATGAGCAAGATATCTCTACAGCATGACGAGAGAATGTTCATGTTATCAAGTAAAGTGCTGATCCTCCAGCACAAATAGGAGTTAAGCTTTCAGGGCTCATCATGCAATCGCAAAAAAAAAAAAAAAAAAGCACCACAATCACTGCAGACCTCACTGGTGGCTTATGTCAGATGAAACGTTTCAGTGGGAAGACGTTTGAGAATACTGCTATCAACATGCTTATCTTCTTCAGGGATAAGGACAGGGATAAGAAAAAAAAAGGGCTTATGGGAAATGCAGTCTTAGGGCAGAAATTGCGCTGCATAGTGGGAAGGCCTTCTAGGATATTTGAAGTCAAAGGACAGGGTTTTTACCATATTACCATTTTCTATTATTCTATTGTTTGATACAATGAAAATGGTTTATATTGTATAGCTTATACTGTATTACAGCAGAACCCCATTTTATAAAGTTTATGTCTACAGAGGATACATTTCCCATAGATTTGATTAACAGAGTAGACCACAGATAGTATGTTTGTTTCTAACAGTGAGGTGGCTGAGCTGCACTGTACTGTTGATTACAGCCGGGTACATGTGGCATGGTGACATCTGTGGGGCCCAGGGGCTTGCTTCTTCCCTGTAATGGTCTCTTTAGTGCAGTATGCACTGCAGATGATCACAGCCACGCTGTTGCTTGTTAACACTAAGCCAAGCCATTTGCTTTAAACCGAGGATGATATGAAAACTGAGACTCTCACAAGCTGCTGTTGTAAAACGCCGCCATATGAGTGGAGGGGGAAAAAAAGAAAGAAAAAGAGCAGAATGTGCTCTGACATGCAACATGATTTTACACTCTCGTTTTGCCTCTTCAGCTATTTTTTTTTTCCTCTTTACAGATATTAGAATGATTATTCATTCAGCAGTTGAATGTGTCGGCACAGACAGAGGGGCTGGATGTGTTCGTGCTGTCAGAGGGAGGAGTATATAAATTATATTGTGAACATAATTTCAGAGCCTTAGTGACATTACTGAAGTATTACATGTTTTTTTTTATAATGGTGGGTTTTTCATTTTAAATCCAAACTCTTCATAAATTCAAAGGCATATTGTACGGCAGAAGTGAGTTTCAGGAGAAATGCGTATTAATCACTTTCATGGAAATGAAGGGCAGGGGTGGGCTTTAGAGTGAACGCTGCACATGTAATGAACTGACCAAGTAAAATGCCACTGACAGTACACCGCAGGCTCTCATTCTTGCAGTAATAAACATAAAACATGCAAATGCAGAGCAGAGACACAGAATCCTGTCAGAAGAAATCAGCCACATCATTATTTACCTTTAGAATTGTCAGACGGGGCTGCAGAGCAGCGCCTTGGGCAAAACAAATGGCCAGCAAAGGCTAGGCATTGCAAATCTGCAAAAGTAAGAGTAATGCCTGAGTGTGTGAGGAATGCAGACGTTTTCATGGTTTTATTGGGTAACACTAATACTAAGAGAATTTTTGTCTTTGTCTTCGTTTTCTAAAAAGGTCCAAGGTTTTCTTATGCAGTGTGGTGTTGCAGGGCCATGCAGGGCATTTGTGAACTATCCAGTGTTCTTGAATAAGGCTTAATTACATACTAAGGAAATTCTGCTGGCTGCAGGGGGCACTATGCTGTCTGAATGGCCGGTGGCAGTGAGGAGGGCTGAGTTAGATTGCTTTGCTCCCCTACAGTAACTGGCACCTGTTTCCACAAAGGCTGCTATTCAAAACTCCCACATTGCAAATAACAGGCTGGCACATTACTCCATGTGAGTGCTGCTGATTGCACACTGTATGGAGAACAGGAAGGAGCACCAAACATGGACCGCAAAGTGACTTATCACAAAAAAACAAAACAAATGCCTGACAAAATGTATTCATTACTGGAAAAAAACAACTTAATGATCTATGCAACGAGGTGTACATTTTTCCTGACTGTTAGTGATGATTATTGGTGATCAGGAATTGCAAGGACATTAAAGCACAACATGGCAGCCTGAGCAGGACTGAGCTACCCCCTCCCCCAGCTTGAGCTGTGTTATGGTCACACAGCAGCCTGAGTCATCCAGGAAAAAATAGAACAACAGCTATATAAGGAAAGAAATTCTTGCTACACAGTGTTTTTGATATTATTCTAAGTGAAAGTGGTATTCCCAGTATGGTGCAGAATAATGTAAAGAACACACAGGAATTGTGGCAGAGTATACCTCCAAGCATCTACACTGACAGTGGAAGGATACATGACAGACGCCCCTTCCAACAGATGAAGGTAGTCTGTGCGACGTGGACATTAAAAGTAAAAAGTGGAAATTTGTATATATATATAGTTTATATACAGTAGATGTATAGTATCAGGCGAGCAAGGGATATGAAGGATAGTGGCTCACCATTTCCCCTGTGTAGGCGGATCACTTGGTCTTTAGCGATCACTATCCATGATCCCTGATACCCGTTTGTTCTTGAAACAGCTGATAACATGACAGTGCAGAAAAAAATGTGTCATCTGTTCAAACTGGAACACATTTAGTGGAAAATTTAAGTTTTGTAGATTATTAGATTAAAAAAAAAAAACTCTATTATTTGCACATCTGTTCTTATTTTTTTTCTCTCTCTCTACTACCCAGCCCCTGTGTGTCAGTTCATTTAGGTTAGTTCCCTGTTCTTCATGGACTAATAAAGGCACCTTTTAAACTGTGTGGCAACAGCAACGGTGTAAGTTTGTTACAGCATGTGATGCTACGTATAAAAAATCTTGGACATAGTCTGTCAGACTGTATGATATCAGTTTGAGGCTGTCAGATTGTGTGATAAATATGTGGTGAATCAAAGGGCTGTGATGTAAACAGAAAAAAAGTAGATGAGAACAGAGACATGTCAGCAGCTTATGAGTCACCACTTATATGTTAAAAAATGCAGCAAAGTCACGCACATTTCTTTTTTGTGTCACCTCCATTGTTTTGGTTTTTGTGTGCCATGATTATATTAAAGAGAACGAGTGTGTTTTCTCAGAAACTGCACTCACGAAATGTCACAAAAGAAACTGTATTCGGTGTTATTTCCTGTTGCACTGTGATGTTGTACTTGGTTAGTTAGTTGATGTGGGTCGTAGCAGGAGATACTTTGAATTTGGTCTCAAATTTCTGACACTGAATCTGAATGATTACCAAAGCTTTTGTCTCAGACAGCCCGAAATCGCACCGTGTAAAGGGGCCTTTCGAAAGAGAAGTGTCCAGAGAGGAGGTCTGATCAGGCACAATAGTTAAACACTTACCTGTGTGGTTTAGCCATGTGTGTGCAGGACCTTTACAACATATGCACCATTTCAAGGTTCTGTATGTAGGAATCAGAAATTCCTCCTCATTAGTGACACCTGTGGCCGTTCAATAAGCTGTAGTCAACATCCTGGTGCTCATCTTTTCCTCTCTATCCTCGTGTTTCAGCAAAGCATCTCTCTTTGTTGTGAAATGTTTAGCAGTTGATGGAGGCAGCTAGGTCCTTCACATAGAAACCAGTCCACAGGCAGGCAACCAAGAAAGTCAGGGAAGCACCAACTAACAGCCACACAGACAATATTAGGTAAAATGAAAAAGAGCTTTAATTCTAATGTTCATATATTGCTGTATTGTAGTTTAATTGATTTTTACTTCCAGCACCAATCCCACTGAGGTTTTGTAGATGTCCATATGACAAGTGACTTATTAAATATAACTGCTAAACTATGATGATGTTGCACTAAATGGCATTACTTTAATGTGATACCACTTTAATTGAACTGAATGTGATTTTGTGTCGACGACGAAAGTAATAATGAGTCATTTACTGCTACAAAATATAATTTATTTGTAGTTAGTATTTACCCACAGGGATTATCTCATGTTTACAGAACAACAGTGTATTCATATACATATGCTGCTCCAAACCATACTGTATTTTTCTGTTTTCTTTTTATCCATTTGACCAAAGTATGAAATGCATCTTGCAGACATTTTAAACTTGCATATCCCATTACAGTCAACATCTGCTTTCACTGCTGTTGTGAAAAAAATATAGGCACTGTAGTTGTAAGTATAGATTGTAATAAGACGGTCAGTGAATGAGAATTAAAATCCAGTGACTGTATATATGACAAATATAACACTAAATGGGACCATTTCACATAATGAGCACTTGTGCTTTTGAATATTTAAGTACTTCTGTAGTTTCAGTGAAGTAAGATTTTTGAATGGACGACTTTTACTTGTAATGGAGTCATTTTTCATCGTGGTATTACTTACTACCTTTTCTTAGGTAAAAGATTTTAGTACTACTTCCACCGCTGGTGGGGCGTCTGGCTCAAGCAATCTCCAGGTCTCCACAATTTGATTTTCATACTGTCTGAAAATGAATGAAAACCAATGGCTGCTTGAGAGCACACTCCAGATTCTGACTATAGTTTGTAAAATGATCAGCGGTAATGTTAAATATGTGATTGCTATGAAATGAGGCACAATATGCAGTATCACTGGTATGACCTTTAATGTTTCAATTGAAAAAGTCTTCTTTGGATGTGAACAAAATTGTTGTGACTTTTATTCTAACACGATGAATCACAGAATTGACATTACTAGCAGACATAAAAACCAGAAAAATAATGTTCTTTTTACATGAAAATAACCCAACACAACAGTCCGGTCCAGCGCCGCTAACTTCTCTCAGGAGTGTCTTGTAAATATGCCTGACAGCAGCCAAGAAAACCATAATTACCACAAACAATGCAGCAAGGCCGATGGCACGGATAAAGACGAGACAATTCCTCCTAGATAGTTGCATTGCTTTTGAACACCTACTCACTCGACTGCCGGCGCTGCCCCCGTCATGAGTTATTCTGTCTCATTCTTTCTGCAGAGATACTGGCTTTTCATGCATTGATTGAAAGCCTCATTCTCAAAGGAGCTGATGCTGAACGGCTGACAACACTATAGCCAGTAATGGCTTCTGCTTCATAGTGCAGACGGAAAGGTGCTTTCAGTGTCATTCTTCTCTACTCTCGCGTTTGTAGCCCCCCCCCCACAAATTACACCAAGGATCAGTGCCACTGTCTGCTCTTCATTTCCACGTCTACGAGGTCAACCGCTGAGGTATTTTTCCGTGGGCTGCTTTTCAGTTCATGCTGCTATTGAAGTCTTTGATGAATGGAGTACAAGGCCATTCATCACTTCATATCTGCAATTTCAATGAAAAGATGAATATAAGTCACTTGCCTACAGAGCGATGCTCTCAGAGCTCTAAATTGCTTGTTGTGTTCTGTTCCATGTTTACCTTTCCTGGTATGGTACGGTACGGTGTATGTTCAGTGCAGAGAGGCAAACAAACTCCCACAGTCTCGACAAGATTTCGCCTTCTTTAGTTTTCATGGTTGCTGTAGCAGGAAAACAGTTCTACATGGAAAGGTACAATGAAATATTTAACACTGTAGACCGATTCTGTTAGTTTCAAAGTGAATGTAGAGAGCACTGAAGGGAGAACCGCGCAAGCCCACAGAGGCAACATTCTCTGTGCAAGGTTACACTCAGCTCTGCCTTATTTCTAATAGAACAATGTACAAGATTTACATGGTTACATATTATATACAACATAACAATACTAGTCAAATGTTCGGACACATCTTTCTCATTCCCTTGAATGAGAAAGTGTGTCCAAACTTTTGACTGGTACTGTAAGACCCCACAGCATCTGTACATGGCTGGAGATATGAAATACCTGATCTATTTTAGGGACATTTGAGAAGAAAAATATAGGTGTAAACTCATATTCATACTGTATGACTCATTTTTAGACTGAGACAAGAAAACTGTACAAAATACAGAACATACACACCTTTTGATCTGCTTATTTGAAATTGCAGATATCTATTCACATACCTGAATGTTTCAAGGGAAACAGTCCTTGAACAAAGAAAATGTATGTTTTTAAAGCTCAGCATAGGAGCACACATCTCGCTGATTCTGATACCAAACCAAAACGATTCGACTGATTTTCCTTAAAGGATAATTCAAGCACATTGGGTCTCATATGAGCCTGTTTGGCCATCATTCCAATCAGTTATGATTACACTGAATTCACTAAAGCAGAGTCACATGACTTGAACTTGAGTCAGACTTCAGATAATCAAAAAAAAAGACTTCAACTCTTGTGACTTCACTTGGCCTTTTGACTTGCAATGACTAGATTTCCCCTCAATGACCAAGATAAAAAAAAATCAAATGACATTACAGTAGGTGAATGATGTTCGATGATTTTAGGAATCCAAACACAAAGTTAAATCGGGACTTTACTGCCAGACTTGAGATGCTTCTATGTTAGAGTAATTGCTGAGATGACACAAATTTGTGAGTATAATATAATTATTACTGATAGGAATAATGGATGAAACTACAGGCTGCACTTTGAGGCCAACATTTCCCAACAAAAACCCAATGGGTCCACACACAGATTTAGGTTTGGGTGGCAGAACTCATTCAAAACTTACCAAAATTGGCGGCTGATGTAGGAGACCCCAGCGCTTATCTGTCTGGATGTGGGATTCTCTATTAGAATCCACTTTTAGAATATAGCAAAGATTTAACAAGATGAGTATTGTGGTTAAACTGACTAAGCCATTAGCACCTATTATCCCCATAAACTTTCATTATCTAGTGAACATGTTCTCTCCTTTTATTTTAAGTGTGGAAATTAGATTCATTAAGATGAACTCCCTCTTAAAGTATGGCAATATGAGATACTTAACAGATAGTAATAGCATGACCAGAGGCTGGTTTCAGAGGAGTGTGCTTTATTGTAAATAGTGCGCACCATCTAGCCTTCGGTTTCTACTTTACTTGTTGCTATGGAAAGAATTAGTCACAAACACTGAAGGAAAGGCCCAGCAGATAATAGCACAGCCTGCGGAATTCAGTCCATTGTCACAAGGGTTATAAGTGGGGTGACAGTCAGCGTAGTGGACATGTTAACTGGCCTTGCATGTGCCTCTTTGAGACTCCCTTTCACTTCCTTCACCCTATTCCTCACAGCATGACCTCCCCACCTTTCTCAGGTGTCTCGATGGGGGCGAATCTCTAAGGAAAGGCAATTTAGAACAGCATTAACCACAGGCTGGCCTCTGACCCCACACTAGAGCTTTAAGCTTCTGACAGAACAGCCATGCTCGCACTACTGTTGGTCGGCTCGAGTAAAGAAAAGCACGCTGAAACACCAGCACACACACACACACACACACACACACACACACACACACACACACACACAACACCCTGGGGACTCCTTCACCTGCTGACCTCTTACAGAAAAGGAGATTATCACAGGCTGTGTTGTGAATGCTAGAATTCCATGTTGACCTTGCAGCAATACTGCATTGTGCTTGCCATACATTGATAATGACCAATAACTGGTCAGGAGCTGAATTCAGTCAGACAATACAGCTTATAAACTCTTCACTTTTATTCTTTTATTTCACATAATATGAGACAATGTTCCTTATGATGATTTAAAAAAACATTGAGTACTGAGTTTTAGTCAAGTATATTAACTGAGGTCAGGCTGGATTGCTGATTGTAATGTTCATGTCTCTCAGCCAGAAAAGACATCAAGATGTGTAATGACATCATTCTGATTGATAATCAGGTTGCGGTGTCATGTTTAAAAAAGAAAGCAATCATTTTTACTGGAGAAAAATCTCAAGTTTGATAATTATAAACCAAGATCTCAAGGAACGTCTTTTGTCTGTGATTTCAAATTTGATTTACTGATGCCGATCCTTAACAGATGATCTCTGTAAAGGGTCGGTTCTGCTGATTTTTTTTTTTTTTTCAGTGTGTCTATTATGGTTTGACAGAGTCATCATTTTGAGATTAAAGGGTATGAATTTTGATGCAAAAAGGGTTAATTGGTGGTAAAATGAACATCTGTAAAGCAGTTTTCATGTCGTCTCAAAAAAAACCCCCCAAACTTTAAATAATTACGCATCCAGCTATATCTGTGTGTGTCAGTGAGGATATGGTTAAAGTTTAAAAAAATACTTGGCTAAGGGAAATATTGTTTAATATATAATGTGTCACACAGCAGTGAGGTTTAGTTGGGTTTTTGTCCTGTCTCCGTGTTTTGTCTTGTCATTTCCTGTTTTATTTTGAAAAGTAAATCCTGTCATTTCACATCACTTGCCCTTCCTCATGTGTCTGTTTGATTACCCTAAGTGTGTCCACCTGCCTGTTCCATCACCTGTTCCCCATTCCCTCGTCAGTTTTGTCTGTATTTAAGTCTCGGTTTTTTGTTCTGTCGTAGTCGGTTCATTGTTGTTTTTTTTGTCCATGTCCATGTCCATGTCCATGTCCATGTCCATGTCCATGTCCATGTCCATGTCGGATCATGTTTTGGTCAAGTTTTGCCTTGCCTTGCCTAAAGCAAAAATAAAGGCTTTTTTTTCTCTACATCTCATCTCTGCACCTGACCCCTCCTGCCACCTCGCCTCGTTGACATAATGCAGTTAATTACAGGGACCCAAACTCTGGTGTCTTGTAAGAAAGTCAGATGTGCTACCCAACGTCCATCCCCCTACCTTTCACTTCACCGAGATAAATGGTTGACCACTTCCTACATTGGCAGTGAGCGTTGGCTTTAGACATAAATTGTGAGGTACTGAATTGTTCCGTATGGCTATAATTTCTAGGGATACTGGACTGGCCAGACATTACTCCATACGTTATTTACGGTGTTCTATCACAGAGGACAGAGAGGTAGATTAATAGAGAGAGAGGAAGAGTCTGCTTTTCCCTGCACAACCACATTTTTGGCTGGACTACAACAGCGTCTGTCACGTTATTAAGCTTGAATATTTTTTCAGGTGAGAATAGTGCTACCATGTGACATTTACATGAGTAGATAGAATCTGTGCACCGTTGCCAGTGTGACTTCCTGTTAATTTACATGATGCATGGCATCTAGTGTCTTTTCAAAGTAAAGCACTTTGGTGTTCATGGTTAATAAAATTAATATATATAATAAAAATGCAAATGCAAACTTTACAATGGGATAATTCATTCGTTTTTTGGTTGTGGGTCAGTGAAATAATATATAAAACATAAAAAATAAATCTTAACTCAACCCTTCTTATAACAGCACCATGTAGTCTACACCCAAAAATTGCAATGTTTTTTTTGTGTTGTAATTTTTTTTGTATTTTTAATGTTCAACTATGAGTACAGCACCTTGAGTTACAACTACTATTTGAAAAGTGCAACACAAATAATAAACTTAAACTGCTGTGATGTCCATGTCTGATGGTAACCAGGAAGCATACAAATTAAAAGCCCTCTAGTATTTCATACACTGTCCAGCCATATACTGGGTTTGACCTAATCTTCTTTGTAAATAGATGCAAGTGCCATCTTCTTAAATGTGAGAATTTTCTTTGTTTCTTTATGTTTCAGAAAGCAAATTAAAAATCTTTTCTTTAGACTGACTTTTTCCTCTTCAACCACTTCTCTCTGCCTCACTTGAAGATGACTTGCAGAGAAGAAGCGTAGTGTTGCATCATTTACTTACAGCAGTCAAGGCAAAGCCAACATCTGTCCACCCTGGGAACTAAGGTAATAAAATTAGTGCTTTTCTGGAAAAGTGACGTGCCACCAGGGTGTGGGATTTTACAGTAAACAATAGGTGTGTGTGTTTCGATGTGCATCAGACACACAATTCATTTGCCTTGACAAATGAATTACTTGAATCCTATACAAAATGAATGGGGTGAACTTCTTGCTTTTAGTGGGTTTCTACAATGGGAATACAAATATGGTAAAAGCACAAATAGTGTTTTTTTTTTTTTTAACTAAATATTTGTTTCATACATGTTAGTCAGTGGTCTGTCTGCAATGAGATGAAGAGTTTTAGCTCAGTAGTCAGCACCGTCATCTATGATCTGCTAGACTCCAGTTTGAGACCCAATGTAGGGACCTCCTTCTTAAGGTGGTTTATTCATAAACGCTTATTGTAACACTTTAATTTTCTAAAATTGAAAGCATAATCAAAGAAAATAGAGGATTTTTAAGCCTCTCTGTCCTTTAACCTAACCAGACCTTAACCACAGCATTTCAACATCATTATTTTTTAACTGTGATTTGTAGTGGTTTTGATGCATCATATTATGGGCTGTTCTGAAAATGCTCCGATGGGTCATTTCGGAGTGCAGGTATGATCAGCCTATGTGGTCTGGCCCCATTTATCCTAACATATATGTTGTTTTGGGAATCACTGGAATTAAACCTATTTTGTTGTTTCAGTATGAGGACATGTCAACAGAAACATAATAATTCATCATGACGACATGAAAACTAAAACTAGAAAGGATTCTGTAAATTTTTGTAATAACTGACTGATTGAAATATATCCATTGTAACATTTTGGAAAAATAAATATGCATAAAACAACAAAGCCACAGTCAGTGTGGTCTGTAAGAAAATATGTAGTAGCTAACAACTCACACAGATATAGTGGACACTCAGCAGTAAACATGCTAACAGCTATCCCTGTGAGAGGGCATCTCAGGTTGTAGCAGTTCCCCAGGGACAGTACAATGTGGGACAACCAACTCTTTTTTGTGACATCATATGATACAACATGAAAGAAAAGCTTTGTTTGTCTACTTTTTAATTTTTTTTTTTTTTTTTTTTTGGCTCATATGGCTTATAAAACACACATTTCCTTTTCAAATCATAATTTCAATTAAACTAAAGCATAAAAAATGTAATTGTTATAATCTGAACTCTTTAATGTGGAAAACCTGCCTGATGAGAAAAAGATGTGAGAGAGGATGGTGGAGCTGTTAAAAAAAGATTCTTTGTTTTTTCGCACTGTCGTATTACATGTAGTAAACTTCAATTTTTGCATCAGTGAGCACAGCCTGACACAAAACAAGCATAAAACCTCAAACTGGAGCAAAATACCTCCCAGGCAGGGTCAAGCAGAACAATAACTGTTTTTATACACAGCCTTTATGAAGCTGCAATTAGCCTGTTTCCCATGCCTCATTGACCTCACACTGAACCCACTGAGGTCTGTCTGCAGAAACCCCCATTAGTTTCCCATTAAAATGTCATTAGAGCCAAGCCACTGAGCTGTCTCACCTGGGTCACTATCGCTTATCATTTGCAGTAAGAAGAATGTGGAGAGCACTGAAATACTATGGTACTGTTGATGTCATTATAGAATTCTTTGTAGCAACAGTTAACACATACTTTATGAGCTGTATTTGGAGAGAACTTTTCAAAATAAGATTCCAAAGTGCCTCACAGAGCGACATAGGAAAGCAGTTACACAACCAAACCCGTGAATTCTAAAATGTGGAAATATTAATAGTGTCATTAGTATGCACATAATAAATCACCAAGGGCAGTTAAATAAAGAAAAGAAGATAAAAGTATTGAAACATAAGATTCTCCACAATACTGATGTCCTCAGGGACAAAAACTGATAAGCAAGTTCAGTCTGGATTCACAAATGAAAGCACCTCAGGGTTTTAGTCTGGTTCGTAAGGGAATAAAAGAGTAGATGTAGTGTGGTGCTAGTTCAGCATAAACCCTAAGGTTAGCAGTAAAATATTTCAATTCAATTCTACACCGTACCTGTGCAGAGAAACTAAAACATGCAGGGCTGATATGGTCAATCTTTGTTACTGCAGAGGAGAGAGAGCATTCTGACTCAGACAGGAGTAAAAGCAAAGCCAGTCATCTGGGATCAAATAAAGGCAAGGGATGCCTAGGTGAGCAAATTTTCCCACTGACTAATAAACTTGTGACAACACCGGACATTTTTACAGAATAAGATATTCATCAATGATGCTCATCCGTAGAGTGCTTACTTTGATCTTTGAGGTTAGATTTTTATATTAGATCTTCCTCTTATTTAAGAGTTAGTGAGACGGGCTTCAGGTTGCTGCCAGCAGGTCGTCCGCCATGTACAGCCAGGCTACAGCGCACACACAGACGGGGCGAGGCAAAGCAACTCGCCTGGTCTCCCCCAGGTCCCCCGCACTGAAACCTAAAGAGACATGAGAGCAGCTGCTTGCTAACAGCTAGCATTGCGTTTGTTTACAGCAGCAGGACAGAGAACAGATGCCTCAATCTGCTACTTTGCTTTGCTGTCAGTTTAAAATTGTAGGGTCTGTCTTCTAATGAAGTATTGATAACACACTTGATACTTTACAAATTGCAAAAATAGCAAATAGCAAAACTATGGTATTGGCAGTGGGCAAGTCATGTAATTGGTGTATGTCCCAACACTGTGTAACATCAACCACTGTGGCAAGGAAACTGTAGGAAAAGAGTACATTAGTCCCAACTGTGACACATCGGCATACAGGACCGGTTCCTACAGTGGATGTGTGAGTCCTGACTGTGGCTTTTTCTAATGTAATGTGTAACCCAACAAAATAACGCACAGTAGTTAGTGATAATTTACACTGCCGTCTCAAAGTAATGCTAGGTTACTGCTCTAGGTAATAGGATAGTTAGCAGACATGTTAATGTTTAAAGGCTTACTTTAGAATAGACACACAATTCAATGCATTCTGAGAAATCCAAAGCTTTACTGCTTTACCGTAGCTAAGCTATGATTAGAAGTAGGGTTTAGCTAATGGTCAATTACAACACAAATTATCTTATGCTCTTGGTATCTTACATTTTGTATTCTTAGTGCAATCCATGATGAAAATGAACAACAACTTTTTCAGTTTAGTGATGAAACTAACACCCCTATCTTCCTGAAACTAAACTTCATGTGCAAGTTTCCATGTCTCTTGTAATTCATTACTATGAATTATTCATGTAATGTATAGCGTTAATTAGCAATGCATTGCATTGGTGTGAGCAATGCATTTAAATATATATGACAAATCTGTTGTATTATGGTATGTTCTCAGTGGCACTCATCTCTGTCAAGAAGCAGCATGTATAGAAATCACAGCTTCTTTAAGCACAGATCATTCTAATGCTCATTTGGGATCCCCATTGTGTTTGAACAGTATCCCTCAGACTGACTGGCTGAGCTATGAGCTCTATACCAGGGTTGACAATGTGTGACTACTGTATGTACTGTATTTTAAGAAGAGCTTTCATAGTCAATGTTGGCAAACTGTGAAATAAAACAGAGAGGAGTACAGAGTCAGGTCAGTCTCTGAATTCCGGTGTGAGGTTTAATCTTTTGCTTTTGTGTTTGCTTCGAACACATGCACCTTGATCTGGGTTAAGTTGGGTTGACTTGATATGGAGGACAGAGCCAGTGAGGTCAAAGGTGAATCTTTTTCAAAGCAGAGGTGAACAATGCAGGAGTGGTTTTTAGTTCAGCTAATCAATTTGACATGAACTAAAGCAAGAGGAAAATGACTTCAGACACACAAAGACACAGAAAGGGCAAAAGAGTAAATCAAATGCACAATATGGGTTGATACTTGAACAATGAAAATAGATCTGCTAATTTATGATTTAAAGCATCTGCAGACTGGACTGGACAGCTCCGGTGAGCGAGCAGAGCTGTGTTTTGAAGGTTAGGCAGCAGATATTTCAAAGTTGCAGTAAACATCGCAATCTCCTATGCTGAAGGTTCAAAAAGCACCACGATCTTATGGTCTATTTCTGTGATGACAAGTAGCCCAGTTTCCCAGTTCCAGTCCCACTGAAAATGCCTGAATAACGCACTTTGTTGCAGTGATATAATGTTGAACCCACAACTACTAGTGACGATAGTGAAGTGTCCTGAAGCTGTCTCTGACTCTGTTTCTTGTAACTCTTAGAGAGGTCCGGGATTGTTGTTAGAGACTTTAGATGAAATGGAACTGCATCTAAGGTATGCGTTAATCCATACATGGACTGCACTTGATTGTGGCAGCAGCTCGAGTTGGAGCTAGTTTGAATTACTATGTTAAGGTCATGAGATGAATCTGAGAGGCACTGAGATCATGGATCGGGTGGGAAAGAAGAGAAAACATAGTTCTGCTGCATAAAATTGAATTTGGATTAATTTTTCAGAACTTTTCTTTAATCTTTGCAAAATATTGGAGAGTTTAACCTCTTTGGACCTTAAACAGTTATTTATTTGGAGCCGTGTGAGGGGGAAATGTCTCTTTGGTGCAACCACAAACAACTCAACGAAACCCACTTAAGGCTTTATAAAGCTGTTTTACTGTAATAAATGAAGCACAGTCGTGTGTTAAAATCGTGCGCTCTACACCAAGATTTTAATATTTTGGGCAAATGTATATATGTCTTCTTGATTACTAATAATTGGTATCGGCCCTGAAATACATATTGGTCGAGCCCCATACGACAGAGCAACTGAATCAATCCTAGTGAGTGTAATTGTTATTTAATGCAGAGTGCTTTCTGTCGTTAGCCAACATCGGGGTTTGTTTATGCAGGAGCGCGGCATGTTAATCAGCACCGTCTTGATTATGATTGGTGGGGCTGCGGGTAATGCCGCCACAATCACCATTAGCCATTTGCTTTATCATTACCGAGAGGCTTCAAATTGCTTTACTGCGGGATGTTTTGGGAAAAACATCATCAGCCCTGAATGAGGACTAGATTTACCTAGCCCCACAGCAAAAAAAAAACTGCGCTGAGATCTACAACATTATAACTGCAAAAACAGTAATTTTATTTATGTCTTGAATATATTTTACAGTCAACACCATCCAGACTTTTATTTCCCTCTAGATTTGAATTGGAGTCCATAATGGCTGGAAGCAGAAGATATAAATTAAACAAATTCCTGGAGATGTCTGCTTTGCTCATATTAATAGTGGGGAGACCTCTCTTAGCTCCAGGCAGTTATACTCTTGTCTGCTTCGCATTTATTTAAGAGCTTCTTTTCTTAGCTCACATATACTGTACGGTGCTATTGATTGGATGAGTCAAACATATTAGCCCTGATGGATTGCTGTCTTAGTGCTCCACCTGTCACTGGAAATGAGCCGGGTGTCAGTTAGAGAGAGAGAGTGAGAGAGAGAGAGAGAGAGAGAGAGAGAGGCTGCAGCATCAGCTGCTTGTGTTGCTCAGGTCACCTTTAGTTGACTCAGAAAAAAAACCTTGACTCCAAGGACATTTGAGTTTTCAAGGAATCTCTGAAGGAAGAAGGTGGAAATGTCTGCATGAGGTTCACACAATTAATGCAAAAAACAGGAGTAGTGACGGGTTGGGTTTTGCCCCTCAGAATTTTGCAGTTCAATGTTTTACTGACCTTTTGATGTGGCGAAATAATGAAATTCAATTCCTAGTTTTTCAGATTTGAGGTCTAAAAACAGATTTTAGACACAATCTTTGCGCCAGTTGCATATATTAATTCTATGTGTTTTGAATCTGTAGAATATTATGTTTGACAAAATAAGAGCACTTTTTTGTGTTGATGAACACAAGAACATAAAAGAAATGGAGGCACAAAAACTAAACAAAAAAATGCAGCACTTTCAGAGACTTTTCAGAAAAAGTATATAGAAAGAAAAGTGTAAACTATCCTTGGTACAATGTACACATTTAAAATTTGCGGTAGTGTTCCAAAGTTGCCGTTTGATTGAACCTGCATCTTGTATAAAAATGAGTAATGTTCATTAATTCATTTTATGACAAATGACAACATAGTGCACTGTTAATGCTAGCGTATAATCCTGAGTTTGACTACGTCGCACATACACTCTGTTAATGGTCAAACCAAGTCTACACCAGTGGAGTAAATGAGCAACTTCTCCGAAAGACTACAGCCCTTTGTGGACCTGAAGTCAGGACGGTCTGGCTAGGTTGGGTAGGGGGGGTCTTTAAAGAGACAGGAGCTATAATGACCTGTTCAGACAGAGACTGAACTGAGGGGCCGCATAAAGAGTCAGTATGAAATAAATAACCAGTTCTTAAGTAGTAGTAGAGTAGTAGAGCCCCAAATGAAAAATATTGTTCTGTAAATTTGCAGAATATGTCGCTCTCAAGATAAAGAACAAATACTGATTACAAAAGCAAAGTAAAAAGCACCTTGGTGGGCTGGAGACCCTTTACTTCACTGTGTATAGGGTCATATTTTCCTGCTGTAAACACACTTTGAGGATAAACTGACAGACATCTGGATGGAGTGATGACTTGAACGTTTTCATCTGCAATTTAACATTTTCATCCCTCATCCTTCGTCCTTCCACTGACAAACATTCATTCGCGCCATTTCTCTCAGGCTGTCATCATGGTTAGATTCCCTCCATGATGAAGTGCTGGTAAAAGCCATGTCAACTGAATGCTGTAATTTGTCTCGTTCCTCACCAGACAATAAATGGGCTGATTATGGCTTGATTCAGTCCTCCCCAAAACTGAAGAAAAGATGTAGCAAATTGATCTGCTGCAGTGTGTCAACTTGACCCCGAACAGACAGTAAGCTCTGCTGTTTGGATACAGTTTGTGGACTGTTTATTCAGTGTTCTTTCTGAACTATTCAAGGTTGTCCCTGTCATCATGGAGGTTGAAAACTAACTTTTTTTATTTATTTATGGAGGGGAGAGTATTGCCTTTCATACAGACAACTGTTTGTGCCTAAGGCTGTTGATTCTCTAAAGGGTTATTACATTGAGTATTTATCTGGAATAAAATCCTGACCCCCACAAATTGACTTTAAAGCCCGTTGTTACTTCCCATCTCAAAACTCCTGTTGTATGTTGTGAGTTTTGTATGCTTCATGACCTAGATGTTACACGTGAGAGACAGGTAGCCAATCAAACACCTGGCTCCAAGGTCGTGACTCTCTCGATCACGTGTGTAATTCCTGATTTTGTGATGTGTAACAACAAAATTGTTGTTTAAAAACTGCTCTGGTGTGTGGCAAGCATTGTGTGTGTGTGTGTGTGTGTGTACTTGTCTCTATGTGTGGCTGCGCGTTTTAGCTGCTTACGGGTGCACACAGGAGGAGAGGCTATCAGCCTCGTTCCTAATGTCTGAGAGTTTTATTAATCCAAATAGGTGGCACCTTACGCTGAGCCATCACTCAGCTGGCTCTCAGGAAGCTTTCCATTAGGAGGGTGAAATCCCCTCTTGGCCCTCAACTGACATATTAGTTCAATCTACTCTCTCAAGGTCACACCATTTCAACTGGCCTCCAGAGAGACTATGTGACAGCTGCAGTGTCTCTGGAGGCCACGGCGACTGACTGACTGACTAGCACCCAGGCTAGGGTGAAGGAGACGGCAATATCTGGTGTTTATCCATCACCCCAGGGTTGATGAGTTGTATGCCGACTAGATCTGCCATTTTGGACCGTGTCTCAGCCCACGTCGTATCCTGTTCTGTTGCGTAGACTCAACAAGTGGTGACAGCAGGGCACCAACTCTAGATAACTTTTCAGACGTCTGGGAGTGGACCGCTGTAGGATGCTGACCTTTCTATCTATCTTGACTTGATGTTACATAACTATAAACTATTTTGCCAGATAAGGATGCTAATGTCTGACTATTACTTTAATGCCAGTGTTTTCTAAATTCTTTCTTCCTAGTAGTTAAGATACATATAATATTACCGCAGTTTGGTTGGTCATAATTTACGAGGTGTGGAATCATCTGAAGAATGGGGATACAAGGTGGACTCCTACAAATAAATGCAGGATGTCAGTAAAAAAAGTTGAACCTTGATCAACATTTGCTTGACCGTAGTATGATGTCATCTGGCAAGGCCAATCAAAAAGGAAGACGTTCACATATCTGGTAGATTACTTACTTAGATTACTGGTAAATATTTCTACTTCTTACCTCACGATTGTTGGGATGAAGTCAATGCCATCTTCTAATATCTATATACTGTATCGTTGTTTCACTTTGTGCATCCTTTTCTTTATTCTCAGTTGTGGCTCATGGCCATTTTACCAAACGGCAGTTATCCACTTTGTTGTTGTAAGCCGAAATTTGAAATGAGCACTCAAATTACAGCAGTCTCGAGGCTCTCTGATAATTCTGCTATTTCTGAATTATGTCATTATTTATTGTATGTTAAAAAGTAAAGTCTAGTGTTATACCAAACACACCATCTGACTGTGAATTCCTATAGACACTGTGTCATCATCCTGCTCTGTATTTAGCTTTGAAGGACTTTTGAGTATAAATATTGCAGGACCAAGGTGTCAGACATGTTTTATACCAGGTCAAGTTTTGTTTGACACTTGAAACAAATCCTCTCAGATTGGGCCGGTGTAATCTTACCTCCTGGTATGACATAAAGACAGCTAACTTAACCTCTGACCTCAGATTCAGGCAGCTCGTATTGGCACTGACAGCTGAGCAGATACAGCAGATATATGAAACAGATAGTAAACATAACAAGAGATATAGCCCCATAACCAAGGTTTCATTTACTGCTTTGTTGCTTTAGTGGCTGGATGGTGTGTGTGACAGTACAGCACAAATCTGAAGTCTACTTCACTTTAAGTAAAAAAAATGATATTTTATCCTATTACAACAATATTATTTCAAAAGTCAACATTACTTTTTATCTTTAACACTCATTGCTGCTGTAGGGCAACAGAAAACCTTTTGACCCTCTGATTCATCCTAGTAGCTTATTGTCTATCATCTCATACACTATATGTAGATGGAGTATTAGGTCAACATTTTGGAAATTAAAAATTATGAGAGTAAAATTGTAATTCATGAGTGAAATGATGGTATATTTTGGTAATAAAGTAGTAATTCCACAAGAAAAATGTTAAAAGTAGTTATTCTTATCACATCCTTTTCAGAATTTCTTGTAAAATTGTGATTCACTTTTCTTGAAATATTGTGACCTTTTTCTTAAAATTACAATTTTATTCTCATGACATTGCAGTTTCCCAACACTGGTCCCATATTTTTCCCTTATATACATCAACATGCATTATGGTGTGTTAGTTTTCCTTAAAATGGGCTTGTGGCCAGATACGTTTTTTTTTATCTTTCTTTGTCAGTCTTTATTTATAATTGCCACATTTTTTTTTACTTTGCATTGCATATGTAAATGTGGATTTCACTTGCAGCATATTGTTTTTTTTACATATTGCCAGAGGTTGGCAGTTTGTATTCAGCCTGCTTTTTAAGGGAAAATAATGCTTAATGACGGGAATTAAATTTTGTTTTAAGTGGTGGATGATGTCAATAATTTGAAAACACATCCACTGACATTCACATGAAATGGATACAGAGATGGTTTCGTGAAAGGCCTGTGAGTGGACAGCTAGGGTTATATAGATAGTGAGGAAATAAACAAAAATCTGTCAGGCTTTTCTAAAGTCCATCACTGTAGTTCCTCAGGGCTGGTGGATCAAAATCTCCAAACCCATACAGATAAATCTCCGTGTTGCTAGATATGGGGCTGGATTAAACTACCAGGAGCCCCCAGGACAAAAATGAGCCATAGGGCAATAGTGGCTAGATACTATTAAGGATAAAGGAGAAAATGTTTTTTTTTTATTGTAAAATTGTGTAAACTGACCTTTTTAAAAGTTGAAGGACTGAAACATTTAATTATCTTTTATTATCTATTAATTATCTTTTAATTTCAGGAATTTAACCTAAACAGTAAAAGGTTATTTTATTATAGTCGTTACCTGATATTACTATGTATAATTGGTTTCATATGGTGATCTATCTGTTGACTTGACTACCTGTAGAATTGACTAAAAACCTTGTCACCGTCACTTTGTGCATTTCAATCTCATACACTGACATGGCTGATGTTGCAAGATATACATTGTACCAAACTTCTGCATTTCTGTCATAGATATATTACCAAATGGGTGGCTGGACACAGGCCCAGGGGCCTGAGGAGCCCTCCTTTATACATATGAAGAGCCGTTTCCTCATGATAGTGAGTACTACTTAGCCCGTGAAAACAGTTAGATAATGTTTTTTGCGGCTCTACTCAAGGGGCATCACTTGAGTGATTTCAGAGCAGACTTGGAGACTAAAAAAACTCAGTCTGTATTACAAACTCAAGATGTGGAGTATGAAAGACATTGATGTTTACCAGGCAGGGAGGGTTTAATGAAGAGAGGCTATTAAGTTGCCATATTGGAGTTGAATTATCTTTGGAGCTTGACATATACAAAAGTCAGGATATCTGGGCCTCTGCTCTTCCATTTTGAGGCCCCCAAAATATGTGAGTGTATTACTAAATGTGCATGTCTATAGCCTCTCTTGGAACACTCGAAAATTAAAGTACTCAGTCAAACCTAGTGATGTCCTGATCTGTACTGGAAGGCTTTAACACTGAGTATGGATACTTCTATCTTACTACTTAGATACTTACTTACTATATAAGTAATTGTTTTTATTATATTGTTAATTTAGGATACAATAAGTTGACATTTAAATAAGTAAAGTCATTATTTTGAATATGTTTGACAGCTGAGTAGCTCTGCTTTTAGAAAATATAACAAACTGCAACACAGGTTTCATATAACACGTTGTATAGTACTTAAAATCTGTGGAAAGGGAGTGTCAATGTGGATCTGTTGTGGCAGAAAGCTTTGGAAAGGAATGAGACAAACTCTCTTTACCTCCAGCAACATCAAAATGCCGATGTCCAGGTACAGTTTTCAAGGTAGGAGGGAGGCCTTTTAGGCATCTGTGCTCAAAGGCCTATTTTCTCATGATTCTTTCTTGCTGTCGATCCTCCAGAAAGCCGGTAAATATTATATATTGAAAAGAGATGTAGATTCATCTCATCAAATCATTCCCCAAACTGCTTAGTGCTTACTATTAAGTCCTCATCACTCTAGTGTAGCCTAAAAGGCTAGATGCAGAGAGCACCTTGTGATTTAATGGAACAAAAATTGGAGTCAAGAGGGGCTCTGCCTCTCCCTGAAGATTTCAGGTTCAATATTGCTTAAGGGAATACTGGTCAGTCCAAATCCCTGCAGGTCCCTTGGGGCACCCTCAGCGAATAGGTTGGGCTAGATTAATGAGCTTTAAAGCGGATCTTCGACTTGTGGCAGTGTTTGACTTTTTGAGCGGAGTGTGACCAGCGGACTCTCCCCTGAGACCTCCAGTCGGCTCAGTGCACTCTTTAATTAAAGGGAATCATTGCACAGTGGACGGATCCAGAGGGCTTTACTTAATACCTTAAACACAGCTCAATAACACTGGCTGGATTTCAAACAGAGCTCCTGATATGGCTCCATGGAAAGTCTCCATGTGGGACAAACAGGGATGTGTGGAAGTCTTGTCACAACAGTGCCATATATTTTCGTGCCTGAATTTCAAAACTTAAAAATGTAAGAGTTAGTTGTGAAATACAAAATCATTTTTTAAATCATTATTTTAAAATGGATATGATTGGTAATTTTTTTCAAACTTAAATGACCTATGTTCACACTTTCCTGACTAGCGACCTCTTGTGGTTATGGAAATGATGATTGTCCTCTCTGAAGCAAACACGGATGTAGTGTGACATTGTTATAGTGCTGCAAAACCTCTTGGTGAGGTGGTCAGGCATAACGGATTAGCATAACCCTAACCCCTAAGTTTTTTTGTACTATGATCACAATCTTTTCCTAACTGGAACCAGGTAGTTTTATTTGCCTAAATCTAACCAAAACGTACAGAAAACTAGAGATTATTGCAAATCAGGTTTTATTTTTGTTGATCTGACCATCAGTTCTAGCAGTTAGAATACTATACTCATTCTAGTAACTGCTGAGATCTCATAATGCAGCAACATCACTAAAACAAACCCAGAGGTTAGTTAAACTTATTAGGAGGATAAAATGAAGGTGAACCATCAAACTACAACCCTCAACCATAAACCACCTGTCACAGTTTACAGACAGACTTTCTTGTTAAACTATGTCATGCTGTATATGCTCATAGTTTTCCTGTGTAATGAGTGGTAACTAGCAACATAATGAATGCTTTCACTTTTGGTTTTTATCTCCAAATAAAGTGGTAGCCAATTTGGATAAACCATCACCTTTTTTTATAACTTGTCTGATCTTCTGAACTCTCATGTTGCTTGGACATGTTTGTGACAATGTCCTGCATTCTATGTGAATGCATTGTTATCATCACTGAAATGAAAGGCATGAAAATAAAACTAAAGTTGTAATAAATCCTGATTTCCTTCCTTCCTATCATTTGGGAAGGAACTGACTGACAATGTTATCCTTCTGATTAACACCAGATTAGAGATCGCTCATGGATTATTTTAAGGGACAATGAAAAACAACCTATTTTGTAAGTTAGCATAGAGAACATCTAGTTTTTATTCCAAAATTGCTTTCAAAACCATTTATTGGTCTGATTGTGCTCTGGTGTGTAAGCCAATTTTGTGTCTGAGCACCCAAACTTCTGTCATATTTCAATCATTGACAATATGATTGCTGCTGCAAAAGCCATTAATTCATTCCCCCCGGCATGTGCTGGAGATCCAGCGGTTGACTCAAAGCTTTGGTCAGTGACTTGTGACAGGCTGAGGAAGGCGGGTTAGTCTGTTGAAAACTCAGCAGGATTAAGTAGCTGCAGTGGGGTAAGAGTGCCATAACACAGCAGCCCCTCCAGAAGTAGCTAGCTCTGCTAATCCCAATGCAACAAGGAAATGCCAGAATACATACAGTGCTTTGATCTAAGCAGCCTGCACCGAAGACATGCTAGATAAACTACTATTCTGACATTCTCCAAATCCCTGCAACATTATCTTTTAGCAAGCATAATCCGATATGAGCTCATGAACAGTAGGGCTCAATATGACATCTGTAGAGATATCACACATCTGCTTCCATTTTGATTCGTACTGTAACCTCAAACAAAACCATACTACCAATGTACATTTGTGCATGTTTTGTGATATGGCTTAAGGTGAGATTTTGTCAGTTTACAACAAGGATTTAAGCAAAATGCCTAGAAGGTGGGATCTACAGTGTGGGAAGAAAGCGTTCCCACCCCCAATCCCATGTAAGATGCCGACCTAGCTTCAAAACTATGAATCTTCATTCAGAATTAAGTCCCTATACCTGTATATAATTCTTAAACCAGCTCTGTACCCCTACACTCCTTTAGGAATTATGTTGATATGGAATGATTCTGTACTTCATGATTGTGTCCAGTGTCATGTGCAGATATTACAAAATGAAATTATTTGAAAAACATTGTCATCGAACATCTTCCAGGGTATAACAGAACTATACTATATTACTATTCCTCTCTAGTGATAGGGTTACTTCAACCCATAAAGTTGACAAAAATGTTGTGAGAAATCCATAATTTATGGTATTGCTTGCTACCTGCAGCCCACCATTCCCAAGTGATCTAAACACAACACCACCAGAGCTGCTAACCTTTTATCACCTCACATCTACTGACCAATCACTGCTCTCTGTTCCATGCTGTTTCAATTGTTGCCCCTGACCAACGAATAATTCACCCTTCAGTGTCAAGTACTCTGCTTCTTTTAGAATTTTTAAGGCCTGACTGTATATGCTTTTGAATCTACATTAATATCATCATGACTAGACAACTTTTTACATTATCTTTATATTCTTTACATTCTATTCAATATGTCCTTTTACATTTCTACATCTAACTGTTCATTTGTTCTTTTAAACCTTTCTAAATGGACTCTGGTTTTTAAATGTGTTCCAGAGCTCTCTGCTGCACAAGTAGAAGAACAGCTCTGCTGACTTGAGCACTCTATTGAATTGAAGGTGAGGATGGTAAATGTAGCATTTTCTTTGCAATGTTAAAATTCAAACCCAGTCAGAAATAAGTGTGTCCATTGGACATTAACATGTTGCTAACTTAAATTCACCAAGAGACATGTTTGGAAATAACCTGCACAGCTGATCAGTCTGTTTAAATAGCAAATGAGAAAAGATTTAGGACTTAAACAACTTACAGAATCTATATATGCAACTTTTTAAGGAAATCAGCTAGGCGGTAAATTGCCCTCCTTATCAGTTGATAATCCTTTATTTTGGTCCCAGGCTAATGGTTTTGCAGCAGCTAGAGGTTACTGCATATCATTAAGGATCTAGACCTACACCATTGACTTCAATTCTCTTTCAATTAAATATAAATCCCCATTTGCTGCTTTCTAAAGATAAACAATAACCTGGCCTGCTCCATGACAGGAATGGTCTAATTGTTGACAGAGATGATGAACCATGTATTCCAATATTTATGGAATAGACCACTAGTCATGATGATGATGCTTTTGTGTCCTGTCTTCCATCTACCTGCAAATAATATTGTGTTTATATGAAATGATGCCACAATCCTGTCTAAATAGATTCTGATTCATATTTAGGATAGATGATATATGGTTGAGAAGTACCAAATTATATGTTTTTGTAGTTGCTTAAGACACAAATGTCTCCCGGGAGGAAATCTGCCCACACCATTCGGCCAAATCCTCCATCTGTCCCTTTGCCATCCCATGTAAACTTGCCAGATCTGCCACTGAATGCCTGAATGCTGGTGAAGCTAGAATAAATTATCAAGGTAACTACTGCTGAAGGTCAACTACTCACATTGCTGTTCATGATGTGAATACTTTTGCAAAGTCAATTATGGCTTTAAGGAATTAGAGCATCCAAGTACATATTCATCAGATTAACAAGCACATTCATCAGAAAGACCAATTTGAGAGCTTTCTGTTTTGACTTCTTCTTTCTTTGCAAAACACTTTGTAACAATGTTTAAAATGGTCGTATGTTATGATGAGGTTATCATTTCTATTTTTATTACTGTCTCTGGAGTACCTCAGCACATACACTACAAGATATCAGCTGTCTATCAGTGTGGCTTGTGTGTATGGTATTTGTTCTTGGATATTCCATAGATGAAGTTTGATTTTCTGAATTGTTCAATTCTTGGCCATCAATAAATTATGTCTGTGTTACTCAGTAATTCACAGTTGCATTACTTGTTGACTCTGTAATCAGCATGTAGAAATAAAAGAACAAGACAGTGTGTTTAACATTGGATTGTCTAAGAGTGTCTGAAAGCCTCTTGGGCTGCATGCAGCCACTTTTGTAACTTCTGACAAACATGGCCACTTTACACAGTGACTGGCCTGGTGTGATAGTAGGCAGGGTTTGAACTTGTTTTTTTTATTCTTCAAACTCCAACTTCTGTCACTTTTCATGTGTACAGCTGAGTGCAATACTGTCAATGCCCTTGGTGAAAGATCGTCTCAAAGTGTGTGCTGTTATCCCTGTTTGTTCATTGCGTTGAGACCATTAAGTCCTAGCAAAGGCATACATCTCTTGGAGAGACATCAGGGAGGCAGTGGGATTTAGCCAGAAGGAGGCCATGATGGCAGGCTTTTCATCTCGCCTTCAAGTATGGTCATTTGGAGCTGGTATAAAAACTGGTTTGCTTTTAGGCATAGTTGGATTTTGCTTTGTTCAAGCCAGTTTGTTTTAAGCATACTGAACTCTTTACTAATCATAAGCAGCCAGCTAAGGCCCCCTCTTCCTCACATTGAAGCCGAGGTGTCCAACAAAACCTAGGTGATTTCTCAAAATAGGCTTACCAGTGTTAGCTAGCCATTAAGGGGACATAAGGCACCTTTGGAGTTATCAGAAGGCATACTCTTTTGCTTTTGGTGGAGGCTACCTGCCTCTCCGAACCTTCAGCTGCTGCACCAAGCTAACATGTCCCACCAGTCTGGCTACTGAACAGCCAACCATTCCATCCAATACCTGGCTTCACACTGAAGACTGAAAGCCAATCTGTCAGCTCAACACAATTTCTTTTAAGTTAAAAGATTATTGAAAAATCAGCAGGCTGATTAATAAACCTTCTTGCTGTAGAACCTCTAAAGGACAGTTGCGTTTTCTTCTTCTTCAATGTTTACCTTCTATAGCACAAGTAGACAAGCTAATCAAAAACTGTACTACTGAGACCTTAGGCAGTGTCCGTTGATCACATGACCATCACCTTACAGGTTGTAGTGGTCCAACAAGAGGCTGCAGTGGTACAGTCACTTATTGAAGTACACACTGAAGTGCAGTTTAATGGTAGCTTATAAAAAACCTGAACAAACTGTGTGGTAAGTGAATATTGAATCTTTGTTGAATGACACTGTCAAAGTAATAAAGCGTTACTAGTTCTACTTCTACTGAATAGTAACTGTGATGTAATAACAGAATTTCAGATTGTAATCCCTTACAGTACTTGTTACTGAAAAAATGTAGAAGCCTGTAACAGGTTTCTCCATAATGTGTTACAGATCAACACATTGCTCTTGTTGTCTCTGTCCTCACTCACCATCCAAAGCTCCATCCATTCCAGCTTAGCTAAATAGCCTTCTCTCCCTGTTCAGTGGCCATAGAAAATTTGACCCTCCAGCAAAGTCTGCAGGAAAATATTTGGCTTTTGACCACATCTACAACGTCTTCAGTCTACCTAGTTTTCATTAATATTCTCCACCTGTACACAGGGATGTGTGGGAGATTTGCAGTACCTAGCCTTGGAGGATAATACTGAAATCCCATTAAGCCTCTTGTGTTTACTGAGACAAAACAGCAGCCTTACTTAACACCTCTCCTGTCTGAACTGGTGTTTCCTGTATAGCTGTGAAAAGATACGGAACTGTTGATTTCCTGCGAGCTGCAAGGCCCTTTCTCTGCTGTGATAGAGAAATCAAATTCAATTCCAACTTTTCTCCTCACACCATAGATATGAAATTGTATTTTTGGAAACATTTCTCCCTCATATTTATATTGCATTATAAGGGCATTAATAAGAAATGTCTCAAGGCTTGTCAAGGTGTAATGCACTCGTCATGCTTTGACATATCAGCATATCAGCACATTATTAAGCATGGTCATCAGGCATTGTGGCTGCCCTTTTAATGTAAGTGCTCATATAATACATTATAAATAAAGCAGTCATAAAACCTGTTACCATGTAGTCACCATACTATTTGGTAGATTTTCCATGCTGGAAGTGCTCATGCTGCAGTATTCTGTTTGCTTCAGCCTGTTCTCTCTAAATTTGAAATGACTGAAATGAGCTCAAATGTCTTAAAATGCTGGTCCATGTAGGAAAGGTGAGAGAAATATAATTCCCCAGCAAGAAATTAGGTGGAGGAGAATATTGGATAGGTGCATGAAATATGGTGCGTATGTGACTGAGGGTGTGGGGGTTGGGGTGTTTGGAAGGGTGGATACACTTATTTTCAGCTCCAATGGGTCAAGGTTAAATTCCAAATTTATGCAAGTACATATTCTGTTGTGACTGCATTTCTCATTTCTCTGAATTTTCTAATTTTTACTGAGTTTTAACCAATATCCAAAACATTAACCCTGGTCTCAGCTAAATGCTTTTAACCCTTTCATGCATAGTGGTCACTACAGTGGACAGCTATTCAAAAGCTGTTTTCTTATATATGCATGGTTTTTTTTAGGTATAGTTACACATCAACCACCCTAATGGACTTTAGTGTGTCATCCCATACACTGCCATGCATTGGTTAGCCTTTGTAAGTGCAATAAAAATTTCTCAAAACCAAGATGGCCGCCAGCTGGCCGGAAACACTCAGTCACTCAGGAATATCTTGCCAATCCTTCTATGGTAGTTGACCCTTGCAGGTAAAAAAAAAATTGTAACATCAAGTAACAACTTTTAATTTAACAATACAATTGTTAAAATTTCCAAGTATCGATTTTATGTAGGGAGAAAATAACAATTAATCATCTGTCCACTGTGTTGGACATCATGCATCACTGACATCATTTCAACTACAATTATACTGTTACTGCAACTTTGTTGTTCTTGAAACTACTTCATCTGCAGTAACTTTTTTTTAGCTCTAAATCAATTGATTTATGTTATTATACTGTAACTTGCAGTTTTGAGGGGGCTACCCAGCATGCATGCTGCTTTGGGTCCCATGTGGGGCCACTGTGGGTATAAAATGAGCCCATTGTGGGCCCCGTTACCGATGTGAAATGTGGAGAATGTGTGGGTCCCAAACTGTGGGGCCCAGGTGGTGTCTCACTTCGGGGTGTACTATGGGCACACTGTGGGCCCACAATAACTCCCAGTGGGACAGCCCACACTTTGGGCTGGGTATGGGCTGTCCCACTGGGGCACCACCTCCGCGCCACAGTTTGGGGGCCATACGTACCCCGAATTTCACATCTGTAACAGGGCCCACAGTGGGCTCATTTTATTGGGTACATGGGTCCCAAAGGAACATATTTGCTCCATAAGGATATTGAGGGAGCTGAGGAAGCCAAGGATGCCGAGGATGCTGAGGTTGCCTAGGTTGCTGGGGGTCCACATGACATTTCAAGTCATGTGGAGCTCATGTGCTAATAAATGCAGTAAAACAAAGGGGAGAGGCTGCGGAGTCAGGAACAAGATTCAGTGTTTTGCATTGCACTGAACAGTATTAGAATGTGTTAAAACATTATTTTAACAACTTTGAAAATATATATCATTTTATAGTTTTCAAATAATATATGATTTTATTAATTTGTTTGTTAAATACATAGTACTTCAGTTGAAACCTCAAATGCATGCTGTCCAACTGGGTGGACGTGTGAAAAACTGCATATTTTAAAAAAGTTCAATATTTCTTTTCATTCCTTAAGAGGAGTAAAAATACTTAGGAAAAAAATCCTGACTGAGTTTATCATAATTCATGCATGAAAGGGTTAATGCTGATCCTACCATACCCACATTTTCTACTTGCCTCAAGTTAACCAGTACCCACCTTCCCTTTGAAAACAAAATGCAACTATCTAATTGGACAGAACAAATGGAACATTAATGCTTTTGCTAATCTTTAAGCTTTATGGCTAAGACCTGCTAAAATGTAAATTTTCCTCATTACATTTGACAGCAATCTCTTATCAATTAGACTTCTTGGCACTCAAGGGTCTGTTTTAAAACAGACTTAAAAAGGTGAACCTATTGTTCAATGATTTCAGTCATTTGTGTTCACAGTACTGCAAATGTTTTATTAAGACAATGTTACTTGCCAGTACACGAAGCATTGAGTCTTTTATGTTCTGGAATGAAATGAGGAGGTTGAGATGTTGGGGTGAGGTGCAGCATGTGCTACCTTCATGCAGGACACTGGAGTCCAGATCAAAAGATATTATTAACCATGTATAGCCTCCCACTTTTGTTGGGATGTTTTTGTAGAGTTTGTTTTATGGAGAAAGTTGGTAACAGAACTCAGAACTAAAATGTCCCAAATTTCACTAATATATGTAATGATGGGGATAGGTTTAGTTTACAGGGAGTCTGTTAGCAAGAAATCTCAGCTATATAGATTCACTGAACTAGCTGGTTTTTACTACTGGTCTGGAGGCTAATTTATCAACATAGCTTAGCAACTATATATCTATTATTTAAAATATAATTTGGAATAGTCAGCTGGTTACAAAATACACCATATCATGGACAAACTGGATTGATGTATATGATTTATTAGACCGCATACAGGCATTTGATGGTATGAAAACTAACCTTGGGTCCATCTGAAAATCCTGTATAAATAAAAAATAAAATAAAATGCGGGAGCTGAGCACTTATGTGCTGCTGGGAAACAAATGATGGAAAATGAGCATTTAGTCTTGAAATTGTCATTTCAATATATTCACTGATAAACCTTTTGATTTTATTGACCTTTCCTCTACCACCAATGTGATCTTTGATTTCCCCTTCTCATTATTTCATCAAATGAATTTATTCACAGACCATTAACATTCACCTACCCTTTTATGTTAAATTCAAGAACTATAGCAATAAAATCAAAACAGTTGGAAGGTGACTGGAACTACATCCAGACAAACTGAAGTGTTGTGAAGTTTAGATTTTTGCTGATGGCCGTAGGCAAACCTAGATGTGATTATTTCAGAGTTTTTAAACCTATTTGGCTCTGGGGGCATATTTGTGGAGTTACCATGGATGGACTCTTGTCTGTAAAGAAAGCCAGGAGTGTTTCAGGGCTCACAGCAGAGCAAGAGCTCGAAGTCACTATACTGATGTGTTCGGGCAGCTAGAAATGCATGCAGGCTTTAGATGAGCAAGCAGTGTGTGTGGTGCCTGCCCAACCAGAATACCAAGCCTGGTCTGGATGTCTGAACCTGTCATTCAGGTGACTAATGAAGCTCCAAGCACAGCTTGTGGCACAGAGCCCAGCTGAAGGAATGAGATGATATTGGATTATCATGTCTTAGAAATAGATGGCTCAAAAATATGACAGAATGCAGACACCATGCATTTAACTTTCCTGGTCATAGCAGTTGTGGAATCAAAATACTTAACTGTGCAAGTGAATGTTTTCTCTTCACTGTACGAGTGTTGCTGAGGTAGGGTGAGCAAATGGAGATGTCTTCGAGATGGGCAGGTGATGGAGTGGAGGAGCCCAGCGTGGCCCATCACTCACAGTAATGCCTCCATTACCTCGGTGTGAGTGCTGTGTGTGTGTGTGTGTGTATGTGTGTAAAGCTGTAAGTGTGCCTTATTCTAAAATAGACATGCTCCACGTAGCCTGGAAGGCAGCACCACAGCCAGACATTACACCTTATTCAATTCTTATATGTTAACTTTCTGGTTGTTGCCTTTTTAAAAGACAGCACCTCCATTCATAGGCCTGTTTCAGTTAAAGGTACAAACTAAATTATGATGATCAGTGAGAAATTAAAATCCCAAAAGACAAGAGAGAAAAATAGTTCAGCATACTGTGATTTGAATTTTTGCTTCACAGCAAAATTGTATATGACTCTCGTGCTTTTCTGACTATTTAACCTTTTGCCACATCTTGTACATCTCTGCCATTCAAAGATTGATGATGACATTGGTTGGTTGTTTTTTCCAGATAAAGATATCTAAACAGCTGTTGGCCAGATTTTTCTTCTAGTACCTTTTGGTGAATTTTGAAATTTAATGAATAGAATGTTATGAAATGACATGAAATATATGCCCTCCAGGCAATATTTTTCATTTAAGACACTATAATGCAGATTTTATGCCAGCACATTTTACTTCCTCAAATGTTACAATCTCTAATGCATATGTGGTATACCCTCCTCGTTTCTTGGATTTACCAGGTTTTCTGTTGTTATTAGTTAGTATGTTTGTTTTTTTTTGTCCAAATCAATCATGTATGCCGTTGGCCTTCAAGTGGCAATGTCAGTGATTTTCATTTACAGTTTGAAATGTTTAGTATATTGAGGATGTTGCAGATGGTGAAAAACCTGAGCTTGTTAACTAGCATGACATGCATAACTACATTTACTGATAACATGATTTAGCTCTAAGAGACTGGTTTCATCCTCATTTGAGGTCAGCTTGTAAAGCTAAAAATCTCATTCATTATCTTCATAATGACACTTTACTAGCATGCTCGATCAGTTTGAAGCCATTGAAGGAAATATCCATATTTATCTATGTCTCATGGAAAACAACATACTCTCCTAGAACAATCTATGTTTTTAGTTAGTATGTTTTTGTTTCCTGTTGTTTTGTAAGGTGGAGCATTATATAGTCTGTGGTATACTTATACACTCTTGAAAGAAGTGGAGATAGAGTTGTGAACTTTGTAGTGTACTGATTACTTGGATACCATTGGTTGTTGCTAGACTGACAGTTTGCAGTTGGTCAATAGGACAAAGTTATGGATCAGAAAGTTGCTGCTGTGTCCAAGTCCTCAAGTGTAAAGGTTATAAGGTATTTTCATTGTTTCATTCACTGTGACAGAGAGCAGAGACAGAAGGTTTACAGTGGAAATGGCTTTGCTAGAAGTGTGTTAGTGGAAAAGAGCCAGCATCAAAAACTTACAAGAGGCCAATCACAGTTTCTGCAATGCTTACATGGTATCTCTGTATCTACTGTAGTCTTACATTTTTGAGGAGGTGCTTGTTGGCTAACTACATCACAGCGCCTTAACACAGAAGTATAAATCTAAATCCAGTTTTATACTAACATTTCCACTTGTATACAATATATTGCACAAAAAAAGATTGTCTGCAATGATATTTATATTTTCATGCTCTCAAGGGGAAGACTTTTTATCAGGATGTTTTTAGATTGTCTGGTGTAATGAGCATTTAAGCAGGAGCCAACAGGACCTCAGAGTGTCCTTTTAGCCTTGTTGTATGACTTTCTCCCTTGAATAAGGTCAGGTCAGAAAAAAAAAAACAACACTTTTGAGTATTAAGTGTAACCAGGTCACCTTAAATGCAAAGATGGAAAACCTTCTAAATTAGAAGCTAGAGTTGAATCATTGTACTGTAGTTAGAGCTGTCTTTGTTTTTTGAGTCTAAAATATCCCAACAGATTCTTTGTATGAGTTTCACATCACTGTAGGTCATCTCTCGGTCAGGTTATCTCTCCAAATCAATCAGCTTATCAACTCACATGTCCCCTCTCTCTGTTTGATCTGAAGAGTTCTCCAGTGCATGACAGAGTGTGATCTAGATCACACAACACTGTGGATTCTGATTGTGTTCCATTTTATTTGAAGACAATCATAAGAAAATATTTTGGTCTGAAGCTTTTCAGTTCTTGTGAGCTCATTGTGACTTTGTGCATTAATGTGTCCTTTCTTTTTGTAGCCGGTCCTATTTTTCAGCTCAGGAATATTGAGTAAAAAAAAAAAAAATTCAGCTACTCGATCTAAGTTTATATATATATATATATATATATATATATATATATATATATATATATATATATATATATATATATATATATATATATATATATATAAATATGAAGGAGACAGAGCTGTTTTTCCTTGCAGGTGTCACCTTGTCTTCTAAGGCTTCATAAAAATCTGCTTTGCTGATGCTGCAATCTGAATTATTTATTCAGCCTGTAACTAATCTACTGTTCTTCCCCTTTCACATTGTGATGTACCTCTGCCCTTCTCCTGTGACTTGTCATTGAAGAGAAGGACCGCTTGTTTTCATAGTTTGCATTTCACATTCCCACTGAGCAGCTTTTAAAAAAACCCTAAAACTCCAGTGTAGACATGAAAAACATATTATGTATTATGTTAACTTATGTTAACAGTGTTAAGCCTAGTTTCATGCTTTTGCTGTATTAATACTGTATTTTTTAAGTTTTAAATAATGTCCTTGGGCAGGGGGATGTTGTCAAGCACAATGATAAACCGACATGTTGTTGATAGTCACAGTAGTGTTATGGCTCAATGTTATGTATACCTATGGATGAGTTTCTTTTTACACAGAAAAAAATGGAAGAGAACAAAAGACCTTCACTAATATCCACATGAGTGTTCACCCTGTTCATTGGTAAGATGTATTTATGACAAGAGTAGGGATGTTAATTGGTTAATTTTGTTTTCAATAACCAGTAACTAACCAGGTCATTTTTTAAGAAACGTTCTGATCTAGCTTTTGTTTGGGATCAGGCTTAAGGTACTAAACTCTTTCAGTCCCTTGGCCTCTACCACACTGACTGCCAACATATCGGTCTCAATCATTCAACATACCAACTGGGTGATGGCTTAATAACAAAGTAACACCTACATTGCTATTACTGAAAGCCATGACATCTGGTGTAAATATTATATAACACAGTCTACAGTGGATGCTGTTTGCATTTCCCGTTAACTGAGTCTTTGACTTTAGTTTGGTTCATGACAAGGAAAACTAATTGCCTTATTTATTTATTTATTTATTTATTTTGAACTAGTGCAGCGCCCATTTAAAACACAGCTGTTCAGAACAGGCCGATTGCATATTACTTCTCAATAACCACATATATACATCAATTAACAAACCCATCAATGAAAACGATTAAGATTTAATAAATGAAATGGTTTCCATCCAGACAGAGACTTCACCATGGAGACTAAATGGAGGTTGTACAGTAGAAGCAGTTTACAGTGTTCTATTGGTTGATTCTGCCAATCAAATGCGTCTGCGCTCTTATTGGTTAGTTTTACTGCCTCCACCTCTGTTTTTTTTCTCCTGTATGTGCTCATTCTTCTCTCTCAGGCAGTTTAAGTGAGTGGGGAGGGTGCGCGCCTTTGTCCTGCTCAGCAAGTCAGAGCCCAGAATCCCCACCCTGCTGTGATGTGACGGTGTTTATATCAAACAGTCCCTGCTGCACTCAGACATGGAGCTGAGCTGCTTGCTGTGTTCTTGTTTATTTAAAGTTTATTCATATTAAACATGTCGTGTGTCCAAATTGCACCAAAAAAAAGCATCTGTTTCCACAGTAAATCACCAGGGTCACCATGACCACCAAATCAGTATGAAACTTTAGACATGCTGGATCAATGAATAATGAAGTTATCTCTTTCACTCGTGATGTTATTGCTCTCACTGATGGAACATAATTTCCTATAATATTAGAGGTTATATGTTAATATTTCTGAGCGAGCAGGATTGAGCAGCATCACTGAATGCTGTTGAACCAAGATACAAATATATGTTTAAAATTTTAAAATCTAGAGATGGTAGTGGATTAAAATGGAGGCTCTGCCTTTTATTTACCTCTTGCTATGGTGAATCATATTATCGAAGCTCCATTGATGATGGCTTTTTTAATTCGTCATGCACACGTTTAACTCAGAGTGAACATATCAGAGTTGATTGAGCTGACTCTGATCAGCTGTTCTGGAACTGAAAACATCTCTCAGGGTTCAGGGTTAAGCTCAGAGTTTGTTAACCCTGCTTTCTGAAATATATTGCCGTTGAGTGTTCGATGGTCATTTATTTGTGCTTTAGAATGTAACTGCCACGAAACAATCAGCAAATGACATTGTATTTCTGTTATTCACAGGCTTTTGCTCTCTCAGAGAAAACTTTCCACTGCTGTCTCTCTGTGTCTCACTCATGCTCTCAGCTCACTTGCCCATCTCTCTCTTTTTTTCACTTGTTTCTCCTAAAATGAGTCAGGAAACAGCCAACAACAACAAAGAATAACTTTTAACATTGTCAAACAAAGAGGCAGGGTTGTACAGCTCTGAGCCCAGAAGCCCTGTCCCGCTGCTGCAGAGCAGAGCAGCTGATCACTTGTTTATTCAGAGTTTAAGTTTATGAATATTAATTGTGCCACATGTCCATCTTTGACATTGCACTCCCTTTAATCCATAGCCACACACCCGCCAAGTGTGGAGTTGATCAGATGAATGGTTCAAGAGATACGCAGATGACATACAGACATATAGACAGAGATTCCTTGCTTTTGTAGATAGATTTGATATGGTCATTTGGTTCCCCCAACAGGCCAAATTGTCCAACATTTCATCATCTAATGACAGATGATGATGAAATTTTTGAGCAAATTCATGCTCCCAAGAGGATGAACCTTTTTTCATTAGAATTTAGCCTGTGTACCTTTAGGGCTGTAGAAAGAGCAATATTTGAGTATGGGAAGTCACTCTTGACCTGGAATAATAATATAAGTATCTATGTGTAACAAAGCAATCAAAGCTAAAAAGTCTACACTCTGGCTTTTCTGAGCTCTCTATCACAACTCACGGTCTTCAGCAAAATTGGCAATATGTTGTTTGTTCAGTCCAACATTGATATATTATGGGATGTAATAAGGAGCTGCAAGTGCAACTTTACACTTTTAGACTTGTTTTATTTTTTGATTTGTTGGATCCGATCCCAGCATGCATTGAAATTCCATGAACATTCAGTCTCCAGTCTACTTAAGTGTTGGCAGCAAGCAATAAATAGCAAAAACTTTGTTTGAGCCTGTACACAGTCTGAAGGTAACAGGAATCAAACCTGAAACATTCAGAACTGTGTACTGCTGCTTATGGATGGTGTATTTGACAGATTATTAAATGTGACCTCTTGCTGTAAATGAAAAAGAAGCCAAGGCCAAGCCAAAGAACATGAATTAACCCATGCCAAATGTGGAAAAAGAATTTCTGGGTTATTCCTCTGAAAATATTTAGTGGTTTAGCTTTTTCTCATGGACACCAAATGTTCAATCTTATTCTTTCCCCCCCATGCTCGTAAAGGGAGCAATAGAAATAGATGGACAAACTAACAGTATATAGCTTCATACATTATGCAAGATAAATCACACCTTAAACCCTTTCAGTGTCATACCTAAGAACCCAAATTCAAGTTGACAACACTACTTTTGCCACAGTAAATTCCTGTTCCTCACAGTGAGATAGAAACAAAGTTGAAATGATCAGAGTTCAAAGATACCTCTTCACTCAAGTAGTCTATGCAGAGTGCTATGAAGAGTGTCTACAGTGCAATGTCATCAGTGTCAATCCATTTGAAGCTGGTATACAATTGATTTTTTGTTACTTCACTAATCTACTATCACTAATTTATTAGTGAAAAGTTTTGTTGCATAAAAAGCACAGAAAGTAGGACATAATCATCCTGGTGGATAGCAGAATCTCTTATATCAGTTTTACTGTGATGACCTCTAAATGTTAAATCTCAGCAACTCAGGTATTATATTAAACCTTGACTTTCCCATTATTATATCCATCAGTCTGATGTTTCTAGTCATATTCAGCACTCTGTTGTGTCAGCAACACTGTGAGGCAGCACTGTCTACATTTCCGGCCATTGCTGATTGTGAAAAAGTAAAATATTTGACTTTGTAGTAGGGTGGGCCCAAGTACAAATATTTTATTTGTAATTACTTGGCAAAGCACAAATAGTGGGTGAATATTTATTTCATACAAATATTTAAAAAAAAATCAAGGAGAAAAAAAAACATGTCATATACTAGAGTGCATGTCGGTTACATCGCTATCAGCAGGTCTCAACTAGGAGAGTCACATCCACCTGTTACATGACGCACATTTCCTAATTGAGACATCACTCTTGGAGTTGGGGGTGATCCCCAGAGATAAAGCTCAGCTACTGGCACAACAGTCAACAGTTTAAATCTGTTCCCTTTTGGATTCTGGGTGAGTTTTGAATAATTTGGCAATTATGGTGCTGTATTTTGTTCCCACTTACCCATTGATTCATGCCTCTTACTGGCTTCTTCTGTGACTAAGTAACATTATCACTTGACAAGTCACAATCATTTGTCTGTACTTTCCAAAACCGTTACACATCATTGTTAAAAAAAAATAACTGGATTAGGTGTAGGGAAACGTCATCATTTGGGTTAAAATGACCATTTTCTTATGGTTACTGGACCATCATGGTGACATTAACAATAATATCAATCCACCCTTACCTCCTCCCTACATGGACTTTGTTGCTCTATTTCTTATTTCCTAAAATCATCCACCATCATCCACAGAGAAAAACCAACATCTCAGAAATAAAGTTTAAATAATTAAACCATTAACCCCAAACTGGCATGATCCTTAGCACTTTGGAGATTTGGATTAGTTTGCTTATTTGTAATGTGCTGTGTTGGTCTTAATGCTGTGTCAGAGGTTTTAGTTATAAAGATGTCTCATGTGATGAGTTTAAATATGGACCTGAAATAAATATAATAGGGTTGGCATCTTCATTATACTAATATCAATACTGGATTTCATAGACTCATACAAGTTGAAGCTTACCATTGATGACACCACCACCTCCCTCTGAAGAGCTTCGTCTAAAGCACTAACAAACAGCAGGGCTTTTTGCTTTGTTAAAAGCCTTGTCATATATTTCTTGTTTGTCTCAGCACTGCCCTGCGAGTCACGTGAGTCATCTGAGATCCATTCTTGTGAGTTTGTTTAAGGGGCCTTCTTTTCAGTCAGACAGGAAACGGAGGTCGAGGACCTGCACCTGAACAGTCTGCCAACTGCCAATCAGCTGCTGCAAGCCAGTGCTATGCACAAACAAGCTTATTGAATTAATGTTCAAAAGCAGAGCAGGCCCCGAGCTCGGTAATTATAAATCAAGAGTAATCAGCGGAACATAATTGATTTGGTAATTGTGTTTGCTTTCTTGAGCTAGACCCAAAACTTTGCTGGCATGAATTAAGGACGTTGTCATTGCAGTTGGAGCACTGCAGTGTTATGTTGTGTGAATGTAAAATGCCTGCTGCTAGTTTGTTTCAGTCAAGTGAGATACAGACCAGTTACAATAATACAAGAAACGTCTGTCTGTTTTATTGGGGTACGAAATGATAAAAGGTCTTACCAAAGTTACCACTACATATACACTCACATAACCTGTTCACAATGACTGGCTTCTCATTATTTTAGAGGTACTTCACTTCAAAATGGATATATAAAACATCAAACTGTGTGTCTGTCAGTATTTTTGAGTAACATTGACATATCATCACCTTTTTAAATTGTTGTGTTGAGCTTGCTAGAAAAACAATTGCTTATTTCTAACATTATCATTCATTTGGAGCCATGTTTCTGGGCTCTCCACCAACTCCTGAGGGAAATATCTGGCTCTTTAGCTGCTAAATGCTCCACTATGTTCACCAGCTGATCTACAGCTAACTGTGTCTGTTTGCCATTTGGTGCTGAGCAGGTAGTGTACAGCGGGTCTTTAGAGCTTTTTCTCTGTACAAGTTGTCAGCACTGGCGCAGTTGTCACATTCACCATCTCGCCTTCCTCTCAAAGCTTTTGTTTCAGCTCTACTTCTTCACTGTCTGATTAAACCACCATGCAACTGTTGAGAGAAATGTATCCACACAGACCACAGCAGGGTTACCCGACTCTGCTTTCCCTTCTTGTTATCTCCACCCGGTGTGGCTGCCTGTCGCAGCAAGATGAGGGACTCGAGGGGGCAAGATTGCATGCCCATCTCTGATTGAATCAGCAGTTGTCTCCTGTCAGTTATCTCTGTGTGTTGGAGAAATCGTCAGGTAGTGCTGCTCGGGTTTTCGTCTGCCGCCCTGATAAGACAGACAGGAAGCAGCACACTTGATCCTGCTGCTGACGAGTTCCTCTTAGACAAAAGGCAAACGAAGCCTCTCTCCCTCCCCTTCCGTGCTCCTGATAATTCAAAAGCAATTTCCACATGTTGCCCACTCTTTCCGCCTAATTCAAATATTTGAATTATTCTGGTCACTGCACTGATATGCAGATTACTTGGTAGGAGAGTATTTTAATCACGCCATAGTGAGATACTCCTTCTTTTTATTCCACTTCTAAACAAACTCCTCTAATTGCTTTACTGTTGGAGATGATAGTTAAATTCACCCCTAAACATACAACCGGCTTGCTTGTTTGTTTTTCTCTGAGATTAATCCCTGTGGCTATCCTTCTCTCACACTTCAGTGATTAAAAATTGCACTTGGGAAATCAAGGATCGCCTTGATTCTGGCTGGTGGAACAAGAAGGGGAACCTTGTAAGACATCAGGGTATGGCTTATTTTCCCGCTGAGTGCCCATGTTGCCGCCAGTGTCCCTTTCTATCTTAAGTTCAAAGGTCTTTACAGTGCCAGTGTTTCATCTGGGCTCCCTCCTCTCTCTGAGTCACTGGATGTTGACGGTCCTTTCCGTTCCACTCCACTGACTTCACTCAAATTTCACACTTGTCAGGTTGCCTGATTCCTCAAACAGCTACAAGCACATCTCAGTGTAAATCCCTCTGCCGTTCCCTCTGTGTTTTGATGGCTTCAGGTTGAAGCTAAAGTGGTCACAACTGGTCCTATTCCTACTCATCTTTTTTTAAATAACCACATCTCTCTTACAGTAATTAAGGAAAGCTGCAGTATGAAATGACGAAGAGACACATATGGTCACTGTGGGGTTTATTTGTTGAGGTGATAGCTTCAAACCTGCAGCTCTGGTCATCATTCCAATCACTCACTATTTTATTGACCAAGCCCATTTCTGAGATCTGGGGATACACAGCCTGTCGATGCATTCAGACATGCAACTACAAAGAGACCAAGCAGCATTATGTCTGTCATTTTCAATGAAAAGCAGCTACACAAGGAGGCATCAAACAGAGCAACAACCAAGCGATAAGGTCAGTTTAACTTTATGCAAAATGTCCACAGTGCATCACCTCTGACAAAACAGAGAGACTGTGCTTTGACTGTACCAGTAAAAGGAAAACATTATTCTTCAGCATTATTCAGTTATTCTTAAAAATGCCTAAAATAACATGTGTTTATGTCTACTGACAAGAATGTCTAGTGACCAACTAGTGGTGAAACATTGTGGGAAGGAGGCTGGGTAGATGACACAAAATATATGATCAACATCGGTTTTCCACTATGTCCTTGGGCAAGATACTTAACCCCAAATTGCTCCTGATGGATGTGTCATCAGTGTGTGAATGTGTATGAATGATCAGATTTCCTCTGATGGGCAGGTTGGGACCTTGCATGGGTAGTACCCATTCAGTGTATGAATGTGTGTGAATGGGTGAACGTGATATATAGGGTAAAAGTGCTTTGAGTGGTTGGAAGACTAGAAAGGAGTTATACAAGTACAGTCCATTTACCATTTACCAATTACAATATGTAATTCTACTGTAATATGGATGAAACTATAAACATAAGTTTACATTTAAAGGACTCAACAGACTCAGACTGTCTGATGTCAGCAGGGAGATTATTACATAAAAAGGGGGCCTGATAGGAAAAGGCTGCCTGCTGACTTCTTTTTAACTTTGGGGACACACAGGAGCCCTACATTTTGAGAGTGAAGAGCTACAGATGGAAAATAAGGTTTAAGGAGATCAGACAGGTATGAGGGTACATGCCCATTTAGGATTTTATAAGTCAGCACAAGCACCTTAAAGTCTGATTTAACATGGATAGGAAGCCAGTGAAGGGTGTCTAGAATTGGTATGATATGGTCAAATTTTCTTGATTTAGTTAAGATTCTAGCTACAGCATTTTAAACCATCTGAAGACTTGTAGTACTAGTAGGTGGGAGACCACATTACAGTAATCAAGTCTGGACGATAAAAAGATACGTATTAGAGTCTCTATGTCAGCCATGGACAGATAAGACCAAATTTTACCTGTTAGGTTAAGGCCAGTTTAGACCAAAGATCCATGACGAGACAAGTTGAAACTTGCAACTACTTGTAATGCGCCAGTCTGCCATGTTCTGAAACATGCCAGTTTATACCAGTGCTATGAGACGAGACAGTGTAGAAAAAGAAAGAGAAATTACAGACTGGTCAGTAGAGCCCCTGGATCAAGGTGCAGTTTCTTAAGTAGAAGTTGAACCGTAGCCATCTTAACACCTCTGGGTACAATGCCAGTGGTAAGTGATAAATTAACAATATCTAACATTATGGGTCCCAGAAAAGGCCAGAGGTCTTTAAAAAGTTGCTGATAAAGGGGTCAAATAGGCAAGTATTTGGTTCAGAAGGCTGTAAGGCTGATACAGAGCCTGAGGAAGGTTGTACATCTAATTCTCAAAATGTAGCTACCTAATAAATTGACCAAATGTGTTGGCTGTGTAAGAAGGGTTTATTTTATTTTTTTTTGTTAGCGGCATGGCTTTAGGGATGGCATTCTGACTGCAACAACTATTCGATGGATTTTGTATAGATAGTCCCAAGAAGATGAATCCTAATGGTGTTGGTGATCCCCTGACTCTCTCTAAGCACCAGTAGTATTTTTGGTTTAGAGCTACATGACTGGACAACTATGGATTGATGATGACATTTTGTTTTTATTGAAATATCTCAATAACATTTGGACAGATCGCCATGGAATTTGGTGCAGACATCCATAGTACCCAGAAGATGTAACACACTCTTTTCGAATTACCTTTACTCTCAGCTTTATATTCAGTAACATGTTTCATAATTAAATAGCCACCACAATTTGATTTTGCATTTTTGCATTTTTTAAAATTATTTTTGACACAAATTTTCCAGATGAAGCATGCACATTTAGTTAATTTTGTATTGTTAACACACAATTTCTGTAGGTACTAATATTTTCTATCTTTCAAGAGATGCCTGGCCTCCATAATGTAAAAGACTGATGCACCTAGGCCCTGGACTATACAAACCTCCTGCAACAACAAGGGGGTTTGGGAAGAGTCTGTGTATTTTGTGGTTAATTTTTGTATTGACTTATTGTGTTTAGATTTTGCTTAGTTAATACTGAATTAGAAGTAAATTTCATATATAGTCTTTGATTCAGTAGTTGGCTTTTGTCCACTCCTTGTGTTAAAAATGGTAAAATGGTCTGGTCAGCCAGTAGACATAGTAAGTTCCCCTCATGTATCATCAATTAGGTCACTTTTTGTCTCTGTTGAGGTCAGTTAAGTTATTCAGTTCAGTTTGCTGTATTTTGAGTTCAGTTTTCTTCTATTGACCTCTTTTAGCGTCCAATTTAGTTATTAATCAAGATTGCTTTGTTTCTTTTTCTGTATTTTTGGGGTAAATAAAAACCCACTTTTTGAAATGACAGAAACCTGTGTCCTGTGCTCTACTGTTTAATCCCTTACAGCCATCAACAGGTCAAAATATCAATTTGTCCAGTATTTTGGTTTATGACCAAATACTTGCAACACTCTTGACATTCCCATCAGCCTCAGCTATACCTTGTGCTTAGTGCTAATTAGAAACTGTTATCTTGCTTACACACTAAATTTGATGAAAGATGGTGAACATTATACCCATATAAGATATTGATGTTTAACATCTACATGCTATATGTGTATAATGCAGAGATTCTTGGCTGAAAATGAAAGGTGATTTTGCTGTCACGACTCTCTGACTTTGGAACAGTGTCTCTTACAGTCTCAGTGAAGTCATAGCATTACACATTTTCCTTTAATGACATTTATATGTTTTACATGTCGCTTTCTCTATCCACTTATTCTTTCTTTTCCATCTATTTGAATCTTTGATTCAAAAATCTGCTCATGTACATATGCAGTATCTCAATATGCTACTGTGTACTGATCGAATTGACAGTTTCAGTGTCTCATAGCTTACATGGTGTTTCAGAGATACCATTCTGCTTGAAAAGCTTGGAAAAAATCCACTCTAGTCCAGCACTATCAGTAGGGGTGAAACCTTAATGCATATAGCATTATGTGTGTTATATTGTCTAAGATCTAATTTTATAGTGTGTATCAGTGAAGATGTATTGTGAGCACCACATGGCAGACAATGTTGAGCTCACTGGACAGAGATAATGGTGATAACCACATGTCGGTCAAAAGCCTCACACCATTCTGAAATGGTTCAAATGTTGCTGGTTGCTCTCTAAATCTCCCTCTATCTTTGTCCCCCCCCGCCCCCATTTCCTTCATCCAGCCCTCTGCCACTTCGAGATGGCTCTCCTCTCGACCAGTTGGAGTGGAGAGGCCCATCTGTGGGCTTATCTTGCTCCGCCGGAGAGCAGTAAACACTCATTTTTGTGGCTGTCAGTTTGGTGAAGACGAGCAGCCATGTGGAACACAGCGCAGCATCAGCAGCATTCCCAGCAGTGGAAATAGAGCTGGTTTCAAGGCTGCGAGAGCCTCTCTTTTCCTCTTTTCTCTCTCCTCCCAGGGAACAATGTTATTGCTTCTAAACCTGCCACATATTGATTTAGAGGTTATGCTTTGTGTGATTCGCTATTTCTCTCTCCTTTTCGAGAGCACGTCTATATGTGTTCTGCTCATGTGCAGACACATTACTGTGTTGTTTTCTTATTGCTGTTGGTGTTCAAAAATAACTATAGACATGTAGTAGGCCTATGTACAAACATACTGTAGGTAGAATATCACCTTCAAGACATCACAACTGAATCAATAGAAAGAAAAATTAATTAGATTCAGATTTTTTTTTAATATAAAGAAAAAAAAACCCATATTCATTTATTCAGAAACCGAGTGAATTTCAGATTATACATGTTATTTGCTTGGTACTCATTTTGTAGTGCTCATTACTTAGAAGGACTGAGGCTGATCTGCTGAATAATCATGTTCAGCAGATCAAGTGTTTACTCCCATTTTTTCCTTTTCACTCTGTATGAGTAGAATCTTGTTTCACTACCAGAGGATCCTGTTTACAGTAAACACTACATCTTTTAGTGTCATAAGATTAAAATATATATATATATTTTTTACTCCTTTTAAAAACGAGTCAAAGGGAAAATAATGCGCTTTAACCATATATTTAAATTTTTGTTTTAAATATGGTCATCTAAAAACTGCAGTGTTTTCATCGCAAAGCACATATGGCAACTAATAACACATATCACAATATCACAGACATTGTGATAAACTTCTTTATTGTTTCCAGAGCCAGCTCGAGCCTTTCTGTGCTTGTATAAGCAGAACCACCTGGCTCCGTTGCTCTTTAGTGTTATCACAAGTGATACTAAAAGGCAACACTATTGACTGTAGGAATGTTCTGTGCTGAAACCAACACACATTTTACTGAAGCCTGTTTTCCCTGTGAAAATGTGCAAATAGAACAACAATGAAATACATTTTTTAAATAGACCTTGCTGTAGAACTTTTGCAGATATATATTGCTCAGTGCCATTGTGCTGGGGTGGTGACAAACTTCTTAAGTGAAGAATATCTCTAAACCTATGACCCTGAAATTATTGTCAGTTTTTGAGAGATGAACTGACAATGTTATACTCATAAAGAATGGTGTTATATTATATCAAACCCCGTTTTTTATAGTACATATGACTTGTATTTGCTTTCTTTAACTGTCTTGCTGTATAATCATTTGTGAATTCTTAGCAGAGTCCGCTGTTTATTCATAGGATTCAAAATGTGAATCCATTCATAATATGTATATATATAAATATTCATATGATACTTGCACATACTGGACGTAATACAGAAAACAAAAGCAGGACTCAACAAAATGTTTGAGTGTCATGCAATGTGGACGACAATATTCAATTATGAGCTAAAATGTGACTTGCTGAAGGTTGGTTTTGTTGGCTGCTCTGTAAACAGATACACCACCTACATTTGTGTTCATTAGCAGCGGTGCATTTTTAGTATCAACTGGTGATGTTAATGCAATGATTTGGTGGCGCTAAGAATAGTTCATCATATCAATTCCAGGAGCCTAACGTGCAGTTTTGAGCAAACTAGGTTTGAAACTGGTTGGCAAATGTTGCTCATTACACACTCAGTACGTTATCCTGTCACTGTGTGTGTGTTTGTTACCCTGTGATACGAATCCCAGAGTAACATATTTAGTGCTAATGAGGTCATGGGTCTTCACATTGCTGTGAATTTTCACAGTCTGGTCATTTACCATCAACATGTTTGCATAAATATGTCTGAAAATGTTTTTTTTTTATTTTCTGTTGAAAAATGTCAGCTGTTAACTCAAAGTCCACTTACTATCTTTTTCTGGGGCTTTCACTCACAACTCATGGCCTTTATGGCACTTTGAGTTAAGAATAATTTGTCAAACTACTATTTCCCAAGTTCAGCTATGAATCATTATTACATGTTATAATTCATATTTTTATTTTGCACAGGAGAATTGAAATTTCAGTTCAACTCACAACATATTTAATGTTGTGAGTTGCTCCTTTGGTCTGTCCCTTGGTTTCTGAGTGTGTATTCAACTTCCAGCAAGGATGTAAAATGATTTGCTCCGAATCTGACAGCCTTGTAAACAGGTATATCATATACCGTATCATGTCATATCATATCTAATTACCTACACTACAGGAGTTCACATGCTTTCAGTTGTTGACTTACAAAAATGCAGGGAATAAAACTCTTTATTGTCTGTGTCACTGGACTGTCAACATCCCAATCCCATTCACTGGCTCAAAACCAGTTAACTAATCTGTGTATCCACTCCCCACTCATTGGGTTTCAGCCAGATTGTGATCAGAAAACACTCATGCAGGTGAATCACTCAGTAACATATAGGCTTTGATGATTCCAAGCCCACGGGTCCTCTGAAGGACCCCATTTCAGCTGCTAATGGTACAGAGAAATGGGTTTCAGGCATAGCAGATAGTATCTTTGTGTTTTTGTCTGTGAGAGATGAAAGGAGGCCAGGCTCCATATACAGTATGTGGCTGTGAAGATTGCGACTCGCTGCCTTTCTCATCTTCACCCCATTCTACAGAATTAATGACAGCAGCTCTATCATGCTATGGACCGGAGGGTGGAGAGACAGTGGGGGTTGTGAATGAAAGAAGGGGGATTACTGTATTGAATCCCCCAAATGGAATTCTGTTCCTTTTTTTTTTTTTGGAATAACTTGGAGGGTTTTCTCTCTCTGTACACTGTTATGTCCTTCGCTTCCCTCTGTCTCCAAACTCTCTCCTCCCAAATCCTTCTCCTTTTGTTCTCAAGATTGTTTTTGCGTTTGCATTTTTTAAATTATTTTACAGCAGACAGTGGGAAGTGGCAGGAGAGATAGGAGAAGGAAGAGGACACAACAGTCGAGGTCTCAGTCCAGATTCACACTGACATTCAAACAGGCTTTGAAGTTGTTTGTTGTTGGTGTGCTTTGTGAATATGGTATAGTTTAAGGAGCAGTGTAGCGAGAATGGATCTATATGCTGACTAGTATTTCAGTCACTAGACAGCTTACAGAACTTTGTATTTGGCTGCATTAGAATTTATTGAAATCACTTATCAGTTTTTTTATTGTTAGTGTGGATGTAGTCAGATGCCATTCCTGTTGTAAAATAATATAGAGAGAGAATAATAAAATACATTTAAATATATTTTTTTTAAATTTAAAATTATATTTCATAATATATCTCAAAAACATCTGAGGTATGCTTTGACATAATTTCACTCAAGTGTCCTTGAGTGATCTTCAGTAAGATGTCAAATCCCTTCCAGCTCCAGTTGTGCTTTTCTGTAGCTTACCTCCCCATACAAGATGGAGGTCACTTATATGAAAGGACCCTCACAGAAATGGAGTAGCCCACAATGTGGAGTCTAGTACTCACTGTGTTCACTGCTGTTGAAGAGACTCCAGACTTCACTCTTGGAATTTGAATCATCATGTTCTCTGGAGAGATATTTCCCAGTAGTACTATTGATCATCTTTCCCTGTGGGTTAACCACATGGAAAACAGCATGGGCCATATAAGGGTTAAATGTGGGTTAAATAAACCAGGGCTTTTTTGTGGGTAAAAGGAGATATGGTGCTGGGCGGGTTGCTTCAATTAGGTTGATGAAAACACTCTGAATGAACCAAAACAGTAAAGTTGCAGACCACAAAACCAAAACACAACCAAAAGAAGCTAAAATGTCCTGTAGAGCTGCAGAGTTAGTGATAATGCTCTGTGGGTTCAGCACTATGAGCGACTCCTACTTTTTTCTATTTTTGATATAAAAATATGAATCAGTGCAGCTTTAAATTAGATCAATAATTTGAGGAGCACCAGAATGTTCAATATTAACTGACCTGTCCATCAAAATCACCATCAAAATTCTGTCCTCATTATGAGTCAAATAATATAATTTAATCAATATAATAAAAATAAATGCATCATCAATATATATATATAATAAATGCAAATATTGATGTAAATTGAGATCAGATTTGCAAAGCAGATTTGTAGTTTTAGCCTGTTAAGACTAAGATTGTCTGGCACAACTTTTATTTTCAGGTTTCCATTTTTGCTATTTGGCACCTACCCAGTAATAGAATAAGTACAAAGGTTTTACTTGACAGAATGCCACTTTACTGGCTGGCTGGGAATACAATTTGACAATCTACATTTTTCTTTTTTGAGTTTGATCTTCTATGGTATCAATTATCTGTTTGTGTGTCCACTTAAATTACAATAGACAGAGATTTGATAGAAATCCAACTCCATATATACACATTGAAGCACAGGAGTTTGATTAATTAATGGAATTTATCAGGTGCAATGAGCATGTTTTTTAATATAAGTCTTTATTAGCCTGGTTCCAGACCCCTGAATCGCCATCCCTATATCCAATTTCTTCAACGATTCTCATTGGTCTGGCGCTACGCTCACTGACGGCTGTTTCCCCCACTTGTAAACCCAACTGACCAATCACCTGCCAAGAGACATCCATTAAAAACAGTGGCACAAAAGTAGCCACAAAAATGTTAGCAAGTGTGGAATAAGTTGATAGAGCTGTACAGAATGTTGTTAACTTGCAGAAATAAAACCCCTTAAAATTGCACTAATCAATATTTCTATTAAACAATTGCTAAATAACTTGAGTATGTGCAATGTGACCAAAAAAAAACAAAAAACACTCACAGTAACAAATGCACAAAAAAAAAGTCCATAATATTCAGCTTGTGAAGTTCTGTCCCCAACTGGGCAAAAAACAAAAACAAAACAAAACTGATGAACCTTCAACCTTAAGGTATTTTTGCATTTACAAGCTTACTAGTGCAGTGCCCGTTCAAAATGTGCCTGTTAGGAACAGGCTAATTTCTCAATATCTAATAAGAGTTGCGCCCTTCCCCTTAACGCCTTCTCATACAGATGCTCCCTAAACAACTGGCATGCAGGCTATTGGTAGATGCTAGTTCATCGATGTTCCCTAAACACCTCACATGCAGGCTCTCAGTAGATGCCTCAATTTAATAATGCTCCCTAAACACCTCAAACGCTGAAGTTGATCAGATGAACTGTAGTGCCTGTTCAAAACATGCCTGAGACATCCTGCACTATGCCTTAAACATACATACAAAGTTCTTAGTAGTTCTCTACATTTTTTTTCAATTCATTCTCTATAGTAGTTCTTATCACTATGGATGTAATCCCTCCTCCGACCACATTATGGGTTGCAATGGCAGGCTGGAGCTGTCTGTATTTCTGCTCGTTGAATCCATGTGCAGAAGAAGAAGCAAAAGCAACATTGTTTATGCGTTTTTTTTATATTTCTGAATTTGCCTGAGACATCCAGCACTAAGTCTTGCCAAGTTTTGTTCACAGCACGTGGTTAAATAATAGAGCTTAAGTCTCTTAAACGTTTTTAAGTCATTGACAGTATGGATGTAATCTCACCTCTGACCACAATGTGGGTTGCAATGGCAGATTAGTGCTGTCCATATTTCTGCTCATTAACTTAAAGGGTGGAAGAAGCAAATCAACATTGCAGAAGTAATGTTGTTTGAGGTATGCATATTTTTGAATGTGCTTGAGACATTGAGCACTAAGTCTTTAAAGTACATGCCAAGTTTCATTCACAGTAACATTACACAGAGTTTAAGTCTCTTAAACGTTTTTCCACCTCCGACCACAGTGTGGGTTGCAGTGGCCGAAAAAGTTGCAAATCAATGCATTTTTCAGTAGGCTATTCAGGAAGCCATCATTTTTCATGTGAGTGGTACTATACATGCTCTAGGAGACTTTTAATGGAAAAAAAACAAAAAATGTAAATTCAAATTTTGCAATTTTTTTGTCTTCATGTTCAGACGTTTTCAATCCATCAGAAATATCCATTTATAAATGGACCATGGAACCATGTTGATGAGACATTCTGAGCTTCGGTAATGTCAAAAATGTGTTGATGGAGCCAAAAGAACAAAATACAGAAAGCCCATATTTACTGATTTTGATCACTGATTGTTTTGCTGATTGTAATTGTTCTGTATCAGACAGCATGATTACTATATCTACTGATCTCGAGTTGCGATTTCAGTTTTTGTTGTTTACGGATGATACATTTTCTCAGCACGTGGTTTACACACAGGCACAGATGTAGCTGTAAAAAAGACGGAGTTACTTTTAATGGCGAAAAAGTCAGCAATATGATGATTATGAACCCATGTTATCATTAACATTCTTTTCTATGATATCATAATGGATTTACTTATGTTGATCCATTACAGATGGCGGAGAAACGACAGTCTTTGTAAAGAGTGGATTGTACTGAATTTGACAGTGTGTGTTTGATATCTGTGCGTTCTGGTTTGACAGATTTATGATTTTGAGAGTAAAGGGTCCAAATTTTGACATAAACTGTCTCTCTCTGGCACAAATTATTAATGCTACTATACAATAAGACATACTTTATTGTCTCCATAAGGATATAAAAGTTATATAAGGGATATAAACGGTCACATGTTCTGCAATTGTTATAAAAGACTACTGCTTCCAGCAATGGCTACCATAACTTCTATGTCTACTGAAAATGATGTAGGTGGGGTATATACAATATGTGATGTACCACTGATTGTGTAGGGCAACACAACATAAAGACATGACTATAATACATATTTACTGACTTGTCCTTGCACTTAGCCACGGGCTAAGGCACAGAAGTGGAATCCTTGCACCTTTATTTGATACTATTTTACTATTTGGATTTATACGACCAAGGAAACCTTCAATCCAATCTCAGTTCCTGAGGATGATGGCCATTAGAGTGATGCCACTCCAATATTCATGACTACAACAATGAAAGTCTGTCTTGTATGGGCTGTGATGAGTTTACTGTGTGTGTGTGTGTGTGTGTGTGTGTGTGTGTGTGTGTGGTATGTGTGAGTTTAGTAATCCATCATGTTTGCCCGGTAGAAAGCAGCCAAGGTGGTGAAGTGCTTGATCTTCCCCAAAGCTGCCAGCTGCTGATAGGTCCCATCTCAGCATTACCACCCCCCATATTTCTTCATCTAATTGGATTGCAGCTTGTCAGTGTCTCATTTGTATACGGCCACTACCTCCTCCACATTTACAGGTTTCTGCCACTGATTACTTAGCTGGAGGCTTCCCGACACAGCCTAAGTAATGACTTTGCTTCCTAATTTTTCCTATCCATTCATATTTGTCTCTCTCTCTTGCCTTGTCCTCTATCTCAGGCTCTGTCTGTATCTATCTACCTTTCCTCTTCCTGCTGGTTGTTTTCTCTCGCAACCTGTCTCTCTTTCTCGTCCTCTCTCCATCTCCTCCAGCCTCTGATGAAGTCAAATTGTCTCTGTCCATCTTCCACTGAGGCTTCACACTGTTTTTTTTTTGTGGCAGTTTGTCAGTAGGGAACATCTTGTTCAGTTATGCTACTGGATCTCAGGACTGATGGAGACAGTAGGTGGACAGATCCAAGGTGACAGATGGACTGTAGCTGCTGGACACTGGCAGTACAGTGCAGTGGAGCTGACAGACTGGCAGCAGGTTCTGTGCAGCCCACCAGACAGTCTGAGTGAGGGGGAGTTTACATCACAAGGCCGGATCAGAAGTTTGACGAATATGAACTCATTGAGAGCTGTCAAACCACAGTCAGGATAAATGTTTCTGTCAGTGGTGATGTTTGGTGTGTGCAGTAACTTAGTAACCAGTTGTTGTCAAAGAAAACATAACTGTCCTGTTAACCTACATGGCAGTTTCAGAGAAACACTGATCATTGTAACCATCCTCAAATGAATGACTTACATTCATTCTCATCACAACATAATGTTTTGATGTCGGATGTTAAACACAGTCGAAAGGTTTTAAACTGTAAATCAGGATACAAGATAGGTGAATGGAATTATGTTAGTTAGTTATGTTATCACTATTTGGTGATTGTACTGTAATATCAATGTTAGAATGATGGGTGGACATAATTTCTTTATTAAATATTAGAATCCAAGTTAGGCTTTGCTCTTGAAAGAGAGAGGGAAAGAAAGAGAGTGCAAATGAGGACAAGCCTTCGAGAAAGATGGAGAGTGAATGAGAGAAAGAGAAGACAGAGTGGATGAACATGAAAATAAATCTTGATTTACTGATTCTTTCATGGCAGTTATGTTCTAAAGAAGAAAAAACAGCCTAGCCATCAACCACTCATCAGATCATTTCCTGCGGAGACAGATATTCTCTGTCTTCCGCTCTTTTCTTCCGCCTCCGCATTTCTCCTGTAATTTCATGACATAAAACTCAAACATCAGTCATGCAACAGTAAAGACAAAGAACAAAACAGTGACTGACAGGGCAACCCTGTCTCCTAGAAATTACATTTATATATGACTAAATCGCAACAACAAATGCGTTGAAGGAAATACTGGCTGAGTATTGTTTTCACAAATAAGAAATGCTGTTAATTAACATATTTGGCAACTAGCAAAAATGTTGTAGTAGAACGTGCAGTGAGAACATATTTCATTTTTTCTGTTCTGTCAGTTCTCAAGTGTGAGATGGACAATGAAAAAAATGAGCTGTTTGTGTTGTAACCTCTTGTCATGGATGGCTCTTTTGACATGCAAGCCTACTAACAACAGATTCATCTCAACAACTGAGCAACTGAACTTCCTAAGCTGCTTCCTAAGCATGTGTTGTAAATGTGTGTGACCTTGGTCCAGGCCTCCATTGGGAAAATAGCTTTTCAGTCATATAATAGTTAACGCTCAACACAACATTCTAGATTCAGCCAAACACTGTGAAATAATGAGGTAGCTGAGGTGGTCAAAGCCAAAAGTGAGAACAGTGCAGGCTTGAACAAGTGTTCGTCATACTCTTTGATATCATTAATATTACTATTTTCAGATATTGATACATACACTAAAATGATATAAAATGATCAAACTGAGTTTTGTATTGTGTTGTATTGTATTTATCTTCATGTAAGCCAAAATTTTTATCAGGTAAGTAACTGTAGTTATGATATTTTTATACATTATCACTGTTGGCAAACGTTTCATGAAATGCAGGATTCTGTGTCTGGAAGCTCAATACTTTGTCGGTACCAAATGAAATGTGTCTGTTGCATATTCGTCAAGATCAGAATACATATTATGCCCTTTGCTATTATTCACAAACCAATCTTATTCTTTGATCATATAGTTCTTGAATTAAATGATACATTTACAAATTTTAGACAGTTTTAACGTTTATGTAGCTGCTCATTTTATACAACATTTAACATATGGAAGTCACAGTAAGGTATTATGGGATGAATATCATGCCATATTTTGAAACTGAAAAAAAAAAGCTTAAAAAGGTGACTTACTAACTTACTTACCAGAGAAAAATAAATCTACAAATATGGACTGTCAACTTAACTAATTATAATTAAGTGTAAAAATCTTATGATCCTAAAAACCTATCTTCAAACATAATGAAATTAGTTTCAGTGATCATACAATCTGCAGTGCCTTTGAAGAGTGATATATTTTTTGTAATTAGATGAGGCTGTCAACCAGCTGGCAGGGTCTGGGCAGCCAGATAGAAAAGAGAACTGTGCGTTCCGTGTGCGTCAGTCATTGGTGGAGCAGTCTGTCAATCCCACCTAACCACCTAAATACCACATATGATCGGACTGTACTTCAGCCCCTGCCTGCAGGATCCTGACTTTTTTCCCCCCAGATCATCTGTTTCAGTTGGGAGACAAAGCTGCCAGAACTCACGTGACTTGCAAGCCTGCAGCTGTATGGTTAGATCTTTGAAAGGTGTTATAAACTCAGCTCTGAAACAGCAGTCTGCGATAGCAGTGCAAAATGCATTCGCAAAAGTTTCAAAATAAAGACAGGCCCCCTTCAAAACTCAAGCTTTAACATTTGAAACTTTTTTCTGCCAGTTTTCAGATCACCATTTACAAAGTTTCAAACCTGGAAAACAAACTAATATACCAGGAGAACAGTGACAAATCTGAAGCTCTGGAAATGTGTTGGAAGAACATAAAAAGAGTGCTGCAGCTGTGAACTCAAATACAAAATAATGTTTGCAGAGATGTGAATGCAAGCCTTCAAAATATGACTTACATTTTATTAGATTTCAAGCTTTCAAACACTGAATCAGCTTCGAAACATGGCATGATATTCATCCCATAATGTATCAGGCATCATTTTTAGGAAATGTAGGCGCTGTATCCACACCAGCATTTCAAATGACACACCAGCATTTTCACTATCAGTATTTCAAATTTCAAATGAAGCTAGCTACTGACATGATCTCTGTTTTTCTGTTCAACTAAAGCTGAAAACAGCAAAACCAAAAACCAAACTGTCAGGCACAGATGATTATTCAGGGTCTTAAAACATGTTGAGGGAGTTCAACTTGACCTTCAGTTGGCACACAAAGGCTTTCAACCACATAGAGACTTATGAATAAAATTACAGAACAAACACGACACTTGTAGTTACTCATGCTTTTTGTACATATGTGTTACACTCTGCAGCAGCATTCTACTGGAGTCCACATGTCATCATTTAAGTGCATCATTTCAACAATATGCAGGGACACCTGTGTTTTTAGAGGTGTTAAACAAACCTGTAGCTTGTGTTTAAACAGGTTAATAGTGCTTCTTCAGGTTTGCAGACGACTGAATAGAATTCCTCAATGCTTGTTATCTCTGCACACAGACTGGCGACGGCCACTTCTGTTTTACTTCACCAGCGTTAACAATGTACGACCGTGCGCTCGCCACAACATCCAGTTCTCAATCTGTTCCCAGTTAGCATTCAATCATTTCCACAGGTCGGAATGAATTTATGCTAGGTCAGACGTATCTAGAAGAGAGCATTGCATTCTGTTGTCTCAGCAAGTACTTTTCCTCTAAATCACAGTTCCTGGCATTGCTGAGGCGTAAGGCTGCCAAATAATTTCCATTTGCCGCTGTTTGATAGGTGGATCCAGGCTTCTCTCTAGGGCTGTTTTGTTTTTTTTTACATTAATTTGTTTGCCATCCGTGGCTGGGAAAGTGACAGCCGCCAGAACCTGAGCTGAGTCTGAATCCTCACTGATTATTGCTACACTTAGAGCAAGAGCAGGGTCCCTGTCTCTCAGCGGTTTTGGCACAAGTAGCGAGCAAAATCAAATGCAATAAAAGCATGTCTGGATTAGAGCTTGTTAAGCGAGAGAAGAGCCTTTAATTGCTCGGGCTTTGTACAGCTTCACAAAGAGCCGGCATTGCTAATCTGTAGCTCAAGGGTGAATGTTTGTGACGAAACAAGCAAAGATGCAAAATGTGGTGGAGGGAAAAGAAAGGCATAGCAGGAGGGAGGATTTGAACAGAGTTGGTGACAAAGATACACAGTTTCAATTAGCTGCTGGCAGATTTTTTTATTTTTTTTTTCATTATTACATGAGTCTATGAGTTTCAGTCGTATTGCCTTGATTATACATCTGTGTGGACTCCAGCTCTTAAAATGAGTGGCTCTGGTTTATTTCAATTCTGGACTCATTTGAATCGTTTTGGCTGTGATGTCTATCGAGATTTAATAACATGTTACTCACCACAGCAAGTGCAGAGATCTGGGAAGGTGGCGACATTACTACAACTCAACGATGGCAAGAAACACAGGCCTCCAGGTTAGACAAACTGACTTTGTGCATCAGCTATGAGCTACTGTAATTACTGTAGCTTCAGGCTCACACAGTGTTCCTGTGCCATGAGAGATTCTTACTGACGTTTCAGGCTCACTTTCAGTTTTCCCTCCAAATGAAATGGTTTAGAATCTGGCTGACTTGTTGTTGGTGTTTCTTGTCTCACCGGATTTCGTACATAAATCATCATGGTGACATTTCTACAACCGATTTACGCAAATAACTTTCACCATAGATGGATTCTCCCATCAGTGAAGAGGGATTCACCTCCCTGGGAGAATGAGGCCCATTCATGTAGGGTGGTTGAGAGGTGGAGGTGGAAAGGCCTGTCATGTGCAAAGCTTTTACATTTTATTTAGGGTCTTTTTTAAAATGCTTTATATTTATTACAATTTATTTATATAAGACACAAAAACACATTCAATGATTATTGAAATGATTGAATGATGATTGAAAAACAACTTAATATTCTAGATCCTGAAAAAACAACTTCAACTTGTAGCTGGACTCTGAAGTCAAACTGTCTGTGACTTCCAGACAGTCCATCAGATACTCTGCTATTTCAAACATTTACTTGATACATCAGATGGAGAAAAAAAAGAAGAAAATTGGAGAAAACCCTCATTTTAAGTAGTCAAACTCAATCTTGACAGTTTTGTTGCATTTTGACACTAAGTTGTTTGCACTCATCATCTGCACAGAATATATCTATTATTATAGAGCATGTAACTACAGCTCACCATGCCAAGTGCTTTTTATTCTTTTTTATCAGTATTTTATCTGCACCATTTTTTTTTCTTCACATTATCACAGTGTGTTAAACACTGCAGAACTTGGCCAGACTGTCTGCACCAGAGTCAACTCATAGTAATCAGCCCAGAATGGAACCAAGTCCCCAGCTTTTTCCCCAAACCTCCCAATTACCACTTCACCTCTGATTCTCCCCTTAAATTGGGTTGAGTCTTTTTGAAAAATACTTTTGTCCACCTCTTATAACACTGAGGTCACTTCTGTATATATCTTTCACATTATTAAACATCTTTTTGTACTTCTACCAATTAAAACAGTAATTTATATGACTAAAGTACATGGTCCAAACTCTTGAGGATTACAGAAAAAAATCTATTAATTTTATTATATAATGAAATTAATTTTGACTTTTTATATTGAATTTTTGCTTGTTTCTCAAATGTGTGTAAAATAAAACCTTAAATAATATTTCATATTTTGCACATTCCATCATTCCAACATTCATTTTTTCTCTTCACATAGTATCAATTAGTATTGACCATTTCAAGAATTGGAATATTCACAAAATGATGAGAAATTATCAGCTACAGAAAAGATTAATCATAGCCAGCCCAAGGCCTAAAGCAAACGGAAGTGTCTAATAATAATAATAATGATAATAATAATAATAATTAATAAAAATAAGAATTTTCATTGTCTCTGTGAGTTTAATTGTAGTTGCTGGTTTTCCCTGCACATTTGCATTCTGCCAAGTGAATAAAATTTTTCCAGTACAACACTTTGCTACTTCTAGTAATGTCAGTAAGGGTTCGAATAATATCAAAGAATACAATGACAATTCAAACTGAATTGTACTGAGTGCTGCTGCTGGAGTGCATATATATATATACTAGTCTTGAAACCATAGATCAGTCAAACTCTACATGTGAAATTCACTATCTTACTATTCACTATGTGAATCCCACTATGCCTCCCCACACTGTCATATGTATGCATATACCGTCTCCATATAGGCTTTACAGCATTAAGGTGTAGTGGAGGTGTTATAGGTAGTGGATGCCTGCTGCACACATTCACATGTGCCACTACTCCTCTCGTCTGCTCCTAGGAAAAGAGGCCAGGCAGCCTCCTGGCACAGAGCATCACTCGTCTTCTCTCTGAGCTGCAGATCAATGCATCTGCACTGATATGGGCTGGAGCTGCCTATTGATCCACTCCACCTCGTCTTTGTCCTCGGTCATTATGGAGATGAGACAGTGACCTTTTCCAGAGGTGTCAGAGTGGAAAGGAGACTGTTTAACAGCTATCAGGAGAATAAGGCCTGCTGGCACTGAGATTCTGAGATCACATCACATATAGTGGTTGGTTTGGGGTCTGTATTGTAGTATTCATAGCATTTCTTGATTTGGTGATTTGTACTTTAACTCTTGTGTGTGCTTTGTCCTTAAGGGTCACCATATAATAGCAGAGGAAATGATGGTTTAACATACAAATGAAAGTGCAGTTATCATATTATACATAAAAACAAACTGTACCACTGTGCATCAGTGTAAATATGTTACAAATAAGCAGAGAAATAAAGAGTACAAATGGAAAAAAAGAACTGTATTAAAAGCACAGTATGTCATTTCTGCTGCTGCCGTTTGCCCAGTTTATTTCTCTGATAACTTAAGATCCAGATGTCAGATAAAATCCTTCATCCAAATAAAAGATATAGTTAAAAACAAGCTAAATTTATCACGAAAATGTGCCTTAAAACTGAATAAAAGTCCATTTATAACAGCGTGTGTGGAACAAGCACAACGCCCATGTATTATCTTGTATGTGTGTAAGTTACTCGTTGGTGGACGCCATTGTAGCGGACAAACACGGCGCCTGTTGAGCTGCAGGTGGAAGTATAGTAACAAAGGGACTACAAAGAGGGACTTTGGCACTAAAAAGACAATAACGTTGAAAGATATCTACTTGATTTGACTCACTTGGATAACTGAAACTTCATATTAGCTTCAGATAAACGATTAAATACATTTTTGCGTAGAAGGAGTTTTATGTGTGCATTATGAAGGGATCTTCTAATGGTCAGTATGAACAGGAGGAATGATTACAGCAAGAAAAACATGTGTCAATGATCATCTGGGCTGCTGAATGTTATTTTTAAGACTTGATAAACTGTGAAACTTTCCTTTAAGTATTTGAGTAAATGTGATAACGTCATAGCACTGTCAACATTACTAGTTGTAATTATATTAATAGCATTTATGGCAGTGATAAAAGCAGTACTAGGGGCAGGAGGACTCTAGATCTATTAATTATTTTAATGAGAAATTTTCACATCATTTTAAGTAGATATTAACTTAAATTGAACAAGCAGCCATTTAATATTCTAAATGTAAAACAGACAAAAGCATGTGATCCAGCAGTTTTAATTTTATACATAGACTCTACGACTAACAGCAAACATTTTTCTTTTCATTTATTTGCTGCAGATGAAAAATAAAAGATATTCAGCTTTTTTTTTGGTCACTGTTGCTTTTGACTCCTGTAATGTTTCTGGTGTGGAGTTTTTCATGAGCCACAGGGAGGCAGAGAGGCTTGTGTGTGGATATAATAGTGGCCTACACTCGCTATTATTAAGATTGCATGAATGAGTGTCCCTCGCTGCGGGTGTTAGAAGCAGGATCAATACAGTGAGGGAAATTTTAAAGTGGGTAACATTTTGCTACAGGCAACACTGGATTAAGGAGTCTGGTTTGTATTCAGAGAGTGAGATGCCGGCCTTGCAATCAATTGTGCCTCATATAAAAATCCAAAACATGCCTCAAATATTCTATGTTTATACATGAATTGGTCTAGTTTGTTCTGCCATATAATTTCAAGTGCAACAGGACCAGGCCTTTATTTGAAACGGGCTTATATTTGTAATGTCCTTGTTTCTCTAAGTCTATATTTCATTGAGTGTTAAAGTTTATTGATGATCTAAATCTGGCAAAAGTCAGTCAAAGACAGTACAGCTGAGTAAATCCCACCCCCCTGATAAAGCTTGTGAGATGTGGCTGAAAGCCTGAAAAGGCAAGTAAAGAGGATCCTCAGTAAAGATTTTCTTGGTTGAATCTTTTATAATATTTTAGTTTTTCTGACCTGCTGCTGTTTGAATGTGCTGTTAATGCAAACTCAGCATTGCCCCCATGATGTACATTTCCACAGTAAGTCAATCAGTACTACAGCAATCCAGACCATTGTCTAACCATTGGACATTAAGTTGCTCTCATAAATCATGTCCTCTATATATTTTTGTAGATTATTCATTATTGTATGTGTATGTAGATTTTAGGGGTTAGCACTTACATATGTTTTGCATTTAATATCTTTTAATTATAGTAACTTCACCGATACATATACATACACACGAGTGTTTATCTGTGGATACATACATTTTATATGTTCATACATACAATGTGTGTGTATGTGTGTCTATTCTTCTTCTGTCCTTTTAGAAATTCTTTTCTTAGTCTGAGTTTAAATAATTTCACAAGTTAATTGATGGCCTCATATCTCATCCTCTTAACCAAGTTTTTTATACTCTGTCTCTTCATTTTTTACTCTATATGTTATTCTCTCCATTTCTGAGATTTTTTGTATTGTTACTTTCCATTTTTGAACTGATGGACTTGATGGTTTTAGTCAATTCCTAGTTATTTGCTTCAGGGCTGTGAGTCTGAATGTTCTCTATAGTCACTGGTCTGTTTCCTGCATTAATTCTGGTGGTGATTTTCCAAGAATAATGAGTATTGGGTTATTTGCTTTTTTTTCCCCCATATTGTGAATACCCATGATTCCTGCTGTGACTTAATGCCAACATGATTCTAAAATAGGAAAGAAAAAAGAAAACAGGAGTGGTTTTCAAGCAATCTGATTTCATTCATGTGCTAATTTTACAAAGTACATTTGGACTAATAAAAAATCTTGAATATAGTGTCCATGCAAATTCCCTCCAATATTTAGTATTTCTTGTTTTATGAATATATCTGCATACTTGATTCCATTGCTCTTCATTCAGCTGACCTCAGAATATTACAGAAATCATTTTTTCTTGAAAGTTATTATTGGTGTCCATATTGTTCTCAAGAGTTTCATATATTTTTATGTTTATCTTCAGAGTATTTTGAGTACCTTGTTATGATTTTTAATCAGAAAGCTAATAATTATGATAATTTCCTAATAATTTCTGAGGAATTTTCCTGGAAAGAACTACAGTACATCACTTGGACTTTAGTTGTAGAGTGTGCTTAGTTGGGTTACCATCAGTTGTTTATTTATGATTTATTTATTTTCAATTTTCCCTGAAGGAATTGCTCCAAATAAACACAATAAAATATGAAAAATGCAAATATTGTAAACATTGTCAATGGAGCTCACTCAATGCTCAGATGTTTTATATTTCAGGCCTTTCAGTGGCATGAAGGGCAGAATCCCTCCCTTTCCTGGCAGTCTTTTAATGTGAAATACGCAGGAACTTTTGAGTTGAGCTGACAGAAGCTTAACAGCGATTTGAAAGGCAAAGTAGACATGACTATTGGTGAATATTTAATTTATTAATTAGTGAATATGATATTTATGTTAAACAGAGAGAGTGAGAGAGTATGACATGACTCTGTTGACTGAAGGAAATCAGTGCTGTGGAAATGTACTTTATGCTCAATTCACCATGTGATCCATCACAGTATTGATTGGAGACTTTATTTTTCATTCCGGCTATACTCTGACTCTAGACTCTGCCATTATTTCTATATCTATTCTATTCTATTCAACTTACTTTTATTGAGACAAGCTAAATGCATTAAGATATTCTTTGCCAGTCTGTATTATCTTTAAAAACGCACAGACTTCTTTACACACACACACACACACACTTGACCCATCAACTACCATAGTTACAGCATGTCAGCTGCACATGGTTGTGGCCTGCTGGTATCCTTTCAGTGCTTCCATGTCCTCTCTTGTGCTGCATACACATTGAGTGGTCAGCCAATCTGCTGGAGAAGCTGAAATCAAAGAAATTCTATTAAAAGGCACAGAAGGAGTTTGCTTTTCTTCCCCCCTTTCATGTCTGTTTTTAGTCCTTCCCCAGCAAGACAGCTGCTTGATCCAGACGCTCCTCACTATGGAGACCGACACTGAATGAGTGCTCTATTTTGTTCATTTGCAAGACAAATAAAAGTAAATAGTCCAGCAGGAAAAAAAATATGTACAAAGGACATCCAGACTCCACTTTTCTTCTAAACAGAACAAAACACCTTATACAGTAGATATGAATGCTTATTAAGTCAGAGAGGTGTTTTATATTCTAAAGTTGCTGGCTGAATGGTGCAATGAATGCTTGTAAGATCTATAAAGGGTATTTAAAAATAATCCACTGATCAGGCTGCAGAAGCGGATGGTGATTCCTTTCTTCTTGGCTGTTCTGTCTCATACTGTAAACTCCTCTGAACTTTAATGATTGGGATTTGTAATGGACTCATGATTTATTCAAAGGAAGTCTTAAACTCTGTTGTGGCTCTTTGACAGGCCAGCGGAAAGACATCAAAGTGTCCCTTAAGGTGCTTTGCCCTTTTTCACATTTTCCCTCTTGTTGCATCACAAAGACTAGAAAACTGCCGGTGAGGTGGAGAGAAAGCAAAAGAAAGCAACAGCACCTACTATATCCTCTGTGGAGAGGAACATTTAACATGGACTGGGCTTTGTGTTAATGTGCTGCTTTTGATATGAATTATTCAACTGTCAAATATTTTTGCCAAACTAGCAGGTCTTTGGCATCTTGATGATCAAGTGGCATTAAGGATTATTCTAATCATTTGTATGCAGAGACCTCATGACCCCAGTGTTTGATATCATGTTAAATAAGTGTGGCAGTAAGGATCAGCTTCACTTCATTACCTCATTGTGCACAGAAAGCACTGCTCTGTGATAAAGCCCAACTTGGACTACAGGACTCAGTCATGTGGACAATCACTGTGGCTGGTTAGCCCTCTGCTCAGGTTGATGATGGGAATTGGATGCCATCACAAAACTTTATGCACAGATGAGAATTATAAAAGTTTTATAAAAGTATAAATAATTTTATATTGAAACTGTGATTTGAAAGAGTCCAGTCTTCAAAGTGCCAAAGTCATGATTTTAATTAAAACTTAAATAATTAAAACGTCTTATAAGTGAAAGTTTAAGGTGGGAACTGTTGTTCATCAGCTTCAATGACAACTGATGCTGGTAAATTTGCTTGGGTGTAGCTTTTTACCCAGTTTGTGTCAATATAGCACCGATACAACATTGGGTTAACTTCACTCAGTAGCAATCAGTTATTTTGACCCAGCTTACACACATTAAGCTTTATGTAAAAATGAATATAAAAAGTCACAAATCTATTGTTTCTTGTACAAAATGACGTGCATATGACATTCAAAAGATACAATGTTATTAACAAACAATAACAAACGGTGACATGTAAGTTTAAAAAGAGAAAAGTAGATTATAACAAGTTATAAAATGGGTAAATAACACCACAGTAAAATAAAAAATGAACACTAAAGCTGGTTTGAAACAACCTTCTTGAAAAAGTTTAAGTGTAAAATTTGAACCCAGTGATTTTTTTTTAGTGTGTGGCTGTTGCTTGGTTAATATGCTCTCTCCATGCCCATGTCTTCATTGACCTTGGCTACAGATGGTGTTGTTGATAAAGACACAAAAAAATAAGGTGTGGACTGTGTCTTTTTGCTCTTGCTAAAGCACAGTGAGTGTTTTTCTGCATAAATGATGTCAGTTTTAAGACAATAGCTAGCAAGCAGCTGTGAGTCATCAAGTGTAACACTAAATGACAGACATCTGGTGAGCAGAGTTGTTGGGATCTCCTACCTATCATCATTTTAAGATTATAACCTTAAATCTGAACTCAATCTGGAATTTCATTATCAGCTAAATGTGTCAGTTTTTCTGTAGTAAACTAAGCAAGTTCACTTGCTGACTTGTTGACTTTTCTCAAACTGACAGATTTAAAAAAAAGACAAATGTCAGGACCTGAACAACAAATACAGCATTAAATCTAATTCTATTAGAACTGATTAAAAATAATTAGGGTCTAAATCCATCTATTTTCTTTACGGCTTATCCTCTAGAAGGTTGCAGTTGATCTAGAGCCAATCTCAGCTGACATTGGGTGAAAGGCGGGATGCACCCTGGACAGGTCGATCACAGACCATACAGACACAGTCACCAGCCTACATGCTTTTGGTCTGGGAGGAAGCCGGAACACCCAGAGAGAAGCCACACAGACACAGGGAAACATGCAAACTCCCACTGCACCACTGCGCTGCCAGGAGGTTTAAATTGCAATCGCAATATTGGTCAGAATAACTGCAATTACATATTTACCTCAAACTGATGAATCCCATGTGTCAGTGTTTCTTTCTAACAACCCCACCCACTGTACACAGACCTATTGTTCACACAACTAGTTGTACCACAGCCAAGTTCAACACCATGAATGTTTTTGAGGATGAGACGTTCTTAAAGTGTGCACCGTTATCCTCACTTGCACACTATATCATGCCAGGACTGTAGCCAGGAGGAGGCTGTGACTGCCTGGTTTCCACCTCAGCATCTAGTGTAATCTGATAAAGTCTTTGGTAACACTTTAAAGTACCCTATTTAGCATTTGTAAGCACTATACAAACATTTGATAACTCGTTTATTATTGCTTTATTATGATTTTTTGAAAGCATTGCCACACCCTTGGTGATTGCTACATTTTCAAATCTGTTTCCTTAGACAGCATCTGTCATGTTTCATCTATACATCTGATTTACTTTGAGCCAAAGGAACTGACAAAGCACACTGCTCACTCAGTGTACATTACCTTTCCCATCCTCTAACAGCGGGGTTTTTTTTTCTTGTAGATTTACCTGCCAATGTGTCTGATTTTGTGGAAAGAGCCCTGTGTGTTTGAGAAGCGATGTGCTGGGTGGGAAGTGGCACTGCTACAATAAACCCTGATTGTTTGAAGCAGATAGCTATTAGCCGGCAGAGAGTAGGAGCTATTATGGTGGAAATGAAGCATTGTTAAAGAAACATAAGACTTCCCTGAGCGGATGATAGCCTCCTGAAGGGGTCTCAGATTAGATCTCACAGGTGCACTTGGGAGGGGAGCACTGATCATTACACTGGGAGAATTATAGCGGCTCATCAAATCTCCTCAGGAATGAATATTAAGTCTTATTACGAGGAGGATAGGGAGGGAAGAAGACACTAATGTGAGCAATTTACAAAGAATTGTTTGGGTTGTACCGTTTGGCGTTTTACAAGAGGTTTTCAGTCAGCCAATTGATTCACAGTGGTGTATCAGCGCTAATGCACTGCTCCCACATAAAGAAGTGTTGGAAGGAAAAATGGGTAAAATTCAGCTTTAAAAGATGGTATGACTTTGCTTTAGGGTTTGCAGAGCTGAGTGAGTGAGTGAGTGAGTGAATGCTCCCTGTCTCCATCCAGAAGCATGAGACACGTCCTCTTCTGCCTTGATGTCAGAGTGAAGTACAGTGAAGCAGAGCCATGAACAGGGAGAGATAAAGAGGGTGACTGAATTTCAGATTTATTCTCTGGCTATGAAGTTATACTTTCTGCTGTCAGAATCACTGCAGCTCTGTGAAATAAAACTTACATTTTCAGACAGAGATGAGTCAGTGACACAGTATTTGAAAATCCAATGGTCTCTGGTGTAGAGGAACGAAGTGGCACAGAAAATATATTATAATATCATACTGAACATACATGCACAGCGTATAGTGGTATGCAGTAGACATACTGTAAACACTACACAAAAGACTAGTCATTATAACAAATATGATAGATATGTCTAGTCAGTCAGTTTCCCATGTGGCAGCAACTGCTTAATTCAGTCAGTGAAACAATAGTTTTTGTACAGTTTAGCATGATGTGCAATTTTGAACCCTACTGCATTATACTGCACAATATTGTGAATCTCTGCTCTCCACTACAAATGCTTCCAAAGCTGGATTACCAACCAGGCAAAGATATGGCCCCAAGGCCCCAGACTCTCAAGGCCCCTAAAGCCCCTGTTCACTGTGTGGCAGCTAGTTTGTGTTAATGAAACCCACAAATCTATTGGTAAAATTAAAAGGGTAGAGGCCTCATGTGGCTCCTGAGCCTAATCTCAAGCCCTTGTCTTATAGATGGAGGTCAATAGGGGGATCATAACTAGTTTTGTACTCCTAGGCTAGGCAGCTAAACTCCCCCTAGTCAGTCACAATAGCTAGTCACATCATTTCATTCAATAAAAGACATTGAACTGGGAAAATAATTCTCTCTGACAACTTGGTAGCTCCTCAGCTTAGCTTGGTCAATTCGACAGTTTATTCAAAAGACGTACTTTACTTCAATGGTGGAGGTTAAATTAAAGTGAATGGTGCAATACAGCTAATACGCTACTACAGTTTCCTCTCTGGCTCTCCATCCCCTCAAAGGTCAGCACTGTCAAGATGGTTTGCTGTTGGTCAGCGGCACAAATTTGCATGTCAAAGTTCACCAAAAATGGAATCCAAAATTGAATTAGTGCAGTTTTGCTTCACCCCTGCAAGTAAATTCATCACTCACGGTGATTCCTTTGGAATGAATGGAACACAGTGCAAAAGGTTGCTGTTTTAAATTCTGGTGTGTCCAGACCTTAAGACGTGTTCTGTGACACAACTATTTAATTTATTATACAAAGAACAGTCAGTTAGGTTAGCAGAGGCACCAGAAGGGGAGACTGCATCTTCTGTCAGTCATTCTCTGAGAGCATTGAAAGAATGAAATGAGTACCGTGCAAATTAGAGAAATTCAGTATTTATGTTCTTCCAATGGCCAGTTGAAGCCGTGTCTCAGAAAAATCAAACGTGAATATCAAGACACTAGTTTTCTAGACTCTGCTGCCATCATATGTGGTCTGTCAGTTCTCTGTCTTTCTATGTTGCGAGTTTTTCCCCTCTTAATTGTCTTTACACACTATGGATTGTAGACAACTACCACGTATACCACTGACATTATCAGTTAATTCAAGATTCAAGATTAATTCATTATTATCATTTTACAACACAAGGTTATATAGCAAAATGTGGTTTGTATTCCCTTTATGCTACTCACAAAAACAGAAATTATATAAATGGATTAATAGATAATAAGTCATAAAAATAAAACTACTTTTTATAATGGAGGGCAGAGTATGGATTGAGGAGTCTCAGCCTGAGGAGAGAAGCTGCACCGTAGTCTGGTGCTATGACAGGCGATACTTTTGTATCTCTTGCCAGATGGCAGCAGAGTGAACAGGCTGTGGTTGGGGTGAGTCTTTTCTTTTAGTGTCCTTTGGGCTCTGTGCAGGCACCTCACTGATATAACTGATGCTCGATAGATGGGTACTGATGATATTCTGGGTGGTTCTGGGTGGTCATGCCAATCTGTGATGTTTCCAGTCGTTTCTGAGCTTTCTTTACTAGGATGGAGATGGGTGATGTCCATGACAGGTTCTTTGTGATGCTGATTCCCAGGAACCTAAAACTGTTCACCTACTCCACTTCAGCTCCACTGATGTAGACAGGGCTGTGTGTCTTTGGCTCCTTTTTTCTTAAACCAATCAGCTCCTTGGTATTGTTGATGTTGAGCAGTAGGTTATTCTCTGTGCACCATTCTGCAAGATTGTTGATTTCCTCCTCTCGTTGTTTGAAACCCGGCTGATGATGGTGGTGTCATCCGCAACCTTCACAACAGAGTTCTCTCCTTGTCGAGGGTCACAGTCATGGGTGTACAGCGTGAATAGGAGAGGGCTGAGCACATAACCCTGGGGGGGCTCCAGTGTTGAACACTAGAGTGGAGGAGATGTGACCACCAATCTGAACTTTCTGGAGTCTGTTTGTGTGGAAGTACAATATCCAGAGTGTGGCACTCAAGCCCAAAGTGCTGTTTTCCAATCAGTTTTATGGGGGGAGATTGTATTAAAAGCTGAGCTGAAATCAACAAACAGCATTCGGACGTAGCTGTTGTTATTTTCAAGGTGTGTGATGACTGAGTGGAGGACAGTGGAGATGGCATCCTCTGTGGATCTGTTGGTTCTGTATGCAAACTGGTGAGGGTCCAAGCTGTTGTGTATGTACTATTGTGTACATACAATATGTACTACTGCATGTGGCTTACATCCATATCCATTTAAACACACACACACACACACACATATGTATATAATTGAAAATAAAAAAAGATATTGATATTGAGATTCTTGGATATAATTACGAGTAATTATATAAGTAAGTAAGTATAATATTTTATGGCTATTGTTTGCTACAAAAGGTAAAAAATGGAAATTCTGAGCATGAAACAAATATTAGAATTTCCTGCCACAAAGCATGTTTTGTCTGCTGAGTACAAATGTGGCATGGTACCATGTTGAATCTGTTAAATATTGGTAGAATAAGGCTGCTTTGGGACTTGATTTTGTTTTTTGGCCTTTGATGCAGTGATGTGTTATGACCCAGGCTGGTTGCTTGCTGCAGCACCATCCTCCATCATTAACCAATTGAAAATGGGATTGGCAGTGTGTTAAATGGCTCTGGATGAAGAGGTTTGGAGCCAAAGCCAGCAGGAGAGTGCAGCCAGAAATCTCTGCACCTGTCCAAGTGATTAGAGTCTGTGGTATGAATCAGCATCCATCCAACCACTTCTATTATTCTCTTTCATTCTCCGCAGCCTCCGGGGGATCAGAAGATGGTCTGTCTGTCACCCTGGGGGGCCCTGCGGAGAGCAGGGCCAGCCTATACCCCACCACCCAGGACACAGGCAGGAGGATCCCCGTGGTCACCACCGTCCCACCTCTCAACATCCCCAACCACCACCCACTCTACAGGAATGCCCCCCAGCACCAGGCCCCACTCGGCCCTCATAGTCGCCCCTACTACTTTGAGGACAGCGGAGGATCCAGCTCTCAGCCCCCCTTCTCCGTCCCACCATCCGGGCCTCCACTGGATGACGGTGATGAAAGGGCTTCAGATGAGAGCGCTGAAAGCTCCAACATGCAAACAGCCCTTGTCACGCACACATTAGCAGCCACTTCTCACTCCAACACCCCCGTTCAAACCACCAGCACAGTTTTGAAAGATCCAGAGCACACTGCCATCATCGCCTCTGCTGCTACTGCTGCAGGGAGGAAAGATGTAGTGAGGCCAGATCAGCCTGGACTCAAGCAGAATGATGAAGAGGAGACGACTACCACCACCATCACAACCACCACTGTCATCACCACCATGCAGAATCCAGGTAACAACACAGCCAGTTGTTATGCATTTTTTTTTTATTATACAGCACAGCATGAAAAAATAAATTCCTAATGATGTTTGCATATAAATATACTCGGTTTAACAATCTGCCATTCTGTGCATGCAGATGTGTCTGTTAGTGCCTTTATGCATATTTTCAATTTGCACATTAAAAGCACCTGAGTGGAATCACTGGAAGTTAAGTTGATATAATGAACACTTATCTGAGGTGTAAAAGTAGACTCAGGAAATAAATGATGATGTACATGAAGCATGTGACTTAAACATAACTCAAGCTTCTACTGAAGAGCTGAAATCATCAGATTTGTGTGGAGCGATGAGGAGACTGTAACATTCCTCCAATCAATACATGAAACAAACATAAATGTCATATTTCCATCATTTTTTTCCACATGGCTTTCCATTGTTCCAGCGTTGACTGATACTCTTATTCTGCAATGGTTGAATGGCAGCGACTGGAGGATTAGCGCCACCAGCTGTTTATCTGTATATCTGTTTAACTCCTAACATTCACATGACTCATTTGCTTTTTTTTTCAGATTTTCTGGAGATTCGGTAACAAAATTGCATTACGTTTGGTGTGTGTGTGTGAAATGTGATTTGAGCAGGTTATGTGTTATGACTGGACTCAATGGCAGCCTGAAAACTGCTATTAAATCAGTGCAGTTTGCAGGATAAAGTTTTGTTTTATAAGAGTGATTAATTCTAATTAAAAAGAATGTATTCATTAATTTATTCATATCAGTGTATGGATGTAGGGAAATAAAATCCTATAAAACATCCCAGTAATCAAGAATATTATAGTATGCAATACAATATGATGTTCTATTTCATGTTTTAAATTCATCTACATTCGTGAGGATATTTTTGTTCAATAAAACAGCAATAATACTAATTATTTTAGCACAAGATAATATATTGTACCAATGTTTTTACATTTACACATCACTTCGTACATATGGAATCACTTGCCTTTATTTGTGGATGTTTGACATTTTGACAAAATAAGCCATAATATTAATATTTCTTTCTTCAGTTATTGCGAGCCAGCCAGATTTTAGGATATTATTCCTCCACAGCCCGCATATCTCAATTAATGACAGCACTTACATACACTATGTTCTTGTGCTTACCATGCACTCTAAAATAGTGGCCCTTTATTTACAAGGCCTGCGGAGAGAAGCAGGCCTTCATTTAAAACAGGCCTACAAAAGAGACTGGCCTTTGTTCCTGATTCCCCCTGATTTATGACTACATTATATCAGATTTTAGTAAGACATCTCCCTGCCTCTGATCTGTCTGTATTTCAAGGGCTGCTACATAAAGCTGTGGGACTTGCAAGAGCTTAAAAGCGAATAGTCGATTGAAGCAACAGAAACCAATGTATCCTGACTTTAGTTTCTGGTAGAAATCATGTTCCTACACTTCCCATAATGCAGCTGAGTGGTGTGTATTTCCTTAGATTCCTTCCTGGGTTCCTATCTTTCAACATCCAAACCTCCAGTGTTAAAATTGTAGCCTCAAGCTTGATCTATGATAACTCTGATGACATCACCAAGGTGATTATTCAAAAACTGACAAAGCTCCTCCAGAGCCAAGAAGACATTATACACCTGTAAGTGCTACTGCTGGGAAGCACTAACAATGACTGATCTACACATGTGCAGTCAGTGGAATGCTCCCTCTATTAACTAACTAGAATTTTCCCCCAACCGTAACCATAGGTTGCTGCCACGTGCAGATATTGTAAAAAAAAAGAGAGAATTCAAATAATATAGGCTGCAATCCAGGGTTTAGTAGAATGTCTAGTATAGAAGTTCTAGTCTGCTGACAGGGTTGGTCAAAATGAAAAGTAGAAATAAAAATAAATAAAAATGCAAATTCTGGCCAGATTGTGTTTTCTTTTTGCCAGAATTTGTTTTACCGTCTTTCTTTTGGTTTATATTTTTTAATTATTAAATTTAATAAAAAAAATGGCACTTACTGTGTCACATTAGCCTGTGTATTCACTCTCATTTCATGTTCAAACTTGGCTTTTAAATGTGGGTCATAGCAGAAGTCATATAATGAGAACTGAGTACAAAAGCTCCAAAGTTTTGAATCAGCTGCATATGAATGTGTCATGGCATAACAGAAAAAAATATTCTTGAAACTTTTTTATGTGCAAGAACAAAGACATATTTGTAAATTTGTTACTTTATTGCTAAAGTACATAAATATTTTGTAAATATATTTTTAAAATTAGTCTAGTCTTGATTTTAAGTTTATAGAAATAATGGTCTATAATATAAAATGCTAAATATTGCATAAAATCATTTATAACTGAAATACATCCAAACAGTTTGGTGACATGCAGCACATCAGCTCTCTCTCTTATGAGATGTAATCAAAGGATGTTTTTCTCTTTGGAGTGCACCCATGCTGTCTTCACACTCTCTGCTAATATCTTCTCTATTTGCATCTGTCACGATCATGCAGCTGTGGGGCTGAAATAAATTACAACAGCATCGCTGCATCACTAACCCTTAATCAAGAGGTCCACACAGGGACCACAGCATATAAGACCCTGAGATTGTCTGTTATGAGGAGAGTGGATGAGGAAAATAAACATCAGGGTGGTGATTTCTTTGTGGACTTTGCAGGTCAGGAAGAGCAAGAGAGGGGGGCCGGTTTGATTAATCAGCTCATCTGAGTGCAGGGTGACAGCAGGTCACAGACAGGCAGTACTGTACACAAAATCATCTAGGCACAGCAGGGTGAATGACAACACTGTAGTGCAGTAATAATGCTGGAGTAGACGCTCCCTGAGGTGAAGAGCGGAGGGGAAGGAGAGAGGATGTTCTTCTTCATAAGGAAGCACTTAAGTTAAAGTTTACTTTTTAGCTCAAAGAGAGAGAGAGAGAGAGAGATGAAGGTGGTGGAGCAGAAACCCCTGAAGGCCACCAGGAAATATTCTGTCCTCAGCTGTCCCATTGTGGGGCTGAGCTGCTTAGAAAGTCAAGAGAAGCACAAAACCTTCAAAGTCAGTGAGAAAGTGTCAGTGGCTGCTTATAGGAATGTCTGTGCATATCTATGCATGTGCAGTAGGGTTATGCTTTTTCTCAACAATACTGAGAGCACATTTATACCCGCTATTAGCATGTGATTTTACCTGGATATCCTATCTGAGTCAGCAAAAACTCATGTTATTGCAGTAAATGCATGTAGAGCACATTGCAATCCGAGTGCAACCAAGCTGCCTTCAGGATTACTTCAAGAGACCCTCGAAACACCACTATGACATGCAAGACAGGGGTCATGTGACCGAAAGATTAGTTAAGTCATTTTTATTTATTTTCCATAGATATGGATGAACAGGACATGCGTGAATCATATCCATGGTGTGTTTGTCTTTGCAGTTCCCTGCCAGCTGAACCTGACTGGGCCAGAAGGTTACATAGAGGCTCCACCACAGTCCAGCTCTGCTTTCCACTCCACTGTGGACTGCAGCTACATCATCACTGTGTACATGGGCTATGGAGTGGAAGTCCAGGTAAGATTCAGACCAGCATTCCTTTTCTTCTCGGAACTCTGCTGATATTATGGAAAATTCATTATTACAGTTGTTTGTAATTAGGTCATTTCTTCATTCATCCATCTTTCACGTTGTTGTTGTTTTTTTCAATGACAAAAACTGCAATACATTTTTTTTTTATCAATTTTTATTATTAGTTTTTGTCATAGATGTAGCTATTATCTTTTGTGCTAACATCCTGGTATGATTTATATGACATAGATAGGATACACCGCCACTTTTATAATAATAATAAAAAAAAACAACAACTGGTAAATCAGAGAGAAAAGCTTACATCACATTCTTAAGTCGTGTTTTTAATATATGACCAGCTTATAGAGACCGTTTATAAAACCTTCAGTTAGTCCATAAAAACACAGACATATCAAAAAAAGTTATCAAAGAGCTTTCTCACTGTGAGACTGTTATCTCATGACTGACATTAGTGGCTATGGGCATGTTGTTCTAGTCATTTAAATGGATTGCCTTTCTCACAGGGTGACACGCTGACACCATAATCAATAGTGTGTTTGTGACCTATGCCAGGCTTAGTTTTTATTTATACCGACAACGCTGTTGTCCCTGCACATGTAATGATTCTGGACAAACCTTTGACATTGTCCATTCATGTCCAAAAATCATTGTTCTTGTTTAGAGTAGTTAAAACACTGAGTGCCATGTTGGCCCTCTGTCAGATGGATGGCTTCAATTAGCATTTACATTTTTTCATTAACAATAGTTCTCAAGCCTTTTCTGGCCCAGCAGAGCATATATAATATATATATCGTACAAAGCAGCTGCTCTGACAGAAGAACAATTCACTGTTCATTTTGAAAATACAGTGTCATCATGTCTCCTCTCCCATCGACCATATGTCTAGATTTTTAGAAGAGATTTCACCAGAAACACTTCATAGATCAGCCTTATATCAAACATTAAGTATGCTTTTATAGTTCAGTTCACTCTGAAACAGCAGCGTATTTTCCCTCACATTTATGACAAGATAAAAAAAAAAGGATTATAAGGTCAATAAGGAAGGTTTTATTTAGATGATCATTTTTGTCTCAGAAGATTACATTTCATTAGTCTAAGTCAATCAATTCTTAATACTCTTGTGAATTCACGTTGCGGCACGCTATTACAGATGCTGTGATTCTGTAAATCTGACTATGATGTAACACAAATAGTTGACCCAGTTTAACAGGACACATTGCAATGTTATATTAATTCAAGTAATATAACCACATCAATAGTTACACACATGTTCATACACACAGTCTGGCCAAAACATTCTGACACGGTAAGTGAGTGAGAGAGAGAGAGAGAGAGAGAGTGAGAGAGAATATGTGTTTATTTAATTCAGTCTAACTGCAGAGGAAGACCATTGTCCTTCATGGTGGTTAAGTGGCTAATAACCATGCTGTATAATTTCCCACTGGACTTAAGGTCTGCACAGTAGAGGACTTCATTGATATTTTGGCAGAGGGGCCACGTCCACTGTCCTCCACCTGTGCTCCTCTTCCACCCTGTCACAGCTCCAGTTTTGGAGTAACTGGACTGTCCCGTCTGATTCTCTTCCTCAGGCTTATTTTACAGGTTGGTTGAGGCAACTTTGAAGTGCAGGGTGGAACCTGGGAGAGATAGTTTGAGCGTCCCACGCTGCCCAGGTGATGCTCATTGAAGCAAGTGGACGCACCATGAAAAGTGGGAGGAAAACTGGAGAAAATCTTAGAATATTAAAAAAGGTCTACTGTGTTTAAAAGATTTTTTATTTTTAAATTATTGTATCTTTACTGATTACTTGATAAGAAAGTAAAATATATTAAGATCTATGATTTGTTGTGAGGACATTTTTAGCAGCTGAATTCAATTGTTCAGCATGTTAATTGTGCTCAGTGTTTAGAGACAGTGATGCAAAAATACTGACCTTTTAACAAAAATGGCATATAATTCATTCAGGTTTCCATTTGGCTCCTTCAGATGAGCAACAAAGGAGTGTCATTAAGTAATAACACAGAACAGTAGATGCATATCAGTGTCCTTCACGGCTGAGAGAGGAAAGAATCTTTGGATTAGTTCTCATCTGTCCATTTTGATCACGGTTACCTTAAAATCACTTACTATTGAGTAGCTTTAGAGATGCTGCTTTGTTTTCTCACTGTGAAATAATGTGGACCCGCACTGTCACTCAGTAAAGTGTTAGCATGCAGCACTTTGAGGGAACATTCTCTTGTGGAAATCTGTACTTACATCACAACAGCAATATTTACAAAATGCATATGAAAAAAAATCCATCGCATTCCCCAGAACAGGACAAGTGTACATACTGATGAATGACACATACATACAGCAGCTATGAAAATGCACTGTCAATGTCCAATGTCACCTCCACAAATGTGTTTGGCCTGTAGACAATGGCAGGCGCTCCAAATGATTACAGCCACTCTATCCACTCTAGGGCGTTCAGTGTCGTTTTGAAGCGTCTGACCTTTTTGGGGAGGCTTATGTGATGATTTAAGTAGCGCCCTTGTCTCTACCTGAAAACCCCCTCATCCACATGATTAACTCCAAGAGCTTTGCTTCCTGCTGCTCATAAAATATACAATGGCCATTACGCAGCTGACCTTCCAGATGCCTGGCCTAATATATTTAGGATAAAAAATGAATATGTGGTTGCAAATCATCGTCAATGATGTCTCCCAGCTGCTTCCTGTCTCTGATGAGGAGAGGAAAGAAAAGAAAAGAAAAGGCCTAGAATGAGAAGGAGAGGAGATGGTGAAGAAAAAGAAAGAACAGTATAGAAAAGGGAGAAGGGAAGTCAGAGAAGAGATGGAGAGGAAGAGAAAGTGGAAAGAAATGATGAGAGCAAAGACACGTTTGGTATGAGAAGCTGGGGGTATTCACCAATCCATGTGAACGCTGAGCATTTAGTCCTGAAGATCAATGACTTTACAGTTCCCCCTCACAGATACGGGGATCTTTTGATGTTTGTGTGTGCTGTTTACCAGCTGCCCCACCAAGAAAGCAGTGGAGATCATTAGATATCTTGCTAACACATGGCTTCAGCTGGTAAGAAAGAACCGACCTCAACTTGGATCAGATCATACAACAACTTGTCTCTCACTGCTGCTTACCTCCTGTACAAAGAAGAAATGAAATAAGGTAGCAGCAATGGGGTCACCGGTTTCCCTCTGTTGTAGCCAACTCTACAACCTAACAGTTCAGTTAAGCTAACAGCTAAGTAGCCACAGTATTGAGTGGAGGCGACAGCAATCACAGAGAGAGTAAACTCCTTTCCTGGACAAACAAAACTAAAGAGATACGACTTGGTGTAGGGCTCCAGAGAGAAAATAGTTTCAATTTAGTTTTTTTTTTGGGAGCCAAACTGGCCCTTTAAACACAATAATAACACCAAAATGCATGTTTGTGCATAATGACGACCTATCGTCCTAATCAGGCTACCAACACATGACACACTACTGACAAATACTGCCCCCCCCCCCCCCAAATAGACAATGCACTGCCATGAACACAATGTCCGGTTGGTTGAATAATGAGGTGAAACAAAATGGCAAATCAGTCAGATCATAAGGTGATATGTCCCCTTTTTTCTCAATGTATAAAAGAATGGTTGACAGGAGAGAAGAGATGGGGTAGGAAATTAAAAAAAAACATAACTAGAAGGGTAGAAATGAAGAAAAAAGAAAGAGAGGAAAGGAATAGGAGAGTGAAAAGGAAAGTAGAACGTAGAAAGTAAAGCGAGAGAAGAGAAGAAGTGATGGAGAGACAAGAAAAGCAAAGATAGGAGAGCAAACAGAGCAGACAGAAGATGAGCAGATGAGAGAGCAGGGAAGAAAAGATAGTGAAAAGAGAGCAGGAGGAGGTGATAAGCAGAATAACACCTTCGATTAATAAATGCAGTTCTCCCTTATCTTCCATTTACTTTCATTATTAAAAGTAACTCCAGTGTCTGGATGTGGTGACACTGCGGCGCTTAATTAATTGCTCATGGATTATCTGTCCTTTTGTTTGTTTACGGACCTCTTTAAATGTGCCTCGGCTAAAATGTCTTATCAGCTTCTCTTAACTAAATTGAAAGGGTTTCCTCCCGAGATAGACAGACTTAAACAAATGCGGGATTCAAATAATGTTGGACATGCATCAAAAGTGTCAGGTGGATCCGGAAGGTCAATCGGAGCTTTTTATACACTAAGAGAAGGGCTTCTAATTTGTCTTATCACGTAATCAAGCTCATTAATCTACTTCAGAGGTCTTTGTTGGCACAGCTACCTAATTTAATTGTCTTTTTGTACAAGATAAGGCAGAGTTTAGCCCAATGCTGGACTCCGATAAGAAGTATTATTGGGTAGTCAAGTTTAGACTTTCACCTGGTAAGAACCCCAAAACCTGCAGCAGGAGCAGTGCAAGAAGATCTGATATCTCACACTCAGGTTAGATAAAAAATGTGGAATCGGAGACAGCAGAGATAAGAATGACCCCACCAGTTTGAGGTTTGAGTTTAAGTTGATGTGATGTTGGGCTGTCTGAGCAGTGACTTAGTACATTTCCTCAACTACTGTACCTAAGTGTAATTTTAATGTACTTATAGTTTACTTGAGTATTTCCATGTGATGCTACTTTCTACATTTCAGAGGGAAATATTCTACTTTCTACTCCACTACATTTATTTGACAGCTTACTTTTCAGATGAAGATTTGACACAATGGATAATATAACAAGCTTGTTGTTGTTGTTTTTTTGATCATGTTATGACCCCTCAGATTTATCTTGTGACCCTTTGGAGGGGCCTGACCCCTAGGTTGGGAACCAGTATGCTGCTCTAACACTGATGCTTCACTATTAATAATCTAATGATGTCATAAATAATAATATATCAGTCAGAGGGAGCAAACCACTACTTTTACTGCACTTTTACTGCAATACTTTACTTTAACTACATCAAGCTCATAAACTTTAAACTGTGGAGAAACATGGTTGTCACCTACAGGTATGGTTTGGTTACCTTTAGGCAAGTAAAACTTGGTTAATGTTATAGAAAGATAATGATCACAGTTAGAGGAAACCGATGTTGACAGTTGGTAGGAGATGGGATGTGAACATCAATCTCCACACAAGACTAAACAACAAAAAATGTTTTCTAAATGACCTTTAGTAGCTTGTTTCCTCTGGTCTCAAGCTCATGTTGGCAGAATGACATCATTTGTCAGTAGCATCCAACACCACTGCAAAAACTATTCATATGACCTTTCCCTGATATGCCACCTATATGGTTTAGCTTTGGTTATAATGCCACATTCGTATCATATCATCCAGACTGTAATTAGGAGAAGTTAAGTGGGTTAAAATGTTAACATCAGCCTCCTGGTTGTAATTTCAAGAAGGGCATATCTCAGTGTATGTGACAGCTATAATATCTCCACTTGAACTATAGAAGTGTCAGCAGAGCACTGGCAAAATGGCTGCAAATTAAATCCAATATTAACATTACAGTTTCACATGGACATAATTCAATTGTGTATCAGGAAAAAAGTGAAGACTTTTTAAATGCACTGAAATACAGTGAGAGATTTTTTTGGCTCCTGTTATTTGGACCTGGATTGTCTGTAATAACTACAGAAAACACACCACATGGTTTTTTTTTTTTTAGAGATAATATGTAATTACAGTTGTGAATCATGTTGACTCATTGTTTTAGGACTGTGACAAAGAGGATGGAGGTTTTAATTCCTGGTCCAGTCCTTGTTCTTCTGGATTCCACCCACAGTCAGGTGGATCGCTGTCTGTCAATAGGAATGAATGTGTTTCTGTTTGTCTGTATCAGTGATGGACTGCAGATCTGTTTTGGGCTGTCTGGTGAAATGCATTTATCAGTAAGAAGGTAATTTCTTATTCCAGTAAATTCATTTCATATACCTTTAGTAACTTCTCACTGTGCAGGTCCTCAGGGTCTGATGTGCTGAACTCTCGGCGTATGAATCTGGGCTTGGGCTGCACACAGAATATGTGAAAAGTGCTCTCGGCAAAGGAGAAAAGAGAGTTCATCACCCCAGCGAGGCAGCCCTGGGGTGAGCTTTGTTCAATCTCCTCTCTCTCACCTGGCCATGTTCCCCAGAAATGCGAAGGAGCTGTGGGGTCGCAATTCTTATCTTAGAACATAATAAGACCTTGTGGCAACATGGAGCCTGCATTACATCTGATAGTCCAGACATGTGCTGGGACTGTGAGAGAACACAATTTCACCTTTTTTTTTTTTTTCTCCCCCATTTCTAAATAATACTTGTCTGCATTCACACACACAATGTCTTAGTATAAGGATGAAGATGTTCTGTCTTGAAATGTTCACTCAGAACTCTGTGATGGCGGTTGTCATAGAAGCAAAGTATTAATAATTAGCAATCTGATAATGATTGATGACTGCTTCTCAAAACTGATCGGGTGTCCCTGTGGTTACGGTGTGGTTAAGTTTACCACTTAAGCTTTAGAAAAAAATCATGGCGATGGTCAGAATAAACCAATATTGACTGTTGGTAGTGAACAGGATGAAAATCATGATCTCTTGTGTCAAAGTAAAATACTTTCCAACCTCCTCCATGAGAAGATTTGTAGCGCCGTAACATCATACTTTCTCCCTCCTTGCCACAAGAGGTCACCTGATGGCAAAACAAACAGTTAATCTAAGTGAAGAAAGCAACCATGCTGTACCAGACTTCTCATTGGTGCAGCCTTCTGAAAGTGAAGTGGCCACTCTGAAATGGGACACAGTTTATATTTCAGGTTTTGTACTAGCCCTGTGCGATGACCCCTGTGGTGTCATCTGTCGTTTGCTGTGCTTGCTGTACAACTCACTTGGGTGTCTGTTTTGTTGTTGCAGGTGATCGTTAGCACAACTGGGAATACCCGAGGGTGTTCCCAAGTCCAGGCTGTAGCACAGTTCAGTCTCTGGCTGACTCTTTGGGCACTTGGCTACTGCTAATGTTGTGGTGATGTAGATTGAATTTTAAAGAGATTATATTTGTTTTTAAAGCATGCATGATTTAACATCACTAAATATCTCTAAACTGTCGCTGTTCCCTCCAGGCCTTTTACATCTCATTCCCACCTGCTTGTATCCATTCCACAGCTCATAGTGAAATCTAAGAGTGATTGGAAGAGAGATTGTGTCTTTTCTAAGATGACCTATAATAGTTTAAGTGAAGTCACACTAGCACTGTGGCCCCAGGCATGACAATGTTGGTTGGTTCAGCACTAACAAAGACTAAAATAGCTCAACAAATTTTGGATGGATTACTGAGAAATTAGGTACAGATATTGATATATGATCCCCTGAGGATGAGACCTAATGAATTTGGTGATCTCCTAACTTTCCATCTAGTGTGACCAACAGTTTGAAATGTTTTGGTTCTGACTGAAATATCTCCACAAATATGGGATGGGTTTCCATAAATACAGATGATCTTGCCATGGTATTCATGTTCCCCACAGGATGAATTATTATAACTGTAGTGCCAATTTTTAATTTATGAATACATTTGCTGCTTATTTATTCAAAACCTTTATTTATATCTACCTTGACAGTGCAAAATGTTTTGTTTTTGATTTCTTAATGTGCAGTATCTCCTTCCAGTATTACACTGTAACCTCATTAGAAGTGCTGTGAATAATTGTTGTAAATAATGTATAGTCTCTTTCAGACCTTGTTACTGTTTTTTTAAATTCAGTTTTAATTTCATTTATTGTGATTCTTTTTTTTTTCCTGACTGAGTGAACGACACAAGAATTATAATGTTCAAGTACCTTGTGTCTGTGCAAATGGCCACAAATTCTCTTGAATCTTGAAATATCTACAAGATCATTTACAATTTCCATGAACAGCCACAGCTGTACTTTGGTCACTGCCAATGTGGCCGATGTTAGCACGCAAATGCCCATACTGAGCTAGTGAACATGTTAACCATTCGTTTTTTAAACAATGAAAAATGAATGTTGACATTTTGATATGTTGAATATGCTGATATGTTGCTAGAAGAGCTGTAGCTTTGCATCCAGTATTGGGTATGTTGTATTTCATTCGTTTCATGTATTTAATGATGTATTTTATTTGATTGAATATAACATCTGTGTAGCAGTTAAGTCAACATGTGTGTTTTTTAAAATATGTTTAATTATTGATACTGCTTTGAGCTGTGACACTGTGGATTGTGATTACTTTGACAGTCCTCTTGTTTAACGAGAGTCTTCCCAGTGTGTGTAACCCCAGTAGGAATCCCAGTTGACCACATAAAGATGAGAACCAAGGCCAAATAGCAATCTCCCTTAAGAGAACTCGAAACAGATACAAACAACAGTCAGCAAAGGTTTGGCCACGGATAGTGCAGGGTATTGACTGATGGATCAATACCCTCAACTGCTTTAGCTGAGCCAGACTCCACCTCAGTTCAATAAAGCACAGATCTATCTTCAGTCCCTGTCTGGACTGATGGCAGAGATTGATTAGGAAGCATTTGTCAATGCTGAGACAGTTTCTAAGAGGAATAGGTAACATTCATGTCCTGTGGGAGCAGCTGCCCCGTCACTTTTAGGTATTTTCCTGCTCATTTGCAATATCTGCATGTTTCTACTAGGTTAAGTTTCTCTGCTCAGTTGTTAGCTTGTCGTAATAAGCCTTCATAGTTTATTATGAGTGGTTGAGCTTGTGTGTTGTTGCTGTAAAACCACTGAACCATGTTTGCATGCTGAGGCCTGTAGGTTTATCGTGTTGTCACCTAGACTGATAATCCCATGCATGCTAAATGACAGAGGAGCTGAGAAACAAGAGAGAAATTACATACTTAGGAGGGATACCTGAAGCAGAGGATAATTAATTCAACCTAAGCTGCACGCCAATGCTACATTATGCATGAGCTTCATTACCATAAACATGCATATCTTTACCCTTTGGCTTGTTTATTACTTTGTGCACTGTCAGAGAAAGAGAGGTTGGCTTGGGTTTCCTTCAAAGAGTTAATTGCATTGGTTGCGCATTGAAAAAAAAAATAGTTCAGAACAAATTCACAAGACTGTAGCCACAGGCTAAACTTTGTTTGTAGTACAGTAAAGGGCACACTTTATTTCCTCATTCATTCTGTTGCTGTGTGTGTACAACAGAGCATCCAGTTGTGAAAAGGAAAGCTGTTAAGTCATTGAAAGCTATTAGTGGCTTGCCAGTTTTTTCCCACCAGTACCACTGTAATCTCAACCCAGCTTTCTACAAAATACATTTAGTGTATATGTGTATATTCTGTATTACATATTCACATTAAATGGCAATGTTCAGTGGCAGTCATCAGTGTGACCTTCATATGGTATGGTGCAGTGGAAAGTAAGGGTGTGGAGGTCAGCATGGAGGATGGGCATGTAACACATTTGCCTTCATCAGCATCTCTGGTGTGTGTCACACATCAAAGTCATCAGTGACATTTCTTATTTAACCATTACAGCATCTTTCTATAACTTTAACCCAGAGGTTTAGTAACCTAATCTGGACCACATCATCATTATTCATTAGTTGCCACATACACGCTGATCTTAAATGACCATCCAGTGATTTGTAAATAAGTCTGAACCATCTCTCAGACACATTTAAGAAAAAACATAATCTATTGCAGGACTGTGTGTCAAAACACATTTCGCTGATGCAGAATAGTTGAATATAAAGCAAGTGTGTACTTTCCACTAGGTACATGGGGGATGTGTCTCTATCACTTCTCACAATGCTCTTTTTGTCTCCCTGACTCTGCATTACTTAAATCTCCATGAACACGAGAGACTCATGTTACCTGAATTACCCTCTCTCTCATTCCATGTTTTGTGTCTGTGTCTGTACACTGTCACAGTCAAATTAAAAGACAAGATATCTTCATCCAGAACATTGTCCAGCTGTAATAAATAAAAATTAGAAAAAAATTTGAATTGATGTGGACACACATGTAGTTGTTATCACAATGGACTCCATTACCATGGTGATAACAAGATAGATATTGGTGATAAATGGTATTGGTGATATTTTCCTGAAAAGATGCAAGAATTGAACAATAATCAAAGATAAGGTAGTAAAAGAGAGTTTTCATTTTAGTAAAGATGCATGAAAATTATATATCATTATAAATATCAAGTCTCTAGAATCAATAGAATGTAATTACATTTTAAGTAGGGTTAATCTGTTCATAGCACAACAATTAACTTAGCATCCATCTTGGAAATAGCATCCACATTATAATTTCAGAATTTTATTTCTTTTTGTCTTTGACAGCATTGTGTCCTCTGTAACTAGGCCCTTTCTTTTTTACGTATCTTAAAGGCAACAATAAAAGTCTAATTGAGTTAGAAATTGCAGAAAACACAAACCCCAGTTTTCCCTAGTTGCCACTTGATGGGGCACTTCTAATTAATACCAGTGATGAATTGGGTTCAATATCATATTTCAGAGCTATGTATTTCGAATGGACACTACAATGTTATTCATTTTAGAATTTTAAGTAACTGTCCTGCCATCTCATAGCCTGTCCCTCATGGGATACATTTACAAGACATCATTATTCACAGGACAACGACTTTATTTATCCTTACAGGAGTAGGTACACATAGCAACAAGCTAGCCAGGGCAACACACAAAATAAACTGCATGAAGAATTATTGTGAAAACCAATTGACCTTAATGTATTGGCTCCGTTATGTATTCAACTAGAGCAAATGGGGATTTTAAAACAATTCTGCATTAGAGCATATACTGTAACCCATAAACATATGTCATGATAATGAGCTTATGTATAGCCGGTCAGTGTGCAGTAGAGAGCACTTCAAGATTTGAATGGAGTTTCTACATTATATAGGTCCGTATACAGTCATTATAAATACAGTGGGCCTCCACAGACTTTAATGCAATGTATGACTCAAAGTGTACATGTGATCAAAATGAGTTTATTTATACTCGACAAGGGTGCAGTATCAATGCATATATGTGCACAACAGTAATGTATTTGTACAGTGTCTGAGAAATACAATACAAGTAAATACAATGGAAGTTAATGAAGACTGTCTTCCATCAAACATAATTCAAAACATATAAAAGTCAATAAGAAAAGTCATAGTGCCACGCACAAATAATTATACACAATTTGAAATATAAATTGCTGGTCACACCAAAAACCTACAGTACTATACACTCACTAAGCACTTTATTAGGAACACCTGTGCACTCCAGTGCAGTCCAATACAACAGCTCTACCATAAACTCACTGATATTGTCAGAAAGGTGATGAGCCTATTTTATGTTTATTAATGAGGTCATAGTGGGTGGTGGTGGTGCACTCCTATTGAAAAGTGTTATATGGTGTTATATTTTGCACCCTCTCATGCATGTTTATAATTGTTCAGTGAGAGTGCCATCACAGGACACAATGCTCTGCAACAGTTCAAGTATAACTTGTACCATAAAGCAAATATCTACCCCTTGAAAAATGGGGAGCACTAATCCTGAATGAGTCCATTCAGGGTCAAACTGGCCAGATTCATCACAAAAGACATTCTTCTTGAGAATGTTTCAAATTGCAGTCAGTATGGGTTAGGCAGATGGATGCAGTTGTAGTTATCCATCTGCAGAGATATCATGTGAGCAAGGTCACAGCTTTCCCCCTCCACTCCACTGCCCCTCCCCTGTCCCTGTGCTTGTGCCATCCACAGTGCTTCACATCACTCAAAGATGACAATCTAATGAAAGATCCTTGTACTGAGCTCATGGTGCCTTCAAGTGCATTCTGCCACATAGCTATTAAAATGCCCTACACTCGTGATTGCCTTTCAGAGAGGAGGAAATTGGAGAAGGCAATAGATTGGGCGGGAGGATTAAAACAGTGGACGGGTTGATTAGATAGCTGCAGCCTGTCAAGATCTCATTGACCAGAGGAAAACATACACTGTTAGGCAGCAGCCTAGCAGACCCCACACACAGGATGGCTGTATGAATATTTACATTTCCTTATCTAGTGTAGCTTTGGTCTCTCCATGTGTGCTGCAGAATATTATAGTTGTTCATTTTGGTCAGAATTGCAACAGAGGTTATAATGAGATAATAGTGGAGAACGTTAAACCTTGGATTATATAAGACTTGATTTACATCTGCTACTGACATGTCATCTGTATCTGGATATTCTGTCCGAATAAGGGCCAGAAAAAGGGGATGGTTGTGGATTTTTTCTTCTTGCTAAATATAGTCTGCATTGTTTTTTTTGGGAGAACAGAGAATGGTCTTTCAGTTTTTGTCACACCAGATTTATATTTTATTTAATCCTTCCCTTGCAAGATTTATTGTAAAAGATCAAATAGTTTAGTGAAAAATGGATTGGCTGTGCTCTATGCCTCATAAAAGTGTGTTTTGCCACATTAGTGATTTAATGTTATTGTTCTCAAAAGCGTGGCATTTTTTTTATTTTTATTTTTTGCCACTCAACAGTTGCCTTCATTTTTATTGTGCATCATAACTGAAACCATAACTGCAGCAAAATTAATTGTATTATATCAGGTTCATCTCAAATGTAATCAAAGTTCAGCATCACGTTGTCGAATTCTCTCACTAATCAGTGAAGTGAAATAGCTCTTTGTTCAAAAATAGAGAGGTGGGAATATTTGATAAGCAGTTGAACCATTTTGTTGTGTTATCTGTAATTTTGACGATTAGTAATTCCACTTCTAATGTGCAACCTTAAAATAATATAACTTAATAGAGGTTGAGTTATAACAACTCAATTATATTATTTCTTGATTATTTTTTTTTTATCAAGGACGAGGTCTAAAGAAAATTTTAATGTTGGGAGAAGGGCTTGCTTTAAAAAAAAGGGAAGCATAAGATTTAACCCCTTTCCCCCACACTTTCTGTACAGTCCTTCATTACTATTATTGATTATGAATTAAGAGTCAGCTGATCCCACCCATTCTATCCAACGTGTCAGTGTGTGAGCGGAGCAGTTCTCCTGTATCATTATAGCTGATTTTTGCTAGCCTGGCTTGCATCTCAGAGGTGTGGAGGTCACTTGTTAATGTTATAAATACTTGAATTTACTCATGATTGACACAAATGAATATTTAATCATAAATCTCATGTTTTATTCACAGTTAAGATAATTAATCATGGTTTTAATGTAGCTATATGCTCCAAATATAGGTGAAAAATATAATCTCATCACAAGTCTCATGAACAAGATTTTTGGTTGACTGTTTGAAATTGTGTGGAGGTGAGCATGTGCAAGTTTGACATAATTCTTAATAATATAAAACCTATATCAACACCTTTAGATATTACCTTTATATACTTTTTTCAGAAACAAAAGTAACAGAAAAATGCAAGAGAAAGACACAATAACAAAAGCACAAAAAAAATTAAAAGATGTGAAATATGTTAATTTAAAAAATATTTGGAAGGGAAACAGTCATGTCAGATTTAAAATCCAAAAGCAGAAGTGTCAATTTGGTGTAGAATAGTTATTGCAGAGATTAGGAGCCGTTCTGGACATTAAGGGTCAAACATTAAAGTTGAAGAGAAAAAGCACATCGTTGAAACACAAAGCGTGAGTAGTCAGGGGACACAGGAGCTCAGTGCCTGTGATGAGTGTCTGGTTTCTATAAGTGGAGGCTGCTGTCAGTGGCGTTGCCCGGCACAGGGAGGACAACCTGATTTTCCTGCAGGTCAATCAGGTAAATAGGCCAGATTATACTCTTGATCTTGTACAAAAAAAGCATTCTTCCCTTCTGTATATTCTCTCTGACTAAGTATAATATTATTATAAGACTGTTTGATGTGAGAGGAGTAAGAATTGTCTTTAATTGTTTTCATTACTTAATTATCAGTGTAAGTGTTCATGATGGTTCAGGTTAAGTTTATTTTTCTAAATTTCAGCTTGTACATGCAAATTCACAGATGATGAATTCAAAGGCTATATTAACTACAGAGAACCAGACCTTCATTAGAGACAGACCTTTACTTATAACTTCACATATTACAGGTGCCTCTGTTTTAAATTTGTTAATGCTGTTTGCCGTTCATGACAACAGCAGAATTACAATATGTCACGCTCACAATGTAACATTTCAGAAAGACATCAAAGAAAGGAGGGGAAAATGCATGATATAGTGTGTTTCAAATTCTGAAGATTCAGCAATGAAGATCTCACTTACTGGTAACTGCAGTTATCAGTGGTGCTTTTCCCTCCTTTCTTTCATATTAAAAGCTTATGAGAAAGGAAGGATTAGGCTTTTAGACTTGTGTCCAGGAAGTGTTGAGTATCATTGGCGGTGGCTGGACAACTTAAAAAACAACAACATAGAACTGACTGGAATCGTTTTATTAACAGCTTTATTATTATTATTAATATTATTAAAAGAAAAATGAAAAGGTATTTGGGAAAATATCAGAAATTCTCCTTTTTGTCTCAGCTGGCTGGAGGGGTGTGTTCCTGCCTGTGTTTGATTGACAGAAGCTGGTAGGTTGCATGCTGGTGTTACACCATAAAGAACAGAGACAAAAAAAACAAAATAGTGTAGCTACAGGTCATGAGCAGACAGTGTGTTGCTAGCAGTGGTATTGTCCATACTCTTGTGTTGTGTAGCAGGATGCTATCAGGCTCAGTGCGACCATCTGCTTTGCCTATGATAGAATGCTGATGTCGCTGCTTTATGCAAAGATTTAATTGGCTGTATGGATACAAGGTCTCCTATGGAAGGAAAACTAATATTCAGTCAAATGGATGCAAAACAATAATATAATAAATATTACATGTTTCTGTTGTGTTGAATTCTGATTTAGTGCTTCGGAAATTGTTAATATGTTAGCCATATTGTACAGATAATTCCACCCCTCTGCTTAGTGTTTTTACCTGACCTTTATTCAAATTCTTGGTTTCGTTTGTAAATTTAGTACATATACATATACACATATATACACACGTACACGTATACATCTGTCAAACTGCTTTTAGATAGTAGAATATAGAATAGGTAGTTTTTAATGTCTTCTTTAGCTCCTTTTTTAAATTGTTGCAGGATACCTGACTGAGGTGCATAAACTTAGCAAAATAAAATCAGGGTAGATCCATCGACATCTTATGCATCACTTTGCACATATTTATTCACTGGCTTTTATTTATGGATTTTTTCTAGCATTCCTCATAGCAATATGGCTATGAAACAAAACTCACCCCATGCACTGCATACTGCAACCTCATTTTGGCCAGCTATAATATTATCCAGAATTTATTACATCACCAGTTGCTAACAGAAACCCTTGGTGGTTTCCTAGCCGCGGGTTTGAGAAGCACTGCGGTGAAATACTGTATCTGTTCAAACTCCCATGATGCATAGCCCACACTAAACCAGGCCAATCTCCCTTTCATCTGTAGAAAAGCTGCCTCTGCCTCTCCCTCATGACTCCAGTGTTTATACTCAGACAGCGCGCGGCTCAATGAACAGCAGTCAAACAGCTCTATAGACAGCAGCATTCAATAAAACAACCTCTGCACTCCTCTGCCGCTGCCCTGGAACAAGTCTATTGTAGTGGCAGGCTCATCTCTCTCACACTCTCTTTCTCTTATACACGGTCGTTTACTCATTTAACCTCTCATATTTCTCTCTTTTGTCATCTGTTCAATTTAGATAAGCTTCACTTGCATATCAAATAAGCTCAGGAAATGACCTGTGCTGACAAAGAGCCAGCTTAATATTCTATGAAACAGCAACTATACAACAACTGATAGAAACTAAATAACAGCAATGAATAATGTGTTATAAACAATGACAGAATAATAACAGAATATTAATTAACTTCAACTGGTTCAGTATTTTAATTATAAACTTCTCGTGAAGTGTATTTTTATCAGGGTAGAAGTGCCTCAGGAACATGATTTCAGTCTTGTTGTTAGATGAACTCTTTATTAAAGCAGTTGTTGAATAATGTTCCTCAGCTATACAATACAGTAAGTCAATACAGTAAGCACCCTGTGTTCTTCTCCAGAGGTTTGTTTATTAAAACCACATACACACTCATTCAGATTCAGATAATTAAATGCATGAAATAATGCCCCGAAAAGCTCATACATGTGGCAGTTATCTGACCACAGAGATCAAGTAATATGCACAATGAGTAAATAAAGTTTTGAATAACATGTCACAAAGAAAATGTATTACCAAATAATATTATCATGAATAAATACAGTGTAGTTCAGCATGATGTCACAGTCAATATAAAAGGTGAAATACAAGACATGATATCACAATGAATGGTTAACGATTGGTGGAAGATGGCATCACAATAAATGAATGAATTAATATAAAGTATATAAATGATGCTGATGATGGTGCACACAATCACACATCTAACTAAATGTAGTGCAATGTAATGAATAAGCAAAATTTTGCACATGCTAGGATTTCACTGTGAATAAACAGAATGTAGCACAGCTCGTCATCTCAATGAACAAAATGTGTTAAAAACATGATGTTTTTATGAATGAACAAAATGTTGCAATGCCACAATGAACGAAATAAGGACATGATATGATCATCACGACAATGCATAATTAAAATGACAACATAATGTCAATGAATTTTAGCAAATGTAGGGCACTTGATGTGTTATTGTGTGAATGTGTGTATGTGTGTGTCCTATTCCTCCCTGCATTATTTCTAATTGATTCACTCACCAAAGAGCTCCAAATGCTGCTCACAAAGCTTTGCTAATTCAGTGAGGAACATGTTTAATTTCCTCTAAGTTCTTCACAATAAATGTCTCTCATTTTTTAGTCATATTGAGGCTTTTAATATGAAGCAGTAAAGCAGGAAATGTTGGGTTTTCATCAGCAGTAACTTAACACAACTCAACTCACATTCAATATGTCAGCCCCTCAGCAGGCTTCCTGAAACCTGGCCAATTAGAACATAGTGGGCTCCTTGGGAGGTGGGCCTTAAAGAGACATGCGGTAAGACTTCCTGTTAGAGACAGAGGCTAAACTGAGGGGCTGCAAGAGCCAGTATAAGATAAATAAGGAGTTTTTTGAAATACAAAGTTACTCTAGTGGAGTCCCAGAAAAAAAATGTAGAGCTGGAAATGAGCATAATAGGTCCCCTTTAATTATGAATTAAGTCTGCGCCGGGAAAAGAAAGATCAGTGACAAGTGTTTTCATCCATGGCAGTGTTTTTCTCTCCTGTTTGGGTGCAATGTAGTCCTCAGAAAAACTAGCAAAGACCTGAGAGAGGTTCAATTATAGGATTTCCATGTGGAGCCTCACTTAACATCACTCCAGGGGAGCAGAGAAACATGGAGTTGCACTTAATTTGTCAGCGGGGGAGTCGTGACTGTATCATCTGAGTGATTGTTCCTGCCGCCGTCAACCTGGTTGATGGTGTGAAAAACATGCAGCGACACTGATTGGGGTTGTTCTCAGCTCTGAATTTGCTACTATACACAAAAAGCAAATGGGGGGAAAAAGCTGGATGTGTGTTTTCATCAGGTCTTTGCTGAAAGGACATTTCTAGAATGACTCTGCTAGTACACTTAAATCCAGCTGATGGCTTAAATTGATACTGCAGCTAGATTGCAGATGCAATAACAGGATTTTAATATTTCATCATGGATCAAACTTTGGGGAAACATTTGACTGACTACAAGTTTATCCATTTCGTGAGGCACAATATCTTTTGGCAGTTTTCATACTGGGTATTTTTTTTACCTGTAATTGTAGCTGTACTACCTTCACACTTGTTCTTGGTACTTCTGATCCGTAGTACATTTATGTAATGGTTTCATCATTGAAGTGCAGATGTTCCAGCACACAATTTGGATGCCCATGTAGACGTATGCGTGTAAAATGGAGATGAGTGTGTGGGCAGGCGGCCTCTTCCACCACCCTCCTAGGAGACATTATTTAGCATCTAGTGAGGCATTTTATCTCTCCTGTCTTCTTACAAATATTGCCACTGCTGATGTTCTGACACACACATTGATTTCTTGAGTGACTACAGATTGTATTCTGACTGCATAAATACTGTACCATAGCTTGACTGGAGCCAATCTGAGAATATCCCATTCAGGTGGGTACATTTTTATTTATATATAACTTATTATCCACCTGCATGTGTGTCCTTGAATGTCCACAAGAATGCAAACAAAAATGTTGCTCCTTAGCGCTGCAAAAGGAGTCAAGACACAAGTCCTCACGTTGAGTCAAACTCGAGTCCCTAGTCTCAAGTCTCCAGCTCTGGTAGAACTGAACCTGTGTACTCATAAATCAGCTGTGCTCCGTCTGATCCCACCAGATGTGGTACTGGGGACTTTGGCCTCTACTCCAGACAACATAGAGCACAAGAGTGTTGCTGACAGGAAGCATACAGCTGGAGCATGAAAGGCTGCAGAGTGAAGGACACAAGTCTGTTCTATCCATCTCTCTCTCTCTCTCTCTCTCTCTTCAGCCTCTCTGCCCTCAGCTCCACCTTTTGTAAGCAGCCATTGTTGGCTGAGGATTTGAGGCATGTGATTGTGGCTGAGGTAGGCCTTTTAGATGTGCACAGTGCAGCGCTGCACTTTAGAAATTCTCTCCGCTGGGGCTTTTTCTGATGTGGGTGTTTTTTATTCTGCTTTAGGTGGGCCACGCTTGATGGGTCAGCTATCAGCTCTGTGCAGCCCTGCACATAAGGCCTTTGATTCTCCACTCGAAGACACACACACACACACACACACAACCACACACACACACTTTTGCACTCACACACACACACACATGCATATAAACATGTATATGATGCAGAGAGCAGTGCAGGTACACACACCTTTACACACAGTCTCCTTCTTGTTGCCCTTGACTTTTCACTTGACTTTTTAAAAACTCCAGCCTCCTCCCCGGCCTTTTTCTCAAGCTTGATCTAGGATACAGGGAGGATTCTTCATACATATAAACACTGAATTTTCTTTTCCTTGCGGGCTTGCCGAAAGACTGAGCATTAATGCCACAAGTAAATGTAATATTTAAACAAAAGAGAAACTAGAGTCAGAGGGACAGCTACAAAGTGTGCAGCTGTCAGGAGTGAGGATTCAACTGAGTGTTAATAAAGCTACCTGCAGGCTCCTTTCTGTTCCGAGTTGTTCAATCGATTAAAACTGGTCTTTTGTGAACATCTTATTGACACAGAAGGAAAGATACGGCAGCTCTGCTAACCCCACAGAAACACTGAGGAGAAAGGGAAAAGAGAATAACAAATGAGAGTTTCGTTGTAAAAGCTAAAGATCTTTTTGGAATTAATTGAGCAGAGCTGACAGGATTTGGAGAAAGCATTGCGCATACTGTATTATACTACACTGTATGGAGCAAATCTACTGGACTGGACTCACTTCCTCGACTCTTCGATTCTTTGATTACTGATACAACGAAGATTGTAGATACTGCTTTATACATTTTGTTTAGTTGTTAGCAATGAATAAGGAGCAAAATCCAAAGTAATTGAAATTTGAGGAGTATATGGCAATAAGACTGAGACCACGATTATATAGTGATAGGATTATGTGTTGTCTTTTTACATTAGCACTGATTTTGAGGTGTTTTTCCCCACCCAACAAGTGCTATCCAACATTTACTCTCCTTTCAGTTCTGTTTTGAACTAAAAGGATGTTGTTGTTTGTTTTAGAGTTAATCAGGGAATAATTAAGAAAGTGCTCAATATGTAAAAATTTCACAGATATTTAGGATTTAATCATTATACAACTTCCTTAGTAACTATCACAAAGTCTGTTCTCATGCTACCTATAATCATCTATTTTATAGTCCTTGATTCAGAATGATTTAGGAGCTACTTCTTAGCAATTTGGGAATCATAAATTGTTTCTTACTTGTACCTTTCTTGTAAATTTTGTGTTCCATATTGTAAAGTGATACCCGGCTTGTACTGAGTATGAAACAGAAATAGCCATTTGAAAATACAATTATCAGTGCTCGATTTACTTGAATATTGCTTGTACTTACAGTCGCCGGTATGGCAGTATCCTAGAATTATCATACCATCACCATGTTCCTCAATTCTATTTCATTTTCATATCCGAGAGTTGAATGCTTTTCCGTGGAAAAAAAAACATACATATTTTATTTCCCTCTATGCAATTTATTCTCTTCAGCACCATTTTCAATGACAAACAAACCGGAGAATGTATGTTCCATTCTGTTTTTGTTCATACCATGTACACTGCAGTGTGCACCTAAATATATTTTTCATTTACACCTTCACCTTACTGCTTATTGTTGCTGTTTCTATGGGGGGGTTTTGTGCTTGTGCAGTGATTTTTTTTTTTTTTTTTTTTTTGCCCCTCATTCAGGCGTGTTGCATAAAACCAATTTTCTGACAGGCGTGTAGGGATTGTGGTGATAATGAAACAGCAATAGGCGAGGTGAATGTTAAAACAAGATAAGTGCAGACCCACAAAGTGAGTGGTTGTTCTGTTGCTTAGGAAAATGAGGATTTTATCCCGCCGCTGAGTTGCGTATGTTGAACTGGATGCAGTTCTATACATATAAGTAAATATATATAAACAATATCCCTGCCCTCCAGTCAAAAAGTTCTTCCCATTCACACAAAATGATTGTCAGTTCATTCACAGAGCTCGATGAGCTACTCTAGTGGAACAGTTGGGATTTTAGTGCTTTGCTTATCATTGTTTGGAAGGGGCAGTTTTCTTCATTAATTTCCCCAACCTCATTTACTCAACCAATTTCAACACATAACCTTTCAGTTATAAGCCAAATACTCTAACCAATGACTGCATTTCCCTTTACTCAGGTTCATGATATGCATGATATTTCCCATACTCTGGGGGATACAATGCATGATAAACAGTCACATGTTTATGTCAATATATAGCATGGTTATCTTGTATACCTACAGTGTATGCCTTTTGCAAGGACTTTTTTTTTTACTTCTCCTTGCCAACATCTGTAATTTGGTGACTTGGCTGTGTTGAAGTGAAGAACAGAGACAGTTGTGTCAGCAATTCAGTGCAACTTTGGTGTGCTTTTTTTTTTTCAAAACCAACAACAGACAAGAAATCACTGGCACAGCTCTAAACCAATTTCAAATCCTAAGTGAACACTGAAATCACACTGAAGAGAACATTGAGATTTTAAAAACCTGACTAGATAACCCACTCTAAAGACAACAGGTCAAGTGGGACTGCATCACTTTGGAGAGGCCACTCATTTACTCCTCTACGTCAGACTTCATTTTTTGTTTGTGTGGGTGTTGTGTGCATTTCTATGTGGAGACAGAGATTGTGTCATGGGATGGCTCATCATCAGTTTTACAGCTGCATGTCATTCTTTTTTTTGCAGCTGTGAGCAGCTCCTTCGTTTCCTTCTTGCATTGCATTGTGGGAGAACAGTGTACATCATCAGTACATAAAACATCACAGGTTCTTTGTCCGTTGTCCCCTACGGAGACACTACATACTAAAAGCCTGCTTAGAATTAGTTTGTAGAATAGAATTGGGATAGAGTTTAGGAACTGCAGTATTAAACCACACTAACTGCCTGTAACTACCAGTAACCGCAGGTGTCGACAAACCAACCAGCATACATAGTGTCCTGATTGTAGTTTTCCTCAATGGTTTTAACATTTGATGAGTTAAGCATGCCCTATTGTTTCTGAAATGTACATCTTTTTTGTGATCATGTATCTGAATATTTATATATATTTTTTTCTTTGTGTGAGTAAACAGTAAACTGGCTTATATCAATGAGATAAAATTACAAGCAATAACTCTTGATTACATGTTACATCATTGCCATTTTATGTCCAACTCACACAATGGTGGACCCTGGCACTGACAGTGATAAGTACTATATAGACAAGTAGTCCCAGAATGTAAACACATTGAATGGCTATTGCTGAAAGAACACACATGTGCTTTTAATGATTTTTTGTGACTCCTTAGGGTCAATAATCAACTGCAGATCACATGACACAAACATTTAAATTATTTTAATCCATATACATAATCCAATATATATCATCTATTATATACAATTTACAATTCATGTATACTATATACATGGTAGTTAAGGACTTAACAATATAACCCCAAACAGGAAAAAAATGACATAAATTTGAAAGTATGAAAGCATAAATCTAGGCCAAATATTGCACAGTATAGGTGTAAGCTCTGCCTTCTATCTGATCCTGACACCAAGGGGAGGGAACATGCCTCAACTCTTCAAGGACAGGTCACCTGTAGGTATAAAAACAGAAGACATGTTACTCTATCATAAAAATAGATTTCAATTCAGAAATTCAGAAATTTAAAGCATTTGATTCCTACGGTGTTTAAGGTGTGTTTCCAGTATGCTTCACCTGTCAGTAGCTGTTTGATGGTGTCATATCTCCTTGGATTACTCTTTCCAAACCTATATACAGTACAACCCATGTCTCTTATTCCTGTAGTGTCTGGCAATGGCAGATTGCACATCTCCATTTCTAATAGCTCTTTTATGCTCAGCTGTTCTCAGTTTAAGACGCCATTTAGTTTGGCCTACATGTGCAAGGCCACGTGGGTATTTCAGCATATAGATGATGTGTGTGGACTTCCAATTAATCAATTCTTTGATCTCAAAGTTCTTGTATGTGTGGGGATGGTAAAATACTTCAGTACTGAAAGTATTTGTGTCCAGTGACCACATTACCAAAAATCTCATGAGAGAGCTAATTGGTATTTTCAGTGGGTTCTGTATAGATAGACTGAACCAACAAATATCCAACACATGCTGCAAACTTTGGTTGCATTTCAAAACCTTCCAGTGTCTTTTCATGAAGATTTTAATCTCTCCAAAAACGCCAATATAGTCTGTGCATGTTCTATGGTCTGATGTTGTCTGGGGAGGGTATAACTGCTCTTTTTGTAACTTTATAACGTTATTGACTGTCTCATCAAGAGTCTTGTTATCATAGCCTTGTGCTATAAAACACATTCATATCTCCTTGGCTTTCAACTCAATGTACAATGTACATGACTCTTTTGTGCAAAGTTGTTTCAATCTGACAAACTGTCCAAAGGGAATGTTCATAATCATTCTTTTTAAACGATAATTTAAGTGTGTAAGATGATGTTTCTATCAGTATCTTTGAGAAAGATTGTCATATCTCATTCTCTTTTCTTTAATGGATATTAGCAATGATGTATAATGATCTCTGTTGTATTTGATGGTTGTCTCTGATGTATTTGATTAATATACAGTAACCTGTATTGAATAGAGCAAAATGTCATGACCAGAAGGGTTGCTCTTGAAAATGTTTCTTCTCCCATATTTCCATAACTATGCCCACATACTGGTTCCTAACTTTCTTGACACAGCAGATAATGTTTGTTGTCGAACATGAAATAGTCTAAATGAACTTGAACTACATTAAAGGACAGGCTCACAATTAATACACACTGAAAGAGGTTTTCCTCGCAGTAATAACTCCTTCTGTAGATTCTGAATATTAAAAGATCTCTTTTAAATATGCTTTCAATGTACTTGATGGAAGCCAAAATTCACAGTATGTCTACAAGGTCATTTAGTGCAAAAATGCATTTAAAATTTTATCTGAAGCTTCGGCTTCAGCAGTCTGGGTTAGTCATATCAAATTTTTTTGCATCAATCCCTCTTTGTGTTTCCTCAGACAGTGTTTCCCTGTTGAACTGTGGTGGAAGTATAGTAACAAAAAGAGGGACGTTGGCTCTAAAAAGACTGTAATGTTGAAATATATCTACTTGATTTGACTCATTTGGACGCTGAAGCTTCATATTAACTTCAGATAGATTTTTAAATACATGTTTGCACAGAAGGAGGACTGTGGATTTTGTCCCCCATCACTTAAATTGTAAGTGCATTATGAAGGGATCTTCTAATGGTTTACAGCAAGAAAAAAATTGAAAATGTTCATATGGGCACCTGACTTGTTTAAAGTCTGGTCTGCCTCGTGGGTTAATAAGACTCTAATGAATCTTAGGAAAGATGTTGGGCTTTGCGTATCCAGTTCATCTTCAATGCCCTGTTCAATATGTCGTCTCTTTCTGTCTTAGATCACTCAGGTGTATTTGATGGTAACAATTCATATAATGAGAATGGTTTACTGCTTAATTGTCTCCCAGCTTCAGCAACATAATCTGTTCTATTTTGTAGCACAATGGCATGTGCCATTTACTTTGATAGCCTCTCTTTCTAAAAAGCTGATTATGTTTATTGGATATAGATTTTCTTTCAAGAACATTTTCAATATCCCTCTCTTTTAATGTACAGACAGTGTTTAAAGTAAGGTTTAGAGGGGCCTGGTGGCACAAAAGCAGATTTCTTCTTAAATTGATTTTGTGCATCCACCACTGTACCCTTTTGGGTGGCATTTCAGATAAAATGTTTCAAGTGAAGTCCACCTTTAAATTGAATACATTTTCTTGATTAGTGGGCAATTAGTGATTAGTGGGAAACTATTTTTTTCTGGTCTCTGATGTGTAAGTGTCTGTTCAGATAAATTTATTACTACTTGTTACTGCTGCAGGTTGTCATTCTGAGGTTGTCATTTTGGGTGTTGCCCTTTCTGTTCTCCAACCCTCTCTGACTCTTTGCTTAATATACAGAGTAGCATAAAGGGCTTAAAATATCAGAAGTTATAGAAAATACGTTTTATGTGTTACTTTTTTTTCTTTTCAGCATATTTTTTATTATTAGTTCAACTAAGCTTGCATGCTGTGGTCTTTGTGAAGGTAGACTTTACATGCTCTGCAGTTTTGACCTTCAGGGAGGCACTCCTCTGTTGAGATGACCTTCTGCCCATCTGCATTCATACTGTCCATGAAACAATGATTACCTGGCTGTCCTGAGGGGAAAGGGAATAAAATGGAGAGAAAGAACTCTTCTCATCTGGTCGCTGTGACACAATGTTCAATTTCCTTTCAAACAGCCAGACTAATCTCAAGCCTCTCTCTTTTGTATTTATATCTGCGGCTCTTGTGTGATAGCAGCCTGTGTGTGGCAGAGAGTACAGGGCGACTCAAGGACAGGGCTATGAAAGCACACTGGATATTTTTCTGCAGTTATTCTTTTATTCACAAAGAAAAAGCCACGTTCACCTTATGCTGTCTATATTCATAGCTACCCTATTATCATATAGGTTTGATGAAAAACTATTTGCTCAACTGCAAAAACCCAGAACATGAAAGCTTTCCAATCCTGTCAGTATGAGTACCTGTGAGGAGAGAATATTCTTATTATTTAATGTCATGAATTCATTCAGTTACTGAACTACCTTTCCATCTGTAAGTGCTGTCTGTGAGCATTATTAAAATACATGACTGTTTGTATAGAACATAATGTTTTTATGATGTGATGACTTTTCTTATCCTTTATCTTGGATTGATCTGCTTTGGAGGCAGAAGGTGAATTGACATTTTGGGCAAAAAACAATTCTTATAGATCAGATAAAAGCCACACTGGGTGACGCATTTATACAACCACCCTCCTATCTTATCAGCCTACACTACAAAGTGATTGTGTTCAACATAATCACATTCATGATCATCTAAGCATATGGTACAGTGTTAGTTAGGTTTTGTTGGAAGTGACTACAGACAGATGCTCTCCCCATCAAAATAATTTGCAGATTAGAGTTCTGGATGGAAGTTGTGCAAAGCATCCAGGTCTGCATTTGTCTAACTCACAGTGGGGTCTAAAGATGGAATGGCATCAATCTTTCAGTACAACACTTAAGTTGTGATTAAGACATCACAACAACCACCACATTGCCTTGAAGTACACCTTGGATAGTTATGATCCCCAGAAGATGATTCCTAATGTTTATGTTCAATCCCCATTTCATTAATTTCTTATGGTGCTAACATTGGGCTAAACCGTCCATGCAAGAAAACAAGAGATATCAAGATCTAATAGACAGATTGGCAAATTCATCCTGCAGGAACATGACTTCTCTTCAGGGCAAATTTTACAATTGCAGTCCAACTACTGGTAATGTAAGCAAAGCAAAATCAAGACTTTGCTCATTCACTTAACTGTTTTGGAGTAATGGTTCACAACCTGGAGATTGGAACTCCCACAACGTGTGACATTAATTTACGGGGTCACAATATGATTACCTGGATTGGAAAGCTAGGAATAAAGAAAAAAAAAATTTGCACAGACTTTCCCCCAATCTTTGTTTTTTGGTTTACCTGCTCAGAGTCTATAAACATGCACCCCATGGCGAGTGTAAGACAAGCTGTGTCCAAAATCACTCCATATCTACCTTGTAGTGCACTATATTTGCTGTCTGCCATTTTATGTAAGTGTCTGAATAATGAGTGTAAATGTATCTACTATATAGTGTCCTCAATAATGAAAGAAGAAAGTAGTGTCCATGGTACATGCTTTCTGCTAACAATGACTATGGAGTAAACTAGTATTTATTACACAGGGTGTAGTGAATGAGAGAAGTGCTTCCCAACCTGATGGTTAGGATCTCATAAGGAGTTACAAGATTAATCCGATTAAGCAGATGAAAAAGAAATAGAAACATTACTGCTCCACAAAATTGTGTTTATTTTTTCATTTAAAAAAAAAATATATATATAAGCTTTTTTTGTGAAATACAGAATTTTACCTCTTCAGAACTGCCACTGAAATTAATCAGAATCGGAATCTGTTTAAAGGGTCATAATATTTCAAAAAGGTTGGGGATTAGTATTATAGAGTGTATTGTATTAGCCTGCAGAGGCCTCTACCAGAGCTTTGGACTCTAATCTTGCTGAAATAAAGTTCAAACCTGGACCAATGAAGACTGAAAGCTTCTCTTCTTAAGCAAGGTATATTTGTGGTTCTGTAGCTGGAGTCTATGAGCATGCTCATATGAAGGAGGTGGATGGAGAAAACAAAACAATATAAAACAATACAGGTCAAAGCCTAGTGTATGGCTGGACTGTGTATGAAATACTAGAGGGTTTTAATTTGAAATGAGAGATGCAGGAAGTGGCAACAGATGGCGACCAAGCCTCCAGGATGTGCGCCAGGCTTTGACTGAAGCCAATTTGACATTGGGCCTTTCTCAATACCAAGCACACCAAGTTTAGACTTGGCAAGTTTCACTCAGGAGTAGAAACTTCTGTGAATGGGAGGATGCAGTATAGACATTCTGCACTTGGAACAGCAGTGTATTTGGTGGCAGTAGTAGCTCATCTTCACCACAGCTACCTGTACTGAGACAAAATAATCTCAACTCAAAGCTCCACTAACACAAAAAATGGCAGAAATGCAGTAAATTATGTTACTTAATCAGTAATACAGCTAACATAAAAATCCAACCTGTTATATAGCTTAAAAAAAAAACAAAAAAAACAGAATTTAATATAGACTGATCTGTTCATTTAAACCTCTTCCAATCTCACCCCTTACCAAATTTCTGGGGAGACTGTGCATGTGTAAGGGGAGATAGCAGGTCAATAATTATGCCACATAGATGTGCTATACATCATCTGAAAGCTGGAAGGCTATAGATTAATTTGAGATAAAGTTCAGCACAGTGTGTCAAGTTTTTCTAGCAATACATCTGTAATGAACATTGTGTTTTGGTTAAGTGCCTATTTAAAACTTGAAGGGTTACAGTGTATAAGGGCTTAGAACATGATGATGGAAGTATATGATGGCCACATGCTGAATTATGTATCATAAGTTGTTACAGCAATTTTTGGGTAAACACCATTGGTTACAAAGATTTGGTACAAAACTGAACCATTTTAACCACTCGAGAATTGATAAAAATGGTCATAAGTCCCCCCAAAATACCACATTAATACACCAAGACCTTGAGAAATGCCACAGAAAAATTCATGCTGTTATTTGGTATCAAAAACTTTTAACATTTAGAGATTTCTGCATGAAATTCAGCAATGGGATGGCAAGTACTTCTGTTTTGGAAATTCCTCAGAAACCCCCTTATTGTCAATATGCCTAGGAATGCTATACATCCTGTAAATGTATTTACTCTCTAGTTTGTGGTTGTAAAGTTTCATGAGGCTGTGATTATCCTACAGTGAGGTCAAGTTTCAAAAAATGGTCTCACTAAAATGAAATGGCTATTATGGGGACTAACATCATCACACATGAATACAATTGGGCTCATTGAATCCACAAGAGTCTCAGCTTTCCAGTCTCTGCAAATCTACGCAATTCCAAGACTGTTTAGGGACCTCAGTATGCAAAAATATTGAAACACACCATGTGTAGAATAGACAGAAAATAACAAATTTATGCTGCATGCAAAAAACTACATGGTTTATGCCCAAAGCTGAATGGGATTAGCATAAAGTGGGCATGTCTATAAAGACAAGACTCGTAGGTAATAATAGAACCCATTTTCATTCAGATATCTTGAGGTGAGAGGTCAAGGGCCCCCTTTGAAATTAGCCATGACAGTTTTTTCCTCAACAAAATTTACTTTGGAGTGTTTTTTAGCCCCCACTGGCTCGCATGATTGGTACCAACAGATTTCTTAGGTTGACGAATGTCATATAATACCAATATCTTCACTGTAGCTTTAAAACTGAGCCCGCTACTGTCTCTGAAAGACAGTAATGGCAACCTCATGTTCTCCATGGGATGACAACATGTTGACCGGCTGATCATCTTAGGAGTTGGGCACTCAGCCAACAGCTCTTCACATCTCCGAAAATGACTGACCAAATTTACATTAATGCATTATTTGGAAAAACAGACCATATTGGGTATCTAAATGGCTACTTCCTTGGCTGGAAAAATATTAAAACTTAATAAAGTAATATATTAACAGTCTTACAGCGAAATTTACAACAACTTTTAACCTGTATCAAAATCTCCGCCATCACTGCCAATTGGTGCAAAATGCATTCTGGGATACTTGGCTGTCCCACGCTTCTGTGGCCTTAGGGGCTGGACCTGCTGTTGCGATCCAGCCAAAAATAGAGATATAAACATTAAATGCAATTAAAAGCAGGTTGAGAATAAAACATTTGTTAGCAGTTGTATTCTTATGAAAAACAAACGATTATAATGAGAACATACAAGCACTGCAGTGGAAGCAGGCTGTTTCTTCCGTGGTTAAAGTGGATTAGTGAATGTTAACTGCAGATAGTGAATGTCTGACTACATTAATAGCCTTATCTGTGTCTGGTCATTAAGGCAGGCTGCTGCAGAGATCTTTTTACTGAATCAGTGTCTCATACTGAGGCTGCCAGAAGATGTCCATGCTTTCGAAACAGGAGTATGGGTGCAATCTATTGCATCAATCACTCTGGGGGAAATGATGAAAGAATTTCAGTGCACTTAATATGCAACCATAGTGTTAATCCATTATTGATAAGCACTGTACAGTCCACTAATGTAAGCTACATGCTAGTAGATAGAATGCCTTTTTTATAGCCAGAGGAGGTAAGTGACCTGGAAACAGTCCATTTAAAATGGTATATTTTATATAATAGATATTATATTTCTGATTAAATCATTGTGAAAAGCAAAGTGGTTTTGCTGACCTCTTAGTTCCTTTTTATTAATTGTCTGAATGCATTCGTACATAATGGTTTGGAAATGGACATATTTTGCAATAAAGGTTATTTCAAGAAGGTCACATGATCCTTAGGGAGTGTCGGTTCCAATTTTACAGAAAGTATGTTAGTGAAGAGGTGAGCTTGGTATTTGGAACTAATATGACTGAAAATATCAGAATAGATCCCTAAGGCTGTCTCTCTCTAAATGCATACGTGATCATTTAGTGGTGTTATTTTTTTCCTTGGTTTATGGTGTTGTAAACACTGACATTAAAGTGAAAATAAAGTTTTTTGCTTTGACTATCATTATGAAGTAAATGTTGATTGCACAATGTAATGGCTATAGAATGATGGCACCATCTGTGTTTAGATTGATTCCCTATAAGCCTCGCTGTCACTATGTAATTCTGTGTGCCACCTTGTACGATCTCCCAGAAAAACCAAAACTTGCTCAATAATTTGTCAGGTGGCCAAGCCCTTAATATTGTCTTATTGTTATATGATATATATGGAATATTGCGCAGGCAAATCTGATGACACACTCCTTACATCTGGATATGTTATGTTTTAGTTGCAATGAGTATACCACCTGAATAATCTGTCTTTTGATTACCCTCTAGAAATCAGTTAGCTAAGCTACCAGCCCTACAGCCATAGGACACTGGATCAGTATCCAGTCAGGCTGGCATCAGGTTGATCTACCTGTTCTCATTAAAATCAATGGACAGAAAATATGTTATCACCGTCTCCATTGTGCAGTTTCTTTCATTTTGTAAAAACATAAACATGCTACCGACCCAATTCATTTTTCTCAACACATACTAAAGAATTCTATCTGCTTTCATGTCTTCATTATAGACTAAATAAATGAAAAACATAACATTACTCCCTCCTTCACCCTGACACAAACTCCTGCTGTAGTTACTTGTTTGTGTGAAGCAATAACGTTACTCAGAACTATGTTATTACTATGCAATGCACATCATCGCAATAGCTTTTGCCTGTTCCCAAATTCAATATAAAATTGTGACAATTTCAATTTACCTCTTCAGTGAACATGCTTCTTTCTTCTCTCTTTTTTCCAAAATGGTGTTGATCATTTCTTCACAGTGCTACGCTCTGAGTAAAACAGAAAGCGATCTGGTTGTCTTTGCAACAGCAGTGCAAACAATAATACCAATTGGAAACACTAGGGGGGCAAAGTTGAAAAGTTGTCTGGTTCCAGGTTCACAGTTTTTCAAGTGTGTCTTAAAACAACAGTCAGGTGTCCATATGGACAGTGAGAGAAATATATAATCATTCCAAGTGAGGGGACAAAATCCAATGTGTCTACACAGTCATTTTGTGCAAAAATGCATTTAAAAGTTGGTGTGAAGCTTCTATGAGGCTTCAGCAGTCTGAGTGGATATCTGACACATTTACAGTCTTTTTAGCATCAAAGTCCTTCTTCGTGTTTGCTCAGACAATGTTTCCTTGTTGAGCTGTGATGGAAGTATAATAATAAAAAAAGGGAATTTGGCACTGAAAAGACTGTAACGTTGAAAGATATCTACTTGATTTGACTCATTTAGATGCTGAAGCCTCATATTAAACTTTTAAACACATTTTTGCACAGAAGAACTGTGGATTTTTGTCCCCATCACTTACATTGTAAGTCCATTATGAAGGGATCTTCTAACTAACATTCGTTAACCCCAGCAGGCTTTAAAAATAGGCTCACTCATTTCTCTGGTTTGATTTTTGAAGTGACATGATGTCGAATGAAGATACTGCATATACAGTAATCTTGGACTGATTGACTGACAGTCACAATCAGTGTGCCACTGTGCCACAAAATAGGAAAGCATACCTGGTGTGTCTGCAAAGTCATCCTCAGACCTCAACAGACCTTTTAAAACCTGGATTTGGATTTACTTACAACCATCACAGCTTACTGTCAATGAAGCAATAGACCCCCCCCCCCAAAAAAAAACAGATTTCTTTTTGCTGCTTAATATTTCCTTCAGGTGCGTAGAAGACATTTTTTGCTGGATCATCCAGTGAATAGCAGTCAGTTTCAATTATCTGACTACATGATCAATAAAAATAAAGCAATTATTGTTTCTTGCCTCTTGATTACCATATGATGATGTTGACTCATCTGATTGGTTGAGTTGCAGTGCATTTTGCTTGTTCTTTCACTGAATGTACAGCCCACGCATTGCAAAAAGTAACCAAAGTCTACTTTCTGCCAGCCAGCTCTTTCTTAAAGGACTAATGTATAGACCATGTGAGGTTGCAGATTGCAACCAAGTGAATTGAACTAATTCAGCCCTTTAACCTTCAGCAGCAGCATGTGACTGAGCACTTGATTCTCCAACGACAACACCTAAGAACTGACTGAAACATTTGACTATAATGAAATAATTTCAGTGTGTTCAGCACCATCTCCTGCTGTAATAAAGTAAGCTAATTTACAATTTTGTACTGTAGTAGCCTATTTCAATATTACTGTTTATTGGGTTTATTTTTTGTTTTGTGTACAATTGGATTTTATGCTGATGTTGCTGCGTATGCCATCTGTGTGTGTGTGTGGATGCTATTAATGTTTGTCTTGGTGCCATAACATTACCTCTGATGATGTACATTATAAGGCTTGTATGATCAAACTGTGGTACATTCAGGCAGTTATAGTTGTAATGACCTATTTTGGTTAACATAACATTATGTGGGTGGCTGTGGCTCAGGAGGCAGAGCGGGTCGTCCACTAATCGAAAGATTCGGTTCAGTTCCCAGTTCCTCCAGTCCACATGTCGAAGTGTCCTTGGGCACGATACTGAACTCCAAATTGCTCCTGATGGCTGTGTCATCAGTGTGTGAATGTGTGTGTGAATGGTTTTAGTCTCCTCTGATGGGCAGGTTGGGACCTTGCATGGTAGCCCCTGTACCCATTCAGTGTATGAATGTATGTGAATGGGTGAATGTGATTTGTAGTGCAAAAAGCGCTTTGAGTGGTCAGAAGACTAGAAAGGCACTAAGTACAGTCCATTCATGCGTTGCAGAACCTATGAAGTATGATTGGTCTTGGACGGACTAGGTCCACCTGATTTTCTCTATGTCCACCCACACTGTGAGTTCTGCTTATGCTACTGATTTCCTTGAAGGGTAATTCCAGCTTATTACAACAAACAGTAAACAATTGACTATGATGGATGAATACAATTTGGCTGAAAACTTTATTGTTCACCTTTAGTTTACTTTTCTAAATAAAATTGGCTGACCTGGGGTCATCACTTGTAAAAACTTTGCTCCATAGTACCACTTGTGGTCAAAAAGCCTACAGTGATGCCTTAACATACAACCCCCCTCAATGATTTGGTGAATGTTTAAGTCTTGGTTCTTTCAGGGTACAGTATGTCACATTTGCTAATACTGATTGACAGCAGTCATAGGATGTATGAGAAATGGCTCTCCTTCAACAAGTTTTATTTGGTCATATTGTAGGCAAATGACATCACAGTGTAGTGTTCGAGACCAAGCTCTACCAAGACCAAAAATTAGAGCAGACATGGAGGTACTTTAAAGCCACTATGTGTAGAATGTCTGACTGTGTTGGTGAGAGACAGTGAAGGTAAATATAACTATTGTCTCTTTACAAGAAAACTCCATTGAGTACCTCCAAATGGAGGCAATGACGTCCCAGCCAAGTGTTGCTTAAAGGATAAGGCCCCAATTTTTTCTTATTATCAACAAATCTCTTGAAAAGTTGTTTAGTATGTTCTGACTTCCCACCCTATCAGTGGCATTCAACTGCAAACCCATTGTTTCCCACTGAAGATGTAAATTATTAAAAACAGATCACAAATTTATTCCATTTTAAAAAGGTTCAGTTCAACAAATATTACTCAAAGAGGAGGAAACAGTGCATTCGTTGGGGACTTTTTTCTGACAGCAGGACGGTGTGTGTGGGACTGAGTCAAAAGAATCTACAGTGTGTGTGTGTTCATAGTAATAAAGGAACATGTCACCCAGTGCAACAGTGTGGTTCACTGATGTGTTTTTAAAAGTTTTTGGACAACTAATGGAACTGTATGGCAAAGAGGAATAAGACGGACCAGGCTTCGATACACACACAATACTTGTTAGTGGATCAATTCATCGTTGGTTTGAGTCCTTAGAATCTATATGATGAACGTCTTTATTAATTTACTGAGGTGATTGGAAGGTAGTCTGATTTAGAGCTTTCCTGCAAAGAATGTGAAAGTGTACCTGTTATGAGCTTGGCTGCGGTCCATACTTCACAGAGACAGTTTAGACAGTTAGCGAGGAGAGAAAAAAAACCAGAATTTTCATCATCAGTGGCCTTCACTGACAGGCTCTGGGACGCCTCATTCTATCTCAGTTCTCTCTCCACTGTGACCCACTTCTCCTGCTGGAACAGATGTTCCCTCGACTCCATCATTTACTCACCTCCCTCTTAATTACTGCCGTTAATTAGCAGATGCAGACACACACAGATACACACACACACACACACTCACTTAGACACACACATCTCCTTATAGGAGCACATGTGGTATATACAGTCTTAAAACCATCTGAGGATAGGGATGGTGATATTACTTTAATATATAAAACACAGCTTGATGCATTTAAGAAGCGAGTTCAGCAGTTGAGAGAGCTGTAATTAGGGGGAGGAAGAGGTAAATAGTCCTCTTATTCTCTGCTGGGCTCTGCTTTCTATCTGCGTCACACAAAGGAAGATCAACAAAGAGTCTCAGTGGAGAACAGCAGAATATTCTAATACAGATATACAGTCGACAGCATCCAACATGATTCTGCATTACACTGAATCTCCTCATTTCTCTCCATCTCATTCTTTGTATTACTACATTTGCTTTCACTCAGCTCTCCACACACACACACACATACACACATACATGCACATTTATAGACTTTGATCCATTAGTCAACACCGTATCCCAGGGTTCCATCTGTCCCTGTTTTGCTCTCATCCTCTATGCTGTCCCCCAAAGTTGTCAGCTTATATTTAATGAGGGAGTGTCAGTTGAATTATTCAACTGTCATTTGTTGCTCTTTTAAAGTAAATGGACGTCGGAGGCTTTTCTCTTTACACCACAATGTTCAGCGTTCTCTATTCTCTGCTGTAAGACTGCATACAAGATTTTTTTTCTTTTTTTTTTTTAGGAGGATTTGCTTATTCAATATGTAAATATGTTAGTTACATGATGGAACTAAGATAAATATATTTCAATAGAGGGCTTTCAGGTGGTGAAACACACCCTATGGCAGCCATATTGGAAGCCCCCAACTTTATTAAGAACATATGACACACAGAACATGAGTGACTGAACAAAATCAGACATCCATTTCATTATTGTCATGTAGTATATTATATTAAGATCAAATGTGCATTGGTAATGTTTAAAATCTTTCTCAGTTCTTAGTAAAGACATGCCAATCTTAATAATAAAGATGTGCTGTTTTCATCATGAACTGGCCATCCCACTGTCGATACAGAGTTTACACAATATTAACTTTTGGGCAGCAAAGTCATCATCTCATGTATATTGTCACATGTAATGTTGCTGATAAGGAATTCTTCAACAAGTCCTCATGTCACCTAACAAAAGCACGGAGTAGATGATTTGTCAGCACCTTTCAAAATGCCCATGACTCTTTTCTGATCCTTCTCCTCAGTTTCAGGCTTCTAGTATCACTTGATTATAGTTAGAGAGACATTGTGGTCATGGTTGAAAGACACCATTCAGTCTGTTTACATGGACCTAAGTCACCAGGTTATTCAGAGAAACCAGATTATGAGGGTAATCAGGGACCATACTCACATGCACCGCAGTAACCTGGTCACTGTAAATCCATGCATACGTGCAGCAAATCAGTAACCAGATCATCTACTGCCAACCTTAATTTAGAAGTGTGTCTTACTGATTTTAACTATTAGTGACAGAAGACAGTTAGACAGAGGACAGTGCAGTGAGAGAGAGACAGACAGGCAGACAGACCGAGCGGACCTCTTCTTCACAGAGCGAAAGTGTCTGAATTTAACAATCAGTCAGATGTTCAGTGGTGGAAACTGATACTGGCACAATCCCTGCTTTCATCCTGCTACTCCACACTGTGCTTTCCCTGGCTGCAGTCTTTTGTTATGCACATGCATATGCATAAGCAATTGGCGATCAGAAATATAGTTACGTATGTTCATGGCAGAAAGATTGACCTGGGGAAACCATGTTTCTCTAAACCCTTACTCTGATTACAGGAACGAGGTTTACAGTGAAGAAATCAGCTTTCTGGAGAAAGATAACTGCAACCCAATTACTTATATGCATGTAAACACACTGAATGCTGACTCTTGGTAGGACACAAGATGTAAACGTGCCAGACCGTCCAACATTACAACCCGTTCTCTTCAAATGTGGAAGATTTTTCACTTTCATGTGCCAGTGTCCAATGTTATGTGCAGGTGATATGCCGATCCTTCCCTTAACTTCTGTGTGGAGCATTTGCGTCCCCAGTCATAGCCATGTTGGTCCATGTGAAGGTCTACGTCACGTTTCTTTCATTGCAGCGAAAAAAAAGGCTGTCATTCCTTTTATTTTCAGTTTAATATGCAATATTTTGAGATTTCATTAAAATGCATTTTGGTAACATTTCTAGCAAGAAATGTGCATTTTCTTCTTCTTCATTCAGTGAATATATATATGATGATGGTGATGATGATGATTTGTGTTATTTAATATAACTATTTGATGATGTTCTCTCAAAATCCAAGAATTTCAAGCTTTGGCTTTGTGATTCACTGACTGAAAGTATTTTCCTCGCTGTCACCATTTTAGATTTTTTTCTTGTAACGATTTCTTTGACATTTCTCTGAACACAAGAACACGAAAGTGTCCTTGATAACTCAACAATTTGATAGGTTAATGTTAAGGCCATCAGTTTTAATTATTTCTCCTTCGATTCTGAGAAATAAAGTGTATTTTTTGTCAGGTTTCGATTGTAGAAGCAATACACACACACACACACACACACACACACACACACACACACACACACACACACACACCTTAACCTAACACTAACCTTAAGTACTGACCCAAAAATGAGCTCCAATTAAGCGGTCTGAAATTTGTCCCCAAAAGTAGCCTATGATGGCACACACACACACACACTCACTTATAGACTTTAATCCATTAGTCAACACTATATCCAAGGGTTCCATCTGTGCAAGGACATGGCTTAAACACAGTTTGAAGCGCTGCATAACTCCAGCTGAACACCTACCTAAAACCTCATTTCTAGAACAAGAAGCTAAAATATGTGAAAACATCTGTACTTTTTCATTAGATGCAGTGTAACTTCTAGCTCAGCTATACTAGATATTTGATATATGCAGTAGATATATCTTTTTACAACCCTATTTACAGCCCTATCAGAAGAAGCACTACTGTGGTGCTGACTTGTATAAAGCTGCATTAGGGAATTGTAGTTTTTAGAGCTATGATATGCGACTATTCTGTATTAAAATGTCTAAAAACAACCAGCTGGGCTAACAGTCCCTGCTAACAGATGAACAGAAGGTTAAACAACAACTGGTTTGATCACACAATAAGATAAGATACGGTCTTACACAAGCAATAACTACATATTTAGTATGACAGAGATCTCACTAACTATAGTCACTAGACGCCAATGTGACCACATAGCAGACAATGTATTACATGTGAATTTGGATAACTCATTACATTTATATCTACAATTTATGGCAGGGGTCTGGCAGATATCTTATCTCAGACCTCATCAGGGCGTGAGAGAGAGAGAAAAAAGGTGTGTGTGTGTGTATGTGTGTAAGACAGGGAGAGAGAGAGGGAGAGAAAATGGGACTGAAAATCATTAGTTGTTTAATCCTGGTGATTTCTCTTTGTTCTCATCTTAAATATATTTCAGTCTCTTAAAAAAAAAAAAAACTTGAGTCTCTGTTCCATGGGAAAGTGGAGTCCTCTTGACTTGTGTTCTTTCATGTGTTCCACAGTGAAGTGTTTTCACTCCCTGCCGTTAATGTCATTATCTCGTCAAAGCGTGGTCTCTCAGGGGGTTGAGAACACCAGTGTCCTGTCTGGCCAATGTTTAATTCCAATACGTTTACTATTGAGGGGTGAGAGGCCAGGTTTGCAGATCCTGGGAGTCTCTGAAAAGGTGAAGAGTGGTTTCACTCTTATCTCTTTGGTAAAATTCAAAAAAAGAGAGAGTTGCCGTGACTACACTCTTTAACTCCCCTTGAACAGTTAGTCTAAAAGGTTTTAAAGACATGAAGTTGTACATGACTTTGTAAGTGTCAGGTGTTGACATGTGTTCCAATTGTTTCAGTTATCTCATAATCACCAATTAATTCTGTGTGTGTGTATGTGTGTTACACAGCTTGTTCCATTGCTACTGCTTCCATAAGGGATGAGCCTAACAAGCCTAATGAACCATATAAAGTGGAATTGACAATTTCAGAAGGAGAGTTCAGGATTGATTACCACATCTTATTTCAGTCTAGTTAAACTATGACATAAAGACATGTCAGCTAGAATCAATCGACTAATCACGCTGTGATCTCAGCCAAACAACAGCACAGAAAAACTGGCAACCAAAACCACCGCTGTAGTTGTTGACGTCTTTCAGTTTCCCCTGTCAAGTTGCATCCACTGCAGTCACTGATTTAGATTTTAAAGTGCATGGTGACCCATTATGTTGCCAGAGTAATAACTCTTTTTTTTTTCCTGACGTGGGTTCACCCCTCATGATTATGTTTGTGAGGTACAGTTATACAGAATCTGGACTAGTGCCAGGGCAAATTGGATTACGTCTCCCAATGTTCCCTCAAGTGTTTTATTATCCCTGAGCTGAAGGCATAATGTGATTACTTGGTGATGCCCTTTGTTCAACGCACTATTATCCTGATGCTGTGTCCATGAGTTCATTAACGGCACATTATGACTTGTTATACACAAGCGCGCTGCAGAGGCCGCTGAGCTGGTACAGTATGAGTCATTCATGTTGCATTCAGGCTGGATAGACTCCTACTGTACGTGGGCTGTAAAGTAAAGTTTCAGTTTAAACAAGTGCCTCATAATTGAATGATGGACTGTACATAGTGTACAGGATATTATGTAAGCTGTCCTTTCTTGCAAAATATGTCATTTTTTTTACATTTCCTCTATTAATGTAACACACTGACTTTCTTTATTAGTCAGATATTTTTTTTTATTTTGTAAAAGTAAGTCCACTTACACATACTATAAATATTTCATCATTCACTTTTTTGTTATTCTCTACATGATGAGCATAATGTAAAGACCAATTCATGCTTTCTGCATCTATGTGGCTGTGAGGGTACACGTTGATCTGTGTGATGTTGATTTCATCATCTGGTTTCATGGTTTCCTTGTTCCATGTCCACTGACAGCTGCAGACATGCATGCAGACTGCGTATACACACACCGCTCCATTGTTCCATTCCAAGCTGTCCATCAGGAAACCATGAATTGGCCTTTAGTGTGCTTCCTGTACTTGAAAATGGGTCATATTGACCCGCAACATAATAGAAGGGTTAAGCGTCAGTAAATCCACTTTTAAATCATAGCAATTTCTTGCCACATTAGCAGAAAATCAGTACATTAAAACAGCATAGAATGTCACAAATTCCATGGCTGCTTCTGATTTCTGATCAGCTTACAATGCCATTTGTGAATAAGTCTACATCTTAATTGTCATAATCACGTAAACAAGTTTTAGGAATCAATAATACCAATTCTTGATCTGTCTAATAATTATAAAAATTTCCACCACTTTCCCAATTATGTTGCACTGACAAAAGTAATCGCTGCCTGGATTATATTCAGAGGACAGATTGTGGTTTCGCTTAAATTACATTTAAGTTATTAGTCACTGTATTAAACCAAGACCATGGTCTTCCCCTACCCTTAACCATGTGCTGCCAGTGCATATGAATGCAAACATAAAACGTTTCATGATGCTGTAGTTTCTACTAGCAGATATTCTACTGTGAGATCAGATATATTCATGGAAAAAAAAACGCAAGTGTTCTGTGAAACCAGGGATTAAATATCTAGGGTTTGGAAACCCCCTACAATATCTGTTTCATTTTGGATCTGGTTCCAGATTGATAAAATATCTGGATTGTCTAAACTCTAAGACAAAAAATGGTATTTTTTTCTGTTGCCTCACTCTTGATTGTGCAAATCTTTCTGACAACATTCATGTATTTTTTTTTTAGCCAACACTGAAACACACTTTAGCCAACACTGACGTTTTGTTCTTTACTAGAATGGTGCACTAAGGTTTTGAGCAAGTAAAATGGAGTACGTGTTGCAGAAAAATGCATATTTGGGGTCATGCAGGGTGCGTTTTAAGGCATTCCTATTTAGAAGTGCAAAGTTTGGGAGAAAAGATACAGAAACTCAATAGAAATAGCAGCTGCACCTGATTTATCACCACAAATGCACACAAAAAACAAAAAATATGAAAATGTAATAACATAAAAATAGGTTTAAAAATGATCAAATAAAATAGATAAAAAGTAAGACACTAAAATCAATGATGGAAAAAATAATAATAATAATTTATGTCAATTACTATCTGTCTTCAGTACACTTTATCACATTGACTTATTCATTCTGTATGCATTGAGTCCACTGTTTTCATTCTACTTTGTATTCACAGTCTTTTTCTCTACATGACAATAAGTCTGGTTTGGATGGTCACATGATATGAACACACTGTCAACTGACACTTTAGTCCTGTCAGTGGATTCACATCACTGCATCCTCCCTCAGCAGCTTTTCTCTGGGGAGCTGTGGATTCATCTCCCAGCTAGGTGAGATAGTATGCAGCTGATATGATCTCTGTGGAGGGCCACATCAAGACAAAACGCCTCCTTCCTTTTAACGCCTGAATAAAGATATACCTGCTGTGATAAAAGCTGATAAAAACAGCGTTTCTCAGCAGATGTGCTGTCAGTGAAGGAGACAAGCTGACAATTATCACGGCTTATCTGCAGTGTAATCACTGAGCTCTACATTGTCCTTTTGGCTTCTTCAATATTTCTTACTTTTGATTTGTGCCCAAGCATTATGCAAAGTAGACTTTCAACACTGCTTCTTATGATACACGCTGATATGTTAATGATAATATGTTTGTCACTTGCTGCACTACACTTGTCACAGACAGTGCTTGAACCACAGAGGTGAGGGTCACCTACCGAGTCTCTCGGGTCAACACAGAAAAAAACTCATGTACGTCACATAATAACCCCTCCATCGCAAATTGCAAGTGCAAATAGCTTCACATGTAAAATTAATCCACGAAGGCTGGCACTCCTGTGCCCTGAAGCCCTTTCATAATAGGAGCATTTTATTATCTGATCTGAAAATGGGGAGACTCACAGGCTGATGACAGTGCACTGTGTGGCAACAATAATGGCTGCCATTCTGAGAGGATAAACTCTGCATGAGGCCTTTATGCCTCTTCTCAAATTATCTAGAATAATGTGGGGAACTGCTGTTGCAAAGTGTTAGTGAGTTGGGTGCAATTTTGATGTGAATGGCCGTGACTGCAAATTTTCATTATGTAAATAGTGAAATCTACATTTAATTTACATATGTATGGATGTGACAGGCAGAGAGAGGCTTTGTTTTTTGACCAGCTTTCTACTCATTCCAAATAGGATAGGATTAGGATACATGTCTTTTTTGAAATGGTCAGTTCGGTGTCTTATTTTCAGGATAACCTTTCAGTTCTTTATGTGATGCAAAGAATTGTATTATTTCATAATACATCAAACAGAACTTATCCCCGCTCTGTTTTCTATCCCTGGCCAGGTGATGAATGTGAATCTATCTGAGGGAGACAAGGTGGTGTTCGAAGATGTGGGACATGGGGAGAACGCCATGCTGGCCAACGAGTCTATTCTGATGAGAGGGTTGGTAGTACGAAGCCACAGCAACCAGATCTCCATCCGCTTCCACAGCCCGAGGTCTGAGGCTGGATCGGTCCTGCTGCGATACCAAGGTAAATCTGGATGAAACCTTGTTGCTACTTTAACATTTTCTAGAATTGCTGAAAATGATGTAATGTGAAAATTTGTAAGGTGTGGTGATAGGTTTGTAGTGGTTTCTGTGGTAGAGTTACAAAAAAACTATTTAATACAATACGGGATGACCTGGGAAAATACTACATTTGATCAGTTGGTAGGAGACCATTAATATATATATATATATATATATATATATATGGAGACACCTTAAACATAGGTCTGGTCCTCAGTTCACCCACCGCAGCAACAATACTAATGGTTTACATTAAGGCTGCTCTAATGAACAGTTTCATATTAACAGTGGATCAAGTTATTTTCTGCAAAGTGAAAGAGATCGCTTATAGTGACAAAACTACAGAGAATTATCACCAACTCTGTAGTTTCCCTCAGCTTTATTCAGCATTAACATAACATCACCATTAATGTTAGCATGTAATTCCTGCTGTTTGACTTCTGTACAGGATAGACGATTGTAACATTCATAATATTAGCACTCTGAAAACTGGTGACATTGCAGAAACCCATGTTTCAGGCTACCAATAAAAATTGGTGGGTCTATGGCGCATAGAGCTGTGTCCCATGGAAAATCTGAAGCAGCCAATTAGAGAGCAGCTGCCAAGGATTGAAGGATCTACATACACACTCATTTGGCCAGCACCCCTTACACAGGCAGTGTACGTATTCACACTAAATGAATCAAATACAATTTGCAAACAATTTTTCAATAAATGCTGGCTTGACTATGACATTTTTTCATTTAGTAGTTATTTCATAATTAAGAATTAATTTATGTTTTAACATGTTTTAATAGCCTTTGTTCTCTGGATAATAGGAACAGGGGCAGCGCCCCAGTGCTTTGCATTAACAACTGCCCACTGCATAGACAATGCATTTACACACAATATACATAAGAAAGACAGAAGAAAGTCGATGCTCTTCCATGGTCTTCTTGAAACATCACTAACTGTTGTCCAATTAAACTGCATCTAAAGAAAAGGGAGCTACTTTCTGAGTGACTGAATTCATACAGAGATATCCAGATTTTTCAGAACGTATTGAATGATATCTAATACAAGCCACTTAAGTCTTTTCTTTAGGCTGGATTTCTTTACCGTTCTGGGAACAGACTCAATTCATCTTACGTGAGATCAAGCATGTAAAGTCTACCTGTCTTTAATTTCTGGCAGGCGATGTGTAGCTGAGTGTGCGTTATCACTTGTTAACATGATGTGTTGTCGCTGTCAGCCACAAAATGACTTGCGCTATCAATCAGCCACATGAGCTCGCTAATAAATGATCTAAATGATCTTTGTAACTGCTTTACTTCTCAATTATTGCACAGAAGATGTTCGAGTGAGACAGTTTCTGACAGACTTCATCCTGCAGCCTGCTAATGACAGAGGAGGGATTTGGCAGTCATTTTCTGCAGCTGTCTTTTGTTTCTTCAGACTGAAAATCCGTGAAGGGTTTTGTAAATGTGTGATGGTGTTTTAACAGCCCTAGCAGGCAGGGTCAGCTCTGGTCCTGCTGGTCACTTTTCATCCCCTGAAAATCTGTGTTGAGATTCCACTCCTTGATATCTCTTCATTTATCCTTGTTTCCATTGATTGCCCTCCAAAGCACAGATGGCATGTGCAAACCTCTCCCCTGTTAAATAGTGGCATCAACATCATTACCTGCTGCTTAAAAGCAATCTGTGCTCTGTTTCTTACCACCGCTGGCCAAATGGGAGAAGAACTAGATAAAGTTTTGATAGTTGTCTGTGTGTCTGCGCCAGCAAGGATGTGAGTCAGAGCTGTCTGAACTGGTCTCTGCTTTCTACCTCAGGCTCAGTATATACTACTGTCCAGGTACTAAGAAGAATGCTAGCAGCATCATGTATGATAGAGGATTAGGTTTGATGAGAAGATGAAGGGACACTAGTGTAATATTATCCAATAAAAGACTATATCAATTATGGTAAGAGTAAGGTAATGCTTTTACATTTCCTATCAACTTTATACATCTCTAATATCTTCCTGAAGGTTTCCTCGAAAGACCCGAGTCATTTCATAATAATTATAGGAAAAATAGAGACGGTGTTCAATTTGTACACTTCCAATTAACCAACTAACATTTGATAAGAAAGCTATTTCCATTTGATAAGACCATGTTCATCACAGCATATGGGAAAACAAAAGAAAAGACATCTGGCGTCTTACCAAAATATGCTCCAACTGACATTATTTTGAAGCAAAAAAGTCTGTTTCTTGTAAAAGTCTGTTTCAAATAACACCCTACATCTCTCTGCAGTTGGAAAAAATAAAGGCCCAGCCATCTTTGCTGACAGCTGACTAGAGATTAAAGCAAGCCACATCTTTAATAAAAGGTCAATGTCAGCAAATGTATTGATGTGTTGGTAGAACACTGGTAGATACAGGTATGTTTATGCTCTTTCTTAGTTTTTCTTGTCCTGTCTATGAATGTGTGTGTAATGTGTGTGTTTGCAGGGGATTGATTTTTAAAACTGAGAATCAAGACAAAACAACTCAATCCCTCTCACCCTCGAATTCAGGTAGTCCCCTCTCTCTCTCTCTCTTTCACATATTGGTTTATTAAATTCTCTCTCCTCCTCTGAGACAATCTATTCTCTGCTTGGCTCTGCTGGAAGCTGGATCAGCAAGAAAAACTCCACCACATATGGCCCATAAAACAATTCCCAACCCCGTTGAATTGATAGAGACATACGGGAGTGCGGCCTAGTATCTGCAGCTCTTTGGAAAGTCTCAAAAATGTGTTGATGATCTAATTGTAAAGAATACTTGTAACTGGTTCTTATAGTGTATCCTTGTGACAGCTTCAGTAAATCCTTAAATAGATGAACAAATGATCAGAAATGATCACCTCTCTCATATGCTAATTAACCACTTCCTGGTTGGATAATTAAGCTCTATGATATCCAAAAAAATACGTGTAAATGCAACCCAGAAGTGTTACAGACCAACACATCCTCATAATTAAACAACCACATTGGTCCATTGTACCATGCACTCCAGAACCACCTATAGGACCATTTTCTATGTTGCCTTTATCTGTGTTTTCTAAAACCGTTACAATCACAGTTAAAAAATAATGATGTTTTATGATGTAACAACGCTGTGGTTAAGGTCTGGTTAGGTTTAGGCTCAACATCCCCTTGGTTAGGGTTATGAAAGATCATAGTTTGGGTTAAAATGATCACTTGAAACGTGTAGATTAAAGTTACCACTTTCTTAAAGTTAGGTAACTTTTGTCGTCATGACAATAGTATGACAATCCTAGTTACAGTTTTTAAAAAAGTTGCGACTGGCGGTTGGAAACATGACACTTAGGGTTGGAAATGGGAAGTGAACTGTAGTCTTCTGCAGCTAAGTCCAATTTTTTTGTCCAATTTACCTATTTACCCCTCCACCTCGATTATGGAAAGTCATCACCTCATCAACCATCCCTGTCAGTCATCCATGTGTGTGATCAAAGGGTTTAGCAATGAATTAATTACTAATGCCTAAAGTATCACAAATGCAGGTATTGTCTTGAGAATTGATACTTGTGTCAGTAGAATCCCTGACCAATCAAAAAATGTGTGTTTGTGTTTTAAAAAGCTTGTAATGAAAATGTTTAGCAACCCCTTCTGGTTACTGTTAGGTTGAGTGGTATGCTCTTTAGTAGTCATCAGTAGTTCCTTCTTTCTTTTTTGGCTGCCTGGTAGTGGGCGTGGTTTATCAATTAACCTGGTGGCCCAGGTGTGAGAAGGTTTCTGGGTAGCAGTGTCCGGAAGTCATTTTGAACAGCCATGAGAATGAGAAACTTGACACCTGAATAACTTTTTGTCTTTAGCCAACAACTGCAAGCTGATTACCTTTGTTTTGTTTTGGCATCAGCTACCACCAACAGATAAAAAAAAAAACTTGAACCAGAACTGTGTACCGATGCCAGCTGGGTTGGTTGCTTGTAGGGAGCTCTCAGTTGGAGCTAGCTGCTGTTGCTAACTGGAAGTAAGCCCCACACGTACAACCCACTGCCAGCCATCCATATTTTTCAACCACACACTTTGTGTTAGGGAATAACTGGCCCTAGACATGCCAGAAACCAAACTGTCAGTCATTCTCATAACACTTACCAAATAGCTTCTGGTGAATTACCAGCAAGGCAGCACCAGCAGAGCAGGGCCTCCAGATTTGCATCTAACACTGATATGAGCATAAATGGGGCAACCACAGCTGCATTTTTTCAAGTATTGATTGAAAATTTTGCTTCCAATAGTAGTTACATTTACACATAATAATTATGACCTGGGGAAGTGACACAGTTCAGATGACATAATTATAGGGTGACAAATTTTCATATTTAGGGCGAGGTGGGCTGAGTAGATGGCTAGATAGATAAATGGCAAAAATGAACTGCAGGAGACTGCTGTTTGCTTCCTGTTTCCAAATGTGAGTCAGGACAGTTTTTTTTTAAAAACCATACCTTTGATTGTCATAGTGCTTACCGTTGCCATGGCGACTAAGGTTGCTTCACTCTAAGGAAGTAACTTTAACCCACATCATGTTTCAAGTGGTCATTTTTTTTAATTCATTCTTTTATTTTTATTAACATAAAGTACATATACAGTACATACAGAAAAGAAATAACATATAACTTACATCAAGAACACAAACATGACTATACTAATTACAACAGACATACCACATATATACATATACTGTATATAAACATACATACATGTACATACCTGTCAAGTACTATATGTAATTGTAGTAAAACAAATCACTTACACACCAGTTCAAATGAAATATCTCATTCTTTAGTGTGAACTAAATGAAAAAGCCAGACAATATTAAGTTATGATATTCATAGAATAATCACAACTATGTATCCCAAGTTTTTGATATTGTCAGGATATCTTATTTATTTATGCACAGGCTTTTCACTCTGCCTTTAATAATGCCTTTTTCTGAAAATAGTAATGTTTGAGAAATAATACAAAGGAACTCAAAACAAGCTTTTTTTGGAGTAGCAGATATATAAACTTTGCCAAGCAACACATCGGCGTTGCTTTGTGCATATATCCCCATATATCAAAATTAAACAGTCATAGATAAGAGAATCTCCTTTGACATTTAATATATCATTAACAAAACAAAATGATTAACTAAAAATAGAGGCGAGCATACAGATTTATTATCTACAAAAATATTTTCATTCAGCTGTATCAACTGTTGTCTTGCCTCTACTGAATCTTTTGGTGGAAGAAACTGAAATTGAAAGACATGTATAAAAAAAAAGATGGAGAGAAATGAGAGAAAAAGGTTAACACATTTTTCATGGAAGGTTGTGATTATTGAAAAAAAAAGGATAACATTTTCCCACAAATGAATCACAGACAGAAATAATTTGGATGAAAACCAATTAGGGTTATTATACATGTATGATACACTTTGTCTCCATGAAGCTTTCAAACTATGATCAAGTGCTGAAAGATATATTAAACCTAAACTACCATTTTCACATGTATTATTCAGATAGCTGCACTTAATTCTTTCAGGTTTAACATTCCATTTGAATCTAAAGATTTTCTTTTCATACACTTCTAAAAAAGGTAATATAAGGAGAAGGCAAACACAAAAGACAATAAGTAAATTGTGAAACTATCAAGGAATTAATTATTGTATAAATAGATGGAGATTTTACAAAGAATTTACTTCTTTTCTAAGTTTCAAATCAAAATTAGTTTTCACATAAAAATGATCTTTCATTTCTCGATCTTTGCCTGAACTTAACCAAGTGGTTTTTGTGCCTCAGCCTAACCAGCCCATAAACTAAGAGTTGTCATACCATAAAAGATAATTATTTTTTATGATTACTGTCAATAGAGGTGGCATATTAAAAAAAAACACTCCTATGGCTCATTCTGAAATGCTCCTATGGGTTGTTCTGGAGTACAAGTATGATCGACCAATGTGGTCGTTTTGTTATGAGGATGTGTTGATTTTGGCTGGTAAAATGATCCCTGGGAATAGGAATGGGAATGACATCTCCGGGTCACATATTGTATAGCCTCACACTCTGAATCACACAGTGAGATATACAATACAGCCTGCCTCCATATAGGTTGATAAATAAGAATATTGACAGGGGATGTGGTTAGAATTTACAAAAGAATGAGGGTATGTATGCATGTCAGAAATGGCACATGGCAAACTGATATGAGCATGTTCTGAGCGCGTTCAACCTTGAATACAATCACATATCCATGGCACCTGCCTGTCATTCTCCCCCCACTGCTGCCTGGCTAGCACTTTCCTTTCTCTGCCTGGGAACAATAAGTGGCACCAGAAACTCAATGTGATGAATCCTATCTCAGCAAGCACACACGCTCCTTCACTGCTCAAGCGATTTTGCAATCCAAAAAAACATTCAATGTATTGATCAGCATTCTTTTTTTTTTGTCAGTATTCCAGACAAAAAGTCAAGGAGCAACAGCTAGTTCTGCAGAGATTTAAAATGTGAGGCTGAAAAATGAAGCATTTCTGTGGGCTATGTGTGTGGAAAATTCTAGCTCAAGTTGTGGGCGCTTAAATTTGTACAGCTCAGCATGTGGTTTGACCAGTGGGTCAGTGCAACTGCAAATATTAAAAGTATGCCCAGAGTTTCAAAGAGTTTTAATATTCAGACTATTTGAAAGGAAACCACAATACGCATCAGGAAACCTTATTCAGTCACACAACTCATATCGAATGGTTTGTTATGTGAATATAGAATATGTATAGCCTTGATATTTGGCATCTACACTCTGACTTCATCACTCCCTACAAGGAAACACCCAAATCAGCACAGCAGGGAGTGGCGACTGACAATAATACACAGCAAACATAAATGAACACTATCAAAGTTAATAACAGTAGATGTCTGTAGTGTTGGTATTTTGACAATGTATGAGAGTCATTATTGACTTTTTGTGTACTTAAACACTCAACACTAACCAGTGTTGGCTTTTCTCATCATCACTAGTGAGTAGTGTTCGGCATGACCTCGCTCATAGTTTCATTGTTAAAGATATATTCCGCACATTTTGAGGTGTATATTTATAATCTGGGGCTGTACTGGAATACCTTTGCATGATTTACGGTTAAAAAAAATAATCCCTATCTATCTTCTACTGACCCTTCATGCAGCCCAGCTCCTGATGAGCCCACTCTGATTGGGAGGCTATGTTAACAAACCATGAAACAAACTATATTAGTAGGATTTCACTTCTTTTTCTCATCTTTTACTCAGAATGTCAACCGGAATTTGGTCTTAAATATGAGTGGAATTTCTGAGTTGCAGACAACATTTCTACATATGTTGACCTCAAGTTTTGGAACTTTGACCATGTTTACCATCCAGAAAATTACAAAAAGCATAATATGTCCCCTTTAACTGTACAGGTTCATATCAATACAGTAAGATGTAAATATGGTTAAATACAATTATCTCAAAATCACATCTAACACAATAAACAGTGAACATATATTACACTATACAAAACAGAATTGTTCTTTGCTTTAAAACACATTTTATTAAAAAATGTAACATGTAATATGTACACTACTGTTTCACAGTAGTTTTGAAGACACCTAGAATGTTGTGATTTCTGTATGCTCAAACAGTTCAGGGTTGGTTGGTTGTTATGCTAACTCATCAAAAAAATATATTGACAAGTTTTACTATCAAAATACCAATGAGTTCTTGGCCCCAAACCATAAATCAGCATAAACATCTGGCTGTTAAGTTAACTGTAGGTGGGATACAGCAGGTAATGACATTAAATCACACCACCTAATCACCTTTTTTGCACATACATTTAACATCCATTTAATAGTTTCCAATGCTACAATAACGTCAATACTAAGAAGACACCTGATTGAACAAATGCAAAACAGAGGTCCACATGAGGCTGAGAAAAATGTACACAGCCCCATTTTAATATCTACCTAATATCAATATTCTTGAAAGCATCTGTAAGATACAAATTGGAAATAGTGAAATTAACTTTTGAGACACAAATATTATGGCAAAAAAATGTACCAACTTTGTATTTAAATAAAGAAAGAATTTGAAGGATTGCCTAGTTGACTTCAACATAGTTTGACTTTCTTGGGGTCACCCCAAGAATGGCGGTATATTGAGCTATGTAGCAAGGGGGGTTATTTCACAATATCTACAGCTTGATTCAGTGATGTAAAACATGCATTGATCCCACTGATTTATCTGACAGACTACAGTATCCTTTGAATGTGTAAATGCTGTTTAAGAGGATGGCCCATAAGAATTAAACATCCTACACCTGTCCTTTTGTGAAATATTTTGATATTAAATGCTGGCATAAAGCTAATGATTAGTTCAATAAATAGTTACTAGTGTCAGTATCTTCTTTTCAAAACCCCAGATTAGTCCAATCCTAATTAGGATACAATACAAATGATGTAGATGATGTAAAGTGAATTTCAAAGCTTCATGCTTCATCTAATCATTTGATGGAAAACACTCAGTAATCTTCCATTTGACTCTTGCATCACAGGAGTGGTGCTGGGATATCCAGCTAAATGTTCAGTGGTGGATGGGCCGACTCATTCTGTTCCTTAGATAATTATAAACCAGTGACATGCTGACAAATTAATATAAAATGGGCATGTAACTAATATTCTTTTGGTTATTATGAAGATGTAATTGCAACAGGATTTTTCCATTAATTAATTATGGGGGAAGTCGAATAGATTTTTTTTTTTCTCACTGCATTAAATGACTGTCATATCAGAAATTAGCATGAATAACAGTATACACAAATAGGTTGGGCATTCAATTGAGTCTGTGAAGCATAAAAAAGACACGGGGTGATCTCTTCAGTGACAAATTACATAGTGTTCAGCTGCACAGGGAAGACAACTTAAGTGTTTGTATCACCTGCCCTCAACCTTCATTTTGCAATTTAATGTCTCTCACAGATTATTTTTCCCATAACTTTCTTCTGTGTGGTGCAATGGACTGTTCTTTCATGTATTTTTCCATGTGAAAACATATTTTCACATGGAAAAACATGATTCATGCCTTTATTTCAAGCCAACTTGATTACTGTAATGCACTTTTTACTGGCCTCTTAAAAAATATCACAGAGTCTTCAACTCATTCAAAACTATGCAGATTGGCTATTAACCAGAACCAAGAGGAGAGAACACATTAGTCCAGTTTTAACTGCTCTGCATTGGCTTCCTGTAACATTTAGAATTGACTTTATGGTCCCCTTAATGGGCTAGAACCAAGCTACATTGCTAATTTCCTTGTTAACTATTTGCCTTCAAGAACACTGTGATCATTTGCTGCTGTTTTATTGGTGATTCCCAGTAACAGCAAAAAGGAAATCAGGGATCTAGCATTTGCCAATTATGCCCCAAAGCTATGAAACACACTACTGATAGACATCAGGGAAGTCAGATCATGAAACATTTTTTAAAAGAAAGCTAAAAACTTATCTCTTCACTTTAGCCTTTAACTAGCTTTTCCTCTCAGTCTGCTTCACACTTATGCACCCTGCACTGCAAGGATACAACAAGACTGAAATGAAACCCGGTTAACTCACAAACTTAAATGCAAGCCTAACTGATGAAACAACAAGGAACAGGTGGCAAGATACAAGAGCAGGCTGGGAGCTGATTTGCTGTGAAAGACGCAGGGGGCAGGGCAGGGCTAATGAGACTGATGCAGGGCAAGTGTGGAAGGAAGAACAGGCTGAGGAAAACAAGGAAAAACACAAAGGCTGCCTTTGTGAACTTCATCCATGAGTTAAACATAATAATGCACACACATCGTAATATATAAACTATCATAAATCAAGCTGTCTCAGAATGACATAAATAGAACTTAAAGTGCACAAGTCATACTGAGCAAACACAAATAAACTTCATCGTTACATTGCCGGCCTAGAAACATAAATTACTGTTGACATAAACATGAACCAGTCAATCTGTCAAGTGGAGTGATCTGCATATCAAGTCCTTAAATATCCTTCTTCTCCCCCTTAGTCCAGTCTTAAAAAGAAGTCTGAGGGCATCTGGTGGACTGATGGAGGGACATAGAGCCTGACTGGGACAGAACCATAACAGATGCTCTAGTACAGATGTGCTTTGATGTGTATACATCAAACTACTATACTTGTGGATACTTACAATGTTTATTTTAAGCTCACGAAAAAATTATAAATTACTGTATTATCAGGAAATCTTTTTTTGCCACTTGGGAGCTGCAAAAGAATCTGTAAAGGCAACATCTGTCACGAGGTGTGAGGATACAAGGATCCAAATGCAGACTCACAGCCAAGACAGGGTTCATTTATAGGAACTTTACTAATAATGGTGATACAGAGGCTTACAGATTCAGGCAGCAAGTCCAAGACAGAGGTTGAGAGAATCAACAGATTAACAGATGTGCGAGTGACTGGATAGATAGAGAGAAGAACGTTCCATAACCAGACCATGGGCTGGGGGAGAGGGAAGGTCAGAGGCAGGTGGCAGGAACAGAAGGGCGAAAACTGTGTCCTCATGACATCTGAGCTCTGATGACTTGTAATGTTGTTCTGGTGAACATGTTAAATGTTAAATGGGCCGTACTTGTACTGCCTTTCTAGTCTTCTGACCACTCAAAGTGCACTTACACTACGAATCGCGTTCATCCATTCACACACTGAACGGGCACAGGGGCTACCATGCAAGGTCTGAATCCTCTTGGTAAATGCTCCACTGTGTTCACGAGCTGCTCTCTGACTGTGTCTTTGTGTTGTTCAGTGCTGAGCAGGTAGTGTACAGTGGGTTTAGTGTGGGTTCATCAGAACAGCTGCCTGCTGCTGGAAACAAGGTTTCAATAATTATATGTTGGTTCGTCATTATGAATGAGTCCTATTACGTTAAAGTGTGTAGTAATTTTATCCATTTTTAATATGACAGTACTGCTCCTATGGTCCACTTATGTTGCCTGATTAGAGCTCTTCTCAGGACTGTGTCAGTGTGTTTAGACTGTGTTTGACATACTGCATGTCTCACTTTCCTGCTCATTTGGTTGTTCTTGTTAGGGTGGGACAGCTTACACCGTCATCATTCTTATTTGTAAGTAGAGATTGTTGACACAAACAGACATTAAAGTTGGCTGCACAATAGTTTTAAAAAAGACAGCTATCAACCCAAACATCAATTTAAAAAAGCCCATTTAAAGGAATCATTTGGATTTACATCCAAACACAAAGACAGGCAAATTCTGAAAATATGATTTCAAAGTGGAAAAATGTGCATATTATGACTAACTTTTCATCACAGCAGTCATTATGCAAATGTGGCGGTGTCATGGCGTCTCATTTTGAGATGGAACTCTTTTTGATCTTTTTAATTAATTGGTGGAGAACAGTACGACAAGAGGTGACAGCAGTCATGAAGCAGCTGTTATTTATGGGCTCTCTGCTTTAGCACCTGCTGCTTTAAAGGAACAATGAAATGTGTTGTGTGATTTCCATTGAAACTGACTAGCATTTAAACGTGAAATTTAGCACAGTCATAGTTCACTTTCCACCGTAGCAGTCAAAGGTATGATTTTGACTTTCTCTTCAGTGAAAGAACTAGGAGTGTGAATCATGTCTGAACAGTGAGTTCGAGGTGTCACACTTTAAATTGTCTAAAGGTTTAGCTTCCATCACAGGACCTTCACGCTTTATTTTTTTACACAGTATAACCAGATTATTTTGGATGGCATTCATATCTGTTTATCCTTCTGTTATTGTGTCTCATTGTCCTCCATTCTAACACTGACTCAGATTGTTCTCTTTAAATGGTGACCATTTTTCGTTAAAGCCATCAATTGCAAATTGTATGTATGAATGTAGGGCTCCTTGCCTTGGGATCTAATTTCTTATCTCACACCCATGTGTTCCAGATGGGTCTTGTAATACATTAACAGCTTTTTGCAGTCTGGAGCTGACTGTACAGTAAGCCATCACTCCATATAGACTCCACATTTCAAAGCCCAGCCCTATCCGACACGGCAGAGGTTATGACATTGTGTGAAATTGAATCTCATCACTGAAGGATATTTTCCCACCCACAGTGTCCTGTCCTGTACAAGCCTGTCATGCCCAATTATTCTCAATGAGCTCTGATGAGTGAGGCGTAAATGAATCCCCTCTGTCAGTTTCTTTATTGATGTCCAGGCACGGAGGAAGATGTATCTATTTTTCATCAGTCCATGTAAAATGCAAGAGCGCTAATAGACCATTTGTCTCTGTTGGCAAAAGGAAATTTCACGGTGCTATAAATATAGAACATCTGCAAGGCTGTCATGATGCAGGACAGTAAACTGAAGGTGTGCAATCTTATTTAAAACACTGGGAGCAATGTCTGCAATAGCACCTTATACTTTGACTGTACTTTCATTCTGAATTATGTGTTTGAATGCTGTAAGCATACAGATTAACACAAATGTGAACCAGCTATCACACACAGATTCCCTGACAAATACTCCAAACAGAAATAAAAAGCAAAATACAATATGAACTTATATTACTGTATAAATAAGACCTGAAAACAATGCTGAAAACTGAAGAGGCTGAGATATACTGATTTTTATTCCATAGTATGGATTGAGTTAAAAAAAGAAAAAACAAAACAAAAAAAAACTGGATCCCATGTTTCCCATAATGCAACTATTAAAATATCTGTTTGTCTTTGTCAAACACCACACCTCCAGTATAATTAAACCATCCCAACACAAGGACCACTTACTATTTCTGGAGCTTTAATCTGTATCATATGGTCTTCATCAGCAGCTTTTTTGAATTCCAACTTAAACAGGAAAGTTCAAGGAGTTTCCACTTACTTGCTTTTTCCAAGTCTTTCAGTTAGTCAAGTTTGCCCAGATGTCATGGTGATGGATCTATTGTACTTAAGTGGATCCATCTTCATGTAATTGAGTAAGTTGTATTTGCTGATGAACACCCTGTAATTTCGTTGAAATCTACAGAAAGAAGTGAGTTTGCTTTGTCAAACTACTTCTTCCAAGGTCAAGGATGAACTTTCACACCCAGTCATGCCTCCAGCTTGTAACACAGACTTTCTAATATGAATTTGTATCCCTCAAGCTCAGATGTATATTTTCTCCATTAACAAGGTTCCTCCAGAGCCACAGAAGACATTATATAATCCCCCTTTAACTAACCAAGATCTGCAAAATCTTGAGCGTTTTCAGTGGAACAGCTACTCAGCAACACTGAGGGTGTGCAGGAGTACAGTCACAGCTGAGCTGTAGTCTGTCTGAAGGCACTGATGCATGGAGGCAACGGAGAACACAAAAATGTTCTCTGCTAAATGTGAAACAGCAGTTGTGCTTGTGCAAACCTGCTCAAAATAACTAAAAATGTTAACTAAAATGTTAACAGGTTGATGTTTACCAGATATAAGGCCCTATTTTAACCACACAAGTGCAACTACAAGTTGAGCAAGGTAGGTAATGGGCGCCTGGACAGTGTGGGCGTCTCCATGTGCACCTGTTATTTTGGTTCATGTATGCATGTACAGAAGCGCAAAGTGCAATATAGTGAATATAGATCAGCGAGTGTGGTGATTATTAAATACTCTTTCAGCCAGTCACATGACTGCTCTCATAGCTCTGAAACAGCTGTGCCGATCACTGTTAAATGTGATAATGACAGCTCAACAAACAAATGTCTGGAGGCTGTTATTGCAGCACGTCCGCAGCAAGTATTTAGTTTGCTCTTCTTAATAAAATCACCAAAATAGCACATGATTGACGTTGTGCCAGAAACAGACATCGTTCTGAGACACAACAGTAAGAGCACGATGTCTAGCTCTAAATTTCAACCAAAATACAACAACCTGCTTTGTTTTGCTTCATGTGAATGAACCTCCCATGTTTGCGCTAGTTTGCGCCAAAATACCATATTTCCTGCTTTAGCTTCTTTCCTATGTTATAGTAATAAGCATATTTGAAAATATCTGCTACAGTTCTGTTATCGAATTGCTGCTCTCTTGTCCTGTGATGGTTCTGAAGAGAGAAGTCCTATGAAGTCACTTTACTAGCAGCTTTTAATTTGCCGCAGTATTTTATCCTGCTGTATTGAAGTGGTTTTATTGTAATAGTTATTAATGAAATGCCGGTCGTAAGGCCGTCTAATCTCCCTCTCTCTCTCTGTCTCTGCCCCTCTCCTTCACAGACACAGTTTCCTCTCAATCAGCAACTGTAAATGAGTTTCAGTACCCGTTTGTACAAATTTACATTCCATCTCAATTCCCACCTCCCCGAAATGTACAGTCCTATGCGGGAACACACTGATATTCAACCTACAGTAGCCCAAAAATCTATTTGTACTATAGATGTACATCATCTATAAATGGCTGCAAGTGAAATGCTCATGGAGTAATTCATCTGTTTTGTGATCATATTGCATCGTATTTTAGTCTCTCTGTTCTCTGACTTTTTAATTTACTGTTAATACAAACTCAACAGCCCTTCCAGCCGCCACTGACTTTCTCTTTTTAACACAAATATTGTTTTCATTCACATTTTTATTCCTGAACTCCTCCTATTTTGCTCTTTTTTTTTGTATAGTCATTAAGCTGCAGTCAATTCAATTCAACATTTAGTGCTCAGTACTGTACCTGTGATAGGCCTGATACCTTGTGAATGTGTCCAGTGTGGGTTGGATGTGTGTTCAGTGGATCTGCGTCATATTCTCCTCTCTTGTATGAAATGGATGTATAATCAGAACGCTGGGGACTTTCACTTATGGGATTAGAATTAAAAAACTGTCTCTATATAATATATAGAGATAGCATATGATCTTGGCCATTCAAATTAATGCAGTCTCTCAGCAGTCCCGATGCTGATTGCCTTTCAGCCTCTCTGCTTACTGCACAGATGTTTCACATTAAAACCTTTCTAGCTGGTCAAAAGGCAAAATCCCTCCCTTTCCTGGTTGGCTTTTGTGCAGGAAATGTTGAGTATTATTAACAGAAGCTTCACAGTGATAAAAAAAAAACAGCAAAGTAGAAGCAATTGGTGTAAAAACAGTGTTTGTGTTAAATGAAAGTGAGAGCAGCAGAGTGTTGAGTACATGGCTCTCCGTGGAAATGCTCAATATATTGAATTTACCATCTGAATACACAGAGTAAAGGTAATTCCGGCAACTCCCCCCTTTTTTAACCTTTTTTTTTTATTTACTTCTTACTTTCTGACCATTATGTAAAATATCTTTCTGTGGACCAAAGTACTTTACGGACAAATTTAGTCAATTTAACATTGCCTTTTTCAAGCTGCCAAGACTAAAACAGAAACATATTAGGACAAAATACTCATGTCAGCGAATAGTGACTGCAGGACTAAATGGTGCAGATGTGCAGAACTCACTCATGATGTGCTGTAGTAAGCTACATGGTGGCTCAGCTCATGAGTTTCTTCATAGTCCCTGTCGTTACGAACCTCTTACGTCCTCCCATCGGCTTGTGGCGCTACCCTAGCTGTGCCATACCATATTAGGCTAATTGAAAGAGAAATGGCGGGGTGATCCTGCTATAACAATATGTCCATGTCCCGCAGCCACAGGCCCCCGCTGAGTTGATAGGCTGTTGCAATAAAGCATAAATAAAATGGTATGAAAGGGTGGAGGGCGGGTATGGGGGTTGTACTGTATGTAGGAAGCCCCCTTGTTGGCTCATTGACTCTCAGGCAGAGGGGGGGGGGAGCTTTCACTGCAACACAGATTAGACACTCTGCCAGCAATTTGTCTCTTCCCTCCTGCTTTTCTGCTCAGCTCATCCCGCATCATCTGTGGCCCTCTGCTTTACGTATGATCTCTACGTGGGTGTTTCTGCGCCTTCATCTCTCCTTTCCTGCTGGCTATTTATCATAGCTGATGGTCCCTTGAGGATGGAGAGAAGAGGGGGAGCAGCCCCAAAGGATTCTCCTCAGAGCAGATACTATAGGTCTTCCTGATCTTTCTCTTTGTTTTTCTCTGTCGTCACACTGCTCTCAACGTGGATCTCTGTGAAATGAGGACATTGTGGAAAGTGTCTGGGGCACGGATAAACTAGCGTTTGAGAAGAACATGTTTTTGTTTAAATTCACCTCTGATATCATGGCAGCTCCTCCATGAATACATCTACTTGCTTTGTCATTATTAATATGATTATATCAGATATAAGAGCAGAGAAATCACTCCACTGTGATTTAAGAAGATTATACTGAACAGTATGTAAAACAGACTGTAAAGGTAGTTAAACCTGTCATACTCCACTGTAAAGAGCTGGTTGTTCACTGTGCTGTGAATAACTAGCCACTGTTTGGTTATTGTTGTTGTTGCACTGTTTTGGTGGTCTGGATCATGTCTTCAAAGCCACCCCCCTTTTTCCCTTTTTGATCACAAGGTCAAATTTAAAGTTTAGACTTTTAATATCTGCATACTATTATCTACAGAATCTGCAACTTGAATCTAACTAAAATAAAAATCTAGGGTCTCTAGAGGCAAACATGTTGCACAGAACAAAAACATATTGATGTATTTCTATAAGTTTATGGGTTTACTAAAACCATTAGAAACCTTAGTTTCTATTCGATTGAGGTCACATAAAAAACATTGGCACTGAGCAATGAGATGTGAATCATACACTGCAGAATTGTCCAATATGAATATAACATATGACATACAATTTTATAGTACTCCCAGCAGTACTTTTAGGTAGTCTTTTACCCAATATGACTGGTATCAGCATAATAAGTAAGCATTATCATCACACATCTGTCCCAAACAACCTGTTCTCAGGGGCAAAGGATTTACCTTTTTGTAATTGGGATATCAGGGGTGCAAATGAACCAATAAAAAGGGGCAAATTACTAGCTGACTTAAAATCCCTCAACACAGACATAATATTCTTACAGCAGTCTAGCCCCAAGAATGACACACACAACAGGGTGAGCTGTAAGTGGACTGGACACTCCAGTGTTCCCTCCAAAGCCAGGGGCACTGCAATTCTAATTTGTAAAGGTATTCCATTCAAACACAAGTCCACAATAGCTAATAAGAATGGCAGGTATATTATAGTGACTGGAGATATGTACTCAACCTTGCTGACTTTCTGGTGCCTTTCTGGTCTTCTGACCACTCAAAGCGTATTTACACTACGAATCAAATTCACCGATTCACATATTCATTCACTGAATGGGTACAGGGGCTACCATGCAAGGTCACAACCTGCCCATCAGAGGAATCTAATCATTCATACACATTCACACCCTGATGGCACAGCCATCAGGAGCAATTTGGGGTTCAGTATCTTGCCCATGGAACTCAGCCTGGGATGGCTTGGGTCCATGAAATGAGAAAATGAAAACTTAGAGCTAAACCAAATATACACTGGAAAGGTCTCGACCTGGAGAATAACATTTGTCAGTATGAACATTCTACATGGCTCCTGCTTTGAAATACTGACCTTTGAACCTTGACCACTGTGTATGTTTTAATCATGATGGGGGTGCTGTTGAGTATGGGTAAAATATGGTTAAAATGATTTTTCACCCATTTAACAATTAGATATTTGAAACACCCTTTTACTCCTCAGTATACTCTCAATTCAGTATTTACAACTTCCAATAGTTCCATTAGTAAAAACAGTAATATGTTTAAAAAACTACAATTCCCTAGAGCCACACCATGCGGCATGATACAAATCAACACCACAGTTGTAGTTCTTCCAGTGCAAAGTAGGCTGCTCAACATATCAAATATCTAGTACAGCTAGTACAGCTGAACTAGTAATTACACTCCATCGGGATGATCTATGTTAACAGTTAACTGCGTTAACAAAAAAAATGGCTGACATTCCTTTTATTCACAGTGAAAAATGCAATATTTATGATAGTTTCAGCATTAAAATGTGTTTTGATAACATTTCTAGTTGGGAAACATGCATTTTAATTTCATAATCTTAATCAGCTGGCATACTTGTATTTCTTCCGGTTTCCAGAGTAGGGTTGTAATTATGGTTATAAATAATGTATCTTCGCTAAATATATCAACAATCTACTACAGCTGAAACATACATCATACTGAAATTAGTTGTTTCAAGTTGTGTTAACTGTCCGTGGGAGTTATTAGTATAGTAACCCTTCAAAGAGTGATTAAGGATCTTTTTTTTGTAATTACGTCCTCCACATGTAGGTTTAGCCCCCTCAGGAATGTAATGAATTGTGTTGAAATAATTCAGGTTCCTTGAAAAAGTCTAGGGGACTGTGTACATGAAAACATTTGAAAACACTTGGAGAAGTCGACTAACTGCTTTGCCCTGAGAAATCAGCCAGTCGCAAAGCTTCAAATTCTGGATTTCAAATTGATTGAAATTAATAATCAATGAATTGATTCCTGAGGCACTCTAAAATCAAACAGTTACATAAGATAAATAACAGCTCATATAACAACACAACGCAAAGACAATTACTTAAACATGTAGGCTACGTGGTTTCAGCAGTAATAGCGTCCATAGCAACCACCATAGCAACCACCATAGCAACCACCATAGCAATGCAGAAAGACCTGAAAGAATCTTCATAATAGCTGACAAACTAAACATCACATACATTCACTGAATGATTATGAAAATAAAATAAAAATTTAATGAAGAAACTCTCGAGAATAAAAGTACTGTCAGCTATTTTTTCACAGAAAGAAACTTTATAGTGACATAACAGCACATGCCTGATAACAGGCCTTCTGCACTTAGGACACCACCAAAATTAGCTCGCCCATATATTTGAGACAGGTGTGTGATGATAATGCCTAACGCCTATTGACAGATCGATTATCAAATAGAGTTTGGTTGAAGTCAAGTGTCTCTTTAATTCAAACAGAACACATGTTACAGACACGGAGAGTGTGAAGAGTCTCCGTGGAGAATTCTGAAGAAGGAAAGAAGTTCACTGGAATTTATCCAGATGACCTTGGGAGGCATCTATAGTTGTTACATATTTCCAGCAGACCTAGACAAAGCTTTACAGAGCTCTCCCTTCTTCATGATATATGTCATTTTATCATGCCGTTACCATTGAGGCCCTGCCGTCTAACATATACATACATACATACAATCACATGTTATCCAATGTAAGGCATTACATTGGCTAGGTATTTCTGTCACCTATTAAAATGGCTGATAACAGTCAAATCGGGTGAATCTTTGTACTCCATGAGGGCTGCTGGATGGTGTATTTTACAAAGGATGTATGCCATGTGTGAACTATATCTTGGATTGCTACCAATTGCTCCTCTTTCTTTCTTAGTGTGTATGTTTTTTTTTTTTAAATTTCTTCTTAGTGTGTATGTTTCTTTTATTGTGTATGTTCAGTTTTGTGCACACACTGCAAACCAATTTCCTTCTGGGATAATAATGAAGATAATCTTACAATAAAAATAAATATTCAAAGTGAAAGAACTGTTGAAGTTATTAAAATAGCATACATAAAAAGATACAAATATAATTCTGCTATTGGTGTATCAACCTTAAAATAGATTGCTGTGAATATAAATATGTGCCTTTTAGATGAGATAATGTGTGGCATGGTAAGTTGACCTGTTCAAACAATCAGCATATGTACCGTGTACTATGCATGAAGCGTGAAACATTAAGGGAAAGCCTGGTGTCTTTTCCTCACAAAACTCTGTGGCACAGAAATCCCAGCTGCTCCGAAGTGAAGCCCAGAAACAGAGCTGCGAGACGCATTAATCTCTCCAGAGTTTGTCAGCTCCTCACGGTAATGTGAGGCCAATGGTCAGTAGAAATAAATGCTCTGAGGGAGCAAACGAGATTACAGATGAAGTTTGATCCGAGCGGAGCCATTTCACATCAAAGCCATATCACAATGCGACCGCAAAATAAATAAATTCAATTTACATCTGGTAGCTACAAGGGACCATTAAACATCTCAAATTATTGCTCTTCCCCTGTGATCTACGCTGTGGCCACGAGGCCTGATTAGATACAGCCGAGGCCAACATTTTCTCACAGCAGCTGTAGAGAGCAGGCTCATGGCCAGTCTGGGGCTAGTGTTGGTTTAGCAGCTCTGGGGCAGCAGAGGAAACAGTAATACATCCTACTGAAGTAAAAGTGCTGATAACTCCGTTGAGCTTTTACCATTTCAGCAGCAGTAGCATCTCTAATGTAAAAATCTACATAATATAAGTCAAAAGCAAAAGTAAAGCTCTGATAACATACCTTGTTACATTTATCCATGGAAGCTAAATAGAATCAGAAGGTGTAGTTCAGTATTTTACATACAGATGGTGTGACCATGGGGATCTTCAGAATGAAGTTCTGAAATTCATGAGTACATTATATCTTAAATCAAAGATTAAGAACAGCAGTTAAAATATTCATTTAAATGTCAATTCCAATTTTACACTGAAAAAAGAATCCTAATAAAAACTTTTGAAGACAAGTTGTGTGGAATATTCAGTGTGACAAAGACACTGGTTCTTACATTATTCACAAATGTCTGCTCTTTTTCTTTGTGTTCATAAGAATTGAATAAAAGAAAAAAAATACGCAAGTTTTTACTGATCAACAGTGATCAGTGAGAACATCCCGCGGTTGGTCTCCACCAATTCCTGAGATAAATATCAGACTCCTTAGCTACTGAATGCTCCAGTATGTTCATCATTGCCAGTTGCTGACTGTGTGTGTTTGTCTGTTGCTGAGCAGGTAGTGTATAGTGGGTTTATCAGAGCTGCCTCCTGTGTCTGGAAACACAGCTGATGAGAGCGTTGCTGTGGTCAGGAAGCAAATACAAAGAGCCAAAAGAGACTAAAACACTTTGTAGAACCGAAGGGAACAGCAGTTCAGACAGGACACGCTGTAAAGGTTTTTTACCGGCCGGGTCACAAACTTTTTCATGTTACAGCTAAACAGTACACTAAACTATGTTTTAGTGTAACAGGCAATGCAGTAACAGAATCTTATTTCAGATTTGATCAGCACTGCCTAGTTTCACTCCTCCTTGGTTCTGACACACAGCTTGACAACAGTTTAGTCACTCATTGGCTAATCATTAGTGCCCCTACGGTGCTCATTGGCTCTTTCAACCAAGAAACCACTGTTTCATGTTATGATGCCAGACCCACAGAATCATTCAACTCGACTTGGTGGTGTGGGCAGATTCAAAAGTCTGGACCCAGGCAAAGTATTTATTGCAATAAAATGCACTTTAGTTTGGCTGTAAGTCTCTGCTCATGTGATACTCTGAAATAAATCTTTGCAGTCTTGACAGATTGTTCCTGACCTTACAAACACTCCTCATGCAGAATTTTAGAAACACAAGATTTAATGAACATGAACACATATAAAAGAGGAAATCCAGCGGTGAGAAATCCGATAAATTGCCTCAAGTGATGTCACTTGAGTCAGCGATGGTTGGGCCTGAGGACTGCAAGTTTGAAAATGACAAAAGTCGGGTGGTGTGGAGTGAGAAGAGAAGTCTCCAGACTGTCGTCTGCTGCTCATCTCTTCTGGAGGCTGGCAGGTCCAGACTGTATAGTCGAGTTAATTGAATTGAGTTGCATTGTGGGTAATATAGGCACCAGGGGTCTCATTTATAAAACAGTGCGTAGCATCCATACTAAAAGTGTACATGCGCACAAAGACCGAAAATGGCGTGCGCCAAAAAATAATCACATTTATAGAAACATGCGTACACACGAAGGCTATACTTCCCTTTATAAATCACAGTCCACCTGGAAATGTGCGAGCATGGATCAGCATCATATCCTGCCCTCTACACGCCCACATTCAACCATACATGGTCGATGCAAAAGCATTCATGAATATTGACACGTGTTTCTTTCTCGGCACCAATCGTTCTCTCTCTCTGTCTTTAGACGCCTGACCAATCAGTGTCGAGAGCCAGCGTATTGACCCGCTGTAGTCACTTGCACTCAGGCAGATGAATGTGTGTGGCAGCAACCCCAGTGTCGCCAGTGTCTCTGCGCTTGACAACACAGTCATGTTTACTGCAGCATATCTGGTGATATATGTACAGTATAACGAAATATTACAAAATCTTTCAACGCTCGGTCCTCGAAATATGTTTTAGTTACGTTAGTTTGAGTTATTTGTTGTCATCTTGGATTTCTACAACTGATGATGATAATGTCAGTTAATGTGGCCGAGATGAAAATGAATCATAATATTCACGCTTAGGAGAAAGGCAAGCCAGAATCCTTCCACTTGCCACAATTGTCATCATTCATTTCAGCAGCTGCTGCGCCACAACTGATTCCCCTTTGCGCTCCGGGTGAAATGCTCTGGGTGAAGTTGAGTGGACTTTAAGATGTGACTTGTATTTTCAAATTGAAAGATGTTTATGGAATAATTATGAGTCACAACAAGCCCAAGTAACACTGCTGGTTTGAATGTTTGTAAAATTTTGGATCGATAATTAATGTTTGATGTTAAGTGAAATTAAATGTCTGACAGGATTATTATACAATTTGGCTTCAATTCACCATCTGCCTCGTTGATTTCCCATCTCTAAAATGTATGGTATGCATGGGTCAGAGTTTACTTACAGGTGTGTATATTCTCCCGTCAAGTTGGTTTTTATAGATCACAACTTTTGGAAGTGGCGTACACCACTAGTACGACTGTATGTAGAACTAAGAAAAATACATAAGTCAGTCTCTCAAATGACTTCTTTACCACAGATCTCAGGGCGATGGACCTGTAGTTGTTCAGAAGATGGGGGCCAACTGGTCAATGTAGACTTTCAGATAAGAAGGTGACATGGTGTCTGGCCTTGGAGCCTTCTTGATCTTCTGTCTGAAAGAGCTGACACACATCCTCTTCACAGACCACCAGTGCCAATTAGAGTTGGATCAGGTGGGGGGTGTGAAAGTGAGCTGATCAAACTTGCAGTAAAACACACTCAGGTCATCGGCTAGTTGCGGGTTCTCTATAGTGTGGGGGAGAGTTTCAGGTAGCTGGTGATGTCCTGCAGGCATCTCCACACTGATGCAGGTTTGCTAGCTTAAAACCTGTTTTCAGCTTTTTGGTGTAGCTCCTTTTTTTTTGCAACTCAGTAAATCCAGCCAGATCTGCAGATGTAGCCTGAAAAACACTTCAATCAGTGCAGTCAAATCAGGCCTGTAGCTCCAGTTTTGAGTCCCAAAGCTGCATGGAGAATAGAGCAACATGTGTCTTTTAGTATGGTGTAGCAGTTGTCCAGTGTGTTTTATTTCTAGGTTCATGGCTGAGGTTTGCTCTGTTAAAATCCCCAAGGATAATGAGAAGGGAGTCTGGATGTTTTCGCTCCATGCTGGTTATCTGGTCAGCCAGGTGTTGGAGCTCCTCACTAATACAAGCCCGAAGTGGGATGTAAACACCAACCAGAATAAAGAAGGAAAACTCCAGTGGTGAATAAAACAGTTTATAGTTGATGAAAATAATCTCTAGACACCATCCTTTGTGTATGTAGATGCAGATTCCACCTTAAGCTTTGATGATGTCATCGCATCACAATTACGCCAATAGTGTTCCAGTGTGAAACTTAAACAAGTGTGATGTGGAAATTCTCCAGGGCACATACACTGAGAATGGATTTTGCAGTTAAGAAGAAGACATCTTGTGTCCAGCAGTTTTCATATTCATAGATTCTGGATCTTTACATCAGGGAGAAGGAGGGGATGTAATTTGAAGGATTTTAACGAGGTAATCAGTAGTTTTTTACATATCAGGCGCAAATTATTATTCATAGCAGAATGTTTTATGTCTCAAAACATGTCTAGAGGGAATCTTTAAAAAAATATGGTGTCTACCGTATGTGCAGTGCAGTTTTAAAGTACAACAGTGCAATAAGTCTTTGTCAACTCTATGTCTAAAATCATTGCAAGAGGCTAAGAATCCAAAATAACCCATGAGGGTTATTTCTACATTTCAATTCCATTTGTTGTACGGATTTTCTTCTTCTATGTTTTGCTTCTCAACTCACTTTTTTTTGAAGACATGAACTACTGCATCATCCTTCATGTGATCCAGTGGACTGCACACCGCACCACAGTCTCCAGTATGAAAGAGAAAGAAAATAGAAGCAGTGCTTATCAATAACCTTTCATTAATACCAAAACATGATAAATGACCAGAAGGTCTAAGAAGACAAGACAAAGTGATGTAGCATATAGCAGGCATTTTACAGCTCCGAGGCAATTTGTCTCTGTGAAACTCCCTGTTAACACCAGTGTTACGATGCCACAATACTACCATGATGGCTCTTTTATCTCTTCTCTAGTCTCCAGCGAGCCTGTGAGTTTTATAGTTTTTGGTTGGCCTGGATATAAATAGCTACAGCTGACCATGGTAATGACTAGCTCAGGGAGTGATAGGACACAGCTCCAGCAGCTGCTATGGCAGCATGAGTCGGGGATGTTGCTCTAATGAGAAATACTATAAAGACCAACACGGTTCTTCTTATCTCTATTTCTGTAAGACTCTAGAGTTGAGCTGGCGAACATCCCTCAGTACTAACAGAGCGTTGGAAGCAGCAGAGGTCGTAGGTTGTCATTTATTGGCCTATTTAATCTCCCTACATATTTCCTCGCCTGAGGCACAGCGCTGTCCCCAACAGACAGAATCAATAGCAGCTACTGCCAAGTCATCCGAGGGCTAACAATAAAACTAGGACAATTATAGTGAGATGGATCTTAGAGCCATTAGCAGAAATATATTATTAATATGTTTGGCCAAACACCAGAAGGCTGCAGGAAGACAGCTCAGCGGCAATAAAAACAGCCAGTTAGTTAACTGTTCACCTGAGAGCCACTCTGGACATGTTCCTCACACATTGGCAATATAGACCCAAATCTCTCAGGCTTTATACATCTCCTCACTTCAAATTTGGAAAGCTGAGGTAGTTCATTTATCCAAGCATTCCAGTATTGTGCAATTCTGTCAGGTATTTGCTCATTCCATCTAAGTTTTTCCTTGCATACTTGTTGCAGAGAGATCTTAGTTGGGAGCACCACTAGAGTGAGGAATCCCAGTGGGTCATAAATGGAGCTTAGGATTGACAAAACTCCTCATCTTGTGGTTGCTTTCCTGCTGACCTTGACTCTTTGAATTTGAAACAGTCAGACTCTATGTAGCAGAGCACACCTAGCACCCTTTTCACCAGGTCTGGGTTCTTAACTTTCTTAGAGCAAAATTGGTACAGCTGGGAGATGAAGTGGCACCAAACAGGTGAACAACCATTTTGTACGCCCCCATTTTCTGTGTAAGGTCTCCTCCTGGCCACCACAGGAAGCACAGCAGGACTGTGGAACTTCTTCTGGAACTCTCACTTGATGGTACGTAGCTTCGGTATCTGCCATCATTGCAACATGCCCCTGTCTGTACTGTGTCAGTACAACAATGAGGGATGCTTGTCAGGTTTGGACCATGAAGCAACTCCTTGTTGAGTGAAGTTCCCTGAAAGCTGGCAGCACCATGGAAAAGTACACAGAGTTTCTCCTTTTGTGGATTTTATATCCCACAATGCAGAATTTACCACACTCTCCCATCCTGTCAGCTCGACTGTGTTTCTGGCACCTTGACTGTTTCTCATCTCTGTGTTCCTGGTGGACTGTATGGTTTTTGTTGAATTTCATTTTTGAGATTCAACGCTTGCTGCACTGCAGCTCTTCTGTTGTTTGGAAAACTGACCAGTGGTTTTTTTTGGTGGGTATGTTGATCGGCATGTTGAACTGAAGTGGATACAGCGCTGATTAACTGCTCGTCTTCTGACCTGACCTGTTTGTCACTACAGAGATGCTCAAATGTTTCATGCACATCATTACCAGTTTTTATTTTATTTAATCATTATTTAGTCAGTCAGTCTGTTGACTCTCATTTCCAAGAGAGACCTGGGAACAATCAGCAGAGCGAAACAACACAACTACACAATAAACAGGAAATGAATAAAAAAAGCTTCAACAGCAACTCCTAGAGGAATGCATGTTTGCAGTTCATTCCATTTCAAAGGTGCATTTCACCTGAAACCAATTCTGCCAACATTAATGTGAACATGAGGGATATCTAAGGTAGTAGTTACTGGATCGTGTGCTGCAGTTATTAGATTTAAATGAGAGGAGAGATGTGAGGTTGTTTGGAAGCTTCAACAATAGAGCTTTATAGATGAATAGCATAAAATTGATATTTCTTGTTGTCTGTAAGGAAGTCCAACCAACCTTGTGATGCAGCGAACAATGAATATGTAGTATGGAATTTGTCATTTGAGATAAAATTTAGTGTTGATGGGGCAGCATGACAGATACAGAATATCTCCATAATCAAGGACAGACATCAAGGTTGACTGCACAATAGTCTCACAATTGGAAGAAAACAGACAACCTTTAATTTTATACAAGAAACCTAGTTTGATTTTTAATTTCTGAGTCCAATGTTGAATATGAATATTGAATGATAGTCTGCTGTCAAGCCTAAGTGACTCCTAAGTGACTCAGCAAGAGTAATATAGTTGCCAAGTTTTAATGGCAAGATTGTCAGAGTTTATTGGTGGAGGTGGAGAATACCATGTAGTTGGTCTTTCCTGTATTTAAGCATGAAAGGCAGATAGATGACAAGACTGCTGAGGCTGTAGTAAGTTAAACGAATCAATAAAGGCGCATAGTTGTAAACTGACCAACAATTCTGGGATTTTTGCTAACAAAAGATATTGGACGGTAGTTGCTGAGATCAGAGACATCACCCCTTTTGTGTAAGGGAACCACAAAGGTGCTTTTCCATGAAGGTGGAATCATGCCTGTTAAAAAGGTTTAGTTAAAATATGAGCTAGGGTGCACAGATGAAGAAGATATGGGTCAAGATTATCTGCACCAGTGTTTTTGCATGCTATTAACCTAAGCAGAGCTTTGTGACTGCTTACCAAGCTAAAAGAAAATTTGCCAATAAGGCACCTTATGTCAGCATCGATGTATGGCAGTTTCACTGGAGATGCGGCCATTTTTCAATCTCTTTCTGCATGGGAATATTTTCCTATGCCACTCGGGTGCTTTTTTAGGTAAAGACTTTTGTCAAGTTGATAAATTTATATTCTTAAATCCACTGGCCTTCAAGTCTGTAAGAAGGCAACTTTTCAATTGTTCAATTGAGCTCATTGTAGTTAAGACAAGTGCAGTTCCTTTTCCCTGAAGATCTAGCTACCTTGCTAAAGAGCCTGTGCTAGATGTGACTGAGCTCTAAGGGTCTACAAATTCATACATTTCCACAATTTTATATACAGGAAATATAGCAAGAACACACTTGTCTCCATGCCCCATCACAAGTGGTTTCCTCCTGTTTTAGCCTTTCAAGTGCACTTGAGACTACTGTTCTGTACTGTACTCTGAACTGGCCTCCTCTTGGTTGTCTGCGCTTGCCTGTTCAGAAACATCCTCCTCTCCAGGAATGTGTAGCATGCTTGAATGTTTTTCTGAACATATTTGGCCTGCCTGTTCCTACTTACAATCCTTACTTATGTGTCCTTTAACTAGGCATTGGAAGCAGAGACCAACTTTCCTGGTCTATAAACCCAACTCTTTATGAGGTTTTTCTGTGAAATGATGGCACTCTACAAGTGTGTGACTTCTTTTGCAGAACAGACATGGCTTGGCGAAGGCAACATTGCTTGGTGTCCTATCAGTCTCTATTTTGGACTTTCTTTCTCTCTTGGTGTGGTTATATTAGTAGCAAAGCTCTTTCCTTTATTCTTTCTTTCCAGAGTTATTGTCTTCTCCTTTTCAGCTGTAGGGTCTTGTAATCCTACTTTCCTGGATCTCAAATGCCAGCACCCTCCACTTTCCCCTCATTTTGTAGGGCAACTTTGAGAGGATAACTCTCATATTTGTTGGGTTGTCTAACTCGTCCATATAGTCCACGTCTTTGAAAGCATTGCAACAACTCAAAAGGAAGCGTGAACAATTGCTGAGTGTCATTGTGACCACACCCTTTCCATAAGTGCAGTGGCAATTTTCAGTGTGTTGGCATAGCGGTCCAACACACCAACAGGTGCATGGATTCCTGGTAACCATGGGCAGGGAGCATATGCTGACAGGTTTTTACACAGTCTCATGGCTCACCTCTTGTGTATTGTTTCAGGAAGTACAGCTTATCTTCACTATTGTCTGTTTTGGAGTCCACTATATGCTGAAATACCTTGAGAAATGACTTGCAGTCAAGTGAGTCACTACAGAAGACAGGAATATCCTGTTGTGGCAGACAAGCCAACTGTTGATGTTTCACCAGCATCTCTGTGATGTCAGTCTGCTGTTTCATGACCTTGTAAATGTCTTTTGTGGAGTCTCTTTGGTGCTGGGGAACCCCACTGGCTGTGGCACTTTACTCTTCTACCTTTGGTATTTGGTATATTTACCTGTGGAAGTTGTATTGATAACTGTATCCTGCTTTCTTCTTTACAGGAGTTTATGGTGTGTGTAAAGCATCGGCATATTTTATTCATTGCATAGAGAAGTTTGTGTTGAATATTTAAACATACTTTAAGTTTTTGGAATAGTGAGCAATATAGATTACTACATAAGGAAATGTGGCAGCCAAGAACTCAATCTGTATTTAGTAGCCAGACTGCAGTCTTCATTCAGTCTGTTTGGTGTTTTGTTTGTTTTGTTCTCTCCAGATATTTCCATATACTGTAAATCCTTTTATACCTTTACTTACCTGAACTGCAAAGAGAACCACAAAGAAACAGAAGTTACTGTACAGTGTATTAACTTGAGTTAATTACTGTAAGAGTAAGCACAATGAAGTTGCACAATAATGACAAGTCTAGCTTTATCTTCGCAGTTTGCACTAGCTAGCTAGCATGTAGGAGGGGTGAGTCAGTGGAGACGAGGACTTGTCACTCCCAAGACGTCATTCGTCCGTCAGACGTTCATTTTGAACAATTCGTTCATGATCCACACATCGTTATTGTAGAGGAGTGCTGGCTTCCACACACCTCCTTCACCTGTTAGATTAGCAGGATGAAGGGGAAATGAATAAATTCAAGCTCAAACATAGTCTTGAAATTAAAAGATTTTGCCCTACTGATATCCCAACACTTATAGCCCTTATAATATTGCCTCTGCTAGCTATTACGATTCACAAGCAGTCAAGTTTTTTTGCGATTTTATATGATAGTTAGGAATAGCTTGTCAGCCAAAATCACATTTGATTGGATACATTTTTGGATATATGCTTCAAACAGCGATTTTGATATAAGAATACTCATACATACATACAGTATATTTACTATATAACAAGAGATGACTGAATTATTAATTAACATATGGACAGTGAGTAGAACTGGGAAAATGTATTTTCTGTCTTTAATTTGAAACAGTCAAGCCTTTTTCTCTGATTTCCTGTTTATAAGTAAATATCGTCATATCTTGGTGAGTCTGTTTTTCCTTCTGCTTCCATATGAAGTTGCTGTTGATGCAGTTTTCTGTTAATGTACACTCAATATTTCTGCCATGACTACTTTTTGTCTTTATACATTCAGTATAATGTACTGTACATTTCCACAGCACTAATTCTATTAGTACGAAGACAGTCCTGTCATACTCATCACTCTGCTGCTCTCATTTTTTCTTCTCTTTCTTCAAGATAATTTTTTCATTCACTGATAATTTCCTCTTACCTCTTTTCCTCATTTTTTTCAATCACAGTTAAGCTTCTTATCTCATTTACTATTCAATTTCAGCTGATCTACTTTCTACATTCTACAATTAACAGTAGTCATCTCAGTTTATCTGATTCAACTCTTGGGTTTGCAATGCCCAAAACTCTGAAACAAAATATCCACTGGGTATAGGGGCTCTTCATTTCAGTAAAACTGAAATTCTGCTCTTACGGTCGCAGTTTGAGTGAATCACTAAAATCATGCCAGTAGTGCACATTCACTGACAAAACTGACAAAAATGGAAAAAAAAAAAATCAGGAATAGTATAAAAATATTACATGTGCTCTGAGGAGAAGCTTCATGAGATATATTGTGTGGGTTTCAGAGAACTTTTGGCCCTGGGTTCAATCTCTCCAGCAAAACTTCCTCTGATGCTGCTAACAAATCCCACCTTAACCCCAAACTAACACCATACATACCCGAACAGAACCTACTGATTGTTGGAGCTTATTTCAGGCTGTATGCAGCCTGACAGGAAGCTCTTCTCAGTGTGACACATGACACAGTTTGAGCCACCAGCTCAAACTAACTTCACTGAGTCCTTTCAACTTCTGAAACCAAACTCTAGCTTCTGCTGAAATTTCCCTTCGTTCATTTTAATTCTCTCTGCCTCTGGGTCTCTGTGTCTGTCTTTACGTCTCTCTATCTCTTACTCTTCTATATGTATCTCTAACTCTTCTGTGTCTGTCTGTCTCCACAGCCTTCGTGTTGAGCTGTGTCTTTCCCCAGCGGCCTCTCTATGGTGATGTATCAGTGAGCAGTCTCCACTCTGGAGGGGAGGCTTTCTTCTCCTGTCTGACAGGCTACCAGCTGCAGGGCCACAGTGTGCTGACCTGCCGCAATGCTAGCACCCCCTACTGGAGTGGCAAGGAGCCACACTGCCTTGGTAAGACAATGATTAAAGCTCATCCTCGCTATACACAGCTCATGGACAGGAAGAGTAACAGCAAATCCCTACTAGACTTTTTCCAATAACTATGATGATGTCACAGTCTAGGAATGACTAAATATTGTTTTCTGATTATCAGTGTTTTTTAAAAAGCTGAATAATAATTGACTCAAGGAAAATGCACACCTATTCCAGCTGTCTAACTCTGCATGTTAATTTTTAACATCATTTGTTGTTATTGAAGAATACAAGAAGGACAAGTCTATTTTAAAAAATCAAAAGCAAAAAGATTGTACCAGAGTAGTAATTATGACTCCTTTTATTTAAAATATTACATTACATTTTATGATTACATGTTACTTTAATAATATAACCACATTTTAAATAATTTAAAAATAAAATAAAATTTTCTTATTAGTATTAGTAGTAATATTACTTATAAATTGCTTGTATCCTTGTGTTAAATGTATTTCTTAAATATTAATACACAAGCAGAATTGTATTCACAAAATCTATATATTTCTCCTAGTATTATTAGCATAATTATTATTAACCGCATTAGCATTAGAGTTGTTATAAACTCTTTCTTTTTCATCACATAGTCTTTAAACCCAGATGATTTATGATCAGAAATGTTTCTGTACAATATTGGAATCATCAGTATGTATGATTGATGACATTATTATTCATTATAATTAATATAATAGTTTAATATGAATAATAAATAATATTTTTAATTTAAAAATTTTAATAACTTTATTAGTTCTCAATTTACCATTTCATGAGTATGATTATTATTTCCTTTTTCACATTATTAGCACTGGCAACTTTGATCTAATATTATAGATATTACTTAATTATATAATAAATACAATCTGTGCAATACAATAATTACAGACATTATTGACAGAAATATATTTTATATTCATTGTCCTTGATTATTGGCATATTCATTTTAGGCATCATTAGCATTATAAAGTGTTTTAATTTATTATGTATTACATCTAAATTGATAATACACAAATTGCTTAAACTACAGAAATTAAACACAAACAGAATTGCATTTATAAACTCAAGCCATTTCTTACAGTATATTAGCGTTATCATTATTATTATCATTGTTATTAAGTAGTTAAAACAAAATGTATTAAAAAATGATATCAATCTCAACAGTATCAGCATTATTTTTTAATGCCCAGTCAATATCAGCTTTATATAGCATCTTTATTGTTAACAACCAACACTGAAGAGTGAATATGAATATGTGTGTTTACTGTACTTCAGCCCTTCCCTGCAGCCTTTCACTCAGTTTTCATCGACAGTCATAGCATTCAGGGGTTTTCATAGATGTTACTTTTCTTTGTTTTTTAGAGAGGACTTGCAGCCAACTGTTATCTGTAGGAGCCTCTGGTTTTGTATGACTGGCAAACAGACAGACAGAGCTGGACTCCCACAAGAGTGTGTGGATGATGAATGTTTTTTTTCTTCTTTTTCTTTTGCTCCGATGAGGCTGGCTGATGAATAATAAGTGACCATTTTACTCCTGACCACTCTGATCGACTCTGATTCACAGCACAGGGAATGTTTCTCTGAAAGCAATTTCAAAGAGGTGTTTGTGTGGCTGTGCATCTGTATCTCTGCCATCTTGATTATGTTTGTGTGTATATGTGTGTGTGTGTGTATGTGTGTCAGAGCATAAACCAGGTGTATCGAGGTGTGATTACTGAGGGCTGGGCAGGATGCCACTGGGTTTGCTCTTCCTGCTCTGCTTTAATTAAGCTTTGTCTGCATGAGTAACCTTGACCTGATCAGCTGAAAACAACACACACACACACACGCACACACACACACACACACACACACATTCCTATAGCTGTAGATTTTCTGTTAATAAATCTGATGGTATCTCTCAGCAATGTTTTTCTTTCTCACCTCACCATGAAAGTGAACAGATGATTATCTTGACAACTTTCTGTATGAGGGCTGGAAGTCTTGCTTTTAAATTTTAAAACAAAGGTGATGGAAGCGCCTGACTGAACTGATCAATGTGCACTTAATGTGCTCGTTGTCTTTATTTCAGTGCTGAATCACAGTACACAGTAATTAGTCTGTCAATTTAAAAGACTGATGAACCCACATAAAAAAGAAGGTGGTTGACATTATCCACAGGGCCTATTTAAGTGAAGTCTATGGATTATTAGTAACAGCAACAAAGGTTCTAAAAAGAGATGTTGAGTTTTATGTAAATTTAGTTGTTCTGAGCACCACAAAAGAAAAAAAAAGTCATTTCAAATGACGTAAAAGATAATTTACATTCTTCAACATGCAGGTTTTTATTTTTTTTTATTTTAGCAATGTTTGACTTGGAATTTTTTTTTTAAAAAAAAGGTTAACACCATCTATTAATGACTTAGATAGTGGGAAATGTTTGCAAGTGAAAAACAGTGGAAAGGAAAATAGCAGATAAAAGAGATACAAAATCTGGTGATTTATGTTCATTTACATGATTTTATCTGTCTGGTCCTAATAGTTATAAAAATCTTAGGTGTCTGGCCACTTCACACATCTATATCCTAGATGTGATCACATGACAGGAAAGCAACAGTTATATATTAGTTATACTCCCATTCTTTTGAAACTGCGTTGTTTTTTTTTTCCTGGCTGTGGCACCATTATTATCACCTGAGGCTGGTGCTGCATGCACAGTGAAACAGAAAGTAACTTTCTCTCAGTGATAAATGTAGGCTCCATGAAGCTTATGACAATGGAAGTGGGGGGGGGGGGAGAAATCTGAGGAAAGGATCACCATTCTTTTTGTCTGTTCTGCTGTCGAGAAAAGAAGGAACTGGCAAAAGTCCTCAAGTGAAAGTTGACGTTAGTTCTGGCCAGGCTTTTTCAAGCAAGCACAGCTTTCTTTATTTGCATTGATGGAAAAATAAAATCTGCATGGCTGCATACCACAAGGAAAGTTTTTAGTGATCACAATAATGATAAAATTAACAACATCCATGTCCCCTTTGGCCTGGAAATGTCCTGTTTTTCTACACTGGCATCAATAAAATTGGGGTAAATTAAGATGGAGATGGGATGCTCCTCCACTTTGTGAATTTGACTGCGATATAATGAATCTTGTGCAGTTTTGCATTTTATATCCACTTTCCCTCCTTGTCCTCCATCTGTCTCAGCTGCCTGTGGGGGTTTGATCAGGAATGCCACCGTTGGTCGGATCGTCTCTCCTGGTTTTCCCAGTAACTACAGCAACAACCTGACCTGCCACTGGCTGCTGGAGGCCCCTGAGGGCCAGAGGCTGCACATCCACTTTGAGAAGGTGGCGCTGGCTGAGGATGATGACCGGTAAGCAGGAAATTCAGCTTCTTTCCAAGGATGGTAGAGCATAATAATCCAATTTTGGCATTTTATTGATTGTCTCCATATATGAATATAAAAACTGTCTATTACACTTGAACATTGATCATTCATTTTTTCAGCATGTAAGAATTTCTGAAATGTAACTTATCTAAAGATTTTTTTAATTTCTGACACTGACACCCCCAGTGAAGTAAAACACACAAGAGATCTGACCTGAGGACAAAGATATTTTAACTCCTTCTATTTTCATTTAATTAACTTGTCTTTTAAACAAAGTTCCTTTCCTGATGAAATGTGCCATTGTCACGTCTGTTTTTAAATCTGGACACCGCCTTGAAGCCAGTAACTACAGACCAATAAGTGTACTGCCAATACTCTCAAGGGTTGCTGAGAAAGTTGTCATTAAACAACTGATAACATTTCTTAATATAAATAATTTTGGTCTACATTGGATGCAATTTGGCTTTAGAGCAAATCATTCCACTGAAACGGCTACCTTGAAATTAATAGAGCAAATTAACTCAAGACCCAGCCCCTCAAGAAGAAAGGAGGAGTAGTTGGTGTTGTATTTTTAGATCTGTGCAAAGCATTCGACACAAAAGATCATGATGTTTTAATATCAAAACAGCACTGGCATTGATGTCTTCATATTTATCTAATAGGAGACAATGTTGGAAAGTTGGTGACACACTGGCCAGTAACATGAAGTGCATAATGGGTGTTTCACAAGGGTCCCCTATTATTTAGTCTATATATTAATGATCTCCCTCAACAATGTAATGATGTAGAACTACAAATGTATGCAGACGACACTGTTGTGTACACACAAGCAAAAAAAAAGCTGAGTTAGCTGCTGCAAAGCTAACAATTGGAAAGGATCACACATTGTCTTGATCAATCCTGTCTGAGTCTAAATGTAAACAAAACAAAAGGTATGTTTTTCTCGAAGACTATGGTACAATCTCCTAACACTGATATTTTCAACAAAGGTGAAAAAATTAACATAGTTATTGATTTTAAATATCTTGGTGTGACACTGGATCCAAAGTACAACTTAGCAAATTTTAGACATATTAACTGTCTCTCTTGGGATGGAGCCAAGATATTTATGCATGCTATGATTCTTTCCCATATGTCTTATTGCGTCATCTGTTAGGGGCTAGAGAAACAGCTATGAGACCTCTTGAGTCCAAACAAATTCTAACAACTCTGGACAAAAAGCCAATGCAATTTCCATCACTGTAGGGTACTGGAGAAATACAATTTACTGAGCTTTGAGAATTTTAGATTATTCTCAAATTTATGCCAATTTTAAATGATTTGGCCTCCTCCACTATGTGACATTGTGTACACTTGCTCAGTAAGTTCTATTAGATCCTCCAGAATATCCTCTATACAACATTGTACCATACCGTTTCATGGCACTGCATAAGGGCAGTCAGCTTTCTCTGTGAAAGCCATAACTCAGTGGAATATCCTACCTGATGATATGAAGAAGTTAAAAAATGGTAAATGGTAAATGGACTGTACTTGTATAGCGCTTTTCTAGTCTTCTGACCACTCAAAGCGCTTCTACAAATCTACAAAAGAGCAATCAGTGGTGTGACCACTGAGTCTAAACTCCATCTAGGGTCTTCTCATTAGTGCAGGTAGTCTTGCTTTTAATTTGATATTGTGGGTGCATTTGATGTGCTGTGTGTAGTTTTGTATTTTGTATGGTGTGTTCTGTGTGGGGGTTGTTTGTTTGTTTGTTTGTTTGTTTTGGTTTTATTTTATACTGTTTGTTGTTGTGCTGTTTCAAATGCAAATTAGCTTCAAGCTAACTCGGGTGCAGTGCATCTGTAATGTTTCAAACTGCACTGTCCCAGTCAATAAATCAATCAATCAATCAATACTGTGATGAATGGACTGAAAGCAACATATAGACTGTGTCAAATTTCTCTGGAGCAAATTCTACATATAGTGATTTTGAAGGCAGTGAGGAATCACATCGTCACATCTATTGAGTCAGAGGTTCACCGAAAACGTGTGTGAGAAAGGGGGTATTCACATATAAACTCTGTCTACTAGAAATTATATTTATATACTCATTTGCAATTTCAAATACTTTTTAAAGGAAATACAGAGGAAATGGACAAATTGTTTTCACTCAACATAACAAGGAAATGTTGTTCATTAATTTAACTGGCAAGTTACAAAATGCTGATGCTGAACACATCAGTAAAACATTCACCAACAGTATATTTCATTTGTTTTACTACAGTATCCAGTGTTGCAGTAAAATATCCACTGGTAGCGACAATAGTATTATTAAACTATGTCATGGTTATGTTTAGACACTGGCAGCACTTCATTAAGGTTTGAGAAAGAAAGATAGTATCTGCAGAGACTTGAAGCACAACATGTTAATTAACACTTAACGGCAACCACAGCCTTACACTAAACTTAAGGATAAGGTTATTGTCTATATTTTTTTTTATTGTCAGCAGAACCAAACTACCAATGAACTCATCCTACTCACATGTATTGTGTGTGAATCCAAAGCTTGGTATATCATATTCCTCTGTGCTGTAGAGCTGCGTTATTGCTTTAGTGGTGTCCATTCCTTACTACCAGTTAACTACCATACAGAGAACCAGGAGACTATTGGCCCCTGAATATCTGGGGCCCCGAGGCAGCTTCCTACTTATTCCGATATTTGTTTTTTACTTTACATTTCAATGTAAATTACATGGTAATACTCTGAAATAAAGACATCCCAACAAAACGGAACATAATCACCCCTATTTGTAGAACAAAATCAGGCTGCACAATTAAGCACTTGCATAGTTCAGCTACAAAGATAATTATTTTACATTGAAAAAACCACCAAGACAAAGGCAGAATAGAATAATTTAATATAAAATATGAGAAACTATAAGCGTATGTGAGATTTGATCAAAAGTCAGACTGAAAAAGCCTTTTGACGGGGTTTCAGTAAGGAGTTTTAGTGTTGCATGATGGTTAAATGTTGGCATGAAAGCCAACATTTCATGCCTGTAAGCTGTGTCAGCAGTCTTTCTATATAATAACAGGCCAGTGTAAGTACTGTCTCGTGCTCTGTTACCAGTGATGTATTACCCTCCTCTTCCTCTTCCTCCTGCATGTTCCTTCACTTACATTCACCCGTCAGGCCTCTGGTGCTTTATACCTTCTGCTTTGTCCCTGTAAGAACATCATTTATGAGGACTCCACAGGGTAACAACTGGCTGTCAGTGCAGCTCATAGCAGTGACAGTAGAGTGTCATTTTCTCAGTATGGGGCTCTCATTACAGAGGGCTGAAAGGAAGAGCTACAGGGGGGAAATTAACTGAATAATCCATTTTGTATACTAGCCAGTTGCTGCTTGGAGCTGCTCTTTCATTCCTACTATAGAGCTCACAGATATGAAGAGACATCTGGACAGCTCTGAGGAAACTGAAGGAAGGAAATCGGGTTGAAGTAGTGATGTATAGAAGATATAAAACTGGCAGGACTGTAAAAAGGGATAAAAAGTGTACTGAGCTGAGGTCTGCTGGCTTTTAAAAGAATGAATGACAGAAAGTGTGTTAAGACAAAACAAGCTGAAACATTCTCATTCAAAAGATCACAGATAAATTAGTTTTTTTAGACATGATAAGACCCATCTGCTTGCTTGCATACTACTTCAGGACTTGGAAAGATACCTAATTGGCAGGGGAGTCTGAGGGTCCTCACCCAATTTAAAAGTTATTTAAATTAATTTAAAGCAAATTCCCACAAATTCCCTCAATTGCTATACCACCAAACCTCTTGGATTAAGTCAAAGACAGCCACCTGCACTGATCTAGATGAGTTAGACTGAGGGTGCTGTGAAAACCAAGAATGCATCAAGATTTACCTGGGTGGATCAGGACAGGAAATTATCTGAAATTATATTTATGAAAACATTATGTAGCCTTAAATGTTCCATCTTCAAAGTCAAACAAGGGCAAACACTTTCTATAAATGAAATAGCCTTACAACACATCACCATATGATTTGTATAATCAAACCTGGTTAAACACTGTTAAAGCTGAGGGTTGCTATTCTCAATACTCACAAGGCATCTTCAAAGTCTAACAGTTACAACAAAGTAAAAACCATTTAGATGAATGAAATGGCCTCACAGCTAACCTGAAAAACGATTATGGGAAATTGCAAGAGAACTTCAGAGTGACAGGGAAACAGAGTCCCCGATCACTTTAACAAGAATGTTGTAGAATCTGTTGTATTTCCAATATATTTTGTACTCTTCGCATTCTTTGTATAAAATGTTTCTTAACAAGAACGGTGAGGAAACGGGTGTGTTCACCACTTCAGAGAAATGAACCAAAAAGACATTTTCACATTCAGTTTAGTTCAATCAGTCTGAAAAGAAATATACAGCATAAATGCAAATATATGTTTTATTTTGACATCAAGGCTGTGTTGCGCTCTGTTACACACTCTCCTCACTGTACCTGAGAAGCATAATTTAAGTCATCAAAGGCAGAGCAGGGAGAGATCAATGCAAGCCTCCATGGGGAACCATGAAGGAACAGAGTCACAGATGGAGGCTGCTGCTGCTGCTGCTGCTGCTGCTGCTGCTGCTGCTGCTGGAGGAGGGCTGTGACATGCAGAGGATGAGCACTGTGTCTGACTGCAGCTGACAACATCAGATGAAGCATCAGATGGACCACTTGTCTGCTGTGTAATTTTAATTAAGTGGAAACCCTCATGAGGTTCTCCATGGGCCTGACACCTTTGCATTGTGTGCTTACTAATAGAACACAGATTAAAGGACCTTTTGGCCATTATTTCCATCTGCAATAATAACATTGTACTCACCAAGCTAACTGCTCAGATCTGGTAAGGGGATCAGTTTTAAACACACTCCGGTGAAACTTATTTAAAAGAGGTGAATAGTAAAATGAATAATGAAGTGGTCCATTTACTTTATCACAGTAGACTGAATACCTGATCATCTTTGGCCTACTGCACTTACTTTTTTTTTTTTTTTACATCCACACCAAACACATGGTCTGGATAAACTGTTTACAGGTTGGATCATTTGACGCTTCATGTTTCAGCAACATGTAGCAACATAGCAATCTGAAGTCATGTTTGTGTCCACCTAATGGATGCAAATCCAATATTCTCTGTTAATTTGGCTGTATTTTGGTCTCTACCAACTTCTTAGTAAAATATTTGTCTCTTTAACTGTTAAATGTTCTGCTGTGTTCACCACAGCCTCCAGCTAAATGTGTCTGTCTTCTGTTTGGTGCTGGGCAGTTAGTGCACAATTTAGACCTTTTTCCCTGAAAACAGCTGCCAGCTGCTGCTGGAAATCCAAAACAATTAGCTAACAAAGGCCAAAAACTCTGTAGAGCTGAGGGGAGCTGCAGTGTTGGAGGTCATTCTTTTTGAGTTCATCATTACGAGTAACTCTTTTCATGTTACACACTGTCATTTAATACATTTTAATATAAAAATGTTGATCACTCTAGCTTTAATGTAAATTTATTTTTAACATTATTTCTAGTGAATATGCTAACACATGCAGATTCACTGGTATGGTCCTTTAAATTGCAGAGTAGACCATAAATTAATTTCATGACCAGAGAGAACCTTACTTCAAGTATCTCAATTAATTTTTGTTTCCTTTCTTCCAGGCTGCTGATTAGGAATGGTAACAGCATAGATGCTGCTGCCCTGTACGATTCATATGAAGTGGAGTATCTGCCCAACGAAGGTCTACTCAGCACCTCCAGACATCTCTTTATAGAACTGACAACTGACGCCACAGGCACATCCACTGGCATGGCCATCAGGTACCAAGGTAAGATTTACAAGAGAAGACAAATGGTGAATGGAAGTCAGGAGTTCCAGTGATGAAATTCAGGCAATCAAGCCTGAAGTGTAGCACAGACTATATGCAAGTGAAAAGCTCCTTTCAAATGTTTAAAAAGAAAAGAGAAAGTGCGTTGGTGGGAAGGTTTTTGGAAGGGTTCTAAAAGGTGGAACTACTGTAGTAATGACAGGAGACATATAGGTGTGTTAGTGGAGAGAGGACACTCTTCTCTGGCTGGATTTTTAACATTAAACTAAACTGAATTAAAATTTATTTGATGATTACATGGTTGAAAATATTAATGAAAGTTTGAAATGATATTATAATCTTGTAATGTTTCAAACTGCATTTCAACATAAGTGTGAAATCCACAGGTCATCATCTTTTTCTTCAAGTTGAGTTGAATAATGATATTATACATCAGTCTGATGATCAGTCAGTGTCATGGGAGGATCGTCCACCATAAGTTTCTCTTTTGTCATACCAATGGCAGCGACAATACATTACCAGGGCTCATCTGGTAACCAGGGTAACCAGGGTAACCAGGGTAACCTGATAACCAGGCTAACTTGGCCAAGCATACATCCATAAGCATGGCTAAGTGGTTCACTGCCGAACTGCTCTGAGGGAAACTCACGCTTTACAATTATTATTCTGCACATCGGAGTAAGTGGATTGAGAAACTGTTTTGACAGTAATTGTTTGGGCTTCCACTGAGTTAACCAAACCCCTACTTTTTAGTGCCAATGTCCCTCTTTTTTTTTGTTTGTCCATCAAGACACAAAGCAGGATTTTTTCACTAAAAAGATTGTAACTCTGGAAGATATCCACTTTATTTGACTAATTCAGTCTGTTGAAGCCTCATATAAACTTCAGATAATCGTTTAAATACTTTTTGGTTGTACAAGGACTGTGGATTTTGTCCCAATGTTAGCACATTTGGAGAGGATTTTTCCAATGCTGTATGAACAGGGGGAATGATTACAGCAAGCAAATCCCATTGATTTGTGACAGACTAAAAATTATGAATCTGTCTTGTATTGGATTAATAGTTTAATTTACAAAATGTCTATATGTCTAAATATGTCACAAAAATGTCAAAATTGTGAAAAAAAAAAAAGTTGATCACAATTTCTCAGAGCTCATGATGACCTCTTCTTCATTGGCTCTGGGAAATTGCTGGTTTTGTCTGACTGACCCAGAAATATTAAGGTAAAAAATGATGAAAAATAGTATAAAAATAGTTGCTGAACATTTTGATATCAGGCCTTGCAAAATGTGCATATAAACTTTCCAAAAACATTGCAGAGAGGTGTGAGAGCAGAGATGTGATGCTAGTGATTGTCATATTTCCACTGTGAGAGCAGAACATTGTTTGTTTTATGATTCATACATAAATTACCTGTCATCAGCAACAGCAAATAAAACCATAAATCCAACCAAAGGTAGCAGATTACAACCTTATCTTCCAAAGTTATTCATATGCAACTTGCAATATCACATGTGTTTTATAATAAACATACAACCAGCAAGGTTTATATTAAAAGTATCTGCAAACTGCTCCCTGCCATCACCAAATTCATTTGTTTGATTCTGTGTGAATTAAGATTGAGATGAAAACATAACTCTCTCTAATCCTTTATATCTTCCGAATGGAACTTAATAGGAGCAGAAAAGTGCAGGAAAATACACTTTTTTCAGAGCAGAAATTAAATTAAATTAAATTATTTTTGTAATTTTATTAGTCTCAATTGTAATTTTTGGCAATAGAAGTATTAGTGAGTGCATTTAAACACACCCAGAGCCTTGTGAAAGACATCTTTGTTTATTATTTTTTCTTTTATATCTCCTACTAGTACACATTCTTCAGTAGCCATTTAATGGGGGCTATCAGTGCATTCCCCTTGTAAAGCTTAAAGCTATACTCCTTTCTTGTCAGGTGATCAGGAATAAAATAATCAAGGGTAGTCTTTCAGGTAGACAGTATTAACTTGCAGCTTCTACCAGCAGAACCTTCTACATCAGAATCTATATGCTGATTTTTACATTAAATTTCAAGCAGGGATGCACATAATGTCCAGGGTGAGATATCACTGAGCTTCTCTTATTCTTTTTTTTTTTTCAAACATTGGTCTCAGCACTTACCATCAGATAGGCTCCTTGTTTCTGGTCTACAAAACCACTCGGAAACGCAATCAGTGTATCTGTTTAGTCCCCTGCTTCACTGCTGCAAATGGGATTAAATCCAAAGGGAACAGCCATGCATATTTCTAACGTACCTCATTATGGCCATTAACAGGATGTAATGCTATTCAGCCTGTCTTTAACAGATCCCATGGTCCCTCCTTTATCCTGATAAACCATTATCGCTGTGGTGAACAGAGCATTCATTCAGCCATATCTAACTGTAGCCCAGGTGTTTTTTTCCTTCTGCACCTTATCAGAGCATTTCTGGAATTCATCTTACAGGTTATACTCAGTTATACTTGAAATTCAACTGGAAATTTTAAAAAGTACATTTATTTTTGGTTTATAAACATTTACACAATGAATCAAGACAATTTTGTTCTTACTACCATGGGTATTTTAGTCTCTATATAAGGAAAGCTCTGTTGAAGCGGTGCAGCAGTAGAGAGAACTGTCACTCATTGCAAAGAGGGCCTTGATGGTAAAAATGTAGAAAAACTGACAGTGAAATGCAAACAATAGCTTCAGAAGTAGAAGCCAGAAAAGGCAGATTTGGCTAGTAAACAGTCATTGGTACAACTGTTTGGAGCCTGATTGTGAATCTTGTATACAGCCTGCATTTCTGTTGCTCCACTGCCATGGAGTACGTCCTTAACAAAAGAAAAAGTTGGTAAATGTGTAGATCTGTGACAGTGATCTAAATAAATCTCTACTGCTGTGCCAGGTGCGTATTGTGTTGCATCTCTGTCCACAACAGGCTGTGATGTAGTGAAAGCAGAGCGTCCCTCCCTGTACCACTGCTGAACTGTCAGGCTGCGAGGACACTGAACAGACTGCTGCTTAACCAGCTGCATACACTCACTGGCTACTTCATTAGGTACACCAATGCAATCTAATGCAATCCAATACAACACTGCCATATTCTACTTTTACAAAGGTGATACATTTTCAAGTTTTTGTTGACATTGTCAGAAAGGTGATAATTCTACTTTATGTTTATTAATGAGGTAGTAGTGGGTAGTGGTGGTGTACTCGGGTGCATTACATTGAATGGTGTTCCAAATATTAACATACATGAGAGGGCAAAATATTAAGAATATTAGGATGGTTGAAATTAAGTGGTATCACATTCCAATATGGAAATTCTGATATATAAACTCATCTAAAGATCATCTAAAAGTGGGAACAGGACAATTTTAATATATTAATGATTTCATTACAATTGCATATTATTAGCAATTTCACACATTTACACAAATGTTGTATATTTAGGCCCATTCATTTTTTTAAAAATGATTGTGGTTTAATATATTGTTTACATTGAGTAAATATTGACAAAATCACTTTTAAGACTATGGGACATTTATGAATTGTGTGTGTGGATGGTCTAAGGCAGTTCTAAATTTGTTCATAGAGTAAGAACAAATTCAAGTAAGAACATATTGATGAATGACTTTTGCCGGATTTGTCAGTTTTTCCCTTAATTTATCACTCATATGTATCTTCATCTTGCAGTCCAGTTACTGACTTTCCTTTTAATCCAAAGCCAATTGCTGCTTTTTTCTGCTGCATTTGACAAGGACTTGATTGCTTTCTGGAGGCAGTAACCCCTCACCCTCATTTTCTTCAACGGACAGATTATAGATGTGGTAATGAATCCCCTGCTTCCCACTTCTGCAAGGAAAATCTTGGTCTTCCAGCCATTCTGGGCAGGCCTGATTGCCAGTTCTAGTACTTGGTCTTTTTCCTCTCATAAGCTTCTTCAACATTGTATTCCCATGGTACTGTCAATTCCACAACACATGCCAACTTGGCTGTTGTGGACCACAGGACCGTGTCTGGCTCAAGTATTGTAGCCACAGTGTCTGGGGGAGACACAAGCTTTTTTCCATAAGTCTGTGTCCATTTTCCAATCCTGAGAAGTCTGCAGAATGCTTGCACCCTTTAATGTTATATGTTGCTTTGGAGGTTGGCCTGCCGGTACAAATGGTGTAAAGTGGGCATTTCCTGCTGATGTCTGTGGAAAAGCATATGTGGTGGTTCACCTCTGTTCCAAGATTGATACCAGCTGTCTCAGAATTTGGGTGAAGCTCATAGTTCATCCTGTTAAAATGTGCCTTCGTGATACAGGTACTTGACAAAGGGAGCAAGCAGGGTCTTCTCCCTACCAGTGCGAAAGGTTCTGGGGTGTGTGTATGAGGTGATAAGTGACTCTGATCACAGAACTCAGCTGAGATTCCTCCATCTCCCAGGACTTAGCATTGTGGAAGTCCAAGCCACTGTTTCACATATGTACTGTTCACTCTTTCCAGCTTTTCCACTTTGTTGATGCGGATTTCATACACAGTTAAAGACCACATGAGTCTTGGAAGTATGCCCAACTGGAAGCCCCACAGCTTGGGTTTTCCTGTCAGCAAGGTCTTGTTGATGCGAGCTATGTATTTACATGATGGTATCCTTTTTGAGTTGTTCAAAGGACGGTGTCCTTGAGCTTTGAATTATACCATCGGCACAAGCTCTTCACTGGCATTTCTGAAACAGTTGGGACAAGTGTTCCGTCATTTGACCTTTGACATTGGAGATGCTTCTGCATTTTTATCCTTGTCCAAGTGATGTTTTGATGAAGCTAAGTCTCTAAGTAATGTAGAGGAAAGTTGTCATCAGTGTTGTTATATTGTCCATATAGGCTCACATCAGTGGTAACTGCTGATCAAACTGTAGCCGTTGTCTGCCCACGACCCATTTTGAGGCTCTGATCATGAGCTCCATTGCCATCGTGAAGGCCAGTGGGGAGATGGTGCACATCCACCATGATGCCTACTTCCAATGGTTTCCAAGCTGAAGTCTAAGAATGTGAGACAAAATTGCAGATCCTGGGAAGCAGAAACCTCTCTGATAAAGGGTAAATCAGCATTGCCATGGTCAACAAGTTTGGAGGAAGCTTTCCTAGACAACACAGATAGGTGGAATGTGTAGCCAGAATGTGCTGACAGTTCCATGCAATGTGACCTGAACTGATAGGTACAATGCAGTTCCTTGTTTAGAAACTAGTGAACTATTTAGACTATTTTTTTCATATTTTAGGCTCATCTGCTTAGGTTAAAGACTAAGAGTCAGACCTCCAAAGGGCAGAACAGAACAGAAGATGACTTTGATGTTCAATGTTTCAGTTCTTCTTGATCAAGTGCTTCAATAAACATTTTCAACTTTAAGATATCAAAGGCTCATATCCACTTTTCTCCACTGAGGTGCTGACCATCAATCAAAATATCCACATCAGCTGGTATGTAAGGCATCCAGAGGAGCCAACTATGTCAGCCTTTTGGATTGTTCTATCAATGAAATGGTTTTGTTTCAGATACTTTGCAAGTCTTTGCACCAAGATCTTGCCCTCTATGTTCAGAGGGTTTATTTGACAAAACTGTTTGACAAATTCTGGACAAATTCTCTTCTTTTGGGATAAGAACTCCCCCCAGTCTTTGCCAGGCTTTGGGTCTAAATTGCTTTTCCCATGCAACCCTCATGTTTCTCCAGAAGAGTTTCTTAAGGACATCTTAGACATCAGGAATGAACTTCCACAATCATAATTAAGTAGTAAGTAATTAAGCAGTTTACATTGCTGTTAACATACATTACAGCTGGAATGTCTTGAGCAAAGAAGTAAATTAATCAACTTCAACATTTCAATTAATTATTATCTAAATTAATTTCTTCATTCATCTCTACAGCAGAATGGTCAGCATCATAACAATTCAATTAGAGTATTCCGTTATTTCAAGGTTGCACTATTAAAAAATGAAAGATGTTTTTGTTGCATTGTTTTAATACACATTTTCCTGTAATATGACTTAACACATCAGAAACATGGAGCCTTGACACAAAACTGCTAACTAGCAAATTACTTCCATGTACAATTCAAATTTAAGAGAAACATGAAATGGTAAAAACAAGGTGAGTTACAAGCCAAAATGGTAATGTGAAAAACGTCAGATGTGGCACTTTAACAAGGATATTATAAAAGTCATACTATCTCTTTGCAATAACAACACATGGAGATGCTAACTCATCTGGCAACCATCTTTCAACAGTTTTTTGGTAAAATTTCTGTCTGTTCTACCACGGAAAATGTCTTTGTATTATAACCTTGCACCTTCTTACCCACAGCCTTTGCAGGAGGCCACTGCTACGAGCCCTTTGTGAAGTATGGTAACCTGACCAGTAGCGACAACACGTGGGCGGTGGGAGCTGTGGTAGAGTTTGCCTGTGACCCTGGCTATACTCTGGAACAAGGATCTGTCACCATTGAATGCATGGACCCCAACAATCCACAGTGGAATGAGACTGAACCTGCCTGCAGAGGTATGTATGAAAAGTTGACCCATGTTAGTTTCAGTGTATCGGTCAGTAATCAATTTGTGTAATTAAATCATCATCTGCATGTACATGTCTACAACAACCCCATAAAACCCATTGTGGCCTCCAATCCAGACTTTGTAGTGTTCCTCAGAACCGGGTAGGATATCGTTCAGTGTTATAATGAATAAACTGTTCAAGTTCCCTCCACTTTTTGGACTTTCTGAGTTGATAAACACAAAAGCTTTTCATCAAAATAAGTGAAATCTTTAACAAAACAAATGCAGCAAACTCAAACCAAATGGAGGGAAAACTGCAATGTAGATGTACAATGTGCTAATCAATGTCACAGTTTTGGAAGTAGCTCAGATGTGCATGTAATGTGTTCAGATTCAGGTCACTGGTCCTTTAAGGCTGGTAACACACAATCACTTTGCTGTAGATCTATTAGTTAATGTCTGAAATGTTTTGATTGGTCACCGTCATTGTAGTAAGTTCCACTTGGTTCCTAGAGGCCAAGACCCAACCGGGGTCCAGATATAAAGGTATTAATTCTAACAGGGTCAAGTAGGGTCCTGTGCTATTGCCTCTAGTCTCAGTAGCAATGTGTCATCATCATCATCATCATCATCATCATCATCATCATCACAGGATGTGAATGAAATGTATTTTTAAGGCAGACAGAGAGTGTGAACGGTTATGTGCAGAAAAAATTATGTTTCTGTTCTTTTTGACTGTGTTTGCTTGGTAATTGAAGAAGCATGCTGTTGCCAGTGCTGCTCCTCTCTCTCAATATAAGGTCTGTCCAGGTCGTATTTTGAATCAGGGTGAATCATCTGCAGGTCTGTTTGGATCTAGTCTTGACTCTATATGAGTCTTTTCCAGATTAGGTGTGTTTTCAGTGATTCAGATCAGCTCCAAAACTCTGAACCCGAAAAGATTTCAACCCACTTGTGACAACCTCTGTGATGAGTGACAATGTCTACACAGTTCACTTGTCTGTCATAATTGACAGAAAAGATATTTAAATTTAAAAATGAAATTTGCCCTTATCCAGATATTTCACATGCTTTTGAACAATGCTCATGCATATTACTAGCTGGGTACAGATACTGACATAAAGTTGATATGGATAACATGTTATAGCAAACAGTTGCTTATTTATATAAACCAGTTCCGTGAAAGAGGCTAACACGCATTATAGAGTTCAGAGGAAATGCAGAGTTGGATGTTAATGTCTGTGGATTTGTCACCTCTAGTAACACCTTTCACATTACACATAGTCATTTGATCCATTGTTAATATGAACATATATTGACTGTGACAGCTTTAAAAGAGTTCACCAATTTAATCATTTAGACTCTTGGGGGACCATTAAGTAATCCAAAATTGATGCAGCAGAACCACAGTTATCGTCTTTTTTATTCCATGCATCCTCCTTCCTTGTCAAAACCTGGCGTCTACATTACCCACAATGACTATTCACTCGACTGCTCACATTTAGGTGTGTTATTCTAACACAGCTAATGTAGCCTAGAGCTGCTAGCCTCAAGCAGAGATGAGGAGAGGGCTACAGAGGTCTGGTAACATCACTTCTTTCTAACTTTTCTCTAATGCTGACTTAAGTGACATCACTTGAGGCAATTTATCAGATTTCACACAGCTGCTTCTGGAGACACAAAAGGCCTTATATTACTTTTATGCATATGCAGTAGTACACTTTGATGTGTTAAATCAGTGAAGTTCACCTGCTAAAGGTCGTGTGTAGCCAGCTATAGGTAGGGTACCTTTTTTAAGTGCACTGAAACATTTTTACTTGCTGTAGTCATTCCTCCTGCTAATACTGGACATTAAGCGATTTCCAATATAAGAAGGACCAAATCCACAGCCTTCATTCTGTGCAAAAATACATTCTAAGGAATGTATTCTATGTAAGTATTGTGAACCTCTCCTTTAATATTCATGGTTGTGTATGTGTGTGTGTTCCAGCTGTATGCAGTGGTGAAATCACAGACTCAGCTGGAGTGGTACTCTCTCCAAACTGGCCTGAAGCATATGATAAAGGCCAGGACTGTATCTGGGGAATCCATGTGGAGGAGGACAAGAGGATCATGCTGGACATTCAAGTGTACGTACCCACCTTCCACATGTGCCAGTTTGATCTGCCTCCTCAACCTTTTGCCCTTTGATATGCAAGAAACCCCATTACTGCAAACACTGTCCTTGGCCTTTTTGAATCTAATCATCATAAAAACCCACTTCATCTCCTGCGCTGGTACGTGCGCGCAGTCCCCATCTTCAAACGCGAGCAGTTTGAAGATTACAAAGAGCCACCTCACCATGACTGGTAAAACACATTAAAAACACAACGTGCTGCTAATGAAAGAGCGCTCAGCTTGTGAATGAGATGCGTAAGTGCCACAAAGACAAAGGTTAATTAGGTGCAGCAGAGAAAACTAATTATATAAGGGAGGGTTTGTTTGGAAGTCCTCCCCCCCCTCCCAACACACACTCCTGTAATGACTGCTGTGTGGAGCACAGAGGGTGCAAGTGTACAGCATGGGAGTGTGTGTTCCCTGTGATTGCAGTGCCTAGGTGAAGACACAGAACAACACACCCCGCCGTGTCAGAGCCTGATAAGTCAGTCAGCCGGAGAAAATCATCTGCCATTTGCAAGCAAATTAAGGAGGGCTCATTTGCATAGGCTGCATCTTCAGCTCTGTGTTTTTCTCTCTCTTTGTCTTTCTCTCTGAGCGGCACCTGTGCTCATGTTGTACTTTGAGAAGCATTGATTAATGGCTTCCTTCGGTTTTTGAAAGGAAGTCTGTCAACATAAGTAATTGCTGATGTTCATTTAGCAGAGCAGGTGATTTCAGTGGAAGCGAAGGTACCTCATGAGCAGAATTAAACAATACAACAGCCTAAAAACATGTGGCAGCATATAACCAAAATCTGTTGCGATGCCTGCATCTTTTTGTGAACATGTAGTAGGTTTTTTTTTTTTTATTCTAACTGCACAGTATGATTTTCTGTAAACCTGCTATGAAAAGGTACAGAGCCCAGGAGGGCCACAGAGAAAAAACAAATCACAAATTTGTGCTTTCGTATTAATAATTTGCACTCTCCTTAAATCTTAACAACCTGGAGGAAAGGCTCTAAGAAAAGAAAAACATTCAGTCATATGTTTGCTTTTGCATTGTGGTATGTGATAAATATTGCAGCCTTTTGGGACTGTTAGAGGGAATTTAGACTTTTACTCCTGTTCGTTGTATATATTGTGCGAGTGTGTGAGCGTGTGCAGGAGTAAGCTGTGAAAAGTCTGCAGCTCAAGTAAAACTTGAGGTGTCAGCACACCGCGGTCCAGTTTCCCAGAGCCCACTCTTGGGAATATACCAAAACAGAGATTTCCATGGGGAGAAGCAGTCTAATCTAGCACAAAGCCTCCTCACTGTCTGAACATATGCCTACCAGGTGTCTGAGCATTTATATGAAGCTTATCAATAGCAGCTGTTCTCTCTGAACACTCAGGGTTACACAGTGTACAGAGATACATGAGGCCTTTAACAAGCTCCCTTGGTATTGGCTGCTCACATTCCACACACACACACACACACACACACACACACACCTGTGCACACGTGCGCATGAACATATCTTCTACTCCATCTGCATAATGGCAGGAGGGACATTATCAGCAGGGTGTATCCGATGACTTTTATGGATGGCCTTCAAATGAAAGAGGGGGGAGTGAAGGGTGTGATTATAGTGAGTAAGGGAAGGGAAATGAATAAAACCACCTTCTCTCCCACAAAATATAAAGTACTATACACTGCTGCTGGATGGAAACATATTGCCTTCATAAATGTCGCTATCTGTTTAGTCTTTGCAATATATAATACCTGTAAAATAACATGAGATTGTAATAGAGACTGCATCTTCCATATCTTTTTATAATATCTGCTTCAGATCATGATGTCCTACATTTCCCAGAACCCCAATCTTATGTTTTATGGAAGCGGGACAGCAAAGCGAGCGTGATAGCAAACCCAAAGCAGCAAGCTTTTGCACTTGAGAAAAGCGAGAACCTTCACTCCAAATGACAGACGTTGTTGTTGTTGAGAATGTTCCAATTCAAAAATGATAACTGCATATTAGATTTTGACAGTGGAGAAAAAAGCTGAACCAAACAATGTATGTATGATTGACATTCTAGACTTTTAAAGGCCGTACGCACCTGCACAGGTGTAATCACTCATTCTGGCTGATTAGGCAGAAGTTTGGTGGATCTATGCTGGGAATCATGTGAGGTTATCATGCGCCAATAAGCCTGGCTGCACTCGTTATATAGGGGAAAGGGTGGGGAACCAGTAAAACCAGTAAGAAAGTCACTCAGACCTTTTCTTCCTTTGTTTCAAACTTTTTGGAGAAATGGAAACAGTAGATCATAAAGTGAATATTCGGGGTAAAATGTGATGGCAGCTGGTCCCAGGGGCCAGGCCGAACTCAGCCCTGTTTTTTTCAAATTGAACTAAATCAAATTAGTGTCAGAGAATGGAGGCTGTGATTGATTTTTCTCTACAGATGCACTGCAGAGCCGCACAAAGCCTTGTTTAGCTTAATCACAACAAATTTGACGCCAGCCAGACAATATTTCTCAATCTGCCTCGCTCTCTGAGCAGGTGAGAGGCTTTATCCGTTAGCAATCAAATAAACATGGAGCACTAGAGTTTAGAAGATGAGAAACTTGTGTAACTCTACTTGTGAGGACCGACAGTAGACTCTCAGAGGGACAAAATCTTGATCAAGGTGAGGCCATTTTGTCCAGATTTGAATTCTTTAAGCTGTTCAGGTTATATCAATGTGAGGGTTTCAAACATAATGATTTGCGGAGAATATATCCATAAAGCATCAAGATTGCAGTGGAAGTTGTTTATAGTGTTTATAGAGGAAGAAAATCTAACTCAACAACTGCTCCTGTGAAATCACAGCGCAGTAGAACCACTAAAAGACTGATTTAGAGTATTTGATGCACAGAATGCGAAATAAAAATGGGGGACATGACATCACTTGAAGTTGTTAGACAACCTGAACTAGCAGTCAGCAGTAAGTACACATTTTGTAATTATACAAGTCAAATAAACATAACTTAACCGTGGAATTATACAGGCACTGTTAAATTAGAAAAACCCACAATTAGCAGGAAAAAATGCTTTTTTTTCTCCAATGTATGAATGATTTGAATGCGTTTTTCATGCTGTTACATCACTGCACGTATTTTGTTCTCTTTTTTTGATCTATATGAATAGCTTCATGAATAATTGTTCTGTATTGTGTGTGGAAAAACAGCCTCTGAATCACCACCCACATTTTAGGGACTTTGTTGGATGGAAATGAGAATGGAGATGTCATCCTGCTCCATAGCTAGCAAGCTGCTTAGTCACATCCATAAAAATACAACATTGGGCATCATGCAAGAACTTTTTCCTGTTTTTATCCTAAACCCCTCTTACTTTTTTTCTGTTTGTTTGTTCGAGTGTTCCAAGTCGAATTCAACAAACTCTCTTAAGTGCGCAAACTTAGTAAAACTCTTGTTTTATGATGAATGCCACCTGTTCATGAGGAGATGCGTGTTTAGGAGACTTCATCACTAGCATTGTCAACGTCCCTAAAATGTCAGGTAAGGGAAACTGTTCCACTGCGTCTGTAAGCGAGTTTCATTCACAAAAAATGTTTCCAAAGAGTCAAAAGAAGAATTTGAGGTTGCTGCAGTTAGAAATCGGCGGACAAATTTAGAGGAGCTGAAACAATCAGGAAATATGAAGTTAGACGCTAAAAACATCTTTCTGAAGCAAAGTGCTCCATGATTAATATGAGAGGTGTCATGTGACCATCACAGAGATATTAGAAGATAGAATATAACAGCCTACAGTAGGTGATGTTACACTGTCAGCTGCAGCACAACATAATGCTGGAAAGAGAGCTGCAGAGAGATAGAGGCAGCTGTTTATTACTACTGCTGGAATATAGAAGCTGCTGTACTGAAATATGACAATAAAAATCATCACATCTTAAAAACCTTAGTAAACTGGAAAAAAAAAAAAGAATTCACATTGGCACACCCTGTAGCCTACAGGTTAATGTACATGCCACATTATTGCAACGATCACGGTTTGATTCTGGTGGTGGACCTTTTTTTTGCATGTTATACCCTTCCCTCTCAGTATATACAGTGTATAAAACGCCCCAAAAATGAAATTCATTCAAATTAAGTCATTATGTTTTAAGTCATATTAATGTCCTGTGCTCTGTGAAGAAAGTCAGACTAATGTTCATGACTTGTTTGACATGTTTGGACTATTCAATTTCTGTCTATTGAAGAGAAAATGACTAGAAGTACTAGAAAACTGGTGAATGCCACAGTTTCTCATAAATCACTTGTACGTGCCACTTAAGAACAAATCTGTTCACTGGAGTGGGTGATAAGTGTGGGTAACTTCTACACTGCTATAGGTTTTTGTGGAAATAACAGTTCCTAAATTATCCCATTTCTTCAACTGTCGTCAAAAACCTTTAAGGAAAAATGAATTGATCTACTAATAAGTATTGTGTGTGTATCAAAGCCTGATATATCTTATTCCTCTGTGCCATAGAGCTCTCTATCGTTATCCAGAAACTATTAAAAACACATCAGTGAGTCGCACTGTTTCACTGGATGACATGTTCCTTCATTACTATGAACACACACACGCTGTAGTTTATTTTGACTCAGTCCCACACACACTGTCCTGCTGCCAGAAATACTCACTAGAACACCAAATGTGGATTAATCTGCCTTTAAAAAAAAGTGTCCAACAAATGCACTATTTCCTCCTGTATGAGTAAGGTTTTTTAAAAACTACAGCGACCGGCTGTTTTTTTTTGGAAATGATTTGAGCCTTTAATAAAACATATTCATAACCCATCATGTCGGTTTAACAGATAAAGTACATCAAACACTAGCACCCAAACAGAAAACAGCTAACATGATCATGATGTCAGGCTGAATGATGGAATTTAAATTTTTTTTTTAAGAAAAATTGTGTCCACATTGAATAATTTAACCCTCGTGCTGCTATTTAAAACATTTAATTGTCATTGTTTTCAGTGTGAATGTATAATATAATCAGAGCAGAGATAGAATTAGCATTTAAATATGCTGTTATTTCCACACCCACCAGAATGTAGGTGCATGTTTAATTATTTCCCACCTGCTGGGACCACCTGAGGACAGCTTTGCAGCTCACTGAAATCCAGCAGGACATGACTGATTTACCCAGCCAATGAACTTGATTAAAAGCTTTTACTCCTGAAGTGGGACCAAATGTGTGTCAGTTCGAATTTTGAACTGAAATAAGGTCACATTTTCTTCTCTGACAAGTTCTGAGAGCAAATACTGTAATGTATTGGTTTATGCGTGTGTGTGTGGGTGTGTGTGTCTAAGCAAGCTTTCATGCGTCTGCAGCTGACAGAAGACAAATGGTTCAACCTGTGGAAAGACAAACAACCCCCACTCCAGTTTCCATGTGTTCACAAACACACTCATATTTCTGTAATTTCTTCCAGTTTTTCAAGGAGGAAAGAAGAATCTGAAATAAAGCCTTCATCTTTTTCAGGCTTTGCCATGTGTCAATTCAATCCACGCCTCTTGAACCTTTGATTTTCCAGCATTCCCATAGTGATTAATAGCTCAATCTCAGGCTGGCTAATGAGTTTTATCAGGAGCCGCTGGTGATTAATTAGCGACAGCAAAGAGCATGTCACTGCTTTATTCTGGCTAAGCCATTTCTTCCATGCTCTAAATCTTCCCTCTACAAAGAGATAGCTCAGCCCCAGGTGACATTTTTAAACAGCTTTGAGGTTTGTAAGAGTTTCAGCTCCACAGGCTATGGTCAAATCAGCACAAATACAAGGCCCTTTGACAGTTTAACTGTGACACTGAGTATGCTTATTCAGCATGACGTGGCTTCACTCATCCCATACAGGGAAATGTCAATGCTAATCACTGTCAACACTGTGATTGTGTTCCTTGTCAGTCTGAATAAGCTGGAAAATACCATCACCGATGTTTCAGAATGTCCTCTAAATATTAAACAGAGTTCACGGTATTTATCAACCTGGATGTTAATCTTTACACTTTAAATTTTCTCCATTATAACAACTGGTCACCACCTCTGTTGTAGAGAATCTAGGAATGTGAACTCTGGCTAGAATGTCGACAAGTGAACCTTTTACTGAACAGAATTCTTTGTAAATATGCACTCCACTCATTTTAAGCATTAATATCCGTTTATTCATAACAGAAGGTATACTCAGCCTGGAAAAACAGCTATGTAATGTCTTCCGAGGCTCTGGGAGAAGTAGAAGAAAACAAACATGGTGATACCATCATTGTTATCTCAGCTGTAGGTTGGAGACGACCTGTGGTGGAGGAAGTGCTCTGTTCATCAAGGTTCTCAGAATTATTCAGAAATGCTCTGAAGGTCAACCTAGGAAGAGCACTCAGAGTTGGACTTCTTCCTACATAAACTTTCAGTAAGAAGAAGGACTACCACTGCAGTAGGAAAAATTAGATAACGAAGTGGCAAATACACCATTTAGCCTACATAGCAGACTGTAAAGAAAGCCACTCACATGGTTGCAAAAATAAATGTATCCTATTAAGTGAATTAAAACTGAAGGTAATTTGACTGAGCTGTGTGAAATCAGCCTCATCCAAACACATCGTTACAACACCTGTAATAGTGCTGCATCTTGCACATATTGCACAGACACGTGTTGCAAACCCTCTGTGCCGTGTTGACATGGAATCTTCTCTTCCGCGATCCAGTTCACCTGCCAACTATTTTAACAACACAGTTTTGTTCTGCTGCATGAGGAGAACACAAGGACAATAATTTCCCTTCAACTTAAAAGATTGTACATATACATAATCTGGTCTACGGCAGCTCAAAAGCACATGGCCTGGCCTTGTCGATAATCACATGACTATCCTGACAATGTTCTCCACAGGAGCAAGGCATCGGGAACCACACTGCCCTTCATGAATGATGTAATAGATTCTGTCAGTAATATGTAACCTTGGTTTGAACCGGCGTCGCCATGGCCCTCTTCGACCAATTACTGTCCTTTTAAAAAATGCAAGAGCACATTGTGAGGTGTGCCATTAGTATTATGTTCAGTCAGACAACTCTCACGAGGAGATTCATGTATTCATGTACAGGGTGAGTACAGAGGTGATGTTTGACCTGTAGGTTCTGACCACATCGCTCACTGCAAGGATCAGGTTTATAGGTGAGGACAATGAGAGGGGGGAGATATTCACCAGTTTTATGCACATTAAAAAAACCCTGAAAGGAAATGCCAGAATCTTTTTTAGGATGGATTCAATTCAATTCAATTTTATTTATATAATGCCAAATCACAACACAAAGTCATCTCAAGGCAAGATCAAGCAATAACTTCTATGGCTCAATGTGGAAGTACCTAAAAGTACTTTAAAATCCTTGGCTCCAATCAACTTCCATTCAAAAAGCCTCCACTTATTTCTAGAAATAGTAAAAGTAAATCATTTTCAGTTTCAACAAGCCATTATAGTCTCAGTTTCTAAATTCAGGCCCTCTAATAAGTGAGCTGATGGTCATTTTGGAAATTATTGCTCCGTGGATGTTGATTGGCAGCTGTGATTGACAGTTTGCTCACCTGCTGCTCTCCCCAGCTCTGGGACTCTCACTGACTTGGACTGTTGCAATATTTCACTAAGTTTAATGTTATTTGATTATGATGCCTGCATGCTCTTCTGGCATAATTTAGCTAAAGTAGCTAAAAAAAATGGTTCAGACATTCATCCACTCCTCATGATTTATTGTAGGAACTTCCCCTCGTCATCCAGCACCATCAGGTCCAATATTTTAGTTTATGACCAAGTATCTGCAAAACTCATTGTGTTTTTGCTAATTACCAAATGTTGCTAGCATTTGGGATGAAGAGGTGGCTCAAAGAAAGACGAGACCCATTTTCTCCTCCTCTTGTCACTCATTATTAGTGTTGAATGGTTGAATTTACACATCATGGGTTAAATGTTTGCTTCAAGAGAACATTTGACTGAGCCAGGATATCTGGTTTGGCAGATACTTGTTGTATCAAGCATGTTATTTCTGGGTCTGTCACACACAGAAAGTTCACCATGTGTTTGGTATTTTTTTTTTAGTTGTTGTCACTTTGAAAGCCACAACCCAGGCCACTGTGGATGATTCCAATTAGCAGATATTTTTTGACTCTAACCGTCAGTTAGTGTTGGTTTCTTTAAACCATGAAGGTGATTTTTTCCAACCTTAACCATGATCACGATCTTTCACCAACCAAGTAGATTTATTGTCCTAAACTTAACCAAACCTTCACTCTACAGCAGTCAGGTCAGAAAAAAAAGTTATTTTTGAAGCTGCCAAAATAACCTATTTTGTTTTTCAGGTATGATTTGTTGACTTAATTCTGTGTATGTTTCCTGTTTCAGGTTGAACATTGGGAAGAATGACCTGTTGACCTTCTATGATGGTGATGACCTTACAGCCAAAGTGCTGGGTCAGTATGGAGGATCAAAGTCCCGCTTCAAGCTCTACACTTCCTCCGCAGACATCACCATCCAGTTCCAATCTGATCCTGCTACCAATGTCTATGGCTATGGCAATGGCTTCATCATCCACTTCTTTGGTAAAATGTTAATTCAACCCCATTAAGATCAACACTCACTTATCAGGGAGCTCTTATTATTTGATATTTGAAGGCTGACAGCAATACAGTTTTGACTGATAAAAAATATTTAACAGCTGCTGCTGGAGATCAATATTCATACTTATATTGGACATCTTTACATTTTGGTTATGCGTATATGCTGATGAATCCAAATGACCTATGAAGGTTCACAGAGCATTAGTTCATCTGAAATAATATAATGTAATTTCCTCAGTAACACATTTTCCAGTAATAATGAACATCAACATTTATTTTTGAGTAGAGCAGTTCAGTATTATATTAAGTGAAAAACAAGAAATGAACAATGCAAACTGACAGCACCAAATGTCTACCTGAGCTTTTAACTTCCATCAGAGTGTAGATCATTTGATACTTTGCAGCTTTGAATGGTTTCTAATACAGAGTAACTGAAAGTTAAAGAGTATTGATCAACCATTGCCAGGTGTCATTATGGAGTTAAAGTAAAAGGTGAACGGTGGAGTTTACACACATTTTTACACCAAAGTCACAAAAATCTAATGACACATCGGATAATGCAAACCATCATAAAGGATAATGAAGAGTAGGTGCCACTGAATGCTAATGTGTGATTATTATAGAAATTTTGGAAAGTACACTTTCTTCCCCAGAAGAAGATGTATATCAATCTCAATCTGTGTGTAAAGTACAGGGTTGGAGTCAGGGCATGCATGATTAGCTTACTTTAACTTAAAGAAGCAGGGGTGAACAAATAGCCTGGCTCTGTCCAAAGTAGAAAACACCTCTAAAGCTCACTAATTCTCACAAATTATTTTTTTTTCACTTTGGAAGAATCATGGATAGCTTTCTCCCTCTACCCATATCCCATATCCTGATGCCGTACTATATGCTTAGATTGAAATTGATTCTCTCATCTTGCTCTCCAAAAAAAGCAAACATAATTTTTCACTATGAACTAATTGTTGTGATGTATCAGCAGCCCAAAATGTGCAAATAACCTGATAAGAGTCCAGCAAATTTCAGGTAAATTCCAGCTATGAAGAAGGAGGAGAGATGCATGGGCCGATGGAAGGAAAAAAGCAGTAAAGTAGCGTGGGAGATGGGAGAAGGTAGGCGATTGAAAAAGAAGAAGAGGGAATTTGTTTTCACAGGTATGAGACCTAAAATGGAAACAATAAGAAGCTGTCCCTGGTGTTGGCAGGGCCTTTCCATCAGTGCAGCACCACACCACAGCCAGCACACTATATCTGATAAGACCTAATGAATTCAGAGAGAAGGAAAGGCTAGAGAATACAGATGATCAACAAAGAGGGACAAAGGGAGGGAAAGCTTTTATTACAGTCTCTCCATGAATCTCATTGGTGAAATGTAAACACAAGACAGCAGCGCAGGCAGGTGTCGAAGAAGTTTGCTTGTCCGCGGCCCAAGTGCAATTACTTTAGTGTCTTTGTCCAAAATTAGTCTACTAAGCAGAGAGCCTGAACCTGCTGCTCTATGCCTTTATGGAATGAGTATATCAAAGCCAAGAGGCCTGGCAGGTTACAGTTTCCCCACAGGAAAGCTGATTTGAAGTGCTGGAAAAATAATGCTCTGAAGGCATCACTTGGTTTCATGCAAGGAATGGAAAAAACTTTAAAAAAAAAATTGTCCAGGCAGATGTCAATTGGGAAAGGTACCCAAAGAACATTTAATGTCATTATTATAACATTTGACAATTACACTCATTAAGTCCCATTTATGTTGTGCAAATTTGACAACTGTGAGAGACACATAGTGAAATCTTTGGTCCTTAATCCTACAGCAGGTCTGACTGTGGACATGTCCACCAATGACCACCAACCAATTTAGATATTAACTAAGGCCTGCTTGCTTTAAAATCCTGACAGTATCCACAATTCTCACCCACATTCCATAGTCACATAAACGTACAGTAGATACCACACTGGATGCACCCAACTAAACATTTTCTTAGTCAACTAATAGTCATTAATTCAAGCCATTAGTCAAATAGTTGTTGCACATTTAATGACAATATACAGTATATTATTTATCTAGGCTATCTAACTTTAGAGTGGCCCTGCTAAATGGCACGAAAGTTTGTCTCTGACTGACTGACTGGCTGACTGAGGGTTGACATTTCCTGTATCCCTCATTTCAAATTAAAAGCCCTCTAGCAATTCATACATGGTCCAGTGTGTAGGTTTTGGCCCAATTTTGACAAGGTATACCTCCTGAATAGAGTTTTTTTTCCCTGCAACCAACTGACCAATGAACTCTTGATTGACTAAGACTCTTCTTGTCAACTAACATTTGGTTGACAATCAGGGAGCAGCCCTAATTTTTCTTATTTGATTTGATTTGAAAGTAAGAAAAACTGACTCAAAACCACGGTTAGTGCTTCAAGTTACAAAACAGAACACACAGCACACAACAACAAACATAAGCAAAATTGTTAAAGAATAAGAATATATCAAGTCAAGACAGCCTCAATGAAATGCCTTTGACAATAAAAAGGTTAAAAGATGAGATTTAAAACACTCAACCATGTTGACACTACATGTTACATGCTGTGCTGTCTCTGTGTTATGGGTGTATAAATAGCAAAGGCCTGTCGGATCATTTACAATACATTTGGGTTTACCTTAGTAGTCAGTGCAGTCGTCTATGATCTGGGAGACTTGAGTTGGAGACCTGGTTTGGGGACCTCCTTCATCCTTCAGGATAGCAGATCATTTCTTACAGCTAAATGCAGACAACACAGAAATCCTTATTTCTGACCCTCCTAGTCTTGCCCGTAAAATTAGGGATGGTCTTGGGTCTCTTACCTAGTCAGTTAAATCATCTACAAGAAATTTAGGTGTCATTATGGACCAGCCTGTGGCTCTGGACGAACATGTTAATTGTCTGACTCGGTCTTTCTAGCTGTGAAACATTGCAAATCTCAGGCCCACTGTGTCTCAAGCAGAGATGGAAATGTTAATTCATGCTTTTGTATTGTCCCATCGTGGCTACTGTAACTCCATTTTCACCTGCCTCAGCAAAACATCCCTGGATTGTTTACAAGTGGTCCAAAATGCTGCTGCTGAACTCTTGATCAGGTCCTCCAGAAGGTTTCATGTGACACAGATTCTAATTGTTCTTCACTGGCACAGACAACTGCCTACATTGGAGATCTACTGTAGCTTTATGCCACCAACAGGTCTCTACGATCCTCTGATCAGGGTTTGCTGGTTGTTCCTCAATCTAGGCTTAAAACTAAAAGAGACCATGATTTTGAGGTTGTGACTCCTAAACTTTGGCACTCTCTCCCTTTGGACTTAAATTTTGTGGACACTTTTAAAAATGCAGCTCAAGACCCATTCGTTCTTACTTTAATCATATCCCAATTCTCTGTCCTTTTCTTTCCCTTACTGTTTCTCTCTGATCATGCCCACCCCGCCCCTCCCACTCTGCAGAAGTAGCTCGTAATGACACCTGCCCTGAGCTTCCAGAGATTTCTAATGGCTGGAAGAGCACATCTCACCCTGAGCTGGTTCAGGGCACGGTGGTGACCTACCAGTGTTACCCAGGTTACCAGGTGGTTGGCGCCGAGCTGCTCATGTGCCAATGGGATCTCACCTGGAGTGGAGACCTTCCAAGCTGTGAGAGAGGTGAGTAGAAATACACTGCCACCACTCTATTATCCACTTATCCACATTAAACCAAAAACAATTGCAGTTTTCAGTACAGTTTTGATCTTATTCTAAACATATACCAAGGCCTCCTGCGACATGACAGTTAAGTCATACAAATCAGGCAGTGTGGTGAAAATGCCAGTCCTCGTATTCATTTGAATGGGGATAGTGTGTTTAGGCTGCAGGGGTTTTGGCCGCAGTGGCGCAGCACCAATCTGTGGTGAGAAAGTTGATCCAGAGTCAACTTTTGGAGAAACGCATCCCGATGTCACTGTGGCTGAAGGCTGCGATGGCCAATCACAGCCAGAGATTGGACTGATCAGCGCTGCAAAACCCTGCCATGAGGGAGATCAAAGATGTTATCAGGAGGAAAGGACATTTCTCTTCATTTGATAACAATAAAAGTAAAATTAGACCTTGCTGTCGGCTCCCCAACTCAAAAATAAAGAGAGGAGAGTGCTAAGACCAGCAGCAAGCAAGAGAGAGAGCAACTGTGGTCGAACGAGCTAGAGAGTGAATGAAGAGAGGGAGCAGTGGTAGCGAGAAAGTCGGTGAATCAGATCAATAAAACGTTATTTTATATAAATGTTGTCTTAGAGCAGTTACATTCTAGAGCACAAACACCCCCACACACCTCTGCTCAACCTGCAACTTGTGTCGCACCGCCTGATTTGGTCTGAATACAACCTTAGTCTCCAGCTTTGCAATGTCACAAAACGTACTTGTGTTGAAGAAAATTCTCAAGTCCTTGTTCAGAGTTTGCTGTGATGGAAGCGGTTTAATACATAGGGTTGTCCCAGAATCACTCGATTATCATTTCTCCAAACCAAAATGTTGATTATCAAGTCTGCCCAAATGCTTATTCAAGTCTGTATCCAAAGGTATATTCTTCTTCACTTGTTAACTATATGCTTTAAAGGTTCACGATATTTCAAGTCTGTCTTAAAACAATAGTTTTACAGTAGTGTTCATTTGGGTCTGTCTTAATGAACACTGATTGTAACAAAAAAAGAGGGGATTTGGTCATTTTGAAAGATACTGACTAATTTGAATGGCTGAAGAATCATAATAACTTTTATTTTTCCGTAGGAGGGCTGGGAGTTTTGGCCCCAATCACTCAAAAGTGCATTACGACGGGAACTCTTAATGGCCAGTATGAACAGGAAGAATGATTACAGCAATAAAAGCATGAGTCAGTGTTCATTTGGGCACCTGACTATTGTTTTAGGACAGACTTGAAACCTTGTGAAGCTGTTCTTTAAACTTATTTTGTGCAGCACAGTGGGGACGTCTCCACTGATGTGTGACGGACAGTTATTAATCTAATTAGTATCGACAGGAGGTGACTTTCCAACTTCTGTTTTGAACAGTGCAGGACTATAACAGATGAAATATGTACATTTAGCTATTTTTCAGTATTATCTTTTATATCTTTTATATCTCTGGATATAAAATACTGTTGGTTAACTGTTAAATTCAAGAGGTGGCACAGAGAATTTGTTGGAATTTTTTGGAGTTCAGAAATAGGTGAGTTTTTTCTAATAGTAAAATGGCAGTGATGTATAGGCTACTGCACTGTTAGAGCTGTTGGAGTACACAGTAGCTTCAATAGATTGTTGCATTCATAACTCATCCTTCTCTCTCTCTGCCCCACTGGTACACACAGAGTGAAATGCAGAGCTTGTTTTGCCACTTTTAGGGTTGTTGAGTGCACCTGTCTATTAATATCTGAGTTATTGATACTCATTAATGTGGTTTCTTGTTGGGCTGAATTTGGTGGAGCTGATTTCAGTTCTGGTGTTTTGCAGCTCATCTCAATCAAACATACAGTTTATGGCTGCTAAATTCCTGTGTTATTTTTTAGAGCCATAATTGTTTGTTGCCATAGCAACCTGCACTAATTGTAACACCCATACCATCTTGCTGTCTGGACATCTGCCAGAACTAAATTAACTATCTGGATTAATGACAACATTAAAGTCCATTGGGTATTTTTAAATCTCACCTGGTTCTGAAAGCTAGGACTTCATAAAACATAAATCCTGGAGATGTTATGTGCATGTATACAGTGTATAGAAGATATTAAAAAAACTAAATACAGTTAGAAGTGTGAATCTGAGGGAGCCTGTTCAGAGGTTCAGCCAGTGTGGCCAAATGCAGCTTTCTGTTGTTGTCCAGGAGAAACATTTAGAGTTCAGTTTTAATTCCGGTTTCATCTCTTAGTTCCACTAATATCCATGTGCAAAACCCAAACCATAATTACAACAATTTGGGGCAAGAAGGGGAATTTGATGGTTTCATAAAAGTAAAATGTGACGCCCTAACTACCTGACTTTGTAAAGCAGGCCTCACTAAAGCTGTGAGTCTGGTTTCCATTAGTCTATTCAACAAGAGTATACACACCACACACACACACACACAAGCAGCAGCGATACCTCAGTGCCAGTGACCAGCCCCACTGGCAGCAGACGGGGACCTTGGCTCCAACATGGCTGACTTCCACCCTGTGTTTCTGGCCTAGCTGGCCTCTCTCCTGCTGGGCTCAGAGCTGGGCAGACTGGATGCCGGGACAGATGCAACTCATTCCTTAATCCCCTCTCTGCGGGCTCATGTAACCTGGCTTAGACAGACAAAGCTGAACCCTCTGATGTTTACTTTACAAATAGTAGAGACCTCTGAAACTGATGATAGAACTGAATTATGAATCTTTTAATGCTCTGTACTGACTTCAAATGCGAGAAAATTAGGCACAGTTCCTGTTGTAAGATCCAAATCCGTATGTTCTCTAGAAATGTTATCTTCAGTTTATTTGATAATGAAAATGTACAACATGTCTACACAGATTGCTTCTGTAATATGCACATTTTGTACATTATGCATTTGAAGTAACCCAACCTTTTTGACTTGTGAGCCTTAATAGCCAAGCAGTTTCTACTTTTAGCCTCTTACATGTTGCATAAATGTGTCCATGAGCCACAGTATTAGACATACCTTCTCATTCCCTTGAATGAAAAGTGTGTCCAAACTGTTGACTGGTATTTTATGTGCAGCTGCACTCACCAAAGTGTGTTTCACTTCAAGAGGTCAAACTTTCCAGTGTTTCCAAGACTTTTACATTTTTAAACATTCTGCAAATGTTACATTTTTTTGTTATATTACAGTGCCTCAATTATTTCTCCAGTCTCCGTCCACCCTCATGATGCTTTAACTGGTTTTTTTCATACTTAATACATGATTCATCAACCTTGTTACTTCCTCTGTCTATCCAGTGGTGTCTTGTGCTGACCCTGGGAAGGTGGAGCACAGCAGGCGGGTGCTCTCAGGTCCCCATTTCAATGCGGGTTCAACCATCCAGTACATCTGCAACAAGGGCTTTACTCTGTCTGGGAACAGCCTGCTGACCTGCTACAACCGAGGATCCTCTGGCCCTAAGTGGAACCAGAAGCTGCCCAGATGTCTGCGTATGTACTGGGGTTTAAGTAAAGCACGGTTATAAAGTACTCAGCATCTGATTTACTAACACAGCACCTCGAAAAAGATTACTGTTATACTCATATACATTGATGACAAATTAGAGGAAAAACCGGTATAGGTTTGAATCCTTGACCACTACAGTGAGGGGATCTGGTGGCTCAGTTACAATGTGGGGAGCATTTTGCTGGCGTGGTTTGGGTCTGATGGTAGTGGTCTCTTCCAGAATGGCAATGCCCCAATTCACAGGGCACGAGAGGTCACTGAATGGTTTGATGAGTATGAAAACTATGTGAATCATATACTATGGCCTTCACAGTCACTAGATCTTAATCCAAATTAACACCTATGGGAGATTTTGGACTGACATGTTAGACAGCACTCTCTACTACCTTCATCAAAGCACAAAATGAGAGAATATCTTTTTGAAGAATGGTGTTCATCCCTCCAGAAGAGATCAGAGACTTGTAGAATCAATGCCACGGCGTATTAAAGCTGTTCTGGCAGCACATGGTGGCCCGACACCTTACTAAGACCCTTTATGGTGGTTTTTCCTTTAATTTGTCACCTGTCTGTGTGTATATATCATATATCAGAAAAAAAACTCAACATTTTTAACCAGACAACTTTTAAGGCTCTAAAATGAGGCAAAAATATCAATATGTTCTTCATTCATTTAAACTTTAATTGGGTTGTCCTCAACATTGCAGCCTCCAGGGGGCCACTGGAGGGGCTTCAGACTTTTATTCTGGTTTTGGTAGTAATATATCACACCGTTTCTCTGCCTTAAAGAGCTGCTGACACTAAAAGAAGGTAATTAGCCTGGTTTTGAGTTTAGGGTTTTCAGGTTCCCATGATGGCCTACATCTGGCACAGAGAGGCTTTAAACCAACAAGAATGAACAGTGTTTTGTCAATATGTGGTCAATTTAAAGATGATGAATATCAGCTCAGAACTTCACATACTCAACATATTTGTTCACAGATACATGACATGAATTTGTGTTGTTTTTTAATAATTTTACTAGACATGTTTCTGACTTATCAAGGAGGGCTGTAATTAGTTTTTAATCAATAACTGGAATGGAAGAGATATCAGTCTTTTTGTGATTTTAATGTACCTTCATAACCACCAACACCAGCTGACCTCAATGCCTCGACCTCCCACCACTCCTTTGTTTCTGGTTAAAACATAATTTCCTTTTCAAACAGCCTTGAAGGCATTAACCTAATTTGCATGACCGTCTCACATTCTGCCTCACTTACTTTCTAGGTGGAGACATACTGTATGATGGCACTGACTAATAATTAATTTAATCGGACAACGGAAATTACTTGGAGGAGACAAGACAGGTCATTGTTATGCATGAGATGGAGATCATGAGCAAAAGACAATTACTATGTCAAAAAAAGAAAACTGTACTTTCTGTAACTATCTTCAGCTTCAGGACCGGTGACATGTACTGAGCAGCTGCTCACAAGGATGTGTCACCATGTGGAAAATCACAGACATATTTTCATTCCTTGTGCAATTTTCATTCATCCGACTTACTTTAGGTTCTTGAAGACTCTGGCACATGACATCTCTGCATGTTCTTCCAGACTACTATTGCTACTGTTGATGGCTCCATTTCATCTGGTACCATTACATTTAATAATGAAGCTTTCCAGTAAGTTTCATTGAAGTGCAGGTCGTGTTAAACTGGGCTAATTTTTTTCAGACATCTAGATTACATACATGCAGAATCACTGTTTCAACAGCATTAGACTCACTATTTGTAGTTAGGAACTGCCATGCATTGATGTAGTTATTTGTCCAAGAATATTAGGAATATCTTTAAGGCTGCAATGAAGATCTGAAGACCATGAATATCCACAACAAATTTCATGGCAATCTGGAAAGTAGCTGTCGAGCTCTCTTGCTCTGGACTAAAAATGGATGGAAAGACCATCCTAAGGCCCCACTGATAGGAAAAAGAGACTTTTGTTAAGAAATATTAAGAGAATATATTTATATGTGAGTCCAGCAAAACCAGCAAACTCTGTAACAGGTTAGATTTCCTGCACAGTCTTTTAAGTCTGAATTGTTTCTCTACCCACAGCTGAGACATTTGAGCCCTGCAGTCACCCAGGAACCCCCACTTATGGAATACCCAGCTCCAATAAGCTCCACTTTCAGGCTGGGGAGACCCTCCACTATTCCTGTCTGACCGGTCACCAGCTGCTGGGTGAGCCTGTTCTCCACTGCGTCCCTGGACACCCGTCCCAGTGGAGTGGCCTGCCACCTGTCTGCAAAGGTGAGTAACTGCAGATTGATGTCTTCCCTACATGAGCAGGTCGACTTCAAATGCATATACACACAGATGTACTAAATGTTTTCCCAAAAAATATGTTGCTTAAAGTAAATGATCAAGAAAAAATATAAATTAATAATCATTAAATAATGATACATGGTCATATGAACAAATCCATATATAAAAATGTACCAATAAATGATGCATAATTTTATACGCTTTGAGCATTTTTAAATAAAAATTTCTATAATTAAAATGAACCAAAAACTAATATTTGTAATATTGACTTTTAATGGTTTTTTGTATTATTTAACATTTTATCTGTTCATTTATATGTTTTTCTGTATTTATTAATATGATTTAAATGAATATACAACATGTTAGCACAATTCGAAAGGTCTTGCAACCATATTTTGACACAAGGACTCCCTCAAGACAATACCAAGGTGATGTGCTAAAGAAGGACCTGCCTTAAAGCCATCATGTTGTGAAATTATGTTTTGGTAGTGCATATTGACAAACTCATTTTCAGTTAAATTAGCACATGCTAGTTGACACATGGTAAGTTTGGATTTTCCGGGGGCCCTTGGTTTTTTTGGGCCCTGGGCCAACTACCCACATTGCCTAGTTGGGAATGGAGCCTTGGCTGGATGCACTCAGAATCAACATTTTATATCTTTGTCAGGGTCTGCTGTGTCTTTCTCCTCAGCTGTCCCTTTGCCCTTCCAGTGGCACTCAAGACTGGTGATGCACAGCAGTGCACTTCTTGGTGTCAACTTTTTATAACAGACCATTTATTTTATTTCAGTTTTTCATAAAGGGCCCTGCTCTCGGAGCTACAAGCATACACTGCTGCAGTGACCACTGACCTGGAATAAACACAAGTGCACCTCCTGGCACTTTCCATACTTTCTTAACTGATAATCCAACACACATGCTAAATATTGTGTTATATTTACTTGAATATTCTATTTTTTAAAAGACCTGAATCAACAATGAATTGGTGTACTAACAAGTATTGTGTGTGTGTAACTAAAGCCTGATATATCTCACTCTTCTGTCCCATAGAGGTTTCTATTGTTGTCTAAAACCTTACCATGAACAAACACACACACACTTTTATGTTTTGACTCAATGTCACTCACTGTCCTACAACCAGAAATACTCACTAGTGAGTGAATTAATGTGAATTAATCCACAATAGTGCCCAAGAAAACACTATTTCCTCCTGTTGGAGTGACGTTTGCAAAAACAGTGACAAAATGTGGCAGGAAGTTCTTAATACTTTTCAAAATTTTAATTATATATTTATAAGGTGTTTTTAAAGCTTTATGTATCAAGAACCCATGGGGAGTACTGAGAGACAGATCATTTGATGGGATTTGTTAACAATAAAAGAAATGTAGAATATTACCAGCCTTTGCATTTGACCAATTTTTTACAGAAAAAAATAGTAAATAAATGAAATATTGAGTTCACGTCATATTTGAAACAGCAAATTGCCAAAACTACAGTATGTTACCTCCAAGGTCCATTAAGTAGCTGTTGTAGAGCTCTCGATCATATCAGATAATCTTCATCAGCAGATGGTGTGTGCCTAGTTATCATGGAAGTGTAGATATTCAGTTTTATATTTTTCTGAGCACCTCTTGCATTTGTAAGGACTTCTTATCAATGTTGCCTTAAAAGTTGAGGTTCACTGTTTATTCCTGACCTTGGAAAGGTAGCAAAAATAAACAAAGACGTTCTTATTTCAAGATCCATCTAGTGAAATATTGTGTTTTTAGGGCCATAGAAATCTGAGAAACAATTAGTATTCTGTATAAACCTTTACAAAGCAGGACATATTTTGTTAAAATGTCAAATGAAAGCTCTTTCACTTTTTGGATTATTTGGTTATTTTATGTCTTTTTTCAATTCAGGTCACCAAAAATCCCAACATTTGTGCTGTGTCTAAAGTGTCATTGCTCACAAGTGCTTACATCCCTTTAAACTGCACATACTCTAATATTTAGTGCCTCCGCCAGAAGACTTTGTCAGTTTGAACGACAATTTAACACAGCAAGAAACACACTAAACAAAGAAGAGTGAGCACATTTCAGAAAAGCAGGAAAAACACATCAGTCACAGTGGACAGCCGGAGAGGAAAAAAAAAAACAGCTCTGGATTTTGTTGTCCTGACACTTTGAAGAAGGTTGTTCCAGTCTAGAGGCTGAAATAACGAAAGAGTGGCCTTTAGTTTGAACATGTGCCCTGATCAAAGCACCTAAGGGAGACAGGGTGCTGTAAGGATACATTAGACAAACAGTCAGACTGGAGTAGACTGTATACCTGTCAGGGAGTCTGTGAGGATGAGTGTATATGTGTGTGTGTGTGTGTGTGTAATGTCCTTGTCTGAGGTCTCACAGCCCAACTGCTGTGCAGCCCTAAAGTAATGAACTGACTCTTCACACAGTTTAGTGAGGACACTTTTAATCTTGAATTTGAGTTACTTTCACATTTTGGTTATCAGCAAGAAAGTGAAAAAGAATGACGTTTGTTGAATTTTCATCAGTGCAAGCAGGTCAGATATGATGGCAGAATAACTTAAACAAATGGAGCCATAAATGGGTTATCAAGTGTAAAAATGTGATGGTTCAAACTCTATTGAGCCCTCTTGCCTGTTTAACATGTCTCTGCTCTGTCTCTGCTGTGTTCTCCTCAGCTCACACTGCAGAGAATGATGAGCACAGATTAGATGGTAAGTTTTGCCAAGAGGTTTGTTTTAATTACCACACTTTAAGTCTGCATAAGCACTTTAAAAGTAGATTTATACAATCAATAAAAAAAAATCTATGGACTGTACTTGACATCATGATATTCTACGGAGCCCCTGATAGGTCACAGTGGGTGTTTCATGTATTTTATGGGTGTTTTACACAATAAGTTTTGTACTCACTCTTTAGAACAGATGCTAAAGTTGTGCCTGTTTGTAGGTCGGTCACTGAGATGTCACCTGTGGCTATGACTACAGCTATGGTTTCGCTGGTAGTTATGGTTTGAGCTGTGCTTGTGACTATGGATGTTGTTATTGCTATGGCTACAGCTGTAGTCGTGGCTACTATGGCAACTCCTAAAATAGTAAGCTTTGTAAGACAGCAGACACTCCTTGTACTTCCATCAAATAGGACATAAAATATATTACCATACACCACAGGAGTTCACTCAGCCAACTCAACCATGTGAACTCACGGCACATACACAACCGCCGCATGTGGTTAGGAGTTAGAAGATAATGTGTCAATGTGAGTAGAGGAAACAAAAGATTTTTTATTTTTCTGTAAATAATATAACTAATTGTTCTCTTTCTTTCTCCAATAGCATCTACAGAAGACCTAAGAATGGAAGGGGCCCAAGTAGCATTTGCTGTCTTCATCCCTGTCATCCTCCTCCTCATCCTCATCATTGGGATATACCTCTACTTTTCAAAGTATGTTCATATGTACAATTGGTTGAAGATTCTTTCTCATTTTCACACAAATAAATGTCAGCCCTGCTATCCTCACTGATAGAACATATGACAATAAAACAAATGTATCAGCTCATATGTTTTTTTGTCAGGTTTAGCTAGCACTAATGCATCACTGCAAATACTAATAAGATCTAAGGTCTCACTACCTGTCCACCTCCACTACATCTCCATCACAACCAGCCTACACCTCTCCTTATTAGCACCACCACTATATATAAGCTACCATATATAAGTTATACTGCAGCTGCAGAATCATGACGTAATGTAAAGGTTCCCTGAATTGTCCAGACTACCACAAATAGACCCAAGGTATATGAGATTTAGAACTACATTAGGTTAATATTGAGCATGTCAGATTCAGTGAGCCTCATTAAAGCAGGTGCAGAAGTATGTCAAAAGGTGAGAGAGGTACAGTGTTAGCAATGTAACATTACATCTCCCTCAGAGAAGAAGGCAAGCTGAATATATATACACTAGGTTCTATTGATTCGCTCTTGTGACTGCAGCATAGTGCATGTGATCGTTTCAAGTTTGAGCTACTATGTTCTCCTCTAATCTCATGGACAAAATGAGTTTGAATAGATGTGTCTGACAGGGAGGAACTCAAAGAGAGGCAAATGCAACTATATTTAGCTGAGAGGCCTGACTGAATTAAAAAAAAGTAGCTGTCACAGTATGAGGATCAAGGACTTCAGCACACAAACACTATACACTGACGCCTAGAAATAAGGCAGTGTGGGACATCAAAAAGAATTCAAAATGTATTGAAGAGGCTTGTTCAGTACATGAATATAGGCGCCATTATTCCAAACTTGCTTTATCATGCCTTCCTCCATAGCAGTGTACAACATAAATCATTTCTTCTTTCTCATGAGGGTGTTCTGTCTCTTCCTCTGCTCAGGGTCCAGAGGAAGCCACTACGGCTCCCCCTGTCCTCCAATTTACCATATGAAAACATCACTGGAGAATCTACATTTGACAGCTCCGTGTATGAGACAACGGTAAGACGTGATTGGGTTGGGATGCATTCACATGTGTGTTTTTGTGTAAAGAGAATTTTCAACTGTTGCTGCTGTTCTCTCTTGCTGTGTGGTAGCCTGAACACATGGATTTGAGCTTATGCAACATGTAAGCACCAAACTGAAATACTTAAAGGTCCAGTATGTAGAATTTAGTGGCATGTAGTGGAACGGACTTGGCAAAAATGGAATATAATATTCATAGGTATGTTTAAATTAGTGTATAATCACCTGAAAATAAGAATCGTTGTGTTTTTGTTTGTTTTTCTTGTCTTAGAATGAGCCTTTTATATCTACATAGGGAGCAAGTCCTCTTCTAAAGAGCCTGCTATGTTGCACCACCATGTTCCTACAGTAGCCCAGAATGGACAAACCAAACACTGGCTCTAGAGAGGGCCTTTTGCCTTTTTCACAAGTTTTGCAGCCAGGAGGTGTATTCGTTTGGTTGCGATCTGCAACCTCACCACTAGATGGAACTAAATCCTACACACTGGTCCTTTAAAACAAGATTCTGGCACATGTTGCATTAGCAGACATTAGATTTAGAAACATGTGGTGTGGGTTAAAGTTACTACTTCCTTAAATTTAGACCACCTTTGTCATCATGGGGAACCTTATAAAAAACATAACTACGATGATCCCCCAACCTTAACCACAGGGTTAAGGTTGGGGGATCTGCATGTTAATTCATAATTTGATTACTTGCAAATATGTAACTGCTCCACCAAAGTAGAATATAGATAAAAGGTTACGGTTAGGGTTGGGCTACCAAGCACGAAGCCAGTTTTGCAGGCAGAGACCATGTTTTTAAATGATGGAAATTCACCAAATTATTCATGATTTGACGTGAGAATGTTAACATAGGCCTACATGGTCAAAACTCCCCATGAGACAGAGAGAATAAAAGAAGTGACAAGAAGGAAGTAAATCTTATAAAAAGAGATTTGTGTCCATAAACCAGTTTAGGCACCAAAATTGCATAGCCGGCTGTAGATCTAGCTATAGATCCAGTACCTTGATGTGACTCATATGATATGTACTGTGCAGAGCACCATGTGGCTTGTGAATATACATCTACATGTAACCAACATGCAACCACCTCACACAGTAGTTTGAGAAATTCAAACAAATCCAAATTGGATTTGGCATTTTAGCTATTTAATCAGCTTGGGTGAAAACAAATCTCTGCAAATTTACCTAAATTAATTTGCAAATTACACAGCGACTGCATATTTGTCTCATTCAACTTGACATTTGTCAGCAGCAGTTACAGCTGTGCACACCTGGGCACTCCGTTTTCATTTACAAAACTGTTAAAGCTCATGTAAGCATGATGCAGTTTCATAGGAAGTGTGTGCCACAAAGTCTTCTCCCAAGTGGCAGTTCTCTTGCAGACTACCGCTAGATCTCCTCCAGGATTGTATTTTGCTCCATGGATGTTTCCTCTACCTGCATGAGACTTCCAGAGCCTCTGTCCTGCTGGGCTTTTCCTGGTGTGCAGTCTTTGAAACCTTGTGTTTCATATGATGGCTAAAAAATGTTGGTCTCAGCCAACCATGGAACCCTTTATCACTTTGCTTCAGTCTCCAGCATGCCTTCTGGGAAACACTAACCCAGATTATCTATGAGATTTATCTTCAAAAGACATAAAGCTGTTGACATTTGGCCCAAAACTTACATGTCAAGCAAGTCCTTCTAAGCAACATGTTTTTGCATTGATAATTTTGATAATTAAGAATTTCTTGTTGTATTACAGTATGTAAAGTTATATGTCCTGGATCTTTTTAGCTGTTTGTTTTGCTTTTTTTATGATTCTCCTTCCACTATTCCTTATATATATTAACATACAAGATCATTGCATTTGATTTCTGTTTTTCTTTGTGCTGAAATATTTCCTTCCTTCTTTTTCCTCTTCTTCCATGCTGGCACATGAAGAACAATGAGGTGAGTAAGTCCTTTGCACTTTGAATGCTGGGACATGAGATATGTGTAGATATTTGTGGTTGAAAATACTGTAAAGCATTAACTGTCATGTCCTGTTATTATAGGACATACACTAAATTAGCTATTCACGGCTCAATCTGATACAAATATGCACATTATTTTAAATTCAAATGAAAGTCAATGACGTTTAACTTGACACAAAGAATCTGAATATAATGGTTGAGATTCCCTAAGGTTCCCACCCCTGTACTCTCAAACAGCTAGTGGAAACAACAGCACTCTGGCTTATATTACTACTCAGTCAGGCTGTGGTGATTACATTTAAACACATCTGCTGTGTGACAAACTAGCTTTTTTGGGGGAGTTTTCAACCACATGGACTGTTAGATGTGATTAACATGAGATGTGTTTGACTTATGACATTAGTGCATCCTACTTTCATGCTGCTGTTGCATGTCAGTGTACCAGGAGGTAGTGATAGCTGTCAAAATACACAGATGTGAACAATGTTTCCAACATGTTTTAACCAACAGGGCCTCAAATGACAATGTCATTTGCTAGTATTCAAAATGTGTTTGGTAAGCTTGTCTCATTTGGTGTTAGAGATAAAAAATGTCTGTCATCTGGTGTTTTCACTCTCTTTACAGGAAACGAGAGAATATGAGGTTTCGATCTGAGGACACTAGTGTGTGTGTGTGTGTTTCAGTATGGACAGATAAGAAGCCTGCAGGCCTTTTCAACGTCCGTCACACTCACGCCTCTGGTGACTCCTTCGGGTTTCTGATGCCTCCACCCTGTTCTCTGTACACTGAATATGAGCCTCCCATTATTTACCCAACAGAGGACACCACATCATCCCTGGAAAGGCTGGGCCACCGGATTATTTTTCTAACTCTTCAACAGTAATGGTCCAGCAGCAGTTTGTACAGTTTTTAATCCTGTGCTCGCATCCTGAGGACTTTCAGCACAAAGTAACATCACAGAAAGCAGAGGGAGTCAATGCGAAGCTAGTGCCATTAAGTGCATATAACCACAGATATTATGTTGTGTTATGTACATTATACACTATACAGTATGTCTTCTCCCATCACTTAAAGAACAGTGTTCATGGATTTATAGGATGTGTATGAAGATCTTACAATTGAAATGCCACAAAAAACAACGGGACATAGTGTTTGAGTCGAGTAAGCCCAAAAATGTCCTTTGCATCAGTGCAACATTCTAAGATAAGAAATTAGAATGTGCCTTAGATAAAAGGCACTTACAGAAATTGTTTCACATTAATATGCTTATTTGCTATATTTCCAAGAGTGAGATGAGAAAATTGATATCAGTCTCATGTCTAACATGTGTGTCAAGTACAGAGCGTAGTTAACCTAGCTTAGCATAAGGACTAAGGGGGTAATAGCCTGACTGTCCAGATGTGCCTCCCAACGCCTCTGAAGTTCACTAGAGCCGAGCTGCACCATCACTCACACACCTGCACATGATGCAGAACCCCGCTTTGTACGTTGGTTGTTTGGGGTAAATAAACTCAAGTCCAGCGGTCAAAGTCACATGAATAATGCAAGACAAAAAAATGTGCTTTGTTTCTGTCTTAACACACCTTTAGAGGTGTCGGTGGTTATCTGACAGTTATCAGTGAAGTAGGAGACATCTTGAGTCCAGCAGGAAAACTTCTGAAATGAAAAATATTGGCATTTTTATAGATTCTGAAATTTTAAATGAGGGAGAAGGAGGAGATGGTCACTTTTAAGGATTTTAATGTAGTAATGATACTTCTTTTGTGGAAAAATATCAGACACACATTATTGTTCCAAGCAGAGAGTTTTATGTGTCTCAACATGTCTGAAGGGGATCTATAATATTTTTGATCTATGACCTCCTAATGACCTCTAACCCTAACTCATCAAAAATGAGGTCTTGCAGATTAAGCTGTCAACTACTGTAATTTCAATGTGTCAGATACATATTTGTCATTATTAAAGTAAACATAAGTCGTGGATTAGACTCTGAAACAGTATTGGCAGATACCCAATAATAAAGGACTTGGATTGGGTCCGAAGAAGCTTGATTAGGACATCCCCAGTTTATGCTAATCTGTGCTAACCCTGATGTGATGCCAGCTCTGCACTTAACATGTATGAGGTATGAAGATGTAGTTAAGCATGACATTGATATCGATCTTTAGATCTCACTCGCAGAGAGAGAACAAACAGGTTCATTTACCACAATCTCAAAGTATTTATTTAAAAAGCAGCGTTAACATATAAAGTAATAACTATATATCACATTATCAATAATCTGTCTCAAGAGGATCATTATTCAAAGTTTCAACTTCTATTCTATTCTAAGAAAAATGGCAATATCGGTTTCATATATTCATATTGTATGTAACACGCAAATTTAAGACCAAGACATTTTGATTTCTTCTGGGTTTGTCAGCATCAGTTATATTACGTTACAATGCAAACACTTTTTAGTGACATCACATGTGTTTGACTTTCTATGAAGCAAAAGGAAAATGCACATCAAGACGAGCTGTTGTTCATGTTTCCATCGCCTGTTTGGAGTCATTCAAACATATAGTATATATTGTCGTATGATAATATGTATCCTTGCAAGCTGGTGTGATGACAATGATAATAATTAACCTATTTTTGATTCATTGTACATAACGTTCCGATTAAGCTACTTCACAAACATCTTCAATAAAAGTTATTGTTCAGAAAAAAAAAATGTGTCTTATTTGTTGAATCACTTATGTGCATTGAAGGTGAGCGAATGTTTGTGACCTTTTGATTGTGTGAGGTCGTTTGAATTGCAGAAATTCCAAAGTATTGTGCTCATATTGAACACAACATAAAAAAAGATACTTTGAATAACGAAATCCAGAAATGTAACTTGTCTGACTCAATTTAAATTAAATTAAATCAAATTAAAGGTGACTGCAACTGAACTCAACTTTCAACTATAATCTCAAATTATAGTGTGTTCTTGACTCAAATTCAGCTTCCTGAAAATGTTGTTGACTGGATATGGCATACATACACATTTATTATGGTTCTGTTCCGTCACTCATAGTACTTGGTTAAAACCTGGGGAAAATTGTGGTCTTGGTTAAATATTGAAAAAGTCATCACTGATATGAAGCATGACAGGACAGATTTCATTTTTCAATATTTAACCCAAACCACCATATTTCTCTAATAAAAACTGTTCTGTGGTCTCCAGCATCAAACTTTGTACACTCCACCATCCACCTGGACCACCACCCATGACCTCTGTGCAACATAAGAACATAATGCTTCCTAAACTGGAAAAACATTACCAGTGATTCTAATCCATACAGTAATTATGTTCTCATCCATCCATACATACATTTTCTGTACCGCTTATCCTCTAGAGGGTTGCGGGGGAGCAAGAGCCACTCTCAGCTAATATCGGCGGTGGTAGGGAGTGGCAGGATACACCCTGGACAGGTCACCAGTCAGTCACAGGGACAGAAAATCATTCACATTTACAGGCAATTTAGAGTCACCGACCTACATGTTCTTGGTCAGTGGGAAGAAGCTGGAGTGCCCAGAGAGAACCCATGCACATTTATTATGGTTCTGTTCAGTCACTCATAGTACTTGGTTAAAACCTGGGAAAAATTATATGTATGCCATGTGTATGTATGCCATATCCAAGCATGGGGAGAACATGCAAACTCCACACAGAAAGGCAGCCACTATGTCCCCTCCATAACATATTTGGAAAAACATTTTACTAGGATGTAAACATAATTTTTAGGACACAGGGTTGCACACTACGAAGTAGCGTGTTGTTAGAAGGCGGGGTCTAACAGAATGACACTTGACCTCCAGGTCAAATCAAACAGAGTTTGCTTTGCGCTCAATTTGAGTTTGTATTGTGAGGGATACAAACTCCCAAAGTAAGAGATTACTACTTTAAAGTCCCCCTCTACTCAAAAATGTGTTTTTCTTTTTGTTCCTTCTATTGGATGTTGTTGTCCTCACTTTTCAGAATTATATACTGTATGTGCTGAGTTTGTTTTCCCATTCATCAAGGAGGAATGTTTGTTATAAATATGAGTTTAAGGGATGAATCTAGGAGAATGATTTGTGACATCACAACTAGTTTGGAGCCGATTGTGGTCCAGTCACAACTTACACAGGTGTACTGTGGAAACTTGAAGCCTCCAGTGCACATAGTAATGTTGATCCACATGTTGAATCCAGCAGTTCAACTTTTGAAATGAAGAATATTTGCATATTCACAGATCATAGATCCTGCATGGATTTTTCAGTGAGGGAGAAAGAGGAGATGTCATTTTAAGGATTTTAACAAAGTAATTGATTTTTTTTGTGTGTGGAAAAAACCATATTAGACACAAATTATTATTCAAAGCAGCATTTTTATTCTTAAATGTCTGGAGGGGATCTTTACAGACAGCAAGCTACATGCAAAGAAATGGTGATGCAATCCCTTTTAGGCCCAGATCAGACAGAATGCTTTCTGCAGGTTGCAAAACACAAAGCGCGCTACCTTTTTTGTTGAAGCCTACAATTTAAAAAAAAAGAGCAGCTTTTTTTTTTTTAAATTGTTGCTAGGCAACCACCTGAAAACACTACTCAAGAATTAACTATTAATACAGTTTCAATGAATGAAAACAACTTACTCGAAATCTCATGTACTGCACTAATTTGCCCCCAGGCCTGCTGTTTTCTGTTCAGCTCATGGTAACTATGGTTGGTAAAGTCATATAGCTCGAGGTATCCAGCAACAGCCACCACTGGTTTTGTCCTCCATGATTGTCGGCTCCACTTATTATCACCACCACAGAAGGCCTGCCTCTCAATTCATCCAATAGGACAATGGCGCTCCTGCAAAAATGCGAGGCACATAGAGTGAGAAAACGCAGGGTGCTCAGCAACTCAAAAGTAGCAAACAAAAAGCTTCACTCTCAATGAAAACAATCACAAAAAGCCGCCTCACACTGCTAAAAAAGTGTTCTTATACATACTTTCACAGTCAAACCTTGATGCTCTCTGAACTCTGAAGCATTCGAGCTTTAGAGCACAAAAACAAAAATAATTTTCATGAGTGTGAGTTTTCTTTTCATGCATATGAAAAGGTGTGAATGCACCACTATATTTGCCAGTCTTGCAGGTTTGGCCAACTTCCTAGATGTTACAGACTGCCGTTGTTCCTGTTAACACCTGGCTCAAGGCTGGCAACAAGAAGGGAGGCCACACAAACATATCACTCAAAAAATTCATTTATTTAACTCAAACAGATGAACATAATAACTGACTAGTGTGGTGTGTAAGTAGGAGAGACAGTGGTCGTGTTAGCAGTGTGTGGGTGAGTGAAAGCATGGTGTAAAGATTGTTGGCTGGTGCAACAAACCAAACAAAGGAAGAAGGCTGAGGGCCCTGCAGAGGGCCCTGCTGAGGGAGGAGGCCCGACCCCAACGTCCACACTCACACACTCACAGACTTTGAGGCGCGTTCCTGCTAAGTCCATGAGGGTTTAGGGTTTAGGGCTCTCCTGCAGGCATTTTCAATCCTTTATACAGACTTTCTGTAACTCTGCATCTCTGCAGACTTTGCCTGTGGGAATTACCCACAGTTCATAGCACTGTGACGCTTAAATCAGCCTTAAATACGGGATTACCAGGGGAAGCCCAGAAGTGTAAAAAAAGAAAAATGTAAACAAACTGGCACATGAGCGTTCAGCCTGGCATAGTGGGTGCACTGGTATGTCTCAATTTACAAAGAAACACTCCATTAACAAGGATTTAAGATGGTGCATAAAAACACATGAAATCAGCGGAATTCAAGCATATGTTACATTACACACCTAGTTTGTTCATCAACCATTTATTGTAATTTTTGCTTAATGATGCTGTTTTTACAAAAAATGAGTAAATTGATTATTTGACAATCACCTGTCATCCACTCTGTAAGGCAAGAGAATGAAAGACATTCAAATCAGGCTGTCAGTCCCTTCCCTTACATCTGATTTATACTTTGTTTAATGAGTGAGTGGTTTTACTATTTTTGTCTTTTTCTGTTTTTGTGATCTCACTGAGACAAATTCCAATCAGTCATGTTGACATGGTAATACGTTATTGAATAAAAAGTCCCAAACGCACAACATGTAACATGTTTTTGGTGTCATCAAGGTAACAAGATATGTCACAAAGTGCTGTCCCATTCCTATTCAAACCATGCCAAGCCTTCACCAGGTGACATCAGTCTCTGAGGTTTCAGGGTTTAGGGTTTAGGGGGGACCTTGGGACTGAGCTGGAGGACTGAGCTGGAAGGCAATCCTTTTATGTCTTTTTGGAAGCCCGGTTGAAATGAACAGATAGAAGCAGGCAACTCTCCCAGATCCACCTGCCAGCAACTCCCCTAGTATCTACAAAACAGGCAGCAGAGCAAAGCAAACAAACAAGCAGAGTGGGAAGGGCCATCACATTGCAAATAAAAAAAAAAAAAAAAAAGAAGGAAATCACATGGCAGCATTGATTAAAGTAATCCATCACTTGGACTTGTACTTTTCTTTAAAGCACTACAGTGACTTCAGTCATACTAAGAGTAATTCCATTTTGTGGAAAAACTGAATATGAAGTCATCTCAGCCTTCCATTGCATTAGCTTTCATTGGGCCTCCACTCTGCCTCCAGAAAAGAAATCAGTAACAGTGTGCGGTAATGAAGAAGTGAAAATAGTCCCATTAAATGTGATAATTAGCTGTGTAATGAAGTCATGACATGAAAAAAACTGCAATACATCTGCTGCTCAACATGATGTATGGTGTTTGTCACAGCAGCAGTATGTCTCTGAGCGGGCTTTAATGGATTTTTGAAAACAGTGGAAGCCTTGGGGTACAGTCTAAAACCTGCAGCACAACACACAAACTCTACCCTTCAGTGTTCACTTATCCTAGGAATCTGAGTGTTGCTGTGCAGGTAAAGGACCCTACTGGCCACAGAGAAGAGTTTGTCACACTGAGCTTGGTTCACAAGCGCTGGAGGAGGAGACGGCTTTACCAAATGAACCTGGTTCCATATTTGTAAGTCGCTGCCCACAGCTTTGATTTGGTCAGTTATTCATGAGATGCAACTGTACAGAATGTTGTTCCTCAAATTGCAGATAACAAAAATGAAACCAGAATATTTCTTTGATCCACATGACAAAGGTTAACTGTTCCCAGCGAACACTACTGCAGCTTTCATGTCAATTAAAATGAGGTGTGTGGTAATATTTCTTTATCAACTATTTATATAATTGTCTTCTGCTCCACAATGCTCCACATTGTCCATAATGTTGGTTCTCATTAGCAACCCCTGGATGTGCCTTTTTTTTTGAATATGTGTTAATACCTGAAAAAAGTTCAAAACATACCATTATGGCCATGCTCTGGGAATCATAATGCTTTCAGAATTTGATTATAATCCTATGTGTTTGCAAAATGTTAGGAAAAGCTGATCTGTGTCAACTCAACATTTTAAATGTGAAACATATGATCAGTTTATAAAAAAATCCTGTAAAATAGCATTATTATGGATTACACTACTGCAAATTATTAAAATTGGCTCTACTTTATCGTTTATTTTGGCAATGATGCTGATTCATTGATATGCATTCATTAAATCATAACATTTTGTTCTGTCCAACCTAATCAGGCATATGTTGTCAAATAAAACACTAAATGGGGGCATGAAATATCTCAGTCTTTCTTCCACCATTGCACACAACTTAACAACACATCTGCCTGATCTGTGACAACTTTATGTAACTTGTGTGAGCGCTTTAAGCAAAAGGAAACTCAGTTAAAGCCATTTAAAAGTCTGAACATCCACTTTAATGTTTCTTTGTACACAGGTATTTGTGCTAATGTTCTTGAGGTGATCATCAAATTTAATCTGTAAATTCAGTGATGAGCATCTATTTTGCAAACTACAACAGAGTGCTGCCTCCCTCTGCTGGCAAGGACTACAAATTACTCATCATTAATTACCTGGTATTCATTTTTGACTTATACCTTGTTCTCCAGAATTGTCTGAACAGGTTTTTGGTCCACAAGACTCAAAATTAGAGCTGAGAAACAAACATGATCACCAAATTTATCATGTCTCTCTATATATACATATGGTCAACTTGAGTTTTTTTTTTTTTTTTTTTGTCAGACTCTTTTTGATATTGAGATGTAATAATGAACCAGCCTCATCATTTTGTCAATAACTAGCTCGAGATATCAATTAATGCCAAACTGGACATGTAGTGCACCTTTAAGATTTTTTTAAAATATATTTTTATATATTTATTGTTGTTAGTATATTGTCTCCCTTCTTATTTTACACATTTATACGACTATATTCACTGTTGTTCGTGTTACTGTCTGGCTTTTGGTGGAACAGGAGAAACAACAAAAAGGGGGGAAAAAAAGTAGTCAAAAGTTATGTATGTCATTATATCGTTATTTGTTAATAAAAAAACAGCTTTCTTTCTTACACGTTGGATCATTGAGTCATTTCACCATATCCCACTTTCTTTTAATGGTAGTACTAGTAGGTTGGTAGCAGTATGGTACTATTATACTAATAGTAGCTGGTAATAATAGGTGGCCTACTAATAGTTGCAGCAATAATAACACCAGTCCAAGTAATTATAGTTATAACATTTATTTTGCAGTCACAGTAGCAGTTGTGCTAGCAGTAGTAAAGTCGGTAGCCTATTACAGTTAGCAGTGCCATTAGATGCAACAGTATGCTAAAATGTTCAATTTCAGGTCCAGTGACAGCAAAGTGCAAGCTGCAGCAGTAGTACTAACTCTACTGTATAAGCAGCACTAGCTTACTGTAGTCAAAGTTACTGGTTCAGGTTAGGTAAACGTAGCCTATCAGCGACGTGCATTAGCAATAGCAGCAGCCTGCTACTGATTCAAGCAGCAGTATTACTCACTATACAGCAGTATACAAACAGTATAGTGGCTAGTAATAAAAGTCGACTGTGGTAGGGATATTATTACATTCGTGTAATTGTGAAGCCCAATACAATAATGCATAATATCCAGATATAGTGTACAGGATCTATCCGCTCCTTGTTACAGAATGTGTGTTCTCGTCATTATCCATATCCGTTCCAATGCGCATGCGCGTCCGGCGGTTCGCGGTTGCGCCAACTGGTAGAGGATGTTGCTAGCAGCCAGTGTAGATGCACAGCCTTTTTCACAACAATAACATCAACCAAATTTGCATCTCAGCATACCTGATTTGAGGATTATACATTCCAGACGCTATCGGGAACCGTGCATTGGACCGCGCTACGCCGAAATCCCTTCTGTATTTTTTGGCTCCATGTTCTGTTGACAATGGGAGCGGAGCGGTTTGCACATTTACAAGCCTCCTTTTTGCAGGAGCAGAAACAAGAATCATGGCTGGCCAGCTAGGCCGCAGATGGATTTTGTAGCTAGCAGCAACAGTCTTTTGATATAAAATACTGCATGTATACTTGGCATTAGCACATGAAAAGGGGTGCTAATACACCAGCGTTTTAAATATACGATTATCGTAGAGTTTTGTTGTCTTTTTGGGGACAACAACACAAGCTAGTGAGCCCGCTAGCTTCACAACCTTGACTGGTTGACGTCTTGCCTTCGTCGTTAGCTCCTTTAGCCAGCTAACGATAACTAGCATCGCTTGGCCAGCCATCCGTTGGTCAAAACATTTGGAAAAAGACATTTATTGCGGGATTTACTCCCGTCGTTGTGTGCCCAGTGGGCATTTGTATCGCAAATTCCTTTTGCAGCGTCTGCTCCTGGATGAATGTGGGACAAAATGGAGACCCCGACGATTGTGTACGATTTGGATACCTCTGGGGGCTTAATGGAGGTGAGGTTGCACAGCCCGAAGGCCTTAATTAAGTGAAATATTCCGTTAATGTAAATGTTTTCATGCCTTTCCCATCATATTAATTGCCGTTATCTTCAGTCCACCGTAGCCTGCTGTCAATCATTTCTCGACTAGCTAACTTGATAGTTAGGATTGGTAATGGAGGCCACAAGTTATCGGTACCGCTCTCCACAAGCTTAGCATGAAATTGGACAACGAGTATAAGCTGCATTTTGTTCCTCAACACTGTAGACAAACAGTAAGACGGGACATCTGTGACTCCATGCTAAACAATGTAAACAACTTTTACAGCAAATCCAAACACTGCTGGCGCCCCCGAAGTCCGAGGAGGTAGAGAAGAGGAGTCGGAAGTTGGTGAGGGACGTCCGGAGGAGCGGCAGGGCCACCAACCACGACACCTGCGACAGTTGCCGGGAGGGGGGAGATCTCCTGTGCTGTGATCACTGTCCTGCAGCCTTTCACCTCCAGTGCTGGTAAGTTTTGGGACAAGTCCTGCACGCTTTATTGCACGCCGAGTGTGTTTAGCAGACAAGGGACTGCTACTGTGAGTTTGCATTAGATGCATGCAAAGATGCTGAATGCTAACTTCAGTGAGGGTTGCTCCCTGATGAAGTACAGCTGTGCTGTCCTTGCTGCTGCAAAGATGAGCATATAAAATTTCATTGGATTGCATGTGAACCAAATCCTGCCATTGATAGCGTTAAACGAACGCGCCTGGTAAACTTAAGGTATTTTACATGTCATTGTTGTTCAGCACATATCCGCTAACTTACACGTTATTTAACCGCAAATATCAACTTCAACCATCGGTGTTCCCCCTTATATTCACACTGTATCCTAACACACAACTGCACCGAGGAGGGCGGCAGTGAGCCTTGTATTGCACTTTGTGAAGTTGAATTTCGATTCATAGTGTTAACCGGTGAATGACTTAACTTAGATGTCGAATTTACCAACACATATTGACACGTTGAATGTAGTCTGGTGAACAAAGAACAGGACATGTAATTTAATTTATGGAGGTGTCGACGTAACTTGAAGAAGCTAACCGTTATGTGTCCTCACTATTTGGAGAATGTGGTGTCTCGCTTATCGTGGCTGTTGTATGGTTGCAGAGCTTACGGAGAACTCAGTTTAATTCAGTATTATCAATGAAAAGCATAGTAATAAGGCGTACAGGGACTAAAAGAAATGTGTATGTGTAGCTGTGTCTGTGAAGGCGGTTAGAGTTAGCTTGCAGTCGGTCCTCCCCTCCTGCCGTGGCTGCAGCCAGCAGAGCTGCTGCTGCTAAAAATGGAGTCGAGACTGCCTCTGTTTACAATATGGCGACCTCCCTGCTCTTTTTTTCTATCCCACCGCCATCTTACCAACCTTTAAAATTCAGCTTTGGGGAGAAAAGGAGTTCATGAGTAACACGGATGAAATGTTTTGTCATTTTTTTGAGATGGAGCAGTGGCATGGTAGCGTTTGTCGTGGACACGTTAGAGGTCGACCCATTGTAGCGTTTCTCCGGTGCCGCTTTGTATGGCTCCCCGTTACACATCTGCTCGCGTGATTATTTTAACTTTGGCATTTGGAAGAGTTGAGTTGAGACTGTCACTTGGAAACAACCAAACAGAAACGTTTTCTCCATATATGGTCAGGCCTTTGAATGGCTTCATCCTCACAATTTGTCTCATATCACCGCATATTGGGGGGGAGGGGGGGAGACTTTCTGCAGTGTTATATTAATGTGTATTATCTTGAACGTAGTATTACACAGAGCAACTTATCATCATCCTTGCTTATGAGTGTAAGGTTTTAGGATGTAGATGATGGTCCTGGCTTCAGGTGTGACCTGCCCATTACACAGTAGTCATGACATTGTCCCCTCTGGACTTATTGTTGTTCTGTCAGGCACTTGGCTCATGGTTGTTGGACCAAAACATTTTTTAAATTTTTGTTTTGTCAGACAATGTTTTACTTGGAAATGATGGTGAAATTTTCTGTGCATGTGACTGGAAAATGTATAATTCTTGTTGTCATGTACAATTGATTAGAATATTCTAAATCTTTTCTCATGGTTATAATTTATTCACACCACAGCCATCTTAATATAGATGTAAACAACTTAGAAATTGAGATAAGGCATACTTTGCACATCATTGTCAGGCGTTTTCCGAATTGTAATGAAATAATCAGTCCACTAGATGGAGACAAGGGTGAAGTTTACTTGCTGAATTGTAAATGGTTTGGATGTTAAGGATAATGTTGACTTAATTTTCTGCATTAATTATCAACCTGCTCACTGATGATGTGTTTTATCTTCCTCTCCTCACAGCAACCCACCTCTAAGTGAAGAAATGCTTCCCCCAGGGGAATGGATGTGTCATCGCTGCAATGTTCGCAAAAAGGTCTGTGGCAGTAATTGACCGTTATACACAATCCTCCATCATGACACTGTTGACATGTAGAGAGAAGTATCTGTATGCTGTGTGGACTGATAAATCTGTGTTTCGGTCTTTGTCTGCCGTTAGAAACGAGAGCAGAAATCTGAACAGACCAACGGTCTACTGGAAAGGTCCTCCTCCAAGCGATCCGCGTCCCCAGCTGTGGAGCTGGAGCTTAACGCCGGCCCACTGCGGCTCGACGGCCTGCCTCCGGGAGCCGGAGCAGCGGGGCCCGGTCTACGTGTGGCCCAGGTACGCCTCTTGGACCGCAGGACCAGCAGCAGACCGAGCAGCCGGCCCGGCACGCCCACCTCCAACACTTCATCCACCCCGACCCCCTCAGAAGAACAGAACGACGGGGAGGAGGAGGCGGCGGAGCCCGAAGATGAGGTTCAGGGCGCAGAGGTTGAGAGCACTACAGTATCTGCCCCAACACCACGCCTCCTCAAGAGGCCCTTTCAGCTGCTAATAGCAGCTGCTATGGAGAGAAACCCCACTCAGTTTCAGCTGCCTAGCGAGCTCACCTGCACCACTGCCCTGCCAGGTCCGTCTTTTGTATTTTATTTTAAAGAGCATAAAAGCTTCAAATACGTTTTTATAGAAAATTAGTTGTAACGTCTCGTGGAACTCTCAGCCCTTCTTGATGAAAGCTAGAACCAGAACTCCATTAAGCCAAAAAAATACATTCAGAACAAAGTACTGTACTTTAACAAAAATGTCTCCTGAAATGTATTTAACATCAGATTTGTGATCCAGAACAGTGTACGGATGTCTGGGTTGGTAGATAGATTCTCAAATGTTTCTGTCTTCTTGTTTGAATTTCCAGGGAGCAGTAAACGGAGGAGAAAAGAGGAGTTACTAGGGAAACCATTCAGGAGGCCTCAGCATGAACTGGATCCCAATGGTCTGGTCCCTCTACCAGTTAAAGTCTGCTTTTCATGCAACAGGTTGGTACTCGGGGATGATATGCACAGATGTACACAGGGCTGAAATGTGTTATATATTGTGCTTGATTCCCTTGTGTGTTTCTTTCCTTGTCGTAGGAGTTGCAGGTTGGCTCCATTGATCCAGTGTGACTATTGTCCCCTTCTGTTCCATATGGACTGTCTGGACCCTCCACTTACAGCCTTACCTGCTGGCAAATGGATGTGCCCAAACCATGTGGAGCATTTAGTGGTAAGAGGCTCAGAGCTAAAAAAAAAAAAAAAAAAATTTAAATAAAGTTTTCAAGGTGCAACAGAATCATTAGTGTTCCATTTCAAATGTTTGCGTCTGTTGCACAGCTGAATCAGAGGAGCCTGAGCCTCTCCAGCCGCTGTCAGCTCTTCGACCAGTTCCAGGACAGAATGTCCCAACACGCCGTCAAGCTGGACTTCCTTCGTAGAGTCCATCGGCAGAACGCACCCAACCGGCGCACCACTCACCAGCACAACAAGAGGACCATCAAGGTAGACTGACTGACTTTTCGATTATTATTATCAGTTAAAGTAATAAAAGGAAACAGGCTTTATTTCTAACAATCACTGTTTTGACTCAAGGTGCCAGATGCCATCAAGTCTCAGTATAGGAATCCTCCCACCACGCTGCTTCCTGCTGGGGTGCGTCAGTTGGAGCTGGTCTGTAGCCCTGTTCCTGAACACCAGCCCTCAAAGCACCTCACCACACAGGCCGAGCAGCAGGAGGTAGGAAGGAAAAAGCTTCTACAGTTGATGTCAAATCATTGTAATTAACAGGTGACAGGAGCAAAATGGTGGGTAGACTGAATCAAGGTCACCTGCAGCATCAGCTGGTATATAGTAGCTGACATCTGTGCAAAATGTTTGTGTTTTGGCAAGTTACTGATAGGACTGTGTATCAGACAGTCCTTTTTTTGGCATTGACTGAACATGGAAATGAAAATGTGGTCAGATCTGATCAGACTGTTCTTGATTTTAATACATATTTTTCAAATGAAGACTATTTAGGCAAAGTACAGCTGTGTGTGTATGTGTGTGTGTGTAACCCTAACCCTCTTTTGTTACAGAAAAAGGGGCTTTTATTGAAACACATGTTTACATTTCTCAAAGTAAGATATCATATCAGCTGTAGTAAAGATGGTGAAAATCTCCATAACTCTTACCTAACTGTGTAAGTTACAGTATGCACATAATATTGTGAGAATCAAATTGTGATGAATCAGCTCTACTAGATATCATTTTTTTTTCCATCAGATAAGACAGGGATTTGTAAAGAGCTGATGTTTGCTTGTGGTTAAACTTGCTTTTTGTGTGTTGAACAGTGGCTTCAGGATGTCATCGCCCTCCAGTGCAGCATCATGCGACACCTATCCACCAAGCAGAAGGCTTCATCCACGCTGTCATCGGTAACACTGTCAGCAGAGTGGGACTCTGAGCAGAAAGCCAGTGCTAAATCTTGTGTAACATCAGAGGACATTAAAACTCAGGCCTCTTTAGGAAGGACTACTTCCCCTGACCCCTGCTCTAAACCCTGCAGTACTCCCGATGACCCCCAGGGGGGCTCTCTATCACGGGACACCCAAGCAGAGCTGAGTGCTTGTAAATGCAGCACGACACCCTGCCAGAACTGTAGGAAACCCAACGGACCTCTAGCAGAGCAGGGTCAGCCTCCCAAAGCCAACGGACCCGTAGACTGTAACAGCGCATCGGAGTCCTGCAGGCAGACGGAGCTGCAGCACAGACTGAAGCCCAGCACAACCCCAGACTCGGCCGCTGCTTCTGGGCTGGTGAACCACATAGGAACAGAAACGGTTAAAAAGGAGCCCGAGAGCACTACAGAGGCCTGCGCTCAGAAACACTGCCCCACCGCCCCCACGATATGGCCCCACAGCGGCCAGCAGAACCACAGGAGCAGCAGCAGCAGCAGCAGCAGCGATGAAAAACCCCCCTCCTCCATCACCAGCAGTGCCCGCTCAGATACACCATCTAAAGGCAACCAGGAGCATGACTCAGCAAAGCTGGGATCATCATCACCAACTCCAGGTACACACTCACACACACACCCCGTCAACCGCTAGTCGGCTTCATTTCATATTCTCAAGCACCACAGAAATAGCTGCTTAATGTGGTGCAAAGGAACTATTTTCTTCATTCAATATTTATTCTGGCAAAATGACCAATCAATGAATGGAAACGACTAGTAACTAGAGCCAAAATTGGTTAATTTAAAACAGCATTTTTTTAACAGATCACACCATTATAGTCACTAGTTAAAGCTCTTCTGGATGAAATCTATAGATGCATATGGAGCCAGGACAGTGACTTTTCATTTTTGGCATTTAAAAATAACATTGTCGTTATGGTTCTTGCACGTCTGCTAAATCTGTGTAATGCTCGTTAAATATAAACTTGAACTCTGCCCAGTTTTATGTGGAAAAACAAGGGCAGGGAGAGGCAGACCTGCTAGAGGCTCGCTGTAGGTCCGCAGGCTGTGGAGTGGACAGCGGGTCAGGAAGAGTGACGTCTTCTCCTTTTAGTATGCAGATTAGATGGAAACCACTGTGGGATATTATAAGAGGCGTTTTACACTTGTTTTCTGACAGGAAATAATCAGCATATTAATCAGTAATTAAAATAACTGTTAGTATATCCTGACTATGTGTTTTAATCTTTATAGATAAACGACCAGATGGTGGAAATGTCTTCCACCATATCACCACTTCACACTATCCATATGCTTTCGCTTCAGATGAAATGGAAACGTACTGCAGGGTCACATGACTTAGCATACAGACACCTGATGTAGAAAGTATTAGTGTTATACATTTGAGTTTTAGCAAATTAGCAAGCAATTATAGATATTGAGTTTACATTATTAGATTTTCCACTCATTCACCAAAACGTTCAATCTTCCAGCGACTCATGTCACACAGAGGTCACTTCCAAGTTTGAGTGTTGAGTTTCATGTCGTGCTGTACTTCCTGTTTGAAACTTTCACAATTCTACTTAACTGCAATTTTGTAAGCCACGTCAAGTGTTTCTGGTGGTGACCTGCTAACAAGGTTAGGTTAGGCTTACGTGTTGGAGTGGCGTTTCATTTACACCGTGTTGAACAGATGGAGTTTGTGATCACTAATATTTCATGTCATTTTAAAATCTCTAGTTCGGTTGATCCATGGTCGATCATGCTTGCATCTTCTTGGGATGTCAGAGTTTTTTTTGGAGAACTGTGGTCGTTGTTTAGTTAGATAGTGTGTATATATATATATATATATGCTGGAACTTGTGGCTCGTTAGTGTTTGTTCCCTCCAAACAGAGCAGACACTTGAAATACCGGTAGCCTCTTCCAATTGGCTATTTTGGTCATGCTGAGTCAAACCATGCCGCATTGATTTGCATTTCCATTACCGGTTTAAACAGGCTGAGTTGTGTTGAGTCATGCCCAGGATGGCCCATCTTCCATGTCGGGTCAAAGCACGTCTGACCTGCCTCCGAGTGCATTGCCATGTCGTTCGGTCTCCAAATTTCCAGTTCAGCCCTCCACTACGAATGGGATAAAAATGATTCAATGGTGCAGCTCTTCTTCTCGGCTTTTCAAATGTTATCGGACTGAACGGATCAAATTCTAATAGTCAAGTTATTTCATGGGCGGTTGTGACGCTCAGAAAATGTATCCACCATATTGACAGCCACTCCTTCAACCAGTAGTCACAGCCCAGCGCACTTCCTGGGGACCTGAATAAACGCCAATCGACTCAAGACGAGCCCGTCGTCAGCCATAGATGCGCCTTCAAGCGGGTAGCCCTGTTTTTAGATGTAAATCTCTGCAGCGTTGGGTTGACGCGCCAAGTCAAGCCAGCACATGTGTATGGAAAACCCCTTACTGGTGAGGTTTTCTCACAACTCAAAGCCTAACAGCTCCCTCTACTGGTCACCGGCAACAATATCCCATTAGATTCAAGTGTCAGGTTAGGACAAGTAGAACAGAAACCGTTTGAAAACATGCCCAGATAGATAAACAATGTCAAATCAGAAGTGACTGTAAAAGTAAGTTGATTTTGTTGTCCCTGAATCTCTCTGCAGACATAAAGGCTGGTCCTGGACTGATGGACTCGCTGCTGCCCAGCACTCTCTCCTCCTTCGCTAACCTGTCCAGCTGCATGAAAGAGGGGATGGACGAAGATGGGAGTAAGTGTCCTCACTCAGTAGTGAGATGTGACAATACTGAACTGCAGGAATGTCAAGTCTGTACTTAAGTGTATAATAATCTTCCCGTGGGAATTGTGTTTGTTTGTTTGTGTAGGGATTGAGCTGGACAAACTGGATGCAGAGATGATCAAACTCCTGGCCTGGCAGAGGATCCAACAGCTCTTCCCCTACAAAGCACCCAGCACTCCTCCTCCTCCACCTCCACCACCCCCTCCTCCTCCTCCTCCTCTTCCTCCTTCAGCCAACAGTGCTGTCCCGAAACCCCCATCACCCTGCCCTGAAAGTAAGACTCCTCACAGTGTTGTTCACTCTTATTTTATCTAATTGTTAACTTTTATAAACATTGAAAATCTTAAAAACTCAACCCTCCTCCTGACAGGTCAGAAGAAGGTGCAGGCCCGAGCCGTCTTCTACCCTCTGACAGGAAAAGGAGGAGCGGTCAGCATGTGCTACAGGACGTTATACATAGGATCTGGTGAGGCATGCTGACTGTGTCACTGTGACTCGGCACTTTACTTGAGTTTCAGCCACAAGAAGCCAAGTTGAGCTTTAGTTCCTCTGCTGCTAAAATAAGACAGAGTTCTGGTAATGGAACTAATGAAACAATCGGGCCAGAGTTTACCGTTCTAGACATCTCTGATTGGTCAGACACTAAATCAATACCACCAATGTTGATTGTCTCATGTTTATTGATTGTAAAAAATCAAATATGATGACTGCTGTTAAAATGATAGAGAGAGAGAGCAAACAAGTTTAGAGCGTGACAGAGAGAGAGAAACCTCGGTCATGTGTTTTACATTCTAAAGCAGAAATAAATAAGCATCACACCCTGCATGTTGTCATTACTACACACACTCTGGAGTTTTCAGTATCTTTCCACTTGTGCGTGCGTGTCTGCTTTGCATCGTTTTTCATTCTGACGTCGGTCCAGTTCTCCTCGTTCTCCATGCTGCTTCGCTTACAGCAGGAACACAAACAAATACAGAAAAAAAAGGTCTTTTTAGGTTTCAGGTTCTGGATGTGTCTGGCTAAAAACTGTCAAGTAACAAATGAGTTTCCGAAATTTAAAAAAAAAAAAAAAAGTTTTCCCAATTTTTTTTTTTTTTTGGTAGCAAAACATGGTCGTATTTGTCAAAGATGGTATTGGAAAAAAATAGATAAACAGAATAGATAAACAAAAAAAACTGTAAACATAGCCCAAGTGTTGAATTGATGTTGCTGCAGTTGATTGGACTGATCTTGAGCATGAGACTAAAACAATGGATAATAATGAGTCGTGTGTGTGTGTGGTGGTGTAGAATTTCTTTAAAATAAAATCTTTGCACTTTCTTATGTGTTTGCTCATTTTGCTGTTCTTCTACTACAAGTGAGCATCTTTCTAACTTGTTTTTTTTTGTAAAGGTGCTGACATGGACGTGTGCCTTACAAACTACGGTCATTGCAACTACATATCGGGGAAACATGCGTGTATATTCTATGATGAGGTAAGAGCTTTCGAAGTGCCGTATTGTTTACATTTACTCTCTTCTTACCTGTTCGGTTCATGCAGCGCTGTGGTTAACGGATGTGCTTTGACTGTGTCGTGTAGAATACCAAGCATTATGAGCTGCTCAACTACAGCGAGCACGGCACCACGGTGGACAACGTCCTCTACTCCTGTGATTTCTCTGAGAAGGCCTCGCCGTCTCCACCCAGCGGCCTGGTGGCTAAAGTCCAAGGCATCATCCGTGAGTCTGTCTCATTGAAAAACCCCTCTAATGTGCATTATAGTGCAGGAGAGTTGAGTTAAGAGGACAGTTGGGTTATTGTTAAACACACAGTGGGCGCGAACCGACTCCTCCTATAAGCCTCAGTTCTCTTTTTTGCAAACTTTCTGCCTGTTTTCTAAACATATAAACACTCTCCACAGGTCGCAGTAAGAAGCGGGAGGAAGACGAGGGTCCCAGCTCCGTGGTGGGTTTGTTGCCAGCTGGCGGAGTGATGAGCAGCCAGCCTCAGGGCGGCTCGGAGCTGACGTGCAGCTGCAAGGCCAGCAGCTCCAGCATGATCGGAGGCAGCGGGGCGGGCTGGGAGGGAACGGCGCTGCTCCACCACGGCAGCTACATCAAGTTGGGCTGCCTCCAGTTCGTCTTCAGCATCACCGAGTTTGCCAGTAAGCAGCCCAAAGAGGAGCAGACCACCACGCCTGCAGCTGGTTGCACCACCATCACCACCGGCGGCGGCGGCAGCAGCAGCAGCAGCAGCAGCACTACCAGCACCGCCCCCACCAACTCCACCTCCACACCTCCTCCCAACACTGCCACAGCCAGCAGCCCCTCCAGCCAGGACGAGGCCGACACTGAGACTGTCCCCTCTCACCAAGTGCCCGCACTGCACTCCAACTCTGTTCCATAACCCGCACAGGAAGTCCCGCCCTCCCTCCTTTTGTTTTGCACCTTCCGAGTCACAATGAAGGGAAAGCTGCACAGCTGGTTGGTCAACAGGGAAAAGTTGTTTTTTTTTTTTTTTTTTTTTCATTTTTAATGGTTTATATCTTTGCATGAACTTGAAGTATTATTGACAATCTCTTCTGTTTTTTGAATGACTGACAGCAACCTTCTGTTCACTTCAGACCGCTAGGACTTTGAGCGAGCATTATTTACCTGCGCTCACCTTTTTTCTTTTTGCCAGTATATTAGTTATGTATGGTGTAACATTACTTTGTCAGTCAACCCATTTAGCACAAACCTTTTATTTTGTAGTATTGAATTCCATACATTCTAATTTCTTTTGCTGCTTTTGCACCACAGGTAGCTATATATGTATGACAACATACATGCTTATACACTATGATATGTATATATTATGTAAATATATATAATTCAGTGCCTCTCAATTGGAGAAACATTGGATTTCATGTAGATTTACCATTTTTTGGTTTTTAACTGTACAGCTCATGGAATTTGTGATACTGTGTAGAGTACCAGAAGTTTTGTGATAAAACCCGTTCTTAGTCTGTACTTTTCCGCTGTAGTCCATCTGTAAATACCACATTGTTTTAGCACTCATTTTAACATCTTGTGCTGCTCTGTATATAAGCACTCTTTGTCTGTACCTGCTTGTCTGTTCAAACGTGTAAATACAGAAAGATTTTCTAAGAACAAACTCAACGGATCTGTGTCCTGTGTGGATCTACGTTTGACTTTTAAAGATTCCCGCTAATACTCTGAAAGGTCATGATAAAGGAACCGCTTGGAAAATGTAGACGGTTGTCGAGAAAATAATCAATTGAAATGAGTCATAGAGTGACCAGTGGCAGCTGAATTTTTTAGAGTTCTAGTTTGGGGAACTATAAATGGCTAATAGTTACATTTAAACTCAGTGGTTCTGTATCTGGGCTGCATACATCAGAAATCTAACTTAAGTCCAATAAACAGCCTTCAAACAAGTTCATGTGCAAAATATCAGTTTTACAGTAAAAATGAATAATGCAAATCTGATTTGCTATTTGAAAAATTCTTAAAATATCTTCACTGAGTAAAGAAAGGACATATTTACCATTTTATGGGAAAAACGTGGAGGTCAAACCGTTTTTGTCATATTTCTAGTCATGCTATTGTCAAGTCTTGGCTATGAAGTCCACGTCTCAAACTAGCCACTATGTGCTCTTAACTAAAGTCATACCAGCAGGAAGAGGAGTGAGAGTTTCTTACACATCTATACCATCACAAAGAGAAGCAGTTCAGAAAATAAATACTGGGTGACTTTCCTGGGCTTCCCTGGTCAACTATGTGCAGCTGGGGCAAGTCTGAATAAATCTTGACCTGCAGGGACCTCCTCGTCTCTGTTGGACTGATGGAAAGTTAAGTTCTTACAACTCTCCAGGCTTCCTATATTCTCCCTCTTCAGAGAGATTCACTCGTCTTCAACCACATTCAATCTGATTCTGCACTACATACAGCACTTCTCATATAAAAGGACAAACACACTGTTTCCCCCTTTAAACGTCACACATTTCCACACACACACACACACACAACTCACACACTGCCTCCGTCACTTAAAGATTATCTGTCTTATTTAAAATGAATGAGCAAAGTCTGTCTTGGTTCCAGGTCATAACATGAGCTGCAGTTTTGAAGTGTGTCCATATAAAACATCTCCCTCATACAGTGCCTGGAGGTGTTAGTGTTGTTCACCTGTTATACCACTGGTAGGCAGAGTGCACTCATAGTTACTGCTGGGACTGGGTTTATGTAAGGAACCCGATATGTGTACATTTCTGACTCTGGCGCCATCCAGTGGAAGTATCAAAAACACACTCATACAATAGACTGCAGCTGGTTCCCACTGACTGAATGACTTTAGTGATGAGTTGTATTTAAACGGTTTCTATAACCACAAGCCATAAACTACAAAAACACATACAATACAGTACCAGGTCTGCTATTCACATGGCACACAGGCCCATATAAACATGGTTAACCCCACTGATGTCACTAATAATGAACAAACGACTCAGCTGTTTAGTGTAATGTGTGCATCTTTACCACAGATCAGCTGCTTCTAGACAAGTTATGTTACAGTCTTCAGTCTATAAAGTCACTTAAGTTACATAGTGGAGTAAAAAGTTCAGTATTTCCCCCTGAAATGTAGAAGAGTAGCATACAATGGAAATACTCAAGTAAAGCACCTCTTCTTAAGCACAGTACTTGAGTAAATGTACTTATTTACTTTCCACCACTGCAGTCCAAAGATGAACAGATGTTTTTCTTTCTTAGCTCAGGTTTTTCCAGTCCGCACTGTCCTCTGTTTATAGTGGAAACAGCAGATAATCATTTTTATCTCCATACAGATTGAATTCTTTTTTTTTTTTTTTTACGATGTGTAAATAAGACGGCTTTAGAGTTACTGGAGTGCTTGCAGTTTTCATGCTAAGCTAGGCTAAACATGTCACTATGCCAGGTACTCATGGAAATCTGCATGACGGCAAATAAGTGAATTCATAAATGGAAGAAAAGTAACTGATCTAATTGTGAGATATTAAATTAAAGAATAGGAGGAGCAACCCTTAGCTGCTTTCATTTTTGGTGTATTTGTGTCATCAAGCCAAAAACACAAATTGGGTTTACAGCACAATCTGAGATCTCAGCATATTTCTCAACCTTCTTTTACTCAATATTACTATGTGAAGCTTTCACTATGAAGTTTTAAAACATTAGAGAACTTCCACCACATTTTGTTGTCTTGGTTATATCTCTGACATAAGAGAAAGGTATAAAGCCATCTAACTCTGACTGTATTTCACTGGAATCCTGTTTCATTTGTAGAATTTGTAGAACTGGCACCTGATAGGCCTGAAAGCTGTTCTACAGATGGACTTGAATAAAAAAAGGGCATTAGGACAGCACACCTTGTTAACACATTTTAATATGAATTGCTACATGGACGTTTCGGGCCAGGTGCCCTTCTTCAACGTGTATTTTAGATTATTGCATTCTACAATTTGCATTATTGTCATTATCATTATAATTATGATGAACTGAACTCAAGTGAACTCAAGATCATTTCTTTGTGTGATCTGTATATAAGTTCTCTGTGATGTAGAACATGTATGAGATTGGCTCTTTCGCCTGCCTCCTTATGAACTGGATATAAGTTGATCCTTAACTTATTTAAATTTTTTTTTTTGTTTATGATGTCTCATACGTGTAGCTCCCTCTGCCGGGATGAATTTGTGTCAGGTGTGGACGTCTATAATTAGGTTCATGTGTCGCTGATTATGTTGGTTGCCAGTATACACGCTGATGAAGAGCGCCTGGCCTGAAATGTCCATGTGGCAATTCAAATTAAAAATGAGTTTACTAGGTGTGCTGTCCTAATTCCCTTTTTTTTTATTCAACTCAAAGGATTCAGCATCTGGCCCTTTTGACTGTGAGTTGAGTGCATTGTACTATATGAATTCTTTACAAATGAACTTCTGATTTGGTTCATCTTGTAGGAGAGGGTGGGTTATATTTTAAAGGTCTTATACAGACTCAACACATCATTGATCAGGTAGGTTTGACCAAATTTGTGTGTAACTTTGATCTTCTTAACGGGTATGGACAGGTGCCAAAAGAATGACACCATGAAGGGCATTTGGCTCTCAGTTTTATTGTTAATTGATTTTGGTAACCACTCATGAGTCAATTGCATCAACAGTCACACAATGAGAAAGCCCTTCCCTATATGTATGCCATGGTACTCGTTCTGTGGATGAGTGAAAGAAGCTCACAAAACTCCTCTCTGGAACAAATACCGGTCCTTGTTGCTCTTACAGCAGGCAGTCTAACAATTTCATTGAAGGTGGTGTTTCTCCTGCTACTTGTCTCCTCGGAGTGTACTTCCTCCTGTTGTACTGTCAGTTCCAGTGAAGTTGGATTGCAAAGCTCCTCCACCTTGCCGCTATGATTCCAAAGGCATTTTCGGTGACCAGTTGTGCACAACAGAGTTTGGAGTTCTAGATCCACTAGTTTCCACCCAGGGAAGAACCTGCATCTGCACAGCGAAATGACACGTGAATGAATGAACACGTGACAACATACTGATTTATTGACAGTGCAGCCATGGTGGTGGTTATACAAAGAGATGAAAGCTGAGCTGTTTATTCATTTTTGTGATCATTTTTAGAGGCTGCAAATGAATGATGGTCCTTTATGATATACGTATGTCTTTATGTACAGTTCCAATCACTGGTTCAGCTCATCAAACTTCCCAAAATGCGCCTCGTCATCAATCACAAGCATTAGACAACCTCTGTTCCACTACACTGAACTAAATCTTACCTTCTATATGGGGAAAAAGTACACTGCTAACATCAGTTAGAAGCCTAGATAGTTAATTAAGTGCTCAGCTGCAGCACATTGAACAGCATGTAAACATACCTGCTGTTAGATGCTGCTGTGGTTCTTACTCTTCAGTACCACTGCTGTACACCGTCTCTCATGACTTGCAGCTACAGCAGTTTGTCACTGTTTTGCAGGCACGCCCCTGCAGCTGGCTGAGACAAGAAGGAGCATCTCTGAGCTTTTTTTCTTCTTTTTAATGATACAAAACTATTAATAACCTATTTAAAACATGACATTATTTTTGACTGCAAAAAGGGATTTGAGTTAGATTTAAACATTTAACCCCCCACCCCCCCCACCCCCACCCCACTGCTGCTTATGCAATGAGGATCTGCAGGTCTGCAGGTGGTGCTACTGTCCTATTGGATGATTTTGGATGGGAGGGAGAAGAGGAGAAGAGTTCATCCCGTTATTTTAATTTAGCCTTTGATAGTGTCCACAGTGATTAACCATAGAATGGAAATGTTGTGATTTCACGGTGAACTTTCCCGTCAAAAGTCAAACAAAGTTGAAACAGATTATCTTCATTTGCTTAAATAAACATGTCTGATATGTCTGTCATCATTAGTCACATGGTCTGTCGCTTTATGAATCCCGGTCCTTTCACTCTGCTGTAACAGAGGGAACATTGTCACGCCCAGTCAGGAAATGGGTGTGTATGTTTGAATGTTGGAGTCTCAAAGCATAAGTTTGCCTGACTTCCTCGGTGAAGTCAGTCTTGTGTGAAGAGTGGAGACTGGAACAATGTCTACCCTCCTGCTGGTCGTGGGTGTCGTCGTGGGAGCTGCTTACATTTACCGTCACGTTGTGGTGAAGGGGAAGCCGTGCACAAGCAGAGCAAAGCTGCATGGGAAAACTGTGATTGTGACTGGTAAGTCAAGGTTTTCTCTGCTTTGTTTATTGCTGTGTTACATCTGCTAACTAACCACTAACCACACAGAGTGGGTGGGTACAGAGGAAATCAGGTGAACCTCGCCCATTCAAGACCACAACCACACGAAACGAAAGGTTTGCGTAATGCATTGCCACTCAAAAACAATCTGACCTATGAACACATCACATTGAATTTTATTGGTCACGTAGTCAGATAATTGAAACAATATTCACTGACTGCTGTTCAATGGATGGGCCAGCAAAAAAAAGAAAGCCCTCTGATTGGTTGGGCCTGAGTGCCAATTAGTTAGTGTTTTTGAGAGACTGTGCATTAGTAAGCAACTCATAAAGCACATTTCATATCTTTTCACTCAATATTGGTTGCATTCAGACAGAAACTGAACCAGTGCTGCTTCTCTTGTCACTAAAACTTTAAGGCTCAAGATCATTGTATTATATGATCACATGACATATTTTTAAAAATATTGTAAATATATACTCTCCTCATTTGAAGACAACAATGTGTTTGAGTTGATCTTCCTGTTAAAATAATTTGACTAAAAACTTAATGCTTCTATTGTTCAAATGACACATTTAGAGGGTTGTGAAGCCTCGGTGGAGGTATGGGCTTGGGAGTGATTTCTAGTTTCCACAAATTTTTACCCATGCAAATTACAAAATATATCACCGATGTCCTCTGTTCGCCTCCAAGGCAGCAACACAGGCATTGGGAAGACCACAGCCATAGACTTGGCTAAAAGAGGAGCCAGAGTGATTCTGGCCTGTCGCAGCAAGCAGAGAGGAGAAGCTGCTCTTGTGGAAATCATGAGGGTGAGAAGACATCTATCATTTCCTCTGTTAAAATGAACTTACATACTGTCCTCAACTATGAGAAGGTCCTAGATGTCCTGTCCGAGGAGCTGCTGTTTACCACCACAGAATGTTACTGTTGTTCATATGTACTGCTTGTAGCAAAATGTTACTACATCAGGCTGCATCATACTGGAAATGACATCTACAGTAGCCTATCAACCTTAGTAAAATAATTGCAAAAAAACCTTGACATGTTGGGAAATGTCTTTGGTAGTCATCAGAGACGACATTAACAAACAAGACAAATGTATTTATCAAAATGTCTCAGTGCTTCTTTATTTTACTTTCTGTGTTTAATCAGTTGAAATCCTGCTTGACATCCCTCACAGGAGAGTGGCAGCAATCAGGTGGTGTTCATGCTGTTGGATCTTGGGAGTCTCAAGTCCGTTCGTAGCTTTGCTGAAACCTTCCTGAAGACTGAAACCAGACTGGACATCCTCATCAACAATGCAGGTTAGACTGTTCATTGCAGCTTGATATTTTATATAATAAGCATATATAAATTGTTTCTGAGAACAGGATTAAAAGTGCTCCGTGTCCATCACAGGTATTTACCTGCACGGTCGGACAGAGGACGGACTGGGAATGATGTTCGGCGTCAACCACGTCGGCCACTTCCTGTTAACCAACCTGTTGCTGGACCGGCTGAAGGAGTGCAAACCAAGCCGGGTGATCAATGTGTCGTCCACAGCGCATAACTTTGGAAAAATCGACTTCGACTGCCTGAACACTCACAAAGCTCTGGGGACGGGGACGTCGTTCATGGATGGTCTACAGATCTACTCTGATAGCAAGCTGTGCAACGTCCTCTTCACACATGAGCTGGCCCAAAGACTGCAGGGAACCAAGGTCACCTGCTACAGCCTCCATCCAGGTCAGTAGTCAGAGCGTGTCACCATGCAACTCCGGCTAAGAGACGGGAAATGTGAATTTTAAATTCTATGTTAAGCTGAAAAGGTTAATGGATTTGGGGTGTGTCTAATCATTGAATGGCGGTATAGGCAAATAAAAACACTCGGTTACAGTTAGAAAAACATTACCACCTGTATTTTATTTTCTACAGGAGCTATCAACTCTGAGCTGGCCAGGAACACTAGCACAGTACTGCAAACCCTCCTGAAGCCCCTGACTGCCTTTTTCTTCAAAAACACCATCCAGGGATCCCAGACCACCCTGCACTGTGCTCTCCAGGAGGGCATTGAACCTCTCAGCGGACGTTATTTCTCCAACTGCACTGTGAGAGAAGTCTATGCTAAAGCCAAGGATGACGCTGCAGCTAAGAAGCTGTGGGAGCTCAGTGAGAGACTGTGTGGTCTCGCATAAAAAAGATTCACTCGGATTCCGGACTCTGGGTTATCACAGTTTTATATTCGAGTATGGGAAGATGTCCTCATAGTCTGATCACGTGATTGGCTCACAGCTAGGTAAGGCAAAGGTTCATGTAGAGGTAAAAGGTTTGGCAGCTGCCTCAGTGGAACACCATTCCTCTCCTGAGATAACAGAGAAAACATCCAGTCTGACTGGATTCTATCATAACTCAGCAGTTTTGGCAGTTCTGGCAGTTTTTACAGCACTGATTAAATATTCATGCCTATTCCTTATTTTGTATGTATGTTTGTATGAGAGCATAAGATATGTACCCTTTGATAATATAATGAATGATTATGTAATAGCTTGTTAAGATGTAATAGATCCTCAGACAATGAACAGATTTGTTGCATTTCTTGAATTAATAACGCTGAGTAAGAAAGTAACAATCAAGTTATGGTTAGTGCATGTGATCTTTTACATTCATGATGAGTTCCAACATGAAGACGCTACGACCCACTGAAGCTAAAACTATACTGGTTATTTGACATGTTAGGTGTCTGGTTTCATGGGTTTAGAGTGGGTGGTGGTGGTAGAGTGGGTGTGTGTGAAAAAAGTGATGACATACACCACTCTGAATCAAATAAACAAGTATAGCTTATGTTGCACTAAAATCCAAAGCAAAGTCTCTGAGGCACATTTTAATGTGTTCATCTAATATTTATTTATAATTAATGACATATGTTACTTTAACATTTACTTTTTTTCTTTGTTTAGTTACACATTTGAATGTTAAGGAGATATACTTAGGATTTGAAACCATGTTTCCAGGTGTTTGATGGATCATCAGACTATCAAGCACAGTACCTTCTGTTCTTCATGCACATATATAAAGCTGGAAGGATCTTCACTCTGGTCCTGACTCTTAGTCTTTGCTTGATTAACTCACACTGTCATTTACAAGTGGACATACATAGAAACAAGCCTGGATGTTTATGAATGAATTACTAAAAGAAGAAAAGAATCTCTCACTGTAATCTTTAGAGCTCAGTCAAAGCCATGCTAGCAGTAGCTGTGAATCTGATTGGTCCAGACCAAAATATCTCAACTATTTAACAGACAGCAAATAAAAAAAAACACTGCATGTTTCCCAGAGGACGAATCCTACTGACTTTGATAATCATTGTCATTTTCCTCCAGCAACATAATGAGGTTGACATTTGTGCTTCAGAGCTAATTGTTTGATGGATGGCCACAAACTTTCCAAGAGATATTCAAGGTCCCTGGTGATACATTCTAACCAGTGTGGTGATCCTGTTTGGTTTACAACCTGTAAAACTCATGACATTCGTGCGTCAGCCTGTACTTTGTGTTCAGTGCCAATTAGCAAACATTTGCAAACTAAAACGCAAACCAACACGGTGAACATGCTCCCATCACCATGCTGATGCTGAAGGATAGCCTCACAGAGCTGCTAGCATGGCTGTAGACTTTTATTCAGGTGTAAAGTGTTGAATACACTGCAGCTCTTACCACACTGTTACAGGTGTTGACATCCGTTTCACTATGTGCAACCTGCTGAGCAAGATCAGAGGCTATTCACATTCACTCCAGACTTGTGTTCTCACAAGATTACTGTATGAGTGTTGACCTGTGTGTGTGTGTGTGTGTGTGTGTGTGTGTGTGGGTCTGTGTTATGAATGAGAAACATTCAGTATGAATAGGAACATTTATCTGTCTGTCATGCCATTTTGAATTCTCCCTGGAGGATGCTTCCAAAGGACATAATATGACATGGCACATCAGGAGTCATTTGACATCCACACTAATGTCACCCTTCAAGGTGGTTTTTGGCAGTATAATCCTAGTTATATATCCCCTAGTGTAAATAATGCTGATGACATACTTACCTCTCCCACTGCGCGAGTGCTGTTCTGATACATCAATACACCACTACAGGGAAGACTGAACCTATAAATATAATCTGCTGGCAAAAAACAAACACTAACAACTTGAAAAAGAAATCAGGCTGAGGTTGTCTGAGGTTGTTGTGGTTTTTCTGTAAGGGAGTGTCTCACATCAGCTGATTCAATCAATAGTTCATTTCCATAACATGGAGCACATTCCTAAATGAAGTTGTGCTAAATTAAAGTATTACAAACTACATAACACATAAGTAAAGGGCACTATAAGTTTACATTGAGTTACTCAGTATAACACATTGTTTGTATCCTTGAGTTCTAATAAAAGTGTCAAATGCATTCCCTCCCTCATAAAAGATTTGCAAAGCTGATTCTTAAAGTTATTTCAATTCCACATCCCATTCACCGGCTTGTGTTCTTCCTGTCGCCTTTGTAGCCACATTGCTGCATTCTTGGCGCATTACAGCCACCTGTAGATCAGTGGAACAGTGTGAAACCTCTGGCACAATTAGTTTCCATCCACGTGCGACGCGTAGTTTCAACCAAATTTCCAAAAAGCAAAAGAGCCTGCAGCTATTCGTCTCTTTCCGTGGAAGCACATCGCATGCTTCAAGTGTGTCATGATTTATTTTATGAAAGTCTCTTACGTCACGCTTTGTCACTCTCAGTTTTTGATCAATACACCAACTTTTTTATGTTGGGATATTTTGAGATTTTTCTGCATTTTCACTCTGGATCTTTGTGTATATGTGTTGCATTCATGTACATCACAAACAAAACAGTGACCCACTCATTTCAAAAACTCTCCCTTTGTCCTACCGGAGGTCAGAAACTTAGGATTTCAACAATATTGCAATGACACTGATGAGCCATTCCCTCTGAGACATAATTCATATGTACCTAATATAATAATACTAATGTAACACCATAGTTCCAAGAGTAAGGTAGGGTGAGTCATGAAAAAAAAAACAAAGAAGAAACTGTGCTAACGTTATGTAGCTGTACCAGCTACTGAAAGGAGTCTTGTTAAAGAGGTCATGCACAGCTGCAACTAATAAAATAAAAAGCTGACTTTGATTTCAGTCCGCTAATATGGGAGCGCTCAAACAAGCCAGTTTTACTGATGATGCTCACTAAATGGCAAACCTACATCAAGGGCACCCATAATTAGTGCTATCAGCCGCAGCTGTGTTTACCCTGCCTCTGCTTTGATGCTGAGAATTACCTGGGTGGTGTTCTAGAGAGCGAGTTTAAAGGAGACCTCTTCATGCATATTTCTAGGTCTAGCTCTATTTCTAATCTGGGGCTCTACTGGAATATCTTTACATGGTTTACAGTTAAAAAAAACTCTTATACTGACCCTTTCAGTTCAGCCTGAAACAGAATGTTTAGCTCCTGTCTCTTTAAGGGCCCCCCCTAACAAACTCAAAGCCTAACTCTGAACTCTGGGTAGAGGAACTCAGAGTTGTCGGTTCCAGAACAGCTGATCAGAGTTCAATCAACTCTGAGCATGTTGAATGAACAAAGCCATCATCAATGGAAATGACTGATGCGGTACCTACGGTAAAAGCGGTAACTTTAAAAAGTCCTTGAGTAACTAGACCAATTATCCAACAAGGATTTTGATTCTGACATACAGTAAACCTCCACTAATTAATGTGCTTCAATATGGACTCAGTTACCATGGTTACTGACCCAGAGTTTAAGTTCCTTCTCTTTCTGGAACTGAAAAACCCAGAGTTTCCTTCATCTCAGATTGAACAAACTCAGAGTTTTAACTAAAACCTTCTTTCTGGAACAACTTCCTGACAGCGGTGTTAAAATTCTGGCAGTTGTGACACTGAGACCCAGCACTTTGAGGGCTTTGAGATAAAAAAAAAAAAGTCATCAGTCCACACTCCAAGTACCAAAACAGTGAAATAGAAAAATGTGCTAAATGTCATCTTCATCCTGAGGCAGAGAGCCCAGTTACACTGCTAGTCTCATGTTAAAACTGTCTGTTAACACACCTGTGAGGTTCACAGACACACACCATTCTCTCTCTCCCACCTCATTAGTTTGCTTTCCTAACACAGGTTCACTTTATTTGCACTCAGCTACAACCACATCATCGACACAACGGTTTGTTTGATTTCGAATCTGTTTATTCACACCTTTAACCTTGTTTCATACGGAGTGTACACATTTGAAAACTGCAGGGTTACACATGCATTCGTCTATTATATTAATCATTTGTTTCTTGGTCTTTGAGTTAGGGTGGTTGTTGGAGGATGTCCTTCCTGGTGGAGCAAAAGGTGTGGCTGAAGGCTGAGGAGTCTTAAATGCTGGAGCCAACTCCTCCATGTGCTGCCATGTCATGGGGGGGATTTGGGTTTAGTTAGTGTCCACTGGGTCATATAGTCATATTTTGTTGACCTCTCGTATTAGGCCTTGTTATCATATTCTTGGTTTGTAATGGTTTTTTGCATTTTGGGTAAATATTTTTTTTTCCATCTAAGTGCTGCCAAAGATCTCATCTGTCTGACAAATGCACCAATATAAAATAGTGATTTGATCAAATACCACATTTCAATTCCAGCCAAAAAAGGTTATTTGAGTCCAACTCAATCACAATAATTCCTGGTCTGCTGGACTGAAACCATCACATCACTATCTATCTTCTTACAGAGATTTTTGAGAGGTGTATCTGTTGTATTGTTGTGTTTAAACTCTACGTTGCGACATGTGCAGACGGTGAAAACTCAATTTCCTTCCTGGGACTATTTATCTACTGAAACACAGGTGGCATGGATGTTGATTTTATTTAAATTCTTGCTGCCTATAAAAGTATTAGCATCAAAATAGTTAAAGTATTAAAGTACTATTTTTGTCACTGCTGAAGAGAGAGAGGGAGCGAGAGGTGACGGAGGAGAAAGGATGAGTCTCATGGTGCAGGTGCCTCCTCCTCCTCCTCTTCCTTCTCTCCCAGCTAGACAGACAGACAGAGAGCCAGTTGTAAGTAGCAACACATTATTGAGAACAGGGCAGCAGGCGCTTGGCATGGGTTTCAGCCAGAAGAAGCAGCAGCTTCAGCTCGAGCTGGACGCAGAACACAAAACAGCAGCGGGGTGGAGAGGAGGAAGCACCAGCACCGCGGGACACGCTCTTCCCCTGCCGCCTCTATATGTCCCTCCCTCGCTCACTTCATTATCTGAAAAACTGGCTTTACTGAGCGTTAGCTCTTCAGCCTGCCTTGTGAGAGAACCGTCTATGCCAAAGTTATTTGACAACACTAAGAAGCAGACGCATCATTGTCACATGCTGCTTATGAGAAAACGTTGGCTCATCGCTGTGGAATTTGGGTTACAGTTAAGATTTTTGTTCCTTTAACCTTCTGCTTCTGCTCAGTAAAAAACATTTTCTAATGAACTAAGAATTCAACCTGGGCTGTAAGAATGGAACACCCAAACACACTCATCCAGCACGCATGGCTTACATTATGCGATTGTGAAAACTCCAACAACCCCACCTTTCACTGCCACTCAACTCCTCGTCTAATAAGATAAGAATAAAAAGAGGGGAGTATTTACAGTGTTAGGCGTGTTTTGCAATGAGCTGATAATGTAAAAGCTATTTATAAAATGAAAAAATGATCCCAGTGAAGCTGAACAATCTCCTACATGTTTGTAATAGTTAATGTTGTTTCTGACAGAACCATCAGTGAGCTCTGAGAGAACAAAAAGCAGCAAAGATTAATAATCCCTATTATAGAGAACACTGCGTATCTGTCAGCGCTGACATGCTCTGAGTATGTGTCTGCTGATTCAGCTGATTCTGCAACACTGTAAATGCCTCAACGCTGTCATCCCACCAAACACTTTGGCCTTGGGCACATAATGAATTATACTTCAAGTGACAGCTTTCAAAACAGACACTTAGACGCTTAAGCTTTTTCTAGACATAACAATTGCTTTTGTTGTACAATTAATTCAACAGTTTTGTCATTGCTGGGACACTATTTACATGCATGAAACATCATCTACACTTATGTAATTATGTGTTTTATATCGCAGCGGTGCTACCTGGCACAAGTACAGGGGCCCCAAGAGGTCAAAAGGCTCCTGAGCCAAAGTGTCTGTATGAAGAGATGTTTCTTCTCGGAGAGCTCAGTTAAATGTCGGGTAATCCTGGTCACATTTTTTTGCCCTTAATTCCAATCTGAGTCCTTTAATTTGAAGTATTAATCAATACAATTCTGTATGTATTTACAGCTGTAGAGTGCATACTTTGGCTACGGTAAGTGAGCATTAACCTGCAAGTAACACATGAACACACACACACACACAATGACTACAAGCATAGCGGTGTGGGTGTGTCTGTGCAATGAGGGCCATCATCTCATAATCTACAGGATCATAGTATTTCTCTGTCAGGGACATGAAACTGGATCATCTGATTTCTTTTGTTGGTTTTAAAATATTAAATGAGTCATCTACATTTACACATCGTTATTTAATGCTGTTTGTGATTATTGTTGTTATGCTTCTTTTTTTTTTTTTTTTTTACATTTTTGTGTTCTGTTTTAATTATAGCACTGTGCAATATGTATAAATGCTTGCTTTTCTTATCTTGTGTGCAGTATCAGTGCTTTTGTTACACTGTGGACACAGGACAACCATGCAGAGAGGAGAAGCAGCTCTCATTGGACCTCCGTATCAGTCGATGTAACTAGATTCAACGTCTATGAAATGACCATCCAGTCCTGTAACTGTCCAGCCCAGGGAATATAAATACAAACTGTAACACGTACAGTGTTACTACACTTGAGATTCAATTCTGAAGGACATTTTATTTTTTTAAATTTGACTATTTATTATTCATTTTCTTCTCTCCTACCCCTGTTATGCAAATAAAGTTCAATAGTAATGAGTAATGAGACAAAGCAGTAATGAGTAATGTAACCACACAGAAAACACAGTCACTATTTTATTTTGAAGCGTGAACTTTCACAAATCATGGCAAAGTTGAAATCCCTGCCTGTGACGCATTCTATAAAATCACTTTGAAACGAGCTCAGATTGTCAGTCAATAGATTCTCTTTCACAAATAGCAGATCTACTTTTAACTAAAGATATTTGGCGACATCTGCTGGTTCAGTCACGCTAAACCGGGAAGCCCAGCCGGAAGTGGATTAATTTGTCGGAATTTGATTTAGCCTTCAAAACAAATCCCTTAATATGCTGTAATAAAATTTTTATTTGATATTATATAATAGTGACTCCTTTATCAAAAACTATGTGTCCATACGTTTATTTTTGAACCTATGTCAGCACTTTCATCATAAAAGTATACACGTTATATGCTTAACAAACGAAATGCTTGATTCGCCTTTAAAAAAAAAAATAATAATAATTTGAAAGTCCAAACCGGAACAATGCATTGATGCTGGCATGATAGCTTGACGTTAACACTAGTTGACAACAGTGATGTCGGTGCTGCTTTGCTTCGCAGCAGGAGCTGTTGCCTTTTATGTGATAGTGTACTACGGAGTGTTCAGGGGAGCGAGATGCTCAAGTACAATGAAGCTGGCGGGGAAAACCGCCATTGTTACAGGTAATGAGCTTCACCCACCGGCTCTCGCTAACCGAGCAGCCTCAGCCACTGCGGAGAGACTGCGCTGCTCTATCTGCTGCTTTATCTGGCGTTAACAAGTTAACCTGACGTCCATTTTCCAAACCAACCAGTTAGTCTTTTAAGTTTTTTTTTCTCTTGTAAAACCGAAACCTGCAGTTTGGAAACACTCCCGATAAAGCATATTATTTTTGTGTTGCTTGGCCAAGAAGTAAGTTTTCGAGTCCTTTATCTCTGCTGCACCAAATCGTCATGGAGTCATTACTGCCCCCCAGAGGCCGCAGGGCAGAGAACACCCGCTGCAACTCGCTGCTTAGTGAGACCCGCAGTCATAGTTGGTGTATTTCCCCTCAACGGCCACAAGGGGCAACTGTGAACCTGTTCCACTCCACAACAAACTGAGAAAAGATTGGTTTGTTGTCATGGTCAGTGGTGGAAGAAGTGTTGAGATGTTTTACTTAAGCAATTCTACAAATACAAGCTCCCTTGTAATGTGGGGTAAAAAAAGCATCCATCTGAAATAAAATGCAGTAGAGGTCAAAACGTAGCATCAAATGGAAAGTATGTATGTCAAAATTGTACTTAAGTACAGCAGTTGAGTTAATTCAATCAGTTTCATTTATTTATTTGTATAACCCAATATCACATAATATCAAATGTTAATGTCTCACCACACAGTTTTATGAAATGGAAAAATAAAATGAGTAATTGGGAGCTACCATTGAAAACTACAGCTGATTTAGAATCTATTTAATTCAACTTAATTACTTTCAAATTGGTTCAAACAAAATTAAAAATATTCTCCAGTTGAAATATATTCACAATGGTAATGATGATGATTTCTTTTCCCCAGTGGAAAATAAACGCATCACACCAATCATTGTTATTATTATTATTATTATTATTATTATTATTATTATTATTATCATTATATTGATTATAATCCTCTTCTAACAGCATACAATGTCTGGGGCCATACTGTTAAATCTGACTTAGTAATGGAATGAAGTGCTGCTCGTTGTGTCTTTATGCCCAGTTTACCAGAAGTGTAACGATCTCTTTATGTTGTAATCCTACACGAAGCAACATGAGTGACAGTTAGGTGTCACTGAATTGTGGACAGCACCTTGTTTGCACCTCGTTTTATTTTTCAGTGTGTGATTGTTTTCCCTGCGCAGGAAGCAACACGGGTATCGGTAAGACGACGGCTCTGGATCTGGCCAAGAGAGGAGCCAGGGTCATTCTAGCCTGCCGCAACAAGGAGAAAGCTGAAGCTGCTGCCTTCGACATCCGCAGAGTAAGAGCCTGAATAATCTGATTCCAGCTTCTCAAATGTGAATATTTTTCTGGGTTCTTTAGTCCTCTATGACGGTAAACAACATGTTTGGACTGTTGGTCTGCACAAAACAAGACATTTAAGACTGTCATGTTGAGTTTTTGGAAACTGTCGTCGACAATCAGTGAGGCTATTTTGCACTCTGTGTTGTTGAGTTTCCTGCTAGATTAGTGATTTCTAGTTATTATTGTTGTGTTCCAGGAGAGCGGGAACACTCAGGTGCTGTTCATGCACTTGGATCTGGCAAGTTTCAAGTCTGTTCGCAACTTCGCTGAAACCTTCCTGAAGACCGAACCCAGACTGGACATCCTCATCAACAACGCAGGTAAGGATGTTTAAACAGGGCTGAATCTCTCTTTTCACACATCTTATAAACAACATGCATTCAGTTGTTTTAGTAAAGTGAAGTAGAGGAAAAGCAGTAAGCGCCGTAGTTGACAGTAGCAGCTGTGTGTTCAGGTGTGATGGGCGCTGGACGCACTGAGGACGGTTTCGGCGCGGCGTTCGGGGTTAACCACCTGGGCCACTTCCTGCTCACCAACCTGCTCCTGGAGCGACTGCAGCAGAGCGGCTCCAGTCGCGTGGTCACCGTGGCTGCACTCGCGCACCGCGTCGGCAACATCGACTTCCCTCTGCTGGCTTCCAACAAGGATTTAGCGTCAGGCCGGTCTACCTGGCGCAGCTTTAAGGCCTACTGCAACAGCAAGCTGTGTAACGTGCTCTTTACCAGGGAGCTGGCCAACAGGCTGGAGGGCACCAGCGTCACCTGCTACAGCCTCCACCCAGGTCAGTGAAACCTGCGAACTCTACGGTGCACTTTAAGCTGCGGGCTACAGTCCTTTCTACACGAAGCTAAATGCTCACTGTGGTTCTTAAAGTGGGTGCTGTGTGGACGGGCAAAATCACCTGTATTTAAAAACTCTGTTTAATATGCAGGCTGTCACAGCTGACATGGCTCACTCACTATTGCTGGTTGTCATAGTAACACACCACACTTTCTGGCCTGGGAGTTTTGCAAGAGCTCAGCAGTCAAAAAAAAAGAGCAGTGATGGAAAGATTTGATAGTAAAAAAAAAAAAAAACAGCTTAAAGAAACTCTGAAACATCTCAGAGCCGACTGACAAAAGCCGTCAGCTAACAGCTTAGCTTAACAGACGGATGAAGATGGACATCCATCACTGTCCACGCCACGTTCACTGTGGTATTGTACATTCCCAAATTCATAATAGTGTTATGTTGCTCTCTCATTGCTGGTAAACATGAAAACAAGATAAGAGACATCCTGTCAGTAGAGTCAGACACGCAGGTTGTTCTTCTCTCCACATCAGCAGCAGCTCACATGTTCTATTAAAACACCACAACAGTCAGACCTCACTACAGCAAATGAACAGAGGACTACAGAACGCTGTATTTAACGTGGGTCGATAACATCAGGACCGTATCTGATGATACTGATAAATGAAGTTGAAATAAGTGAAACTGGTCAGAATATAAACCTGTAGGATCGATACATTATCCAGGAGAGTCCTGAGTTTCTGTGTTCTGTAACGACGAGGAGATTGTTTAAAGAATCATTGAAATGTGGAAAAAAAGCAGCGTCCACACTTCACAGCTGTGAGGTGAATTGTACAGTGAGGTTTTAGGGGGTTTAGGTGGCACAATATAAACAGAACTAGAACACCACCTACATCTTACCCGTGTACATAGTGCACATTTTTAAATTAATTAGTTTTTGATTAATTTGTAACCAACCTCACTTGGGCACCAAGGGCCCACAGTTCATGTTTGCCCTGGGACCCTTAATGAGTTAATCTGGGCCTGAGTCCAGCTGAGCTTCCTAAGTATCTGGATCATTTTGTTCTCCCCCCCCCAGGAGTCGTCTACACAGAACTGTGTCGCAGTCTGAGCCCGTGGCAGCAGCTCCTCTTGACGCCCTTCGCCAAGCTCTTCTTCCTGGACCCTGACGGGGGGTCTCAGACCACCTTGCACTGTGCCCTCCAGGAGGGCATCGAGCCTCTCAGCGGACGCTACTTCTCTAACTGCGCGCTGCAGCAGGTGGGAGCCAAGGGACGAGACGACGCCCTGGCGAAGAAGCTGTGGGAAGTGAGCGAGAGGTTAACCGGTTTATCGTAACAGACTCAATCCAGGAGCTCCAAGGACTGTATGACCGCTCTGTGCCTCATCATACACACTCCACAATTATTCCTACTGCTCTCTGTGTATAAGGGCGTTTGTGTGTGTGTGTGTCTAATGTTTGCCAATTTTCCACAAGTAGATGTCATTATTGCACATTTCTCAGTGCAGTATGTCTATGGATGTTCTTCAGCTCCGACTGTTATCAGTTACACATTCCAGACAGTCAGGATGTCATTCTAAACACAAAAGTAAAAGTATAATTTATATGATAATATATCATAACAGGCTAGAAACCACTAATATGGTAAAAAAAAGTATTAATCTAAGAAAGGAAAATGTAGAAAAATGACTGATCATAAACAGATATGGTTGATATATTGATATAGTTTCTTCACTTCCAGACTGAATTACTGACAGTGTTAAATGTTTTTATGCTCACATGTGGCGACTAAATAAAAACAAACCCTTTGCACTTTTCATTTGCACATCATCATATGAAGTAACTCATGTAGAGGTAAAAAGAAACACTCATGTTAATGTGGATGATGTTATTTGAATGAGGCTGGTTTACATGCTAGTGAGGGGGCCTGTCATACTTTCAGCATCCAAAGGGAGAGAAGAACTATTGAATGAACCATATTAATAACTATGGCGGGCATTCTCAAACTGAATCTGATCTGTTTTATTGAATATTATCATAATCTATTTGAATGGTGGAGTACTTTATCATAAAACAATGACCTGTTTCTCTGGTTTTTCCATGGTAGGAGGTGCTCTTCATACTCTGCTGTTGGGGAAATGTGTTTGATGTGTGATGTCACAGGGGAGGAGGGGGGAGCAGGTGTGGTTTAACCATATCAGTGCAGCTCATTTTGGTACGCTCTTCAACTCTATTATCAGTCCCAAATCCCAGTTATTCCAGTAAACACGCCACTCAAACTCATCAGATGTCACTCAGAACGACGATGTAATTTCTACTATGTAATCAGAACGCCTGCAGGAGTTTGAATTATATGGGAAACGATCATGACAATTAAATGCAGTGTTAATTGTTTGTGCTGTAGTTTATGAAGAGTGTGTTCCAGCAACTTTATCTTTCAGTGGAGATAAACGTGGACCAGCTTCATTCAGTGTGATAAGGCTGAAGTCAGAATAAAATTCCATTTTGTACCCTGACTCTTAACGTATTTACTGTGTTATACTCTGTTGTTATTGTCCTCTAGGCTTTCAGAAAGTCAAATAACTGGAATAAGGTAAAAGCTTTACTAAATTATCTCAAGAGTGGTTTTTAAAAAGGCGCTCCACATGTGAAAACGTGAACACGATGAACTCCAGTACTGTAGCTTTACCCTCCTCGGATTGTACAGTAGCCTCTCCCTCCACAGGGGGGCAGTAGCGTAGCACAGCACAGCTCTTAACGGCACGAACCATGGCGTCTCCTCATGCTGTTTCTTTTGCTGTTGTTGCTTGGAGCAAGGTTGTTGAGGACCTTAACCCAGCAGACCTATGGATTCTGTTCATTATGAGCACTGATTATTAACACGGGTAGGCATGAAAGCCGGGTCAGCTGTGTGTGTTAAGAGAGGTGCTCTTGTAATTACTCAGTAGGACATTCCTCTGCGCAGGCTTCTCCTTTAACCTCGCTGTTGGTGGGGAGGAACACACTTCCACGATCGATTCCTATCTCCTCCTGCCTTCAACTATCCCTCTGTCCCCTTTCTTCACCCTCCTCCCTCCCTCCCCTCCCCTCCCCTCCCTTCTCTTCTGTCTCTGCTGCATGCTGAAAGGACCGGTGGTAAACTTGAATCCTCCTTGAGTAGAAGCGTTAATGAAAACCTTTTCTTTATCGAGTTACAGTTCGGCGCTGCACCTCACCTGTTCCAGCTAGCACTGAGCAAACTTATTACAAGCTGGAGGTCATAAAGTTCAACATTTAACCCATAGTTGACTCACTGACCTGGCGTCTCTCCATGCAGATAGTTTTGGTTTTGATTTGTATAGGGTTTCCAGATACAGTATATCTGAGATCTCTGCCTCCACTCCAATACAGTTGAGGTGAGTGGTTTAGTTTGTGGTTTTGCTCACAGCAAAGAAAAATCATAGTTTAGGAGAGTTTCAGGATAATCCAAAGACCTTACTGACCCATAACTCTACAGTTTTCAGTGGAAGAAGACTCTCAAAACTAAGATCTGTATATAACCCTGAAAACAAGACAAAAAGATGTTGCCTCTGATTCTTCAACGCTGTAAACAACACACACAATTCTATCACCGCCACTGTATTGGGGGTGGAATCTCAGAGTCTGGACAAATAAAAGCAGAAGAGAGTCACAAAATATGTTTCTTTTTTTTGGGTCAGTTCAATTGAAATGCTAGTCCTTGAACTGGAACAACACAAGCTGTTTACTGCGGTTACTATCATCTAATCCTAGTGAGTAAAACATGGGTTTAGAGGCATATAACCGCAAGTCACATGACATGACCATGAGTGTTTCAATGAGTTGTATTCACAGCAAAGAATCAGTGACGGGATCGTTCACTTTATCATCTTTTACTTGGTGGATGTATTTTGCATTCTGGGTAATGTCTGTTAGCATTGTGTCTACTTGGAGGAGCTGGATGGTCTTTTGCAGGAAGTTGTTTCCACCAGAAAAATTACACCTACATTGATAGAAACTGTTCAGTTAATCACAGGGGCAGATACTCAACAACAACCTGGGTGCAGTTCAGTTTTAGAGAGCTACGTTACATTAAAGATCTCCAACAGATGGATAGAAATGCTCTGCTCGGATCAGCAGTTTGTGTTTACTTTGTTCAACCTTGTTAAAAAAAGTCCTTAAAATCACATCTTTGCCTTTTCCCCTCACTGAAAAATCCATAATCTGAATATGACACTTGCACACTGTGTAAAATACACACTGGAGCACGACTGGCTCCAAACTAGTTGTGATGTCACAAATCATCGTGGGTTTCACATGTTAAACTGAGATTTATGATTGCAATGTTCAAAGAAAATCATATTACTGGACCATTCATAATAGTAGCAGCCTGTGTGGCAACACTGGCTGGCAAAAAGACAACAGCTTAAGATGGTATTATACAATCATCCAAATAACGGAATGCATTTCTAATAATGACGATGCACACCTCTACACCTTTTGAAGAACTTCAATGTCTCTTATTTAATGCAGACTTATAGTACTATAGCTACGTTAGGCATCTGTGCACTTGTTGGCTCCAGGGTCGTAGCTGGGTTTTGGGAATACTGAGGTCATGAGTCAACAACTACTATTATTGCCCCCCTCACTCACCTTATTTCACTTTTAATGACTACAAGATTACAGAGTTCTTTCCAGAAAACTTCCCTAAGAAATTATGAAGAAATGACGCACCCTGAAAAATGAAGTGGTGGAGAAATGCTGGATCCATAAAACAATAGTTTTGACATTTTGGGAAATGTACTTCACAACACCTGGTTATGTCCAAGCGCCCAGCAGTCACACTTGTAAAACATAAAAGGGAGGAGCTCAGATTGTGTCTGGACTTCATCTGCTCGGAGGCTCATTAGATAAGAAAAGTGTGATGCTTGAGGCCAAAGGTCTCCAGTCTGCAGCTCAGGAGTGTGCACTCCCTCTTCCTTGATCTATAGTCCATAGATGTTCTGTCAGTCCTGCTCCACTCTCTGGAGTTGAGAAGCAGGTCATTGGCGACTTGCGTGTTGTGTTTGCTTTGGGCAGACTCCACAGCACTGCAGTACTTAGTGACTGGATTAGTGCATCAATTAGGCAGCTATTGGATGCATAGAGCCATGCAGATTGATTTAGATGCTGTGGGGATGCCATGCACAGGTTGTTTGCATGGGGACAATATCAACAGGAGTGATAATGTACTCCTACTCACCATTAATACTGGAGGAATCATTTCAAGCATGTGCGCTGTTTGCTCCTTCAGATAAACCATATCAATATCAACATTTAATTTTAATTTAATTTACTCTAACTACCCTTCCATCATGGAATAACAGTATTCATGGTAAGTAAAACCGAACTCATCTAAGTTATATGAAAGAGTTCTGTGTGACAAGAAGTGAAACAACCTACAAGAATGTGACTCATTTATTTTGGGTCAGTGTCGCCTACAGATTCATGCTTCCTAAAATGAACAGTAAGCAGTGGTTTGGTGTGACATATCAACAAATTTACCATATATATCAAAGGCTCTGCTGTTTTTTTGTCCAAATCATTCAACTGCAGCTCAACAGGGGGACACAAAGAGGGAGTTTTATTTTGAAAAGACTGTTATGTTGGAAAATATTCACTTAATTTGACAAAATTAAGACAACCGTGCACTTGTATGTTCTCCTGAGTTTGTAGTGTGACATTAGTTCATTGGTGTCCAGTCACAAACACTTTATACATCCTGAGACATTCACTATATATGTGTGTGAATATGTGATTTCTGCCCTCTTTTACTTTGAAAGATGAATGTCCGACACATTTTACACATCATTGTCAGTGAGAAGGCCTTTACCTTTCACATGAATTGGTTTGTTTCCCTCCTAATATAAGCCACAGCTCCATAGCAACCACCTGTTTCTTTTATCACTCACAGGTAGTAGTGCACAACACACGAATCACATGTATCACATGAAAAGTGAAATCAGTGGAGACCTTAATGCAACTGGGTATAGTGTAGCAAAATGGCTGCTCGTTGTTGTTTTTTTTGGGTTTTTTTTTTTTTACGATCGTTTACTTGCATGGTTCAATACTCAGTCCGCATCTTCAAAAATCTTCCCACAATCAGCTTTACCAACACACTGCTGGGCACAGCAGCTCAGCTTACACACAAAAGCAAATCCTTCCAGCAGACGGAAACACAAAAACTCATGTGTCGATCAGAACACACTGAGATAAAAAAAAAAACCCCACTAACAACAGGCAAGACATGATGATCATTTTATGGCGGTGTGTGAAGTTAAATCACTTTTTTCTTTACAAAACACAGCTCGACTTGTAGCTCTCTACAGAGTATTCTACAAGGACGAGTCAGAGAAATGCAGCAGGAAAGGTGCAATGGGCTTTATTTCATTTATTTGCCATTTTTTCTTGTTTTTGCTTGAATATAGATGTATTTCAGCGTGTTTGTGATTTGGCGTATTCGTTTTTGAACATGAATTGAGTTCTGAAGTGAGGATGTAAACGTGTAAAAGATGCGCTGCGGATCCACAGAGTTTTGTTGGTTGTTTGCGTTTGAGTAAGAAAAGTAGTAGTAGTAGTCAGAGAATGCTTTTTGTGTGAAAACAATGAACATGTTGTCACAGTTTGGTCCATAATCGCTGCTGTTGTGTTGACTGTGTGAAGAGTTTTGAAGATCAGTGTTGAACCAGGCAGGTAACCAACTGTATTTTTACACTCTTGATCACTTTGGGCAAACACCAAAATAGTGCAGCCGATGATATGATGTGTATTGAACACATCTTGCACAAACTTGAGCATGCCTGTAAGAAATAAAACTGATATTACAGTTATATGTCTATAAAACAGGTCATATATGAGCCTGAGACTGGTATAAAATCCCCAAATAGAACCTGAATTCTAAAAATTACAAAAAAAAAGTTATGTTTTTAATTTATACAGTTTGACTTAATGTCCAACCAGTAATTTTGGTTGTGTGTGTATGTGTGTGCACATAGGTGTGTGTGTGTGTGTGTTTGTGCCATACAGTACAAACAACAAAGCAAAGTATTGGTAAGGTCATTTTCAACATTAAATTCCTCCCTGTCACCTCTTTCCTCTAGACACTCCTCACTTTTCAGTGTGAACACACACACACACACACACACACACACACAAACACAAACACAAACACAAACACAAACACAAACACACACACACACACACACCCACCACCCGTCCGGCCTTATCAGTAACAGTGGGGGTGTCGATAAATAGAAGCATCCTCTGGGTCTTGTTATTTCCTCCACCGCAATTAACGCTCCCATCTGCTAACTTGTGATTAACGGTGTTTACCGATATGCTGCAGCGTGTTCGACTGCTTGAGTCACAGTACACACCTTCCTCTCCATTTACCAACTCCTCCCAAACGAAGCCCAGGCCGTAAACAGTGAGTATAACGAAACAGTTGTGCTGGGATGCCTGAGATCCAAGATGGCAGCACGCAGGATGCAGGGTCTTGGGGTTCCCGATGAGGTGCTATGTTTTCTTCCCCATCAGGAGCATAAACAGAAGAGGGGGTACAGGGCTGGGCTACATACTAAGCTAAGCAGTGCTCCCTTCAAAGTTTCCCTCCCCGGCAATGGCCAATGTCCGATCACTGGCTAACAACAATGGATGAGATAAAACTTTGAGAAAAGGCTGGAGAACTGCTGGCGTTTACACAACCTGGCGCAGCAGCAACATCGCCAACTCTGTTACGCTACAGAGCTAGCGGGCCACACAGCCTTCCTTGCTGACAGGACAGCAAGATCTCCAGCGAGATCCATCGAGGAGGTCTGAGTATTTATGTCATGTCATTAAGTGGTTTGAGAGAATGGTCTTGGCCCACATCGAAGACCCTAACCCTCAGTCCTCAAGGCTGTGTTGTGAGGCTGCTCCCATTCTCTCACGACTAACTGCCAATTCACAACTCAAACTCAATAAAAAAAATTTGCGGATGACACCCCAGTTGTAGATTAAATCACTAACAACGATGAGACATACTGTGACCTGAATCCTGCCCTGTTTGTCTCGAAAATTAGACTAAACTTGAGTTTTGATTGGTGTAGCTGCAGAAAGCCATGAAGAAGGAGTGATCTGACATGGACGTACAGATATGATAGATATGGCACTGATGAAATGGGTTAAAATAAAATGATTTTTATGTTACGGATACTGATTTACACACAGTGACATACAACATAGTCGTTGTGTTTCTTTTTTGTAATGACAGATAATTGACTTCATGAACAAAAGTAATACATTTCATACATTGTTTTATTATCTGTTGAATTCACAAGCTGCTAATAGCACCATGAATTGCGCATCATTACCGCAACCGCTATCTGCCCCATCTCAAGGTCCAATTCACCAATCATATTGCGCTGATGGCATGACGGCGCAAAGTCACTCATGAAGTTGTGCAGCTGAGTGCAATTTGCAATTGCAATTTTTAGCGTCTGTATAAGTGAGTGGAGTAGTTTCTAGTGTTTCAGGCTTTTATCCACATTTCAGTACAGACATGTGTCCCTAGTTAAAACTGCAGAGAGCACAAAAGCCTCACATTACGTCCTTTAATTAGCAGAGGTGTGCACACACAGAGCTCTCCATGATCTCTCATGTATTTTGCTTATTTTACATAACTTTTACTTTCTTTTCTAGTGTTTTACATCTTACATAATCTACTGAAATGACCATCAGAATAGGCCACAGCTATTAACGTGACTCAGGCAGGTCTGAAGCATGTTAGATTAATGTCTGAATCTTACAGTAATGTTGTTCAGGTGTCACTGAATGTATCTGGGATTTTGCAGAAACATCAGTACTGAAGTTGTGTTTGTTGCCCACAGCTGGCTGTGTGTCACAGCTGGCTGCAGCATCACACAGCAGCTGAAACAGTAAGTGCATCTCCAAACTGAGAGAGAGGCTGTGCACATTTACGCATGTGGCACAACAGTGGTAACTTAGCGGAACTGGTAATTAATGTTGTGTTTTCTGTATCTACACAGCTCAGCTGTTACACACAGATTCCAGCTTTATATGGTGGGATTGTTTGTAATAAAGCAGCCCTATGGATGAATCTTGAGCTCCATCAGAGCTGTCAGGACATTTTTATTTTTAAGTAGCTGAAAGTCCGAGATAAGCCTACCACCTCATACCCACTTGAGACCCCCTCCCAAGATTTCGCCCTTGATATCATTCATAATCAATTCAATATCATTTAATACCTCAAAAGCTTGAAGATTTGAAGAGAGAGAGAAAGAAATTTCTTAACAACCAAATTTTAATGTCAGTGTCAGTTTATCAGTTTTCCTGATGCTAACATTCACTATCTTACTATCTTCATATTTTCATTTTGAAATACACTGTTCCTTCAGAATGGCTCTTCTTGTTAGGCAGTGCCAGGAAGTTCCAGTCACATCGATGACTGACAGTTTAGATCAGTTAAATTTACATTTATTAGGCCACATTTTCCATCCACAAGACTCTTATCTAAGCTTACATGTGATACGTATCTGTGGACCACAGAAACTAGCAGATTATTATCAATTCAAACTGAGAGATCTTTAGTCTTATGTTGCACCTCATCACCGTTTTGAACAGCAAAGGATCCGACAGTTCTCAGGAAGTGAAGCTGTTGTGACTGAATGGAAGGACATCGCACAAACAACTTGACAAAGACATTTTTCTGTGAAGCTAATTGGCAATTTGTTACCATAGCAGCGGACATAACAATATCACTTCTACCTAATTAATAGCTCTTACAGCAGTAACCTCTCTGGTATGTTGCTGTTTTACAGTCTCTGCTCAGCAAGCAGCATTTTCTCATTAGATTATTACAAATTGCAAAAAGCATGAGCATGAGCTCATTTACCTAAGTGCTGAAAACTGAATGTATGTTTAAGAGCCCTTTTATAAAACTGGAGGTTGTCTTTCTCTCCACGTCTGTTTCACGTTGTTTCCGGACACAGTGGGTAACAGGCAGGATAATTAAAATACCAACAAGACAAATGAAAAGAGTTAACATGATTAAAATTTCTATTAACACCTGCACAATGAGCCAGATACCTTTATACAGTCATTTGTCAGATTATCTCAAACTGTTCCTTGATTCCAGGTCAGATTTATATGGAGCCCCTAAGGGGACATGGGGGGGATCATCATTCGTAACTTTACAGAAGTAATTAATGGTAGGTTCTTCAATACATTAACGTTGGTTCACTAACATCATGTTATAGCTTTGGTAGCCTTTTGAAAGTCTGTGTTTATTCTACTAGCAACTTTTGTGAGCTTACTAGGCGATGCTAACTAGTTTACATTAGTATGCTAACATTTGTGTCTGTATTGTTATCTTTAACGTCACTTAAGCCCCTTTTATACAGCCTGTTCAAGGTGTGAATGTTGTGCCATTATTCTGGGTCTGAAATGACATATAATGTTAATGTTATAACATTTATTCTGGAAAGAAGGTCCATGGAGGAGGTTCTTCAAAACTTTCTAAAGCTGAGAGAAGTCCTAGAAGAGGAACAAGGAACAAGGTATTAACGGTCTGCTTAATAGCTAGCGTTATAAACATGGGCATTATTTTAAATAGGGAAATATTACCCTATAACTTCTCAGATGACATAATTACATATGTGTTTAAGTCAAATATCGTTTCCATCAATGGGCATTTAACTCTCCTAAGTATCCACTGGATGAGATTTTCTATTGGTGTTTATTCTGCTCCTGCATGCTTCTCTTACATGCAGCTATGTGAGTGACTGTGGCTTGAATTTGCCTAATGTTAGTAGATGAGTCTAACAGAACACATCAGCATGTTGTCAGTGCTTCAATGGGCCATAACATTATGATAAGACTATCAAGTTATGTTTGTTGCAAATATTATTACAATGGATGCGTGATTTATATCTGTATTTTACTGTTAGGAGTTAGGTAGCTTTAGTGTCTAGTGTCTGTCTCTGTAAACAAACATGTATGTGTGTTACTGTAACAGTCTGTAGAGCCTGCTGGAAACAAATGGGCAAGTTTGTAAAAAAAAAATGCATAGCAACTAATGGTGTAACTTCATCACTCATTCAGTCATTGAGTAACTCAGTGACCGACAAATGTGGTTATAGAGCTGGCCCTGCTTTTGTGGTCCAGCCGAAAATGTAAGATGACTTGGATAACCAGGACAAGAGCTGTGTCTATGTTGTCGGCAAGAAATCTTTGTGGATACTGGGCTCTGCCAAGGTTGCTCAGTTTCTGAGGGTCATGGACAGAATCTTGAAGTGTAGGTATGCAACAGTGTCCATGTCCATTTCTGCTTTTAGTAGATGATGTGATTTTGCTTGTTTCATTAGACCACAACCTCCAACCAAATTGGGATGGTTTACAACAAAGTTCCAAGTGACCAGAATAAGAATCAGCATCTCCAAATCTGAGACCATGGTACTGCCATATTAATGTTTCTTCTCCAAGAGAAGGAACTTGTTCAGAACTGAGGGTTATATGGATTGGTGCAGTAGGTGTTTGACCTTACTGTGGCAGTGAAGACAGAGCTGATCAGGAGCCTAAATGCAAACCTCCTGATCTACGTTCCAACCCTCACCTATCACCTGTCATGAGCTTTGGGTAATAATCACAGATGGCTGGACTTACCCTTAGAGACATAGTAAAGAGAACATCTGGAAAGGACTAGAAGATGCTGTTCCCTTACAGTGTAAGGAGTTGAGGTGGTTTAGGCATGCGATCAGGATCCCCCATTGGACACCTCTCTCTGGGGGTATTTGTTGGTCACATCCAACACAGAGGAGACTCAGGGCACACAGAACATGCTGGGTGGATTACTAACTGCCTGGGACCTGGGAACACCTCAGGGTCCCCCAAGAGGAATTGGAATACATAGCTGGGGAGAGAGACAGATAAACCTAGATCAACTGCTAAAAAACATTGTAAACATATGACAGTTGTGCAAAAGAAAGTCATTATTGTGCAGAAACAGGTATTTGATGTCCTAGAGAGGTCTTCATTGATGTGGACTCCAAGAAATGTAAAGATAAAGACACACTCCACTGTGTGTCTGCAGCTTTTGGACTTCTTGAAGTCCATGATCAGCTCTTTCATATTCTGAACATTAGGATGAAAATGTTGGAGGCTCACCATGATGTGCTGGTGCAGGATCTCGTCCCTGTAGACCGTCTTATTAGGGTGACCAGACGAGAATGGGTGAAATTTGGGACAGGGGAGTTGTGGGTGGGCGTGGCCTCCAGTACATCACATCCAGGGGCAATTCACAAAATGACTGCACACCCTTTTGTTGTCGTTAAACCTGCACAAATGATACATGTAAATGAGCCTCGTTGCAAATACAGTCCAATTTACAAAGACCAGGTCCACACTCAGAGTGAGATTATTAGCTGTGTAGATGTAGAAAACAGAACATTAATTACCGTCACAAATGGTGATGAGGTGCAACATAAGACTAAAGATCTCTCAGTTTGAATTGATAATAATCTGCTAGTGGTCCACATATACGTATCACATGTAAGCTTAGATAAGAGTCTTGTGGATGGAAAATGTGGCCTAACAAATGTAAATTTAACTGATCTAAACTGTCAGTCATCGATGTGACTGGAACTTCCTGGCACTGCCTAACAAGAAGAGACATTCTGAAGGAACAGTGTATTTCAAAATGAAAATATGAAGATAGTAAGATAGTGAATGTTAGCATCAGGAAAACTGATGAACTGACATTGTAGAATGTTTAAAATTTGGTTGTTAAGAAGTTTCTTTCTCTCTCTCTTCAAATCTTCAAGCTTTTGAGGTATTAAATGATATTGAATTGATTATGAATGATATCAAGGGCGAAATCTTGGGAGGGGGTCTCAAGTGGGTATGAGGTGGTAGGCTTATCTCGGACTTTCAGCTACTTAAAAATAAAAATGTCCTGACAGCTCTGATGGAGCTCAGGATTCATCCATAGGGCTGCTTTATTACAATTACAATTCCACCATATAAAGCTGGAATCTGTGTGTAACAGCTGAGCTGTGTAGATATAGAAAACAGAACATTAATTACCAGTTCCGCTAAGTTACCACTGTTGTGCCACATGCGTAAATGTGCACAGCCTCTTTCTCAGTTTGGAGATGCACTTACTGTTTCAGCTGCTGTGTGATGCTGCAGCCAGCTGTGACACACAGCCAGCTGTGGGCAACAAACAGAGCTTCAGTACTGATGTTTCTGCAAAATCCCAGATACATTCAGTGACACCTGAACAACATTACTGTAAGATTCAGACATTAATCTAATATGCTTCAGACCTGCCTGAGTCACGTTAATAGCTGTGGCCTATTCTGATGGTCATTTCAGTAGATTATGTTAGATGTAAAACACTGGAAAAGAAAGTAAAAGTTATGTAAAATAAGCAAAATACATGAGAGTTGGTTTGTGATCATGGAGAGCTCTGTGTGTGTGCACCTTTGCTAATTAAAGACACACAGGCTTTTGTACTCTATGCAGTTTTAATTAGCAACCAATGTTTGTACTGAAATGCTGAGAAAAGTCTGAAACACTGGAAACTACTCCACTCACTGAAACAGATGCAAAACAAGGGCGGATTGCAGTCAGTTACAGAACTTTATGGGTATGTTTGCGCTAGCATATCAATAGCACAATATTTTTTTGTGAATTGGACCTTGAGACAGGACAGATAGCGGTTGGAAATTATGTGCAAATCATGGTGCTATCAGCAGCTGCAATCCATTCCTTGTGAATTCGCACCTGATTGTGCCTGGTGTGAAAAGCCAAACATCCCAAGCTGGCAGTCACAGATCGAAGTCAGCTATCTGTGCAATTAACACCACGCTGGATATACAATGGCCTGCAAGAAAAAGTGTCCTTTTGTAGCTATTGGCCTATTTTCTTCAGAGTGTAGTGCAGGAATGCTGTTCCCTTTGTGAAGTGGGCTTGTTTACACAGCTCACATTCTGCCTTTCTATCAGTTAAGACATCTGAAACGAGGTCAGCATTATAGATCAGACAAACATGTGTAATGAAGACATTGCCTTGAAACTCCACTTTTAGTTGTTTGGGTTGTTTTGCTTTGGTTAAGAAAAAGACAGTTAACCAAACTGTGCACACACTCAGAAACACAGACAGACACACAGCATGCACACAAACACACATGCACACTTTCTTTGTGTACTGTGTATCCAAAGTTCAGGACAGTCTCCTATAAAGATGTGTCATTTGGAGAACTGAAGGTTAGATGGGCTAAAGCCACACCTCATCAGATGACTAACCCTAACATCACCAAAACATCCAATTGGTCTTACTGTATGTTCACACTGTGTCTTACTTTGCACTCAATCTGTAGAATTCGGCTACGCACCTAGGACATTTCATAAAATTTGACATTGTGTAGCAGTTTTTGCCACTTTGCACTTTCACACCTCTAATACTAGTACAATAACTCAGACTGCATTTGCCCTGCCAGTTAGGGTAACATATGTCCTCTGTCAACACATTAAATTACAGCATAAACAGGCATTAGCTCAAGGCTAGTCCTAACAGCTAAAAACTGACCTGTCAGATCAGGTCTTTTTGGTAGGGAGCGGGGGAAAAAAAGATTAATGTAAGAATCACAATTCTTTTTTTTTTTTTACGAGACTGTCCTCCCAAGAAAAATGATATAATTGGTTAGAATTCAAATCAGTGGCCCAAAAACAACATATAGTTACGTTTGAGGGACAGATGCCATCTAGCAGCTGTAATAAGTATGTCCCCTGACAGTTCTGCAGTTGAAATGAGGTCTATATAAGTTGACAAAATGTTCAGAGGAGGGGCCACAAATTCTAAAAATTGATTCTTTAATGAAGTTATGTTGATGGAACGAAAAAGTCAACTCTCAACCGCAAGATGACAGTGTGGCCCCCATACAGTTATCTCTATCAATTAAACATTGCATTCATAACATGGATTACAATCAATTCATTAGGGATACCATCTTTTCCCACCAATTCTTCCTTGTAGTCAAACCTGACGCCTACATTACCCACAACACAACACGACCGCCAAGAGTTTTTTCAGAGCTACAGGTGTCTTATGCTTGTAGCAGCTAATGTAGCCTGCAGCTGCTAGCCTCCAGCACAGATGAAGAACAGGCTATAGAGGTCTGGTAACCTCACTTCTTTCTATCTCCACAACCAGATTTTTAAAATTTCAAACTTGTAGTCTACAATCCCAACCGATCACTTGAGGTATCTTATCAGATTTCACACAGCTCCCTTTGGGTACTCAAATGGCTTTTTGTAAATGGAGGAGAGTGGAGCTCTGAACTCCTCCAGACCCCTCCCTCTCCTTTACTAATTATAGCTGTACCTTAATGAATCAGAGGTATAATGTCTCTGGGTAATGGTACTTTTTTTTTTTGCTCATCTTGAAACACTTGAATCTTGCATGAACATTTCTTCACCTCAGTTCATGTGGCCCGGAGTAAACAGATGTTCGTGCATTGACTTTTTTTTGCAATTCCTCTATAATTCACCTCACTGTTTAGTCTGAACCTTTAAAGTAGTGGTTCTAAACCCAGGAGTCCCCAAAGGTGTCCCAAGATAGATAATTTTCACCTCTGATTTTCAGAGCTCTGAACATGAAGTGACTTTCTTCATTGGTGCCACAAACCATAACGGTTGGGAACCACTCTTTAAATGATCTAGGATACTTGCAAAAGAGAGAGAGAGAGAGACTCTTGTCCCTCTATAGATATCAATTTAATATTTTATTTCAATTTCATTCAGAAGTAAACCAAACAAGCAAATGCAAATTGTATCTAAAGTTAATTCATTTTTCAATTTCAATGCAAGTCAAATACCACCTGCCAGTCTCGTCCATGAAGAGACACAAATGAAGCAGCTCCTTCATATCAATCTTGTACCGCCTCTTCCTTTCCTGTTCTTAATTTCTCGTTAATTGCTTGCAACTGTTCCAGCTGTTTTTCGATTTATGGTTTAATAACTGCAATGTCGGCCTCTTCAGCCTGTTTAGAACTCTTAATTTAGGGAGAGCATGCTTGGACATAGGCAGCGTAGGATGAGGAGTAGCTTGAGAGGAGAAATGTGGAAAAAAGGCTGCACCTGAGCTACAGGATGAGTACCCCCCCCCCCCCCCCACCCTCAACTGAGCTCCCAATTGCATTTTCATTCGGGGACCTCCTTGTAGATATTTGGATGAGCTCTGACTCCGGCAGCTGCTATAGATGAGCTCTGACATAGCCACCTGGTGCACCTGAGAGCTCAGACAATGTTTTCATCCATAGTCCCATATCTTATTAGACCACTGCATGGAGTAGACCAGGGCAACAGAGTGGTTTGTGAATAAAATGTTGTCTTTTCTTCTTCTTTCCTTTTTTTTTTTTTTAGTGACCTTCCACCAACCCTCTTCTGAGATCACTAGACTCTGTTTACAAGATATTTTCATGTATGGTTTTTTTTCCCCCTGTCTTCTCTTGAATTGCAGGAAAAACAAATTTCTCTTATTTCATTATCAGCTCAGTGTAATCAGGTAAGTTTGTCACTTTCAAGTTAAAATTGGTTAGGACTAATTATCACTGCCAGAACTTATAAACATAAGCTCAGTTGACTGAATGTCCAATGAATTGCTTACTCTGAAAGTTGAGAATTGTGTGTGGATACAGCACACAGATTTGCGTTAAAATTTTAATGTTTGTTGGCTTGAAATTTTCAATTCTCAACTTTTTCTTCTTTTCAGTGTGTATACTTAATTTTGTTATTTATTGCATAGATGTGGCAAGGCAAGAGTTCTGCACGGGTCCAATTTTGCAAACCCAACACCCACACCTGCCCCGCCCCGTTAATACAAGTCCCAGGACACAAACACAAAAGCAACACAATGACTGACTTTAGAGTGCTTCATTTTAACTTGTGCAATTTGTCGACAGCCTGAGACTAAACGGATGTCTGATCACATTACTTAAAAAATACAAAAAAACGCAACAGCAAATGTCACCGCTAACTGAGTCATGGCCTCTTTGTCCTCTCGCTTTGGTGCTTTTAGAGTTGTGTTCTTGGGAAAGTATCTGTTGAATGATGCAGCACCTGCGCTCCTGCAGCTATTGGGTGTGTTTCCTTAGCAACGACGTGCCTAGTTTGCGGCCATTGAAAGCTAATACTTCTTGGTAATTTTTACAAGCAACAAAGCCACCGGCGATGTTGTTCTCACAGTCTCTCATCACATCAAATTTCTCTCATACATCTGACTTGGCCTTCGACAATGTGTTTTCCACAGTTTTGTATTCACTACTGGCTATGTATGTGTTTAGTTTGATCTGCCTGCTGGCCACCAATACCCGTGAATTAATTATTAAAAATGATGTTTTACCCATTATAAGTTTAGCGGTTCATTGGAATGGTATAGAGGGGTGCTGATAATTGTACTAGATAGATAAAACAAAACAAAAGGCTGCTTTTGTTACTCATAGTGTGTTCTCTCTCTCTCTCTCTCTCTATCTCTCTCTCTCTCTATCTGTGCATGTGGGTGTATGTGTGAGAAAGAATACAGTTCAGGATTTGCGTGACTGTCCACCTTCAATATCGTAAATTTGTCAGCAGAAGCATAACTGTCAACAAGTGTGTGTGTGTGTGTGTGTGTGTGTGTGTGTGTGTGTGTGTGTGTGTGTCACCCCACCACCACCACCACTAGCTGGGAATGGACAGCAGATGAGGAAGAGTCATCAATATCAGTCACTAGCTATTGATTAGCTCATTGATGAGGATGGGCATTGTGTATGTGTGTGTTTGGGTGGCGGCGGGAAGAGAAAGGAGGGGGAGGGCTGTTTATTCAGGGTCACAGGCCAACCTAGTTGTCTGTGGCCGGGGCCTTTCATGGGAACAAGCGGCTGATGTCGATACTTGGGGGACTTTGTCCGTGTAGTAGCTGTCAGTCAGAATTAAGCCTCCAGTCTGGGCTCGGTGCCAGGAGGCTGCTCTGTTAGTAGGCCAGGTCAGTCTGAGAGGATCTGTTTGTACTCTATGTCTGATTTTAAATATGATGCCAAGAGCTGCCAAGTTACATTTATTCAAATACATATTGATTCATAGTAAAAAAATATATATATTTTGTCATATTTGCTCACATAAGCACTGTTTTTGGGATTTGTCCAAACCAAACACGACATCTGAGCAGCTGACAATTTATGTGTCTGAGCACGAGCGGGACAGGAGTGAAAGAACATGAGGCTGGTGAGTGTGTACACTATCAATCTCTGCTGGCGCTGTACACGTGCTGCTCTTCTGAGTTAGGGCTTAAACGCTGAAAATGCTGTCTCAACCTCTCTTTGCAGAAGAAGAATGAGGTTAAACGCTTGTGGGCATAACTGCTATATGTACAAGTTTGTCAGGAAGAAAATAGAGGTACATGAAAGCAGATAAGCAGCAGGACAGCAAAAAAAAAAGAAACTAAAATGAGTTCATTACACAGTAGGAACGTTGGCAGACAGGCAGGTGTTCTCCTGTCCTGGGTGTGTTGATCGTGATGTGGAGGTGTTATAAATATTTCACCTACAACATACAGCTTTGACTCGTGTGGTAGCACCTGTGACTACTGCATACAACTGTTCCACAAAATATGGAGAGCAAGATATCTAGACATGCTGCACAGACTGACAGTCCTGTCACATTATAATGAGATAAATGAATAAAACAGATATTCAGAAAATATTACAGTGACATAAGAAATTACATGCAAGAATCTAAGTGTACTGTAAATGACGAAACCATGTGCCACATATGTCCCTGTAGGAATATTATCCAGTGCCTGAAATAATAAATTAAGCAAAGTTCTTCAGCTTTTTCCCCCTCATCTCCTGCTGCCTTCATAGAATATATTTGGCATAATCAAAAAATGTCACGTTAAGGCTTTTATGTGTCTGGAACTGGAATGGATTTCAAATGCTGATTCTGAAATAAGCTACTAAGTGAAATGAGATAGTGTGGTGGATTTGTGTTGGTCCTCAGATTTGTGTCAGAAGTAGAGGTGTTCAGAACATGTATGAACACATTTTTATTCAAAGTAAACTGGCTGTATTGAATCAACATTGTCACTGACTGAATCAGTAGCTGATTCACAGTATATTACACCCTTGTTAAATCTTATTAAAAGACTGCAAAAGCCACAAAAACAACTACAATGTGATAGCTGAGTATCATAAATAACAGGCTGCTGTGTACAGTGTTTGTATAGGCAAGTGTAGACAGCTTGGATGAATAGACTGAATATACAACTGAACTAAAGGCAGTCAGAATCAGAGTTGGTTGTTGGTCCATGCAAACTATAGTAATGTGTTCACTTACTGAGGTACATAGTGCATTTGAACAATGTCGCAGTGGCTTAGCTTAAGACTGACGTGGACGGACTGCACAGTCAGCGACTGCAAACTGAAAAAAGTGATTTGATTTGAATAAGTGATTCATGGTTCACCACCTCTAGTCAGAAGCTTGAGTAAATATTAGTTTGTCTGGAGGCTGACAGATCTCAGTGGTGAACTGAAATTTTACAAATAAAATGTAAAACTGTGACAAGCTTCATGATATCAATAATTGAGATGGCTGGTAGATGGACACATAGCTCATTATTTTTCAATTAGGTCCAATGTTTCAGTCTCATTACTGCTGGATTGCTACCAGCACATTCCACCACACCATACCACTGTGAAACTAGAGGCCTAACAGCTGCACTTAGACACTTTGATTAGATTTGAACCAACTGCTAACCAACTGCATGCCAACATGCTTACAGTAATATTACAGTTTAGCAGGTTTAATGTTCACCATCTTAATTCTTTTAATCCTTTATTTAAACAGGTAGTCTCTTTGAGATCAAAATCTCTTTTTCAAACTGTGTAGAGGACAGCTAAGTGTGTTAGCATGCTAACATGTGCTAATAGCACTGAACAGCGTAGGGGAGAATGGGGTAAATAGAGCCAGTGGGTAAAATGAGCCACCCCTTTTATCTAGATAACCATAAACAAAGGTAATCATGAGATCACAAATTTCAAAAGTTCACATTACTCAATCCATCTTAGACTCAAGTACATTGAACAACAGAGCCAAAAAGAAAAGATTTTTGTCATGCCAACTGAATTCATCATGTTATTGAAGTTAGTCAGTCTTGTATCTTAATTACAAAAGATACATTTTGGACATTATGACATGTTAATTTAAGTCTGTGTAAACTACAAAACAAGGTCATAAACTTAGTATAACTGTGGATCTGAGCCACTGTGTGAAACAGTTTTGTCAAAAGGGAGGCTGTGGGGTAAAACATGCCATGTCATGTTGGGGCCAATGGACTAATTTCACCCCCAAATGATTTTCTGATATTCTAGAGACTAGAGACACTGTTCATGTTCATGTTTGATCCCTGTTAAAAGTGATACAGTGTTGATGAATAAATATTTAATTGTTGACTAATGTTAAGTTTAAGCCACACATAAACATACTGTACAAATAGACAGGTGACAAATTAAAGGAAAAACCAACATAAAGTGTTTTAGTAAGGTGTTGGGCCACCATGTGTCGATTTTATCATCGATTCTAAAAATCTCTGATCTCTTCTGGAGGGATGAACAACATTCTTCAAAAATATATTTCCTCATTTGGTGTTTTGATGATGGTGGTGATTTAGTCAGTCCAAAATCTCCCATAGGTGTTCAATTGGGTTTGAGATCTGGTGACTGTGAAGGCCATAGCATATGATTCACATCATTTTCATACAAATGAAACTATTCAGTGACCCCTCCTGCCCTATGGATGGGGGCATTGTCATCCTGGAAGAGACCACTCCCATCAGGATAAAAATGTTTCATCATAGGATAAAGCTGATCACTCAGAATAGCTTTGTATTGATTAGCAGTGACCCTTCTCTCTAAGGGGACAAGTGGACCCAAACCATGACAACAAAACGCCCCCCAAAGCACAGCAGAGTCACCAGATCCCCTCAATGTAGGGGTCAAGCATTCAGACTAGTTTTTTTTTTCCAGTCACTCATCTGTATACACAAAAACACATTCACACACATTCTTTCTGTAGCTTAAAAACAAAGTTTCACAGTTGAATCTTTACTGAAAATGTTGAGGTAACATGTTGAACAACAGGACAAAAAATATGTTTTTTTTAATTTGTTTGATTTTGTGTAATTTTTATACCAGTGTTTAATGGTACCACTGTTTACCCGTAGAGTGCTCGATTTACCCCATCCCCATGCTCATTTTACCTTGGGGTAAGTTGTTCCATAAGATAAACTTTTTTGGATGGCTCATTGTCTAAAACCATAATAATTACATAACTTGTTTTAATTTCCATGGGTACACACCCAATGTAAAAAGTGGCTTATGTTACCCCGTTCTCCCCTACAGCTGAGATTGACATGGATGTCATTAGTTTTGCAGATAATTGGTCATTAAACAAAGGTTTTGACAAACTAAAATTTTGTTTGAAAAGTTAAGGGATCACCAAATTCAGTGGGCTGCGTCGTCTGAGGCCCATCAATATGTATACACAATTTAATGGTACTTCTCCGATATTTCAGTCTGAACTAAAGACCAACAATTATCCCCATCCCTAGACTCACCGCTCAAAACAACTTCATCCTTGATTTTTCAGAAAATCGCAGTACAGGCTACTGTCTAACCCTATGTTGCCTTTTCTCTCAGGCTACCAAAAACTCAGTCTGAGGGAAAGTGCTGATTTATTAGCTTCAGCCTTCGGGCCCATAAAGCCCAGTGAAAGCATGTCGAGGTCAGGTGTCTCACTTGTAAACTTGAGGGCTTTTGATTTTGTTGATCCAAGCACAAGTTGTAATATTAGAGCTGCACGATCCTAGAGTTCTCCGGCATGTTTCTCAAGACAAGCAATTACTGTACGCACACACAAACAACTTGCTGGCTTTCCAGACTCCCTGTTGACCCCTCAAGACTTTATGTACCTCTCTTTCGCCGCATACACACACACACACACACACACACACACACACACACACACACAGACACACTAACAAATGCACCTGTTTGCTGTGGTCCTGCTCTGCGTGTCACTGACCTTGATGCTTTAAATCCCTCAACTGTCCCATTTGAACAGGCTAAGCTACTTGTTTTTCATTTACAGAGGCTCCACTGGGACTGCAGCACCCAGTGGACTGTCAGTGGATGTAATGTGGCACAATCCGACTTGGCCTCAGCAGGTCTGTGTGAAAGGGTTTCTAGGTCATGTTCATAATCAATTTTTCAATGAATGTGGAGCTCGAGGTTGTTGGTTCATGTGACATCACTGAATACATACGTGCATGACCTTATATGTCCTCTCAGAATACCACCCTCTGTAGTCTTTATGAAAGTTAAGTTGTTACTAATGGCTGTATCAATGGTTAAAAATATTTTTTACAGACATTGTGAAATAGGCACAAAAAGAATTTTTCCCATAAGCAGTTATTGTAAAAGAAGAATCTGTAAAACTATGTGTATGTTTTTGCTGAGCATCACAAACCTCCCAAAATGACTTTTTATTATCAGATTTTTAGTCCATTCAGTCCAATGACATTTGCAAAGAGTGGAGCTGTATGATTGAATTATTTTATCTCATTAATTTGTGCAGGTAGCCAACAAATAGTCAGCCAGCTGGCCAGGTGAAATGTTGGACACATATTCTCAACTGGCTCAGCTAGAGAAAGACTCCAGTCCCCACACTCTTTCATTCCAATGAATAACTTGTATAGGAATGAATGGGGCAGCATCTTTGAACCTGGTATCCATTCCTCCTCATAGTAATGCTGGGCACAGTGCCTGTGCACAACCATGTTTGGTAAAATTGTGCTGTACAGTGACCAACACCTGTGATCACTGACTGTGTCTAATAACTCAGACTATGGTGTGCAGAAGGATAAACTGTCTATGTAAGACATAGTTCCAGTTTATACAAAGTCTATGGATGAAACAAGTTAATTGGTGAGTCTTAGAGGTGTTGGTAGCTGTATTTTTGAACTTTGGACTCAGCCAGGCTAGCTGCTTCCCTGTGCTTCTAGTCTTTATGCTAAACTAACCACCTGCTTAAATCAGCACAGCGGTGTATTCAAGTGAGGTAACAGCTCATGTTTTACTCACATATAACTGCAACCAAAATACTGTTGATCATGTGCTCTTGATCTCTTTTTAAAATTACAACTACAAACGTAGGTTAAGTATGCAACCATGGCACTATGAACTCTGGATGATCACCAAAGATGGTGTAATTCAAGAAGAATGAAATTTCTTACACCACTGAGAGTATACATTATTTATTTATTCATTTATTTATTTTGTTTCTTGTTTTTGGTCCCATAGTCAGTATTATTTAATTTTCCCCAGATAAAGAGACATAAATAGCTGTTGCAAAAAAAGCTATGGACTGGATCAGAATCTGTCAGTAGTATAATAAAGTTTTATTGTAAGTTATTCTTTTATGACTTAACTGTTAACGATTCACCATTCTGACAACCGAACAGTTGTTCTTATTAAAACATTAGTTATTGATTATTACCATTAATAAAGCAATTAGTTAAAAATTAAATTTCAATATTAGAAAGTGATAGCTATATTATTTAACCCTCTGTGGCCTGACACCTTTCCTCTATGTTGTGAGATTTATTAAGAGGAACAAACTGAAGTGTCATGGGATCACCATGGACAAAACATGTCTTTTGTTCACATATTGTGGGTTGTGTGTGTTTAAACAAGTGATCCCTGAGAATATCGTGTCGCAACACACACACACGCATGTGTGTACACACACACACACACACAGTAGATGTCAGTCCCATTGCAGCTGTTGGAGCTCTCCTGCTCTCCTTTGCCAATAGTCAGCGTCACAGAGCGATGGCGGTTTTTGAATTAAGCCAATGGCTTGGGGCATTTCGTTAACTTATTATGGAAAACAGAGGCCCTCACCAACGCCCTTTCTCTCTCTCTCTCTCTCACACACACACACACACACACACATACAAGCATACTCCAAAACACACCCTCCTGTCTTTTGATAAGGCTTGTACCCTTGTCAACAAGCACACATTTTAATTAGTGTTGATTGTTGTTGGCATGTTCAATAGTTATTAATTAGAGCGGGGAGGGGCCCCAGTCTTGATTGCACGCCTGAAGCTGTGACGCATTGTGTTGTCTCACACACTAAAACAACAGAGGTGCTGTGAAAAATCAAAGACTGGTGGGAGGGGTGGGGGTTGTAAACTCTTTAGATAACATCTCCTTGACTAAGGAAATATTAACAGCTAAATGTGGACAGTATGTGTTATTAATAATATTTTTTCAGCCAGTGCAAAATTACATTTTCCAATAATGGCCTATAATATTTAGCACATGAAGCACAGTTTTGGATTAATACTGATACTGACATTATTACAAAAAAGGAACCTGAGGATATAAAAATAATTATTATTGACATTTGAGATTTATCTCAGATTTGAATTTCTGAATAAAGTCAGAACATTGTGGGAAAAAGTTTTGAGAATTCAAATTATGGTAATTAGAGCTATAGCCAACCCATTCTCACATCAAAATGTGTAATAGCTATGTTGGTCCACAGCGAAAAACATATTAGTTTCACAATAATGGATCTAAAATTGTGAGTTACCTATGTTTCTTTTGGCCTGTTATTTTCTAATGGCCTGCATCCACATCATGTGACTGTCAAGTTTCTGTCTGCTCAAACAAATGGCTGCCTTTCTTTTTATTCTTGGTGGAAAATGCTATATTATAGCATAGTTTCAGCATTAGAATGTTTTGATAACATTTCTAGTGAGAAATGTGCATTTAGAGAAATGTGCTCACTGAAACCACGTAGTTGCATGTTATTTGAATCATTGTCTTTGGGTTGTGTAACTATCTGAGCTATTATGTTATTTGTGTTATTTTATTTAACTAATGATATTCTTTGCCACAACAGGTCTCCAACTCAAGTCTCCCAAATCATAGACAACTGTGCTGACTACTGAATTAAAGCCAAATGTATTTCTGGTGTGCAGACAGACTTATTTGTACTTACTGTACTTATTTCTACACCCATAAGACAGAGACAGCACAGTTTAATGTGTAGAGAAGAACTTCAGAGACAATTTCTGCTTTGCACTAACTTTGTGGTGAGAAGAAGGCCAACAACAGGTTATGGAAAGTCCCTTGGGAGTACTTTGCATCTGTCAGTAGCTCAGTTTTATTTCTGGGGAACACCCTCAACTCCAGGAGTGATGTCCAAATTAGGAAATGTGCGTCATGTAGCAGGTGGATATGACTCCCCTTGTTGAGACTTGCTGATAGATTTAGCAGCAGAACAGAAGAGAGAGACTGATATAGTGATGTAATCAACCTGCGTGCTGGTGTTTGACATATATTTTTTTAAATACATGTATGAAATAAATGTTTTTTAAACACATGTATGAAATAAATGTTAACCCCTACCTCTGACCTCAAGACATGTCAGGAAAGACATGGAACAGAACTGAAAACCCAGCCTTTTCCCACCAGTCATGAAGAGAAAATGGACAGTTAAGGGAATTAATGATTTAGTTTTTCTTTTCAGATATAGACTACACCAATCCGGATCTTTCCTGCTCTAAAGTCATACATTTTGGGAAGCCTACATTTCTCTCTGATTGTTTCCCTCTCACTTCTCTCAGTGTTTTCTCACTGGTTTTCATGATGTGTTGATGACTTTGGCATTGACAACAGAAATGAATGACTATCCAATTTGCAAGTGTGCCATTTTCAGATAGTTGAAAAGAATAAAATTATCTCCCTTTTATTTGAAGGTCAGTTTTCTCCTCATACAAATAAATTAATTAGCAATTGAGGTGTTCTTTCAAAAGAACGCCAAGGATCCTATTTCTTCCAAAGCACGCCTCCTAGACCATAAAAGTTTGTCTGGCTTGGCTTTTTTTTTTTTCTTTTTTTGTTTGCTTGCTGACTGCTGCTGCAGTTTCTTCTGTGTTTTTAATTTTTCTCTTGGCCTTGCCAGCCGTATTGCATATCAGGTTTTTTTTCTCTTTCTTCTCTGAGAGCTCAAGAAAACTGTGACTACTGTTTTGGGTTGTCTGCTGTCGGCGGGCTTCATTCCATTTCAAATTGCCGCCGAATGGCCGTAAACCGAATCCTGTCTTTGTCTCCATAGCAACAGTGGGTAAGGATCATGGGTACTAACATGGTCATATAAAGGGGATAATGAAGAAGGGGTTATCAAACTGGAATTTACCTGTCACATCCCTCATTTAATCCCTGCACTTGTCACTTTCATATATTTCACTATACACTGTAAATATAATTTGTAATTATACTTTTTATAGAAAGTGTTTATTTGTCATGTTCAGCTAAGATATGCCTACACTAAGCTTTACATTAAGTTACCTGTGGCACCGTCTGTTTCACTGGCTTCCACAGGGATTCTCTCATTAGGACTGAAAACATAGATCGTGCATAGTTATCATGAAACAGAGGTTAAAAGTAGGCCAAGTCAAACAGTTTTACCTTTATGGATTTTTGTCACTATTTTCACAAAAACAGAAAAACAATGATAAATAATGAAAATAAAATATATACCCTATTGAACTTTCAAAGTACCCTGTGAAGTTATGCTTGGACATGTTCATGAAATGTGAAAAATAAAACTTTGTCATAGGACTCACCCAAATAAATCATTGGAAAGGTCTCAACCCGGAGAGTAAAATCATGTCATTCTGAAGATAATAAATGGCTCCTGCTTTCAAATACTGACGTCTGAACTTTTAACCCAGTGCATGTTTAAAGGCTTATCATTCAGCAACAGGAAGGACTACAGACATAGAACCAGCTTGACTCAGCTGTTATGTGGGTATGGTTACTGTCAGGCACCAGCTGGGGGTGCTGTCTAATCTCCCTACTAAAGGAAAGAAATCTTTGTCTGTATGTATGTGTGTCCTTTGCATATCTTGACAACCGTTCATCTGATCAACTTCACACATGGTAGGTGTATTGTTGAGGACCCAAGGAAGTGCAGTGTCGAGTGTGAAGTTGTTTGGCTGAGCAGTTCCTGAGAATAAAAGGATAAAAGTAATGACAGACTAGTTTTGTTTGAGCAGACAGAAACTTGACAGTCACGCAAGCCAATAGAAAAGAATAGGTAAAAAAAAAAAGGCATTTTACAATTTTAGTGCCATTATCCCTTTCATGAATGAATTATGATAAACTCAGTCAGGATTTTTTCCTAAGTATTTTTACTCCTCTTAAGGAATGAAAAGAAATATTTGAACTTCATTTTTTTTAAATATGCATTTTTCAAGGAGTTTTTCACACGTCCACTCAGGTGGACAGCATGCATTTGAGGTTTCAACTGAAGTACTACGTATTTCACAAACCGATTAATAAAATTACATATTATTTGAAAACCAGACATTCTTTAAAGGTGCCAGGCATTTGCTCAGCACCCTCAGTATACTTATCCTCCTCAGCATCCTCAGGATCCTCAGCATCCTCAGCTCCCTCAATATCCTAATGGAGCAAATATGTTCCTTTGGGACCCATGTGGGGCCACTGCAGGAATAATATGAGCCCACTGTGGGCCCTGTTACAGATGTGAAATTCGGGGTACGTTTGGCCCCCAAACTGTGGCGCAGAGGTGGTGCCCCAGTGGGACAGCCCATACCCAGCCCAAAGTGTGGGCTGTCCCACTGGGAGTTATTGTGGGCCCACAGTGTGCCCATAGGACGCCCCTAAGTGAGGCACCACCTGGGCCCCACAGTTTGGGACCCACACATTCTCCACATTTCACATCAGTAACGGGGCCCATGCATATATAAGAAAACAGCTTTGAATAGCTGTCCACTGTAGTGACCACTATGCATGAAAGGGTTATTGTGAAACTAGTACATTTTGCGCTGTGGACCAATGTAGCTATTACACATTACACACACACATTACACACACACAAACCCACAATCAGTGATGAAGTGTTGCATGTAAACAGGCTTCCACAGGGAAGGCTCCTTTTTTGCTGCATGTTGCTGTGGCTTTTTGTTGTGGATGTTTAAATTAAGTTCATCATTGCGGGTACTAATGTGCAATTGAAACCACAACCTCATTACCCATGGAAAGCTAGCAATCCAAAGAAGTTATTACTCTTGTTTTGTTGAATTTAATACTTTTTACTTTGCTTTCCAGCTGCGATGTGGCCATTGGATCTGATTGCAGCCAATGCTTGTGATTCCACCAGACGTACTGCAGCATGTTTCAGAAGCGTCCCAAAAGCAGCTCTCTGTTCCGCTCTGCTAAACATACATGCCTAGTCTATTTTTGACAGAAGTCAAAATATAACACCCTGTGCAGACTCTTGATGGTATATCACATCACTACATTAATATGAAGTTGTAACCACCGGCACCAAGCAAGAATTGGAAACTGGTCGGAGGATTCTTACCATGGACAAAATTTTTATATGGCAAGGAGCCCAGTGTTCGTAATTGTATTTGTTGAGGCACAGAAATTATTTGTATTTGTATTCAAATAAAAGAGTAAATAGGTGTAACAATCTGGTGTTTGTTTTTATTACATTTATAATTTTAGGATATTAAAGAGTTAAAATATGTGTTCTTCAATAAACTATCTTGCAAAGTAGGATTCCCACACAGGGTCTCAAACCCCAACCTCCCAGACCACAGACAACTGTGCTGACCACTCAGCCAAGGGTCATCTCTACCAGACACACAGACCTGCAGCTATTTATACATCCATGACACAGAGACACACAATGGAGCAGTGGAGAAAGGCGGAGACAGCGATGTAACCTTACTATGGCTCCACTCCTAGTCGAGTCCGAGTCTGTTATGCTAGATCCACCTACTCTCTTTGGTGGATGATACAACCACTAGCTGATGGAAAGTGTGTAACTAACTCTGCAGCTTGCGATTTGAATGCATGGCGGGAAAGTTTCCACTGATACCCAGTTTGTAATAATCACAATACTACAAGTGCAAGGGCTTTCATCAGCAGGCCATAGGCTCAGTCACCATTGTGTTACCATCTTTAAGATTATAACTTCAGATCAAAATTCAAAATTTTTCCTTTTCAAGAATTTATGTAGGCTTAAAATAGTTATGGCTATAATAAATAATAATAATAATGCATTCAATTTTTTCCACACTATAGTGCTACAGTATTAACACAACATAAAGAAAGTAGTAATGAGAGTTAAGATGAAAAAGCCTTCCTGAATAGAAAGGTGTTCAGGCTGGACTAGGGTCCGTGCGGACTCACATGGTTATACGCACCATACTGTATAAAGTCATGAAGTCTATACATACTGTATAAAATATGTGGATTGTTACACATATACTCACTACATATTACAACATATAACATGGCTGGCCCTGCACACAGTAACGCCATTCAGGATTTCAGATAATCTGGAAGCGCTGTTGATGCACTCTGTTATCATAAGTAGACTTAATATTTAAGTCATCTGCAGCACCAGCCATATTCTCCAGTTTGTTAAATTTAATTGGGTTCATATCTGAGACAGACTTCCAATATTTCAACGCAATGATTCCCTCCTCAGTTTAACAAATTTATTGCCAGCTTTGTTAAACTACTATACCCAAGGTCAAGAATGAATGTTCACACTCAAAGTGCAACTTGCTAAGTTGCACTTAGAAAAATGATTTTGGAAAAACATCATCCTAAACGGTGCAGACTCTACCCAATATTATTCAACCACTAAGGTACATTTGGGGAAAAAAAACTACATCAAACCACATCCACACTTGTTTGGAAGACACATCTTTTTTTAAATTTATTTTGCTTTACTTTTTTTTGTTTTTACTTTTATTTTGCTAACTTTATCTGTCTGCTGTTTGGTGCTGAGTGGGTAGTGTACAATGGGAAAACAGCTGCCTGCTGCTGCTGGAAATGAGGTTGAGACTGAACCAAACAGTAACAGTTGTTGGCTGTAAAACCAAATCAACAAGCTTAAAGACACTAAAATGCTCCGTAGAGCTGAGGGGAACTGCAAAGTCAGATGATAATTCAGATGTGTAATAATAACTTCATCATTTGGAGTGACCCCTTTCGCATTACATACAGGAATAAGTTCTGACTAACTATCTTACTCTGACCATGTTTATTGTGTATAATGTTTCTGGCGCTTTGCTTGGTCTTTGGAAGCAGTGATGGCTTCATTTGATGGTATTACTGTTTTCCATGTCTTAAAGTCAATGAACGGATTGGAAAAAAAACAATCTAAGAAAAAGCTAAAACAAAAAAACGGCATGTGGAGATGGCCTCAGCATCAAGACTCTCTCTGTGGAACCAGCCTGCATCCTCCTCTGCAGTCTATAGCTGTCCTCCAGAGCTGCACTCGTATTGACCTCCCTCCCCTGCTCCAGGGCTGACACTTCATCAGGAGGCCTTGTGACAGAGCAGGAGTGACGAGGACCATCCTCCCCCCTCCGCCTCTTCCTCTCCGTCCTGCTCTTGATGTGCCTTTTGTTTGGTGCCTAATGACAGCTGTGATGGAACCGTCATGCTCTGTGATCACACCGGCCCGCAGCCAGGCCTTCTTTCTCCTGCCACCGCTCCACTCATTCTCCATCTCTATCCACTCCCTGCACCACAGCTCTGCGGGTCAAACAAAGCCTCACATTCTCACCTTATCACCTCCCTGATCTAAGGTAGCGCCACATCAAATTTCATTTTAGAGGAGATCCTGGTTTGTTTTGTAAAATATGCACGCGTGTGTATATATGTTTATGTATATGCTGCCATAAGCTGCAGACAGGGAAGCCCAGTGGCTAAAAATATCATTTTCCCTGGCCCAGGAATTGTCTGGAGGGTTCATTGGAAACTTGTGCAGCTGGGTGCGTTTCCTGCTGTTCGCCTGAACACATACCCTCATTCGGAGATGGTGAGCAGCTCTGCCTATTAAAATGTAAATTCCCTCTCGGTGCAGTGGCGGTAGCAGCAGTGGCGGCGGCAGGCGAGCCCAGACTGGGATGCAGCGGGGAAGGAAGGGGAAGCTGGTGGGGGTGAGAGGTGTACGCGCTATAGGCAGGATCTGTCTTTCACCATGCACCATGCCACATGCTCCCAGATAGGCAGCATGTGGCTGTATAATATGCTTTGCTGGCCGGGCCCTTCAGCGGATTTCAAAGCCTAGGCTGGAAACAAAAGGTGACTGGGCCATTCCTCTGCTCTGATGCAAGCTCTCTGTAATAGACTGTATTTCACTGACTTTATGCAGTCGCTTTGCTCACATGCTTGTGTCTTTTTGTATTCATTCTTTTCTTTCATTTTGAATGTGGAGTTCAGTATTTAGCATTCAGTATTCAAGATGTTGTTTTAATAATGTTATTTTGTAACTTAATATCATCCAAAAATCTATTTCTTTGAGCATATTATTTATAGGTTACTAGTTGCTTATAACTTTGTTGTCTAGTTTTGGACCTTGTGTTAAAAGTCCTGTCAATAAATATAAGAGTGATGACACTTTCCATTCAGGTCTTTGAATTTTGTTGGTGGGACTGCCACTTATTTATATTTGGATCATGTACTTTTCATTTAATGGCACTGACTGTGTTTGGATATCACATACTGATTGATTATGGCTTTTATTGAACATGCTGAGCACATGCTTTGAGATGATGCTTATCCTGTAACAGGATAAGCATCATCTCATTTTCATGAGGGCTCTCATGTCAATAAACTTCACCATGCCAAATAATGAACATCAAAATCATGATGGCACTAATTCACGAGTGAAAAAAGGATAGTTCTGAATAATCTAAACCTGTTCTTTAGTTATTTAGTTGTGACAAATCATCACTAATACCGCATCAGAAAGAATGTCAAATGTTACGTATATGGAAACTGTTGCAATGCTCCGAATGGTTCTCAAGTTTTGGAAGGATGTTGAGCAACTCTTTTTCAATGACAGGTCATGTTCATTAACAAAAATCTGATCTGTATGAAACAATAAGAGTAAAATGTTTGTGTGATACCGACTTAGCAAACCTGCGATGATTATAGGCAACACACAACTGTTATAAAGTGCAAATGATATTTCCATTAAACAAGTTCCCAGGATGTATGTCAGACTGTGTAAATGTATGAACTTGGACTACGTAGCTTATGTATAACTGTGTATATGCTGCATACATAAATACACTATGTTTTCCCTTCTTTTTTATTTCATCTTGTTTCTATAGATCCTTTGTCTTTATCATATGTCTTGATGTTGTGTTTTTTTGTACCGTATCTGTGTGAGTCACTGTCAATGTATCTGTTACTTTCATAAATAACAAAAATAAACATTTTCAAAATAAGCCCATCGTAGCTCAGTGTGCAACAGTCATGATTACTGCTGGCCAGTGCTCACAAAATTAACAAAAATATCCAATCTAATTGCTTAGCAGGACATAGTATTAAGTAAACATCTGTAGCCCGGTTCCCGCTTTCTTTTGATGAATTCTCAGCTGGACTACATCCCTTGGCTTAGCTTGGATGACCAAAATGATAAGTACATTTTGATAAATGATGACTACGAACTGTAAAGTGCCTGCCCATTGTTACAGCTGGCAATCCTCGCTGAGTTCTCAGTGTGCGACACTAGATGGAGCTGCGATCATACTGTAGGCGGCTCGCACACTGACTGACATGGTGCAGTGACCACTTTCACAACCTCCATCTCCTTGTCCTCTGCATGCTGAACACTAGAAATACAGCTGGCTGCTCCTACTGTCAGGGGTCTGTACATAATGACTTTGCTCCTTGTATTTGACTCTTCTTGTGTATGTGTCATCGGGAAAACAAATGGGGAAAAAAATGAAGGAAAGAAAAAACACCGGGATGACACATTTTTAATTGTCCAACTTTCAACATGCCCATCTTTACCATCTTTTCTGTAGCGTCTCTACTTCCTGTGTGCGCTTCAGAGACTTTAACTCCGGAGGCCCCAGAGGCTTCAGAGGGCTCAGAGGGCACTGCGTCTGGTGGCAGAAGCTCATTATTCCCTGAAACAGAACGACTGTGGTGGAATTCACCTGATGCTGTCCATTGTGTGACAATAAGCAGCATTGATTTGGCAGTTACAGGCTGATTTATGTGGGAGCAAATGGCAGTCTAATGTCTACCTCTCCCTGACAGAGCCTGTGTCCTTTCTCTGCCTTTGGAGGCGATCAAACATGATGTTTTTGTGAAGAACCCAGGCTTTCTTTCTCAGTCACAAGCTGTAGTGGTGATGGTGTGACTTTAAATACTTCAACTTGCTGATAGGATAAGGTATATATGGCTCTCTTTTATGTTTTTCATATAGTCCATGGAAAGACAAAAACCAACTACTGACTAACAAGTGTTACCTGTGTAGCCTAAGCTTGACATAAGCCAAGTTTCCATCCAAATGTTGCACATTTTAACCCAACTTCCAAACAATCAATGCTTGTTTCCATTCACTACTGCCAGCAGTAAACCAACAAATGGTGGAAAACATGATGGAAAATAATTTCTGTTTTTTTGTACGTCATCATTTATTCATCAGGTTTGTCTCCATTTTATTTATTTGAACTTATCTACCTCAGCCAATCATATTAACTTTTTTTTAACTTAGAAAAAAAAAATGTGCATAAGAACAGGCAGATAGAAACAGACTTATTGCTTATACAGCATCCTGGTAAATAGTCTGAAAGTCCCCTATTTACTCCTCTTTCAATGACATTGGCCAAATCTCTGACTGTTTATTGAAATGACTGATCCTTTTTTGTGTATGGATTTGTAGAACATGCATTACTATAAAAATCACTGTACATGTGAAAATAAATCAAGCTGGAAAAAAAAAACCCTAGACATACAGAGAATGACTGTAGCTGGTAGAGTGGGTCCTTGGTGGTTCAATCTTCCTTGAATAAGACGCTAAGTCCCAAATTGCTCCTCCTCAGTTTATTCTATAGACATGAAAATCTCCATCAATAATTTTCCTTATGAAAGACTTTTTTTTTCTCACATGTGAGTATTTATTCTACATACAAAAAGACAATTCACAGCTGAAAATATACATTTCAGTTGAAAAACTCCAGCATGTTTAAATCCAAAACACAACACGTTTACCCAGATTTAAGATACTTATGGACTTAAGAATTTGCTTTATTTAAGATGATATATTTTGAGTTGTTTATTATTTTCTAATAGTGCATAAAGACGAAAATATAGCTTTGTGATTGCACCCTGCACTTGCCCTGACAGACTATAGCTTGCCTTCAGTATCTGACCCTGTATTGAATCACAAGTTTGTTTAAAGTCTCCGTAATGGAGTAAGATCTGTGGAGGCAATTACTTTCTCAATACTGATTAGCCTACACTGTGTCTTATAAAACTCCTGCTTAAACCTGCAGGAACCTGCAACAACGCGCATGTGAGCTGGTTTGTCCTGTTGATGGCACGTTGTTCCTGACTGGTATAATTGAAAAATAAAAATAGATCAAAGTTTGGAGCAAAGATTAATGGAACATAATGAAAAAAAAAAAAAACAATGAAATAGAAACAGATGAACTGAAATGAAATTAAAAAATGTCCCTGTTTTATTTTCCTGAAATGGGGAAAGAATTGTCATTAATGTTAAGGCAGTATGTCTGTTAGTGTGTTCATAAATAAACTATGACAATGTCATTTGAAAATGAAGGGGGTGAAATTCATTTCAAAATACAGGAAAAAAGAATACAAAATAAATGAGACAGTTGATCTATCATTCATATCATGCCAAGTTGCTCATGCATCCAATCAATTAGACCTCATACGTAAATGATAAAATGGTATGCTTGCATTGACTTCCTAAACCAACTATATAATCTGCACTGCCTGGTTAAGGATGGGTTCAATGTACACATAAATGACTTGATTAAGGTTAGAAAAGATCATAGTCGTCGTTAAAAGAAAAACAGCACTGACTGCGATGAGGATGCAAACGGCAGTATCAAACTCGGATACTTTGTACCAAACCATCCACCCTGACAAGATGTGTTCAAACTGAACTCCATGCTAATATTCAACACGATGAACGGAACTGCGGATTTGGAGGCGCAACCTACAGTTATCAAAGTTTCTCTACTTTACACCACTAAAGTTCACACCAATCACCTACAAGTAGATCCGGGTTGTGCCTTTGGTTTCTTCCCGTTTCAAGGGGAGTTTTTCCTTATCACTGTCGCCGAGTGCTTGCTCATGGTCAGGGTCTCTCTCTCTCTGTAAATTAAAGAGCATGGTCTAGACCTGCTCCATGTAAAAGTGCCCTGAGATTACTTTTATTGTGATTCGGCACTGTATAAATAAAAAGAGCACAATCCCTCACTGGCTTCCTACCTACGAACAGTGCCAGATGTCATGGATTCAATGCCTGGCCAAGTTGGAGACCCTACCACTAAAACTCAGAGTAGCAGTGGTGGGCCACTTGGAAGCTACCACAGTTTTGTGTTCAAATTCATGTTTTTGGGGTTTTGGGTTCAGTGGCACAAACTGTTATATAATAAAAACATGTGGGAATGTATGTGGTAGCACATGCTACATAACTACATAACTATAACGTCCCTGGTTCGACTCCAGTTTGGGACCCTTGTTGCACGCCGTACCTCCCTTTCCCTTCTCTCTCCCGTTGTTTCCTGTCTACTTGTCCACTATCAGCTATCCATTAAAAGCAAAAAAAAAAATACCCAGAAACATATGAATTTATAATATAATAGCTGTAATAAAAATTGTTCCATACCCTAAACATTTTATGATATTATAGACAGGTTATTACATTATAAGTTTTTTTATATCATAGTTCCTTCCTTACATTATCCACTTTTATGACGTTATTCACAGTTATTACATTATTAAATACTACAGCATGGTTGCATATAAAGTCAATATTCACCATATGAGCTGAATATGTTTCAGCTTAAAGTTTGTGCTTATCCCAATTTGTATGAACTGAAAGTTATATGAACAGCTTTATGAACTGAAAATGATATGAACAGTTCATACAGGCCCAAGTACAGAGACAAGAGGACATGAGTTGTTGGTCCGCTCTGAGATCAGTCAACATCTGACTGGTCACCCAAACACACAGTCGGTACTTACTTTGCTAGCTAGCTACAGTTAATGTCTGTATAGTTGGTATATTGAGTGTTTGGGGCAAATAAACATGGACTCTGAAAACAAAAGCAGTTAAATTCTCACAAACATATGTGGGGTAAAAATTTGTTTCATCATGCTGCTTCCGCCGTCGCTTCTGAGTAATTATTCATGCGCCATAAGGGGTGGCTTGTCAGTACAGTGTAAACAGATTTATTTTTCATTAAAGCATTGATAAGCTTGATAGGGCAGCCAGTTCAGACTCTACTAGACCTGGACTGTACCTGTTGCGCTGCGTTGAATGTGACTCTGCTGGTCTTCACTGCACCTCCTCCGCTAGTTACAGTGTTTCTGTAACTGGACCTTGAAGAACTCCTTACCTGTGCTAAGCTGTCCCACAATTCAGTCCACAAAATGGTCCTCCTCCTCCTCCTCACAGAGAAACCGTTTATTCCCTCTCCGAGAGATTTAAGAGTTGAAAATTGTCCATCTGTCTTTTTCAGTGAAAATGAATTCCAGGTCTAACCAATTGTCAGGCCTTCTGTAATTTAAGAGACTGCTCCAAATATCTTTTAAGTAATGAGAAGTCATTTTCGTGGCTGTTGTTAGAGCATATCGCACAAAGGCTTCCATTCTGTCTGTAATGGTACATTCACCCACGATGAAGGGAAAAAAAGAGAAAGCCAAAGTCTGAATGACTCTAAGGCCTTTTGAACCCCAAGTCAAATATCATTGTGTGAGCTCCTCTCCTGAGTGGTAGTCACCAAATACTGCTGTTAGTACTGATTGAAAATCCATGAGGACCTCCGTGAAAGCAGCACAGTGCCCTTGAAAAATGATACAAAAAATGTCTCTGTCCTTCCTATCAAAATATTGTGTCTGGGGTCCGTAGAACCTGGACTCCCGGCACAATTATTTCACCTGAAAAAAAAAAAAAGAGAGAGAGGCTGGAGAGAGTTCATAGACAATTTCACTTTTATTTGAAATGACTGTGACCACAGCAGTTACAATTGACTTTTAGAGACCATCAGAGCTGTTTGGGTGGTATCGGCTTTGTCCCCCCCCTCTCTTACTGATTTGTCACAGTTTTGTTGTTGTTGCAGTGTTTGTTTAGGGGCGTGTAATGTACTGAACAGTCATATTGTCTATAGTGGATTGGTTGGCGGTCACTATGGTTATTTATTTCCTTCAAATTTAAAGCTTTTTTTTCTCCCAAGTGTTTAGCTTTGACCTGTTGTAAGTCATCAATGTAATCAATCTAGTATGATTTCTAACATGAAGCATTTTCTCAGCCTCTGGCTAAAGTTGTGCTAATTTTAAAAAAAGACATTAAAAAGCCATTGACATCTGGAGTAAATAAGAAAATCTACAATTAAATATTATGTTTTAAGGAATAAAAAATACTAGAGCTTATGGTTTTAAGGCAGTGTAGTGATTTGCATGGGTAGTTCTGATACAATTAGCCATTTGTTAACAATGCTGTTTTCCTTAAGGGGACTGGATGTTTTTTGCTACAGAAAAAAATCATGAAACACTCTTGAATCTTGAATCGTAGACCTTTTCTGGGGCGTTTTAACTGAATCCCCGTTGAAAATCCAAATCATTTTCAGCAGAAGGATCCACATTGTGAATGATCTCACTCCGGTCATCTCAGTGCATCTGGTTTGGGTAAAGACACATACAGATGTCCATCTTGAAACTGTTGTCCATGATGAACGTTGTAGGATGTTTGAACAACGTTCCCACACATCATGAGTTTAAAGGGGACATAACAGTCATATATTTTAAATCTGGGGCTCTACTGGAATATCTTTGCACATTTTACAGTTAAGACCTCCTTATTTGTGTAATATTGACCCTTTCACTTCAGCCTCCATCTGAAACGGGCTGTTTTAACTCCTGTCTCTTTAAGACCCCCTCCCGTTCAGGCCACTCTGTTTTGAATGGTTAGCTTCTGGAAGCTACATCAACAAACCGTGAAACAAACTTCAGTTTTAGGATTTCACTTCTTTTTCTAGTTTAATTTTCATGACAACGAAGCTTGTGAATAATTGTTTTGGCACATGTGATTCATAATTTTGAACCTGCATATGAGATGATTTTACTCTTTGAGTTTGACTGTACACAACTACTGGACTGGAGGGAGCGTACTGATGTTTTGGCTGCTGTATATTTTCAAATTGTGTCTCCTTGTTCGAGCATAATTACACGTGAAGCAGCAGCTTTGTGAGTGTCACCCAGCTACAACAGGCATCTCGGTTGTACCTGTAGCGTTGTTCTGTAGTGGGTTCACAATAATCCCGGCTCCCATTAGGAAACAGGAATAAACTCTCCTCTGCTTTTTTTTTTCTTGCTGCTGACGCATGCATATGAATCTGTCATTAGTCCCCCTCCTTCCCATCCACACACATCACCAAACCTCCTCACACTGTGACACCCCTCCATCTGCGTTCCATCTTTCTCCATCTCTTCCCCTTTGTTCTTTGTGACGAAGCGAGCCACCACACGCGTGGTGTAGTTAAACACCTTGTGATTTATGGCGCTTTAATTTGGTTGAGGCTCCATCCATTGTTTTGCGGCTTGCGGTGTAGCGGGCTGCCCCGCTGACAGTAATTTCCCGCCAGTTGGGGAGGATTGTGTATCATGAGCTAATGGCATCCTCTTCCCCCCCCCACCCACCACCCCACCCCCGTCTTTAGGGGAGAAAGGCGGTGCGTGTCAGTGTGTGAGAGGTTGAAAAAGAGAGCTCGTATTTGAAATCAAGTAAGAAAATAGTGGTGGAGTAGGAAACAAACAGCACTTTCTATTTACCCTGCCAATTGCACTTGACGGCGCTGTGTGTATTGAAATGAACTGGGCTGTCTGCAGTACAAAGAGGGCCGGAGCTGGCAGTTGTGGAATAGATGGTAGCAGGTAATTACGGCAGCCCGTCGGCTGATTAGAGAGCTGCTGGAGCTGAGCCCTCCCCCTTACCCTCAGACCTCCCTCACCTCACCGTGGCCTCTCATCCTGATGGGAGTGGACAATTGAGCCAGGCACTGTTTGATTGCTATCACACATATTTACTAAATGGCAGCTTCGTGTACCCATCTAACCACCTCACTGAGTTCAAAGGCTGAAACCTGCACACCATCAGTTTCGTCTGTCGTCCTGAACACTGTTTATTTGTTCGCCTTGTTTACTCCTTCCTATCTGCTTCTTTTCAGCTCTGAGAATCAGTCCTTTTTTTTTTTAGTTTTACTACCTGAGTGTGGAATTCTAGCTTCGTAGTTGTGTAGTTGTATAGATGTATGGGGCCAACTGTGGTCTCTGGTTACAAATATTTATTTACATATGTATTTATTGGTACCATGTACAATGCAAAACATAAATGCTATCATTTGACTTACAGTTAAAAACTTCTTATTTATAATATATAGTTTAGTTTCATTTGTTAAACCTCAGTAATTTCTTAAAACAGCTGGTCACTGTAGTTTTTAGCAAATATTCCTCAAACAGGACAAAGTAGTGCATTTTTGGGAGCTATTTTCATGATGTTGTCAGGACATGCATTTCTCTTTGCTATAGCCTCTTCCTGGGCTCTGCGCCTTGATTCCACCGGGCACGGCTGTGTTGCTTTCTGGCTGCAATGCGGTTTCGTTCTGTCAGAAGTGGAGCATTTTGTTCTGGCAGCGCCAGAGAGCGGAGAGCTACCCCTCTACCTGGAGAGGAAGCCAGGGACTGGGGCAGCGCTGGTGGTGGTTTTCCACTTCCAAGATGAACCTCTTGTCATAAAAGGTGACAAATATCCTCTGACCGGTTGACTTCTGGCCGGTTACCAGCGGTTACAATGTAGTGTTAATATAGTGATGTGATATATGATCAGAAGTCTGCACAAGTAGTTTTATTTTGAAAACTGACTGGATAGTCTGTACCATTCCTGTGTCTGACTTCCTGCCTAGCTGATCTGCTCTGTGCATTTTGACATGGCTTCCTTCAAAAATAGACTGCTGCTAAACATATGTACAGTATGTTTAGCGGAGCAGAGTGCAGAGCCGCTTCTGAAACATGCGGTGCGTCTGGTGACACAAGCATTACCGTCATCGGCTACAGCAGCATAGCCAGTATACGACACAGATGCGCCCGGTGGAGTCAAGCCTTAGCCTTCTTAACAATAGTTTTAATTTTGAGTCAGAAGTTTTACCTGCAGACGCTACCTTCCTTTTGCTCATTTGTGCAGAACTCCAGCTCTTACTTCTCTCCGTGCGTGCGTCTGCGCAACATATACAAAGCCTATTTGAACATGACCTTTCTATCAAGTGCAGGAGTAACACGGTGTGGTGGAGTTGAGTGAAATTATGCTTTCCTTGATGGTTAGTGAGTCTGTCCACTTCCATATCTTTCACCTCAGGGGAGCCGAGCTCTGGATATCTCCAGCGTCCCTATTACATCATAAAAAGCACTCATTATTAACAGCTTTAGAATAACATTCAAGGGCAAACGACTTTGAAATGGGGAAACTTGATGTTTTTTTTTTTTTTCGTTCTCTCCTTCTCCTCACACCACATATTTGATTTAGCTACCTCTCAATAGTAATTCACTTTGATATGGTTTTCCACATAAACAAAGCTATGTGGCTGGAAGCAAGCCGCTGGCCGATGGAGTGTGTCGGCCATAAGAATCCATATCACCACAGCTACAGAGCACTGTCTCCACAGAAATGGAAACAGTGTCATCAGCATTAAGGGAAGGGGAATGTCCATGCTGATTGCTCTCAGTGTGTGTGTGTGTGTGTGTGCGTGTTAGAAAGCGTTGGGGGAGGGAATGATTGTCTGTGCTTATTGAACTGTGTGTTTGTGTTTGTGTGAATGTGTGTGTGTGTGTGTGTGTGTGTGTGCATTCACACTGACTAGTCTCATGATAGCTTGGCTGTATGGTGTGGACTGGTGCTCAAAGCGCACTCCACTAGATGGGCGACAGCTGCTGCAGCAGTGAGTCAGTCAGTGTGTGTATGTGTGTGTAATGTTTGTTCTTGTACAGGGATGGGTTGAAACATCACACAGGCAGAGACAAAAATACATTGGTTTGTTTATATGCCCACCAATCATGATGCAATTGAAACATATAATCAGGAGCCCATGTAAACACCATAATACTAATATGACCTTAATTTTAGTAATTATAGCCACAGTAAAATCAAAACCAAAAAAGGAATACACTTATTTACTTGCATTACTGAAGGGAATTTTGACCTGGAAAACACTTTCATCTGACTATGACTCACCAATCAGGGTTTAACTGCATTTGACTCATTCTGTTGTTAAGACACTTCACTCTGTCTCACTCATGTTTGTTTTATCATGTACAGACACTTTGTTGTATGGTGATGAGAGAGCCTGGTGCGCTGCAACTTAAATACCATCCAGTAGACAAAACACACAAGCAAATGAAGAAAATATCTTCAAAACAGGTCACATTTAAAAAAACAAAACAAAACAATAATTAACAAAAAATAAGAAGAAACAACATATCATCCTCATCCTCAACACAATAACAACATAAAGAAAATGTGCTGCAAATAAAGAAGCCACACTGCAAGTCATAGTAGAACTGACTCCCAAGTTTTGGCTTCAATGTGGATTTGTTTAGAGAGAAGGTGGGGAGTACTTATTTTTATTCACAATAAAATGAGCACTATTCATCGTCAGCTGACCCTCTTATCCTCTCTTTAGCCTTATGAACTAACACTTTCTTTTTTTTGCTAATTTGTGTTTATTGGGTAGCATTTTTGCTGTTGAACAGTGCCGCTGTTGTGCTGTGCTGCTCTGTCTTATCTGTCCATGCGCTGTCAAGGTCATATTTCACACCGCAATGTTATCAGATATGAATTTGTTTTTCACTGCATGAGGAAATGGACATGTGGCATGGGAGAATGTGAAAAGTGTATGAGAATGATGGTAAATGTATTTGAGTTAGCTGTCCTGGTTACAACACAAACAGAGTTTCCAAGGGTCTCTCTAAAAACTGAGACCCGGACGCCAACAAATCGGTCGTTTGACCAGGTGACTCCAGAATGACACAGGAGCGTTTTCCAACTTGGCGCCCCTTTCAGCAGTACAAAGCCTCGGAGTGGTCATAGACAAAAAATATGTATCTCGATGCATGTAACAGTACATGTATTTGTCCCAGACTGTCACGGTATGGATGTTACAATTTGATGCGTGCAGTCGTACAAAGAATACATACTGTGACTCACACAATTACTGTCATAATAGTTTAATAAGCTTTCTGATGTGCAGAACAATAATTCTACAGCATGAGTTCCACCTGAATTCTTTTGCACAATACTTAGCTATAGCACGCTTATGGGTGTATGCATGTTAGCCGGCTTAGCCAAGGTGGTCTGGTTATCCTGGTTACCCTGTACTGCCGCTACTGTCAGATTGAGAAATGAGGGACCCATAACACTGACCAAGTGCAACACTATTATCAAAATATGTTCCGTACTGAAATGATACCACATCTCCCCATCCCCCTCCCTCTCTGTGATGGTTGGCTTTTCACTCTACCTTTGAGTGAAGCTGTTCAGAACAACAATAAAAACATTTGCTTTCTGATGTGGTCATATATGACATTATTAGATTATTAATACTGAAGTATCAGTGTGTAAGCAGCACGTTACTGCTGTTGGAGATGAACTAAAGGAAACAGAAAGCTTGTTTTACTTTTCCACTGCAGCACAACTAAACTGTTTCACTAATAGTTTAACTATTTACTTTGATACACTCAACTATTATTCGCAAGAAATAGTGAATGGAAACATACATTAATTCACATCTTCATTTTCTGAAATTTTGGTTAAAAAATGCACTACATTTGGATGTAAACCTAACAACTGCACAGAATCACTCTCTCATTCACTAATCCCTATGTAATAGACACTCAATAGTCTAATCAATAGTGTGCAGTGAACTGAGATATCAGAAACACACTAATCATCATCATTTTATGTCTTCACTGTCAGCCATAGAGTCACACAGTAATAATGTTCATGTCTATAAAATGTAGCACATTGCATTATGGGATTGTTAGCAGAAGATAGTGTTCACGCCATGGACGGTACTTTTGTTTCACTGTGTAATTTTTGAGGGCAGTATATAGTGGATGAATTTACACACTGAAGTAAAATAGCTGATTTGAAGATTGTGGTGTATGAATGCATTGTTACAAAGTACAACAGAGGTAGCCAATGCTCAAAGCTATAAACTGTGCTATGGCTTTAATACTGTATATCCAGACCTACAGTTTTATCAGCTTCTATCCAGTCCCAAGTCCTAAGAGGAATTCTTATTATGAATAGTCCTCTGCCTGTACTCTGGTCCAGGGAAGCTGCCTACTTCACTCTTGTATTCCTGTTGTTAATGGACACAGTAAAAGGAATGCAGTAGCAAGAGAAAACCCTCTATACAACTGTACTCCATCCTATCTCACTCTTACCCACCCAAATCCTGCCATGCACTGTGTTTGGAGGCGATATATACTAGCCTAGCACAGTTCACAGCCAACAAGGCAATAAAACTCTTCACATTTGGGAACCTCGGTTTTTGGGAGTGCTGAAAAAGCCTTAATTCCCTTATCACTTTGTACATGTATGCTATTATGTCTTATAACACCATTTTAAGTTGCATTAGCAACTTGGGCACCCCCTCCATCCTAACAAAAGGCGAAGCTTCAATGGAAAGGCCCATCCCACCGTTTATAAAAGCATCCGAAAAAGCCCCACTTTTTAAAGAGTGCCACCTCTGAGAAAGCTGTAAGCACTGATCCCAGCTGTGTGTATTTGCAAGGCCTCCAGAATTAATCCCGAGCAATTTTTCTGCACCACTTGTGCCTGTGATAAAGGAAGCCTGAGCATTCAAATGGGCTGGGTCCCTGGTGGCATTAAGTTCTTACCATATTGGGCTGCAGTCAGGCCTGCAGTGTGAAGAGGGGACTGGGGCAAACCACTGAGCCTTGCCAGGCTTAAAACTCTATACTCTATATCGCTCCCCCCCCCCTTACTCCCCCACTCTCTTTTACTAGCCAATCTCCCCATCTCATAGATAAGGCAACAAACACAACAGGAAAGTAGTACCCTCTTCTATGATCAATACCAGTGTAAAATCTGCTCAGTTATTGCGTGATTCATGTGAGTTTACCTTCATACCTCCACTTAACTAATTAAAAGCAAGTTAATTCAAGTGGTCATAATCTTCCCAGACCTTTTAAGGATTTTTGTAACTTAGTTGCCCTTTTTCAATTTCACAGCTTGCCTCACCAATTTGAAGCTACTTATTGCATTTAGCATGGCTGTATTTTTAACCCTACCTAACCCCGATGACCCAGCGACTGGGCCGGTCATTAAAAATACCACTGTGCTGCCAAACTCAAATGCACAGAACTTTACATTCTAGTAGATATCCCAAAGATACCAAATACTGTATGTCTAAGGCTGGGTTACCCACTGGGAAAATACTGAGGTGATGTTCTCGATGTTCTTGATTTGGTATTTGTTGATTGTATTGGTTTAGATTTATAGCCATTAAATAAATAAATATTTAAAAAATGTAAAAAATTAAAAAAAAAAAAAAATTCAGTTTCAGATATTCAGGATTGTAACACTGGCTACACAGTATCAACAGTATCAGGGAAATTACCCGGGTTTGGGAGAAGAAAAAAGGCAAGGAAGAGGCTGATGGGAAGAAGCTTTTGGAATGCTGATGCCATAATAAAACTTTGGGTGAACGTCCTGTGATTGTAGGTCACTTTTGTAGGTCATTTTTGTTTAGATGTTTTAGATTTATGGACTACAATGATTATATGTGGTTATTGTATACTACATAATTATATCATCATCGTTATTTTAAAAAGCACTAAAAGTACTCTGGATTATTTGAAAATGAAAGTAACATTTATGTCGCCGTCCTAACTACTTCAGCCAGATATAATGAACATTTGAAATGGTATCTGGCAGGACTTCACATAGCTGACAAACCGATCTTAATGTATTGCAGGCCGAAGAAGGCAGTGACACATTCATGCTGCTCCTGGAAACAATTGACACTGGTGATGCACAAGACTCCTCCACTTCCCCAAGGAGCTCCACTCCATCACCGCCACCAGTGACTCCACTGCCACCCACAGCAGCACTGCATTCACCACTCAGCACATCCTCCTCAGCATCCACAAGTGTCCTGTTTGCCCACACCACGTCCCAGAAAATAAAATTGCATCCCTCACCCGCTGAGGACGCTATCCTCCACCGGCTCCAGCAAATTGACAGTAAAGACAACCGGAGGAAGGAACACCACTTTGGTATGAATGTGGTGGACATGCTGGCAAAACTTCCAGCCTGTGAGCACATGGAGGTCCCACTTTGAAATCCAGCTTCTGCTTTGTCAGAAGCAGAAGCAAGTATTTCAAAAGGACTTCAGCTAGGAATCAGACAAAGGTCTTCAATGAAAAACAAATCAACCAAGTCACAAGCAATGTAGTTACTGAAATGCAAATACAACAAGATACTGTGCCCTCCACTGATATTGGCACCTGGTAAATGTAAATTAAAATTTAGATACTCTGTTACAAGTAACAAAACATCATTATTTATAAGCTATAAGAAAATGCTCAAGTTAAATTTTACAGTTTTTGAGTAAATGTACCTTCTACCACTGCTAGCTGAAAATAGCTGAAAGGGAAATGTTCATTATTTGAAATGTTCCAACGCCCCTCCTAACTATAGTATCTTGCTGGTGACGAGTAACAGTTCCGGTGGTGTTGGAAAAAAGTCATGAAGTTGTACCCTGTGTTAAGCTCAACCCGTGTTGCTTTTCCAGCAGACAGCTGCCTTGACTCAAGGAGGTTGTCCCTTGCCACATGCTACCTCCACTCCCCTGGCTGGATGTCTCCATTTGTTGTGGTGCTGTCTATTAGGCTGGATGGGATATATCTGGTGTTCCCTGGATTTGCTGCATCAGTGTGGGTTAGGTAGTTCTGTAAAGCCACACAGGCTTTCACAATGTGTACAACAATGTGTGAGCTGCAATCAATTGGCCAGAAAAAAAATCCTCCACCGAGATGCCATGATGCCAAAGGTGTTCCCTATGAGCCTTCGGGCCAGGGAATGTTGGTAGTTATACACCTTCTGCCTGTATAAGCCTGTGGGATAAAGTAGTAGGCAGCGGTGGAAGAAGTATTCAGATCATTTACTGAAGTAAAAGTAGCAATACCACAATGTAAAAATACTCCACTACAAGTAATAGTCCTGCATTCAAAGCCTTACTCAAGTAAAAGTACGTGAGAATTATCAACAAAATGTACTTGAAGTATCAAAAGTGAAAGTATTCGTTCAGATGAAAAATGGTCCCTGTCAATATTTTACGATTATATATTGTGTTTTTTGGATTAATATCACTGCTGCATTGAAATGTATGTTACATTTTACTGCTGTGGTTGTTTCAGGTTGAGCTCATTTTAACTACTTTATATCCTGTTGGATAGTTTAATCTACAGTAATGCATCATATTCTATAAGGTCATCATATGTTTCAAAAAAGTCAACTTTTCATGAGTTTAGAAAAATGGTCCTAAATGGTAGCTAAATAGTGTAAAGTCACTTTTTAACGTAGTTGGAGATCGGTGTGTTCTCTGGTTTGGATGCATTCACCAGTGCTGTGGGCCAGAAAATCAAATTTGGACATCCAAAAGTACTGTTAGTGCTTCTTCTCATTTACTGTATGAGTTTCTTCACCAACGTGCTGACCTCCCCATCTTTGGTCCTGTCTTCGTTGAGCGGATGTACACACCACTTCTGTGCTATTTTATGTGATTGCGCAGACAAAGCAGCTCTTCTGCATGGATGTTGCCATTTGGATTTGATTTGTAGTGCACATGCAGACACCAATCTACAGGAAGTGTGGAACGCATCCTCCAAGTGGACTCCAGAATGTACCATAAATAGTATTACTATGCATCCATGGTGTCTGCAGCTGTCCCTGTACTGGTCCACTTGGGAGTATATTCAGGCCTTTAGATGTTAATTGTTAACCTTCAATCCAAAATGGACATAATTCCTGGGAATACTGGGCCACGTCAGGATGTAGTAGGCTTTGAACATACCCCAAGTGTAGCCAAACTTTTTCAGGAAAAATATTACCCAAACTCATTAAGCAATTAACTTTAATTTAATGTAGTTTTCATCTAAGAGTCCTGCATCATTACCATTGACTGTATATAAATATGTTGGCTGGCTGCAAATATGGGACATGAACCAAACTAAAAAATCAATGTATATGTCAATTACAATTTTCCCAAAGATGGTTTCTGCCATTTATGGTTTTTGATGGTTTCTGTAGTTATCACAGTGATGTTTGTCCAAGTGCTCATTTTTCTGATAAGTTTGTTTTTGATTAGTTATTTGACGATATAAAAGGGGGTGTGACGACTTGACTGACATATGTGACAGCCACTCTCAAACCTCTGTCAGGCGGTGGGCCAGCTGAGGGTGCATGGGCTGTCATCCTGCTGCCCGACACTACTGTGTAAACTCTCTGGCTCTGTGAATGATGTCACACAAACAAGATGGCAGAAAGGAGATATTTTGGCTTCACCTTTACATAGCGGTAGGAAGTAGAGATGCGTCATCCATATTTATATAGTCTATGATCATTACCTGATCATGAGACCCTGTTTTCATGTGACCCTGAACCAATAATAACTAATAACTTTCAACACATTGTTTCTTGTTGGTGTAGTGCTTAGGGATGTGTAAAAGGCCCAGTATTTGTATTTGTATCTGTATTTGTTGAGGCAGCATTTTTAAAATATTTGTATAAAACAAATTAAAAAATGTAAAAAAGCCATTATTTTTGTATTTATTTTTGGGCACGCCCTTAGTAGTGCATATTCTTGAATAAAATTGTATTTTTTAAAATATAAATATGACTGAAAGATAAGTGACAATTAGCAGACCTTATGATAGGTTCTTGTTCTTTACTGGTTCTTGAGCAACATATAATATTTTCATGCAGTCTGTAGTTAACAGTTGTTTTGAGGCAACAGAGAGCAGGGGGAACAAAGACAACAGTTTATTTCTGTTTATTTCTGCCTCACAGCCTCAAGGTGAAATAAACTGGCCATGAGTATGTCAGGCTTTTGGGGGAATATGTTTAAAATGATGTGCAAGACATGTAGAGTATTTCAAATGATGGAATGGAGTCTTGGGTTTCAGTACTGTATTCAGTGTAAACATCATATATATTCATTGAAGTGCTAGTCAGACAGACTGGAATAATAAGATTTTTTCAACCTTAAAGCCCTTTAACAGGTAAATTAAAGGAGCAAACTGGATTGTGAGTTAAAAAGGGTGGTGGGGTGTAGAGGTGGGATTCTGCCAGGCCCGTGTGTTTTTGTGTGTGCAAGGCAGCAGTTTGAGGTTTGACGTTTCCTGTAGTAGATCTAAAATGTAATCACGGCAGCCCTCGCATATGCCTCAGTTCTATAAGCTGCTGTTTTCACAGATAGTTGATCGAAGGCCAGAGAGCCGGCGAGAGATTGAGTCTTGGCCTGGCTTTGATAGATAGAGCTCTTTATTCAGGCGGGGAGAGCAGGGGAGAGTGTGGGTGAGGTGGGGGAGGAGGAGGTCTCTGAAAATCAGCAGAGGCTGGAGAAGAGAGAAGAGGCGGCATCGTCGCTGAGGTGAAGGGTTTTTAGAGAGTGGGCACAATAGCCTATCACAGACAACCTGCCGCTGCAACAATCACACTGGTGGAGAATGGAGAGACGCAATGGCGCTCAGCGAGACAGAAACGTATAAAACTCTCCAGCCAGCCCTATTATACCCACTGTAATAAAGCCCAATAGTCTGATAGCGTCTCTCGTCTCACTTTCAAGCTATAAAAGTCACAACTGAATGCTGCAACCGCTGCAGGAAATTTATGTCACGCTGTTTATTTGTCCTTCCACACACTTGGTAAAGAATTGGTTCCCTTTCAATGCAGTTTGAGTCCAGGGTGGTTGCAGACAGAGGCGGATTTTTCTTCTGTTGTTAAAAAAAAAAAAAAAGGAAAAAAACTTCAGTTGTTTGTGCACGTGCAGATTGAATATAAAACATTAATACATTATGTTAGATAGCACTTCCTGCATACTATAAAAAAATGGCTCATAAAGCTGAACAACATAACCGATTGCACCTTGTCCATGATAATGATTACAATGATGATAATTTAAGTGGTGAGGTAACACCACTGGCCACATCGTGTCCTGCCCTACTAGCCCACTGTGAGAACCCTCAATCCACTGGACCCCTAACAGCAAATGCTGTTACAGTACCTACTACAAACAGTTGTGCCTTAATAATAACACTGTAATGTTTGAGTAGCCATTTTAATAACTTTTCAGTTATTAGTTTCAAACATGGAGTGGCTGGAATATTGTGTTTTTATAATATTGTGAATATTATGTTTTCACATTTACACACTTTGGGGGATGTTTTGGAAAAGCTCTGTTTCGCCGGAGAAGAACACCATTTTACTCGTGACATATGGCCAAAACACAGAGAGAGAAAAAAATATGTGTTTATGAATTTAGTTGGTTTAGTGTAGACAGGGTTTAGATCAACTAACAGCGGGCCTCCAGTGGTGAAGTGTCACAGCTGCATCATAGTTTCATATTCTCACGGTTAAGACTAATTCATGATATCCAACATTTGCATGTGTATCCAGTATATTCCATTTTTTTTTCTTGATTCATAAAAACATACAAATTCAAGAAGGCTGTATTGACCATTTTAAGTGACAGTCATGTGTGGAGGTCCTAAAGATGTGTACATGTGAATCAAACTGCACATTTTCTTATGCGTATAAATGTGTTTAATGTGAACATCAGAGAAAATCTCAACATGAAGATTTCATTGTATCCACGTTAAATCCATCATGTCTTGAAATGCGTCATGCTGAATAGGCAATGTGTGCAATGGGACAGACTATCTTTTATCAACTTATCATCATGTACTTCCAAAATATTGAAAGTGTGCAGATGCTGTCTCTGCTGCCAACTGCCCGAGGAAATTTCTGGACTTTATACATTTGGAGTTTGTGGATGGGATTTATTCTTAATTATGAGAACAAAAGCAAAAAAATCTTCATCTAAAAAGTAACTAAAGCTGTCAAATAAATGTAGTGGAGTAGAAAGTACAATATTTCCCTCTGAAATGTAGAAAGTAGCATGTTGTGCAAGACAATATGTTGTTCATGCAAGATGATAACTTTTCTGCACAATAGTAGTAACAGATTTGTAATGATAACAACATGTCAGGTGGCATCAATGATGATGACAATATATACAGAGATACAGAGAGAAGATTAAAAAAAAAAAAAAACTGGAGATACAATGCTGGGAAAGTGAGTGTGGTCAATACTAGCCACTGTTGTTCTCTCAGTGAAGCAAACTCTGGAGCCAATACTTCAAACCCACACTATTGAGAGAATGCACCTTTAGTTTGATCAACACTAGCATGCAATATGAGAAATGTTCACACACTGGTTCTGTTGAGTTGTCTCACACATGTCAGTAAAATAATTATGCTGATACAAATGTGGAACGTCAAATGAGGTTATTTCTCTATTCAAAATTTTCTTTTGAAAAAAAGAATGCTTTTTTTCCAAGTTGGTAAACAGGTGAAATATTAAAGCAAGTCAGCCAAAGCTAAGTATTTACAAGGGGAAAAAAAGTGGATTAAGGAAGTTGGTTTTCTTCTGTACTGTGCTGCTGTTCAGTAACGGCAGTATTTCCTGTACAACCGTGATAGAATTTCACCTAATACTTGTTTTCTAATTCTTTTGAGAGCAGAATGAAATTAACTTGCTGTAACTATGTATCTTCTCACGTCAGTTCATGTTCAGTAGAGTTTATTAAAGCTTTTTCAGACAGCAGATCACAATGATCTATCTTTCTATGGTAGTGAGGATGATAGGAACGTTTTGTGTTTTTTGATAAAGTTGTATGATTTAGTCCAGTGGTTCCCAACCTTTTACCTTAAAGGATTTGGCTGACGATTTTCTATATTTGTCTTTTTGTCAACAGATTTCATGTGCGGAGCCAAACCTCTAACAAGTATTGTACGTGTATCCAAAGCCTAATATATTGTATTCCTCTGTGCAGTAGAGCTTTGTTGTTGTCCAAAAACTATTAAAAACATGTCAATGGGCCACACCACTGCACTGGGTGATATGTTCCTTCATCCCTGGAGAGAGTGGTTACTGTAGCTTGTTTAGAAATGGCTCTAAAGAGTAAAAAACGGCAAAGAGATTTGTTGACAATAATAAAAATATAGAAAATTGCTAGCCTTATCCTTTAAGGGACCCCCATTTTACCATTGAGTACATTGACAAACCGCCAACCCACACTGCTACATTAATAGGGTATTTCTTTTGACATATTTTTATGGATATTTCATATCACATTCGATGCATAACAATAACAACAGTAAAGCAATGTTTAACTGTACAATGAAACCATTTGGAAAGTCCTGGCTCCAAACGGAAAAGATGGTAAGAACAATAACTAATTTCAACACTGACTTGTCCTTTAGACTGTATCTGACATTCAACATTATCTACATGTTGAAACTGAGATTTTTTTTTTTTTTTTTTTACTGTTGACTGAACAAATATTAATTCTATGATGGGATAAATCACATAGTGTAGAGTGCCTCCTTTACCAGGTGATCCATTGGCGGCCATTTATTCATTTATTTATTGCAGTTGGTGTTTTTTTAATAAAAAAAAAGAAGAATTCTGATAGATGGCAGTTATATTCTAAGTTCATCCACCTTCAGTTGAGCATTCAATTCAAAGCACCACTGTGTTGAAATGCAGCCATACAGTCACTAGCTTGGCGGTAGACTCTTAGTCTTGTTTAATGATTAATCAGCTATTGATTATTAACACAGCTGATTGATTAAAGAAGCAGGACTCTGCTAGTTGATAGTGGGCTGCAGACTCAATTCCACACCTGTCTCTTCAGCAGCAGCCTGGTCCATCCTTTTGACTTCAGTTTATTACATTGTTCAGCACCTCTCTGTCTCCTTGATCTTTGCATGATATGTCTTCAATTCATGTGTGAAGGTTTTGTTTATGAGTAGCCACCGCTTTATTAATAGTATTTCACCGTACACTACCTTGATGCTTTTTTACTCTACTTCAAATACCTGCTGCTTACACAAACACTGATACCATACAACCTTGTCATAAGGTCTTAAACAACCTGTTAATGCTGAATTCATCACTCTGATCATTAATTAAAGTTTCCTCAGGGTCACTGCTTCATGTGTTAAAGCCTTTGTTCTGCTGTAATTAAACTGAGCCTCACAGTAATAAATAAAAGCAATAAAACACAAAATCTCTTCAGTTGGAAATTCAAGTAAAAATGACATGTTATTAGGTTGTATGTCATATCTAGACATGAACCAACCTTGATCTGGAGTATTTAAACCTGCAGGTTGCTTGTTTCATGACAACATCTGTAATCAAATTTAAATACGCTGGACACCAAAACACACCTTGAATAGATAATGTTGAAAAGAGCAGATGGTATCAAACCATAGAGTGTACACATTAGTTTGTTGTTGTGAAGCTGATGGAGACCTTGACTTATTGTGGGAAGAATGCAACCCGTCTTAATAAACACACCATTTAAACTCAATGTCAATCAGTGTCTCTTTGACCTAAAAAAAAATATGCAGCTGTTGCTTTGTGGTTGGAGAATATATTTGGAAGATAGATGTACATGAATAGCTCTCTGAGGCAATGCTGATTGGCCACTTAAGAAGAAAATGAGATGTCCCCTTTCAAACATAATGGTAATAGTGCATCACTAGGAGCTATCTGACTGTCCTGTACTGATGAAGTAAAACCAGGGAAGAACATTTTATGCAGACAGGATGGCTGACATGTCAGCTGTGCTATCACAGGTCTAATCAGCAAGGTCTTGCATTCGGCTACTGATAAGTCATATCATAAAATCCCACACAAAGCTCATGGAAACATGAATACACTTTAGAAGCGAAGGATTTCTGACCATTAACAAAGCCCCCCAAAACTCTGAGTCTGCAACACAGTGGTTAGATTTATGCTTTTATCTTGTAATTGTAACTCTAACACAAGTTGGGCTAACACACAAGTTGCTTAAGTGTTAACATCCCAAAACCAAATAAAGAACAGGACAAAACCATCAGTGCTAACCTAAAATCTGATAGCATCTTGGCTCCCACAAGGTGGATGTTCCAATCCCAAACATAACCAGGAACCCCACAAACACTTTGTTACTAATGGAGGTAGTTAAAGTTGCTATGACTGCAGAATTGTGTTGGGCCTTAGGGTTTATCAATTATTAATTATTATTCCTATTCCTGTATTGAGGTCTTGTAGTAATGTTGCCATCTAGCTCTAAGCACCATATTGAATGACAGAAGCAATGTACCAGGTGCATAAACAACAATTGCTATTTAATTGCTTTGTTGTGAATCAGTTATTTGATGGGAGCCAGTTTCCACCCTTTGACCACTTGCCAAACCCAGTGGCAAAATAATGGAGATACATGTATATCCTGCTCAGATGTTTACATGCCTCAGTAGTAGCATGTATCCACATGACACCTGGAGACTCCGTCAACATTCTGCCTACATAGTGTCAAAGTAATGGAAAAAATACATTTAAATGAGATCATAAATCTAATGAGTGCCTATTGACAAATCCACCTCTCATCCATATCAGTATGACTTGAAGTTTGTCCTTACAATTACTGCTGTCTGTTTTGTGAATTGGCTAAGAGTAACACATTCTGCTGAAGGGTTTATAGGAGCAAAACACGGTTTAAGAAACAAAGACAGCAGTAAAACACACTGTTCAACATAATCACACTTAACGTATGTGTCTGAAAAAACAATAACCTTCAACTGATTGTATACATTGTATAAATTTACAATAGTAATTTCATGATTAGCGGAAGTTTCCCAACACTGTACGTAGTTTTCTTGAACTAACCTGAATGTAAATATTCACATTCTGTTCTGCATTCTTGTGTCAAATAATACCATGGGCCATACACATAATGTGTGCATATGTGCATATATTAATGTGTATATATATATATGTGTGTGTGTGTGTGTGTGTGTGTGTGTGTGTGTGTATGACAACAAAACCCACTGGACTGTCACTTCACGTATGACATAGAAACTGAAATAACAACATCAGTGGAAAAATATTCCTCCATATTTATTCATGTTTGGTAATAGCCACATCACTGAACATGCAATATGTCAAACAATATGTTTTGCACACATCAGGAAATCTAAAGCTGTCATTGCAGACAAAAGCAAAAGAGGGACTTGGCATCTGTTGTAGAATAATCTACACGAGAAAAGACTGGTGCACCCCCGCTGCCCTCCCCCGTCCCCGCTCTGCTTTCCAACCCACCTCCCCTCCCCTCCCTGTTGGCTAACAGAGGACTCCACCTGAATGACATTTACAAATTACCCGGCCCAGAGTGCTCGGTCCCCTGACCCGTGAGCCTCTGCTCAGCACCCGAAGAGACTCGCCAGCGTTTTGTCATATAATTACTGCAAATCCCCTGAAAGTAGCCCTCCTCCACCCACCCTTCACCACTACCAGCACCACACACACACACACACACACACACACACACATACACACACACAAAGAGACACCACAGTCCCTCCTCTAGATGTATGCAGACAGATGCATGTAGGTGCATAAGAAGACGCTTGCAGTGCTGAATGTTAATATGTGATGAGCCACTATCTGAGTGACCATGTCAGGAGCAGTGTCAGCTCCAGCTTAAACAGAGAAGTTAAAGAAAGAAACCCAGCAAGTATTTGATGGTCAGTGACATGTAGGAGTATAAAACCACTGAAATATAAATCATATCACATGGTGAAAACTTACACCATTACAAATAGTAATGATGGATTAATAGTCCCAGTCTAGTCAAACCCTACAAAACAATAACAAAATCAATATAATAGCAAAGCAAAATACAGCAATAAAATATCCAGCACCAAAATCAGCACAGCAAAAAGCAAACCCAATGCAATCCAATTCAATTCCCAATGCATGGACCCAAGAAAGCAAACCAAGAATAGTGTGTGTGTGAGAGTGCATGTGTATATGAGTCAGTACACAGTTCACAGCTCAGTCCACTTGACAAAAAGGCTGTTTCAGTTTTTCTCATAAACCTGTATCTTGTAAACTTCGTTCAACTCAATCCAGTTTTACAAATGCAGCATAAAATCAGTACTGATGGTACCGTGGATCCGTCAGTCAGTCAAGCAGTTTCTCTTTCACTGAACAAGCGACACTAGCAGCTCTGACCCATAGTAATACACATTCACACGGCACAGGTAATTTGGGAGGTTGTGATTAGATCAGTGAATGACTGTGCAGGCAGTGACGTAATTCCGATGTCTATGAATCAACGAGCGGTTGCCATGCTCTACTGCCCTTGTGAGCCATTGTGTTGTTCCATTTTTGGAGGGGCGTCGTCATTCGATAACCTGCCACACCAGATGGTTTGTTACACAGAACCATCTGAGAAGTTGTCCTTGGAAACTGTTTGGAAAAAGGGCACAAAAATTCTTGGCAGATAATTGGATGAACCATCTGTTAATCACTGTCTATCATGGGCGAACTTCAACCAATCACATCAACAAGCCGCAGTCTGAGGAACTTTGAAAGCTAGCAAGGAAGTCAATGTAGCTAACGATGTAGTTATATAAATACTACACACCTCTGATATAACTGATGTTATAGCAGAATCTATGCTAACCTCAGTCACACTTAAGCCACAACGGTAGCTGCTAGTAGTTCCTCATAGAACGCTAATTTGTCCAAACCACTGTGGTTCGGCCACTAGTGCATAACTTGCAGCCTGAAAAGATGGATTCTCAGGTGATGTTGCAAATCCAGCTACTTCACAAGGTAAGTCATTTGAAAGAACATTTTGTGTGATTTTTCCAAGTGTGTTCTACATATTCTCCAATTGATGTCCAGAAGTCTTCTCCTTTGCAGAGTGCCATACCATAGATGCTGTTATGCACACACTTTGGTGTTGCAAGTGTTGCATAATTCCAAAGGGTAGGGAGGTGGTGGCTAATCCAGAACAGATTGTGGTTGAAGACTTTGCATCTGCTTTATTTATTTGTTGCAGGTGCAAGGATATGCACAGTCCAGGGTTAGTGGGTCAGGAAATCTGTGGGGCCACTTTTCTGAAGCGGTTTGACAGTCACTTTTTTCAAGAGGGGTGTCAAAGTCATGTCTAGAGGTGATTTAATAGTGCAAGTCTGTCAATCCCTACAAAACAATAACAAAAGACAATACGATAGCAAAGCAAAATACAATCCGACATTCACACCCACTTCACGGAGTGATTGTTCAGCTGTGCGGTGGTGAGAAAATTCCTTGCAGTTTTAACCTGTCTTTCTCGCTCTCTTTTTGTATTCCTCACGTAACCACTTTAGTCACTTTTAATCTGGACAGCCACATGAAACACTATAAATGTCTTCTTGGAGAGACTGTCTAAAAAGATGCTGTTATCCCTGCATTTAAGCAACATCACTCCTCCCTCTGACAGCTGGCTTTTCAACTCTTCCTTTGAGTGGAGCTGTTCAGAACAGTTGTAACCACTTTTAATTTCAGATGTGGTCGAACAACACATTGTACGAACCAGTTCTGATCGACCATAAACCAGCCTATATCCTCGCGCCTCGGGCATCGTGTGGCTCATCTATTTTTTTTTTTTTTCTCTACATGCAGCTATGCGGCACTCCAACAAGTAAAAACGACATAGAATTGAACAAACATTTTTGAGAAAGGAGATGTCCTTTCCTCTGAGGCCAGTCAGGTCAGTTTCTCATGACAGCTGATTCAGACCATGTTGTAATAAAAGAGATTTATTTTGGTTTTGGTGTCATGGAAATTATATACCACCCCATTTCAAAGAATCAGCAGAACTTATCTGTGTGTATCTGCTGAACATAATGAACGCTACATAGTTCCATCATAAAGATTTAGGTCATTTGTAAAATGACTGCCAGTGTCCAGTTTACTGCCTGGATGCTGAAGCTGCTGCATTTGTTTAAGCCTCTGTTTCTCCCTCACTCCCCCCCCTCCCTCACTCTATCTCCTCCTCTCTCCTCCCTCACTGTGTGCACTCAGGAGCATATCTGTGATGTTTGCTTGTTGCCGGCTCTTTGTATCTGTCCCTTGATTGCACACGAGGAAGAAAATGAAAAGGATAATCTAATTGAACAACTTTAAAGCACGTGGCCCATTTCATGTAGTCCTTTGAAACGGTCCTCATTTCGCCGTTGTTACCCAGCCGAGCGTGTCTGCGCTGAAGGTCAGCTGTCTGCCACCGACAACATGCAGAAAATGTAAAATCAGGCTCTCCCTCTCCTCCCTTCCTTCCCTTCCCTCAGCGTCTTGCCCATCTTTCTTTCTCTTCTCGAGCGCTGATCTCAGGCCTAATCCAAGCACAAATACATCCACAGACAGCTGGGTCTGTGTGTGTGTGAGTGTGTGTGTGTGTGTGTGTGTGTGTGTGTGTGTTCATGTCAGGGCTGGATCATGGTATGATCCCTCATGGATCATGGTATGAGTATTTTTTACAGAGTAGCTGCCAGATTTTTTCCAGGATGTTTTGGAAGGATCTGGTATTCTGCTGCTTTAGTGGTTGTTTGTTGATTGATTGTTTATAGATAAATTTAATACTTTGCATGATGTTTGTATGTTTTTGTATGTTTCCTTTAAACCAATTGATTTTTTAAATTATTTTTTATTTTATTTTAAATTTCTTGAATCTTGAAGTGCTTGCTCCTTGTGAACTCAAATATGTTAAATTTCATTGGAACCATAAATTATCATTTTTTATTTAAAAAAAAAAAAAACGAATACATTCACTATGTTTGCGACGTACAAATTTGGTATTTGTAATGGTAACTCCTTGCACATTGACATGACAGTCATATTGATTATATGATTATATTATCTTTCAGATTGCTCCAGTAGCATTTATTTGTAGAAACATAAGACAATTCCAGTGGTACATCTGTTGCTGTCAGCTCATTCATTCTTTTTTGACAGGATCACAGGAAGGGGCAATGCAACTTTATATAAAAACTAACCAGCCACATCATAGTCAAAAAAAACACTCCAAATCTACTAAATCTAATAGATAAATTAAATATGATAAAATGGCTTTCAGGAGAACAAGTTTACAAAAATGTAAACCCTTTGTAAGACTATTTGGGGAAAAGGTATTATCCCAAAAGTCTCACACCAGAGGGTAGAAATGTTGCCATTTTAAGTCAAACACATTTCCGGGAGCTAAAATCCAGTGTGAGGATGCTCTACTTTGCTTCCTCTAAGCATAATCCAAAGTAAACTCTAACCCCATGCAGTCACAGAGGCAACATTATCGGAAACGCTATTTGAGCGGACTTTGACACAACGGATCAGTACAGACAGAAAACTATGGAACCGTATACAAAGTATTATGCAGGAAGCCTTCTAGAAAGCTCCCTATTCTCATGATAAGTGAAAAAAAAAATATCTTTGGCTGAAGGGGCCGGGAGAGGTGGACTATGATGTGACAGAAAAACAAATTTCTTGCAACAATATAAATATACTTCAACGAGCTGGAAGCAGCGCACCCTCTTCCGACTGCTATGACCACTGAGTGCATGCCACACTCGCATGTCCCTGAGTGAGGCTAGTTTAGCCAAGAATTAACTGGAAAAACTCAAGAACTGTTAAAGGATGGCAGGCGGTGGAGGTGATGTCCGCTAGTGGAATAGTGTATTTATTGTGCTCCGAACACAAAGGTAATTTGCTCACTTGTTGAAATGTTATTTACAATATAATAACAAGACATCAGCGATCTGAATCCACTCTTACCAGCAGTCTGCTCAGCAGCACAGAAACACAGAAACCCCCCGCCCCTGCTCTGAGTCCTTTTTATGCAGGGTTGGCTCCTACTCCACTGGATCATGCCAACATCCTAACAATCGCACTGACACAACTATAATATGACCACCACTGTGCAGCACATCTAATAAAAAAAAATACTTTGGATTTACAGTATGTCAAGCATTACATTTAAAGTAAAACAGTGAAACTGCTCTCACTTTTTGCCAGACCAGGAAGTGCTAGAATTCAAGAAAAATAAATCAATCTCTGAGTCTTTTCATAACGTCTTTAATTCAGCACACTGTAAAGAAGTGCTGAGCCACTGTAGTTTTAATACATCCAAGTTTTCCTCTTCAGGATCCAACCAGATGATGTCAGAAGCCTCCTGATGTCACCGTCCGTTGTCGACTTGAAAAGCAAGAGAAGAACAGAAGGTGTGAAGGGCTTTGCAGGTGAATCCGGTGCATTTACTGCACCTCTGCATGCATCTCTCATTCTCTCTCACCCTCAGCTCTCCCCATCTGTCCCAGTCTGTGTCTTCCTGCCACACACACACACACACACACACACACACCACTCTGCCTAGTATTTAAGTCTATTCACCATCCCTCTGAATGAGATCTCCCGCCAGAGAGAGTAAACAATGTCTGGCAGAGAGACAGAGAGGCATACAGAACGGAGGATTCGCTCGCCTCTATTAGCATCTTGTCTGTCTCAGAGGGGAACAGAGAGAGGGAGAGTGGAGGATGCTGGGATAGCCTGCCTCAGCTGACAGCCTCTCCTCCGCTCAGAGCCGCAGGGTTCAAGGCCCGGAGTCCCTCTTCCCCCCCCCCCCCCCCCCCCCCCCCCTTCCTTCCTTTCTTTCTTTGCATTTTTGACTTATTATCATCTACGACAGAACACGCTTTTCCCAAGGAGAAAAGTTGTCAGCTTTCATGTCAGTTTTTATTCCTTTAAATTTCTTTCTCTCTCTTTCTCAAGTGCAAAAAACTTCAGATCATGAGTTTTACAACGGCCCGGGCTCGCTCTTCAATTCACAGAAAAAGGACTCTCTGGCTCTCATGAGCATGTGTGAACTCGCCATTATCTGGAGCTCGTTTAATTTCACGATACTTTTTGAATGTGTTTTCCTTTTTTTTTTTTTTTTAATGCTTAGATTTGAGTAAGTCTTTGATCTATTTATGTTCTCACTCAAACACTCTTTCGCTCCTAAAGATGAAATACTTGAAAGCAGCACAGCCAACTAACTCCATTATTTGTTTTACATCAAAAGTTTCATTAATTATTCCATTAGCTGAGAGGCAGGGGCTGCTGGGAGAAAGAGACAGAAACAGAGTGAGAAAGTGTAAGGAGCGGAGTTTTTTTTGAAGGGGAATATGAGCTGACTGCCTCTCCTCTTCCTCTGTTCTTTTTTTTTTCTTCCTGAAGGAGGGATGAAGGTGAGCTGCAGGGGGAGAAACTACAATTTGACAGATATGCTTGTCAAGGCCAGTATAATATCTGTAAAGCAGAGAAGTAAAAATCCTCTGCAAAGTGTTGTAATTCAGTCCGGCAGTGGACAAACAAAGGTTATAATGTGAGAGAATGGTTTTCTACTGGTTTAGATTCACTTCACAATGATGCATTTGTGCAAGTACAAACAGCACATTTCAGTTTAACTGAAGCTAGATTGCTGATATTTTTTTTTGCTGATGTAGTTTTATATCATGACCATAATAGATTCATTCAAGAGTTATATATACAATATGTATGTACAGTATATACTGTATATATTTTCAGGCCCTGATCTGAGTGCTTTGATATTGGATGTCTGCCGTTACCAAGTCCTATCTGATATATCAACAGAAGATATGCAATGTTGATTGAATATATATCTGTCACAATGAAATAACACGTGGAATCATGTGACTTTGGCACACACTTTCATAAGCTACTTCATCCTGCTTCAAAACCATTTCATTGATCAACTTGAATGATTGATCTGATCTGAAGTTTAAGTCTTGTCATCAAGTTACTGATGGAAATAGTGTTGTGATGGAAAATTTGTGACTGCTGATATTATTATTCTGCCTGTGATGTCTATTATTTTAATGGTGAAAGTGACGAGTCAAGCTGCTAGCTGAATGCTCTTTGCCAATGTGACTCATGAACGCAACACATCAGGGTTAGGGTTAGGGCTATTTCAGGCGGTAAATATTCATGTAGCCTTAGCTAAGAATGAAAGGACGTCAAACTAAATTTGTCATCAGCAAAGTTTCAAACTACCAAAAATCATGCAGGGAAATCAACACTTTTTCTTGTATATTTGAGAATCAATTGAGTGCAAGTGTATGGGAGAGAAATACTGCGGTGTAGACTATTAAGACAGGGCAGTTTGTATGACATTGAAGGAGACCCTCCTGCTCTGATATCCCTCTGCCTCTCTGTCACGTTATGTTCCACACACCATTGGTATGAGTCCGGTGAAGGGACAACAGACTATCTTTTTTGCCATTTGTGTCAAACCGATATAGTGTCACCTCTCTGCGATGACAGCAAGAGCATAGTGAACACTTCAGGCACCCGGTGATGCTTTGCAAAGTTGAGTGTGTTATGATAAACTTCAAATCTGAACCTCCGGAAAAACAAGGACATTAAACGAGCTAACGTTAGCGTGGCACTTCAAGCAGCGAGTGACCAGTTGCAGGTTAATCACTGGAGTGCCAAAGGACACAGAACCACCAAAGACAAACAGGAAGACATGGCCGTTGTGTGAACTAAGCATGGTTTTTGCTTGTAAATGTGTCAATATATTCTGTAATTCTATTGCTTTTCTCTGCTGGGACAAGAAGATCTGAATAAATATACATACTGAATAGATGATTGCAAAACAGAAATGATTTGGAGTGTGGACCTATGAGTCCCACAGTGAAATACGTGGGCGATTTTGCATGTTGTGTTGAGTATCTAAGCACATTTCAGCTGAATGTGCGCATGTAGACCAAAATGTAGCTGAATGTCTGGACTTGTTTTATTGCTGTCGTTTCATTTGCTTATTATTCGCTGATACTCATTGTAGAGCCAGAATTTGTCTTTTTTTTGCTTTTGGGCTGGTGGGAACAATACCATCTCACTTACCCAAAGCTAGCTGTACTTGTTCGGTGCATTCTGGACCTTGAGCGTTGCAGGAAGAACCATTGACCAGAGACAGCGCTGGAGCCGTCCACAGTGGATGCTATCCTCTTCCTCCATGACAACTCCAAACACACCACAATGGTTGGATTATGTAAATAGTTCAGTGGGTACAGTTAAATTCAAGGTGCCCACATATGTGTAATCAGCAACAAACAAGCTTTAACCATGCACAATTGCATGACAGGGGAACACAAACTCGGTGCTTCAGCATACATGAACTGCGTTGGGCTTGGGTCGAGTTTGGACATAAGAAATAGAACGCCATGTCAGGTTGGGCTCTTTTATTCCTCTGTGGGACTCAGGTCAGGTTCGGACAGAAATACGCGGTCTGAGCCACACGCGAGGGTTGATAGGGAAGAAAGAAAGGGTGGTGACAGGTGAGGTCGAGCAGAGGAGGAAAATCTAATATGAAAATGAAAATGTAAATGTGTTGTGGGAGGGTGGGGTGAAGGGGGGGGGGGCGGTTGCGGTTGCGGAGGAGAGGGGGTGGTGGTGGTGGTTAGCAGTATTTCAAGCTGGCCCTAATCTTCCCTCGGCGGTGCCCTGATAGCGATCAGCTAACAGGAGGCCGGGTGCTGGGGCTCCTTTGAAATGCAGAGCGGCTCGGTGTGTAAATTGGAGGCACCCCGGCGGTGCCAGCGGATGACACGTGGCACTTGCGACCCTCAGCGACCGTCCAGGGGCCTCGATGCCACAAAGGTAAATCTTGCACATCAGACAATTTCATTTTCAGCACAGAGGGGGCGAGCCGCACAATACCTGGATCCTTTCAGATGATAATGTCCCCCTCAGAGGCAGATCATCATTTGGATTTTCTAGCTCTGTCTCTCTCTGTGCGGATATGTAAACTCAGCTCTGATGAACACTGAGTCAGCCGTGTGCATCTGGTTTTTGGGAATGCTTTCTTTAAAATGAAGTACAGATTATGAGCCAAAGGAAAAACTTTACTTGCAACACACCACTGACATCATACACAGCTGGTGTGTGTTGCCCTCAAGTATCAAAAAAGAGAGTATTCTGCACTTTATTTTATTATTACAGCTGTATTTTGATGTGTGGGAAGCATTCTGCCATTGTAGACAGTGGATAGAGCTAAATTTAACAGTTCAGTCATTTTTACACTGTTGAGTAGTTTGAGCTAGGAGGATTTATAAACTGATCGTGTTTTATAATGTTAAACCTGCAATGTAACTAGTAGTTATAGGCGTCAGATAGATGTAGTAGAGCAAAGCTTTATGTCTAATGAGCATCACTTTCAGTGGAGTCTTGTTGCCTTTTCATTCTCCAAACTTTTTGTGTTGTTCATGCTAGTTTCCTCCTCGTTTTATTTTCCCTGGGTAATGCTGTCTGCAAAAAAAAAAAAATTGCTTTAAAAAGAGGAAGTGGAAAGCCTAATAGCATGGAAATGTGTGAGAGAAACACTATCAACGAGTTATAATCCACCGCCCTCTCCCCACTTTGTCTGGAGCCCGCCATGCTTTGTTCCGGCAGGCTGCTGGGCCTGCTGCGGCTCGCCGTCTCCGCAGACGCTCAGACGCTGTGGCTGTTCCGCTAACTTACCAAACCGAGCATGTCTCCCATGTTCCTCCCCTCTCACCTCCTTCCTAGTCAGTCTATTACATGGCAACTCATGTTCCAACACATGTTCCTCGGCTTTCTGTGTTTCATTGTATTTCACACTGGCTTACGCCGGCCCAATCGTACGACGCTCAACAGTCATGAAGCCGCCTCATATTGAGCAGGTCCGTGAAAATAATATCTCTTGATTTTCCCTCTCTTGGCTTATGTAATTGGTTCACCCACCATGTGGAAAAGATGGTGGTGGACGCTGTAATCAAACGCTGGAGAGAGAAGAAGGGAAGGAATCCTCTTCTGGTGGAGATGGGAGAGAAGCTAAAGTTCCATTTTGCATTGAGAGCTAACAGCATCAAAACGCTGCAAATCTGTCTTTAAATAAATATGAATTAAGTACAACTGGTGATAAAAAAGACCACCTAAATATTTTTGCGAGGTTACTGGCATGACTAGCAGCACCGGGAAGCCAAGTATGCAAAAAGGAGCTCGGACCTGAACCCCTCCTCCCTCACCTCCACCGTCCCCTATTCCAGCACTACCACTTGCCCGCGGCCCCCGCATATAGATGGAAAGTGACACCGTGATTGTGTGCGGGGCTTGGCCACGCTCAGATGAGGGTGTCACTTCTGCCTAGCCTGATTGCCACATTCGGCGGGCGCGGCGGCGAGGAGTTAAATTGAGGGAGAAAAGGTCAGGAGCCAGTGGTCATCTGCTCTCCCCTCTCTCTCCCCCAAATTACTTGTCCTCCAGGAGGGGAATGAAAACAGACAGGGCCCGGCACCGGGCACCTGGAGCCTGGGAGATGATCCGCGGGGCCGGCAGCCCCCGGGAGAGGAATGTGAACGAGGGATGCGGGTGAAAAATAAAAGAGGGGGGGGAGGGGGGTGGAGGTGGAGGTGGGGGAGATCAGGTGTGTGTGTGTGTGTGTGAATGAGAGAGAGGAGCTGGGAAAGGTGTCAGACTCAGACGAGTGCACAAAGCAGGTGATGCTGCTGTAGGAAAAGGACACAAGGTCAAGGCAAGAGTCCCAAAGATAGCGGCGGATTGTCTGAATGCAAGGTGGAGATTTCATTTCAGCTCTGTGTGTGTGTGTGTGTGTGAGTGTGTGCGCGCGTGTGTGTGTGCGTGTGCATGCAAGGGAGTGGGGGGATGAATCTAAGCAGAAAATTACACTCCATAGCGAGTAAATTCAACTGTTTTCATGTGTCAGAATATACACATTTATATAAGAAAGGCATGTGGATATGATTTTTGGACATGGACATGTTCTCCTGACTTTTCAAAATCATATTATTTGATTTGATTTACATACTGAAATCTTTCAGTGTGCTCTGACAGTTTAGGTTCCATAAACCACACGAGTTGATAAAAAAAACACTCACTCAGTCATGTGGGTCACTTTCAACTGTGTGTTGACAGAAATATTAAAAATCCCCTCCAGACATTATAAGACATGTAAATATACTCTGCTTGGAATAATAATTTGTGCGTAATATGTTTTTTTTTTTCTCCACAAAATGGAAACACACAAAAATAAAATACACAAACAAAACTCATTTCTGAGTGAAGGGAAACTTTCTGGGGTTTGCTTCTCAGAGGCCGTAACAGGCTTGCCTGATCCTGATTGGTGGAGCCTGTTTGGGTTCCATGTAGCCTGACAGGAAGCTCTATAGAAACTATTCAGGACTCAGAAGACTTAGGCACTCTCCTCTGCATGTTTTTAGGAAAAGTAATATTACAAATGAAGGTGGCATGCGACATGTCATTTTCTTCTTTTAATAAAAAGATGCTTAAATTAAACATCAGTTGAATTGATTGGACTACCCCTTAGTGACCAATAATGCTTTCAATGCAACCGACCGATCTTTTAACGATGAGCGACACTGTTGAAGTCCCATTGTAACTGACTGACTGAGTGATAGTTCCTTTTATAAGTAACTTTTTTTCATGTTGCTGCACATGTGGTTCCACATCTCCGCACCGACCACATGATAAAACCCGCTGACTGTGCAGATAAGTGGAGCCTTTATGTGTTTCCAGTTTGAAATACACAAAATGCACATGGTGAAGTGAACCAGTGATGTGTAGGGTAAAAAGTTTAAATAAAAACATGACGTCAAACTTGTCGAAGAGCTGGGGAAAAACGATGACAAAAGATACTCCGGTAACAACGCGTAAAAAATGCAGAGCCAGTCAAAATACAGTGTGTGTTTTAAACACTAGTAGAGCTCAGATTTGGCCTGTACTGTAGGAATTATGGCACGACCCAGCCGCAAATCTACAACCGAGACTGGCTGTCTTGAATAACCTACACAGTCAACCACACTGGCAGCATAGGACATGTGCTGTATGTGCTGTATGTGGAAGGGTTCTGCAGAGGAGGAAGAATTTTCACACTGACATCCTGTGTGCACATTTCATTCTTAAATAAACTTACCGCTCACAGTGCTCCAAACACCTGGAGTCTGAAGGCCAGATCTACAGGGGAACACTGTTTGGGTATCACTAACTGTACCTGCTGACTGCTGTTGACCCTGCGATCAATTTTCTCCTCATGTTGCACATTAAAACTGGGATAACATCAGGACAAGTGCGTGCACAGGTGTGTTTCAGTTAGACAAAAGATCTAATGACAAATAACGATGTACACCTTAAAATGAAAAAAGAGTTTCATAGTCACAAACAAAATATGATCACTTATATATAAATAAAATATGAAGCTTGAATACACAGCCTAATAGTAGCCTAATAGGAGATCAAGTTAGCTTCACCTTGACCGCTGACACTAAAATATTGCTGATATGTTAATGCATCAGAGTAATTATGATCCAAATGTGAGTCATTTTTACACTGCTGAGTAGCAGATTCATCTGTTGACAATGTTTTTAATTATCACACTATAAAACACTCGACAGATACAAGATGTGATACACCAGAGCAAGAACAATGTTACCATGGCAACTTTATTGTATTCCTGCGTAACTGTGAGAAATCACTCAGTATTTCTCTGTTCTGTTCCATCCAACATACTCTATAGTAGAATGTATACAGTGTATATATATATATATAGTATAAAGTATAATGGAAATCTTATATCATCAATAATATTTCAAGAAATCTTAAGCAAAAAATAAGTTTAATGCAAGACACATATTTATATTATAAGAGAATGTATTCTTCACTGTACAGAGTGGATCTAACACCCTGCAGAGCGGACGCTGCTCGCTGCAGGTCCTGACTCACATGCTGTCCCCCTCTCCCCCCATTGGGTGTCGCTGTGTGCCAGCTCCTCTGTCTGTCTGACAACCATCCCGTGATGATGTGCCTCACATCACATAGCCAGCTGCCACAGCCTCTGGTGGTGTGTCCGCGTGCACCCCGCGGGGCCGCTGATGCAGAACTCGGGGCTTTACAGTACAGGACGGCTAACAATTAAACTAAAATGGCATCCTATTGCTGTCCAGCCACTCTTTTGCACCAGGGCAATTAACCTGCTAATAATACAATGAGCACAAGTCCCCTTCCTCATCCAACACACACACACACACACATACACGAACAAACGCAGCCCCCCTCCCTCTCGCAGCTCATAGCCCCTCAGGCCATAGGAGAGCCATTGGATTAGAGGATGCTAGCAGAGATAGCTTAACGTAATGAACCATCAAGATGACGACTATTAAAGATGATTTGCAGTGTTTCAGTGCAGAAACACTGGGCACAGCGACCTGAGTTTGGCTGACTGATAGTGTTAACTCTTTATTCTCTCATTGTTAGGGAGGTAAAGATTAGAAGGCCCTTTTTTTGCCAGACAGAAAAATGGAGCAAGTTGATCTACATAGTTTTGAAATGTGGGAGCACTTCTCAGAGACATGCCACATTTGGTTACTAACCACTGTGTTCCCAGCATGCATCTGATGCACAAAAAGATGGCAGAAATAACAGAAAACTCAGAAACTCAGTTTTGAATTGAGAGATAAACTCCATTTTTCACTTTACACTATTTGAATATTTACACTGTACTCTGTTCACACTCAGAGCCATATCCAGGGAATTATGAGTCCAAGTCCCCCCTGAACCCTCAAAGGGATTTACACCAGACATAAAACTAAGGTCTTTAAATTTTGCAATTATTTGGATTTTTTTTTTTTTATTAATTCAGCCATCTGAACAAATACTAGATTACAGTATATTGTCTATGAATTTGATTTATAGCCATGGAGATGTAAATGTTTCTTGTGGTCACTGCATGAATGCGTCAGTGTTGTTTCTTGGTTTTTTTTATCAGGGAAGGTGAAGTTGTCTTTCAGTTTTTTATATGTGTATATATCTGTAGTGCATGAGTACATATATTTGGGTGTTTATGTGAATGCATGTGCTGCAAATGTGACAGTGGTTGCCCACATGATATATATCAAATGATCATTCTGAATATGTGTATGTGCTTTTCCATCGTGGGGAGTGCACAGGTTGCTGTTAACTCTTTCAGCGCTTTTGTCTTTCCCTCTCTTCTTTTAACCATTTGCTGCAATTTAAATAAAAGGCTCAACCAAATATTATAATAAACAAAACAAAACTAAGAAGAAAAAAAACACAAAGCATTGTCAGGCATACTTTGATTTTCATTTAAAATTCAAATATACTCAAAACTAAAATGGAATCTCATGTGAAATATCCACAAAGCACCAAACTGTTGGATGTAAAGTCCCACCAAGTTGCGTTATTCTCCCAAATTCTCCAAAAAAAAAAAAAAAACCAGTAGAGAGGACATGTTTTGATGCAGGCTGATGAATCAACAACTACAGTGTTATTGTGCTGTTGGTGCTGACTAAATTAGTCGATCAGCGGAACAACAGACAACGATCTAATCGATTTATCATTTACATTTCATGAAGAAAAACAAGTTCGGGCTTCGTAAAAGTGAGTTTTTGCTACTTTCATGTATTTTATTTCATCGTAAACTGAACACAGACAAGTTTTAAGCAGCTGGTTGGACAAAACTTACAATTTCAAGATGTCACTTTGGGCTATAGAGAATTGGGATAGGCATTTTTCACTATTTTATATGAAATGTAAATTTTGTAATGTAAAAAAAAACAAAAAAAACTGAGAGTTTAAGAAAAAAAGCAAGTAGTCCATGAGTCAAGCTTATTTTGTCAAGCAACGGCTTAAGTCACGAAGACGACAATATTTAGTTACAGGCCTTGTTTGCAATGTATTTATTATATTTGACTTAATGATTATTAATGTAAAAACTGAGCATGAAAGTTCATTCTGGACCTTGGACCATGGGATGTGGTTGAAAGCTCTGGAAATAGCTTCTAAGTACAACTTTTGTTTTGTCAAACTTAAAAAAAAAAAATCAACAGATTCTTTTTAGATGTAGTTTAAATCACACCGACTGTCACATTAATACAGTATCATGACAATAAAATGCTTTGAAATTGAAATTTCTTCAATAAAACTCGAAAACTAGGTGGAGAATAAGAAAAAAGTAAAATGAGAAACACCGGTGAGGGTTGACAGTTTATTGGTATCAGATGCAACCCTCATGTCTGCTTGGTTATGAGTGTTTTATTCTGGTATATTTTACATTATATCCTGTACTGAACCAGCAAACCCCCCACCCCCGCCTGTTGTGATGCAGGCCTCGTCTCAACCTTTATTTACCATCAAGCAACGCGAGCGTGACTGTAAAGACCGAACGGAGCCCCTCGCCGCCGTCTGCAGACCTCACTCAATCTCCCAATATCTCTGCAAGCAGAAGACCAGATTGAATTTTCCTCCGGAGTCTCCCAGGATGGGAGCGGACGTCACTGGAGGATACTTCCCTTTCTACGGCTCCTGCTGCGGCCCTATAGATGCACGCCTCAGATATTTCTCCCCAGACGGGAAGCAAAAGGCGTCGGCGGTACTGTGGGAACGCGCTGGATCCGCTTTAGACTTTACATCGAGTCAATAGTGGGAATTCGCTGATAAACAAAGGGAAGTCCATCTGGCATGAAATACAGCGTCCTCGGAGAGCAGGAGCGTGTTTTCTAGATTGGAGTTCTTATAGCTGATCCCCAATATAGAGATAGTCACACAAAAGGAACAAAGCGTTCTATGTTTTCCTCTACATTCTTTGATAATTTCAGAGCTAATTTTCCCCATTGTCATTCCAGCTTCCACTGTGGCCTATCTATTTGTGTGTGTCTTCATGTGTGCGTGTGTGTGTGTGTGTTCTGTAAGCAGGATAGCAGAATAAATATTTACCATCTGTGGTGTTTTTTTTTTTTTTATTTTTTTTTTCTCCCCTTCTCTCTCCGCCACGCAAGATTCCAGCACTTTTTTTTTTTTTTTTATCAGTGCTGGAGTTCAGCCATGGGCCTTTTTAATTTTCTGCTTTTGTGTTTTTAGCTGAGATTGACAGGCTGCTCTCTCCCTGGAGCATTGTTCTATTAATCTGTTTAATATGCTACAGAAACATTCGAGTGCCGGAACAGGCAGCCGGGGTAATGGAATCGCAGCAGGTAAAGGCGGGCTTGCATATCTGACGACTGGCGAGGGGGCAAGAGTGCCGCAATAGTCGGCTCGGCGTGGCGCTGCTACGGCGTCGTCACCCTCCCACCTGATGACCTTGTATGGATAGACAGGCAGATGGACGGAGCGTGTCCCCCCCCCCGCACGTGTTGTTGCTCGAAAGCAAAACGGCTCCCCTTGTCGCTGCTTGTCACTAGCCCACTTTCACTTTGTCCCTGTGCGGATTTTTCACAAGAGTTAAAAGCAAGCCTCACTGGCTCCTGGTCTGCCATCTCTGAGCGCTGAACCGGAGCGACACGGGGCCACGAGTGAGGCATGTGCACTGAGAAGTGACTGCCAGCCGAGCTCTATATGTTGAAAATGGTAGGTAAATGCCAATGTATAATTGTATGCCCCCCTTCCTCCCTCCCTCCTTCATCACCCCTCCCCTCCTGCTGAGGCAATGAGTTGTGGTTTAATTAACTCTGCCTTAATGGGTGCACAGCAAGAAGGAGGTGGGGTGGAGAGGAGGGGAGGGGGTTGGAGGTCGCAGGTTTGCGGCATGTGGCGCTCAGTAACGGCGCTGTCCCCCAGAGATAAGCCAGAAATGTTCACTTCCCTTTTGACAAAAAGCTTTCCTCCTGCCATCCTGCCCAGGCTGAAGACAGCGGACAGTGTGCGGAGATGATGACAGTCCAGCTTGTAGGCAGATGAGTGAATGAATAGGCCGAGCAAGAGCACTAATGACATAAGAGCGAGATAAGTATGCACAGGAATTCATCCTCAAAGTCTTTTACAGTCTTGCAGACAAGGTCTAACCTCGTTTTATCCGCCACGTAACGCAGAGAGAGCGTAATGTGCTGATACTCTGACTTAGGTTAAGCTCTTGATCAGGCTGTTATCCCGGACTGGCCTGGGGATGAAAAACAAAGGAGTCACTAGTGGATTTCACAGCGCAATGACACTAAGAGCAGCGATATTTCTGGAGGAAGGATTTGTCACTTTTGCTTTTCCCCTGAACTGACAGAGAAGACCTCAGAAGGAACAAAAAGGATTCCTCTCAACCCCGTCGCCAGCCGTTCTCTTCGCAAAAAATAACGCCCTCATTAGCGGGTCCGGTACACGCGTGTTAAGTCACGTGATTGATTTCGAAGGCAGATGGAAATTACACATGTGCTTAGCGTCAACAGGAGCTTTTGTAACCTCCGGTTCCAACTTTTAATGAGGTACAACTCTAATCCAGAGTCTCCACCTCTCACTCCATCCCAGACGTTATTGTCATAACACCGTGTCCAACGCAGGGATGCTGGGTAAAATGCCACCGCCTGATATCTCCCCTGCCAGTGTTTGGTTCTATTAACACCACCCTCTGCCTTTATCTCCACCACGTAACTGAACCTGTATATCCACCATTACAAGAAAAAAAAAAAAAAAAAAAAAAAAAAAAAGGCGACTGTGCCAAAAAGAAATTAGGCAGCCTCCTGATGAAACGCGATTGGAAGGGAAGTTGTGAAGCTGCAAAGGGGCCTCAGATCAAAGCGAGCCACCGGTAATTAGAATACATGCTGAAGAGAAGCAGACGTCGACAGAAATCAGGATTTTAGCTGGAAAATTACCTGTTGAGCTGTTGAAATAATAAATGAGAGCCATGTCTTGGTGAAGTGGGGAGACAGAGACGCCGGGGCTCTGAGAAGTCAGGCTCACCGGTCGCCTTGCTTTCCCAAGGCGGCGTGACAGACAGCGAAGGGAAGAAATAATCTCACCTATTTTCAGGTTCCCTCTCTATATTCCATCCTGTGTTTGTGAAACTCTCTTCTTCTCTTCTCCCCACCCTCACCCCCCACCCCCCCACACCTCTTCCCCCCAAGGACAATTTTCTTTTATGGCTTTACTCGCTTTTTGAGCATCTTTTGTTGCAATCTGCTTTTCAGGTCTGCTGCCTCACATATTAGAGTTTCAGCTCTTTTTGATATCATCTGTTATGGATGACTTTTTGTAATCAGTTAAACGTAAAGGAGTTACATGGGTCACTTACATCCATCAATACGTCATTTTTAAATCAACCACTTGGGAGACAATTGGTAGATGGTGTCTCAGTTGTATCACTGGCCTGGTTGTTCCTCAAGATTAAGACTACATTAACAAAAACCTTCCAAACATCCCCTCAGAAATTTGTATTTGACATCACAAATATGAATAAAGAAATCCCCAAAAACACTCTTTATTGGAGTTATATGTTTTATTTCCAAAATTGAAGTAAGAAAATTGATATCTCATATCTGTGTGTTAAGTGAACTAGCTGTTTCCCATGTCCTCATTCTTTCTTAATGCTATGATAGGCTAATCACATCCTGATCACATCTATACTCAACCATAGACTGTATCTAAAGATGGACGTACCAAGGTGTGTCACCCATTGGTTTCATTGGAGCCACTTTAAAGCCTGAGTTTCAGGATATCGTCATCGTTCTGTTTGGAGCCAGGACCTTTCCAAATAAGAAATGCGGGGTGTTACCTCACTACCTAAGACAAAAGCTATCGCTAGCTTACTGCAAACACCAAGCAGTGCGCTTGAGCTAATGTTAGCTACTTAAGCAAACATTATGCTTACAGGGCAGGTACCGTAATCAAGTAACATGAAAGTGAAATATCGTGACAATAGTCCAACTCATGTCCAGGAACCAGGGAGAGCAGCAGGTAAGCCAAGTGTCAATCACACACAGATATCAAAGCTACTATAAATTTTAAAACTCTTATTAATGGAGCAATAATTTCTAAAATGACCACCAGCACACTTATTAGAGGACGTGAATTTAGAAATTAAGACTATAATGACTCATTGAAAACAATGATTGACTAAGTATTTCTAGAGAGAAGCTGAGTTCTTTTTGTAGTGGGGGTCAATTGGAGCATCAAGTGGCCATCTGTGCTATTGCACTTCTGCCCTTTGCACTTCTGGACCTCTGCATTGGCTACTGCCTCAAATTATGATAGTTCCAACTTGCATTTAACGCACAGAGCATACATAAATAGGGATGTGAGTACATGTCATTGTAAAGTGTCATGCAGAAATAAATCTTTTATCATTTTTTGCCAGGTGATGGAGCCTAAAAAGGCCAATGACAGTCAGTCGGATGTTCTATCTGTCCAACACTATGGTCTAGAGCAAAATGTCTTGTCCAAAATGTCCAATACTTTGACCATGTGCAGAATCTGAAGGACCTCGTGACTGTTACCCCCAAGCACACAACTACTATCATTGCTCTCCTGCTCACAAAACTTTCACACCTAAATTCAAGACCCAATGTGAGGACCTCCCTGACAAAATAGACTATTGATGAACACTTTAATATCCTAAAATTAGAGGTGTAATAAAAACAAAAAACTGGATATTTATGCCTATTTCCACTTTTATTTGAATACAAATACAAGTACTGGGTTCTCTGCACATCCCTAATGTGCAGACATCTGCAATGGGTACCTGTGTATTTTGGATTAGCTTCCTGTCTCACCTGAAGTGTGGCAAACAAGTCGGTGAGCTCCTGGCTGAGAAGGGATGGAACACCCCCTCAAAGGTGCTGTCCTCCTCATTGGACATCATATCAGTTATGATGCCCCTTTAGAAGTGCATGTCATCTGCTGCTAGTACACTCTGCCTGGCTTTCAGCAGCTGTAAACACAATCAGTACAGACAATGCTACTGCTCATATATTTACTTGTATACAGCTGAATGTATGTGGCCTATTTTTTAATCTTACCCTTGGGTTGGAGGTTTGGACTCTTGGAACTAGTTTGTTGGATGATTGACCACTACAGGGCTCCAGTTAGAGAGCACAGAGTCATCAGTTTAGTTTACTCGCCTGTACTTGCAGAGTGGTAGTATTAGCACTAGTGATGTATGTCTGTAGTTTGTGAAATAAAGCGTAGAGAAACAAATGCACGACTGTGTGTGTTGTTACTAATAGCCAGCATTAACACAAAGCCTTTAAGGACTGTGAAATGGGATATGCATCCTCTCTGGGAGAACACTGAACATCAACTGTTGCAATAATAACACACACCGAAACCATGTCAACTGTGTGTTCACAGTAATACAGGACAAGCTAGCTAGGCTACCCAGTTAGCTTAGCACCTAGAAAGGCTAGTTTTCCCGAAGAGGCTAATTACTGAAACAAGTCTTTACCGACATTACAACGGCACAATGAACATACATTCATGGATAGGACAACACAATTTTGTTCAATCAAATAAAAACTATCATATAGGCATTGATTATTAATTTATTTGTTTTATTTTCAATACAAACATTGTGTGTGTGTGTGTGAGAGAGAGAGAGTGAGAGAGAGACAGAGAGAGAGACGGAGCATATGTTTTTTTATTTATATTTTTATATCAATACATTGGGGGGCACATTTTGAGCATATTTGAATATGCTCACGTAGGTCACATAGAGACATCAGAGGCATAACGACACTGTTTCATAGCCAGTTAAAGGTTCCTTACAGAAGTGTTTGCTGAAGCCATCATAACTGAGACGCTCTTAGACATGATCGTAGATTAATGAGTTCCTCCTACCCTTCTTTTATTGTTTATATTTTTCTCAACAATTGATCTGCCTAACATTGTCATCATTGTCCTCGTCTCCCTTGTCTCTCTTGACATATTTATCTCCTCTGACTGAAACTTCTCCTGATATATATAATATTGTATATTCTCACTTTCTCTTCTTTTTTTATTTGTGATGCTTGTGATACATACAGAAATGATGACAGAACGACACTTTCTTGAAACTTATAGAACCTCCTTCGTTTAAGCTTTAATCTGACCTTCAGAGTAACTTCTTCCTTGAGCAGCAGCTAACTCGATCAAAGCTGACTTTCTCAAACAGGCTTCCACCAAGGAATATGAATTATAATAACTGTAGACTGTTTACTGTACACCATTTTCATACTGTAGCTTACAACATTTATACTTTGTGATATATTGTATGTATATTTAACATTCATTCAGATTGGTTTACAGACAGTTGAATATCTGAAGTTTCTTAAAGTGTATTCAGCATCATCTTCATCACCACAGATGGCTGACGGCTGAAGCTCTTAACTTGTTTACTGAGTACTGCTTTGGGAAACACGTGTAGAAATTTAATTTAAACACTCTTAACTTCTAAAATTGATCAACTACCTCGGGGCCCCAGAATGTCAGGGACCCAAAAGGCCCCGGGGATTCTGTGTGTCAATTAATTTGATAAATTCATGAGTAATAACCGAAATGAGAGGGCCTCATGGCCTCATGACTTCTGCATTTGCACCTAACCTTGAGGTCATGTCCCATAAATGTGAAAGAATCTACTATTAATACATATAATATTTCAGTTGATATGACATTTACATGGTGTTTTTTTTTTATTTTGGTATTTTTTATTCTTTTGTCAACTTCTAATCAAACTAAGATGGGGTACAGGTTGATTTCCATGTGTATGTGTAACAGAGTCCCATGCATGAGATTTATTGCAGAGCATGGGGAAGTTGCTGCAAGCTATGGAAGTTTGTCCTGGTAGCTGAGAGCCAGGAGCTGGGGTAGGTGCATACAGGGGCCGAGGAAGCAGGTTCAGAGTGAAATCCAGGGAGACTGAGTTGTGCAGCGCTTAAGGCAGAAAAGCAGGACTTGACCAGACGAGGGGCAGGAAACAGGTGCCAGAGGCAGAGCGGGCGAGACTGCGGGCGGGGGAGAGGAGACAAGAGTCAGGAAGCAGACTGAATGAAAAAACTGCAATTTCCCAAGAATCAAAGAGGCTTGAAATGTAGCAGCACTAACTGGTAACAGAGACTACGATCTGGTAGGGTGAAGGTGTGCAGAGCTGAGTATATGTAGATGCCTGATTATGAAGACGGCTCAGGGAGAGAGAGGGAGAGAGCTACTCAGGGAGTGGCAACAGATTGGAGAGGCTCTGAATTGGAGGTGGAGGGTGTGGCAGATGATGTTCCAGGTGCAGTCGTAACAGTGCATATATACATCATATTTAACATTTTGTGATCTGTTTTTCTTCAAACGTGATGAAAAAAAAAAAAAAGTAATATGGAAATGTGGTAAAGATAAGTTCCTTTTTCATGTCTAGATTAGCTAACGTGTGATTTCTGTTGCTGTCTGAATGTCTTTTCAACCACACACACACACACACACACACACACACTGAGACACTAAGAGACTATACCCACAAAAATCATGTGAAGTCAGTGAAAAGGGAGACATGGACCCCAGTGCTGCTGTTTCACAATGACTTGGCTTTGCTTCCCAGGCAGTGCCATGGGTACCTGTGTGTGTGTGTATGTGTGTGTGTGTGTGTTTATTTGTACACAGTGTTTGCAGTGGGAGTCCAAGCCTCCGTGTGCTGTAAATGTCACCCGTCATCAGGCGTTTGTGCAGCGTGTGCCCTTGTACGAAGGGGAAAGTGCAGATGTTGCAGATCCCAGCCTTTGATTTAGACACGAAAGGCAGGCCGGCAGCATACGCACTGAGGCATGAAGGTAAATTCCCATAATTCACAGCTGAAAGGTTAGCCAGTGGTGCGCTTTGCTCCTCCCTCATGTTAGTTGCTAACAAATGTCACCTGATTGAAATAAGCACAGTTATACATTGTGTGTGTGTATGTGTTCGCTGGTACAGCTCCTCTAAAACTGATATACTGTGTTTTGTCAGAGGATCCCATACAGTGTAAATCTGCAGTGTTGGTCTGCATCAGCACAGATGTCGTCCTGTGGCAGCTTCAGTCAGGCAGTTCATGAGCACCACAAGGGCAACAGCCTCAGTGATACGTGTTCTCCACAGATATGATTTCAGCTGAACAACATTCCCCATCAAAGACCACTGATCTGAAGGCAAGTGGATTTACATTAGGTCATTACCGGTCAGTATTCTCACATGTATGCACACATCAATAGGAAAATAGAGTAAAGTGGATACGTTATACTAATGGCAAACCCTGACTACAAACCTTCAGAATCTCCCTTTGGAGCTAGTCAGCAGGCTTTCTGGTTTGTTAAAGATCCAATCCAGATATGTATATAAAGACATATGCAAATACTCTGCTCAGATCAATAATGTGTGTCTGATATGGTCCCCCCCCCCCCCCCCAAAAAAAAGTAGAATTACCACTGTAAAATCCTTAAAATAACATCGACACCTTCTCCCTCATTAAAAATTCTAGAATCTATAAATATGCAAATACATATATTTCATTGTAGAAGTTGGTAACACTTAACAATAAGGGCCTGTTAATTAACATCAGTTAATGTCACAAGAATTAACTAACAGTTAATTAAGAGTTAACTCTTTAACTCAGATATCTGGAGTCCTTGAAACTGTTTTTTTTTTTTTTTTTTACCAAATTTTCTAACATCTTTTTTTTTTTGTATCCATCAGCGGTGCTGCTGTGGTATTGCACTGCATATCCCAGTAAAAAATCATATACAGCCGAGTAGTAAGATTGTTTTCCAGCCCTGGTATCTGTCACTGCTCACTTCATTTATGCAAAACTGCAAGTAAAAAAAAGCAGAAATACAGAAACACAATCCCAGTTCCTCTTGCTTAAATGTGTTTAAAGAGCATCTTACTAGAATCTGAAAATCCTGTTTTTGCTGACCTCTAGTGGTTTAGCCTTGCTGCTTCTGGCAATATAAATAAAGCAAAGCAAGCAGTGTCAGCCCTCTAAAGCTTTTACACTTCAGTTATACATAAATCTTTTCAAACAATTGTCTCTGAGACTGACCGAAGAGAAACAGAAATGAACCTCTTGGATTAGCTGTTGCAGCATCTAAAGTTTGCTAACATTAGCCAGCGTAAGCTACTGGTCATATCACACCAAATAAGGTTGTAGTAGTAAAAGTGAGTAGTAAATTAGGTAACAGTGTGATTTATTGCTTGTCTTCTTACTTGTATTCAGCTTTATTTGTAAAAAGACACATATGCTTTAGAAACTTTAGGAAACCTTTAGAAAACTGTGATTGACATCACATATGCTACAGTCATGTTTGTCCTTCCATATGGCTTATAACAAAAAAAACAACAGTTTTTCATACTGTGCATTATATTAAATATATTATTACTACTATATACTTCTACTTCACTATATATACAGTATGCAATATATTGTATACTCTATAGGTTCTTATACATAAAGGCAAAACATGGTTTTATTTATAAGAAAACATCAGTGATGATTAGTTGAGTTCTCAAAGAGGAATATGCACATAGACAGGAACAGTTTTCCAATTCTGCTCCTTTTATTTCTCCTAGTCACCCCCTCCCTTTCTCTCCTGGAGTTAAATGAATATCCCCCCCACACAATTGAAAATACAGCATAAATTTTACATGACAGCCCCTTGGTTCATTACAGCCCATGAGTTATTAGCTAATTTGCGGCCGTGAAATTTCTAACCACTATGAGTGAACTGAGGTGTCAAGAGTTCGCTAAATGTGGTGTGTGGAATTTGATGTTTGATGGGCACCTTCTGGATAGGAGTGCTACGTGTGTCTGTGTGTGTGTGTGTGTGTGTGTGTGATTGGAGATATACAGGGTTTACATAGTTTAACCATCTTTCTATACACAATGTAGCACAGCAGTAAAGTGATGTAAATCTTTGACAGTACGTTCATGCCATTTTTTTTGTATTTTTTAACTGATTTAAGAATCAGAACAGAGAAATAAAAGGTATTAGATGAAAAAAAAAATGTGTGGAAATTAAAGTATTTTTAATTATTAATTTATGATAATCACTCTACCCATTAAATGGGGACATATTTATAAACTGTTATGATGTTTGGTATCTATTTTAAACCTTTTCTATCTTGCTTATGAGTGGACATGGGCTTGGCATGCATGCCCATAAACAGTCGTCTGCTCTGTGGCCTTCGGTTTTTTTCCATGTGTTGTTCATGTTGAACAAATAATCTGAAATATTGATGTTGGTTTTTTTGACTTCTTCACTTTTATTTTGACTCATGTATTGGGCCAAATATGAAAACAGATTGTCATAATGTTTTCTGGGCATGGTCATTTCCCCCCATAGAATGAACCCTTTCCACCCTGGGCACTTTTTTTGGCACCCTCTGGCCAAAATGTTGACATTATTCACAAGGTAATGTATGTAATGATTTGCATTAGTTGTGGATATTTTTTGTGGCTAAATAACCACAAAAAATTTGGACCTTGCTATCCAAATTTTCCACTTGTACACAAGATTTCATACAATGTCCCAGGCTGATGGCGTTGACATTTGTTGAGCATATTCAGTGTTCCCTTTACGTAACAGAATGAGTTATAAAAATGCCAGTCTACACAGTGGGTTTTTAGAGGCTTTTTAAAGTGTGCCGCAGATTCAGTAAATCTGATGCAAAGGGGGGAGTTTGTTCCACAGTGTCGGTGCTCAAACAATGAAAGCATGATCCCCCGTCTAACCGTGAGAACACTTGTTTGCCAGACCTGAGGAGTCTCGGTGCAGAATAAGGAGTTAAAAGCTCATAAGATCGGAGATCAGAGTTTGTAGATGCGTGCTCCTCAGGAGAAGAACTCTTGAATTTGATGATTGTTTGTAGTAGAAATGTGCCATTTATAAAGCCATCATTATACATTCTTAGCAGGAAAGCTGTAAATGTGAAGTTTCTCTCGAGGATGGTGCTTTAGCAAGTCATGCTGCAGTGAGTCTGAGTAGATTTTAATATTTTTCATATAAAAGTGGAAAGTTTGGCTTGGTTCCAGCAGCAGAGAAAAGGTCAGGGAGGTCACAAGTTTCGTCCTCTGTGGACCATGAATATCCACAGCACATATGATGGGTATGGATTTTGTGATATTTCTTCATGGAGTAAAATTTTTTGTGTGAGGTGATGGATAGACAGAGCTATCAACAGCGCTATCCTTTTTTGCCTCTGCTGCAAGAGAACTATTTGCTAGTACACTGTTTCATCCTATAACCAGCCACCTAACAACAGACTTACTAATCTTTCCTCTGCTGCATCCAGAGGATATAGTGCTCTGTGCTTGTTTTCACCTCTCCCAAAACTGAAAACAAAGATTTAGAGTGTGTGTGTGTGTGTATGCGTGTGTGTGTGTGAGTTAAAGAGAAAAAAAAAAAGTGCATGTGAGTTGAGGTAAAAACCCTCCCAGTCTTCCTGAGGTGAGAAACAAAAGAAACAGTGCTTGGTGCAGGCCCAGTGTCCCGCTGTGGGAAAAGCTTAGCAGCAGCTCGGGTCAGCGAGGTGAGGGCTGTTCGGCTTGGCTGCAGGGCCGACCTCGCTGCTGCCAGCCTTCCAGGAAATTACAGCAGGGACCGAGAAGCAGCTCCTACTCCCCCAGCTCTCTGCACTATACACACACACGCGCGCGCATGCGTGCACACACACACACACACACACACATACAGAAATTGTGAAAGATTCCAGCAAGCATATACTCCTATATACATACAGTACATATGGTGATAGCGGGGTTAGCAAAAGTCCACGAGCAAAACAGTCACTGATCAATGTGGAGCAAGTTACTTGGAAACTGTCATCATAAGTTTTCATGGGTTAAATAATAATGTTAATTGACTAATTACTCAGCAGTGGCGGTACTCATCCCGACTCTGAAAAGGTGCATTCCAACAACTCCAAAGCCACTTTATTTATACATTATATCTTCTGTGTTTAAGAGCCACTACCAAACAGAACCAGCAAACAGTTTACCCTTGCATAAATAACCAGTGTACACATGTCAGTCATCTGTGTTTCTGAAAAAAGAAAAACATGTTCTTGGTAGATGGCACAGTGACACAGTGAGGTTTTTTCTTCTGTTCTGGACCAATGTCTTGCAAATGTAATGCCACCCTCATCCCTTTGTTTCTCCATCTGAAAAACTTTCCCCTGGCAAAGTCACGCTCTCACTCCGACTCTCTTTGCTCGGCTCCACAATCCCAATTTCTTATCTGTGTCTCCCATGTTCAAGAGGACCCCGGCAGCTTAGCTCAGTCCTTTGAAAACACTGATATTAAAGGGAGAGAGATGCTGAGAAGAAAGACGGCGACGCTGCCCTCCTCGCCCCCTCCGTTTACCCCGTCTGAACCTTCTGTCCAGGTGTGTGTGTGTGTGTGTGTGAACGGTTAGTTGAAGGAAGCACACACACATATACACACACACTGCATCACATGTGGGCACACATACAATACAATTCTTACGATACTTCTACATTTTCTGCCATTGTTGTTCTGTCTTACACACACACACACACACACACTGACACTCACACACGCAGAAAGAACATTAATCCTCCAATCTACATAGGCACTGGTCGCCTCAGGGGCTGGTGAGTGGGGGGGGGGGGTGAGAAGTGGAGGAGGGGAGGGGGGGAGGCTCTCCAGTGTGCCGTGTGATCTCACATTGTTTTGTGAAAATTGCAGCCTCTGATGATGGGAATTTCATTTTGCCACCGCATGAAGCAGAAGCGAGGGAGGGGAGGGGGGGAAAGGGAGAGGAGGTGAGAGAGGAAAAAGATGCAGAGAAGACAAGGAAGGAGGGAAGGGAAAAAAAGGGGGAGAGGGTAGGGAGGAGGGAAAAGAGGTAAGGGATGCAGGGAAAGTAAAGCGAAAGTAAAAAAGAAGAAGAGAAAGCAGAGAAGGATGGAAGTGTAGGGAAGGGGAGGGAGAGACATAAGGAGGTTCAGGAAAGAGGTAAAGTAAGGCTGAAGGGACGACAAGTAAGGAAGGAGGCAAGGGAGTCAAAGAGAGGGACATGGGAGAAGAGTTGGGAAGGAAGGTGGGAAGGATGGAGATGTAGGAGAAAGGGAAGATGGGAGGTAAATGAGGTAGGGTTAAGAATGTTAAAGAATAACGTGAAGGAAGCAGGGGTTGGAGAGAAGAAATGATGAGAGGCTGGAGGGAAAAAGAGGGAGAAAGAGAAATGAAACAAGGAAAGAGGGGAAGCAAGGGAGAACTTCCTACTTCCTGCCTCACCCTATATCTTCTTCCTTTCCTGAACATCCCTATATCTTCCCCTCCTTATCTCTCATCTTCTTCCTTTCTTCCTTCCATCCTCCATTTCCTGAACCCCCTTATCTTACCCTCTTCCCTTTATTCTCCACTTTTTCTCTCCTCCTTGCTTCACTATCTTCCCTCATTTGCTCCTAAACCTCTGTCCTTTGCTCCTCTTTTGTGCCGTCCTTTACCTTTCCCCCCTCCTGTTATCCCCCAACCACCCCCTTTTTCCTCACATCCCTGTCCTGTCCTGCTCCCCTTCCCCTTTTCCTGAACTTGCCTGTATCCTAAGGAGGGGTGACGTCGTCCAGCTGGCCATCATGCTAACACGCCTCATCTCAGCACCATGCCTGTGGAAGGAGGGGTACGCAGTTGTTGTTGATCCACATGCAAGCAAATATTATGCTAAAGTGATTGGCTCTCATCAGGCTCTAACCCTGCAATGATGCCGGAAAAACAGCAGAAGAGGAAGAGCGAGCCCATCTCTGTCCTCCCCTCCCCTAATTTGCATTGCATGCTGAAATGCATGAACCGGGCCCATTAACCGAGGGGCCGTGCTGTGTTTTGGTTGTAAGCGAGGGGAGGGGGGCTGTCATATCTTTTGATTTGCTTGATATGAAAACAGTGGTGGTTTGCAATCAATGGAACCTGTGGTTTATTTGGGGTGAAATGAGATTTTTTATTGGGATGTTTGCATCTCGATGCAATTTGCCAGCTTTATTGTGGCCGACGCGGGAGCATCCTCGCTTGATTTTACAGTAAATTTGTCATGGGGCCAATACAAGAGTTGAAAGTGAATATGGTTATTTATTTACATGCACACAAACAGGCGCACTTTGTTAGACACTTCTGATGATTGTTGGAGTGGAGATCCCAGCTGGCTATATGTGCTGGAGCCCGGTGTGAAGGCAGCCTATCAGAATGATTAGGCAGAGTGAGGGAGGGCCTACCAGCTGCTCTACATGGTATTGCAATGGGAAATATAATTTGGGATTCAGAAAAAAACACCCCTAAGGTTTGTCTCAGTTCAGCTAAGTGAGTGAAATTCATTGTTTTTAGAAAGTAGTAGTGAAGAGTTGAAGAGGTGTTTGTTGATTAGGTTTGGTAACTGACAAACAGACACGACATGTAGTTATTTTACTCTTTCCACATGCTTCATGGGAAGTGTTAACATGGTTAAAGGTCTAATAAACATCTAAGAGCACAACTACGCCAGAGCGGCAGAGCAAAATTCATTTGTAGTCGCGGTACAGTGGATACGGCTGGTTTCAACCATAGACGTAGTCACAGTGATGTCACCTGTTGGTTTGCAAACTGCTGTTTTTGAAACGGAAAAGATGGACGTGGCAAGGTGTGACATCACCTGTTGGTTTAGCATTTGAGCCGGTTTGATATTTGGTCAAGACTTTCAATTCTGAACCAAACATGAACAGCTGCTGATGGTGCTAGCTGAAAAACTCAGATACATCAACCATTAATGTTTGTACAAAGTTTTGAGCCAATCCATTGAGTAGATGTCAAGATTTTCACAAGATACTATAAGTGAAAACTTGAAAGAGATCACCAACATTCATCATGAGGCGACATCACAGTGGGAAGTGGCAGTTAAATTCTACAAGTCCTGCTTTATATTTCAAATTTGAAAGTCTTCATATAGATTTTCCTTTTATTTTTTGAACGGATTACATGAATGATCCCCTCTTGACATGTTTTAAGACATATAGAATATTCTGCTCTAATAAGATAATAATCTAATACTAATCTGTGTCTAATATGGTCTTTTAACAAAAAAGTTTCCTGGTTAAAATTTAAAAAAAAAAAATCCCTCGTGGAAAAATCCAGAATCTATGAAAATACAAATATTTTTTCACTTCAAAAGTTGAACTGTTGAATGTAACATGTCTCCTGCATCACTATAAGTCCACTCTCAGTGTATGTGCACTGGAGGCCTCAAGTCTCCGTATCACACTTACATAATAGACCACGATTGGCCCCAAAATGATGGCACAAATCATGCACTTATGTACACACCTTAAAGTGACAGAAAGAGACTTTCCTCCTTCAGCGGATGAACATGAAAACAAATTCTGTACGTACATCATTCTGCACAGAGAACAACATCCAAATGAAGGAACAATAAGCAAAACACATTTTTAAGTGGAGGGGGGGGGACTTCAAATTTGGTAAAAGGTGAGAAATGTGAGTGCATTCCATTTTCTTTTGACTTGCTGTGTAGATGCAACTGCAGAAAAAGCCAGCAGAAATTAGGTTTTGTAAATATGTCTTCCCAGAAGAGACTCCCAGACCTCTGTAGCGGTCCTTAGGAACTGCCCCCTGAAAGACAAGTTTGTCATTGTTTTTTGTGACATTCACGGTGAAATTCACAGTGAAAAAACACATAAACACAAGAAGGGATTTAACAATCTGTGAAGAATCAAAGCTTACAGTAGGCATCTGAGCCATCCAGGACAGTACAAAAGTTGTCTTTCATAGAGAATTTTGCTGTTGCTGCCTTGACAGTCTGTTAACACCACTCAATTTTAACAAATGCTAATTCATAGAAGATTTCAGATGTGAGAATAAAGTGACTCCGAAATCTGAAATGATATAGATTCTCCATGCATGTGAACGTACGAACATGTTGTCTTCGTTTAACATTATGTTGTGACACGAGGCTCCGAATACTTGATTACCCTGTGAATCCTGACAGACACTGAGCGTGATGTAACATAAAGAAGCTTATGTGCTCCTCATCATTTATGTGACACATGCATCATGCAGGCTATTAGTTGGAGTTGAATGAGTAAATTAGCCCGGCTAATTACAGCTAATCACTGGCCTCACTATCACTGTGAAACTTGCTGTCAGCGCCGTGATGATATTATTATTATTGATCAATAAATAAACCTTGTATCTCAGCCGGGGACTGAAAAAAAATCTATGTCAACTGTAGAAAATGACGATTCTTTGAGTTGGATTTAGGGCAGTTGAGTGTTTTCTGTAACTAAAATTCAATTGCATGTTTCTTTCCGCTACAGCACACATATCTCTATAAGTCACATTAGACAGAGCTAATGTTTTATTCTTATATAACTGACAGACACTTCTATTCCTGCTGCCTGCCTTGTTGCTACCAAATGAGCATCACTGCCTTCCTACTATATCTACCTTTGCTTTGTTAGGTAGCCAATGAGTGACCGCTATGACCTACATGGCAAGTATCACATGACTGAAAGGGTCAGTGGCTGTGTGAACTATTAGTACAATGTGGACTGAACTGATTGTGTGTTTGAGTTTTAATTATTTAACTTTTTTTGTATAGTGAATGTAACACATTTATCATCCTCTTACTACAATAGCATAGAGATTTCATGAATAAATAAAGCTTAATAATAATTTTGTCAATGAAAACAACAAAATATTTGCGGACAACTTTCTTTTTGGCAATAAAAACGAGACTAAAAGCAAATAAAGAGTAACCAGTGAAAACGAGAACTATGACAAAATGTATTGCAGTTTTTGTCAACAAATTAAACGAAGAGACAAATGAACAGTTGTTTAGTGAACAGGTGTGTTACATGTACTGAGACAGAGCAGAGTGACATGGCCACTGTGTGTGTATGTGAACAAGTAAACACTGCCTACCTCTTCCGCTAATAGACAAGAACAACACTTAAAACCATGGCGACCGTACACAACAGAAATGGCAACAATAATAGCCTCGAAATAAATAAACACAACCGCGTGACAGAAAATTAGAAACATTTCTGAGTAAAACTAGTCAGTTTGGATTCTAAATGCTTTGATTCCTCAACTACCGCTGCTAACAAAACGCTGCCCGTCCTTGTAAGTTATTCCGTTCCCTCTACAAGTTTGTTGAAATCATCTCCTGCTTGGGTCCGTCGGTGACACGCTGGCACTCCGAGGCTCAGTCTTGAGTAGTTCTCTTCCTGTCAATAATGAGAAAATGTTACCAACAGCATATAAAATCACGTTGGCGTGATTTCTGTGATGATTTATCGTGATTTTAGCGGGACCTTGAAAGCATTTAACTATACTGTTAAACTAAAAAAATTAACCACACAACAATACTCGATTGGAGGTTCACAGGTATTTTCTTTCATCGCTGCACAAATACGGGCATGTGAGTGTTGTACTCATTCATAAATGCTCTGCATCAGATCAGCAGGTTGATATATTACAACACCAACCAGACTTGCACTTGGCTACTTATTCTCCAGCATTGATTAATGAATCCACAGCATAGCGTAGCCCCTGTATTGTATGCATGTTTGTGTGATTATAACCGTTTCAGTGTGACCTTGATGAAAAATCATTACACTTTCATGCACATTAGACACCATACATGTCCAATCCATCTTTTTTGCTAATCGTATTTCTGTTACCAATGCCAGTGCTTGGACTTGTTTCCAATTAGAAGAGGTATATATCACACATCCAATCTCCACTGGTTACCTGCAGAGAGGAGAAAGGAGCACAGAGGAGGAGGAGGAGGAGGAGGAGGGAGGAGGAGGCGAATAGGTGAAGGTACAGCAGGGAGTGAAATAGACAGAAATAGAGAGGGAGGGAGGTGAAGAGGCAGTGTAAGAAGGCTGGCTATTTTTCACCAGGGTCCATGGTGAAGTTGTCAGGCGGGAGTGTATGTGAGCCTGCCGGATGATAATGTGGCATGACACTTCTGAAATGAGAGCCGGGTTGCCATGGCGAAAAGCGGGGAGGGACGGTCTCTCCAGGGGCCCAAATAAAACAAGCTGTAAATGATGTTTGATTAGGATTTAGATCATGGAACTGTTCGGGACGCCCCTTTTGTGGGCTGCTCACTCAGGCCTCAGAGGCTTTTTTGTTATGTTTGTCTCGGAGCACTACCATGTGTACGCATTGTGTGCGTGTACTGCTTGAAGCCAACATACAATGTATATACACGGCCAGTAATATTCTTTTATCGAAAAGATACGGGCCAATTATCTTCATCCACTTCTGAAATGATGGACATAGTTTGATCTGACAGCCTGACGGTATTGTCTTGTGATCAATATGAATACCTGTAAGCTAAATGATTCTATTTTTGGCCACTGGGGGGCAGATGAATACAAGCTGACAGATACACAGCCACCACATATTACATATTACCACATATTACCTTTTAGCTTTAGCTTTGATCTCCACCAACACCCAAGAAAAACCTTTGTTGCCTCTGTTCAACTGTCATTACAAATAATTAAGCTAGTCAACTTTATAATTTTGAATGAGGACCTCCAGTATTTGGATCAAGAGTTTGTGAAAAATGTTGTAGTTACATTTATTATTTCAATGTGTCACACTGAGGATACATATTGAATCAATATGTGGCGGTCCTAAAGTTTGTAAATGTGGTGACTCCTTCTGGGTTGCAAAGTGGTTGCCATTGATTGTGGCCGACTGATATGGAGCAGAAAGCTATTGATATTGTTTCATACAGCAGAGCCAGGCTCTATAAAATTGGAATGCGCTGCTAAATATGCTAACGTGATAGCTCTCTTCATTTTTTCAAATGCTGGTCGGACAGATCAAGAAATTTGATGACATCACTTTGGGTGCCAGGAAACGGTTATGGGCATTTTTCATTGTTTCCCGATGTTTCATCGACCGAATGATGATAGATTAATAAAGAAAACAATTGTCAATTCTTCTGTTTGTATTTTCTATTTTAGTCATTGCTCTTAAGTTACAATTCTGCTACAGTTTGAAGTTATGTAGCGGCAGAGGAAATATGCTGCAAAAGTTCCGATCTGCTAGAGTGGAACAATTGAGTGGTGACAGGGACATAAACAAGGATTATCTCTCCAGAACTTTTGCATTTGCATTATATTTTTTTGTCTCAAACAGGATCTGGAATATCAGCACAAATATTGTACTGGCCTTCGAAAAAACCCACAGTGGTCAAAAACCTAATTCCCCTGTGTAATTCTTTACAAAGCTACCTCCCTCTGATGACACTAAATATTCTTCTTTTCATGTTTTGCTTCCATCTTATCTCCTCTGCTTTCTTTCTCTCTCTCTCTCTCTCTCACACACACACACTGCTGTCCCTGCTCTGTTTTTGTCCTCTCTACTGTATCTTCCTTTGTTTTAGTGACTCAGAATATCTTTCCTTACACACACACACACATACACACACACACAGTAATGTAATCCTTATCGTCCCCTCTCTCCTCTCCAACCACACACCCTGTTCAATAGACCATAATAGGATAGAGGTGTTGACGTCAGCCACCATTGAGAGAACATTATGATGTGTTTCTCCTTTTGTGCAATCTCTCCACTGCCTCGCCTACCATGAACAGACAGGGGTGAAATTTATTCTCTCCTCTATTGTCTTTTAGTGCCTTCCATTCACGGCAGGGAGAGCCCTCCAGTTTTCCATTTTGTTTCTCTCCACCATTTCTTTTGGGAAAAGAAAGAGGTAATGAAGATGTTCCTCACTGCAAACGAAACCACGATGATCATCAACAGCGGCATCATTCTTCACTTCTTTTTCACTGACTGGAGGAAAGAGATCTCTCAACAGGGGGAAAAAAAAAAAAAAAACTGAAGACAGCATCAGGATGGGCTGAGAGTGGCTCCTCTAACCTTGGAGAAAAGTTTGTATGAGGTGAAGTTTTTGAGATGACACTCAAAAAAAAAAAACTAAAAACAGACCTTTTGTATCCTCCAGTTTACGGTTTGCAGTATGCAGTGACATCATTTCAAGGGTTTAGAGTTAAGACGTGATTGTCTTCAAGATGTCACTGCAGATTATTTGCATTTCTCTGTGTCACACATTCACAAAGCTGGTGAAGTCTTGACCATGACCATGACCATGTAGCATCCTGTGAGCGGCCTGTGTTTGAAGATGAAATGGTTTTCTCTTTGCAGGGCGGTAATCAGGACTAACTGAGTTAAGTCTAAACCTGTTGGCATCAAGTCAATGTTGTAACTGACTTGTATTATTTGGTTTATAGAAACTCAAATAATAACATCAGATGTAGATTCAGTCAGGACAGGACGCTGATGGGATCTAGATATCATCAGTGGTGGAGTGTATGGAGAAGTAGTGCCAGAAGGGGGAATGCACTGCTGACAAATTCTGGTGATTTCAGTCAAATCTCAGTTAATATACGTATGTACAAAAAAAAAAAAAAAACACTGACTTAGTATTTCTAGAGCGAAGCCGACACTTTTTGAATGGGAGTCAGTTGGAGTATCTAGTGGCTGTCAGTGGCATTGCACTTTAAGTTGGCTTCAGCCTAAAGCTATGGCAGCTGTCACTTGATTATGTTTGAAAAGAGCTAATTTCGTACTAGCTAGTCTGTGCGAGCTAGCTCGGTTGAAAGGCCAAAGTGTTTCCGGGTGAAAAGACAGCCATCATAAAGCAATAATTGTTCAGAAGGGTTCTGAAGATGTTCCACCATCCCAACTAGCACTTCTGATGAAGCACACTGGCGGCTTAACTTTCATTCATAAAACTGTATTTTACATATAAACATTTGTCATTGGTGCTGTCAGATAAACAGTGAAGTTGGTTCCTCAGCACTCCACTTTGCTCGTTTGGTCCAACGTGTCACTGTAATATCAGCTGGACTCACTGATCCGCCCGACATTGTTCTGGTCACTTGTCCCTCTGATATAAAAAGCCAACGACTGGCCATGTTGAAACACGAACTGCTTGAATTGTTTATTCATGAGATTGTATGTTATTTTTAGAAAAATGTATTGAAATACAGGAGTATTTGGTACCTTGACAAAAACCTTTACATGTTCACATGGACAAATTCAAAAAGTACCACTTTCTGACCACTTGAGGTCACCAAGGTGCAAATTTGCCTCATGCACCTTTAATTATCAGTCGGTCCTCAGATACAGTGTCTTCCACGAACGTCTCTGCACATCTTGTACTCGCCTCCATCTTTTCTTCTCCTCTGCCATTCCCCTTCAACCCAGGCTGTTAATGAACTGCTTACCAAGGCTGAACTAATCAAGGCTGACTGCTCTCTGTCAGTGTCAATTATACAGCACACCCTCCCATCCCATCTTCCTCTCACTCCTGCTCTTCATCTCCCTCACAAAGGGCTGGCAGTGACCAGACTCTGCTTCTCTGCTAGAAATTGAAAAGTAACACATAAGAATGATGGGATAGCGACACTTCACCAGACACTAAGGTGGGGATGGGGAGCTATGTGTGTGTGTGTGTGTGTATGTGTGTGTGTGTGTGTGTGTTCCATGTACCCGTGGGTTTTAACTCACCAGCTCAGACAAAGCTGGAGCTTCTCACATTTTACAAACTTCAAATTAATCCAGCGGGTGGGAAATGTAGATTGATTATTCAACAGGTGGATTACTGTGGCTAACGCTGTTGAGATGGCACTTTGAATAAAGGGTTAAGGGCTTAATTTGAAATGGATTCAACAGCTTTTGCAATCAGTCTTTACATATCAGCAGAGTTTTTAGAAAATGCTGCATTTTTTTATATTAAAAGTCTCCTTATGTCCATTGGAGATCATGTATCCTGTTCTCCAGTGGACATAAGTGTGTCCATTGAACACGGGTGGAGAGGGCCTTGCCTCGTTACTGCTCCTGCTGCTGTCAGACTGTTTATTCCAGCAGTTTGAGTCACTGACAGCTGATGTGTGGACACCACAACACATGTAAAATACACTGTGCATTTCAATCAGCTAACGGAGCTTATGGCTAACTGATAAATGAGTTGGTTTTACAACAGCTGGCTACACGAGACTGACGGGTTAGAGCTTCATGCATCCGCAGAGAAAAACATATAGAGAAAAACATATATTAAAAGCGGATCTGTGGCTGTTAAATGAGGTGTAGTCGACACCCTGGTGCTCACACTCGTGTGCTCACTTGCACATGTGCTCAATTTACCTGCTTATATTTCTCATAGTTACATAAAAGAGCCCTAACATTGTGTTTTGCACTGTGTTTCAGCAAAGCATCTCTCACTTGACAAATGCCACTTCTGTTGGACTTTTGCAGAAAATCCGGCCTGGGTCTTTCACATCAGTCCACAGGCTTTTAAATGCAAGCGAGAAAGTTGTTGAAGGTCTCATTTTTTTCCCCATTACATTACTACACACTCACTACATTCACTCATTGGCAACAAATGATTAATACATGTAAATTAACATTGTAAACAAAATTTGTATCAAGGCTTCTACTGTTAAAATGCATGAATTGAAAACCCTCCAAATAAAGGTTATTAAGCTGATTCTCAGAATCATATTCAGAATTTGATTTGTAAATAAGAATTTGGTTATTTCAGAACTAGATTTACATTCAGTCAAACTTAGTAAACTGAAATTTAACTCTTCACACTTCTTTTACAAGATCATTACTCTCTGTTTCTTCAATAGAAAAATGAAAATCTTCATCTGTCATTTTATGGAGGAAAAAAAAAGTAGTTTAGTAATAAGAGTTGCAGAAATTTCCACGGCAAGCTATATTCTAACTCTGTGACAGGGCATGCTCCCCACCATGACATGACTAAAATAGGTTTAAAGATTTTGAAGATTCTTTGTCTTACGTTTGATGCTGTTGCTCCATAACAGGGCAGCATGCTGTGACCTGACTTCATTTATACACATTGTCATATTGATCCAGATCTCTCAGATTCCATACCACAACCACATTGGCTTGCTCTGGTGGTCTGTTTAACCTTGTAAATACTTTTCCATTCCTTGTCCATGTTGCTTGCATTTTGTTTAGCTTTCTGAGGATACGGTCATTCCGAGCTACTTCAGCATTTTTCTTCGTCAGGTGCTCATTTACATACACCCCAGTACCCTTAACTTTTTTGGACTGTCTCAACACTTCGACCTTATTCTTTCAACTTGCAAACTGGACATCAATCATGAGTTTGTGTTTTTTGTCCTTGCATGTGAGAATGTGACAGGCAGTGAATGGTCTTACTGCTCAGGAATGGAACCACATGTTGCTCTAGAGCTCACTTTGTTGGTCAACAGCTGCAGCCTCGGCATAGCTGTGTTCTTTGGTATCCAGTCCAGTGATGATGAGGTCATCAGCATATAGGAGTACCACTCCAAGTCATCGATCCTTTGATCCAGTAGTTAGATCCTGTGTTAAGTTAAAATGGAATCACGCTCGACTTAACGTTGATGTCATTGGAAAGTGACATCGTTAGAGCTTGGGGTTTTACTGCAAGTAAAAGCAGGAGGAAGACATCTTGAAGGTAGGTTGTTTCATCTGTTAGTGTGTGTGTGTGTGTGTGTGTGGTGTTTCAATATGAACAAAATTAAACAAACACTTATTAGGTGAAAGAATGGGTACAAATAATTCCACTGCAGTATATGGAGGTCCCCTCTTTGATAGATGGACAACATTAGAGGATCCAAGTACCCTCTTGGCAATTTCCTAAAAAAAGAAATTAAAAGCACATTTGCAGTAATATTATGAGAAAAGACCTTCAAAGTAAATTTTCTATTCTGTTTTTGTTCTTTTAAAATTGACCATAAACAGAGGTCCACACTTGGTGAGTGTAGAATGATAGTCCACTGTTGGTAATGTAAACAGGTATGTGTGTGTGTGTGTGTGTGTAAGTGCGCATTCGTGTGCATTATGTGTGAGAGAAATAGCCTACAGTAAGCCGGCCTCTACCTTTTGGTGACACAATTTCTTGTTGTATGTATGCTTCACTATGGGCTTATACTTCTATTTGGTGCTGCAACAGTCATTTGGTTTTTATGTGATGCTCATAAAAACCAAATGCCCGGCCAGGTACTTTCCTCTGGGCGCCAGAACTGTACACACACTGCCTATAATGGCAGTGGACTGTCTCTGACGGCCGTGATGGAGCTGGAACACAACACAGACGCTTGGGGTGGACATTGTGGGTAAGGTCCAGGCTAGGGGCTGTAGTTAGGTAGGCTATATTGGTGCTATGGTTATGCTAATGACAATGCAAAATGTGATGATGTTGAGCAGGATTTATAATTTGAACCCTCTTAGTTTAGCACGTTAGTGTGCAAACATTAGCTAATTAGCACTAAACATGGAGTACAGCTGATGAGAATTTCATTCATAGTTTTGACCTGATGTTTTCTGAAGAAGGTTATTCACACGTTTATCTCATCATGTCTGGACTACTGCACCTCCTGGTACATGTCTCTCCCGAAAGTCTCTCCATTGCCTCCAACTCATACGACATGCTGCAGCTCGGCTTTTAACCGGTTCCAGCAGATGTGACCATGTTGCACCTATTCTAGCTTCTTTATATTGGCCGTCTTTGAGAATCGATTTTTAAAATACTCACTTTTAAGGCCCTGTCTGGTTTGGCCCTGTCCGTATATCCTTGAACTAATCTCCCCTCATGACCAAACACGCTGTCTGAGATCCTCAGGCAAAACTCTGTTATCCATTCCAAAGTCACAGCTAAATACTAAAGGTGACTCTGCATTTGCTTTTACAGCCCCCAGACTTTGAAATGCCCTACCTGAGGAGATCAGGCATACTAAATCAGTGCCACATTTTAAATCGCTTGCATAAAGCTGCTTTTAATTCTTGATTCCCGTGCTTTTATACCTGTTTTTGTAATTGCTATTATTGCTTTTGTTGTTACTAGTCATATCTCTATTATTATTATTATTGTTATTATGCCTCTCTGTGTCTCTCTCTCCCCCTCTCCTCCTCTCTCCTTTCTCTGTTAACCTAACCGGTCAAGGCAGATGGCCGCCCACCTAGAGCCCAGTTCTGCTTGAGGTTTCTTCCCGTTAAAGGGGAGTTTTTCCTTACCGCTGTCACCAAGTGTTTGCTCATGCGGAAAGTGTTGAGTCTCTGTAAATCAAAGAGTATGGTCTAGACCTGCTCTATGGGAAAAGTGCCCTGAGACGACGTATGCAATATAAAATAATAAAATATAAATATACAAAAAAAAAAAAAAATTTTGTTTTTACATTCATATTTTTAATTGCCCCTATAATACTTACTTTATTAACTAACACTTTGCCTTTTGTCCCCATGACTTTGATTACTTGATTTTGTCTGTGCAGCATTTTGTAACTCTGTTTTCTTAAAGTGCTATATAAATAAAGTTATTACTACTAGTTATGATGAAGGTGCGAGATGAAATCACCAAAGCTATTATGATTCATCCCGAGGGGACAATGACTGTCAATTTCATTGATATTCAAGCCATAGTTGTTTGAGATACTGCAGTCTGGAACAAAGAGCAACCAACATACAAACCACCATCGCTATAACAACACGGGTTATGCATCTGTTATGCGACGTCTCACTTTCAAGATGAATGGAGACATTCATACAATTACAGCATAATTGAAGTGTCTAATTAGGATATAACTGTGTTTGTTTAAAAATAAAGAACATATTTCTTGTTTTAGTCTTATTTTATACAAAGTACAGCTTATTACATCTTATTAGTGTACAGTAAACCACAACATATAACAGATGTTTGTGGGTCTACAGTTGTTGTGCTACTGCTGTAACCGTGTATTTTTTTTTTACTGAAGCCATGTCGCCGCAGGCTGAAAATAGTGGCTCAGGATGCTGAAGAGAAACAATGATAGTATCAGAATTATATTACACTTTATAGTTTTATAGATATACATTTTTCTCACATCAGATATACCAGTTAATACTTTGTCCTGCCAGAATCGAGAATGTTGGTGTTGTATATAACTGCTGATATTTTTGATTCTGGGAGGGAAGAAAAGAAAAAGAAAAAAAATCAGATTTGGTGGAGGTGGAGAGGAGCAGAGGAGGACTGGAACGGCTATGTCAATAGACTGGTTCACTAATTCAAAGACAGCCTGGTTTTTGTGGTCTGCCATTGGTGTAGAAATGTGAAGGCAAGGATGTCCTTCGAGGTGTTTTACATCGACAGCCTTGGAGTCTTTGTGAACAAAGCGTGTAGCCGGGGAGCATGTAAACAGACCCACAACTGACCACAACAAAATAAACATCGGCCATTGTCTGTTAATGCAGTTTATTTTTGTGTGTGTGTGAGTGTGTGACCGTTTCTCTCTCTCCCCTTCACTGCCATGTTTGACCAATCAATGGCAGACATCATCGGTCATAACACCAACGGGAGATGGAGCAAGAAGAGATGAAAAACAAACACATTCATTGCTAAGAGTGTCAATATATGGAGGTTTGCACACTATTGTCCTCTTTGGTTATACCAACACCACCTTGAGGTCAAAACACTTTAGCCCATCACACTGTCTCTTTACAGGCCAGATCTCCACTATAGTGGACATTCATGGTCTCCAGAAGAGGATTCCTCTTGGGGGAACTTCACCAATAATTCACATTTCTACTAAATATGTGTAAAAAAAAGTAAGTCTTGGGTGTCTCCAGAGGCATCTGTGTTCAGAGACCACACTGATCTCATTCTTATGTTGTGTGTTCTTGGCTGACTTGTTAGCATCAGCCATGAGTACACCTACATTCAGGAGTCGACTGATGCTAATTTAGTTCAGAGTGGGAGGGAGTGTGAATCGTGCAGCTGAGGTTGGGAATTCTAGAGTTGCTGTGTGCAGTCACTGAGGCTACGCCGGTGCAAGCTGTTGGATGGTCAGTAAATCTTGCCAAACTCTATCCTGCCTGCTTGTTAAACCACACGTGTCTCATTTTCTGTTTCCACAGGGATGTCAAAGATAACACAGTGGTGTTGACTGAGCATGAGCTGAAGTTTCTCTGCATGTCTCACAATACAATTGAAACAACAATGTGCTAAATCCAAACAGCTTATTCAGATTGCCCATGGTTTGACAAGAAATACTCGTTCATATCCTCTTATTATTGTTGTCAGGTAATCACCTTCATACATTTGTTCTTGTCTCCTCTACACTTATTTTTTGTGCAGTTGTTGTGCTACACTAAATGTTTCAGAAATACTGTCTAGCTTTTGGCTGCTAACACTTACCTGCACGCTATTCTCCATATTTAGCCTGTTTGCCTGCTGAACATCATTTTACTCTTTATTACCTCCCTTAAATGCACAATATATAATTTCTGCCACTAGGGGTCTCTCAATCAAAACGAAAGCAAAAGACAGAGTTTGATGACATCATGAAGTCGCTAGAATGACCACTATTGTCATCATTGCAGTCAGCTCTCCAAATAAATGCACTGGGGATTAAAACAGATGAAAAACACCGAATAAAGCAGTTTCACATGAAACATAGTGTTTCTCTGATGCTGTTCAGCAGATACAGGAAGTCTGGAACAGCTGCTAGCCAAGCTGCTGCTAATGTTTGCTCAGCTTGTTTCTCTGATAACTTAAGATCCAGACGTCTGATGACTGAAATCCCTCATCCAGTTAAAAGATACGCTTCAAAACAACCAAGAACTAAAAGTTTATTGTAAAAATGTGGCTTAAAACCAAAAGTCAATTTATGACTTGTGTTTCTGATGGACAACCACAACACCGACATTTTATCTTGTCTGTATTCATCTTTGGTAGACACCATTGTGACAGACAACCACAACACCAGTGATGATCACCATCTTGTGCGTGTATACTCTTTGGTAGAGTGATTATGACGCCACTGACTGGTGACCAAATGAAACGGACCGTTACCTTGATTAAAAAGACAGATCTCTCCGGGTTTGGAAATTGTTGGAAACATTTGGTATAATGCAACTACACAACTCAACAAAATATATAACATAGATCTAGTCATTGTTAACCATTTTTAATGTAGAATAGTTACATTTTATAGCTTTAAAAATATGTATGTCAAAATGTCAGCTATTGTTTAATATTGTGATTTTATGTGTACAAATTAAATTAACTCAGCATATTCATGCTCCCAATGGGGTAAACCTTTTTCATTTGAACGAATCAATGACCTTCGCTTTAACACCATTCTCAGACCAAACTGCCTTAAGACATTTTTAATCCCACTAAAGACTCTCAGAGAAATCTTGTTAAACCCATACCCTAATGCTACTTCAGGATTAGAGATTGGATAAAGAATTAAGATTAGGATAAGGACTGGGTATAGGGTGGAAACTGTGGTTAAAGTAAATTTAAGGTTAAGGGTTTGGTTTGGGGTCAAGATTAGAATAAGGATTACATTTAAATTAGGTTTAGGGATTTGGGGAATGAATACAGTCAATGGGAAGTCTTCATAAGTATAGTAAAACAAGTGTGTGTGTGTGTGTGTGTGTGTGTGTGTGCTCATTCACCCCTGCCTGACAATATCATCCAGCAGACAAGCAGGTCTACCTTCTCCACCTGCCCTCCGACTGTCCAGAGAATTAAAACACCATCTCTCCCTCCATTCGCTCCCAGCCATGTTATTTAAAGTAATTAACCTTAATTTGCCCAAAAAGAGACAAATCTGTATTAGACCACTGCCTCTTAAGCAGAGGCCCAGTCGCCGACCGCCGTCCATCTCCCTTCGCTCCTAATGGGGTCTCTGCTTAATCAAAATTCAGCCATCAGATCTTGATATTGAATCATCTTTTAATTGGGAGCTACATTCTGGTTAATAGTTTTATAATTCGCAGGCTCTAATAGTCTCACCACTGGGATCCGCTCCAGTTTTTCTTGCTCGGGTTGAAGCTGCCACAGCGGTGAGGACTCGCACATTTGCACATACACACACACACACAAATACAAATATATATATATGCATATACATATATATATATATAGATTTGTGTGTACATGAAGAGTATGTATCCTTTTACCCCCTCTCACACATACCTTACCCCATTCAGGCCCTTCACTACGTGGCTATAGCTTGTAATTCCACTAAGGCAGGGTTATATAGGAGCCGTAAAACGAGGTCAAATTATCAAATAAGACTCTTCCAGAAACCCCCGAGACTCAGACTCTGAAGCTCACCTCTATATTTAGCTGCTGAGTAGTTCATTCTCATGATGTGTGAAGAAAAGAGGGACTTGTACTGGAGCCGCATTGATGGGAAAGCTCTCCAGCTGGGATATGTCTCAGCTCCTCGGGGATGGACTTTTTGTGCTCCAATCCATCCTCTGTGTGTGTGTGTGTGCACACCGTCATCTGCACCCACGGTATCACTAAATATTTTGATGATCATGGAACCCAATTATGATAGACATGCAGACAATCAGGCAAGCACAGTAACTATATGGGTATGATATATATGTTGACAAAATGGGTGATGGTGTCCATCGTTGATAAAAGTTTATAATATGATTTCCTTTTTCTGCAGAATCTTCTTAATTTGTTAACGTATTAATATGAAATGTTTAGAATAATACACAGTCATGAGATACATTTGCATGTGATCTTATTAAGTCAAATGTTGGACAGTGCTGAGTTGAGTATGGTTTGTTCTATTGCTCATAAATTCAACTTTTCAAAGGAATCATCTTACATAGTCTTGCTTTAAGGTTTGCCTGTATATCTCGAGGCGACATAATTTAAACAGAAGACAAAAAAAAAAAAAATACACTGATAAGAATGTTTGCTTGTCTTTATGCACCGCACACTACGCAGAGAAAGATATCTCATTGATTGACTTGAAGGGGTGAACCTGTTTGTTTTCACTTCTTAACCCCTCAACATTTCATTTGTCCTCCGGTATTCATTCAGCAGTGAGATAACACTGGTCAGGCCTACAGGCTACCGTCCTCTGTCATTCAATCTTTTGCGCCACGTTGTACTACGGGACCGTTGTAGTTTAGCATCGTTAATGCCTCTTCTGTATTTACAATGTTCGTGTCATTGCCCCGTCCACTTACTCCATCTTTTCTTTCACAGAATATATTATTCTGAAGAGCTTTTTACATTCATTCATATCAAATGATGTCCTTGGTGAGCCATATCCTACCATTTTTTCTATTCACACAACAGCACTGGAAGTTATATGCTTTGCTAAGTGCTGTTGAATTCAAGAGGATTTTTGTAAACAGCTCCTCAAATTTGCACAATCTGCTGTGAATGCAGATTTTGAAAACATGGAACACTTGAGAGGAAACAATGCCACGTCGGTTGCAGTTTCTCAGCTTCTGTGATGTGAAAAAGTAAGAGTGTGGCATGAGCTTGTATTGTGATTTTGTTAAAAAAAAATTGGTGTTGATAAAGAGCGGTTGAAGGGCAGCGGACTGCTAACTGTCAAGACACATAGAATATCAATTAGCCTTGTATTTACATGGGGACATTTAGAAAGTTTCTTTAGCCGGCGTGAGGCCAGGGGTCAACAGGAACAAGGTGAGAGAAGAAAGGTGCAACTGGGTGAAATGTAGAGAGCAGGGCATGCCTTTGTTGTCCTTTTCTATTCTTCTTCTGTCCTCTCTCCCCAGTGGGCTGATTTGCTATTGATTAGCAGGCTGGACTCCAGCTCCAGAGCACCATCACGAAGGCTACGGCTCAAGGCTGGGCCTCCACAAGTGAGCCAAAGTATATATGTTGTTGGAACACACACACACATACACAAACACACACATACCTCAATGCCATACTCTTCGTCTTCAGAATATCTGTACCAAAAGTCAATGCAAAGGCGTTCCATGTTTTCAAGTCAATAATAATTATTAGGATGCCTCTGGGGCCAAAGGGATTTTATATATAATTATTCATTTATTTATTTTAAACTTTGCTTAGCAAATGACAAACTTGAACTGAGAGCTGACCACAAAAAAGCGCGTCTTCTCAGGTTGTTACTATAGTTACTATCACTAGCTGGCTCCTCAGTCACAAACAGCTGGCTGGCAGGACCTCACAAATATGTTGTGCTAGTTAAACGAAACAGCGAAAATGAGCTAAAGTGCACTTTATGTGTGGTCTTGTTTGTTATAATCTAACACTTATGAAACGTAGCTTGCATGTGGACAGTACTGACACGTGGTTTGCAGTTATATCCACGGGGCACCGCGGTTAATCCGCAGATCGGGCAGGTGAGGTAATAAAAAATGAACAGTCTGATTTATAGCAGATGGGTCATAGGTGGTGAAACAATAAATCATTAATGAGGAAAATATTCATTTCATTCTCTGAAATGTGAACATGGCAGAGAGCAGAGCGGAGTTGCGCTCCGCTTCACTTGCGGACAGCCTCATTTTTCCGTCAGGCACAAATTACTGACTCACAACTAAGCAAACTAACAGGGAAACACTAAGAAATATACAGACACTAATAACTGTTATTTCTACAATTATACATTAAAGATTGCTGGAGAAATTGGTGCACTCAGCATGCTACAATCTTTCAGGACTGCATGGTTCATCAGGAACGGAAACAGGACCCCTGCAGGCGACATATGTAGTAGGCTACATAAATATGAAACTAGTGCAAAGGCACAGTTCACCATGGAAACAATTACTGAAGGTAGCATCTCTAGTCTTTAAAGGAAATTTTTGGGACAGTTTACATTCACTTTGAGCCAGTCCCAGGAAGAGAGTTAGTCTGGAGCCCTGCTTCCAATGAAACAAAAAACATGGGATAACATGGCAGATTTTTAATCATGACATCCCAGGTCTGTTGTAGGGACGTAAACAAATACGGATACATTATTCAAATCTGAAGATAACGTGCTCTGAACAGCATACTTCTTCTCAGAGTCAGAACTCAGTCCAGCTGCTCTCAGCGGTGACATGATCTCTGATGTCCATGGAGGACAAACCTCCATAAATCTGTTAAAAAAAAAAAAAAAAAAGATGTCCCTTATAACCACCATGTCATCATCAAATTCAGATTCACTATGAGTTCTAATATTCAAGATCCCACGGACAGTAGTAGCTAAAATAACTAAAGATCCAGCCTGAAGCAGAGCCCTTTCTCACAAGTTTGTCATGTTCGCTGCTAATGAAAAGCGCATTTTCATGAGAGCTGTAGTGTTTTTTGTGTGCTTGCAAAATCATTGTTTGATCTTATCAAAATCACAAAGCTTTCATGCAAGTGTTGTAGGATACTGATATGTTTGAATATGGAAAGTAAACCCAAACCCCAGACACACGCTTCTTATATATACTGTATTTTTTTTTCAAAAAGTCAGAAATGCTGAAAGAGAGATTGGATTACATGACTTCAGCTCTTTATATGACTAATAAATGCAGATATTCATGCAAAATAAAGAGAAACATACAAATAGTAGTTATGTATTACACCCCTGGTTTGTTGGTATGTGCCATTTTTGGGGGGTAAACCGATCTTGGAATAAAGGGATATTGGTGTACATGAGGTTTATAGCATTCCTAATATTCTAGAGTGTTACAAGATAATGCAAATGCTGCAGAGAATAGAAATCTCTATATATAATGTTTTATCTCAAGATGGTGACTATTGTCAGCATTAGTATATCAGTAAGAGTACTCAAATTCAAAAATGTATTATTCTAATCCTAATTGAGAGTCTGTGCACTATTATGTGGATGTAAGTACCCTTTGTGAAGCGGTGTAAAGTCTTGTCTTCATGCAGTGTGAGGTTAGTCATTCAGACATTCTCGGGGACAGAAACAAGCATTACAGTTTAGAGGCTTTTCACCTCATCCGGCCCTGACTCTTATGTTTTTCTTTTGTCTTCTCTGATTTCTCCTCGTGCAACAACTCTTCTCTTTTCTTTACTGAGGGTACTGCCCTCTTGCCTAAAAACACACATTCATACACACTCGCATCAACCTTTGGGGTTCGTGCGCTGTGGAGTAATCTCTTACACAGAGGCAGAGGGAAGCAGTGGAGGGTGGAAATGAGGTTTTCAGCCCTCCTCCCACCTCTGTTCCCCCCTCAGCCTTTGTACCCTGTGCCCCCCCCCCTTGTTCATTCCATCTTACCTACAAAATCTAAACCTGCATCCACACAGCAAATTAGATGCTGAGCATCATTTGTTTACATGTTTAGGGAGTGTTGTTGTCTTTGATGTATTTTTTTTTTTATATATAGGTTTTAGAGACCCCGAGGTGCCCCCTAAAGGTTAAAACAAGCTATTGCAGAGGCCAACATTAACAGCCATCCTCCAGTGTTTGCAGGGATGTGCACACAAGCAACAGAGGACACAATAGTCTACCTCCTCTTCCACCCCTCCTCACCCCCCCCTCCCCCCACCTCCTTTCTCCCAGCCCCCACCACCCCACTCCTCCCCCTCAAACCCCATGCCCCATTCACGCATTAGAATAGTTCACAGGGGCGCTCCCTGCTTCACAGGTAATAATAAGGCCCGTTCCAAAGGCTGCCTTCCACATGGAGGTTCCTCTTGAATAGCCAACACAAAGTGAGAACATGTACCGGGTATGAATGGCCTCCTGGGTGCGCCGTATCATTCGCGGAAATCCAATCTCCCCGCTCGTTCTTTAAGTGGACCAAAGGTGATATCGAAAAGGATTGTCAATGTATCCGTTTTTTTTTTTTCTTCTTCTTCTTCTTCACCGTCCCCTTACATTCTCATATCTATGAGCTCAATGTCAGTTTTAGTCTTTGAATGCTGATGAACATGGGAACAAGGACATATGGAAGTTCTATACTGAAATGAAGCTGGGCAAAGTGCATTTTCTATAGGAACAACATTATTGTATGGGTTGGAGTCTTTGACATATTGCTGACACACTCACAATTCAAACGGCCATATATCATATCAGCTTAATTATATATCGGTAGACCTCGTTTTACACATCTGTAAAAGCTGCAATGTTCTCATGATTCACATTTCTGTGACTACTAATTAGTAGTGACCCTTTTCTCTGCCATAGTTTATCCTTTGTTATCGAACGTTTTATTTGAAATCATTTGATTAAACCATTGATGCTAAATTGTAACAGCGGATTCAAAATTATGGTGGACTTAATGAAAAGAAAATGAGCTAAAAATATAACATTATAAAAAAAAATAACAACAACAACAACAACAAAATGGTATAAGAGACGAGTAGATGCACCATTTCAAACCAATGTTGGTGGTTTATCTGAATGGATCCATGTGTGTTCACCAATCTGCGCTATGACGATCTGCCCAGGTTTGCTGAGCAGACATCTGTCATGATATTGACACTTAAATTGTAACAAAGGAGGAAAGTCTAAAAGTTTTACTTATCATTGAGTTGAGTACATGGATAGTAAAACCCAGGAACATGTTTGGTTTTTCCCGACAGACCAATGAAAGAATGACCTTTCGATGCAGCTTGATTTGCACAAGATCACAAGATCACACCAGAATCCATCTTGCCAATGGAAAGATGTTTTCCCAGGTTCCTTTCATATTTTCAGCCCCGTCTCTTGCCATGCATCTGTTTTGTAATTTTGCCCATAAACCTCCTGTATTTCTGCTTTTTTTATTTTTACAGTTATACACAGGGCTGAAGTGGAGACTAAATGCACACAAATGCCATTTACACTGTACACTGTATCCTCACAGGAGACACGGAGACAGCTAATATTGTTAACATGGAGTGACCAACAAACCACCACCTACGCCTGCTACACAAGTGTTAAAACAAACAAAACCTCCGTGCTGAAGCTAGCAGGCAGACCGGAGCTGCTTTCATGAGACGATTGAATCAGAGTTTAGAGGATCAATATATGACATTAACATGTGTGGCATCAAATCATCTGTAATGATCTAGAAAAGCTCTTGTTGTTTGTCCACAATTACTGTTATGAACAAAAGTTAAAGTTCTGCTTCATGCTCTGTCTACAGAGTGAGTGACGGAATCAAGAGAGAGGAGGCAGAAGTGAGGAGGAATTTACAGGATGTAATGCTGACCAAGAAAAACAGGGAAGTAGAAAGACACAGCTGATTCGAGATTGAAAGAGAAAGCTCAGGTGTCAGATGATGGAGAGACATGAACAAATTAAAAGCAGGAAAACCGCTAAAGAACTTACAGCTGTGTCTAGATTACTGATTACTATTCTAGTAAATAATTTTAAAGGCACAATCTTTCCAGAAAAAAACAAACAATTGGAAAAAAAAAATCTCTATAAATATTTCAGTACTTAGGAGACTATTTTCCCATTCCTGACAAAAGGCATGCTGGGAAACAGCCATGTGTTTTGCAAGGTGTGTAGGGTGGACTTGAGTGTTGGTCATGGTGGGGAAAAATGATGTTAACCAGCATGCTGGGTCTGTTAAACATAAGCACACCCGAGAAGCCACAAAGAACACATCAACCGTCTGTTCGATTACAGCAGGGCAGGTAGTAAAGGCACCTGGTGATTAGATCTCTGGAGCTGAGAGAGGAAACCCTTTATAACGTCAAAATTATGGTTAGGTGGGGTCCAAGCAAAATCTCCCTTATTTTCAAAGCCCATTGTTGACAGATATGATTTAGAGATAAAATTATACCCTGTACATACAATACAGTAGGTCATAATCTACCTCTGATGACACTTGTTGCTAAATATCACAGTCACTGCTTGCTGCCTGTATAAGCAGGCCGCTACTTTTGTCATGTATGTTACTAATATGAGCTTAGTATTTATGTTCCTACACAGTATATTTAGTCTATTGTGAAGAATTATATGAAGCTACAGTATTTGAAGAGTGATGTCACAAAAAAAATGTTGGACTCAAAAAAAAATATGCTCCTTTTGGAGGATAATCCTCATGCTTTTGTTCTTGTTAAGACATGTTTTATACACATATATATACATAATATACACATTCACAAACACACACTCACACACTGGTGTCTGCAGGGCCTTTCTTAGGCTGTGGCATGACAGAAGAGACAAGCACTTTGTCTCCTCTCCTTCATCTCTCTTTCCATCTCCTGTCTGCTGAGTCTCCTCCATCTATTCATTTCCTTCATCAGGCGGCCATCTCTCACTCTGTCCATCTCACCCTCAGCCTGCTCTGTCGTTCCCACCTCCCTCTTTCTTTGCTTCTCTCTTCTTTTTCTTTGTACCGAGTGCCGAGCGCTGACAGGTCTGGCAGAGACAAAGTGCTGATGCCGGGCTTAAAAGTGACCGCCCCTGTCCTGCAGCCACACAGCTGGGGAGCCAGAGATCCATCACCCCGTGGCATACCCGGAGTAGCACGGAGAGAGGAGGACGGATGGAAGGAAGCGGGGGTGTGAGAGCAAGAGGGCAGGTGGAAAGAGAGTAATTGGGAGACTAAGAACACATTCTACAAATCAAAAATTATCTCGCCACAGCAGTCTGTCAACAGGAATTAGGCTGTAGTTTGTGGTGCTGTGGAATTGTATCATGCTTTACTTAGAGGTGTTTCTAATATATAGTACACCCTCAGTAAAATATATACAAAAAGTGAACATTATAACCTTCATGAAGGTGGGATTTATGGTGCAGCTGATGTATTAGAGTGAATTAGTTTTAAAGAAGTAAATATATTGGCAAATGTTCAAAAAGATGAACATACCCCATGCACAGCAGTGCCTCTCTCCTGGGTGCCAGTTGATGTAGGGCAAATTACAGAAAGCCAAAAAAGTATTGCAGCACAGAGCAGGATACAAGGATAGATACTATTTATTAAGGGATTACATTAAAAAAAACAAAAGGAGCAAACTACGCTATTGGCAAATGTTTTTATGTTCATTAAAACTGCATACATTTTTGGGCCACTAGGGGGCAGCAGAGTAACACATCTGAGACATCAGATCATGAAGTTGTTATGGCTAACATGAACTCTCTAGAACTTAACATTTTCTTCACCAGCTAATTGCTGATTTTGCCTGTCCGCCACAATGCAACAAAAGCATCTTTTATTTGACTCTTCCTACTTGGTAAACAGCCGTGTCAAGTGTCTGTAAAAATCTGTGGTTCTAAGCACGGACATGTTAAGAGTTGGATATCTCTTTCATCCCAAAGAGTCTGCAGGGTGTCACTTGTGCATTACTGGCACAAAGTGAATATGGAAGTGGTTTGATGTAAGGTTAGAATCAATGAAACCTCAGTTGGCTGCCAGGTGTAGTATAAGGTTCACAGAACATCAAGGCAAATTTCCTAAAAAATGAGTAAAAAATAGATAACCATGGTGGCTGGCATACCACAGTTTATCCATTGGCTTGCCCCCAATACAGAGAGCCATGTGACATGCCACTGGGTCTGGACCTATTTGAAAAAAAAGGAAGGTTTGATGTTTGACCTTAATGTTCTTTTTATTCACTATTTGTCTTGATGCTAATGTTTCATCCTGAGAAAGCCAATCAGAACATGATGATTATGATGAATGTAATTTAGACTCTCAGACATGAAGGGTGGGTATGGTAGGTGCTTGATGTTTCAGTTCAGTTAAACACCCATTGCAGTGCCTACTTGGCCAAAGGAATATCTCAAGAAGCATTTTTGGATCGTTGTCAAGATATTGAGTACCTCCCATAGGTGTAACTCCAAGATCTATTTCAGTTTTTGGTGCCAGCTGTCTGGAACAAGGAGGTCTGACATCTGTCGAGACCACTCCCTTTATCCCCTGGGAAACCTTTGAATAAAAAGAAGTATTGAGGTTTTTTTCGTCACTGACAATGCTGCAAAAACGGCAAGAGTCTGATCAATCAATCAATCAATCAATTGATTAATCATAATAATGTACAATCACAGTGAAATATAATGTTGTTAGTTCCTTCGTGCATTAAAGAGAGTTAAGAAAGAGGTTAAACTTTGGTGGAATGTCCACCATGCCTAACTGCAACCGCATGATCTCAGAAGGAACTTTTACTTCTTCAACAAGTTCGAGTCCTCGTCTCCAATTTCCAAGTCCGTATGCAGTCAATACTCAAGTCCAAGTCATCAGTGTTCAAAACTGAAAATCAGAACTTGATTATTACAACTCTGGCTGCAGGATAACTGGTTTTGGACAAATCTTGATCTGCAGTTCATGATCCGTGTTTTTGGATTCAAAAGTTTGGCATTTGTCCAAAATTTAGACAATGCAATCATACAACTAGGTGTGAAGTATTTTTGGTCTGTTGAGGAATCTGAGACAAAACGATTCATATCTGGTGGTAGCTTGAGCTTGTTTCTGGGGTGACTGCGAGTAGCCAGACTGAGGCTGCATGCACATAAAGTGCAGAATATGAGAGCGAAAGAGGAGGAGAGGTATTTATAGGACTGCCCAAAGTGGTGCAGTTCAGGTGTGGTCCTGCTTCTGAAACTTTGCTAAATAAGCCTTAATTAAATCTGTAAATCACCAAATTAAAATATGCTCCTCTTTTTCATGAGGGCATGTTTGCCGTTGCAGCTCCACACTACAAACATTATTTTCCATGTTCTAGCAATTATCAGAAATAATAGATGACTTTGTCTCTTCTCTGAAATCCTCTAGCCAACCATTTTTAGCTGAGCATCATCTGCACTGTTTGGTGTAATTTGGTCCTGTAACCTTTGTGGGAAGAGTTAGCCTGTAGAGAACCACCCAGCAGAGGTTACCCTTGTCTTCTTATCGTTGTGTGGTGTATTTCTTACTTTGTTGCTAAGCACCAAGGTGCTCACTGACCTTTCTTCTAGGTCAGAGGTCACTAGCACATAACTCACCATAAGTAGCGTCACCCTTCATCAGCATCCAGTCTCCTGTCTCTGGGAGTTTCCTTTTGTCTTTTTTTATGAGTTGGTCACCATTTTTTATGATGTGATACACAGTCGTCCAAAGGGCTTCACGCTATTCCACTGATCTACAGGTAGCTGTTATGCGCTAAAAAATGCAACAATGTGCCAAAAAAGGCATTGAAGAAGACTAAAAAGATAAAAAAAAAACAGCTTTGCAAATGTTTTATGAGGAAGAAAATGCATTTAGCGCTTTTGTTAGACTTCGAGGATAAACACAATGGACCTCATGTATGAATGTTTTCTTATTTTTTCTGTTCTTGCATAAAGCAGTAAGAGAAAAATGAGAAAATCCTATTTGGGTTTCAACAAACTCTCTTGACTGCCTGAACTTGTAGGAAATCGCTTGTTTTCAGTCTGATGAGTGTCACATGGTCATGAGGAGGTGTGCATTTGTAAAATGTGATTATTAGCATAATCCATGCCCCTAAAATTACCATATAAGGCTCCATGTTATGCTCTGTTTGTGGCTGAATTTCATTCACAAAAAGTTCCCAAAGAGTAAAAACACAGCACAGCTTCAGGTCCTGCTTTCAGAAAGAACAAATTTAGGAATGAGATTAGGAGACCCGAAACAAATAGAAAATATGAATCCAGCTGACGTGTCATCAGAACAGCTCTACACTGATAGAAATAAAGAGGGAATACTTTAACATGAGGTTAGACTCTAAAAAAACATCTTCTGTTCTGGATCAGTTCTTACATGAGGCCCACACGTGAGGCAGGTTTGAAACGTAGACAAAAACAAACATAAATGTATTACATACAATTATAATAGAAAGAGAAATGCAATCACATCCAAGTGACCTGTCAAATCAAATCAAATTTATCTATAAAGCACATTTAAAAACAACCACCGTTGACCAAAGTGCTGTACAGTGCGACATCAAGAATATCTAACCCTAACCCTTGGCCTTAAAAGAGTCTATCGAAGGGGAACACTTAATCCCAAAAGGTAAGTTGTTCCAGAGTCGTGGAGCAGCTACCGCAAAAGCGCGGTCCCCCTTACCCTTCAGCCGCGAACGTGGGACAGCAAGCAGCAGTTGGCCAGATGATCTGAGAGACCTGGTGTTGTGAAGGGGGCAGAGGAGCTCCGCAATGTACTGGGGAGCCAGGCCATGTAGAGCCTTAAAAACAAATAACCAAATTCATTTGGAAGTCATCGCCGGTTGAGACTTTAAACATTCAGCTGGTAAAAACGTTCATTGAATTTTACTTTAATTTTAAAAATGGTGCACTCAGGCTGTTGTCAACTATGTGTACATGCACTGACTATGCTGCAACACAAGTAAAAAACAGCATGTGGTCAGTTTTCCAAACCACAACCAGCTGTGCAACTCAAAGCATCTGAGCTTTGTAAGACAAAACTACAAACTGTGTGTGGTATTTTTTTTTAAATTTCACTAAAAGTCAGTATCTCTTACTTATGCATGGCAATGTGATTCAGCTGCAAATGTCTGCACGTATGTAGAGAAGCTTGGCATTGCAGTCGGGTAAAACAGCTAAAGGTCCTGTGTCGAAGAAGGAGAAGAAGGAGGAGGAAGGGGGTAAGGTGGTGGTAGAGGAGAGGGGCGGGATAGGGTGGTGTGTGGGGGTAGACTGAAAGAGTGCTGGCTGGGTTGTCTCCAGGATGGAGGGGGGGCATTAATCATTATTGGCGCACACCTTCGTCCCCGACGCACCCTGACGGCCCTTCCACCCCTGACATAAATCATCATTCCCCCACAATAGATCCCCTCTCTTTGCCATGCCGGGGAAAAAGTGTGCTAGTTGTATTGATTTTTCCTTTTTCTCCCTCTGCCTTCCCTGTCTCCTCTCCACCTGCCCCCCACCACCACCACCATCCCCCCCACCCACCCTACACCTTCTCCCTCCATCGGCCGACCGCATTGCTGTGTCATTATGAAACATAACTGATCTGAAATTCATAGAATACTAAATAAAGTTTACGAGGGCACTCTACTGTATGCCCTCCCCTCCTCCTCCTCTTCCCTCCCGTCCTCCCTCTCTCTTGATGCATGAGAAGTAAGCATGGCGAGGGGGAAAAAAAAGAGAAAAAAAAAAAAAAACTAATGATATAAAAATTACAAAGCGTGCACAGTGCTATTATACTTCTATTGATTTGTTTTTGAAGCACACCTAGGCTTAGAAGAGTCGCTTGAAGAGATTAGAAATGGCCCAGAAAAGGAGGAGGAAAGAGAGACTGGGTGGGAGGGTGAGGGGGTGTTCAAGGGAGAAAAATAATATGAGAATTTTGGGGATTAGAGGGAGGAGAAGAAGGGGATGATGCCATTCAAAAGGTCTGAGGTTAGAGGAAGTATAGAATAAGGGAGATGTAATGCCCTATTTATGCAATTGATAACTGGATAAACTTTGCATGTTTTACATACATTATAGTTAGACTTTTTTTTTTTTTTTGGTTTGGAAATACCCAACAACATTTTAGGCCCCCTAAGACATATAACACCTCTAGTGTACTGGAGTTACTAGAGGATAGAAAAACAAATGCTGCACAGATTTGTATTCACTTCCTTGGTGAAAAATTTGGATAGTTTAACCACATTGTTTGTGCTACATGCACAAAAGTATCCCAGTTCTGATCAGGGTTTTCTGCCTTAACGGACAAAGACAGATCTTTACAATTTGCCTTTCATTCACCTGTTCACACTCACGCATTGTTGCCATGCAAGGTGCTGGCCTGCCCATCGGGCCGCAACTTGTGGTTCGATGTCTTGGACACACAGCCGCCTCATATATGTATATGTAAACATCATATACTGGTTTTGACATGCTGGAGTACACTAAGAGAAACCAGCATACTGTGGCCTGTAAAAAAAAAAAAAAGATACAGGTTTCTGATCAGTCTGATCTGTTATGTAGAAGTCTGTAAAACAAAACAAAACAATAAAAAAAAAGTTGTGGTGAATGATGTACGATTCTAAAAGAAGAGCTAATGCAGAGATATATTTTTTGCTTCTTATTGTAGAATTTTATTCATTGTCTTTGACTGCTGAAGATTAGATGAAGAAACTAAATCCAGCAAACGTCAACCCTGATGGCATGGAATTAACATGTGATCTGTATCTGCATTTATACCTGGTATTAATAAGTGCTCTTGTTATCTTCATCCTGCCTGTATTGAGATCTCAGATCCCAAAATGCAAATTAGGTTAGCAGAGTGGCTAATGTCTCTAGTTAAGCCAAACATTGTTGGATACTCTCGAGGGACAGCGATATGTATGTGTAAGGTAAAGGTGACGTAACAGACGGAGAAAGGCAAAGGCTTACTAGGTTAACATTACTTGTTTTGGTGGTCAGAAAGACATCATGCTTTATTTATTTGCACCTTATTAACAGCAGGGAACAAAATCCTTCCAGCTTGTGGTCACATTGAACAGATTTGATCATGGATGTTTTCTTTTACTACCACTGAGGGGCACCAAAGCCAGAAATTCAGTCTACACACAGTGGTTTTAATGTCACAATTATAAATTTGACTGTCTTGAGAGCATCTTTCAAAAATGCCGCAGAAAATATTAAAAAAATGAATGGCTGACACTGCTCTTGTGACAACATAGCTTTTGTCTTCATTTGCTTCTGGCATTCCATCTGCCCACTGTAGAAAAACTAAAAATAGACAGATGAATAAATAAATTTAGCAAATAAATAAATAAAACAAATTCAAATTCAATTCAAAATTTCAGCTTGTGCGCCCTGCACATTCTTTACACACACACACACACACACACACACACACACACCACCCTTCCTCATCCCATTTTGCCCACTTCAATCTCAGCTAACCATTCACTTCATCTGGGCCATAGATTAGCCCAGCATGGCGATGGAGGAGAGTTGACAGATGGGAGTGGGAGAGCAGGAAAGAGAGACTGAGTGGATATTGGTGGCAGGAGTGGGATTCTCAACCTGGCCGGGATTAGAGTCTGGAGTTGAAGGGATATTAATGTAAAATGGAGGGGACAAGTGTGCTCCTGTCCAATTACGCTGCACCCTGTCACTGCCAACCAGGGTGCAAACAACAGGAGGAAAGGATTAATTGCCTTGGACTCTGCCCCCACTACAAGCCCAATTATGGCAACATATTGGCTCCCAGTGCTGGTGCAACCACTGCTGTGCAGGGAGATTGTGTGAAATTTTCAGCGTGGTCTTCGGAGGTCAGAATGAGGGGAGACGGCTGTGATAAAGAGCTGGATCGTGGAAAGAGAGGGCTGGAGAGGTGGAGGGGACAGAGAGTGATGTGAGCTCTTGACTGGGTATCAAAGTAAGAACACAGCACACGCGTCACCTGTGGCCTGAAAGGTTAATATGCAGATCTTAATGTTCCATTTTGGTCAATTCTTGGACCACAAGGAAACTCATGTGTACATCTATTTAGATCACAAAGAAAGCATTTTATTTTAGTTTATTTATATTTTATTTAATGTATCATACTGTAATCAATATTTGTATTTTTTTAAACAGGTTGCTGTGTGTGATCCTGCATAATTGCTCAACTGACATAATGAATACCTTTTTATTACCTTGGTAACACTTGAAAATGTAAATTCGTGTGTCGGCTGCATATTATTATTATATACTTATTATTATATGCTGTTATATCTTTGTATGAGTTACAATGCATTTTATCTTTTACCTCAGAGATCTCAGATTGCCGGCCCGTGGGCCATATCCGGTTCGCCAGTTTACTGTTGGATCAAGCCCATAAATTAATTTAATAAATGACATAAAATTGAATTGATTTTAGTTTCTCATTATTATTTTTTACGAAATCTCCTGTTCTAGCAAGGTTGGAAAATTGTTGCATAAACGTCGGCATTCACGTCTAAACCGTGCAGCTCATCAGCATAAACATTTTAGCTAGCCAGGCCTGAGAGCACTCACATCTCACATGGTGCTTGACACCGATTTGCTGACTTTAATTCTCACAGCAGCACTTTGCAGATGTTTGCAGAGCTTTTCTCCTTTGAACAACTGTTCTCCACAATGAGCTTCAACAATCTAGACTGACTGATGTCCATCTCCACGCTGTTCTGCTCTCTTCCAGCTCTGTAAAAGCAAATGTGGCTCATCTGGTTCAGCAGAAACAGTGCCAAGTATCTGACAACAGTCACTAAATGTGTTTAAGATACTGTATATAGTCACAGGGTATTGTTTAAAAATCTGACTGGAGTCTTTTTCAGCTGCCTGTTTAAGCAACCCCATGCTTACATCTTTTATATTTACCAGCTCTAGATCATGTTAACATGGTACGGAGGAGGAAAACACACAAGGATGACAAAACAAGGACATCTGGGGGAGAATGTATTGTAACATAAATGTCTTTAGAAAAGCTAAAATAATCCACAAGAAGACATATTATTTACATATAACTTAAATGTAAGGTTATTTAATTGATCAAAATTTAATTTCATTAAGGCCCAATTATTTCACACACATCAAGGATTGTGTTAGTATAAGAAACTTTTACTGCCCACCATTTGAGAAGCAGAAATGAAGAAAAACAGACACACAAACACACATACATTAAAACTGTAGACTTTAAAAGAATATGTTTTATTGTTAATTGACTAGTAAATCTATTGTTGTGATTTAGATGTGTTTTACATGTTTTTTCTACACAATACATATTTTTGATGCATTTCTTTGTTACTTTCACCAAATTTGCCTGCTTTGCATCACACTGAGGACCGAAAAATTTACACTGTATTTTGTACCTTGCAGCAGGAGCAGCCAGCCAGCCTAAAGGAAATCTTAATGCATATTAAAACTCCAAATATTAGCTTGCTAAATCTGCACAAGGAAGCCATAAGGGGCCCATAAATTGCCCAAACGAGCACTATGCCCTTGCAAGGCGAGCAGTTTCTGATGGAGGTCTGGAGATACAGACACAAAAAAGTTCCAGCGGGGGAATGGAGAACTGTACCTCAAAATCTTGGCAGGTCATTAACACAATAATGGATCATTGTGAGTGTGCACAGAATCGGAGAGGACCTTATATTACATATCCACATACATAAAAGTGTGCAAGAAGTGGTACTTTACCTGGTTAGAATAAGTAAAACAGACAGCTTTACTTCACAGCTTTTACAGCTTTGCTTTACTTTAACCGTTCCATCTCTCAACTGGTGACTGACTGCATTAGATAAGAGTTAGGCCGTGTAAGATACTGGTCTATCAGGCTTGTGTGGTGGTGTACAGTATCTCAGCCAACAAAAAGAAGCAATGATGTCTTTTTTTTTGATGAAATCCAGTATTGAGCCAAAGGAAACCACCCAGTAGTTTCTAATCAGAGAGGGAAATGGGACTGGAGTTACTGATGGTCTCCTGTGCATATGGGAGGCACCCTGAGAACACACAAAGCGCATTGGAGCCGGCACCTTGACGGATGCCCACTTCATGAATTTTGAATTAAATTGGCCCTTGATGAATTTGGAATGTGGTACCTCTGTTCCAAAGCAATAGGAATCCAATAAAATGCTGGCGCCATACAAATAAAGCCATACATTCCCCCAGACCTAGGAATGAGCCTCAGGTGAGGAAAAATGACTGCAGCACCAGGAAGCAGCAGCAGAGAGGGATGAGAGGGAGGCGAAGGCGAGAAGAGGGGAAGATGGGAAAAGAGGTCCTGATATGAGCGAGACTGTGAGAGGCGGCGACAGATAGAGAGGCTCTGATATGAAGAAGAAGAAGCAATGGGAGAGCAGGAGAGTCAGGCGAGATAGAGAGAGTCTTAAATGAAGGTGGAAGGGGGGTTTGCTGAGGGGAGTCGAGGGGGTGCCGAGGCCTCGGTTCTAGCACATTAGCCCTGTCCTTTTGAGTGGAAGGGAACATATTGGTCGGAGCCAATCCCCACATGGGGCCCTGGCTGCCTGGAGCTCATCAGCAAGACATGCCAGGGCCTGGAGTAAATCAGAAGCCCCACTCCTAAGGTCCGATTTCCCCAGAGGAGGCCAGTCACAGCCACTCAAATCAGCCCGCATGCCAGAGAGCTGTCTATAATCTCCTGCTCCTACCTCTACATCTGTCTCAACACTCCAAAAGAGCAATTCTACTCCAAATATCCTAAATATAGTGTTAAAAATGTGTGGGGCACATGTGAGGGTTGGTGGCAGATGCTAATGTTAGATGATATTCGCTAACACTTGCATAATCAAGATTTGTTCAGGGTTGAATGCCTCAATGCACTGCATGAAACTTCAGTGAGTTGTGATTGTTAGAGTGAATCAGAAACACAGAGGAACTTAGAGTTCTGTTTACTAAATCAGAGGTTGGCCAACTGGTTTGCATCAAAACTGCAGAAAACTTTAGGACCTTTCCAAGTTAGTTTTATACCAAGGGATACAAATGTTTTAAGAGATAAAAAAAAATGCAATTATGCAAGCCCTGCTCGAATTATACTGGCCGATCAGGGTGAACGTCTCAGTTGTTGGAATGTAACAATTAGATTTTCAAGGAAAACATTTGACTAGTAATGATGTTAAACACCTGAAAGAAGTGCCCTGGTATAAGACACATACTTTGTGTGGTACACTCAATTTAACACCATCTCTCCGGGCCACTATAAAATAAAAGCTAAAACATTAAATGTACCTTTTTCAACCCCCTTTGGCCTTTTATTTCAACTTAAAGTAGCTCTGAGTTTGTTAAAATAATCTTATTTCATTTTGTTTGACAGTATCAGATATAGAAGATTCTGTATCAGCCTGTTCCAGCTCTTCATACAAGTGATATGATGCTAACACTGACTACAAGCCCAATTTTATCCATCAAATGAAAGTATTCTACATTTCCTCTGCATCCATTTATTCTATGAACATTTTTGTCAGTTCTCATCCTGACATTATTGGTATCTGTGGAAAGGATTCAAAAGTATGTTTATGGGTTTAAGTAATATATGGCTGCACAGCATGAGTTTGTGACTGACATTTTGGTTTTACAGGTTAATCTCACTGAATGAGCTAGGCATTTCCAACTGCAATACTTTCTGTGCATCAATAATGAAAGTTTTTTTTAAAAAAAACCAATTAATATAATCTATGGCATCAGTGCTTTGGTTTAACCTGAAAATTCGTCCACTTGACCAATTGAAATTGGTCTTGATAATGCTGAACTTTGAGCAAACAGAGATAAGCTGGTTCCAGACCTTTCTGATTTACTCATGGATACAAATAGGGCAGGTGGTATTGTGCCTATTGGCAACTATTTCCACCAGCTGGGAGAACCCTCAACCAATCAGAACTTTCTATAAATGGGATTAAAAATGGGGACATCATCTTTCTGTGCAGCTAGAAAACCAGCTAGTGGTGTACCAAACTAGCTAGTTAACTATATCCATTTAAAATAGCAGCAGTGAATGTAATGTAAAAGCAGCAGTGTCAAAATGACAGCAAGGTTACACACAGGTTATGCCATCTTACATATAATAACTCAACAACAACAAATAACAACTCTGAAATCAACTGAGGAGACAAACATGAAGTTAACTGCTTCTAACAGCCACTACTGCCGCTTCTGTGTCAATGCTGGCAGAATCAATATGTCACTCACTATTGATTGGTTGATTGGCAAAACAAAATAATATAACCCCTTTTCTTATACAGAAATCCGTTAACATGAACACAAGGCTGAAAGAAAAAATGAACTGAAACAAAAATGTCTAATTATCTGGCTCTGATGAACTGGGGAGTCCAAAATGAGGGAAGACACCAAGCTTCTAGCACCTATTTTGACAGAATGATGCATTTGCTGTTCCAGTTTCTGGTGTGACTGGGCACTTGGAGTACTTGAACATTGGCCATCTTTCTCACTAAAACATTAGAAGTTATGGGGAGCACTTGAAGGCAGAATCACTCTTCCACCAATTGCTGTAGTGTGAGCACAGCTTTGTGAGTGGGGCAACTCACTCAGATAATTAGGTGAATATACCTCTAGAGCCACATTGGAAGCATTTAGTTACAGAGCACTTGAATTCATTGTAGTGGCTGAAATTTGATGATCATTTACTGGCCCATTTGAAATGCTCTACTTTTGTTGTTTGGAAGGAGGCTGACATGAAGCAGATCTAGCTGACTTGCTGTGCGGACATTTATTCGTCAGTTGTGCTTTAAACTAAATGAGGATGTGTAAATGGTGAGTAATTCCTCGTTTTGGGGTCAAGTCTTCTTTTAAGTACAGGTCCTTTGCACCAGTTGTGCCATGACTAAGCAGCTCCCTCCTCCAACAGTCCTTCTACCTCTCTCCCACCAGCATGTGCATACTCTAATATGAATAATGTTTCTCCTCCAAGTCCCCCCTGTAATAAATGGAGTGCCATTTCGCACAATGGCAAAGTCAGGCCTGTATTGATTAACTCTCATCATCGACTCAAGACGCCTGCTTCCTTGATTTATGATTGTCTGTTATTTTTACATTAGCTGTCAAATTCATCTTGTCTCTCCGTGGCCGGGGTCAGCCTCTGCAAACAGTAAACATTCAGCACCCTGCCTGCAACCCCACCCCCACACGGGAATTGGCTTTGTTTTCTGCGAAGTACAGCTCCACACGGCAGATAGAAATGCGTTCAGGCTGGTTTCTCCGCAGGTTAAGGGAGGAGAGCCTCAGTGTGGAGCTGTCAGAGGGATCGTATAAGACAAGAGCAGGACAGACTTAATATATGTTGCATTATCAAAACAGATTTAAGAGCACAGTGTTAAATTCAGCTTGTTTTGCAGAATAGAAATGAGTCATTGTTATAATTTACCAACCTTTTAACCTAATCTGAAAGATGTAAATTTACAGAAATGAATTAAATTGTAGTAATAGTTGTAGGTTTGTGTATCTTCAAAAACACCGCTTGTTACAAAGTACCTATAAATAAATCATAATATAATATAATATAATATAATATAATATAATATAATATAATATAAATACATATACCATCACTTTATTAACTGCACAGTGAAATTTAGTTGTGTTTTTTCAGGATATTGTGCGTTAAATCACATGTTTTAGCTTTCAAACTTGCACCAGTACATGTAAACAGATGTGTATGGTTGAATTTAACATAAAAAAAAAAAAACATTTGAAAATGAGATGTCATGTAGTTGGTTGATTTTGTAGTGATCACAGTATTTATATTTTAATTCTTGCATTTCCTGATTAAAGTAAACACATCACAGCACTGGTCCTTCTGGAGAGAAGTATTGTGACTTTCCTCCATATCAGGATTCAGCTCCATCCCAGTGGTTGCCAACCTGGGAGCTGGGACGCCTACAAGAGGTTGTGACATAAATCTAAGGGGCTGCAAGATAATTAACAGGACAGTAAAAAAAAAAAAAATCATTCTTCTGCTACCAAAAAAAGGGTAGGGGGAATTACTCTTTATTTCAACTGTTTTGCACACTGGTATTTGTAACCACCAATATCAGGATTACAAGGCAATTCACAATACTTTCACAATAGGGAAGTGGAAAAATTCATTAGGGGTCTAAATTAGTACATTTTTTTAATGTAATCTTAATATATAATATTATGGAAATGGATATGGAGGAGCTACTTACAGCTGAAAAATGTTAAATGTTTTGCAGATACAGGATGTACAGCTCCAATAACATCTCAAAAACAAGCAACATTATAATAATAAAATAATATAAAGTATTAATACATTGACTATGTCAGCTTACAGTTGCTTACTCACAAGAATTTTCAAGAACAGCAAGGAAGATTATCATCCATTTGTCGTATTTGTGTCAACCTGATAAATGTCTAATATTCACTCTCTTATAACTCTATTTTGGTCTCTATTAATTCCTGAGGGAAATATCTGGCTCTTTAGCTGCTAAATGTCCCACTATGTTCACCAGCTAGTCTACAACTAACTGTGCTTGTCTGCTGTTTTGTACTGAGCAGGTAGGGAGGGTGGGTTTATCACAAGGTCAATGAGAGCTCTAGGACCGAACCAAACAGTAAAGTGCAGGCTGTGAAACCAAAACAATGAACTGAAAGAGGTTAAAATGTTTTGCAGAGCAGAGCTCAGGAGAACTGCAGAGCTGAGCAGAATTCAAGTAAAGTCAAATCAGTTTTAATTATATAGTGCCAAATCACAACAGAGGTTATCTCAGGGCACTTCCCACATAGTGTAGGTCTAGACCATACTCTTAATTTTATGATTCCCCCATGAGCAAGCAAGGAAAAACTCCACCTTTGACTAGAAGAAACTTTAAGAGAGAGAGAACCACAGCAACAACAATAACAATAATATAATAATAATCATAGAAATAGAAAAAAAAAAAGTTGTGCCATGAGTTCATTTGAGGTAATGAACGAACATTTGACCTTCTGTCAATAAAAAATATTGATTGATACAGTTTTAAATCTAACTACTGTAAATTCTACTTGCACATGGCCTTTATCATTGTCTGTCAGGACGAACTGTATACTAACTGCTAAAATAATATACTGTGAAATAAGTGTTAAGTACAAGTGGATGCCAAAACCTGATTAAAGTGTAGAAAACATTTTGTTATTGTAGATGCTTCCATACAGGGCACTGAATGGTTTGATGCCGATGATGTCAATCATGTGCTATGACCTTCATAGTCACCAGATCTCAACCTAACTCAACAGCTATGGGAGATTTTGGACTGACATGTTAGACAGCGCTCTCCACCACCATCATCAAAACACCAAATGAGGGAATATCTTTTTGAAGAATGGTGTTCATCCCTCCAATAAAGTTCCATGCACAGTATCTATGACAAGAAGCATAGGAAGAGATATTCTATACAATTAAATTATTGTCAGCAAATAAATTTACAGGCCCAGATGACTTTGGAGAATTTTATAAAACTTTCTGGCCACAACTTAAATCAATTTTTATTTTAATGGTTATTGCCATAACATTCTCCCAGTCTCTATGAAAACAGCAAAGATCTCTGTTATCCCAAACGAGTGTAAAGACCCTCAGAGATGTGCCTCATATAGGCCTAAAAGTCTACTTTATTGTGACTATAAAATTATCATAAAACTGCTATCAAAAGAGATTAGAATCAGTTGTCCCTAAGTTAATAAAATTGGATCAAACTGGATTCATTAAAGGTCATCACTCATCTGATAATACAAGATGGTTGTTTAACATTATACATGATTTGAATCAGAAAAAAAACACCCATATTTTTCATATCCCTTGATGCAAAGAAGGCGTTTGATTGTTTAGAATGGGATTTTCTTTTTTCAGTACTAGAATGGGGTCAAATTTCATTGAATGGATTAAAGCAATATATGGAACTCCAAATGCTACTGTTTGTACTAATAACATGGAATCTCCTGCAGTTCATTCACTAGAACCTTTTGCAGAGCTGATCGGAGTGACGGCAGGCACTCAACACCACAAAATTTTGCTCTATGCTGATGATACTTTATTATTTGCTACTGAACCTCTGTCAACTCCGTGTCATGTTTTGGCAGATATTCAACGTTTTTCTAAGATTTCAGGGTATAAGGTTAACTATCAAAAAAGAATGCCGTTTTTTGGTCAGTGTATGGCTTTAAATATCTTGGAATACAGATAACACCCACTTTGGACAAATTATTTAAAGAAAATTACAACCCTTTGTTGGAAGAATGCAAAAAGAAACTTCAGACTTAGTCTTATCTTCCATTATCTCTTATTGGGAAAATCAATGTTATTAAATTGAGTATACTCCCCAAGTTTATTTATGCTTTTAATATGTTGCCATGTTATATTCCTTTTTCTTTTTTAAGCTTATTAACAAAATGCTCAACAAAATTTATATGGAACAATAAGACACCTAGGATTAAGTTGTCTCCTATAACAGAGTCATGTTTAAAGTCATGGTTAGGACTTCCAAATGTTCTACGGTATTACTGGGCCTGCCAAGTTAGAAATATTATAAGCTGGAAATTTGAAACAAGTTCTCTTTGGATAGCATTGGAATCACTAACATGCTATCCATTGGAGATCACAACAACACACCTACAAGCCACATTGAAAGCTTGGCAAGACTGTAATTGATATCTAAATATAGAAGGCCATATAAGCAAAAAATCTCCTATTGCTTTCAATCCTGATTTTCTAGCACTCTTTCAAACTGATTTTCGAAACTGGCAGCTCTGTGGTCCGTAATTTTTTCCGACATGTTCGATCAAGACACTGAATCCATTAAATCCTTTACTGCCATTTGTGCAACATATCAAATCCCCAGAAAAGACTTTTTAAAATATTTGCAGGTTTGTCACAACATCTTATCTTTATGTGAAAAGGGACAATTTAGACTTTACCCCACTGAGTTGGAACAATTTATTTATTTAAGGGAAAGATTTCTTATTGGTGTAGAATTATATCTGAAAACTCCCAGAATTCTTTTTCTTCTTTGAGAACAAACTGGGAAATAGAGCTCAAAAGGAAGTTCAGTGAAAAAGAATGGTTAACATTGTGCACTGAAATGACTTCACCATCAGCTACAAACATTAAAATTAAAGAAACTAATAATAAATAAATATAATAAATAATACATTCTTGTATAAATACTACTTAACTCCAGTGAAGCTTAATAGGTTTGATGATATAAACTCACCTATGTGTAGAAAATGTCGAATTGAATTAGGAACATTTATACATTTATTCTGACATTGAAAAGCTGTTCACTCCTTTTGGGAGAAGGTTCATAAAGCAATTCAAGATATGTGTTATTATACTTTTGAGTTATGCCCTATGCTATATCTGTTGAATTTCAATGTGAAAAATAAGTTTCCCCTTGCAAGAAAAGATGTGTTTACAATGCTTACTTATTTTGCCAAAAAATGTATTCTTATTGCATGGATTTCCCAATCAGGACCCACTGTGGGTCAGTGGAGCAATGGATGGAGCAGATAACTGAATTTTTGCCTATTGAAGAAATTACAAGTGAATGGCATTCAAGATTGCAAGGTTTCCAATCCATATGGTTCTCAGTGCTGAACTATATAAAGACTTTAAAATGATAAATTCACGTTGAATAACGGACAACCCATAGACTGCATACTTTTTTTTTCTTTTGTTGTTGTTCTGTGAGCACATTTAGTTTTGTATAGTCCCTGTTATTCTATGTGATATTGTGTGTCTGTGTATGTGTGTAATATGCACTAAATTGTGAATAATAGAAAAAAACACATACTGTATTTGTATATTTTTACTTTGCATAATGTAGGCTGAAGGTAGCAGCATTCAGATTATTATAATCAAATCATTTTATAGGTCTGAATGCATGGTAATTTTTTCTTTTCAGGAAAATAATAAAGTAGCTGCAAAAGTTGAAGGTTCCACTCAATTTGAATGTTAAGCATTTGTTTAAATAGCCTTGAATTAACATATGTATTGCTGCTATGCTGATGGCAGTCTTTAATTTGTATCTTCCAGGATTGAATTTGGTCGAAGGCGGACTGTTCTAAGACAATATGTTTATGACTTTGAGATAAGAGCACAAACCTTCAATTGCAGCTCTGCAATTTTACCTGAAATTTTCCAAGACGCAGAACATTAAAATCATTTGAATAATGTTGTTTCACAGATGGATTTTTATTTTTTTACCTTTCTCGTAGGGTGAAAGAGCTACTTTCAAATGACAGCCAGATAGACACTTACCATGTGCAATATCCATGCCTGCTTGTCTATTTGGAATCGAGATTGGACATCATGGCCAGCCTGGTGATCAGCTATCAGTTTAAACACAGTGTCCAGCTCCATCAATTTAGAGAGCTGCTATTTTCTCCCCCCATCTCCCCCTCCACCCTACGCCACCTCTGACTGAACTGGATCTAGCAAATGTCAAGGTACACAGGTCTAAGTTGGAGTAACCTCCCCTTTTCTCCACCACTTTTTTTCCCTCCTTTCAGCTTGGCGGCGTTTCACCCTGGGAGAGTGAAGCGATAATAACAGGCGGGCCGAGGCGAGAGGTGTTCGGGTAAAGCGGGTCCTCGGCTCTAATGGCGGGGCTGTCTGCTCTCCCGGACCCGCCGGCTCGGGGGTTCATTGAGATTCCATTAGAGGCTGCGGGGAGCGGTTTCATTGCAGCCTTCCTTTCGTTTGCCTGACACTCACACGGGGATCACTGTAAATTGGCTCTGTCATAGCAGACAATTTTTGAGATGTGAAGTAAATTAAACATGTAATCACACAGGAAGCGCTGCCGTGGGTTCCCAACACTTGACTCTGTCGCCAAGCGGCCGGAGGCATCTCACTAGCTCGTTTTCATTCCTCGTTACCCTCCTATCTTTACCTCCATCTCCTCATTGTTAAATTACACTGTACTATTTGCTTTCTTGGCACCTGGAAAAGATGATGTGCTGACCTTTAATGATGCCAGGCCTCAGCTGCAGATACAAACTCTTGTGATGTCTAACAGTGTGCAACTTAACTCTGTGCCACTCTGCAGGCCTATTTCCATCACTGTCACTTGTTTAATAGAGTTAGCAAGAACAGAAACTTTACTGTTGCTTTTCAGTTGTCTATAACAGTGCTATAATTAGCTGACATATGTACTGTGTCACATGACAACTATTGCACCAGGTTTAATTAACCAGACTCTATCACGTGCATCACTGTATGTGACACAGTTTGTTTGATTACATATTTAAGAAAAATATGAAATATTGGAAAAAGCATACAAGGATTTGTGCAAGAATCCATGGAAAATGTTAGCTAAATGATTCCATGAATAGGAATTCTTGCATTTGATTGGAAATTGACCTCTGCTGTTAAGATGTTTGGGAGAATGATGGTATAATTATGACCGTGAATTACTGTTAATGACTGAAAAATATTTTAAAAACAAGACATGAGATCATCTAGAATCTCTGAATTGTGTGTTATAGATAAAAAGCACATCAGTACATATACTAAATATAATCACAAATACATTTCAAGTCAACAGCATTTAATGTTTTGGCAATTTGTATTTAATTTACAAAATTGTGTGTTTCTGTTGAATATATATATTATATTAAACAATAGTTTTGTTAGACAGATTCAAGCAGCAGTAGTCAAAAACAAAACAAGACAACGCCGACATTCACTAAATAAAACTCTAAAATAATAGCTGGAACGCTGTCACTAAACTTAAATTCACTAAACAGTTTAAAAACAAATTTAAATCACTAAACAGTTTTTATGCTGAACATTCATCCAAATAATTATGTTCTTTCTGTCTGAAACTGCACACAAACTGTCACCTGCAACCAAGGCTGGATTACCAACCTGCCCTGGGTCCTTAAACCCCCAGGGAGCCTCAAGAGCCCCAGGCTAGCTGTGTAACAATTTGTTTGCTATCTGATTAATAGCAAATTTATCTGGTAATATGCACTACTAACGCAAAATATAGACTGAAACGTGGCTCCTTTTTTTATCTGCATCTTCATCTAATGTTGAGACTGTCTTACAGAGGCCCTGCATCAGAAATCTACAGCAAACCTGGGGAAGGGTTGTGTTGGTTGTATACAAAATATACTGAAGCTGTGTTGTGTAGCTGTAGATGTGTAGTCTGCTGTGTGCACTGTATGATGGACGTTTGAAGATAACTGGGTACATATACAATGCACAGAGAGTGGGAGGACTTTGTTTTATATGATTTAGGTAGAGATTGTGCTCACAGCTAAAATTATATACAATTATGTTAAAATGTCGGGAAATAGTTATGTTTCTGCAAGTAAAAATATGAATAATGGTTAACATTAAGCAACTGAAAGGTTTTGGTTGAATAGGGAAAAAAAGGTATTTAATGTGGCTTATCAGAGCTGCCCTCCATCCCCCCGCCTCCACACCCATTCTGCTGTTTCAATGTCAAACCCCTGCCTGCTATTTGCATAGTAAGACACTGCAGTCATGTCACAAACTTTCGTGACACCAGGCTGGAATATCACATAATTTCTCTTCTACACACTCCTTCTCCCTGCTCCAGCATCTCTTATTCCTGCTTTGTGATTAAGCCGTTGTATGTTGTCTCTTCCCATTCCCATGTTGCAGCTGAAGGCCCGGTGAAGTGCTGTTGGCAGTACACCGACCGGGTAGCGCTTGAGTGGAGGAAACAGCGAGGATCGAGCAGCACAGGCTGAAAAATTAGGTCCCTGCCTTGTAATTCAGTGGCGGGAGCTGATATCATCAGGCTGAGGCCGGCTATCAGGCAGGTAATACCACCCACCGACTGTAATCGCTAATGAAGCTACTATTGAGTTTATAATGCGCTAAATGATGCAGACTCCCACTCCAGATAAACACGTCCCAAATAAACGATTTGGGTGGTAATTGCACTCCACCAGTGGCCTGCTAATAGAGTCGAGGCTCTGATGAAAGGGTTAACTCTTTTTCTGAAGCATCCTCTCGCTGGCTCATTGCACTCTCATTTCTACGGAGATCTCAGCATTCCCTTGGTTATCAGTGTACTTAGAAAGAAAACCTAATTAGACAAAAAGGCCTTTTTTCTCATTCCCTAATTAGGTCCTTAACATAATTAGCAGGTGATGTTAATAACCCTCTTTTAAAACCTATTAAAAGGCTGTTGGGAAGCAAGTGGTGGAGAGGAGTTGGCCTATGGGCAGTCAGGCAGCCCCTCTGAGGGCCCTGGCGAGGACAGCCAAGCATGCTGGGAGTACGGTTCATCAGGACTGGAGTGCCACTGCATTAGGACTTTGGCCTCATTGGAGACCCTGTTAATACTGCGCACTGTATCTGTTGAGCTATCAGGAGACATTACTACCCACACATGTGCAAACGCAAACCTGAGCTGGACTTGGGTTATACAGGTTTACCTGTTTGTGTTTAATAGCTTACATCATGGTCAACAATTTGACCTCATTCTGTCTGGTATTAAAATGCTTACTAAAAACTACTACACTGTGAATAAGTGAACGGATGTCATCCAGTTGGCAGAATGTGTTCTATTTTGGAGAAAAATAAAACTTTATTGGTAATCGGTGCACTAATCAATATGTGTATGTTAACAATTGATCAAAGGACTGTGTGTAATGTGCAACGTATCACTTGTAGTGACGAACCCGCAAAGAATTATCACCCAACTCTGTTATAGCAGTGTTTTGGCGTCTTTCAGCTCATTGTTTTGGTTTTATTGCTCACTTCACTCTTATCAGTATCAATTCCAGGTGAAGCTCTGATGAATCCACTGTACACTACTTGCTCTCTTAACAACTAGTTAGTTAACTTAGTGGAGCATTTAGCAGCTAAAGAGCAGCATCAGGAGTCGGTGGAGGTCAAAACAGTGCTAAACAGGCAAAGTGAACATTTGACATACATTCTAGCGTTGCTGTATCTTCTAGATGTGTAAATTGGCAACTTCATCACCATGACAACATTATAAGGTGACAATAATGTTTTAGGCTTGTTGCATTGCCCCCAAGTGGCCAAACAATCAAAAACACAGGTTTAAAGGACCATACAATTGGTTTTTAGATGTTTTAGCCAATTTACTTCAAATCACTTTACATCACAGCTCATCGCTGAGCAAATTATGCGGCTGTGTTTACACATTTTAGCGCATTTTGTCTTCCTTGCGAGGTAACAATTGGTGTCCATTCATATGGAAATCATTCAGCAGACTCTTGAAACATAATCCATGACAGCCATGAGTTCATTTTGTCAGTATTTCATTGTTTGGGATACAAAAGTTTCAAATCAATACATTTAAACCGCATTATCACACAACAGTAATGTGAAACTAACACATATAAATGCAGACATGATGTTTACTGTGATAGATTAATTAGTCATTTTTGAGAGTCTGTTTATTGATTTTATCTTATCATTTATTCAACAGTATTTGAAAGCAATGGTTTAAAAAAAAGTTGTAATTTAATTCAATGTACCAGAGTTAGCTTAAAGAATAACTATTGGAATAACTTGACATCTTGCAAAAATGTTTAAACACTTCTAATTTTCATCTGCAATCACTTAGTGGGTCACAATTAACACATACACACAATAATATTTGATTCACTTAAAAAAAAAAACACAAAATCAATGACTGTCTGGAACTTCAGTAAAAAGAAATCATGCATTTAAAAAAGGCAGCAAAATATTAAGCAACATGAATTTTGCAAACACATGTGATACAGTCCTATGTTGTTCGCAGTATAGGAGCGCCCTCTCAACTTTCTCTCCCCTAAAATAATAAATGTCTGGGTATTAATAAAGACTTCTAGTGCTACATGATGGATGGTGTTAATGTGGTTTTGGGGGGTATTTCTGATAAGAATCAAATCTGGGCGCTAAACTATGATTTCTGTAAAAATAGTCTAAACCTAGAATGAATCTGCTATCCATCACAAGTTCTAAAATACTGGAGCCCAGATTCAAAAATCTATATCAGTCAAACCTGACAAACACAAACACAGGCGATATTTCGTATTGCATATTACTTAGATGTTAAATGCCAGATTATAATATTTACTATGCTTTTATATAAAAGTGTCATGTGAATCTTCTGACCCCTGACTACTGATATTTATCCATCTGTGTTGCACATGGACATCAGTTTTATGGTTTGACAATAGAAGCTCTCCATGCTTTTCTAAGGCAACATGAACCTCTGCAACAACTGCCCAATTCACACCCTTGACACACTCAGTATGTGTCCAACCACTGTCATTATTTACAAACCACAGGGGCTGCATTGTGTGTGTGTGTGTGTGTGTGTGTGTGTGTGTGTGTGTGTGTGTGTATGGGCCGGTGCCACAAACCACCAGGGGGCATTGTGTATTCAATAATGCACCCAGAAAATTACCATAGACGCAAAACAGGGTGCATTGTCACTAACTGGCCTCCAGTGAAATATTGTTGACAGGGCTCAGGGAGGTGCTGCGGGTTCCAGTGAGCAGTCTGTGCACTCTGCCGAGGAGGAGGAAGATGAGGAAGAGGCCGCCGCCGACCAGAAGAGCCCAGTCCTCGTCTTTAATTAAGTATCTGAAACATCAATTTAAATGTAAATATCGGTGGTGCAGCACCACTCATGCGTAAATTAGAGGGTTGGCCCAGCCACGTTTCTCTCTCTCTCCCAAGTCCCTTGCTCACTTACGCTGACATCTGCTCACAGCTGCTCGGCCCGGGGCTGTCCCCCCCACCCCCCCCCCCCCACCCCCCTCACACGCACATGCACACACAAGCGCATGCACACGCTACTCATTGTCACTAAATTTTACAGGCACACTTGTACTGTTGTAACCTTAAGTTGGTGACGACTGAAACAGCTTGTTTTTTTTTTTTTGTTTTTTTTACTGATTGTTCTCCATCTTGTTTCATGCTGAATGGCTTCAACAGCAACCACTCCTTAATTTCACTATTCATGGCCCAGTATAACATGTAGAGTGTGTTTTTGATGGATATGTTCTGGGGAATATTATGAGGCCACTAGCCTACAGGCTCACCTAGTATCATGGCGTTAGTTATGTTACCCTAATTTTGCCCAAGTTTTTAAAGCATATCAATATTTTGTCATATTAAGAATGGATCAAATGACTGTGTGTAATGAGAAGGTGTCACTCATAGTGAAGCCACAACACTCAACAGTCTGTTTTTGCTCAAAGTTAGCAACTGGCTGTAAAAGAAAGTTAAACTTTTTTTTTTTGCTGACCTCTGGTGGTTTAACTTCTCACCTTGCTGCTATGATGAACAAGTATACTCTAGGACACTGTGACATCATTGTTGGGTGTGGTTACAGGTGCAACAAAATACAACAAAGCACTTTATGTTGCATTTCATGCATAAACTGTGCTATAGAAATAAAGTTTACTATTATTGTTATTAGTAATCCCCCTAATATCCCCCTGTCTTGATGACAGGGCTGTGACTGGAAGCCTTTGAGGTGAAACTAAGCTTTATACTTCCTATTCATGCACACACCAGCACTAACATACATCTAAGCAGAAGCAGGGAATGCCCCTGTATGATTGTTTTGGCTCAGATATGTGTGTGTGTTTCTCTCTGTGTGTGTGTGTGTGTGCAGGGGTGCTTCTTTTGCCACTAAGTGCCCCTTCCGCCTGCTTGCTCTCCTTCTGGAGGCACCCAAGTGGCACGGCTGGCCTTTAGCCGGCCGTCTGCTGGCCCATCAGGACACAGCTCATAAAGAAGAGCCTCCTCTGATGGAGGCGAGGAGGGAGGGATGATTAAATAGAGGGGTGGAGGTGATCTCTTCTTACGGCCCCCTGAGGAGTCCCTCCCATCTCGTAGCTATCACCAAAGGGGCAAGTGGAGGCCTCTTTGCGGTGGTCACGACGGAAGACGTCGGACTGTATCATCTCACTAACCTCAAGTGGAGCTGATTAACCGGCACTATATACAGTCATTTAAAAGTGAAGAAGAGAGCCGGGGGGAGGAGGGGGCTTGTGCAGCTGGAGAGGAGCACAGCACTGACAATGTGTCCAATATCTGCCTTTGTGTATTCTCCCTCAATCTAGATCATGGTTTTAGAGGATGACACCCTGGTGTAATGCCTCGGGAAGATCTCAGCTCAGGACTCTAAGATTCAACTAGTGTTCAATCTGCAACTGCCAGTTTGCTGACGGGTTAACTGCTGCTAAAGGAATTAGGATTGACATGTTCACTCTGCAGAACAATGTAGCTTTTAAGTGGCGTCGTCTCCGCTCCTTATGGCTCCACATTTATGAGAATGTGCTAATCGGTTAGACAGCGCTAATCTGAAGTGAGAGATTTCAACAGGTCGCCACATTTCCAATAGGATTTTTCTCTGTTCAAGCTGTTAAAGCCTGACCTTCAGAGCAGAGCTGAATGTTGAATTAGTGAATGTATTCTGCCAATCATGCCACTATTCAGAAATGATTGTTCCTCATGGTATCTGAAAATAGGCACCGATGGTTTAAAGCTGTTCACATTCTGAGGTATTAAAACATTGTCATCGGACACCAGTGATCCCAGATCTATGCTGGTCTGATCCAAGTCATTAACCAGAGGGATCTTCCCTCTGCTGCACTACAAGACTGCTTTTTTTCCTCAACACACGAGTTTGTAAAATAGATTTAAATCCTGTAATCTCAAAACTTCAATATGCTCTAGTAACAATTGTAGTATATTTAATTTACTGCATAAATGATTGCAGGTGGTCTAACCACTTACTCTGAGCACCATGTAAAGATGATTTGAGACATCATAGCAAAGTGGGTAACTGTCTTAGCCACTGTAGTGATGCAAAAAACTTTAAAGCCTGCTACATGGTAATGCTACTGTAATACTGTACTTTGTGTTCAGTTCTAATTGGTGAATATTAGCATACTCACATGCTAAACTAAAGGTGCCTTTAGACTGTGTGACAACGGCGGTGTAAGTTTATTGCATTTATTCCATGTTGCATTGTGCAAGATGCCTATAATAAAATCTTCATTGCAGTCTCTGTCAGACTGTACAACATCAATTTGAGGCTGTCAGATTGAGATGAATGAATGGTGAATCACAGAGTTACGGTGTAAACAGAAAAAAAAAAAGTACATAAAAGCAGAGACACATCATCAGCTCGTCATCCATCAGGCCTGATGTTTGAAAATGCAGCAAAATCATACAGAGTTCTGTTTCATTTCACCTCCTTTGTTTTGGTTTTTGTGTGCAATGACTTTACTGAGGAAAACTAAACTTTATTTAAAAACTGCATTTACAAAATGATACGCCTCAGGCTGTATTTAGTAGTCAAAGCTCCAAACCAGTCATCGCACCAGTCAATGGTGTGATCCATTTTGGATTGACGACCAAGAGATTTGTGGGAAATGGGGCTACGTGAAGACTTTTGACATGAACCAAAAAATCTGGTGTACCTGGTGATGCCCTCAGAGTCAGTCTGCCCATGACCCACGATGCTGTGTTTGTCGTTTCGAATGTGTGGTTAAAATAAAAATCTTGTCGGGATGTCTTGCTCTGGACCAAAGTTGAATCAACAGATGGACCGACCAAGCAATATCATCATTCTAAGCAGTCACTGCTAGCAGGGTATGTTCATGAGACACTCTATCAGATAACTGATTTGTCACTTTGAGGTATTGTTAAAAGAAACAACTGATGGATAAACTGACTATGAACAGAACTGTTAAATGCGTTGTCATCACCACTGTAACCAGGATGTCATACATTTCAGAAATTGTCGTTCAAATGCAACACCTCCCAAGTTAATGCTATGAAAGCCTTGGCCTGCAGCACTTCCAGTCAGTGAGAGTGGGGATTTGTGGCAGGGAACCATTCAACTGGTAAGCCTGTCCCAGCGCTTGTGCCCACTGGCAGCCATCGGCAGCCGCAGCTCGTGCTTTGGAGGACCACCCTTGCCATGGTGAGTAATTCCCCTGTCATCGCTCCATACACCCACAGCTCAATGCTGGCTGGCATGGCTCCCTGTGCCCATTCTTAGTCAACAGGATTAAGCTTGCTTAGTGTGAGCTCTCCGGGATCACCTATACTCCATATTGTACACTCACAATGCTGGCTCACCAGTTTGGCTACAACAGCCTATTTTTTTTTCCCTCTCTTCCCCTTCCTCTTTGAATTGGGAGCATATGAATGTGGTTCCCTTGAGCAGAGAGAAGAGGATTGAGAGGTGGCAGAGGCCAATCATATCCAGGCCTAAATGGGAGATCTGAGTTAATTTGCCATGCTATTTATAAATTGGGATTAATTTGAAATATCAGTTGGTTGCGGTGTCAGATTTGTACTGATGCTGCACAGCAAGAACGGTAAGGCCTTGTCAAACCAGCCCACAACCTAGCAAGTCCCAAAAACTACATCACACTGGTAACACTGCTCACTTGGTGTCACTAAATGTTCTCATTAGCAACAAAATGAGTTTTGATTTGTTTTGTTTGATTGCATAAATGTCACACTGCTTGATTAAATTGTCTCAGTGGTGTAGAAGGCAGACTGTAATTTTACAAGCAAGCACATTACTGAGTCAGGAATCACACGTTTTGTTTCAATTGGGAAGTTCTGAATTTGTAATGGAGACTTCATCCTTTGAGGTATTTGTAGTTTGACTTTAGAAGAGTGTCTCAGAACTTTTTCCACCATAGCACAGTTCAGTCGGGGAATGGAATAATGCTTAAAATCAAACACTCCCCAGCCAATAGATGTGTTTAAATTGGCATAAAAAATATAAAGTTTAAAGTGGTTAAAACAACTAAGTAGTCCGCATGGATTTTTTATTTAATATGATTGATTCTGACAGTAGCTGTTGTCCACAGCTGCTTTATACTGTATGAAATTCTCTCCTTCAGGTCATTAAATCCTTGTCCTAGAAGGCAGCAGGGCATATATGTTAATTCATCTGCGGCCTCTGTACACTTCAGACTGGTCAGTTAGAATTCAGCATTGTCTGTTATGCAGGAGACATCGGATTACCCGAGCTCTTCAGTCCTGGAACTTCTTTCCAACTTTGTTTCAGCAGTGTTTCATTGTTGAAATGCCTTACAAAGCTAATACGGTTGCATTATGTTTTGTGATATGAAGTGACAATTTACAACATGAGATAGTGTTGAATTAATACTGAAAAAGCATTAGATAGATCCAATCATATAAACAGCTTCATCAAAGTATTTTTAAAATAATTTTTAAATAATGAATTTTTAAAAAACAGCAACACATGTAGCATATCCAAACCGAGTGTCATTTCAAAACAGAAGTGCATCCAATTGGTTAAAATGTAGTTTGGATGCTCAGAGGCTATTCATCATTATTATACAGCCTTGTTCAACTTTCTGTGACTCAGCAACTTACACTCACCCACCACTTTATTAGTACAAAGAAAAATGTTACTGTTGCTAAGTGGCCACAACCACGGATAAGAGCTGAAGTCGGTGCTGATGGCTGTACTGTACTGTGACTGTGCTGAAATCTGTTCAAAAAGTCCAAACTTCTGTGCAAGTGACGCCAGAAGATATGAATTGGACTGATTTCTTCTGGGCTGGCATGTTTTTCATTTGAAAGAATGAAAAGCATCAATAATTTGTTAAAAATAATATTGTATTTTAATTTGAAAAAAAAGAAAAAATTCAGGCAAGTCAATTTAAATGTTGTGAGCAGTTGCTACACCTGTTGCATCATAATCTTTGTGCAAGATTCATATCATTTTGTAACTGACTTGCTAAACCGATACCTAATGATCACATTCCCATCAACTGTTGCTGATGAAGGTGAAGCTAATAAGGCATAGGTCTATCGTGAGTCAAAGAGGCATAATGTCAGATATTTGTCTGCAGTATACAGACAAGCTTTGACCCAGAAGTACCTACACTGTATGTGGGACTGACAGTACAATTAACCAGTTGCAGGGAAACAAGTTCAACTCAACAACATGAACATATAGTGATGTTTTCAAGTGAATCAAATGAAATGTTTTTCATCTAAAGCCAAAAAAAAAGGAATGTGACTGACAGGTGCAAACCATGGTGACCTAATTTTCATCAATCATGACTGATCATTTAGCCTGCCAAAATGTTACACAACTAAAGCACCCATAAATGTGAGCACAGTTAGACTGATCAGCGGCCTTACTTTCCATTAAAACCTGATGTTTACCATATGACAGACCTGGAACATTTTCATGGTTATCATTCTAAAACTCACTGGAATAAAAAAAAAGTTTGTGTGTAGTGAGCTTAGACCAGCTACTAGGCTAGTTATTTCATTCTCTCATCCAATTAAAACAATCCAAGGAAACAGTGCCCTCAGATGTTGGTAGATACTGAATATGCATGCAGTGGAACAACATGAGAGCTTCAGCTCAGGTCAGCTGTACAGTAAAAACGCTCTCACTTATCTTCTTCATGGCTCGTGTGCAGTCTAATTTGACGGAATGCAAAATCAGCAGCTGAATTTCTCTTGTTCTTGTCTGGAAAAAAAATAAATAAATAAATATCGCATTTGATTTATAAAACCTTGAGTTCATCATGTATGAATACTGCAGACATGGCCCATTTCTCAGTCTGGTTTTTGTGTGATTAAACAGCAGTGTGCTATTTACATGGGAAATTAACTTGAGACCGTGTGATGGCTATTATCCTCCTACAGACACATGAACAAACACCCAGATACTGTACGCGCACAGGCCAGCAGGCGCACGTGCACATAGACAAATACGGGAGCATATGTTTGCTGGCATGCCGCGCGAGTACAAACACAGAGCACATATTTGCACACTCTTATTGAGAATTGACAGACATATTCACCCACATCGTCATATAAACACTATATATGCATAGTTCTTGGCATAAAATGTGCTCCTATGTAATTGATGTATGCATGTTATCTAATTATCAAAGTCATAATTAACTGCACTCCTTCATGTACAGTAAAAAACAAGTTTGAAGATAATCTGTATAATTGTGTGACATTATAGGGAGCCCACTGAAGTGAACTCAAAAGTCAATAGTGGAGTATTTTCCTGCTGTTCTTGCTGATTTGTGATCATCCTATGAACACAGAGACACATGAGTGAGTTAATGCTTCACAATGTCTCTGTGCATTCCACATGATGCACTCCCACATACGTAATCACACCTGTGTGTCTATTCGTTACCAAGAAATATACCCTAAGACCTAGACGTTGATAATAGTCCTATTCATTAAATATTACTCTTGTCAAAAGGGTGCTGCGAGGTAGAAGGGCACTTCATTTCTGATGAAATACAAGCCTGAAGAAAGAGACAGAGATCCTGCAGGAAACTGCATTAATATTCCAGAGCGCCCCCGATTCCACCAAATGACATTCTGTACCGCTAGCATTTTATAATGTGACACAAATGGCATCGAGGTACAATTTAATACCAAAATACTGAGTCAGGAGAGCTTTTCCAGGCTTCAGTATATCACCGGACTGGAAGGTCAAGCTAAGACTCAAGTACTGCTTTGTTATTTAAACATGTTAGCTCAGAAGTAACTTATAACTCTAATAACTAAGAGAAGGTTCATTTTAGTAGAGTGACTGGCACAAATCTTGTCAAATCGTGCATTCTGCGTAAAGCTTGGTGGCTCAGTCAGTGGCTGCATCATTTACAGAAATATATGCACATAAACTGAAACATTTGAGACTAACAACCTAAATCTGTCTTCTATCAAATACACTTTTTGTCTGAGACTGGAATTAGCACTTCCTGTTACTTCTGTATCTAGTTAGTTTGGTAAAAGTTACACATACTGCATATTTATAAGCGACATTCAGTGAAGGTCATGTCCAGAGTTTTAGATTAGATTATGGGTCTATGGCCCAACCTGCCCAGTTCTTCATATGTTCAGTTATATTGTCTGCAAACCTTTTTCCACACCATGAAGAGCTGAAACCTTTAGGTTTTTTTCTAGAAGTCTTGCTATGAAAATATTATATATGTGGTGAAGAAATGCTGAATCATTCATTTGTTGTTTTTTTGTTGACAAAAAAGTAGTAAAATAAAAAGTCTAAAATGATAATGGAATGAGTACATGAAACCACATGGTTCTTCCCAATACCAGTTTAAAGAGTGCTCTAAAAGATTTATCATTACACTAAAATATTGTCGTGTTCTCAATGGACAGTTTACAAAAAAAAAAGGATTTATGCAAGAGGTCTTTTTGTGTTCCATGCATTCTTCTTCCTTGTCAAAACCTTGTGCCTACATTTCCCAAAAATACGACTGGACTACTGACAATGCAGTTGGAGACGTGTGTTATTCTATTAGCAGCTAATGTAGGCTGGAGCTGCCTCCTGCAGAGATGAGGCGTGTGCTACAGAGGTCTGGTAACCTCACTTATTTCTAACTCCACATTTTCAAACTTGTAGTCTTCAGCCCCAACTGAGGCTAACTGAAGTGGCATCACTTCAGCAATACTCACCAAGACCTAGAAACACACTTTGATGTGTAAAACTGATGGACTTCCCCTTTAAGAGAAATCTCCTAAAGGCACCACTATACTTCATAGGAAGTGCTCGTTGGATCGCTGTGTCCAACAATTCTCTGAGATGGACAATCCGATATTCACACCACCTTACACAGTGATTGGTTAGGAGGTAAGAATTTAATCTGCAAAATAATTTTACTGACTATAGATGTCAAATAAATGTAGTGGAGTCAAAAGTTCAATATTTTTCTCTGAAATGTAGTAGAGGTGGTCTATCAAGTCCCTCAAACTTAAACCTGATGAATCTAATGTACATAATAACAACAGCATTTAAAGGTGTACTATGCGCGATTTTCCACAGATTTTCTACCTTTAAGTTTCATGTTTGAGTGTTTTTTTTTTTGTTTTTTTTTGCCTTTACCGTTTTTAGAGGTTCAAAAGATATTTGGTGTCGAAGTTGAGGTCAAGGGCCGGTTATTAATTTATGTATTTGTTTGTTATGTGTTGAAGTGTTAATTGTTTGGAGATGATTCATGGTTAATGTTGCTCTCTGCTCCACATTGAACCTTTTAGCATTTTAGTGGCCATGTGTCAATCTGCATTTTGTGCTAGCTGACTTTTCAAACAAACGTTCACACTTTGTTTTTAACTATTTGTGATGAAATAAAATCTTAAATTCAACGGTTCTACTAGAATCTCTGAAATATTTCTACCAGCCTATATGAGGTAATTTTAGGTTGTTTTAATGTATTGTGTGTGTTTTTTACTCAAAAACAATCTTTGTTATCTCAAATGATTATTATCTATCACTTTATAAGCTAAAAAACATTCTGCAGAATTCCAGAATTTTCCTGTTTTTGGGACCCTTTTGGGGCGTCAACCTTTGGGCGGTGGGTGTGCCTGTGGGTGTGTCCCATGGTGTGTCCCGCGAATAACAGCACGCAGGTTTGAGGTCAGGATTTGTAGCATAGCGACCAGGTGACAAGTCTTTCTCTATCTCTCTCCTCTGACTGAGGGCGGGGCTGAGAGGCCACAGTGGACAAGATGAAGCTTAGCATGTTAATTTGGGCTTCAGAACATAGCCATCGTTAAACAATCAGAAAATAATGTTTAACTTCTCTGATTCATGGCTTTATTCCCACCAGCACCCCTCTCTTTCTCTTCATTCACTCTCTAGCTTGCTCAACCACTGCTGCTCTTTCTCTCTCTCTCTGTTTCTCTCTTGAGCCGGGGAGGATGGGCCAACTTTGAATGCTGTGTTTACAAACACCAACTGACAAATCCTGCATAGTGTACCTTTAAAGAGTTTCTTTTCACCACTGGAACTGTATTGGAACTACTTTCTACTAAAAGAAATAGCTTTCATTGTCCTGAGTAACAAGGACACTGTTTCTGAAAAGAGATGCTGCTGTTGAACTGAATAAATGTCATTTGTCAGTACTGCCAGCGCCACAAATTGAAATCCACCTCCATTCAATTCCATTGTATTTGGGTGAAGGCAGAAACCCCCACCACCACCCACCCCTCCATTGGCCAGTCTGTGTAAAAAAAAAAAAAAGTCCAGTCCAGTGTCCCAGTAAGACCCACAGAACTCTCAGGGCAAGATATCTCACAGCTTAGAGAAATAAACGCAAAATTATCTGCATGGATAGATATGTGAGAGGATGGTGACGTTTTTTTTTCTTTACACCTCGACATGGCCAACATCTTAACTCTACCAGGAAGTCAACTTCAGCCTGCAGATCAATCCACAGCAACTGATATGAACCCTTAATGAGTGCGAGGACAGCAACAGGACTAAGTGGCAGTGTGTCAACTGTAGGCCACCAGCACCGAGGTGCCAAAGGGGCATGTTATGTTGTGTGCATGTGTGTGTGTGTGTGTGTGTGTGGCCTGTTTTGAGGCCATCGCTCGCACTCCGTCACGCCTCCGCTCACCGCTGACCCCTGCTCGTCCTTCACGCCGGGGCCAGGAGCACCCACATAATTGCGGCGGCAGCGGCGGCTTAAAACCGCCAAATCATAAAAAAGCCACGGCGAGCTCCAGTGAATTACGAGGAAATATGGCCTTCCTTTACAGCGGGGGCTGTGAATGAAGCCATAAAATTATGAGCAGTTTTTATGATGGCCCATTGAAGTAGGATGCTTGTATATTGATGGTTCACAGGCTGTATCCCTCTTCCCCCATGCGGTGGAAGAGCTGACAAAGGGGCCCCTGTGTAACTATTTTTCATGCATTTAATATATTAATTATCCGGTAAATGTTCCCCAGGCAGTGCTTGGGATAGCAGAGAATGACAGCTTTTCGATGAAGCTCCCGGTTTGGCCCATCAGGCCACAGTGTATTACGTGGGAAAGGTCATTGCGGGGTTAATGTAACTTTTTATTTGCTGATTTTTCATACGCGGGGAGGGCGGTAAGGAAAGGAGGCAAGGCTAGTTTAGAAAAAAAAAGAAGAAGAAGAAGAAGAAGAGAGACAGAGAGAGATGGGCAGGGACAGAGACAGAGGGGTGGTGTGTGTTGGGAGCGTAGTAGATAACGCCAGGGTTTTTATTATTGTGTTTGGGTTCAGACTCTTTTTTTTTTCTGTCTTGGTCTGATACTGTAGCCTCCCCTCTCTCCCCCTCCTTCAAATACACACACACACACACACACACACACACACTCCGAGTCACACACAGTAGCTTCTGGCTCTGCTACATGAGAGAAACTGATAGGTGAGCCCGCAGTAAAAAGGCATTACTTGGGTGTAACTCCCTGATTGTCTGCAATCATCCATATCCCACCTTCACATCCCATCCCAAATCAATTCTTGATCAATTTCATGCCAGAGAAAGAAATCATTTCTCCAAAATGGAGAACATATTCAGTTTGATCATTTGTGCTCTTCCAGTAGTAATTAAACTGCTGGGTGGAATAACTGAAAAGATTATTGTGCTGCTGCTACTGCTGCTTTACGCCAACTATTTCTTCCCTCTACAAACTTAGATTACGATGCTGGCAGTATCTCTTTCAAACATGGTTATGAGAGAGGGGGGAAAAAAGAGAGAAAAAATGGCTTTTTTAATCACCATATGCACCCTCACTAATTCAGGTGCTCTGAAGTGCTGTCAAGAAACAATTGAGTGGAGAGTCGGTTGAGGTGATCAATTGTGTGCGGTCCCTAGGTGGGGCTCTCATTTGCTGGCGCATTCCTTCAGCTGATTGAGTTAATTAGGCCGCCCCCACATCCTGCTGATTGGATGTAAACATTAATATGCCAGAAAATGACTCCGTCGATGTTTACTGCAATGTTCTGAGCCGCACGAAAAAATAAAAAAAGGTACAGAGGGAGCGGCTGCTGTGATTTGATTCCATGTGGAGATAGCGAAGAGGTTCCAGATACAAACACACCCTCCTGTCCGCGCCGCCCCTCCCTCCTCTTCATCTGTTTCCAAAAGCTGCTTGTCAGTTGTTTGGCGTATGCAAGGGGGTTTGATTTGATTTGTTAGACTTATTCTGGAATTAATCTGATTTTCTTCCAAGTTCAAATTGTCGGTAAACTTCCAAGCACTTTTTTTTTTCCTTCTGCTTCTCCTCCCTGGACAACCCTCCCTCACCCCCCCCTCACTTATCCACCCAGCCCTTGTGAATTCACCTCGCCTCTCAAAGTTGAAAAGCTGCGGCAGTGAAATACTAGAGCGAGGATGGTGGCGTGCTCCGAGATGGTCTTTTATAAATCAGAGTGCGGTGTGAAGCCCCAGCTCGATATCTCATCATAGACGTGGTAGTGTTCAGAAAGTGGCCAAAGCAATGAGCCAAGGCTCAACTATCTATTCGGAGGTGTACGTGCTTTGTGAGAGTGTGTGTATGGTGTTTCTATTGACCAGCGAGTGCACCACTGTACACTGATTTATGAATATGTGCTTTCATGAGACCTGCATGCTTTTATGCATTCACAGTTTAGAGAGAAAACATGCTTCATTTGTCAGATGTGCTAAAGTGCCCGCAGCTGAATGAACATGGATACACCTGTGAACTCACTGGTGTTAGTGTGTATTACACAGACATGTCTGTTAACAGCTGCAACCCAAAGGGGATGTCACACATTTCTTTATTACTTTTGAAGTATTTTTCTTTGTCAATGAATATCATCATCAACAAGCATAGATGATGAAGTTAAGCATTTACCAAATGCTGATTAATAATTGCAAGATTTTTTCACTTTTTAAACATTTAAAAGTTCTGCTGCCTTCAGGCAAATCCATGTCACATTCAAGTGCGCTAAGAAGCAGTTTTTTTTTGGTATTCGAAGCTTCACTAATCATTTTTAAAAATGTTTTCATTTCAATATATTTTTCAACTATGGCTCCACATATCTATCTGAATGTAAAAATGGTTGCTAAAGTGATGATCTCACAGAGAATTATGCCCTTACTCTTGAAGCTCTACAGACCTTTGAAGCCTTTTAGCTGATTGTTTTGGCTTTACAGCCAGCAAATTCCATTGCCATCAGCCCTGTTTTCATCAAAAACCAGAAATGTCCAACACAGCGTTCTCATTCAGATGTACAAAGACGGAGTGAACTACCCAATGTTTCCATCAGACACTTTCAGAAAGGGTTTTGATAATGTCCCCTTAGGTATAATGTGAAAGGTTGCTCATATAATGACTTATCTACTCTGCAGGTTTACAGAGCTTTTTTTAACATCTTTTAGCTCATTTTTTTTGGGTGCGCAGCCCACAAATTCTGCTCTCCATCTTTCAGCTGCAGTCGCGGTTCCCAATAAAGAAGCTCTAATAAACCCACTGTACCCTACCTGTCCAATACCAAACAGCAGACAGACAACATTAGCGACAACCCGGTGAAGAAAAGTGGAACATTTAACAGCTAAAGAGCCAGACAGAGTTGGTGGGAGACCAAGCCAGAGATAAAAGCAAAGGGAATATTGAATTTACAATCGTTACGTGGTCACAAACATGATGAAATGGATGCTAGCGTTGATCCGATCAGGTCATTTTTAGGTAACACAATCATAACAACTCTGTAAAGTTTTGCATTTTTCTGCTTGTTGTTGAGTTCTTCTGGCCCCAGGTAGACAAAAATGGTATCGTCAAACACCCTACATAGTCAAAAAAAAAGAGTTTCTTTATTTCACTTATATAGCACAGGAGATTAAAAAGTGTTTTAAAAGGACACAATGATAAAAGAAACATAGGAAAGAGAAAAACATGCAACAGGTCACATTTTTACTGCACAAAACAAAAATATGCACAAACAATGGCAAGTTTACTCAATTTGAATAAATTTGAGTAGGGGTTTTTATCCTTTTTATATTCAGATGGAATTTAGCTAGTTAGTTAAAGTTATGTTATGCAAAATCTGTAACTACATGTAACATAATATATGTACATGTGAATCTATGTACATGTACAGTGTGTATTAAATGTACAAAGAAGTAGATTTTGAGATCAGATTGGTTTTTGATTACACAAATCCATTTTCCAGTCAAGTAAAATATAGTAGTATTAAAAGAATAATTATGTTTAATTACAACTTAGCCCTTGTTTTTGTAATTAAAACTATGAAAACAAGACCCACACTGCCATAAACTAGAATCATCCTTACATTTTGATCCCAAAATCAAAACCACGCCCCTGCTTCTACTCTCTCCAACTCAGCATATACACAGCAGTTATGGCTATAGAGGGTAACAGATCCGGAACAAGGGGTGAAGTCCCAGCTGGGTGTTACTGTGGTCTGACGCACCATCAGTACCCACCCCCCCCATCTCGCTGCTTCACCCAACCCATCCTCATGTCCCCCCCCTGTAGTGCATCAAGCCCCATTAACCCCCTGCCTGCCTCTCTGCAGGCTCCCTGTGTGCTTAACACAGTGGCGTTAGCGTAAAAGATGTGTCTGCTCCTCCAGATGAGCTTTGCACAGTTTAATAGAGGTCTTGGAGGGGTCCACATTAATATAGTAAGGCCGCTGAGAGGAGGCCATGACTTACACCTCCTTCCCCTCCCGCCCCTACACCCTGTCTCCCCCCATTTTTTCTATCTTTATTTCGTTTTTTTTTTTTTTTCTCAGACAAGTCATTTGGCGGTGTGGTGACATATCCGTCCTCATGCTGGCGGTACAATGTAAACTTTAACCCCACAGCTGGGTTATAACCTCCTCCTCTCATCTCTGTGTGTTGACAGCAGTGGTCAAACAGCCACAGTGAGGTGGCGACTCGTGCTGCCTTTAGCACTGCTGCTGATGTGTTGGGGCTTCCAGTTGAGTAAAGCCTTTGGCACATGGGCCAAAGTGTAGAGGAAGGTATTTGTTGAGGGGACATTGTTTAGTTTAACACACACAAAAGTTACTTGGGGCTAAAAAATGTGGATTCATGTACTTCTTTTATATCAGTAATCATCATGGAAGTGGCCACAATTATCAACAACAACAGGCCAGAGTGTCATGACTGTTGCTCTTAATTCATATTCCCCAGAGGATGAATCCGGACCTTGCTGGTGAACCCTTGACCGTCTCTCTAGCACCACCATCAGGCCAAAATATTTCATTTGTACAAGAGAAATATAATCTAATGTGAAGACTGATGTGAGATGTATGAAACACATTTCTGCTCCCCAGAGGATGAACCTTACCTCTACCACCACTCTCAGGACGAACTATACATTTGAATCCCCTCTACTATGTGGGAGTGTTTACCAGTTCCCAACTTGTTTTGCACTTAAAACTAGGAAATTCAGATTTTTTTTCTGAAACCTCATATCTACCTGGTGCTTAATATTACAGAGGTGTTTGAAAAAAGTAAACAAACAAGGATAACTCACACAGACAAACTCCATTGTTCAAGGTAAAATGCTAATTCAATGGAGCACGAGTTCATTCAGGCACAGCATTGAAGGTGCACTCGCATTAGCTTACTGGCCTCAGCTGTTTATGCTTCACCCTCACTGGCTTATTCATCAGCTGTTTGACTGCCAGCTGACGAGTAACATTCAGTCATATCCATTCAGGTGTACCAGGGCCTGATCTTTATGTGCTGTATTTTGGTATTGTTGATTTAAGATGTGATGTTCACCATGTATAACTGCGTACAACAACCATCGTCTTTATCTCTAGTTTATACTACTGGCCCTTTCATTTAGAGCTACAAACAAACGCCTGCATCATAGGTGTCCATTTATGCTGTCCGGGTTGTTAAAAGTGAATTCACACCTCCAGCCAATCAGAATCCGGGCCGTGGATCTGTGACATTTTTAACGCTCCACATGACCGACTGTGTAATCATGGAACTGTTGTGATGCTAGGTGATCAAGGTTATTCCTCCAGTGTTCAAACTGCACATTATTTCTAGCCATTGAAAACTTGATTGAAACTTGAACTTGATTATTTTGGTACACACATACTGATCACATCTTCCATGCTCAAATAATTAGCTGAAGTTTATGGATGCCGATATGAATCTGTTTTGAACAGCTGAAGACAGTGAGAGGCAGCTGCCCCCCCTTAACTTCTCCAATGATGTCGTCCACATGGGAATCCTTCTTCCATCCCACAGGTCTTGAACGCAGTGTAAGACTTGGCCGATACTTTCATATTGAGATGTAATATGTGGGATTTTTTTTTTCTTTCGTTTGACTTGAGTGCAGGTTTAGAATCCAGCATAAAGTACTCTGGTACCATACACTTCTCCACACACACACACACACACACACACACAGCTTCATTTTCTCTACACACTGATTGTTATTTCTTTCCCAACTCCTTCATAATTCTGGACCCTCTCACCTTATCAGCTGTCGTCCATGCCCGTCTCCCCCCCTGTCTTTCAATCTCCACCTCTCTTTCTTCCCACTTTACCCTTTTTGCTCTCCATCTAGCTCCCTCTGTAGCACCTTCTCCCTCTCTCCCCTCCCCTCCCCTCCTCCTCCTCCTCCTCCCCCCCTTCTCTCCCCCCCCCCCTCCCCACCACCTCCACCCCCTCCCCGTTTCCCTTCCTGCACAGCCGTCACTCTGAATTATTTTCAATGAGCTCCTTTATAGCGGGCGCCAGATCTCAGCTCCAACTCATCACTGAGCACAGGGCTGGGGGGACGCGCTCTGCATTTCGATCAGCTCTGAGCCTCCACTTTGCTATTAACCCCTTTCACACTAAACCCCACCACCACCACCACCACCACCACCCTCCTCTTTATCACCCCCCCCCCGCTTTCTACACCTTAGCTCACTCTATTTCTCTACCCGTGTTTATGCTCTCACCTCGCTACCTCCATCTCTCAACCTGATTTTTCTTTTTTTACTCGCAATTTTCCATAAAGTCTTTCTTCTCACTGTCAGAACCGTCCACACACTCTTGTCGCTTAATTCGGCGACTTTATCAGCATAATTTTGTTTGAGACACAACATTGTCAAAGTGGCATTTTGCAGGACCCTCGATTATACATTCAAACCCATGTGAGAAGGTAAAAATGTAAAAGTTTTGAATCATTCTGAAACATGTTCTGTGATAGCATGATCACGTCTCTATGGCAATCATCAGTTGGTCTGAAGATGTGTACTATGTAGAACTCCATAGCAACTTTGCACGCATTTATGCAAATCATTCAGAATCCATTATAAGAACATATGCATGAGTGTTAGCCATATATTTAATGTATTTGGGCACAACACCATATTTGTTCCTTAAAAATATGAGAATGGGTAAGAGAGTGGGTAGATGATTTTATATGCCTTCAGATTTTTATTAGCAGTGACCAGGTGACTGAATTGTGTCTGTAGCACTTAATATGGAAAGACTAAATAATAGAAATAATAAAAGCTGGCCACTGAATGCCATGTCAAATTTGAAGTCTTACTATTTTATCTTATTTTTATGCCAAAACAACTAAACAGTGCAAAACTCATATAACATACACATAGCATACAACATTAAACATGTGTAAACCCAACAAAACAACAACATTAACAGTGAAACAAGAAGAAACAAGAAGAAGACGATATGAAAGAGAACACAGAAGCCAAGACAAGCTAGGTAGGGCATGACATCAGAGGGTCCAGGGGTATAACCACGGATGTATTAAGCAATAGAGGCGGGTCTACGTTCATTCATATGAAAGTTGCTCAGTGGTGCATGAGCTTCCAGTTTAGCCCTCTGCTAACTCGAATGGGGATACAATTGTGTGTCTCTTTTAGAATTGTTGATAGTGATAATGGAATACTGTTAATAGAACGAAAGGCTCAAATTTTGATAGTAAATGATAGTGAGTCATTTCACGGGGGTTGTGTTATTCTCAACGCAATTTATTTTTTTAGATTTTCTCATGGTTGTGTAAGGGAAAATGCTTTTTGGGACCAGTGTGTATAATGTGACGGACCCAGAAGTTGTAATTAGACAGTCTGGCCACTATGTCAAATTGGCTTCAAAGCCTGGCGCTGTTCCTGGGGGCTTGGGTATAATGTAAACGTCTTTTAAAGCTCTGATTATAGCACAGTTAGTAATTGGTGAGCTAACAAGTCAATATTGTAAAGACTATTGCATACACATCGGGGGCTAGTGCTTTTGTGTATATTATTTTAAACAAACCTGATGCCTTTTTGCCAAACATATTGCAGATTCTTTTTTTTTTTTTTTTTTTTTTTTACAATTTCCCCGTTTCATTGTCAAGAGCCTTTTTCCTCTTTGCCCTTTCCCTCTCACCTTAACCTTTTCTCTTTTGCTGTCCATTGCTATCCATCTGTACACAACTAGGTTTTGCACACAGACTGGAAAATATTCAGGTGATGATGTTGTTGATGCAGGAGGCTACGTGCGTTGGACCAACCAGAGTGTCACGATAGGCATGGATCTTACAATCAGGTCAAAAGCAATGAAAGGGAAGGGGGGACTGCATGCCTATATATCTTAATAAATGTAGCTGTCCTGTATTGTTTTTGCTATGATTTACCTTAATAATTTGACATTTTGACACTGGTCTGACACCCTATAGGTCAATCATCAGACAAACTAAGCAAGCCACTGGGAATTGTCCTGCCAGTCCCGAGGCTCAATCAGACCTGTGCTCAACAAAATTAAGTTTTCATAGACCCACTGTGCAACTTGCCACCGTGGCCATGCTAACCAGCTGCTATCCGAATTCAGTCTGACACTCTCTGCTTACTGACATCTGCCTGGCCAGTCAATTTACAGCATGGTCCATGGAAACATTTTATTGTTTTAGTTTTTCTTCTTTCTACTTCTTTTGGGGTTTTGAGATTGTATGTCAATGTACAACTGATACTCTTGTCTTTCTTGAGTAAATGTACATGACTCTCTAGCTCTGCTTTCTTTTTCTTTATCACATGTGACCATCTTTTATATTTTTTACTAACAACAGCTATTTGTATAGACCTTCAGCGACGTCTCAGTACTTGATCTGAGGATATTTCGACACTGTTTCCATTGCTACTGATTCTGAACCACATATCATTTCTGTCCTGCTCCCGCCTCCCTCTGCAATCTCCCCACTCAGTCTGCCTGCTGTGGTAGAAACCTGTCCTAGCACATCCTCCTGGCAGAGCAGTAAACACTTCCCCATTTTCTGTGTGATGATGTTCTACAGAACTGTGGACGCATATCACTCACTCCCTGTAACTCCGTTGAAGGCTCGGTTTGAAGCAAGTTTTTTTTACATTTTGCAGGGGGAAATTGGAAATGTAGCTTGATTTGGCAACACAGTGATACCCAGTTATGTGATGATACTGAGGTATTATTTCCCCCACGTGCCAGAATGTAGAACATGAGTGACAGTGAGCTTGCAGATATTCCTGGGAATATGTAACAAAACTGTACATCACAATGAAACGCCGCTTCCGTAGGGCTCCAGCACCATAAGAAGTCCACTGAGAATGGCTGCTGCTTAACTGGACTCTGATAGAACTGGTGTTAATCGCTCTGTCTGTCATCCGGCTGCCCCGAGGCAAGATTAAACTGTGGTGTAAAAGCAAAGTCAGGAAAACCCCTAAAAAGACTCTTCGTCTCACTTCTCGCTGGCAGCTCGGAGGCACGTGCCAACCACAAGGCGTATCCGTTATCGCGGAAATTTATCTTTGAGACTTCTCGATTAGTGAACGGCGGCAATGACCCGTCGCCGGTTCTGCTTCACTCTCATTTTATGTGGTAGCCTATAGGAATTTAGGACAGGCAGGAGATATCTCTCCAGCAGTAGCCGGCCTCCATTGTTAAGAATAACGTCTGTCGCCTGCAGGAATGATTTGTCATCTACAGAGAGTTCAGGTTTGGTGGCTGTCACTCCCTTTTTCGAGTTGGAAAAGCCTGTTTGTTTGAAGATCACTTGACTGTGCTGAATCAATTAAGTCATCCATGGCTAATCCTTGAAGAGTGTGAGGAATTGATTTGGGGACGCAGCCAAGTGATGGGTCTGACAGTGGCATTGTTTATCCTATATGTGCTGAGCCTTAATGTGCTGAGTATGATATAGCTCTCTGTTAGAAGAGCGCCAGAGATAGAGCAGGATGGGAGAACACCACACTGCTGTTTCTGGAACCAAACAAACACTCAACTACAACAGTGGGCGAGTCAAAAGTTTGAACGTGCATTTGTGCCTGTCAGATCATTTCATATGTATCTGGGTTTTTGGTCGACTAGATGCTACAGAAAAGGTAGACACATTTTCAACAATCTGATAATCTGTGATTTATAGATGATTCCAAATGATTGAGTTTAGCTCAGATTCAGCTTAAACTGAGTTTGTTTTGATGATTTTAAGTGGACAGGAACAAAAGTGTACATTTTGACTGGCAGTAGGTAAAAAATGTGTTCAGTCACCTTATACAGTTTTTCAAGTATTAATCAAATCATTCGGGGAGGATTGGGTGTCTCACACACACACACACACACACACACACACACACACACACAATCAATTATAACCCTATCTAAATGTGTATTTTTTTTTGTGATTATCACACATTTATCAGCTTTTATTTCAACAATGCATAAAAATACTTAAGTGTGATTGGCTGCAAAGTGTTCATTATTTCCAGATGTCCTCATCCTCATCACTGCTCTAAATCAAATCGAAGACTGCTGGTTTCAGCTGTTGCTGATAGCAGCATCATGAGGTTTTGACTCAAAAAGAAAATATCAAAATATCAAATATATACACTGCTGGTCAAAAGTTTTAGAGCGCCACATTTTATGACTTTACTGAAATGTAAGCAGTTCAAGTCCAGTGAATAACTTTAAATGGGACAAAGGTCAGCAGTAAACTTCCAGAGGTAGTAAAAAAAAAAACTTAAGAATACCAAAAATGGAAAAATGATGCAAACTTCAGCCCTTTTTCAGTGATCAAGTAATGGATTAACAATCTATAGATTTTCCACAGCAATGGAAGTAAATGAATCCTAGAAAGTTGATGCTAACAATTCTATATATGTCCAAACTTTATTTGATAACTTACAAACCCTCTGTACATATGGAAGCATGGCGGAGGAAGCATGATGGGGCTGTTTTTTTCTAAATCCAGAGTTTGTGACTTGCACCCTAGATCATGAGGGCCACCACAGCACTTTGCAGAGTCATGCTATATCCTCTGGTCTAACACCTCGCTGGTCAGGTGTTCACCCTACAGCAAGATCCAAAACAAACTTCCAGGACCAGCACAAACATCAAGCTGATTTCTGATGAACTGACTGGAGAGAAGGGTGAAAGCAAAGCAATCTGCAAGTGCAACACATCTATGGGAACTTCTGTTAGTAACAACAGCATCCAGTTAGTATACTATCTGCCTGCTGGTGTCTGTACTATTAATGTTTGCTCAAAGACGGTTTTGTGGAAGAAGATACACCACTCTGTGTAACTTTGATGTTAGAAAAAAAATGACAGTGGGCCGTGTCTTCCTCCAGTACTCTGGGGGTCAGTTTTATTTCGCCACATTTTACCATGCCTGTATTTTAAGCGCTGGGAGCTGTCACTCCATTCACTAGTCAGAAATCTTGTGTTGGTTCCTCTGGGATAGCTGTCCAAAATGAATCATGGGCTGAATTTCCATTTCTTCATAATTGCAGTCATCCTTTAGGCCATATGCCAAGCCAAAATACACAAATGTAAACAGTTTCTCATTAATATATTATACTGTAGTGGGCTGCCACAGTATGCCACACACACACACACACACACTGAAGGAAGGAGAGACCACCTTTTCAACAAGGTCTCAGTTGGGTTGTTTTGGTCCACACCTGAGTGCAATGCTGTGTTCACACCTGCCCAAACAAACCACACCAAGGGGAAAAATGAACCAGAACTTGATTCAACCCGAACTAAACAAGGCAGGTATGAAAACACCCTATTGCACGCAAATTGTTAAGTCCCATTATGAACCCACACACTGTACCATTACAGTCAATCTCCCACAACTGTCTCAATGTAGATGAGTTTTTTTCATTGCTGCTCTACCAGCTAATACAACCACTTCTACTCCAGAAACTTCATTTTTTTTAAGAGCAAACATTTCAGTCATTGCCAGTCTTCTCAATCGATACCACCAGCCCCAGTTAAATATTGGCATCCCATCATACACTTCTCCAAAGCGTGCCTTGCTTTACTGCCTCTCTTTGTCACGGCGGGCTGATCAGTGCTGAGCACCACTCACCTCAGCCCCACTCCACATGGAGGACCATCACTCCACACGCAGATTACTGTAATTGTTGCAACTTTGCTCTGTACCTGATAGAACACCATACCAGTCAATGAGAGCACTCTCCATTGGAGGACTCTGGCCATTAGCACGCCTCAAATTGATTTCTGTCAGTGAGCACTCTACAATTATGCTGCATCTTGTTCTTCATCATATTTTGGTTGGGAATGGTTGTTGCTTGGCTTTGTTGTCCCTGATAACTTGTCAGAGACAGTTGGGGAATTGTGAGAATTTGGTATATAATTTGTCATGTGAAGAGTGCAAACTAAAATCAAAAGTCTTCACTTGTAGTGCACTCATTTAAAAAAAACTCACTCCCCGTGTTTTACACACAGAAAGCAATGGACAATGAAGCGTAGTGGGAAAAAAACAAACAAAAAAGCCCTAAATTCATTCTTTGAGGAATTCCCTCCAGCACAAGTTACATGTGAAGGTTATGTAAACAGATGAAATTACTCTCATTTTAGTCTGAGTATTGAATAGCATTTCATGGACGGTTGATTCTAATAAGACATTTAACTATTCCATATATTAAGTCATTTACATATTTACAATTTAGTCAAATGGCACCAGTGGCCATTTACAGAGTGACACATGCTGTTTTTCATGAGTTATTTCTAAATTATGTGGAAGATACTTTGTCATGCATGTGACTTATCTCTAAACAATCAGTACAGTCAAACAACTCATGTTTTAAATGTTTATTTACAGCAAGCAGAACATAGTTTGGCATCAAGGTTCTGACCTCATCACTCCTCCAAAGACATGTTTGCAGATATTTGGGTGCGGTGAGTAAATATCTTCCCGCTAACCGAAGCCTGCGGGTGGATGCTGGAGCGGTGGTGTGGCTGAATGACCAGACGGCAATACTATGGTGCAGAGCAGCAGCGGAAATGGCCACAGAGGAGGGAGAGATGGGAAGTTGTGCAGCTTAAATAGACCGCCAAATTGGGAGGGTGTGTTTGGTGGACGTAATGGAGAGTGAGGCACGTTGTGTGTATGTAGCAGTGCAGCTTGAGTTGACTGCTTGAACTAGATCGCAGGTGTTGCTCCATAAATTATTTCATAATAACTTATCTTTTTTTATTACTGCAAGACAATATTTTACATGAACTTAGCAGAGAAGTGAGTAACAATAAAGTGTGAGTCTGTACAAGTGGGGGAAAAGAACATTGGAGACAAAGCAAAAATAAAGTCTTACAATAGTTCGGACAGAGCACTTAAGTCGTCTTTATGTGCTGTTTTTGTTGTCGTTGGTTAGATTTTTTATGTTTATGTATGTGTTTATATAAGAGGGGATTAGTTTTTGCTGCACAAGCCTTGGATTCTTTGAGCTCCCTCTGAGCAGAACCTTTTTCACCAAATCTAACTGTGTAACTATTGGCTATAAACTGTCAGATCTTGACATCTCTGACTACTAGAGACTAGAGATAAAGTTTTAGTGCATTAGGGTGTTAAGGTAAAGTTAGGTATATTTTTTGTATTATGCATGATTGCAGGTGTATGTCTGTGTGACTGTGTTTAGGGCAGTGTCAATCTTGTTATTACACATTTTCAGTTAAGACTGGGTTGTGTGTGCTCATCATTTTTTTGTCAACAGAGACATGAGTCGCTGACGCAATTTACATCAGGTGGATGCTCACAGCTACATGGATGAAGAAAGTATAAGGGTTGAGAGAAGAGAGTTACATGACTTTAAACAAAAAATACTCAGAACGGATGTTTGTTTTCTTTCTCTTTTATAAAGTGTGGAACCACAATTCCATCATGACAAAAAAGATCAGGTTTGACATTTGCTGCCTGAGGGAAACTGAAGCTGTATGTTGAAGTGAACGTGGTGTCTTCAGCTATTAATCAGACCCTACTCTGTAACATGGAAACTGCTCTACAAGCTTCCTGGTGAAACATATGATTGAGAGTAATCCCGCACTCTGATTATTGGCCATAACTGGATTATTACACACATGAAAACATAAACAATATTTTTCCCCTTAGTTATAGTGTGAATCTCCAGCTGTGTGCAGAGAGGTCAGTCTGTAGCACAGAGAATATCAAGACATACTTTTTCTATACATGAATCACATTAAATGTTTTAATTTTACAAATTTACACACATTGCAAGTTTAAAGACAACAGAGAATGATAGAATAATGTGTGTGTGTATAGGAGTGGGTGTAGCAGTTTACTGTTCGTCTCAGGCAAGGATAGCAACAATTTCAAACAGTGAAAAAGAGGCACCACTGCTGCAGAAATACACTTCAAAATTACTACTGTACAATGGAGGAAATTGTAGTTTAGACAAAAGCCAGGGAAAAGTGAGCATTCTGTCAATAAAGGGAGTGGTAATTACAGTAGAAAGAGGCAACTATCGCATCTAATCCTCCATCTCTAACTGACTGCCCAAATCCTCACTCTATCACACACATGCGCACACACGCACACAAACACACACACACACACACGCACGCCCGCGCACACACACACACACACATATAAACACAAAGCTTCTCCCCCTGTAATAACAGTTTACGGAGCAACATTGTACAGCCACATAATAGCCATGTTATAATTTGCTCTAACAACTCTAATTATGCCTCTTATTGATTCAGGCACACATTTTAATAGGAGCAGCCACGCCTCTTGTATTACCAGCCATTGAAGGTGTTCAATGGTGAACATTTGAAGCTTCTCCTCCTCTTCATCCCACATGGATGTGTCCTTGACAGTGTAATTTGTCGCTGTGATTCTGAGGCCACTGTAAACATCGCACAACAGTCATTTTAGCACTCAGAGACTTTGTCAAGCAGCAAAGGAGACAGGGAGAGATGCGACAACAAAAGGTAAAGAAAAGCTAGTTTATTGTTTACGGCGCCCAAATGGGTCCATCTCAGTGTTTTTCAGCGACAGCTCACCCCATTTTGTTTCTAATTGCAGTGGAGGATTTTTGAGTCGAGGTCGCCGGAGAGGAGCAGTGGTAGATGTGTCTCTCCTGTTGCTGTACATTTACTCCTTTCCTCTCTGTGGTGCCCTCTTTATCTTTCAGTGGTAAATAACCAATTAAAATACGGCCTTCAAACTTTCAAAGCACCATATTTCATTGTCAGTGTGTTTCTATACTGTATTGATTGATTGATTAAAAAAACTCTACAAAGTCTCCAGTCTCAAGCAAAGCAGATAAAACTATTGTTAACCTGTTTGTAGATACTGATGTTGACAGAACAGCTGTACTAACAGCGACAACTACTGCCAATGTAGCATCTAAACGAGAGCTGAGTTGTTCTCATTTATGACCACTACCTGTATTCTTTGGTGAACCCATTATACAGCTGTTTTACTTACTGCAATATGAAGCAAAGAAATAAACAAACAAACAAAAAACATTTTAAGGTCCATTTTTTAAATATGTCCAGTTTGATACAATATTTATGTGATATTCATTATGAAGAAAAACTGCTGTTGGAAACCAGTTTGGATTTTGGAAATTCACAGTTTACTACAAGTGTGTGATTGGTGGAGTGCTGTGAAACATTTGCTGTGGTTGGAGACACTCTTCATTGTCTACAGTTGAGAAATGCTGATTTGCTTAGTTGGGTCTCTTTTGTCTAAGTGGACCTTTCCTCACCTCAGTGGCAGAGAACAGCGCTATATTATAGGCCTTTATTTCTTATTCATTCTCAAAATCACAACACAGAGTCATCTCAGGGCACTTTTACATGGAGCAGGTCTAGACCATGCTCTTTAATTTACAGAGAGAGAGAGAGAGAGAGAGAGAGAGAGAGAGAGAGAGAGACCCAACAATCCCCCCCATGAGCAAGCACTTGGCGACAGCGGTAAGGAAAAACTCCCCTTTAACGGGAAGAAACCTTTAATATTTCTGCAACGCTTTCCTGGTGGGCTTTTATTGTGACAAATCTACAGTAGGTGTTGAGTTTCATTGATGTTAGCTTAAAGCTGATTTAAAATAATAATAATAATAAAAAAAACAGCAATGTGGAAGCAATTGGTAATTTACTCCCAAGCACCAAACCATCAGAAAGATGTGTTGTTGATGTTGTTGTAATGATTTATTAAAGAAAAAGATTGATGAGCATTGTTCTTCCGCTTACTTTTTTAAATGCAGTGCGGGAAGGCTTCATGAGGAATCAACCCCGGAACCCGGGCAGCAACCCACCCCTTCAGAGCCCTTCAAACGGAGGAAAGAGAGTATACACTGGAAGAAAGAAGAGTGTGTGTATGTGTGTGAGCGAAAGAGGGGTAGAGGGTTAGGTTGGTATTTAAAAAACATTGCTAGATAAGCTTTAATTCACTAACAAGGACCACACTATCAACAAGATGCAACTGAATGATTTATTAAAGGAAAAGATTGATGAGTATTGTTCTTCTGCTTTATTGCTTGAATGTGGTTTGGGGAGGCTTTGTAAAGAATCTGCCAAAGCATCCAGGCAAGGACAAACCCCCAAAACCTCCAGTTACTTACGATGAGCTTGAGCGGATCGGAGATCTTTGAGATCTGAGTGGACATAACAATAATACATCTGGGAGGACCAGGCTAAAGTGGCAGCTGAAATTCTTAAGGAGTGTCCAGAGTAATGAACGCGAGATTTTCCAGACAAAGATAGTACGTGGGGGAAGTGATGGTGGAACCAGGATCGAGTAGTCACTTGTCCAGATTCAGAGATGAAAAGAGGATCTGTCTGTGTTGTGCTCTGAGATTTCAGGAACAGCAAGTAGCTTGCAAGGGTCTTGAAAGGATTCAGCTGCGATTGGACTTTGAAGTAGAAGACCAATGTAGACAGACTGGAGTGATTGGTTTTAGTTTGGTTTAAGTTGAATCTGAGAAATAAGGTAAGTCTGAAATGCAAGCGTGACAGTGTGGGTCAAAGTGAATGGTTGAGGTGGTGAATTCAGAGCATCTGAGAAACCAAAAAAAGCTTCTAGAGATCAAGCAACATGAGGAGTGCTGTATCTGGAGCGGATGGTGTGGATGCATACTGACGCCAAGTCGTCAGTAAGAGGAAAGAAACAATGATTTTTGGCTGTCTCTTGATGTAGGAGTCCTTTGAAGGGTGAAGTTATATGAGGATGGCTTGAGGCCAGGCCTGGACTGCCGGTTATGAGTTTGGAGAAGAAGCTGACGCTGCTAAGATAAACTTTGGTATGTGTTTTAATAGCCATCACAGAATGGACATAGGTAATGAAACAAGTCAAGGTGATGAGCTTGAACGATGGGAAGGTTATGTTATGCTGGTCATGAAAGTATTGAAAACTTTTCCAAACTGTCCAGTAGGGTGAGAGGGTTGAGGGTGATAGGCTGTTGATGATTGATGATGAATTCTGGGAGTCAACGATCAAGGGTATTAGGGCAGGATTTACAAGTTGAATGTCAGTGCTGAATATGGAGGAACCAGTGTAGGCATCTGCATGAGGAGCCAAGCTTCTGAAAATGATAAACAGGAAAGACAGTCAGCGATGGTGTTGCAGTGACCATGAAAATGAGCTGCGCAGAGAATATACTGGTACTGGTAATATACTTCTGACTGCCAGATTAGGCAGCACATAAACAGCATGATGGATGGAAAGTTGGAGGGTCCTTTGTTGATTACGTCTACAAATGCAAGGTTGTCTGAATATATGAGGATGAACTTGTAGGACCATTGATGCCCCCACAGAACAGCAGTGGCTATTATGAGTTTTCAAAGAGAGTGCAGAAAGCAACCTGGAATTTCATTTGCAAGCTCCAGGTCATTCTGATGTAAACCATCTTCTATTATAGAAACCCCCAAAACCAATGGAAGGAGTGGCATTGATTTATAGACAGATGTCATGTGGGTGATTAAGTTCATCATCATAAAGGAAGGTGATCTTGTTTCAATTGGCAAGAAGTTTGAGCCACAGACAAAGTTTGGAGATGGAAGAAGCGATCAATAGCAAATGAAAGATAAAGGCTTGCCCTTGGGGAATGATGCGTAGGACAAAGGCATAGGAAGGAGAGAGGGTGGCATTTGGTTCAGCACGGGGCAAGGATGAAATTTGAGATCAGAAAGCTGATTCGGTTGAGCTTTTCAACTGGGAGTGAAGCCTGAAAGAGATTTGTGTCAAAAGTGAACTAAGAACTCAAGAAATGTGGAGAGCCCCCCTTTACTCTGCAGATAGTGGACCCCAAGGTCAGAGAAGAATCAAGACAGAGTCACCAGGCCAGAAACAGATGACTCCTCCATTCTTTGTCCAAGAGATGGACGAGGAATAGAATGTTATGGTTGTTACAGGATCCAGCAGAGGACTTCTGACAGGGTGTCAAAGAGTTTAGGGCTGCTTTTACAACGGAAAGTGAACCTAACAGTGGAGTAATATGTATTTCACCAGCAGACGCCAAAGAATTGCCACAAGCCAGAGTGGATAGGTAGAACTTTGAAAGTGCTGATGATGTTGGCTTTTGCGAACCCTTTGCCAGCGAGTTTGATTAGGGCAATGGTATGGTTGATGGTGGCATAGTTCATGGAGAAGTCTTCTCTCTGAATCAAGATAGTAATGCTGGGGATGGTACTGCTATGTGGAGCTGAAAGATTGATAACAACTGAGACAATGTTGAGTGCTCTTGGTTCTGGTGCAGAATATGAGAGCCAAAAAGGTTGGTATTTCTAAGAATGTCGGAAGTGGAATGCTGGAGGTGTTGTCCTGTCCTGAAACTTCACTAGATATGCTTCAATAATTTGTATTTGATAAGATAATACAGTTTTTAAAGCCAATGTGTGTATAATTTGGAAAGATTTATGACTTTGGCACCCCCTGATGGTTGTACCGAAAAAGGACATGGTGTCAACAGTGTGATAAACCCGCTAAAATCAACCCTATTGCAGCAGTCACTGGGATGCTACCCAAATATATTGAAACACACTAAAAAAAAAAAAATCTACATTGTGGCTTTAAAAAGTTTTCTTTTTTTTTTTTTGTTTGTTTTGTTTGTTCTGTTTTTGTATTATGACACATACAGTATATTCAAATAACCTAATCAAATTATTTTTACACATCTGACACACGATCAAGGCAGTGACATAATGAAATGAGGAAATAACCACACAAACAAAGCATTAAACCACACAATTTCCTGAAAAGCTGTGTATTAACATGCAAACTTTACATAGAAAGGCTTTATTAGTAACATTACTTCATATGTACTTCATTTAATTTTGATTTTGAACCATTTAAATACTATCTACCAAGAGTGCTAAGGGTACCAAGAGTAAGGTGTCACGTCAAGCCTCCAATACAGCTTCAGTTCTCCTTGTCATACATTCTTCTAGACTGCAACTCTACTGGAAGCATGAACAGAATTTTTCCAAAAGATACAATATTCCCTAATTTGGTGTTTTGATGATTGCGGTGCACAGCACTAGAGTTCATTTGGGTTGGGATCTGTGTCTGCTGAGCATTGGATGCTAGTTATTTAATTGTATTATGCAGTTCACTTGCACAGAAGCACCTGCATTTGTTTCTTGATTCATTTATTTAGGTTTTTCCATTAATTTGTCAACTTGTCTGTATGAGTCATTTCAATTTGTCGTTTAAATCTTACACTTAACATACACCGTAGTCCAAAAGTCTGCCACTTGCCTTTTGTGAACTTCTCCTTCATACCTTTTCAAACCCTTTCCTTTCCTCCACTCGCCTTTTGCCCTTCAACCTTTCATTTGTTTAGAACTCCTGTCCTCTTTCCATCGGCTCTTTAAGGCCCTGCCCTTCACACGCCCCTCACTCCCATCCCAGCCATAACTCATTTTCAATACACCAGTAGGAAAAAAAGAATGAGCAAAGATAAAACACAGGTCACCTTCAAAGTACTTTGCGTGGTTATGGTGAATTTGCCATCAGAGCAAGTGTTTTATTAGGATTTTTGACAACTAAGTCTCCTGATAACCGTTGCATAAAAGCTCTAATACAGTCCGCCATTGTCTTCTCAAGGGCTGGACATAAAAATAAAGTACTGAGTGGGAAGTGTAAATTGGATCCATTTTGAGGACTATAGAGATGTCTTGGCACTTGGAGGTAATATGCACATTTTTAGTCATGGCAGTGGCTGCAAGAAAGGTACTTTGACCTCAACAAAGTGACCCTAAGTTAGCTAGTTTCTCAGAAGAAATGTCTCGAAAACTGAAGCATAATTTCAGTTTATTACAATTTATTACTTTGACAACATAGTTTTAACTCAAGGTCCACTTTATTTTTTAGCTAGATTTAGCCAGAATTTTCTACTGCATCTTATACCTCTAGCGATGATTATGGAACTTCATATGAGAATTTCATCCAACTGCTGTTTCAACGGCCAAGGATGAACTTTTGTACCAGACTTGCATATTATTTTTTGTGGGTTAACCAAACTTATTTGGAAGTGAGGAGGAGTTTACAGACTTCCTGCTTCAGTTTGACTGACTGTACAAAGTCGTCAGTTTGCGGTCCAGGAAAACGAAAGTTGGGTATTAAATCTCTGGGTCTGTCACAAATGGCAGCTAACATGGCTTGAGGCTGAAGCCATTGCAGAAATACCTTAATGACAGCTGCTAGCTGCTCAAAGGACTCCCATTCAAAAGGTTTCAACTTCTCTCTTGAAATAGTAAGTCATATTGTCATATTGTAATATTTCACTAAATGTAATGTTACTTGATCATGATACCTGCCTTGATTATGTTACCTGCAAAATTTAGCTAAATATCTAACTTTAGCCTAGCATTCTCTTTGGTTTAGATGTTTCCAGAGTGTGAAAGGCAACACCGCACACTCCTTGTTTGGAAGGTCATGGCTTCAGAAGGAAAAGATAGCATGACCTTAAGTTGCAACTCTGGGCTCCAAACCAACAGGTGACTTCACACCTTGCTATGTCCATCTTTATATAAAGGCTAATGTTTGTCACTAGCTACGAGTGACATCTTTTACATTCCATTTTGTCATTTAAACTGTATAAAATATTTATTAGTGCAGTTTTAATTGTAGGTGTACTCTGAATATTTTAGCCGTTGTGGTTTGCAGAAACTTGTTTGGACTTGAATTTGACACTTGATGAAACAAATACTCTAGAGAGGTTACACCGATTCTTTGACTATTATGAGCCAGCGAAGGATTAAATTCCCAACACTGTTTAAATTTTCAGACCAATTTTCTGTTAACCAGTCACAATTTGGCAAATGGCTGCCATTTCTTAACGTTTTGCACTGCTGCCTTTGTTTTCCCTTGGTCATGGAGTTGTGAGATTGTTTTAGCAGTGGCGAGGTGTTGTTCTTCCCTCCCCTCCCGTCGGGTGGGAGCTTACCCAATAAATGCCAGCCAGCCCAGGTGTGAAGTGTGGCTTTGGCTTGTTGTGCTGGCTAGCTAAAAGCCTGCTGTGTGTGTGTGTGTGCATGCGTGGACATGCAAGTGTATTTGTGTTTTCAGTGCCAGTGTTCCTTGACAACTTGGTGGTGTTTTCACTGTCTACAGAGAAGTGTTGGAGGTCAGAGAAGCCAAGTGGAGGGAATAAGAAAGAAGGGGGGAGAAAGTGAGGAGTACCAGAATGCTTTTGTTTGTTTCACACATACATCAGCAGTTCACACCAAGGCCACATGAATACATACAACTAGCATTCATTGTATAATACTACAGAAATGAGCAAAAAGTCACACTGAAGTCTAATGTGCAAGCTCAAGGCCAAAAATGTATCTTTACACGCTCACATATCCACATGTACCTTCTACTCCCAATATAAAAGTAGTCTTGTATTCACACACACACACACACACACACACACACACACACACACACACACACACACACACATACGTTTCCTAGGGCCACAGGCAGGGAAGGGAGCCCCTGTTTAATTTTCAGCCTCCCTGTGAAGTTTGCAGAGGGTGCCAGGGCTGATGACACGCAGGTATCATCACCAGCAGAGAGGATCAGTAGCAGCAGTGGTGGGCTGCCCGTCACGTCCACCCATCACAGCACCCAGCAGTCTGCTGTGACACCAAGAGACATGACCCCACGCCCACAGCATGCCCCTGAAACACAGAGGAGCGAGAGTGGACAGACAGGGGTGGAAGAGCAAAAGAACAGGAAGTGTTCAGGGTGATGAGAGGACTCAAAATAAAAGACTTAAATTTTAAAGAGATAAAGAGTGAAGAGACAAAAGAAATGATGAACAGATTTTTGTTGTAGCACGGGAGAAAATCCAAAGGGATTTCAGAATTAGAAATCAACACAGTTATATATTGTAGTGTGGGACAGGATGAGATGAACAGTACTCCCCATCCTCAGTCTTCTTTCTGGCCAGTCAACTTGTTTTCACCCAAATGCCTTGCTTGGGCCAATCAGTTGGATTAGATGGAACTCATTGGTGAGATGCAAAACATCCTCAATTTCCAACAAAATCTCAGAATTGAGCAATACAATAACTGGTCATTTTTGCTACAGAGGCAGAGCTCTTTAATATCTGTGATCTGTGATAGGCCATTGTGGGCATGGTAGTAAATGGTTTGGAGTAGACCTGCTTTATAGCAATATTAAAAAATATGACTGTGATGAAGTACCCTCATTCATTCTAATTCACTGGATGAGCAAAATACAAACATTCTAATTTGGTATTTTTTTTTTGAAAGTTGAATTCTAGAAAATGTACTATTTACTACAATGAAATGTATTTTATAAAAAGTAAAAGTCACCACGGCAACCAGAAGTACATGATTTGTTTTGGTGCTTGTGTTGTGGTGAGAGAGAGGCTACTCCGCATTATAGCAGAATGCTGTTGCATTCTGGCTGTTACTTCGCTTGGCTAAATAGACAACTGACTTTGAACTTCACTGCTCATGTGATTAAAATTGCCTTCCTGCATTTTGCATGGGCTTTTTATGTTTTTTGCTCTTTTCCGTCTGCATGTTTTGATTGTTCCCTGGTCTATGGAATTGGTGGACTTTGGATTATTCAGTGTAAAGTGCTTTTTACCTGCTTTAATGGGATCCCTGTTCTCAACAGAAGACAGCAGCTGTCTCTTGCTCCAGCCTGCTGGCTCAGGTGTGCCACAAAGCCTTGTCCAGCTCCCCTGCACTCTCTGTCAGCATGGAAATCACTCCTCACTGATGGACTCTAGTGGCTGGGGTTTTCTTTAACTGGAGCTTCCCCATGTTTGCTGTAATGATCGCCACTGTGCGACTGTAAGTGTGGTTGTTACCAATGCTGCCTTTTCGCCCAAAATGACAACTCCTTAAATTATCATGTCCAACACCACCACACAGCTACAGTTTCCTTCTTACACCCAACAACGGTTGTTAAACCCACTGCCAAGAATTTGAGACTTTTAAGATACAGACCTTGTTACATCCATAGAGGCTCATAACTTGGTTTTAATGTGGAATACAGAAGCAAAAGAAACTTGGGTGTTATTGTTGGAAACGATCATAGTGTACTACAGAGTTTGTAGAGAATTCCATCCTCAGCTCTGTCATGCCACCATGGAACTATTTAATACACAATTTCTCACCAATGAACTCCTTCCTCATACATGACCACATCCTGGACATCTGCCTAACTGAAACCTAATATAAATCAGTAGACTACTCTGTACTTAATGAGGACTGCTCTCCTGGCTATAGTTACATGGAAAAAGCCTGCAACTATGTGGTTTAGCATTTATACCCCGGGCTGAACTGAAACTGTTTTCCCTGCCAATGCCTGATCTTTCTTCTATTGAATGCCTTGCTCTAAAATGTAAACCTCTGTACTCCATGACAGTGCTTCTCATCTACTAGCCCCGAAACCAAACTCATCTTTCCTCCCTGAGATACACAACCTCCTTACCTCCCTCTGCTCCATGTCAGCCAACAGTGTCATTGTTGTCGATATGAACATACAGGACCAGGACACTCCCTTTCACCTTAAGTCACTAATCTGGGTGTTATGTTTGACCTTCAGCTGATGTTTGATGACCATAAGACATCTATGCAAAACCTCTTTATACCATCTCAAAAACATCTCTAAACTCTGCCCCTTTCAAACCCTGTCAGATTGCAGTGGGGTTCATGAGTTTGATTGAGTGTCTCGGCTTAAAGCATCATGTTGATGTCCCTACTCAAGCCAAGGGGTACAAACCTGGTCATCACTGATTCTGCCCCCATCGATATGAGTCTATGATCTGAGTGTGTCCAACCAAGGTGGATTTTTCATGCTCTGCTCCCTGTTTCACTCATAACCTGCATAAGACTTGTTGATGGAGGTGATGCAGTGTCCCCTTCTCTCCTGATTCTTCTTGACATGAGCATTGTATTTAACACTGTGCCTCCACACCACCATTGGACTGTCAGACTGCACTTAAGTGGCTTACCTTTCTGTCTCATTGGGAGGATGCAGATGTAGAATGCTCCCTGTCACCTGTGGTGTTCTGCGAGGATCGGTTCACGGCCCAATTCTGTTTACCCTTTACATACTTCCCTATGCATGTGTCATCAGCAGACATTAGGATGCCTATTCATTGCTATGCTGATGATACCCAGCTGTGCATCAAAACTGCCCTGAGCCCTTCTGCAGCCATGTCATGCATAAGCATTTGTCTTAAGGACGCCTGGATAAGCATAAAAGCTCTCCTTATCTCCACACCAGATTCAGTTATCCCACATACCTCATCTCACTTTTGATGACCAGGACACCCCCTTTCACCCTAAGTCACTAATCTGGGTCTGAGGATTGATCCTCAGGTGGTGTTTGATGACCATAAAAATATCTATGCAAAACCTCTTTACACTAAATTAAAAAAATCTCTTAACTCTAAACTCTAAACCCCTTTCAAACCCCTTTCAAACCCTGTCAGATACAGAGAAATTTGTCCATGCCTTTATCTCCTCAGGACCGGACCACTGCAATGCACTCTTCACAGGGATACCTGGCAGGAGCATCCAGAAGCTTCAGTACATTCGGAACATCACTGCCAGTATCCTGATGAGAGTGTGAAAACACAAACATATAACACCAATTCTGTTTTCATTGCACTGGCTCCCTATCTGCTTCAGGATTGACTACAAAGTCCTGCTACTTACATACAGAACTTGCTTTCTTCTTCTTCTTCTTCTTCTTCTTCTCATTATTATTATTATTATTATTATCACATCATGATATATCACATTACAGTATATCATGATGTATATATACAATTCAATATTATATTCACATGTTACAGCAGCACAAGAAAAGAGTATTAAGAAGTAAAAAACTATGGTTAAGCCTTATTTTAAGTCCCTCTGTTTATCATTTATGAGCAGTATATAATCAGTTAACAAATGGTTTATAACATACTATAATGTAGTTGTAGGAAGATAAGTGAATGAAACTATAGTAAAACACAGTTGTAATAATAAAAAATATGTTATATTTACTGACAAATACTATACATTAAGAAACAGTATCTGCTTGTAACTAAATTTGTGTTATGAACCATTTATTAACAGTTTATATACTACTTATAAATGCTAAATAGGGACACTTAAATTAAGTGTTACCATAATTATCAATGTATAATGAATGAGAAAGGAAATGACATTCAAAAAGCTGTACAGTATATACCAGTGCAAATAATTATAATAATAGCAGAAATAATAAGTCAGTTGTACAACTAGACAGGTCTTATTTAAGTAGAATTGTGACTTAGTCACACTCTGATGTAGGGATAGGTATCTATAGTTTGTGTATGTAGTATACATTATATAACTTCTGCCCCCACAGACCCTGCAGTAAAGTTTGATATCAGTGGAGCACTGGGTAGAATTATACATACATACTTGTATAACAATGAACAAATAACAAAATAAATAAAGTAGTGTTCCTGGAATATCAAAAGCAGCAGAAGACTTGGCAGGTTGCTGCAAATGTTTCTGTTTATCTAGATGAAGCAGTCATATCCATGATGCCATGATGACATGATTATATATATATATATATGGCCCACTTAGAAAATCTATATTGGTTTACGTGTACACTATATTTAGAATATTTTCACTCCTTTTCCCTGCCATCAGCCAGCACTTTACTTTGGCACTAAATTGTCTCAACCATAGAACTTCTGTATTCCTACACATGCCGCACTTATACTACAGGAGCACTCTCTCATGCCCGCTTCTCCAAACTGGGAACATACTGACCCAAATGTATAGCAGTTAATACACTTAATAACCTGATACCTGATACCTGCCTGATAACTACCCCATACAGTCCCAACTAAAAATTCCAAACTATCCCTTTAATCTCACAAAAATAACAAGACATCAGCTATAATATATTTCCCAACTCTGGGTACAGTATAAAGTATTGTAATTTCCAGCTTCTGAAAGAATGGGCACACAAAACAAACAAAAGCATCATCTGCAATCATCGTCTGACTGGACCCAAATATGTGCATTTTTCCCCACAAGGCAGCAGTTTTCACAAGTTTTGTTAAAATCAGAAATGTTAATAACTGATGTCAGCATCCCATCATCAAACTAATGGAAGAGTGTGGACACAATACAGTCTAATATTGCTGTTTTAAAAATGAAAGAGAGGCTAAAAGACTCATATAACTGCTATATAGCTACTATAGCTGTGGGAACCAGACACAGTGACAGAGATATCTGCAAAAGGTTCATTGAACTTCTTCCTTTAGTTATCTCAACCCACCATGGCTGAACTCTGGCCAGCAGAGGGCCCAGCATCAACACCACTGAACTCCTGTCTGTCTGTCTGTCTGACTGTCTGTCATTGTGTGGATAAACACTCTCTCCTCACCTCCACTGTAATGACACTCCATCTTTAATCCCACCACCCTTCCCTCCCCCTTGAACTTTATCACCTATTAACTGCAGACCAAGTAAATCCCACATGGAAAAAAAAGTAGTGGGTTGGCCATAAACACACACACACACACACATATAAACACACACTTCTCCCTTCCAGTCTATAGCCAGTAGGCTTGCACGTTGGTGCCCTTGCTGTATGACATGATGGGGCAAGAAACAGTTATTTCCCACTACACGCCTTTTCAAATTGAGTCTTATCCACCATCACCATCACCGTTTTCTCTCTCTCTCTCCCTCTCTCCTCTCAGACTTGCCAACCTATCCAACCCCATGCCATCCATCCTCCACCCCCCCTTACCTTCCTCATCTGCGACCCTTTTCCTTAAATCGTGCTGTCATCAGCATATGAGGTGGATTAGTCAGAGAGGGGGGTTTGGGGGCTGAACTGAGAGATCGGATGAGTTCACGGCACCTGCCCTGCGGGGTCGGCCGTTACGAGAACAGGACGGGTGGCGATGATGGCGCGTGCTTAACCTCAGCATGGTTGGATGAGGGATGCTGGTGGTGAGAGATGGTAATAAATGTGTTTTGCTGAAGGTGAGGCTCATTTTAACGGTGAGCGAAAGGGGCCAAGATGGGGCAGACAAGCTCGGATTCGAGTGAGTTTGTTTGCTTTGATGTGAGGGGTTAGGTCACACACCGGACCTGACTGTTAGCTGTGAGGTATATGTGCTATCTTCAGCACCTATCTGTGACTGGTTGAAGAAGCAAGCTGACAGTTAGCTGAAAACAGTAAGATGGAGTTGTGAAATTGTCTCTGAAACTGGTAAGTGTACGTGTATGTGTGTATATGTGTGTCTGTATTTGAGTGCGTGTGCCCTGGATGTATGGATGTTCAACTACTGTACAGTTCACCTATGTCTAGGTATTCCTATGTGAGAAAATGTGTCATTTTATTATGTGGATGTACAGATCCTTTAAGATTAGACTCAGGACAGGGTACATACATAAAGGATAAATCTGTTTTATTGCAACTTGGTTCTTATTATTGCCCCTTCTTTCTATCAGTTACCAACAAAAAAAATTTGAAATGTAACGTGTACTGTAAGATTTCGACCTAACCTGGCAGCATCTCTATAATATGGTCAGATATTGCAAGAGGCACAAACAGTCAGACAATCAGTTGTAAAACAAACTAACAGTTTATCCAGATCATCTGCCACTTAATTTGTAGGTCATACTGAAAGTGAGAGCACCCACAATGTCAGTAATAATCCCTGGAAAACTGTGAAGGTCACAGTTAAACCAGGGAGTGTGATGGATATTACCAACAGACAGTTTAGGTAACCATTTCACCTTTGTTTTCTTTTCCATATAAGTTTGTTTAAATCCTGTCTGATCTTCTGAATGTGTGTCTTTACTTGAAAATGATTTACATCTAATGCTCACTGCAGGAACTGCTGGATCTTTTATGAAGTGAATTGAGAACTTCAAGTCCCCCTCCACTCCAAAATATGTCTTTTTCTTCGTGTTCCTTCAGTTATAGTTGTGCTCTTCTCTGTGCAGAATGATGTATGTGAAGGGTTCATCTGCCAAAGAACGAAAAATTTCTCTGTGCTCACTTTCGATCTGAGTTTAACACGTGTACCTACAAGCATTGATTTGTGACATCACAACTAGTTTGGAGCCAATCTTACACAAGTGTGATGCGCAAACTTAAAGCCTCCAGCACAAATACAGTGAAAATGGAATTTCCAAGTGAAGTAGAAGACATCTTGTTTCCAGCAGTTTCACTTTTGAAATGATAAATATAAATTCTGTATTTTTACATGAGGGAGAAGAAGACGTCATTTTAATGGACTTAGCTGGTCATTTTCTGTATTTTTCTTATGAGTAACAAATCTCTGAGCTGCAATGTTCCTTCACCCTTGAAGACAGTGGTCACCATAGCTTGTTTAGGCCCTAAAGAATAACAACTGCAACAAGATAGCAGTAACTCTAAGGAAGAACACAGTTCAGTTTACAGAGCTTTGCTAGGTTTACAGGTCTTTGAGAAATGTATAATGTAAAACCAGTTTGCACTACTCAAAAAAAAAAACTTGATATTGAATGTTCGAAACCTTTTTTTTGATTTTGAGATGAAACATTGCAGTTTTTTGTGTGCATTCCTTTTTTTTGTGCATGCTGTTCCTTGAGCTAACCCCTCTAGTTGACAGTGGGACGTTCCCTCATTTGAGGTGAAAAACTATGGGAGACATGATAGTTGGAATGCCTTACACACACACACACACACACACACACACACACTGTATCAGTGCATATGAATTCCCAAATGCTTTTCATGTATATTAACATTTATGTATTGATGATTCCTGAACTCACTGCATTTCCATTAATGTACAATATTTATTTATGATTCCTCAACTCGTGTCATTTCCATCTCCCATGTTTGTGTCTCAACCAGATACAAAATGACAAGGCAGTGAGGATAAGAGGTGGGGGATGGCAGTGAAGTGATGAGTTTTTTTTTTTTTTCCCATTGTTGCCATCCCTCCTCCTCCCTCCGTCACTTTCCTCCCTTTAAATCTGTCACCCACTACATGTCTGGACAACGGTGGGGTGGAGGGGAGGTGGAGGGGGTTTGGGGGGATGGGGGCTAGAATCAAATTCTCTTCGCCTCCCCGTCTCTGACCTGAATCTCACTGGGGCCCACAGTAACAGCTCAGAGAGAGATGAGGAGGAGGAAGAAGAAGGGGTGTACAAAAGAATTGAGTGGAGAAGGGAGGGAGGGAGGCTGAGAGTGAGGAATCAAGTGAGACATGGAGAGGGGGGAGAGACAGAGTGAGTTGGGGAAGTTGGGGAGAACTGTATAAGACTGTGTGAGTGTATGTGTGTGGCAGTGGAGGGGGGGGGGGGGGTGGTGCTTGAAAACACTTGAGTGCTATGTGGAAGAAATTGGAGAAAATATTGGGGAAAATAGAAGAAAATATAAGTCCAACAGTAAACATGTCATCTCTCCTTCCCATGGTTCCCTCACCCCTCAGTGCCAAGTCAAAAATACATGAAGAAGATCGAGTTCATAAACTTCTTATGTAAAAATGCAAATGGATTTTTTGCTGGGCTGTCTCAACTGTATGACCGCCACTTCTGTTGTTGCAGTCATCATCTTGGTCGATTGTGCAAATGACGCAGTCCTATTCTGCCCAACCGGCTATGAAGTATGAAGACTCCATTTACACCTGCTGTTAACATTTCATCTGTATATGGATATGGATTTTTTTTTTAAGCAGGTGTAAATGCACACGGAACATATTGCAGTCAAAATGCGATCTCGGCCAAGACCATTGAGTGCTGGAACTGTTACAGATGGCCTCCTTCCTTCCTCCAAAAAAAAAAAGAAAAAGAAGTAGTCTATATAGCAGTGACACTTTAAACGACCTCTCAGGGTCATGTGACGAGTTAGCACTTACTCTGATCATCTTCTTACATTAACGTTAGCCCAGTTAGCGAGGTTCCTGAAAAGTAGCCTACAGATGCCTCAGCCTGGTTCCGTCTGTCACATGACCCCCTTGCATGTTGTAGTGGTCCCTTGAGAGTATCCGACATCGCTTCCCTTGACCGGAGATGCATCATGTTTGATAACAGGCGACAGTGCCATCAACCTAATTAGGATATTTGCAGACACAATGTGGGTAGAATTGACATTGCAATGCTTGAATATCAGGTTTGATTTCAAAGGCCCATCATCAGGATATCCAATCAGGAGACGATGTCTCCAGATACAGATCACATATTAATATGCTGGTTATGGACTCCTAGAGCCTTCACTGTTAATGCGGCCCACACCAAGATCTTTTAGCCTCTCTAATGTGTTCATTTTACTCCTCTGTCCATCCTCCATCTGTCCATCCATCTGCCCATGTATCCATCCATCCATCCATCCACATTCTACATTTGCTTGTTCCCGCTAGTATGTTCATATTTAAGTTGAACTTGAATGCAGTTCTTTCACTTTCACTACTGTGATATTCCATTCAAGCATTTCTACTTTTACCTAATTTGCCCAGACTACCTCCAGTGCTGCTGCAGAGGAACTCTATATATTAACCTACATCTATATTTTATGCAGTGGCGGGCATGATTTATATACAGTATGCACAATAGGATTATTACTACTAGTATTTAAATTCATTACTGTGAAATACATTTCCCTGCAGGACAGCTGTATATTTTAGCTCCTGTTACCTCTGCTTACCACCTCCCTTACTCTCTCTCTCTATCTCTCTCTCTCTCTCTCCCCTCTGCTCTCTCACCCTCAGTCCTGGTCCATATAGTTCATGATGCGGCATCCCTAATTAGTGAATTTCTCGTCCAAAAAAATGTGTGTGTGTGTATATGTGTGTGTGAGAGTGAGACAGAGACATCCAGCGGGTCCCTTTCACTACTAAAGACTGAGAGAATTGGACAGAAGTCATGCTGAGAGGAAGGATGGCCTCACTTGGCTAGTCAAACACGCTCAAATACAGTTACACACACACCAACACACACACGCAGGCACACAATGTCTCTGTCTTTCGCTCTCCACATCTCTTATAAATGCACACGCATGTACACACACTCACACGGACTCAGTTCATACAAAAGCACATCCTCTCCTGTAGGTTATTATGGATAAACAACTGTGTCTGGAAATAGAATGGAAAGAGCCACATACTACCCTGACAATGTAAACCACTTCATTAAAAGGATGATTCTGGTTTATCACAATTTGGATCTAGTTGGGGTTATCATGGCCCATCAGAAAATATAAAAAAGGAGGAAAAGGATAGATTTGTCAGGAGGAATGATTACACTGACATTGTTTTAAGACAGACCTGAAAAACTATGAACCCGTCCTTTAACACTATACTCATCAAGACTATTGGGAAGTTGTTGGCTTAGCTACAATGTCAGCATAACCAATAGAGCTGTTCACCAAATGAAAGTTGTGGTAACAAACTGGGCGTCCTCTTTTAAGGAATAATTCAACATTTTGGGAAATATACCAAGATGACACGATCAATATGTTGTGTGTTAAGCACAGAGCGGAGTCAGGAGATATGGTTAGCCTAGCTTAGCATAAAGATTGTAAGCAGGGGGGAGAGAAGCTGGCATGGCTATGTCCAAAGTGACGAACTACACCTGCCAACACCTCTAAAGCTCACTAATTAAAATGTTACAAGATACGAACAAGATACAGCATGTTGATTGGTGAGCTTTACAGGTGTTTTGGAGCACATGTCAATCTCAGAAAGTGAATAAGTGCATTTACCAAAAAAGTCTTTAAAATACGATGAAGATTAACATGTTAAGCTAGTGTGTGCCTAAAATGCCCTGCTCTTGTTCCTAAAAGCCATATACTGTGTGTGTGTGTGTGTGTGTGTGTGTGTGTGTGTCAGTGTGCATTCAAATAAGGGTGTTATCTCCTTACCCAGGGTGCTCAGGGCCTTGCCTTGCCACCCTCTGATCCCTATCTTCCTCCCAGTTGTCCCCTTCATCCCTCCCTCCTCACTCATTCAAATTCTTGCCCCAACACTTTCCCCTCCCTACTTCCTTGTACCACACACACACACACACACGCATTTGAAGGATTGTACTTGTGAGGCCCTCTATGACTCCAAAAAATATAACCTGATAGATAGATAGATAGATAGATAGATAGATAGATAGATAGATAGAAAGTTCTGTTGGAGGGACTGACATTAATTTTTCTATAAACAATAATCGTGTGCAGAGGATGAATCCTGATGATTTTGGTGATCTTGTTAACAAACAGAAGCGTATTCAAGATTTCTTTGATATTGCAGACATCACATTTTATCCATAGGTACACATGCACAGCCATGAATGTACCAAATCTGACACAATTTTATTTATGAAGAACAGTCTTACACATGCTCCCGCATCTTGACAGAGCTCAGTCCCTCACTGCTATGAGGACCAAATGTTGCACACCAGTTTTCACTTCATCACTGATGGAGCATGTTCACTATCCCCAACTGAGCAGCTGATCTACCCCTAATATCATAGGCAGAAGATCAACTGAAAAAAAAAAAAAAAAAAAAAAAAATTGATTAGATGGTGAGCTAGCCAGCCTTGCTTAGCTAACGTTACTCTGTCACAACAGCTCCCCAAGATTCTATTTTCTGTCAGCTGTTCTGTTAACTTCCCTCTGCCATTTCCTTCACCATTGTGCATCATTTTGTTCAATAAAGTTATCAAAGTGAGTAGAATAAAGCTCCCCAAGCAAACAAGCTTGCTAACAATCAATTAGATTAGTTCAGTCAGTGACTTAACACAGTTCATTCAAAAGACACGTGCAACATTAACTCCTGTCTCATAATTGTCTGAAAGCTATTTGCATTTGATAAGCCAATGTTAGTTAACACTAACTAAGGTTCGCTGAATAAAATCGGGACTGTGGCAAAGACTTGATATAGATGCCCTGTTTAAGTATCTGCATTACTTTTTCTCCCCTCACAAAAGTATTCTTAAGAAAATAAGCACAAAATACAAATTCTATTTTTCATAGAATTTGTTAATATCAAAGTAATTTCTCAACTTATCTGTTCTCCTAGAAGTAGCAAGGCAGATGGTGGCGCACTGGTGTGGATGTTAACTACTTGCTTTAAAATTATGGAATATTTCCTACAGGGGACCGTTCCACTCTCTTCCTTCCATACAATCTCTGTCTAAAGTCGACTTTATTGTAAATGTTATTGTCATTACACATTGTATACATACCTCAAGAAGATTTGCACACAAAAAAAAGGCAGGATCTGAGGATCTGAACCCCTGTGGTTGTAAATGTTGGCATTTCAATCGTGAAACCTAACCAATACAATGTTGAATCAATGGTATATTTTCAACATTCATACTATTAAAAGATTGATCCATCACGGATCCATCAACCCTTTTGACCATAACTCAATATTGCATTAACAATTTTTGCTGTCTGGGTTGCTCTTCTGTGATGCAGAGGAGGAGGAGGCTCTCTGACTCTGTCCTCTCAAAGGTCAGCAATGTCAAATTATTGCAGGTCAAAGTTCACAAAAGTTGAACTTGACGCAAACCGTCTGCACGGATTAATTTAACCCTGCAAGCAAAATCTACTGACTGTGGTGATTCCACTGGAATTCATTTGATTTGCCATTTTAAATCATGGCATGTCCTTAATTCTGTACTTTTGACAATTAACAGCTAAATATGCCAATTTACTCACAAATCACCTGTTTAGACTTTGCATGCCTCTAATCTGATGCTTTTATGTGAAGAATAGTCAAATAATGTAGTTCATTTATACTGCTTCAGATGTTAAAGTACAAAGATACAAATTGTGCCACAACCATGGTAGTAAAATGCCTTTTAAGCTGCAGAGATGCCAGCAATACACTACATGAAGGCCAATTAATCAACATTATTGAGTGTGTGTGCTGGCATCTCTCATAACTCTTCTAACCTTAGCTACAGTCTATCCCCACAGTTGACTATGAAGTATACAGTTGCAGTGAATTGATAGTTTACTATGAATAAAGACAGTACACTGTTGGAGTGTTACAAAATATGGTGTGGCTGCTGAAGCGCTGCACATATGAAGGATGGTTTAAAGGTAATACAGCAAGAGACCACTATATACTGTAGTGTGATTCCCTTGACCAGGTGTGTGTGTCTGTGTGTGTGTGTCAGGCTATGAATTTTATTACAGCTCCAAAATAGACTGTGGCCCCAAAGCCCAAGCCTCTACACATCTTCAATTTCAAAACGGTAGAGAGAAGAGGAAGAGCGAGGAGGTGGGGGGGGAGAAAAAAAATGAATATGATGCCATGAAAAAAAAAAAAAAAAAGAGGGAGAAGGGCCCAAAAGAACGGCAGTAAAGGGGAGGAAAATGAAAGCGAGCTGATTCAATCTTCAAGCACCTTACAAGCGTTTGCGTCAGGTTTCTTGTTTAAAAGGAGGAGGTCGGTGAGAGGATGTGGAGGAAGAGAAAGAGAAGTGTGGGGGTGGGGGGGGAGTGGGTGGGTAATGTCCACGACTCCTCCTGGTTTTCTCCGTCTCTCTCTCACACATTCATTCCTTCTCACAGTCTCTCTTTTTCCAAACTGTAGTGAAAAGATTAAATTGTTTACGAGTGCGAAGCGCGGCTAGCTCGAGCGGATGAGCCAAGAGCGACAGAGATAGACATTCTAATTCGCGGCTGTACTTAGTGCCGGGGTCCCTGTGTGCAACCACTAATTCTTTTATCTGGCTGCAACACTCCGGGCTTCAGCCACATTCAAAAAAAAAAAAAAGATTTTATATATATATATATATATATATATATATATATATATATATATATATATATAAACGGAGGAAGACCAAGAAGAAGAAGAAGAAGAAAGAGGGATTGAGTGAGGAGGAAGAAGAAAAAAATGAATGGGGAAAAATACTGTTTTTTTTTAACACTGTACAACTGATAAAATAATCTGTACTTGAATACTTGATTTCATTTTTTTCCCTCCCCCCCCCTTCTCGTCAACCCCCAATCTCACAAAGAAGGGCCGTCCGAGTGCAGTCTTAACCCTTTATCTTGACTGAGCAGAAAGACACTGCCAGCATCTCTGTCTATGTTGGGCTTCAGGGCTGGAGGGGGGGGTGGGGAGGGGGGGGGTTTCTGTGCGAGAGCTTTCGAGAGCATGTGTGTGTGCAAGTAGTATGTGTAGGCTATGTGTTAGTATGTGCTGGGATTGAAAAGCCTGATGAAAGACGGACGGACTATAGGATGTGTGTGTGTGTGTGTGTGTGTGTGTTCGTGTGTCTGCAAGGCGAGTGAGGTGGGGGGATACAGCATGGAGAAGAATTACTGTTATCTCCCAGGCAGAAGAGGGAAGAGGGGGGGAGATAAGAAACTGCTGCAGCCGACAGAGAGAGAGAGAAGGAGAGAGAGAGAGAGAGAATCAGGCGTGTGAGAAGTCGTGTTTCGATGGGGGCCGCCGTTGTAAATTTGCAGGATATTCAGAGCGAGCTAGCCCTGCTTGTGTGACTGCATCCATCTCTCTCTTTTCTTTTTTTTTTTTTTTTTTTTCAACCAGAGGTCTGCTCTCCTGATAGTGGCATTGTGCGCACCGCACTGTATAGAAAGCTCATCAGTGCTGGTTGCCTATTGGGGCGTTATCGGACCTAGTAAGGTAACTGCACGCTTATAGACTGCACCCAGATAATGGGGGGCAGAAGAAAAGAGATAAAGAGGGGGGGACCTCTTCTCATTAACAGCTATCTACTGCACTGCAGACACTGGGCTATATTGAGTGGTTCCTATGCCGGGCATAAATTAAAATGCACCCACAGAGAGAAAGTGGAAGGGGAAGGGTGGAGGGAGTGAAGAAGAGGAGGAGTGTTGTAAATGACATAGAGGCAGAAGGGTGGGGCATGAAGGGGGGGCTGGACAGTGGAGTCCCTTCAAATCTCAGACTGGATTCAGTCTGACTGAGGTCTGCCCACAGATCAGAGGAAAAACACGATGTTCATGTACCAACAGGCAAATGGAGCAGCTGATTGATAGATCCAAAATGTCAGCATGAGTTGGTGCACATGGAACTTAACAGAGATACACAGAAACTCCTCTGGTAAACTGATTCATGCAAACAATGCCCACATTGTATCCTTCTTATTCTTTCGTGTAAACCCCCTAACAAACATCTTATTGTTTTTGTAATAAACTAAGTGACAGCCACCATGGCTGAGTGCTGAAGCCAGGTTCATGTGCCTTAAGCTGCAATTTCACTCATGGCCATCGCACGCTGCCTCCGACAGTGATACTACTGTATTCAAACTTTCCTGACTTGTTTCTCCTAAAAAGAAAAAAAAAAAATCATAAAGCTTTAAAGTGGCATCATCCAGTTGGTCTATGTTGGGTACCTCTTGGGTACCAAGCTCCACACCAAGCCTCAAATTACACCACACACATTTTGACATTATAGCCTTGTAAAGTTGGCATGACTTTAACATCCACAGATATATATACATATGCATATGAATACACCATAATGCCACGCTGTCCTGAATCAGATTTGTGCACATCAGTCCAGACTTCCTTACAGTAAACATGACAGTTGTAAAAAAAAATAATGCTTGGGCTGATTTTGTCATGGATTTTGGAGTGTCCATTGGCCATGAATGACAATATCAATGAACCATGCAGGCTTGCAAGTACAGTGAGTGAGCAGGAGATTTAAAATGTGTTGATATAACGCAGGCTGGAAAATACTGTTTTAAGGTGCTTAAAACAAAACTTAAAACACTGGGCTCTAAATCCTGCCCAGGGGTGCGCAACACCCCTCAACATCATTATGTCCATCTGAATCCCTGGTGACGTGTTTTGCCTGATTATAGAGGGCTGCATCCCCAGTCTGTGCTCAGTGAGGTTTACATATCAAACAGGTAATCTCCAAGCCAGTAGTCGACTCAGAGGCTAAGAGTTCAATCTGGCCTGAAGTGCTGTTGGTGGAGGGGTGGAAGGGGGGGAGGGGGGGGGGGGGGTTTCTGGCAGCTCTCCTGTCTGCATATTGATACCGCTGCAGCACTTGTTTTATGGCGACAGTGGTTGTGTCCCCACTCACACTCTGACTCTGGGTCTGTTTTTCTCTTGTGCTGTTCAGGGACACAGTGAAGAGGAAGGGAAATGCAGCCAGCCTTGAAAAGAGCTAAAAAAAAAACAAAAAAAAAAAAAAAACAATACTCTCTTTCCAGACCCCTCCTCCCCTCCATCATCTCTGCTGACACACATGTGGATGCTGGCTGAACATATACTGACACACTGACACATGGTGCATTTTTAGAGTGTGTGTATGCATGTGTGTGTGTGTGTGTATGTGGACAAGACAATCATCAGCTGACAGAGCCCAAGTCTTCCCGATAAACCAGCTCTCTCTCTCTCTCTCTCCTACCCTCTCCCTTTCTCCTCCTTGCTCTCTTGCCTCCCTCCCTTCACAATAGAGTCTGCGCCTTCATTTGCATGGTGCAATTGGCTCTCGGCGGCGGTGTGTTGTGGCCAGACAAGTGTAGCATTACGGGGGAACAAGTTACCATGGGGGAAGGTTAATACAGACAATAAGGGAGGCAGATAATGGGAATTGGGTTCCTGTTTTTCAAACCTCTTATCGGCCCCGGCGCGAGAAATCAGGCCCCTGCTTTGAATAAAGAGGTGGGGGTATTTAAAGGGCCAGCTCTGTCAAGAACGCTGCTGTCATGTCCCTACACAGCTGTGTGTGTGTTGTCGTTTTTTTTTGTTTTTTTTTTGAATATTAATTTTTAGTACTTTTTGAAAGGCTTTGTACATGGTTTTACATATATTTCCAGAATACAGGAACACATGACATGACATTTTTTTATATTATATTATGGAGGCAGACTCAAGTACATAAATCCATTAAAAAAAAACAAATAAATAATTAAATCCAGAAGAAAAACAAACAGCAGGACAACAGAGGGAAAACATCATATGTCATTCATATATCTTGAGTCATACTTCAGGATCACATAAATCATATGGACCTATCTTCCATTTTAGCCCAGAGCTGGTCTCAGGGAGACACCCCTTCCTCCTGATCGCCACTTGTTCTTGATGCAAGATGCTATTTTCACCATTGCACTAGCCCATTCTTTCAGTTCTCTAGCCTTCGTTTTCTTCCAGTGTCTTAAAATAACTTGACAGACTTCCGATCCAAACTAACTACTTAAAATTTATACCCGGAACCTGAGTGGTCTGATCAAACTACATTCCCACATTTCCACGGTGTAGGGAAGTTCAGTTTTACATTTCCAACACAAATGATTGTTCAACAACTTAATTCTGTGGAATGACTATGGCGTTGATAATATCACTGCAGTATCTTATATTCCTCTCACTTCTTTCATATATTTGCTACGACTGGCCACAATTTTAAACCATTTGTCACCTTCACTTTCTTCTCCAAGGTCCCTCTGCCATATCATTTTCACATTTAACAGACTCATTACTCAAGAAGGAGTTAGTTGTTTTATAAAATTGTGAGGCTTTGTGGTTTTCCTAGGTAGTTCCAGATAGTTTATAATTGTGTTATCAGCCGTATTATAAGACATAATACAACTTCTTATCTGTAAGTGCCTCTAGAAATTTCCTTTTCCTACCAGGTTAAATCTCTCTAATAGATTATTGTATGACAGGAATACACCGTTCTCATATAAATCGCCAGTAGTGCTTAAACCACAGGAATGCCACTGCTTCCAGTACACAGTTTTTTTTCCAACATGGATTGCAGGGTTGTGCCATAGCGAAGAGTATCTTTGTACATTATGTGTAAGTTTGAACATTTCATAAATTGTATTCCAGACATAACTTGTAACTTGCTAATTTAATTGTTGACCTTTTTCCACTACACAGAAAATGTTTTACGATATAATCAAATTGCTTAAAATAGCAGAGAGTATCTTGATTAGGAGCATCCTAGTGATGTAGAGGAGCCACTGTCATTTTTAAAATCCTAATTTTCCCCCATAATGTAAGTTTGATGTTCTTCTACTTTTCTCGGCTTATTTTAATCTTTTGTAGTAGTGGGATAAAAAATTAGCTTTGCCATTTCCCCTGCATCCTGAGAAATTTTGATGCTGGGGTATTTCATTCCCTTGTGGACCAATTTAAAGTTGAACTTTTCTACCATGAATGGGAGACAACATTTGGAAAGGGGCATTGCTTCAGATTTATTCCAATTAATAGAATAACCTGAGAGTTTTGTAAATGATCAGATGGTTTCCATCAGATGTGGTAGGGAGGCCAAGGGGCCAGATATCACTGCTAGAATGCTGTCTGTGTAAAGTAATGGCTTATGTTCTTTATCCCCTCCCTTGACCCCCCTAATGCCAGGATGTGCCCTAATAGCAAGCCAGTATCTGTGAGAAAATTATAAACAGTAATAGACTTAATGAACATTCCTGGTGTGTCCATCTAGAGAGGTAAAAAAAAGACACCATTCCATTTGTTATTACTGCAGCCTTTGGTTCTTTATATAACATTTTTACCCATGCAATTAAAATTAGAGTTAAAGCCAAAGTGAGATATGGTGAAGAACAAAAATTGCCATTCCACCATATCAAAGACTTTCTCCGCATCCAGGGAGATAGTGGTTATTGGAGTGGTTTTAGACTGACTCAAGCACATTAAATGTATTGTATTAACAATCTAACATTGTCAGTTGGGGATCTATTTTTCATAAAACCCACTTGGTTGGGGTGAATGATACTTGGTAATACCCACTGCACATGCATGGCTAAGATTTTGGTCAGAATTTTGAAGATTGAGCAAGCTAATATGTCTGCTAGGAAAGAATCTCTGTATGTATTTATGTATGCATGTCCTTCGTGTATCTCTTGAACCACTCATCCAATCGATTCCACACTTAGCGAGTGTATGGCTAGGGACCCAAGGCAGTGCAGTGTCAAATTTGGTGCAATTTGGACACACAACACATTTAAGACTATTAAGCTTTGAAGCTGCTTTGCTCTGTGCAGGGGCAGAGCAGAGCATCGGGGCTCTGCTGACTGACTCCAGTATGACAGGGAGAAATATGAGATGAGGTCAGGGAGAGATGAGGTGTGACACGAGTCAGAGACTTCTATCTATATCTAGATAGAAAGTGTAGCATTAGCAGCATGTTTAGCAGATCAGCAGCCCACTGCACTAGTGGGTATAAAATTAAAGGGGTCTGTAGCATCTCTACCTATTTTAGAAATCAGTGAAATTAAAGCTCCCTTCCTAAACATCTCCTGATAAAGCTTTTGCAATGTCGGGGCAAAGATATCTATAATACCGTACTGGGAGACCATCATAGCTAGATGATTTCCCATTTTTCATTGAGCAAATTGCCTTTCTTATTTTGGCTGTTATGGGTGATTGCAATCCCCCCACCTCTGCAGCTTGAGTACATCTACAGTATGTTTGAAAGAAACTGTTCCATCTCTGCTTGTATAGTATTAGTAGATATTGATGATATGGATGACTGTTTGTAGTATTGCAAAAAGACCTTATTTATGTCTTTGGCTGAAAAGACTTGTCTATCCCCTTGTTTATTTACTGATATCCTATTGGAAAAAGTGTTCTAGCCAGTAATTTCCCTATATTTCATGTAAGTGAAAATTGAGCTTGTAGAGATCCTGGAATTGCCCATCAGAAAAGTGTTTCTTTAAAAGTGTATCTTTAATTTCCATTTCTAGTCCTTTAATTCTCTCTTTTCTTTTCAGTGACCTGTACTGTAAATTTTCCCCTTATATATTCTTATGAAGCTTCTCAAACTGTTGCAATTTCCACAGTGCAGCCAATGTTAATTTCCAAAAAATGTTTTCAAATCCTCCTCCAATGTTTTTCTAAAGGAGGAACCTAGCATTAACGTGGCATTAATTCTTCACCTGCCTCTCCACTCGATATCTGAATTTGTATGTATAAGTAGTTCTTCTGGTGCATGATCTGTGATAGATATTATGGTCGCCGTTTGTTCTGTGACATTTCCACAGATGCATGGGGGTGGAGGGGGGGTAGTTGGGGGTGGGGCAAGTGGTGGGGGTGTTGGTGGCATGGTGTGATTAAGCGTGCCCTTACAAACTCCACAGTGCCTCTGCATTCCACCTTCTTCATTTATAAGTCCGTGTTCAGAAATGCGCGTAAACAATTCCAGGAAGAATTCACAAAAAGGTGAATTCATTTAACATTTAGAGATGGTTGTTTTCCCCCTTTTGTATGCTGATGGATCCCAATTACCAATAAATGGGAGATGCATTCACAGGACCTTATTTTTATGAATTAATGTGGTGTCAACATCTCAGAAATGCCACCATGGACAAAGGAACACCAGCACCAAACAATCCAGACTGAATTTACACAGAAGAAAATTACACAGGTCACATGAATAAATAAATTCTAATTATTTATTTTACTTGTTACAGTGCATATTAATTAACATCAAAGTGGTGTAGATATGCCAGATTTAGCTAAAATTAAACTTGCAATCAATCTACTTTTTCATTGTTTCATTCAGTGTTAAGATACTGCCACTTCCTGCATGTTTCACATTAAAAGCCTACAAGGAATGGAAGGTAATATGTCCTTTGAGCTGTTGCCTGGAAGGTTTTCAATGAGAAACTTCTGTGCAGGAAGTGTTGAGTTGAATTAAAAATATCATAAAAACTCTTTTATGAAGGGGCATCATTCACAGAGCAGGTGCAGGTGAGAGCTTTTGTCCTCCTCCATGTTTCCTTTTGAATCTGAATGACAGATTTAACCTTTATCGTAATAACATTTTACCCTTTATCAATAGATATGTTGTCTTTCCTTTATGCCCTTCCTTTGCCTAGTTAGCATAATTGAATAATGGCTACACACTCACTTCCAGTGGTTTGTCATTGTATGAATGAAATTGCCCATTCATTTGTTTGCAGATTGTCTCTAGGATATTTATTGAGAAAAAAATTCGTTTTTCTTAAAACGTTTACCGTTGTGTACATTCTGTACAATCATGTACAGAATTGTGGTTTGTGGATGTTGTGGTGTGCAGGTGACACTTGATATTTTTATATTGTATATTTTATATGATACAATATCAAACAGTATCTTCCTTGTTTACATGCTACATATGATATGATGACCTCATTGCCTTGCTTACATTATTATTTTAATGACTACAACAATCCACAGCGCAGAGCTCTTCTGGAATGCAGCTCTGCTCACAATTATTAACACCTTCCACCAATCTGCAGCTTCATTTAAATCCCCCTACCCTCACCATTACCTGCCTCCCCTCCCCTGCCCTTCCCTCTCCTCCCCTTTCCCTACTATCTCTCTCCCACTCCTCCCAGCAGGTGAAGGCACCCAATTACCATTCGCTCACGCTAACTAGAATACAATGGCTGTGCATTTTTCATCCCATGTTTTAGGAAGAAGTCAGAGAAGAGGTGGGAGGTAGGGGAGCACAGCCAGGGGAGGGTGATGGTTTTATGTGGTGGGAAAAAGTCTCCCACAGTGGCTGCAGATAGGAGTGGATGTTTTGAAGGGTGAGGGGGGGGGGACTGAACGGAATTAAGTTTGAGCCCTGGGTTGTCTGGCCTCTGTGGAGAAGGTATGTTTGTGTGTATGTGTGTGTGAGGGGGATGGGTTAGATGGACCAGCGATGGGATAAGAGTTCTTAATCATCCCCCAGTCAGTCTTTGGTCTTCTTGTCAAGTGGTTCCCATCATCATGACATTTAAAATATTCATTAATTATCTCACTGACTTGATGAGCTTTCTCCGATGCTTGACACACACACACATGCACACCTACACACACTCACACACACTAGACATACTAGACTCTGAAATAAATAAATAATGGGGAGATGTGTCATTCTCCATTGTCTTGCATCATTTTGAAAGAGCGGTTGTTAGATATTTTATGGCCTATTGTGGGACTGTAGCCATTATGCTGGAACTCTGTGAGAATTATGGGGCCATCGTTAATGTAAATGTGGTTCTCCAGGCCCACTCATCCTTTTGTCTCTCTCCTGTCTCACTATGAGGCTTTGCCATGCTTAGAAGGGTCAGTGTTTTGGATGTGGGACAGTTTTGGTAACCTGTCATCCTGTCAAATTAGATATTCTCAGTCTAAACAAACTCTTTGGCTGTAGATAAGGAATTTCCATCCTGCTGGGATATGTGTATATACATAGGAAGTACCTGAGCATAAAGAAGGGGAGAACCAGCTAGCCTGACTCTGTCCAAAGTTCAAAAATAAACCTGCCACAATAATAAAAAATGAGCCTCATGCAAGAACATTTTTATATTCTTATCCTAAATCTCTCTTACTGATTTCTGTAAATCGCTTTCAGTTTCGTTTCAGCCTGATGAGTCCCAACTGTTCATGAGGAGGTAAACATGAATGAGATTTGAATCGGCCCCCGTTCATCCCCATGCCAGTGACCCCCTTCATCCTTCTCCTTGACATGAATCATCCCATCGTACACGACACTGACCGACCTTCGGCTCCCGTTCATCCCTCTCCTCAACCTGCAATCATCCCACCATACAACAATCCTCATCCAATCCTTCCTGAACCCTCTCGCCAATCCAAATAAAACTACTTTCATGCTGTACCAATGGCATGGTCTTTGTTAGTGAATAGAAAGAGATATGAATACATTTGCCACCAACATGTCATCAGAGCAATGCTGTAGTGGGACAGAAATAAAGAAATGATATATTCACAATTTAGCTGACAAAAAATTGTCTTTTCCGAAGCGTAGCCGTCAGGGACTTAGATCTTGGAGTGTCATCTCCCATTCCCTTTAAAAGCCAGGTGTGCTTGCACCTTGGTGGACTGCTATTATAATGGTGCATTTGCCGAGTAGTAAGAAGGGACACTTCTCTGCAGAGGAAACAGATCTGCTTGTGTGAGAAGTGAACGATCCATAACGAGTACACTGGCCCCTGCTGCTCCTGGACCCTCCCCTGGTCAGCCCCAGACCACCAGTTTAAGATCCTGTTCATTAATTTGTTGCAAATTTATTTTTGTTTGTTTTTTGAATTTTTTTTTTTTTTTTAATTATAGCTTTGGATCTCTTTAAAATTGTTTTGTTCAGTCATGGAGTAACAGGAGTAGCAGGGTTTTAATTGCTGAAAGTATGGTAACCTGACCATTGTAATCTCAAAAATGTCAAAGAATATTTGTTAAATATTGTTCAGAAATTAAATAATTCATTTTAATCATGTCAAGAATGATCAACACCGTTGTCAGGACTTGATTAGCTCTCCAAGATGCTGATCCTGCTGCTGGCAGCAGCTAGAAGCTGTCCAGAGTTCTTTCCTTCTTTAGTTTAATGATTGTGTTCCTCATGTTATCATGTACTGATGACGCAGGAAAGTCAATCTATGTCTGATCCTTTGTTGTCTGTCTGTTTATGTGTATTGCCACAATTTGGTCAGATAATTAGACAGTTTCATCCATCATTACTGCCATTAATTCATGCCAATAAATTATGACTCATCATTATGACATGTAGCCTATTTTAAAATATGTTAATATATATTATTATATATTCACACTGCACCATTGGCTTCAGACCAGGTTTTTGTTGGTCTATGATGCAGTCATTTTCCACTGCCTCATGATAGCAATGTGCCAACAATGTGCCTGACCATACCTCATTTTAAGATCAACAAGCACATGGGCACTCAGTTGGGCATTTTCTATTTAAACAATGTGGGCACTGGACAGGAAAATGACAGCTGTATCGGTCTTACACTAGCAAAAACACTTGCATTGTACTTGGCACCGCTTTGGCGTCAAGCGTACGATAAGGCCCATTACCTCAGTCCACTTAATAGCTTTTTCAGAGATCATAGTTTTCATCAGTGAATGGAACTTGCTCACTTTACCTATGTGGAACACTGGTTAGTAGAGAAGTGATTGTAATCCATGTTGTTTGAAGGCTGATCTTTGCCATTGGATGTAAATGACCTACTTGATCTTCCTCCAGCTGTCCAGAGGCCAGGACAGACTGACGCTGTTAACTCAGTGGGGACCACCACAAACATCCCAGTGGAACGTCCTTAATGGAAGTGGATGGACTGTCACAACATCTAGCCAGAGTCTTCAAGTCACAAGGAGTCAACGCTTACCACAAACCATTCAACACCATTAGACCTCTGCTGGTACACCCTGAAGATAGAATTGTGACCACTTAGATCATGCATAGTGTCACCTAGCTAGTCTGTTGAATTTGTCTTTGTCTGAGTTTCAGTTGGAATAGCCTTTGAAAAGCCATATGAGTGAAATGCACACAGTCCACATCACATGACCAACTAGCTCATGGAATTGATGACTAAAATAGAAAGGGATAGATTTCCTCCTGGGGGATGACACTCCATTTGTTTTCATTTTGCAGATGGTCATTGCCCCACGCCCCAGCCCACGTTCTCTCCCTCTTCCTCAGGCTGCATGTCTCATCCACCTTGTCCCCACCACACACTCCCTATTATGCCCTAATGGCAGGAGTGGAGGGGTGGTGGGCAAAGTGGTGACCTACTAAGGATCAGGCGGTGAATTCATTTTTGATTTATCTGTGTACCTCTTTATATGAGCTCATTGCTGCACATTAGAAACCAGATCGTGCCTACACTGGAGCAAGGGTGCTGTGCTTCTCCTGGTCTGTGGACAAAAGAGGTTTCATTCATGACATGTGAGCATGCGGACAAAATTGACACTTGACGCAGCATTTGTCATATCATTGATACCGTGTCCTAACAGCAAGCGAGCGTCCAATATCACGTTGCATCGCATAACATGGGACGCTCTCTGTCCACACTGAATCTGTTAAATATGCAGAAAACAGAACACAACAGAAAACGCACATTTTATGTTGTGATATTTTGACGTTTCTTCACTGGAAATGACATACAGTATAGCCAACAGAGACTTCCAGCTCCCCGGCGATCTCCCTCCAGCCAGAAGCTACCTTATTTAGGTTGAGGAGCTATCATAGAAACCATTTATGAATCAGCTGTTGCTCGTCCATGCTGTGTTGCTTGTGGCCAGTTAGGACATTCCAACAGAAAACCAAGCAATCAAACTCATGTCGTAATGAAGCTAGCTTGTGTCAGATTCAGTTAGTCAGTGTGATGAAACATGATGTCGAATACAGTAGTGGATTCTTCCTTTGAGTCCCACCAGCAGGTCCTAAAAGACAAAATGTGTTATTTCCTTCCAAAATAGTAAATATGAACATTTTCCAATATCATCATCAACACACTTATATAAGAAACAAATTAAAATAGATTTACTGTATCTATTCAGACAGAGTGCTTTGAATTTAGAAGTATTTTCTTTAAATTCTGTAAAGAATTTGCTCACAATCAGTCTATATTAGAAGAAAATAGACTTGAAGCCTAAAACAATGCTTGGGTACACAGTTACTTGTGAAAGCATGTGTAAAGCATAAGCCATCACTTGACTGGTGTACCATTAAAAGCGTATCCATCAGATGGACATTAGAGGGACGATTAAAAAAAGTTATCAGCAAACAAGTTACGATTCTGCCTCAACTTTCTCACTGTGGAGCCCCAGCCTAAACACACAACCCATCCACTGTGGGCTGGGCAGCTGCTGCTGTGTGCATATTGAAATCATGATGGGGAAAAAGAAAAAGTCACTTTCTCTTAATGTAAAATGTAGTCTCCTTGAAGCTTAAGGCAAACTGCCAAAAACGAGGCAACGAGATGCAGCAGTGAAACAAACATTTGAAACAGCTGCTCTGTATTTTGAATGTCAATAAAATTCAGTAGATAGCGAAGCTGCCCATTTCATTACTTTGTATTCATGTAATAAATATACAAATGTCAATTAGATGGCAATCTGCATGAGAAATTAAGAAAAAGAAACGGTAATAATAGTCATCCAGATGACCTGGATGGATGTGATCACTATGAGTGGTTTCCACTGTAACAATTTTTGATACAATCCCCCAACTTCAAATTATACTAAGCAAAACATTTAGCAGTTATAAAAAAAAAAGACTTGTTGCTTGTTGTGCTCTCTGCTGATCAAACTATGTAATGGTATTAATTTTTCTAAACTAAACATCTCTTCTGTAATACAATTTCTTGTTACTTATGGGCCAACACATACGGTGGTAAATCTGCAGATATATTGGACCAGCCAATGTAAAAGTCCAGTTTTGACCCCTCTATAAATTTAGTTTTATAGAATAAAAACATATCCACAGTGATGTCAGGTTCAATAGGATGATGGAAGTCAAAATAATACATGCACCAGTGGTCTATGTGATTGTCTGTAACATAGACCTGTCACACTTTCTACCGCCACTTAATGTCATAAAAAAAATACTTTAAATAAATATAATATGTGATGACACCTCAAATGCGAAGTAGTTAATTAAATTCATTTAACTCTAATTAAATTGAGAGCTGTGGAGAAGGAACAGGAAAGACCTGATATGAAAGTGGCAATAAAGTGATTTCAGCCTTGCAGTGAGGAAAACCCTCAAGTCAACTTACCGAAAGCAATAACCAAAAGTAAAAACAATCCTCGGTCTGACATCGCACTCTGGTGTATTATTTATCTCAAAGACCTTTATTAATTTTTCGCCCCTGTTTGTTTTGCTGGGCCCACTATAGCATTAAAAGAAATTGCCTGGTTAAAGATTGATAAGAGCTGGGCCTTGGTGCATGCCGTTTTTATTGTGTGCTTATGTCTGTGTGTGTGTCTGTGTGTGTGTGTGTCTACATCACAGTGTGTATATTTGCACATTCATATATCCTTTGTGTATATCTGAAAACATACTCCTGGTCTTGTGAAAACCATAACTTATGAGTTGAATTATCTATGTGTCTCTGTCAATGTGCCGGTCTTATATGTGTATGTATATGTTTCCTTTTCAAAGCATCTAAACCAAATCTTAAATGACAGGGTTATTATGTTATTCTATACTCTCCTTATTATTTACTTTTTTAAAAAATCTTTTCAACAAATCCCATGACAAGACCCAATCCGAAAATATGTTCTCAGTCATATTTTATGCTTCTAGTCACTAGATCCCAAGTCACTAGATCCTGCTGAAGATGCTAATATCTAAAAACGGGTCGAACATTGCCATTTCCATTTTGGACCAGGTTCAGAGTCTCTGAACTCTGATGCTAACAAAATTCTTACGGAACTTTTTTAAAATCTCATTAACTTTGCAAAGAATAATGTAACATAGAAAACCTTAAGGCAACGTTAGCAGGTTTCTCATTCATTGCCAGCAGTGAACATCACTGTCACTCTTTGGAATTATAGCATCAACACTTGCAAATCATAGCAGCTGTAGCTAGAAAACATCAATTCAATAGTTAAGTTAAGAAAGGCCAAAATGAATCTTTTCCCCATTGTCTTCCACTTCCAAGTAGTACAGTGTGTTCTTGTGATTCAACAAGACCAACAGAGCGGCAAGTCTTCTCTAGTAAAATAATCTTGCAGGTCATGTCCCAACAATTTCAAGAGTCAAAATTTTCCAGTTAAACTTTTATCACATCGATCTTTTAGGCTTACCAGCTTAATGGTTCAGAATTAGGACCATCAGTATTGGGATCAAGTGGAGTATACCTGCTATTTCAATGTGTCAGATACATTTAATGTCACATATTACGCTACTCATGTCATTTCGGGTAGTAGCTACAGGTTCTATTCAATTCAGTTTTATTTATGTAGTGCCAAATCACAACAAAATCTCAGGGCACTTTTCACATAGAGCAGGTCAAGAACTGTACTCTTTCTCTCTCTCTCTCTCTCTCTCTCTCTCTCGGTTGTGAACATTAATTAGGCGACCACTAAAAAATGAACCAAAATGGAGTGATTGCAGATATAAATTGCACTTTTCAGTTTTAGTGAGGACATTAAACCTCGATTTGAATCAAATTTGATAAGCGTATTCATTTGTTTGTAGTGAATTTACAGCAGGGTTGGACTGGAGAAAAAAAATTCAGCCCTGGCAATTTTCGTCCCCAACATATGTAATTATGAGTAACATAAAGAAATATTCATGACATATAGGCTAAGCAATATATATCAAGTTGACACCTTAAGAACAGGTGTATTTACACGGTTTCATAAAATAATGTAATAAATAAATAAATAAATAGCCAAGAAACAAGTCTTGGTTCGTTTATGCTACAAACTATAACTTCACAAATAAAACAAGTATGAAATAATCACATGTCATGAATGTTGTCTATGATAAAATGCAATGCTGTCATCGTGAAACAAAATAGCCCAAACTTAATTTTCACACTGGACAAACACTTTCTATGATGATCTGGAAATGTGAGAGCTATTTCTAGTCAATCATCTTACGTTGTGTTTGCAGCTGATCTGATGCGATTCACACATCAGGCTTAATCGTCGGGATTTCATGCTACCAACACTATTTAAATATTCATTCACTGTAACTTTCAGGCTGTGACAAGCAGCATGCCTGCACTCTATTGGAGCAGACCCAGAGTGACTAGAAAGAGTGACTTCATTAAAAATAACAGCATAGCACAGTGGCCTTAAGCAGCAAATAGAACAGAATAGCATGTCATACCTTAGACGACGTCTCATCAGTGCACTCTACTTTGCCATCCTGTCAGTTATTCCATTCCAGTTTCCAAAGCCATGAGAATGTCTTTTTCTATAGACATAAGCATCGACTTCATGAGTACTCCATAATCTGTTCTAAATGAATTTTAAAGTTGAAAAGCTGCACTTGCATGCCTTTTGCATAACAGAAAAGTCCAGATCCAGAACTCCACTATTAACACTGTCACTACATGAGCTAACATTAGCAGTATCACCTGCTGGAGGTTGTCAGGCACCTTTCACTCATCCTTGGCAGCAGCCTCCTCTTGCTCCTGCTCTCCAGTGAATTCAGTCTGTTCATTTGGTGGTGGGCTGTTAATGTTATCGCTGCAGCTAGCCATGCTAACGCTAAGAGGATTTTGCGTGGCATTAGCATCAACATTTTGAATAAATGTGTGAACTTTTTGCAGCATCAGCTGAAGATTTTTTTCTTTTTCTCTCTGACCTTTTCTGCTTCACTTTTTCACTTTCTGGGGCCTTTATCCATTTTTACAGGGTGGCGTTATTATCGCTCCACTCTTTCTTTGATTTGACTTGATTTGATTATTTCCCAATTGACCTTTGACACTACATGGATGGGAGGAGTGGAGGAAGGAAAACGGTAGCACTTCTTACACTGCCTTACAGTATAGCTAGCCTATTGACAATTAGGACCCTGTAATCCCCAATCAGATGGGCTGTTCTAGCATCAAGTGGGCCGCAGCCGGCAGGTTGAATTTTTTTTCCCACATTGCTGGTGGCCTTGTGGCTCACTAGGTGGGCCAGCCCATATGGCATTTGCCAGAATTGCCAGATTGCCCAGTCTGTGAGCCTGATTTACAGCATGTGACCACTAGAGACAGGGCTAATATGTAGATTATCTACATACTCCTGCTTTATTTTGTTAATCTTGGTTTGCTTTTGCACACACTGTATCTGTGTACATGTGGGTACATCCATCTTGTGTGGTATGAGTTTGACTGATGGTGCGGCGGTGGCCGGAGCGGCATGGATCCGGAGTAGCAGCTGACAGGGTTCTCCTGCAGGGCCGTGCCTGGTATCGATCGCCTGAGCCTGCCCAGGTGTCCGCCTGGCGAGAAGGAGAGAAAGAACAAGATCAGCCATGCAGACAGAAAAAGGGAGGAAGGGGGAGCGAGGAGGAGAGAGGGGGAGGACATGGCTGGCTAGGCTGACCCTAATGGAGGATGGTAGTAGGATGGGGAGGGCATGTGGAGAACAGAAAGAGAATAAGGTATAAAAAAGGGGAGTGAAAAAGTCACCAGAGTAGAGTTTTCCAGTAAAGATGGTTGGGATTTAGGAGAAAATATTCCCTTTCAATCACACTTCTTAAAATTCAAAGGCATCACCTCCATGTCTGAGTAGTTTATAATATCTCAGGGCCTTGTTCACAATTGATGCTAATATGGAACGCAAGATCAACAGGCTGATTGGTGCAGAGTCATGGGTAATATGTGCATGATACTGTACTATTATGGTGAAAGGGTCAATTTACCAGTCAGTGTGCGTTTTAACCTTCACCTATAGTTGGGTTAGATCAAGGTTGGATCACGTTCCCACCGCAGACTGCTCCAGAATTTGTTTGTGGCAAGATCACTTTGTCTACAGGGTATCATTGCAGTTGTTTTGGACCACACATGAGTAGGATAAGATCTGGCTAAGACATGTTGCAGGAGCTCAGAAGGAGAAGAACTGCTGCCCCTTCATGTCAGAAGTGTTTTTTTAGAACTTGGTCCTCTCACTTTGAAAATTCTATTAGCTATTCTAGTACTCAACTTGGTTCTTAACTTAAGAATATTTGGTTGAAAATATTTCTGTACTTTAACTTATGTTGGACAGATGGGTTACAGTGGGTTTATCAGAGCTTTTTTTCTAATTAATAAAAGCAAAGTTTATGGTCCAAAAACTAAAACAATAAGCTAGAAGATACTAAAAAGCACTAAAAGGGTAATTGCAGATTTGGCAATAATTCACTATGAGTGACCTGTTTAACATTAAACATAGTAATTTTATTATATCATTTTATATAAAAAAAATATATGTTAGCATAAAGCCTGCTGTTGCTTATGCTAAATGTTAGCATGGGACACCGATTTTTGTTCAATTTAGCTTCTCTCATCAGTTACCACTTTAATTAATAATAGGCCAGGTTCAGTGGATATTAGTGTACTCCCTTACAAGATCTCAAGATATGACCTGGGACTGGCTTCAGTTTATTTTAACCTATTCTTATAATTTTATTTATTCTTAGATGCCCACACCATTAGTCATTCTATGTACTCACTGTGCTGAAATATCTATGATTGATCGCTGAAAACATTCTCTGTCTCACCCATCAAGGACAAATCTCTTCTTCCCCTCTTTCTCTTTCCTTACGCAGGGCTGCTGAGCAGGATTTATGCTGTGGGCTCATTTGCTGCCCTGTTTTTTTTATGTGAGTGGTGTAAACCCTTAACAGGCTAATGCATTAACAATATCCTCTTTTAAAAATCTTAACCTCCCCTCCTCTCCTCCGTCGCCTGCAAACAGCTTAGGCAGCCTGTCACCTCTTTCCCCTGACATCATTTTGTGAAAGTAATAGCGACCCCTTACTCCATCGCCGTCATTCCCCCCTGCCCCCACCTACCTCTCTTGTAGTGTCGAGATGCTTTTGATGCCCCCACCCCGCCTTTGGTAGTTAAGAGTAAGGGCTTAAAGGTGTCTTATCTCAAATTCATCATGGCCCCTGGGTCAATGACAGACAGCCATAACCCTTGGAGGAGGCTTTTATTGTGAAAGGTAGATAGGAGGGTATCAGAAAGCAGTTGGATGTCACTTTGGTCAGAAACACTCTTTCATAAGACCCTTTTTAGGACTGTGTGTGGAGATGAAGACTGTATGTCCAAAAGTATGTGGTCACCTCTGTCCGCTTACTTTTCTATAGTTTGTGGGCTGTCATTCATAATTCAGTGAATTACAGTGAAGGGAAAATCTTAATATTACAATGTCCAATGATTTTAGAGAAAAAAGGGTGTCTTCAACATTGTGGCAACACTTTGATTAAGGAAGAGTCCTGACCACTCATAATCAGGTTTAGTTGGATGTCTGCATTCTTGGTTTGAGTGTCTACATACTTGTAGCTTGCCATCGGAATGTGTTTTGGACATTCAGTGGAAGGCCTACCTACATATCTACACTTTTCCCAAAACACACACTCACAGTAACCTGCATTACTGGATGTCTTTTTTAAAAACTACAAAAATGCTTATTATTATTTAATTCTATAAAAAAGAATAGATTCTGAATGTAGAACTGTTCAGGGCAAGAAACAGATGTAGTAGTAGTACAGATCTTCCAAGAGTTGGGAATCGTAACTGACTCTCAACTTTTCTAAAAAAAAAAAGAAAGAAAAAAAAAACGTGTCAAGAAAGTTGTGAGTATATTAAAATGTGATTAGGCCAATGTCAGATTCATAGTGTTATTTCACAACAGAAGCATTTTTGCCTTTATTCTGACAATGGACAGCGGCAAGCTGGCAGGAAATGGGGGCACAGAGAGAAGGGATGGCATGTAACAAAGGTCCCTGGTCAGACTAGGACATTACAATCATATGGTTACCATATTAAATCTCTAAACCACCTGGTGGAGGACAAATTATATCACATTCACTCCCAGGATTGGCACATCCTGGCTGCTGTACCTTGATTAATTTTTATATCTGTATGACAAATTCAGTGTGTGCTACAGGCAATTTGCATCTAATGATGTGGCCAATGCGTGTTGCACGTTCGTCAAAAAAGCTAAATTGTCACCATTAATATGACACTTTAGCAAAGTTTGATCTTTAAAGGAGGGAATTTTTTGGTTAAATACGCAGATGCAAAACTTTTAATCTTAAATTACTTAACAGTTTTCCTTTTTGACTGAAATAGGCACAGAAAAGTCATGGCTAGATTGAAGGAGGAGATGACTGGAACACACCCCCAACTGATTTGAGAGAGTTTAAACTGTGGTACTTTTGCTAGGAATGTGAATATGTGGTTATGGGAGAAACAATAGAGCCAGCATGATATTAAAGAATACTTCCATCATGCTCTGCCTGTCAAGGTCTATCAAGTATATCTGAAGTCTGAATGCCACATGTGATGCGTAATATTTTTTTGTTGCATGCAAGCCTTTTTTTTCTGTATGTATGTGTGTCATGTGATTTTTTTTTTTTTATTTGCTTGTAATGCTCTAGTTTTTATGTTTAGTCTTGTGTGATTGTCAAATGTGTTTATATTAGTTTTTATGATTTGTTTCATTCATGCTGCACTCTGCTGTCTGCTTTTTGTCTCGCTTGTGTCTTTTCGTTTTTAACGTCAACCCTTCCCCAGATAAATCTGCCACATTTACATCACACTCGTGTTATTAACAAGTGCTGTCACTGATAAATATGTAAATAAATTTAAGTGAGCCTTTGTCACTGTATGTGTTTTGGTTGTACATGCCGGTGTGACACCTTTATACATGTGACAAAAAACACACACACACACCCTGGCCACATAGTGAGGGCAAATTCCCCTCGATTAGATTTGTAAATCTAAATCTAAACATCCAAGAATTAATTTGTTTTATATTCCTTGGTTACATTTTTCGTGGAACACATTTGGAAGATTTAGAATGTATTTGTGCCTGCTGCTCCCCACCATTATATGCTTCAATTCATACATCTATTTGTGAGCCCATAAAACAGGCATTGACTACCCATGTAAATTGTGTTCCCCACAATAAATTATATGCATACTTGCAAAAATACATAACTGCTGTCGGTCGCCCCGCTCCATGTCACCGGCATACTAATAGCGCCGTGCTAGGAGGCCAATGATGCCACTTCCATTATTTTTCCATTTAGCCGTAATTTTGTGGAGGAAGTTAGAGTTGTTGAAATTGCCTCCCTCTGCCCTCCCTGTGCTTGATTCCTCGCCGTCCTCGCTCCTCGTCTCACAGGCTCTAGATCTCCTAGTCGCCGTTTTTTTTCTCCTGTTCTCATTCAGCTTCCCGAGGCACATGGGGGTTGCTTTCAGCCCGGTGAGTGGATAGAAAAGGCCAGTGACCTGTACACGCCTTTGGTTCAGTGGGCGATTTCCTCTCAAGCTGGGGAGGCTACAAGCTCAGAGGTCACAGGTCAAGTTATCCCACAGTGAAATGGACACCATGAGAAAGTAATGCAGCCAAGAGCTGCTTTGTATGCCTGGCTGACACAAAGGAAATTATTGTATCATGAATCCTTTATCACTGCTTAAAAGTGAAACTGACATATTTTCACGCACGCACACACACACACACACATATATATACACATACACACATATATATAAAAATATACATATATATTGGTACGGTATATAGTAGCCTCTATATATAATTCTAATGTGTCAATATAATGTGTAACATGTAATGTTACTTAAACATAATGTTCTGAAAGACGACATTGACGGCATTGTGTGACAAAAGCAATCCGCTCATTTTTTTGGTGAGATTACTGACATCTGGCAAAAAAACTTTAATCTGGTTCAACTTTTGCTGCTACAAAACGAGAGACAAGAGACGAGGTGCTGCACTGACCAATTAAATACACGCAAGCGCACATTTCTGGTAGATTGCTTGGTAACATGAATACAGTATTCCTACTGTTGCCAAATCTTTTCTTATATTATTACCAAAAACAGAAGCACAGACTTTGAACAACAGACATTAGAGTCACAACACTTTTCAACATTCACATCTAGGTAGCTTCTTAGCTGTAACATTTTGAAAAGATTTCAAATTGACCTGCAAATGTGCTTGGCTTGTAAGCTACTGTTACCAGCAGAGGTTGGTGCACACTTTGTCTGTGTGGTGCCAGTGCTGGCTCAGCTGTCAATCAAGCACATACTTTGCCCTGCATTCAGAGAACTGGAGGCTAATGGAGCATTTCTTAAAAAAAAAAAAAAAAAAAAAAGGAAGAAAAAAAAATACTTTTGAGCAAGCAGGAATTGTGATTATAGCTGGACTATAATACATAATAATACAAATGTATGTAACATATTCAGAAAGGATTTTTTAAGAATAAGTGTCATTTAGATATTTTTATAAGTGTTATTTTCATATGTGAATTATACATTACTTCTGTTTCACAACATGAGATAAGGAAGGGAAAAAAAAGACCTGTGGCACAAACCAAATGGGTCTGGCAAGGTGTGTGTGTGTGTGTGTGTGTGTGTGTTTGTTTGAATGGTTGATTGAGGCAGGATAGCTGGTGAGGAGGGTATACATTCAGGGACTGAGGTCTGAAGGTCACCAGAGCTGCCGAGACACATACACATGGCACAAAACACACACACACACACATATCTAAAGCTGTTCACACACACACACACAGCTCTTGCATAGCTCTTACGGTTGCGGAAAACCAATAAAATTGCAAATTTCCTCTCATATTTTCACAATATCCAAAATAAACAGCAGGCTAGCCCTGCAACCCCCCCCCCCCCCCCCTCTCTCTCTCTCTCTCTCTCTATCCTCAACATTAAATATTAATCCGTACGTGGCTGGGATGACTCCAATCAGAAGTGAGTCGACATATAGGGCGACGGTGGCTGCCCCCCTGTAGGTAAACAGTCAGGAGATTGTTACGTTCCCCACCCATCCAAACACACACACACACTAGCATCACCAGACCTATCGCTCTCTCTCTCTCATGACAAATTTACCTCCTAATTATAAAAATCTGCCCTCTATGGAGACCAGGGATGAAACATGTCCATGCAGACTTGTAATCTGTTAAAAAAAAAAAAAAAAAAGCATCATTAGAACAAATCCATAGACAAACCAGTGTATTGTATTGATCAGTTCAGCTATTTGCAGTTAAACGAACTGCATCATATCCATCAGAAGACACGGATCACGTCTGAATTTAAATGAATGGTGCTACATTTTGGCCAGATGAGCTCCAGAGAACGATCAGAGGCATGAAGCAGAGGGAAACTGATAACCGTGCCCACCGGTACACCAGCTATCAATATATCAGTTTCAGTTCTGTGCTTGGCTTCAGTACAGATATACAACTAACCTGGCTCTACCAAAAGTGTGGGGGGGGGGGAACATCACTAAATAGCTCCGAAGCTGTCAGAAGCAGGAAGGAGAATAATTCTTAACCAGCAAACATCAGGCACAGTCACAGCAAGCAGTGTCTAAAATGACAAAGTGAACAATAAGACAGCTGGTGTGTTTTATTTCTAATATGATGGAGGCATTACAGGTATTTCTGTATTGAATCAGAATCTGGAAAACAAGTATAGAGTGTTTGCAAGGATGTTGAACTGTTGGACAGTATAGACATAAAAAAAAGATCCACATCAATGTAGAAGCCTTGTTGTCGTGTTAAAGACTAATCTTAAAATGAAACGTGTCCTTGAGAGTAAATCTGCTTGAAACAACTGAAACATATCATAATGAGGACTGAACAAGAATGATGATGATGATGATGATAATTCTCTTACAGCAGCCCATTATTTAAAAGTTATTGAGGTCCAGTCAGTCAGATTTATAAAAACCTGTGATGGTGTTAGTGCTTGGAATCAGATTGTGAACTAACTGCTAACAATGTACACAAGGTTTTTCCTTCCATTTGATAAAAAAAAATGTTTTTGTCTTCAAAATAAAAAAAATTTCTTTAATTTATTTGGATGTTTTTCTAGTAATTAAATTCGGGTTTTATGCTAATTTAGCAAACACAGATATTGTCGTGCTCTCACTGCAGGAAAGTATCATTTACATCATGCTGCAATGTAAGCTGTAATCATACTCCTACTTTATATCATATATAATATCCATACAACGTGTGTTTGCATATGTTTTCATAATTCTATTTCCTTAACCCCTGTCTATATTTGTATACTGTACATGTTTTATTCATCCTGGCAGAATCATTTGATATTGATAACTAAGAGAAAGTGAAACTAGATAACAGAATCAAGACAAACAAGATCTTTACATGTTTATACATGCAGGGGTTTCAACTTCAAGCAAAGATGCAGACAAGAGAACAACTCTTTCTGCTTCTAAAGTTCCAGCACACACACACACACACACACACACACACACACACACACACACACACACACACATAATGTCTGCTAATGTCTTAGTGTTGTTTTTCATATGTCTGATTGTGCTGATCCCTGTTCCTCTGCTGCTGTGATCAGGCTCAGTCAGAGTGGATGTGACAGGTGGGCACAGTCTGTTTACCCACCACGATCTGTGTGTGTGTGTGTGTGTGTGTGTGTTTGTGAACATAGTGAGGAACGTTCATGGGTGGCAACCGTGGCAGATAACACAGGTTTCACTGTGTTATCTGCTGTGGTTCCTCTCCACACTGCTGTGACACCACAAGGGGCAGCAGAGGTACACGTTATGATACCTGCAGCCTCATGATCACTTTGAACAGGTGAACCAGATTTTCTTTGTTTATGATAGGCAGAAAGAAAGAGAGGAAAACAGACAAACGGAAGAGAGAAAGAAAGAAAGAAAGAAAGAAAGAAAGAAAGAAAGAAAGAAAGAAAAAAGAAAGAGAAAATGCTGAACAAACAAACAAGCATCAAGTGAGATGTAAGATAAAGAGAGAAAATGGCAAAGCATGACTAGAAACTAAATTTAATAGGACAGAAATAAACAAGAGAAGGCCTAAATACAAACAACAAACCAGCAAGAGAAAAGAACAAATACAAATCAATGCATGAAAGAGACAAAAAAAAAAAAAGCAGAAGCAAGGAAAAGCAAACAAAATCAGAAAAGAGAACAAGAAAGACAAAGCACGGAACGGACCAAAAGAAAAACAAATGGAAGAAAGACAAACTCAAAGACAGCAAGACATGCAAACAAAAAACAGACAAAGTGTGAGAGAAAACTAAAATTTATGGACCTGAAACAAGAATCATCCCACATTTACACACACACACACCAGTGAAACCTGCGTTATCTGCCATGGTTGCCACCCATGAACATTCCTCACTATGTTCACAAACACACACACACACACACACACACACAGATCGTGGTGGGTAAACAGACTGTGCCCACCTGCCACATCCACTCTGACTGAGTCTGATCACAGCAGCAGAGGAACAGGGATCAGCACAATCAGACATATGAAAATCAACACTAAGACATTGTGTGCGTGTGTGTGTGTGTGTGTGTCAGGGTCACATCTGCCATAACAGTATGTTCCTTTATGGTCATGTACTGCACTGATGGTTGTGGAAGTCAGAGTGTGAAGGGAGTACAGTTGGTTATAGGTGCCAAATTTCACCTCATTCTCACATAGGAGAGGAAACTTTCTAAGATGTTTTAAGTCTTCTTTGCATAGGACTAATAGCTGGTCTCCTCCTGTCATTCTTCATAATTGCATAGCAATGTATAGGTCATCTGTGTTCTCAGTTAAGTGTGAAGCTGCCATTCTTGTAATACCGCCTCAACTCTTCATAACATTGATTAGGCCCCAATACTGGATGGGACTTCAGTGTTCTTGGCCTCAATGTACAGTTCCTTTTTTTTTTTCTATTTTGTTATTTTTGCCTTCTGATTCATTCATTTTTACACAATTGATTCAAAGTAAATGATTAGAATCAACATTGGTTCTCTTTATTTTAAGTTTTTTATAATTATGTTTTTCTCTTATTCCTATTCATAAGGTAGAAATCTCTCTAATTTCTATTCTATGAAGTGAAGAGTTAATCTAACAATGTTTTAGCCTCTTAGTATTTTCTGATCTTGATTCCCTTTTCTTACCGAAAACATAAATCTTTAAAAACAGCTCATAAATATATAGTTTCATTAAAAAAAAAATTCAACATTCAATATTTTTCAATAATGTAAATGTGAGATTTCAGATGTGTGTCTTCTCTGATTTCCTATGCATGTGGATATACTGACGTTGGAGGCCTTTCTATTGCTGAATGACCTCTCTGTGCACTCTTGTTGATTGTGATTTGAAACGCCCAGTCCTAGACACCAGATGTGCTGACACATCAAAAACAACTTATGTTTCCCTGTGTCCCCACCCCTCCACCCTCTTCTCTGTCTCTCTCTTAACCCAGCCGGGTTCTGCTTTAGGTTTCTTCCCGTTTAAGTGGAGTTTTAGTTGCCAAGTGCTGCTCATGGGCGGAATAGTTGGGTCTCTGTCTCTGTAAATTAAAGAGCGTGGTTTAGACCTGCTCCATGTTAAAGCGCCCAGGGATGACTTTGTGTTGTCTTTAGAACTATTAACAAGAGCTTTGATAGCATTTTGTGTTCAAATTCAGGAGGCTCACAAGTTCACAACCCCTTGTACGCTTGCTCTAGTCTCTACAGATGTGCAGTGGATCAAGAGGGCTTTGTGAGAGCCATTGCTTTATCTACTTGAACACCATGCATGGTTATTATCCCCAAAAATCACATGAGGTCCCTGAGTTATTCTATACAGGTCCAAAAAAAAGGCTTAGGTTTGACCTACACTATAAATCTGGCACCTTCCATGTGGCTCTCACTGTGAGTAAGCTCAGTGGTGAACTGCATCATCCCACCAAGTTGTGTTAAGGGATTCTTCATGTGATGGATAGATGGACAAGAAGAGAAAAGACAGATCCATCCATTATTCTTCCCCTCCCCTGCATTATGACTAACTGTATATTAGCACAGCCTCGATCTTAGCCTTCTAAAGCCCCTGAAATGTAGAGAGGGCCACAGATATAAGGCATCCACATCCACAGTGACTTCTGAACGTCCTTCAGGTTGTTGCAGGGGTCTTCTGCAAAATGAGATTGATCTAATTACAGAATATGTAACAGTGACTATTGAAAGCCAGGTTTCACATGATCAGTTACCACACCAGACATTGTTGGAAGGCATTTCTTAAATGATGCATTTATACTCTTCCATCCTAAATAAAGTGTGAACTGTATTTGAACCCCGCCTTCAAAAAGAAAGTCTAAACAGAGTCTAAATAATAGCTGAGTAACCGTGAGTGAGGGTGAGTGGAAAGGGGAAGGAGGGTTATTAGATCATGAGTTAAAGCACCTTCCTGACTTCAGCTGAGGTTGATGTCTATGTGATCTGATTCGATTAAGTTCTGACTCTCGGAATAAGTGGTGTGACATTTGAAGCCAAGTGTGTCGATCAGGAGACAGGTCAGCGAAGGAAAACAAAAAAAAAAAAAAACATTCCTGCGAAAATTCACAGGCTGTTTGTATTCGTAGCACATTATCTATTCATTTTGGTTACGTCGCTATTCTATCCCATGTTAAGAGCATATTTAAACTTTTAGGACTTTTTTTTTTTTTTAAACTTCTCCTTAGTGCACAAAGTTAAAGTAGAAGTTGGAACTGGAGTTGAGGCTGTTTTTTTTTATATGTCTACACTTTGAAATATTTCTGAATTGTTGAATGTTTCAGATCTGGAAGAATAAGGTTATATGGAGAGATTGTGTTTAAATGGTGATTTTTTTTTGAAGTAAATGGTTTCTGATTATTGAACTTGCTGATTGTGAAAAGATAAAAAAAACATCTAAGCTGCCTCTCTCATCTTAGTTTGACTTGATTTCTGTTCAAACTCCACACAGAACAATCCAATTGCAAATTTGTTAAATGAGCTTGGTTATGACGGTGCAGAGAATGTGTGTGTGTGTGTGAGAGAGAGAGATCCGTGCTTTGGTATCTAATATCAAAAAAAATCTCTCTCCTCCTTCTTCATTTTCACCCTGTGTTACCTCCATTTTCCCATCACTCCTCCAGCTCACATTCTGTTCATCCACATGTTCTCCCTCTTTCCCTCCACCATGATCAAAGTTTTCTCCACTCCCACCCCCTCCTCCGATGTCCGACTCCTCCACTGCACTCATTGTCTTACAGGCTTGTTATAGACACCTCATCTAAACCCCGCTACACCAACACACACCATCACACACACACACATACACACACACATGCTCGCATAGAGAACCACAGCCCCCTCCCTTCCTCCATGATGGACTAGGATTGGCTGCCACTGTCACAGTGTGTGATTGTGACCTCCGTTTGACCTGCTGGGGATATATGGCGTCCCCGGGTTATCTACATAATGCACAGGGAGAGAGGTGGAGGAAGCCATCTGAGAACAAGAGGGGAGGGTGAGGGGGGGAGAGAAAGAGAGAGAGGGCTGGATGAAAAGATATTGCTGGGAACAGAGTTGGATTAGATAGACAATAGTGCCAGCTAAATGACTGGGGCAAATGTTGCTGTTTATTGGAAGCCAGAGAAAGGCTAGTGTGTGTGTGTGTGTGTGTGTGTGTGTGTAATAGCAGGCTTGTTTTTTAAGAAGAGAAAATTTTGCTTTTTATAAATATGCATCTAAACTATTTGTTTTAATGGTCATCTGATGCATGTTGGGAAGCATTGCACACATTTTGTGTGTTGATGTGTTTTCCTTTCAGCTCATTAAAGGAGAACAAAGTTGCTGCACAGGGCCATGTGACCACCAGGGGGCCCTCCAATGAGAAATGAAATTTGTAAATTTAGATTAAAAGTTTGAATTGTATTTGTGTTTTAAGTTTTTTTTAAAAAAAAAGTACATTATCATTGCTTTTGTTTTTATTACAACTGCACTTCCATTGAAGAAGACTACATTTCACAGGGTTCGTTTTCTCAGTGGTAGTAGATTGCAGCTTTGTGCATTTACACACAGAGTTAACCTCTTAAAGTAACTTTATTTGAAATGATATCGCAGACCTCAACGTTTCCAAAGACACCACAGATGTCAGGCTGAATTTGAGGGGAATTGTATAAAATGATGCACAAAACATCTATAAAAGATTTCCATTGGACGGAGTGGTGCATGGAAAACATGTGGGGTTTGGATATTTCACTCTGTGCAGACGTCATACAGTCTTCAAAGAAGAGCTGGATTATACAGAATATGTAGGACACTGTTGAAAAAGTGATAAGATAGTTTTCCTCACAAAGTTGTGGTTAAAAGGGGCAAAGTAAACTGTATGTGTAACATTTATTGTGTTACTTTTTGTATCGCTGGATTAAATTGTAGGTTGGTCTATGGTCATGCTGGAGTGGGATAGTGTATTATTTTCACTTTATTAATGGGGCTTTGTTTCAGTTTTTGTTCTGTTCTTTGTATCCGATTTCTTTCTGAACTCTCTCTCTATCCTTCTTTTTCTTTATTTTCTCTCCTTTTTCTTTCTAATTGAATTTTTTATTTTAATTAGGAATGTGTTGGTTTCTGGGCCTATGCTTATTTTCATTCTTTCTTGTTTTTGTATGGGCTTTTATAGTTAAATATGTATTTGTATGTCATTACAGATTGTGTTAAATCTAAAAAAAATGGGGGGGGAGAAAGTGGGGGGGTGCTAATTAAAAGTAAAAATGTATTTTTGTAGAAGATTTATGTGCTCTTTTTTCATTCTGATTTCATATGTTCTATGTTCCAATTTAAAGAAACTATTGAATTAACTGTTTCAGTTTTCCAGAATGACATTTTTTTTGCAATGGAGCTAAATTAAGCTCTGCACAAAAGATTGAGACCAGCCCTGTGAAATAGTATAACATACTACTATCATACAATCTTACTTACTACAAAATACACACATGCATGTACATACACACACACACATACACACACACACACATACAGAGGGAAATGCTCTCTCTCTCAGCAGCCTGTGTTTTGTAAGAAGTCACCAGGCAGTTTGAATGAGCCGGTCTGCTCCTGACAGCCTGCACACTCACAGTAAATACTCCCTGTAGGGCAGCACGTGCTGTCACGCCAGAGTAATGCTAAAATTAGTTCATTTCAATCCAAACTTTCAGACAGACTGAAGGTTGACCCAGTCTGTCTGCTGCTGCTGCTGCTGTTGGTGTGAAAATGAACTGCAGGCAGCGGAGTGAAACTCCACCTACACTCACATTACACACCTTTTGATTGGCAGAATAAAGAACAGAGAGCCCTGACATAAATCTGTTCGTGACCTACATTCATAGTATAGTAAGTAGTATCAGTCTGACTTAAATCAGCTCCTTTAAGAGAAGGAATATTCTGTAATACATTACAGAATATGTATTTAATTGATTTTTTTCATACTTGTGTTTGGTTGGATTTTGATGATTGGATTAAGTACATGTCATGTAATGGTGTTAATGTAAGGGCTCGTTCTTAAGAATGTTCTTTTACCGTGTTAAAGTAATTACATTACTGCACTGTACTTTAGTATTACATTAACATGTCAGCAGCATCTTATGTACCCCATGTAGAATAAATTGTAATATTCCATAACAGTTTCCATGTAAAATGTTACTCCTTAAAGTAACTACAGCAGTCATATATATATGTATATATGTATGTGTGTGTGTGTGTGTGTGTGTGTGTATAGTGGTATTGTGGAACTGAAATTGAATAGAAAAGTTAAATACTTTCCAAATCTACAGCACTTTACTTGATTACCTGCACTGAGAACAAAGCAAACTTCAGTGCATGCTGCAGATACCTGAACATACACAATCACCAACCAAGACAATTGTGAAAAACTCTATATCACATTTTTTATTTTTTTTATTTTTATTTTTTTATATCTATAGCTGGTAAGTGCAGTATGGTTGGAGTCAGAGAGAGATCATAGTTATGACAGATAAACTATGGCCCTGAAACAACTTTGAACTCATTTAATTGTGTGACAATAACAGAAATGATCGCTTTCAGTTTCTCATTTGTGAATATTTGCTGCTTTTCTCTGTTTTATGTAATTGTTAATTTAATATATTTGGTATCTTTGGGATTTTTTTTTTTTTTTTTACTGTTAATCAGACCAAACAATACATTTAAAGGCATCAAAATGGAAACTTTTTTTTCTGATTTTCTTATGTTTTTACTGAATAAACAATTCATCGGAGACAGATTCATTGCTAATGAACAAGTCTGGGCATATCATCAACAGTAAGGTTAGTGATGGAAACACAAATGGTTGTGATAATAGAGGATTATAGCTTTTTTTTTTAATTTCATGAGGACCTCTTTTTGGAAAAATTTGAATGTTTGTTGTACAAACTTTTTTTTTTTTCAAATCACGGTAACTTTAGTTAAACTGTATTTTTGCTCAATAAAGCATAACTAAAGGTTCTTAAAGGCTCTTTATCTCTTCTGTGTTGTATTAAACATCATTTCATTGCTTTAATAGCATGTGACAACTTCTAATTATGGAGCCTGACGTAAAAAAAAAAATAAGAGAAAAAAACATTTTACAAATCTTGAGCTTTTTTCATTCATTCAAGCATCATCCTACACATTTGCACATAAATCTGTCTGAATTCAAATTTAGGACATAGGTCAGTCTGCGCTAAACTGTCAGGTGCTTTACTGCTATAATACCTTAATACATGACACATCCATTATGACATACTGTGCTAAAGTACAGTAGGTAGCTGTGTGATCAGTCCTTAAACGCCAACTAAAAGCCTCAGGTCATTGATCATCTTCAAAAAAATTGCACAATGATGAATAATCCCTCCCCATAATACCCTCTTCATAATCATCATGACAACTGGCAGCTTCCCACACAAATAAAACAGACGTTGAAAACAGATAAAAAAAAAAAAAAAAAAAAACAGGGGCGGCAGGCAGCGTTTTAAGAAGTGGCCCATTATGACACATTCCCTCTCTTTTTATTTTTTTATGATAGCAAATGATCAATTATCCAGATGGCAAGAGATGTGGAAGGGCGGCTGGCATTGTCCACACACTCACACATGCACACACACACACATTCTCGCACTTATTTGCACATTTAGAGACACACACACACACAAAGATACATAAATTCAAAAGCAGAAAACACACACCCTCTAACACATGCACACAGACTCTCACACATACAGTCATAAACATCTGTTGTGTTAAACGTGCAGGTATCCCACCATGCTGCATATAGCAGCAGCAAGTGCACAGATGAGGCCTACAGCTGCTCGATGGTTCCCTGTGAGAGTATGGCACCGCTGTGATGGATAAGGTGGGATTCTTCTAATTGACAGTTTGTGAGGAAACAGATGGTTTATTTGCTGGCATTTATCACGTCTTTATGACCAACAGAAGATAGCGGAACAGAGAAAGAGAAAGGAGAGACCTTCTTTGAGCATTTTAGAAGTTCCATAGATTACTGCTGGGTGAAGTTCAGGTGCAAGGACCCAGATGTGGACTGTAAAGACAGGCTGTTGAATGTTTTGGGAGGGGTATGTCCTTGGACAGTGAAATAAAACATTGTTTTAATTCATATTAAACCATTTGAAACAGCATGAAACAATGTCCTTTGCTATATATTAGGTTTTTTTAATCATAACCACAGCCTTTCTCTAATCTCAACCAAGTTTAGGTTGCCTAAATGTAAACAAAACTTGAACATAGAGGTGCTGATAAAACTCTTGAATCACTTTTTTTAACATATGGATCGCTTTGGAATGCAATAAGACACAACCTATGTGTTGTTTCAAAAGTCAACACTTTTATTTTGAAGGGTAACCATGCAACAACATCGTTTATGTGTTGTATCTTCTTACATATCTATACAGTCTTTAAAGATCTTCATATGTGCATGTGTGCTGGAAGATGTATGCATCCTAAAGCACCTGTAGAAGTGTGTGTGCGCGTGCGTGTGTGTGTGTGTGTGTGTGTCATGCACGCATTCGTGTGCCATGGTTGTATCTGTCAACCCCCTTACCTCCTGGGGTTTCCATTACGCCTATGACCATTCTATAAAATGGAGGTCATATCAGGTGCCATTTCCCCCGAACCCGCCTCATCCAAAATGCATCATTTTCCTACAAATGACACACGCATGATGCTTTAGTGTTGGAAAAAACCCTGCTGGAATACAGTGTTACTCCCGCTGCATAGTTTAAACAGCAATGACCACACAAACTAACATACAGTGTGAATAAATGGAGAATAACTGCACACACACGGTTACATGTAGGCGTGAATATTTCTCTGCCAGCACAATTTCTCTCTGCAGGAAAAATGAGATATAATAGTATTTTCATATTCTTATTTTCTTATGTATTTGTATAGTATATATTAGCTATAATATATTACTATGAATATTTTTCTGCTGAACCACCGAACCCACTGCTGATTGGTTGTCAAATGTACTGTCATAACACAGTTTCAAACTTTAACGGAATGTTTTTTTCTGAAGAGGGATTGAACTCACTGTTGTGGAAATTCTATTTCAACCTTTCAGAGAACTGCCCCCGTGTTAAAGATAGGCACTTGATTAAAGAAAGTCGTTCATTTTAATAATTTGATACGTTTAAATAATAACATAGAACATTTCTATTTTACTTAGCATTAATTAGACATTTTATACCCTACTGTTTGACCAGCTCGTGCAGGTGTTTCCTGGGATAAACCCTGTGGTGCAGAGGAAGAGTTTTACACTTTCATGATTTTACAAGTTTGCTGAATTCAAGTCAGGTCTCGGGATTTCGATCTCTCTTCCTGTAGTGAGAGACAGACGGTCAGAGCGGAGCGCTTCCCCACAATGACAATGTGTCTGAATTTAACAAACAGTCAAATGTTCACCAGTGAGACATCTAACAGGCTACTTTGTTTTAGTTTCAGTCAGACTTTGGACACTATTATTTTAGATACAGGGATGCTTCGCTCCATGTAATGATCTCTCCTTTCATCCGGCCGCTCGGCGCCGTGCTTTCCCGGTCCGCAGACTTGTTATTGTGCTCGTGCTTACTTGTGAAAAGTTGATTGGAAACCTGGTTACATATATACGTGACAGAGAAACCAGCGTTCTCCAGGGAGTAAAATCTACCTGTGGAAACCAGGTTTTTTTCTAATCCCATACTCTAATTACAGCAAGCAGGTTTCTTGTTCACTTGAAAGCTAAGAAATCAGCTTTCTGGAGAAAACAGACTGTAACCGGGTTACTCAAGTGCATGTAAACACACTTGAATATATGTTTGTGTGTGTGTGTGTATCATTTATTTGATTTTTATTATTGTCTCACTTTATTTAGATTTATTTTTATTTGTTTTTCAGTTAAATTTTAAGGAAATCCACTGTTTCGAAAGTAAATGAATAATCGTGTTAAATTATCACAATCTCAATACTGACTGAAATAGTCATGATTATGATTTTTGTCATAATCGGGCGCCCCTACCTGTAGCTGCAGTAGCCCCTTGTCTTTTTCAGTGCAGCGCCATTTTTGGGACGTACACGAAACAAACACTTGCCGCATGTATCCTGTGCAGCACCTTCCTCTTGTGTATTTCTGTGGGAACTGGAACACATGCAGTGAAATCTGAGTCCACAGGCCCCCCTGAAGTGTTACTGCCCCTACATCATGAGGACCACTTTTGGCCCCTTACTGCCCCTAACTGCCCCTCAAGCACCACCCCACCCACCCATATCAGGGCTCCAGACATGGGGCTTTATTGACTGGTTGGGGATCGTCCTCCTCAGGATAGCCTACTTATCCTTGCAGCTCTGCCTCCATCACAAGAAGATAATCTCCTGTGATTACCTTCTATTTCTCATCTGCTCGCTCTATCTCTTTTCCTCTCTCTCTGTTTTGTCGATTTCCACTCCACTCCGCTCTGTTGTTACACGACCGCCACAACCCCCCCACCCACCCTAACCCACCCATCCCCTCGCTTTCTTTCTCTCATTCTCTCTTTTTTTTTTTAGTTTGGGGGGTAGAGGTGGTGAATAGAGAAGGCCTCATCTCCAGCACCGTCTCACTGTGTGTTCTTTTGTACAGGCACTCCTCGGCCAGCTGCCTATTCACACAGCCCTGCCAATTAGGACCCCATTCAGAGAGCATGAGAGAGGACATGAGATGAGATCGGTTACCCCCACCACCACCACCACCACCACCACCACCACCATGCCCCCCTTACTGTAGATATGGTCTGATTTTAAAGCCTCATCTTCCTTGACTCACCTGTTTTCCTCTTTTTATCTCCCGTCATCAGCGTTTTCTTGAATGTGCTTCATTTCCAATAGGCTTTGATCAGTAATTGACCTGATAGTGGCAGCAATAGTTTTGTATTTGAGTTTGTCTGTGTCAATATTAAATACAAAGAAAAGACAATTTAGACAGTCTCAACTGGAATCCAGACTGATCAAATCCTTGTTGGTGGATAGAATATCATAACCACACAGTGAGGTAGGTCTCACTGCAGGCCTTGTTCACATACTGAAGCTTGGTCAGGACCCCATGGCATCACCTTTTAATGCACTGGGTACAACTTTAGCATCATTTTTCAACATGCAGGATAGTCCAATAGATTTCTGTATTTTTCTAATAGATGCCATGACATCTCTGACATCTATATGAGGTGACAAATTTCCACATTCAGTGGTGGTGGTGGGTCGGGTGGATGGATAGATGAGTAGATGGCTTTGCTACAGGAGACTGCTGTTTGCTCCCTTTTTCCAACTGTAGTTTCTAACAGACAGTTTTTAATCCAAACCATGATCTTTCCCTAACCCTAACCAAGTGTTTTTTTATGCCTAATCCTAATTTAACCATAGTATTGTCACACCATAAAATATAATTTTTTTAACAGTAACACTAAAGGGGTACCCAGTGCGTTAAACAAAAAGGGGTCTTGACCAAGATTCAGTATGTGATGAGTAAGGAGTCAGAAAGTTGTTGTTATAAAGCCACGTATGGTATTGGCTACCGTTTGCTCAGCCTGTTCCCCTGACAACAGTTCCCTAACCCCAAACAAGTGGTTTTTGTAACTAAACCTAACCAGACCTTAACAGTGACTGCTGTGATACTGCATGTTGAAAAATGATGCTAAAGGGGTACCCAGTGCATTAAAACTGACACCACGGGGTCCTGACCAAACTTTTGACGAGTTGGGACACTGATTAAAGCAATTTCAATATAGGCTGTTTGGTGGACACAGGATATCCTGGATTTTCAATGCTGTATAGCAATATCATACTGTATAAGTTCTAAATTTAGATTTTATAACATGGTATTGAAACTGTATGTTGCATATGTTGTGTAAAATATTCAAGACGCCATGTCTTTTTTATGTTTGTGTATTTTTTTATTTAGGGGGGCTGCACCATTATATCAAATGGAAATATTTTAGATGTCAAGGCATTATTTTATGCACACATTCACATAATGTAGAATGTAAAATGACCTTTTGTGGTGTTTGAACAATGGGTAGCCATACATGTGTTTGTACTGATGGACCACAGGTAGGTCTGGCTAGGGTTGAGAAGAGGTTAGCTCAATGAGGCAATTTTGGTACTTTTACAACCCTGAAAGCTTTAATCAACACAGACACCAACTTACACATACACTTCCTCATGGTTGCTGCCCACACTCACACTCACTCCCTCCACAATGGCCCTCTAATCTCGCTCTGTAGAGCAATCATTAACAGGCCGATTCCACTGTGGCTGAGATGGGTGGAATAAAAAGAAAGAGGAATGTAGGGAGGGGAGAAGAGGAGGGGCCTGTAATGGATACTGTGGCCAGTAATTAGGCGCCAGGTCCCGTGTTAAAGTGTCGTGACTTTGGGAGAGCCATTTAGCCTGCTAATGAGTCTCTAACAGTTTATTGATGCCACTTCTCCCATCACTTTTCTGACGCTCGCTTTCCTTCAGCCCATTTTTCCCTCTGCCCTGTGGGACTCCCCGAGCAACCATTGTCGCTAATTAATTGAAATTAGGACAGATCAAATGCATTCCAACTTTTCTCATATGAGCAGAAGTACCTGGGGGAATGAAATTCCAATTTAGAAACTTGGGGATTTCTGGTCCGCCCCTTGAACGGTGTTAAACGAGGACTCTTAATACGGGCGCAAGGCACTAATGCATCCGAGTAATAGACGCTAATCTAGGGGCCATTGTGGCCTTATTGTCCAACTTGATTCATTGTGATTCAGAAGCATTTATATCAACGTGTTACCATAGTTCTGGGCTTGATTGGTTTGCCTCAGGACTCTTTTTTTTTTTTCTCTCGCTGTCCATACCAATTGTGTCCACTCCAACATAGTAATAAATTAAGACTTTTGATTACAGATACTTGTTTCTTCAGCTGTCTGGTCCTTTTGGAAAGTGCTCCAGGATACTGAACCTTATTATATTTGTCTGTCTGAAGCTAAAAAAAAACTAAAAATCACTAGTTGTTCTTTCCTTGTGCCAGTCTGGAAAGTCTTTTTCAAGGTGAGGAAAGCTTCCATGCCTTAATAAAGATACCTGTTTTTTTTTTTCTTTTCTCCTGCATCACCGCTCAAAATGAGACCAATCTTTTCTAAACTTTAACCATACTGCAGTTGCATTCACAGATTTTGTAGAAAGAAAGGAACTTAAAACTGTTGACATTGACAACATAATCTGGGGTCTATGATCATTCTTGTCTGAGGATAGGGTTGTGATTCACTGCAATTACTTACCAATCCATTGTTTTATATAATGCATGTGCACAACAATATCATAGTGATAATGTGAAAAAGTGATATATTACCAGTTTACAATATTTTATGTGCAGGGTTAGGGTTGTCACATGACAATATTTCTGGTAATGCTACGGATATTAAATGTTGATAATACAGCTTTTGTTAGATTTGTAGTTCATCTCCTTGGTGTTTCCTGGGTTTGCTTAAACAAATACATGCAGAACATGGCAGTTTTAAACCTTTACTTACCCAGTCGCACCAACAGTTATGAACACATTGCAGGTGTTGTGAGTGGAACTGATTGTATGAGTAAATGTTTCTGTGGAGCTGTGTCACTTGGGAAGCCGTGCGGTGGCATTGAGCTGGATTCTGTACTGAAGCTACACACAGGTGAAAAACATTCCAGCTAATTAGGGAAATAGTGACAAAAGCTTCAGGGACATCTTAACAAAACATACACAGGTTTTACCATTTAATCTGGTCAGGTTGAGCTTGGGTAGAGCTATGCTGGAATAATATGAGTCCACCGAACTTCTAAACCAATACAACTTCTCCCGCCCAGGGGTAATGATCTGTTCCATATCAATCAAGGAATGTGCAATCATTTCATAATTTAAAATAATAAATGATGTCTTGTGTGCTAACTGCAGAAAAGTATACTGTGAAGATGACAATACTGTATAGTGCACACTCTAGAATGTGTATGCAGTGTGGATTTGGGATTTGTAGCTAGCAGTAGGCTTATTGTAGGATGGCTTGAGTCAGTAATCTGAACTCTATGCCAACATGCACCGCTAACATATACAACATCTTATCAATTTGAAGCCTAAATTTAACAAAAACATCATTGTTCATTAGTAATAATGTAAACCAGTAATAATACTCTTCCAGGTTTAAATATCTAAAGGGAAATGTATTCAATATGAGGTGGTGGGTTGCCAAATGCAGCGAAGATGACTGATCTGCATTTTGGACTTTTTCTATATTTCACTTGTTGTAGTCTTTTATTTAGATATTTTAGTTTTTTTTTATTTTGCCACACTGGTCACTGTAGTATTTTCCAGCAGCACCTTTGCTTTCATCCATGCCACACACTCAAACCAATATTACACACACTTTAGTAGCATGGGCCTCTTAGCAGATGATTCCCAGTGCCTTGCTCAGGGGTATTTTGGTAGCTGTTGAAGAGAAGATTCAAATAGGCATCATACTGGTTACAAGCCTGACTCTGCAGGATACCTCCCTTCCTCAACCCTAAGCTTCATATGAATGCGTGTCCAATAACCACAAACTTGTTTATGAAGTGCCTTTTAGCAGTACAGGCAGGATAATGAAAAGCCAATTATCCTCTGATAGTTATAGAACATAAATTCATTTTACTGACCTGTTTTAACACAGGAAATAGCATTAAGGTCTCATTACAGGCACAATATTGCAAACATATAAATGTAACCTTACTTTTTTTATCAAATTATATTTATGTGTGGGATCCATATAATAAATTATAGAGTTTATAATCATATATGTTAATATACAAAAAAAGACTGGCTTTATGTGTAGTATTTCTTGCTCTGCTTTATTCTGTGTGTTATTCTCTCGGTGTTGTGACATTATAAGCTTTTGCTTTTGGTCCACAGGCTGGTTATTTCACAGTTTATCTATATTTTCCATGAATACACTTTTACATGAAACATACTGTAGCCAAGTGTTGAATATAAGGGGAAAGCATCATCTTCAGTATCATCAAAATTGAAATAAAAGGGATCATTTAGCAGATCATAAGAACAATCAATAGAGGAGAGAAGAGCGTCTGGACAGAACCTACAGATGTTATGCATTTCTTGACATATTAAATAATTATATGTTTTTCATTTAATAAATGTAAACACTACTAAAAAAACACAACAATACTCTTTTTTTTGTCGTTTCTCTGTTGTCAAAATCATTTTTGAAAATCTATATCATACCAACCATCTGGATATTTATATCCTGTATGTAATGAAATTACAAGTATGCAGCGCTGTCTATACTGTTTTTATGTTTCATTGATTCTTAATTATTTCTTTAATTAAGACACAATTCGACATTTCTCTTTCACTGGATGACCTCGGTGCCACAGACTCACTATGTCAGCGCTGAAGAAATAAATGGCAGCATGTGCCAGAATGATCTCTTGCTACATAAAAACACAACTTAGGTGGTTGTCTTTTACACCCATAATGTAAGAGGAAATGATTATTATAAAAACCTGTGAGTCTGGTTTGAAATTCAGGTGTTGTCTTGTACTCAGACCTCAATTTTAGCAGTAATATGAATAACTTACAGCATCGGCCTTTTTTTCTGAAAAACACGTACAGTTAGAAGATTCATGTCTTAACAGGATTTCAAAAAGTTGATCCATGCTTTCATCTTAAGCAAGTTAGACTACCATTACCGTCTTTTCTCAGGTCTAAGAGCTCTTAGAAAATTATGTCAAAAAGCAGCTGCCGGAGCTTTAATAAAAAACAAAGACATATGAACACATATTAGACATATTCTCAAATCTCTGTCTGTCGAATCTCTCTTGGTTATCATTTAAGGATCTTACATAGCCTGCAAGCTCTTTGATACATTCAAACACAACCAGATAGTGGCATTCCGGACCCACTCAGATGACAACAAGTTCACAAGGTGTACACGGCTTAATAAGTGTGTAGCAGTGTCAAAGTGCACATGTATAAGCCTTTAGGTGGTGAAAAACTGTAATTACATTAATATAAACTCAATGCGATTTAGAATTTTCTGAGTAACCCTCTGAGGAGTGCTCTCTCACCCGTTCACTGCAACAAGTTCATCTCTCTGCCATTATGGATATGGTTATACCAAACTGGCTCTTTTATATTGCTAACTTTCTTGCCATCAGCTCTCCTTCAGTGCTGCAAAACTTTATTGAAATAATCAGGGGAATTGTTATAAAATCTCCCTCCGCTCAAAAGTTCCTTCAGTTGGGTGTTTGATCTCCACCGTGCACAATGATGCACGTGCCGAGTTTGTTTTCACATTCATCTGCTGTGTCCTCACCTTGAACCTGAGTTTAACATGTGGACACGCTGACAGGATTTTGTGACATCACAAGTTTGGAAGCCAATCATGGTCCAGTATGCAACCTACACAAATATGATGTGGAAACTTGAAGCCCCATCAGCGGACATACACTGAGAAAGGATGCTCCAGTGAAATAGGGACATCTTGTGTCCAGCAGGTTTAAAACGATCAATATTTGCGCATTCAGAGATTCTGGGTTTTTCAACGAGGGAGAAGGAGGAGATATTATTTGAAGAAATTTTTAACCACAGTAATTGAACTGTCAACATCTCAGACACAAATTATTAATCAAACAAGAGTATGTATATGTCTTAAAACATGTCTGGAGGGGATCTTAAAATTTGCATCACAGTGGATGTAAGTACTTTTGATGTGACAATTATATGCTTTTTTTGTGCATGACACTCTCTATGAAAAACATATCTCTACGTACGTGAACTGATTTTAAAATACTGCTGCTCATCTACAAATAACTTACAGGGCTAGGACCTAATTATATTTCTGACTTGGGACTGTTGACTGGCTCTAGGGTCAGCACAAAACACAGAGAAGCTGCATTTGCTACTACACCACACTTGCCTGGAATAACCTCCCACAGAGACGTGATGCTTGTTTATCTAATTTAACTTTTGTCTCCACTTTAGTTAATGATTTACTATTTATTGATCTCATTTTGTTGTTTTAACTCACAGGTTAACTTCTTAATTGCTCCTCTTTTTGTTCCATCCTGTCGTAATTCTTTTATGCAATTTGTAAAACAGTTTGAATTGCCACATTGAATCAAATGTACTCTATAAATAAAATAGTGTGTTTAAGGATCCTATCTCCTCTGCTCTTTTGTGTGTGTGTGTGTGTGTGTGTGTGTGTGTGTGTGTGTGTTTGTGTTCACCCAGAGCATGGCCAGAGTCAGCCATACAGGGAAAATTAAAGGAGTCAGTGCAGCGCAGAGTGAACGGCTCCACTGGGGCTGAAAGAAACCGGGGCCGTATGTCTTCTTTAAAAGTCAATCCCTCCCTCTTGTGTACTGATTAAGAGGCCTTATTGGCATGTACATCTGTATTAACACGGCCATCGGTGACCCTCTATGTGTGTGTATGTGTGTGTGTGTGTGTGTGTCTGGCCAGGCGAGGCGCGGAGAGCCCCGCCAGATTGATTCACAAAAGGAAAGGGCTGCTTCACGCTTGTCACAGGGACTCAGGGGGCTAAAAACCCCCTCAGGATGGAGGAAGGAGGCTGGGGGGGGGGGATCACCCGGACTCAACACCCACCCATCCAGCCACACCATCCCAGACAGAACACGGGCACCCAACAGAAGAAAAGGGCTCACCCCTTGTCCAGCTGACTCCCTCTTTCTCCCCTGTCTCACACACACAAACACACAAACACACCACAGGGACTAGGATTAACCCAAGAGAAGGCCACAATAGGCGCACATGCCTCCCCCCCCACGCCTTCAGCCAGCCTGGGCCCATTCAGGTCCTCTGTTAGTCACCATCCTAACAGGGATTAGGCTTAATGAACTGGAAGGAGTTAACAATAAATGAATCAGGCCCTATAAGCAGCCTTCTAATTCCATTTTGTGTTCTGCCGCTTTTCTTCCCTCCCTTTCTGTTTGAACACAAGGTGTAATCCACTTGACTATCAAAGGTGCAGGGAGAGTATGAATTGAAACTAGCCCTGCCACATGCACAGGCATACACACTGCCTGCTGCTGATGCAGCTTGCCGATACCATCTGCTCCCATCAATACTGACTCTGGAAAGCACACATACTTTAGAAATAACAATTCAAATGTATCTTTATATTCTTTTCTAATTAAAGCATTTCATAACCCATTCAAAGACGCTACTGAGGAATGGAATAGCTAATTAAATGCATTATTATTGAATGCAGCGTACTGTACAGTTAGTGTTGATGTAGCCTGCAGGGAGAATGTAATATGTTTGTTGTTTCTGTTTGCTACAGCACATTTGGGCACATTTTTTAATTTCCTCTGTAATTATGCCTTTCCCCAATTTTGTCAAGAAATGTTCTGACATCTCTGTATGAAATCAACTTGTTATTTTGATTATTTACAACTCAATTACGCTAGTCATGAGATATAAAAGAAAAGATACACAAAATAAAAGACAAAAAAAAACAAAAAAACACACACTTGATGGTCTTGATTTTTTTTTTTTTCTTCCTAAAGCGGTTTCTATCTCGTCTGAGAGATTCTGTCTGTGTTTGTTTTTAAGTTGTTTTGCTGACTGGTTTGTTTGTGTGTGTGTTCATTCATGTGTGTGTGTGTGTGTGTGTGTGTGTGTGAGGCTGCATGTGCATCAGTGCAGCCAGCCTCTTGCCTGCATCAGCGTGTCATTCAGTGTTTGTATTGACTCTGGTCTCTGAGGAAAAACCTGCACATTCCTCTTCCCTGCCCATGTTTTTTAATTGGAGTGGCTGTAGTGGCGCGGGCGCACACACACACACACACACACACACACAAACACACACACACACACAGCCGATGAAATTGTGTGTGTGTTCAGGGATCTTTTTTGGTATTTCAGAGTCAGTTGACAACCATTTGAATTGCTTAATTATGGCATTAAACATGAAATTATCAACTCTTTTCAGTGCAGTAGGAGAGAAAAAGGTAGAAATACAACAAAAATGGAAAATCAGGAAAAAACAGAAATAGGAAGAATATTCAGATAGATCAAGTTTTATCCTTCCATACTGCTGCAAACCAGAGAAACGTCTAGATCTTCAGCTTTTCCAGTAACTATGAAGCCCTTTAAAGAGCACTTACAACAACCCTTTAAAGGTCCACTGTGTACGATTTAGTGGCAAATAGCGGAACAGACTTAGCAGAAATGGAATATAATATTCATAAGTATGTTTTAATTAGTGTATAATCACCTGAAAATAAGAGAGTTAGAATTAGCCCTCCATATCTACATAGGGAGTGGGTCCTCTTCCAAAGAGGCCACCATGTTGCATCACTATGTTTCTACAGTAGCCCAGAACAGACAAACCGAACACTGGCTCTAGAGAGGGCCTTCTGTGTTTTTTCACAGTTTTGTGGCCACCATAGATTCTCCTAGATGTTTGGAAGGGGAGGGTGAGGGTATTCATTTGGTTGCAACCTGCAACTTCACTACTAGATGCCACTAAATCCTACACATTGGTCCTTCAGCTGAGGTTAAAATATTATTGTGCCAGGACTGGAGCTGGATATGTGGTTTTTGCAGGACAACAATAACTATATATGTCATGTTGAAATCAGGAACAACAGGAAACTTCCATTTTCTCCAGTGCTTAAAGAGAGGACATTAACACCTCGCTAGAAAAAAAAAAAAACAATGACTGACTTACAAGGTTTATGTTTGGGATAAGACACTGTGAAAGTATCACTGAAGTCATCATTTGAAGGCCGAGGTAAAATGTAAACTGTAAATGTTTATATGTTTATACATTTACTATTTTGTGAGTTTTATTTTTTAGAAAAAAAAATGTTGAACATTGAAGGTAATATTGACACGTGTGTCATATTTTTTCAAAATTCGTCATGATGTTTTATGATCTTGGCATAACCTTAACTTCAAACAGTCCATAATCATTGGAGTAAAAAGTTGCATGAATTAAAATTGAAGTGAAAATGAAAAATCTCCTCTGCCAAAGATTTCTTCAAATTGAATAGCAATATAGTGTTTCATTTTGTTTAATGTCTTTCATTTTCTCATGGGTATTTACTTCAATATTAGAATTATTTCAGGAATCAAATATATGTTACACACATTATGGAACCAAGAATGACATAAACAGTAATATTGTATGTTAAATTTATTTCACTCACTACAGGCGCCTTCATTATATTTAAATGTGCATTATTATTTTTAATACAATACACTTTTGTTCCAGAGTAATCATCTGACAGTTGTTCACATATGTGCTACAGTGTTATGAATTATTTATTTATGACTGATACTGCTGATGCCTGGTGCAAATGTTTGTCTCTATTTTCATGTAATAATTTTCAGAATAAAGCCAAACACTGAGTCTCTTTCCAGGGAATGCATAGTTATGAACCAAAGTCTTATTTCTCAAATAGTTGAATAGTATGGAATACAGTGTAGAATAATTTAGCTTGGTGAGTATTGATCTGTTTCATGATAAATATTTAATAATTCAAATTACACCACATTCATTACATCAGATGTGAATTACAGTGACTGGACCATATCCAATATTTTATATAAACACAGTTTCAGTCTCATTTATCAGTGTAACCCAAGTATATTTAGGCAAATATCTTAGAATTAGCTCTTGCAGGAACTGAAAGTATCCTGTTGACACCGCAGCTCTTGTGTATGTATGTTTCTATCACACAAGGCAGAGACTCCCAGCCTATATTTTGCTTTTGGAGGTCAGGTCTCCCCATGAAATGGGTACTATAACCTGATCCAAAAGTTTTTTGGTTTTTTTTGTGCAAAACTAGTTGAGAGTTGGTTTGAGGAGCAAAGCAGCAGGTAGGATAAAAGCATTGTTCTAGCAGTGTTTCTATGTTGAGTTCATTCTCTTTCACAGTAAACCATTCCAATTATAGAATATAAAAGTTTTATTATCCAGTTTCATTGTTGTCCAACATTCTACAAAGTCAACCACCACTGATATGTACACTGTAAACACTTCTACAATCAGTGTCCTTCATTATGGGGGACTAAATCCCACCACATGGGGATCGGTAGGGGTACTCAAGCAAATTACCTCAACAACTACTGGTATGATTGCCATAGATTTGGTGAAAATATTCATGGTCCACAAAGGAAGCTTCCTAATCATTTTGGTGGCCACCCTGATTTTTCTCTGGTGCCACCACCATGCCCAAATCTTTGGTCCATGTCTTGAAAATGAATTTATTGAATCCCTGCAATTTAACCTGTGTAGTTTATTCCTGCATAATGTTCCCATTCCCTCCGAAACAGTCATACATCTTACTCTTTTCATCTATATTAGTAAGACATTGTTTTTTTTATTGGAGTGGAATCCACACAATCACCAACCGTACGCCTTTTCCAAAAATTCAAGGTCAGGTAAGCTGTAAAGGTCATCTTTTTAAAAACTTACTGGCTGCTTAACTTTTCATGTGTTCATGTGTTGTATTATTACTCTAAAAGTTTGTATAGACTGAACACAAAGCAAATATTTGCTCAGGCATACACGCAAATAACCCATAAAGCCTCAACACAACCCAATTGTTTGCTGAAGTTGGAACATTTTCAACTCTTGTAAATGCAATTGCAATTAGTTTTTAAAAAACAACTGCAATTACTACTTAAGAAATGTGCTTTGTTTTTCAGTCTGAACAGGGGTAGGTAGCAGGGAGGAAAGGAAAGGAATTGAAGATATTGAGATTATTTTTTTTCAGATATCAGTATTGTCTTTTGACTTTGTATTCTTCAATTCAAATAAACATATCTTAAATACATTGCACTTGAGCCCATAACACCATCCACCATCCACATGTTGAATGTGTTTGCATCAAAAACTCTGCACATTCTAATGGAGTGCCTAGCCTCTAAGGACTGCTAGACAGACTTAACAAAAGATACTGCAATCCTTTGTATCATTTATTTTTTCATATGTAGAAACTGTTAGCTGTTGGTACATCCATTCCAGCAAAGTGGTATTTAATAGCAATCAACAGGGTGAAAGAGTCACTGTATCTGGTTTTCTATGGTAGAAGTCACACTTCCCTTTCCCCTTCATACACACACACACAAACTGCAAACATACACACACACACACACTCACACACATGCACATGCACACCCCAAGAGGTCAGTATCCAACGACTTTCAATGTATTTTTATCTCCAGGAGGTGCAGAATACGCCCTGGGCTTATCGATGCGCTGAAGGGTTCACCTGGTAAGTGCCTGCAATTCCAGAGGCAATCACATCTAAACTAACATGTGCGTCCAGGTCGGTGGGAGGTAGAGGCCAAGCCGGGTTCATCTCCTGTCTCACACCTCCCTGACACCCTGGGTAACTGCAACCCCCACGCCAAAACTCCCAACAACCACCTCCACCACCACCACCACCATGAGGTCGTCCATAATCACTCTGTACTGACCATCTGACAGCTTCACTGCACTCGTCCTCTATCTGCTGACTGTGTGGAAGTGCACATACAAACACGCCCTCCACCAATCGATGGAAATGCCAAAGATGTGTACGCTGGCCTTGTGTCAGGTTTGGTCTGACAAGAAGAGGTGGACATCAGTAGATTTTTTTTACAATTTTAGGCAAATGTACAGTTAAGTATTCACATTCAGTATATTTCAGCATAAATTTATAATATAGGGGGCATATTTACAACAGGTTTTGGTTGTGTTTTTGGTTTTAGCCACACTAGTGATGGAGCACTAGGGATGGCAATGTTGGTCAGTTGGTCCATCACTTTGGTCCAAACTGAAATATTGAGACAAATATTGGAGAGTTGACCATGAAATTTGGTATATATATTGATGGTCTCCAGAGGATGAATCCTGATGTTTAATCTAGTGCCATTAGCAGGTTGACATCTTTGGCTCAGAGTGAAATGTCTCAACAACTGTTTTACTGATTGCCATCAAATATGCTACAGACATTCATACTGTACTCCTTAATAGCCTGATGATCAGACTGAATTGCCATTTGACTTGACCTCATTCTTTCACTCATGGAGTTCATGTTTGCTGTTTTCTTTTTTTCTCAGTTTTGCCATCACCAATCTGTCCTGCATAGATTATTTTTAATCAATATGGAAACTGCAGTAGTGGTTGCAGTTAACTCAATGTTTCCCAACAATCACAATAATACATAGATTTAAGTTATATCTGTATGTTGATTCACAACTGACTGATCCCACATATTCTTGTCACCATTTTTAGGACATTTTTCATTGATGTGATGAGTTAGCCTGCTAGTCATATTGGCAAATGACAATCCCATTCTTAATCCTGCTAACAAAAGTCTCATTGGTCGATTGATTATGCTCATTAATAATCGTTCAAGGTATTTAATCTTGGAACAAATCAGAGATTGTGATTGCAAATCTCTCAAGTGGTCAAACACATTAGCCTTTCTGCTCACACACACACATTTAGGCACACAGTAAAAGTATATTTACCAAATGGTGATGAAAAAAGAATAATTTATGACTCAAGGATTCAAGGACCTTTATTGTCATCTCACCACAGTTACATTTATACTTTTTGGTAATTGCTACATATGAAGAAAAGAAATTGCATTTCCCGGTTGGTGAAAAGGTAGCATAAATGCACAGTTATTAAAATGTTAGATGAATTCAAAACTAAGGTTTAAAAAATATAAAAAAGATTTTTTTAAAATACAGAATGTAAAGAATTTAGTGTGCAATGTTGAATTGGTACAGGCATTAGAAAACTGTAACAGCGTTCACAAGCATGGATTGTGCAAAAGATATATGTTCAAAGAAAAATACAAAATACAAATATATAACCAAGAAAAGAAAAGAAACAAACAAAATCACCAGCAAACATATATATCAAAATCCAGGCTTCAAATAAGGCATTCCTTTTTTGAATCTTATACAAACCAAACAATGAAAGAACACATGAACAAATCAATCATCATCCCCATCCCATATCAATATATTATATTTAAAGATTCTTTTAAATTGGATTAGTGTTTCACATGTTTTAATTTCTTCACTGCTGTTGTTTCATACATTTACTTCTTTGATTGTGACACAATGATATTTTGCGTTATGTTTTGTTTTACTTTATCTCATTTGAAAGAACCTGTGGATACTGTTGGGTAATTGTTTTCTACTCTGTACATGATTTGGACAGTTTTGAAGTCAACCAGGAGATTCTTAAATTTGAGTGTTTTTAATTTAATAAAAAGGCCTGAAATGTGTATAAATAAATCTGGCTAATGCTCTACAATGAAGAAATACAGAATAAACAGAGTGCAATAGTACAAGAAGATCAAGTGATCCAATAATTGACTATACAACTTTGCTGAGGTAGTGGAATTGGATAACGTGTGAGTATGTGTAGGGGGGGATTAGGGGCATTGTGTGGGGGGGAAGAGAGTCTCTCTAAAAGTGTATGTTGGGTGCTGGGGGGTACCAGGGTGTTGAGGAGTCTTGCAGCTGTGGGACACAGCTGTTCCTCATGCGGGAGGTTCTGTCTCTCAGGCTAAGGAAATTCTTGTTGGACAGGAGGGGGGTGAAGAGGTAGTGAGAGGGGTGTGAACTGTCCAAAACAATGCTGCTGGCTCTGTGGATGCAGCTCTTAATAAAGTGTTGTGGATGGCAGGGAGAGAGGCTCCAATGATGCGGTCAGCAGTTTTTAAGACCTTCCCAACTGTTGTGCAGTCCGCGGAGGTGCATAACCCGAACCATATCAAGATGCAGGTTGTAAATACACTCTCAGTAGTTCCTTGGTAGAATGTAGTGAAATTTGGTGTGGAACTGCTGATGTGTAGACGGGGATAGATGTCTCCAGATTACCTGAAGTCCACTATCATTTGGTTTTGGCAACACTGAGAGTCACAATATTCAAGCTGCACCAGCTCAACAGCTGTTCCTCCTCAACTCTGTATGTGTTGTTGTTCTGACTGATAAGATCCACCAAAGTTATGTAATTGACAAAATTAAGTAAGGTAATTCAGCTGTACCTGGCACAGCAGTCATGGGTCATTAGAGTAACTCAGTCTGATGACGCCAGAGGTGTTGTTGCTTGTTGCCAACCTTCAGTAAGTGTTACTTGGTGGAACACAAACCAGAGGGGACAATGGCCTGGCACAGGGAGATGTTAAAGCTGTTGATTAGCACATCCACCAGCTGGTTTGTGCATTCTCTGAGAATACAGCGTCACGACCCATTGCTTTGTGAGGCTTCACACTGGAAAGAGTGCTGCTCACCTCAGCTATAGTTAGGCAAAGGTCTGCTCATCAGTGTTGAGCTCCTCAAAGCATGCATAGAAGTGGTTAAGTCTATCAGGGAGTATCCTATTGCTGTCATCGACCTGCAGGGTTGGTCTGTGGTAAGTGAAGGAGATGATGTTCTGCCACTACAGTATGCCAGATGTCACCTGTGTCACTGAAGCGTTGTTGTATTTTCAGTGTGCGGGTGAGTTTTGCTTTCCTGATCGCCTAAGGAAGACTGGCTCTGGCCTACCTGAGTTCAGCCTCATTACCCACTTTAAATGTAGTGTCACAGGTTTTCAGTAGTACACACACCTCTGCTGTGAGCCAGGGCTTCTGGAGGCTAGAGCGTCTAGGAACCTGGAGGTTGAGACTCAGGGTGGGGGACATGTCTTGATGAGCTCTCTGCTTCGTCATCCCCTAAAGTTAACTTCACTGGACTAAGTGTGAATGGGCTCTTTGAATGTTGCTGAGGTAGGTATGGAAGCTTGGGAAGACCAGCAGTTGAGAATTTTATTCATCTAAATTTAACAAGTGTTCTGTTATTTCTTAATTGGAAGTGGTTGAAGCGGCCCCGTTGCGGAAGGACTGGCCAGAGTACAGTTAGGAATGTGGACTGACCGTTAAGTGAAGGGATGCCGGAGCGACAAGGACAGGGATAGAACAGGAAGAAATGGAGCAGGTCCAGTAGAGGGAGCACCGTGGCTTGGTGCAAGGATGCAGGAAGAAAGAGAGAAGAAAAGAGCTGCAGGGGCGGGTGGATCTGAAAGTGCTGAGGTAGCTGCAGATAAAGGAAGGGAAGAAGAAAGGATGCGGGTTGGAGGGATGCATGTCCAGGGGTACGATGTGCAGCCTGCGGACACAGGAATGAGACAAAAATGAAACGGAGTGAGTTAGAAAGGGGGAGCTCTGTGGCTTCCTTATGTATCAAATAATGATGAGGAAAACTCTTTGAAGCAATGAATTGATATGAAGCGATTGCATTGACAATTGTTCACTGTGGCAAAGCATTTGATACAGTCAGTCAACGTCACAGAAAATGAGGGCATGCCCTCAGTGACACCTCGAGATGTTAATAAAGGTTAATAAAGAAACAGACAGAGTTAAGGGAGCTATAGTAGCTGTGGCAGGAGGAAGGGTCAAGAGGTGAAGGGATGAGGGTTGAAGGGTGAGGGATGAAGGGGTGAGGGTCGGGGGTGAGGGATGAGGATTGAGAGGTGAAGGGATGAGGGTTGAGGAATGAAGAGATGAGGGATGAAGGGATGAGGGTTGAGGCTTGAGAGGATGAGGGTTAAGGGGTAGGGATGAAGGGATGAGGGTCGAGAGGTGAGGGATGATGGGAGGAGGGTTGAGGGGAGAAGAATGAAGGGAGGAGGGGCAAAAGGGGTGAAGGGATGATGGTTGAGGGGTGAAGAATAAAGGGATGCATGTGAAGTAGTAAAATGTGTGGCTCATAGACACAGGGATGAAACAAAAACACAAGGTGATTAAGATAGGGAGCAGGCACATGGGGAAATATGACCTGGCCCTAGCTAGGGCGGTCTGTTACTGAACTGTCGTGGCAGCAGGATGGAATCATCGGTGTGCCAAGTGCGGGTGGTGCTGGATATGGAACCCACAAATGAATGGTCGGGTGGAGCGGTGGTGGAACTCCAGCCTGTGCAGAACTTGGAAAGTGTGGGACAACCGTCTCCCTGAGAGCTCGCCAGAGGTGAGCAAACGTCTGGTTGAAGATGTTAATCGTAGGGAAAGCAGTCACGTCCGAGTGGGCTATGGCATGGATGCGTGTGGAGCAGTGTCTGGAGGAGAAGGGTCCCAGTAGTGGACGGTATGTAGCTGAGGAACAGCACGGGCGGAAGGTAAGCGTTTGTGATGCAACCTTGTATGGAGTATAGGCATGCATGGATGATTGAATTATCGAGACACAGGTGATTGAAATTTAGTGAGAGAGACAGGGGTGTGGTCTTGTTCCTGAACCTTTGTTATAATAATAACTCCATTTGAATACAAATATAAATAGTTTTGCTGCCTCAACAAATATAGATACAAATATAAACACTCAGCCCTACTAATATACAATATATACACTATTTGCAGCAGCTACGCTATCATTTTCACTGATTGTTGATGCATCTAGTGGTATCAGCTAGTTTTGATTTTATTATATTCAGGTTTAAAGATATTTATCTTTGAGATTTCTGCCTCCATCCAAATACAATAAAGGTGAATGCCTTAAATTATGTTTTTTTTTATCAAAAGGATTAACTGATTATTTAATTGTTATAATATTTTCAATACAGTATTTTAAATGATTTAAGAAAGTTAACATTATCACTGTAGTATTTGTATCATAATATGATACACTTTCGTTTTCAACAAATGTTGGGTAAAGCTGGCACACAAATGCCAAATAAAGAAAAAACCCAAAGTATTTTAACTGTAATCAGAGTGTTTGAATATATTCTGGTAGAACTTTTAGCATGTAAATGTCCTGCATATCCATCAGACAGAGATTTTAGGCTGATTTTGTGTTTGAGGAGGCAAACCTGATTTTGTTGGCAACACAAATTCAAAGCTGAAGGCCTGTGTTGAAAACTTGCGCTCCCTTTATAAAGAAATTTAAATCTCTTTACCCCAAGGAGAAAAAAAAAAAATCAGCAATGGCTTCGTCAGTGTGGATTGTGTTTCCTCACAATCCAAACTCAATCCCAAATCAGGGAATTGTGGTCACTCCTAGATTCTGATGAGGCCTGTCATTTCCCTCTGAGTTCTGATGAGGACTCATCCGCAGAGACGCGTCATTAGAATATGAAAGAAAAAAAAAATAAGGGGTCAAAAGTTTCCTGGATGGCTTTCATACAAAGTTTTCTTGATTGGGGCATTCTGTGACTGTCATTTCCTTCCCTCGGCTCCCCCCGCCGCTGTTGACGATTTGAAGCGTCTTGTGATTGTTTGGCAGTGTCCGAGGTGATCCCAGCGCCTGTTCCGCCGCTGTCTCGGCGGATGGGAAGCGGCCAAATCAATCCTGAACTGTCAGAGGCAACGCGGTGCAGGTGTGCGAAGGTGGGAGGATGGGGGAGGGTTTTGAATTTACATTTATATATGAATGTAGATGCCTGCAGCGGTGCTCCCATCGACATGTTAAGACGTTGACACGCTAATCACAGGGCTAGGGGATGCCACCTGTCCAGCGGGGTGACGGGAAGAGGCGGCTGGAACAGACACACACACACACACACACACATACAAGGTAACATGTACACCCTGCTCCTACAGATAACTACCTGCACTAGCCGTCACTCCTCTGACAACACACAATATTATGCAAATAGGTGTCTGTGTGACAGTGCTGCTGCTGCTGTCGCTGTTGCCCACATGGCCCTGCTGACTGCTGATCAGCTTACTTACATTCCCTATGCATCTCTGTCTGCAGCTTGTCTGTCCCTCTTTTTCAACATCTGGCTCCCCTACTGCAAGTTTGTCTCCCTCACTCTGTCTGAATAGTCTGTACATTTGTTCCCCCCCCCCTCCCTCTGCTCAGGACATAACGCTTTCTCTTCCAAAATCTATTTAAAATTTTCATTCATCTCGCAGTGTATCTCTCATTTTCAACACCTCAAGTTTAGAGCCAATTTGAAACATAGCACCCCTTTTCTTTTTTTCTTTTTTTTGCTCCTTTATCTCTTGTTTATTCAGCAGTTTGACCTTTGAGCTATTGGCACTGCCTAGTTGGTCTGGTTTTCCAGTAACACTTACTCCGGTCAAGCTGCCGAAGCTAACACGTAGCTATCAGTGAAACCAAACCATCAGCCCAGACTGATAAGACCTGACCCCTGTCTGACATTTTGAACATTTGAACTTTTGGATGCACAGAGCCAGTCAAAACAACAGCAGCTGGGGCAGCAGCTTTTTGGTAAACTAAAGAAAAACAAAAAAAAAGAGGAAAAAGTCATTATTCCCAATTTGCTTGTGTAAATCAGATAAAATGTCAGACTTTAACACCACTTTAAACCACTGTTTGCTTCTTGTTTCCTATTGACAGTCAACTTTGTCTTTTTTTTTTTTTTTTTTAACCGTGATCACAATCACTCACAAAGCTCCCCTAGTATGTGAATGATGACACTGGTGTAGCAGCCATTGTTTTCATAAGTTGGTAAAAAGCAACTATGTCAGATGTGTGAGATGGATTGCCCTGAAATTTGATACAGACATTCAAAGGATGAATCCTGGTGCATTTGGTGATTGCATTTTGACACCCCCTGTCACCAGCAGGTCAAAGTTTTCATTTTTTACAGTGAAAGTATATCAGTATGGATGGATTGGCTAATCAGTTGGCAAAGACATTCATGGTCCCCAGTGGACTTTGGTGATCCCTTCACTTTTTTCTTTTAGTGTAATCATGAGGTTTAACTTTTTGGTTTTGATCTGGACAAATAGATCTGGTCCATGTATCCATAAATGAATAAGTCATAACTTAGGTGATCCTTTAACATTTACTTTAGCTGTAATACTTTTGTTCGTAACCAGTTGTTTTCAAAATTTGTGACTTTTCCATCAGCTTCAGCTGTTTATATTGAGTGTAAATTAGCCACTGTTAGCACGCTTACATGCTAAACTAAGACTGTGTTAGCATGCTGACATTAGCATTCTTGCCTGAAGAAATATTAAAACTAAATGAAGTGGCATATGAACAGCTTTTAGCCTGGCTAAAAATCTCTGCCACGATGGCAGAGATTTCATGTTGGTTGGTCATGATAATCCCACCCCAAGCCCCTGACGTAAATGGCTCTAGACCAACAAAGAGTTGGAGCCACTGGTTCGAGATTAGGTACTGGCTCCAAACCAGCGCTTTGAACTATCTATGTTGAAAAGTGGTAACAGTGCTGCTAGCATGGCTGTAGACTCTGTAGATTTAATCTGTCTAGTGAGTCCAACCAACTTTATGGAGGTGCAACACTAAATGTTTCGAATACCACTTTTAAAGAGCAATGCATTATAATATGGAATATTAATCAAAAAGGCCAAATGTTTTGTTTCATTGTAACTTTAACTCCAAGACCCTCTAATGGTTTTTCCTTTTGGATGTCTGCTGCAACAGCTTGTTCGGAGAGCGTCAGAGTTGGACATCTACCCAGCAGACTGTAGACGTGACAACTGGTATGATAATAGACATAGAGATGAGGAAAGCTTTGTGGAATCAACATGAGCTTATGTTTTGTTTCCGCTGTAATGCTGATCTTCCTCAACTCTACAGTCTCTGGCACCATGGCCCACAGTTGAACCTCGCACTGTACAGGCAAGGTGATAGGCTGCGGTGATTACATCTGTCCCTAGAGCGGGGCCAGGAAAATGGCCCTTTTCCTCATTTCTATTATCACATTTGACCTTCCTCATCCTCCCTGCCCTGATGAAAAGAGCGTTTAAGGCACACTTATTAAACAAAATCTAGTGAAGTTATTAAAACAAGCCAGCTTACTGAGAGACCTGCCACAATTCAATTACCTGTGTAGCTGGAGGGAGAAGCGGCCAGAGAGGGTGACGAGTCTTCTGCTTTTATAGAGCGGGAGGAATGGTGGAGTTAGCGTGGCTTCAATTAACACAATGGGGCTACAGCGGTAATGAGCTAGCCCGCGATTGGCCGAAAGGAGAGTAGGGGGTTGGCGGCTGTCTGCTGTCAGTGCTGAGGGCAATGTTGGGGCCACGGTGAGCTCATACTTCCTTGTCACTCACTTCCTAGTTAGTTCCTGGATTGTGGCTTTTCCATTAGAGCTTGAGTCAAAGATATGACACTGTCATTACAGCCCAGTGATGAAAAAATCCGCAAAGACAATTTATTTCATTTTTAAGAAGCTCTTTGTTATAAATTACTGTCATTTGCTTATTTGACACTGTATTATCTATTATCTGACTTTATGCTATTTTTAGTTTCCTTTCTATCTGTCATCATTGCTGATCTTGTCGCATTTAAAGGAGCCTACAAGCCATTTTTCCCTCGTCCCATCACATTTGTCTTTTAGCCTCCATGAACACTTTCTGTGACCTGATGTAACTAGTTTGTGTGTCGTTTTTTTAGCGTCTTGTTAACATACATCCACTAACTCAAACTGTATCCTCTAGAGTCTTGAAATTGTATAGTGGAATGCTGGAATTCCATCATAGCAGAACTCATGCATCTGGTTGATTTTTTTTTTTTTTCTGAGGATGTTATTTCAGTAGTTAGGGCTCAAGGGTCCAACTCATTTTCAGAAGAAAGTCTTAAAGTGAGAGCTGTATCACAAGCAGCCACATTCCTGAGACAATAACTTTTGCAGACAAATAAAAGGTCCTTGGAGTGTATTTTCAGTGTACTTTGGAATTGTTGTAGCTATGAAACATTCTTAAAAGGCAGTGGAAGAATAATCAACAGAGAGACCCTTTTTTTGTTTAGAACATTTAAGTGTTGAGACTAACTTTATGTTCATTAAGTGTTACTTTTTATCATAAATTACTACCACACATACATATATCATTAGTGTAATAAATACAGTGAATTTTAAAATAAAACTGATATTCATATATGGCTGCTGCAGTACTATTGTGGCCAGTATGAAGAAATTAAGGTCTGATACTAATTGTGTAAAAAAACCCAAACAGGAATAAAACAAAAAAAAACATGGGATAGAGTTACCTGTACTATGACAGCTTGTGGTAAATTCACCATCAACAATTTAACACACTGACACTTGGTGCTTTTTTATTGCTGTTAGTGTGGTAGACTGTCTCAAAACTCAACACTATATTTTTCATATTGTCTTTTAATTTCCTCACTGATAACCCTCTACTTGTGCAGCAGACACACATTTTTTATACTGAATGGAGCACTTTATTGAGTTCATGATACTAAGTCCTTCAAATTAATTGACCAAATACATCGTTTGACTATGTGCACTATCAAAATGACACATAGGAGCATTTTCTAATATGCCACCTCCATCAGCAGTAATCAGCAGAATATGATCATGTGTCTGCTTTCCAAAACCGTTACAAATCACTGTCAAAAAATGATTGTGTTTCACGGTGTGACAACGCTATGGTTATGGTCTGGTTAGGTTTAGGGAAAGATCATGGTTTGGGTTAAAATGATCACTTGTTAAGGTTAGAGAAACATGGTGTGAGTTAAAGTTACTATATCCTGAAAGCAACAACAATAACCACAGGGTTAAGTAATAATTCATTGACCTGACTGACAGTTGGAACGTTTCAGCCACTAAATGACTATGTGTTGTTTTAGAATCGATTTTATCATATTTGTTCTTGATTCTTACGGATAAATGAAGACAGAGCAGCAATAAAAAAAAAATACATTAAAACTGCTCTGTCTTCATGGCACTGGCCAAAATTGCCTCACAGCCCAACACTATTCCTAGGAGCAAGCTTTCTGCTAAACAAGAGTATAGATACCTTACCTTTTCTGATGCGGCTAAGTCAATGCTAACATCTTTTAGTAAGGTTGAGTGTTGTGTATTTGTAATCTTCTAACTTTCGCTGTCAAAATGCCAGATTTACAGTGGTCATCACAGCTTTGGACAATGTGTGTGTGTTTTTAGGCTGCTCTTGTGTAAACTTCATTAAAGTAAAAGAAAACCGCTGTTTTTTTGCGAATACAAGGAATTCCTGAATCAAACTGAGAGTAGGGAAGGGGAGGGGAGCAAAGAGGTTAACTTCTAGTATTTTTTGGGGCCCTTGTTTGACTGACAGGTGTCTCAGCCCATCACTGTCAGCCACTGACGGTTGCTTGTTGCTCGTTACCTCAGCTCCACCCAGACTTCCTCCCTTTGCCCAAATCTAACAAACCCAATCCTTTTCAGGAACCTATGCGTTTACTGTGACAATAATGTCCACTGTGTTTCAATGGATAACGAGAAACCTGTTGTAATCTTCCACAGCTACATTGCAATGCAGCTCTGTTTGTCAACTGACTGGCATTTGCCAATGTGTCCACATGCATGTGTATGCATCTCTATCGACGTGTACCGCTGTGTGTGAGTGTATATCTGTTTACCTCTGTTTGTTCCAGTGTCTCCTGCAGCACGCGGGGGATCTGTGGGTTATCAGTGTAATTGGATCACCTCCCTGTCATCTTGTCCCGGTGTTTGTTGATAGGCCCTGTTTTAATTTGGCCTTTGTCTCTAATCTGCGGTAGCTGGCCCTCACTGCAGTAATCCCTCAGATAAGTGGCAGACAGATTGGGTATCCGAGGAGCAGCAGCCATGTGCCCTAGCCCCGTTCGTAAGCCTCTGTAAATATGAAGGGGGAGGCTATTTAATGGGGAAAGCAGAGTGAGATGAAAGAGTGAGGAATGGATAAGAGAATGTGTGTTATGGAGCTGGGCTCCTGTTAGAAGGCTTGGGGACTTCACGCTAAAGTCAAACCAAGGTCAACAGAAGGTGTCAGCTAAGGTCAGAGGGTCTTCCAGCATTCTGTAGCTATTCCTCTGGATGTCACTCCCAGTGGGGATTACTGCTGAGACTCACTATCACACAGGGTACAGTCCTTGACTTGACAAAGACCATTTCAGGCTAATAGCCATTACATCAGACTCATCAAATCTCTGTAAAGAAAGAGCATGATTAGACTGCTAAATTCTCTACATGTCCCATCCTCATGATGTGAATGCTGACTGTTTTTACACACTTGTACTATGATTGCAAATATTTCTTTTTCTTATTTTAACATCATTTAAATTCCAGACAACAACTCCAATTCGTATTATGCATTTGCTGAAGGTACTCTGTCTCTGCACTGATAGCAGGCACTAACGTTTGGCTATATGCTTTTACATATAGTCAAAAGCTCTATGACCAATTAACATTAATGCACGTTAAAGAACATTGGAAGAGCTGAGATGAGCTCTAACTTTCATTCTCTGCTAGTAAACACAGATGTTGCCGATGGGCCATTGCAGGTATGATTTCAGCACAAATCTTTCAGTTAGAAGTCAGTCACCTCCAGGTCACACCAGCACTCCAACCAAAGCGACACACTTTAAAATCAGCTTTAAAGGCACCTGCAACTTTGAATGCTGCTCAGTTTTTAACCTTGAGTGAATATTCTCACAATATTAGTTAGAAAACACAAATAATAACTGCCATTAGGAGGTATTCTGTATCCCTACATCCTATGGTCATATTAGCTGATTAGAACACATTGACTGTTAGCAGGTGAGGATTATAAAAATGATGTTGATCAAAGCACACGTTTTTGAGCCAAGACTAACATATCTTTCAAATTTAAGGCCAACAGTTTGGAAGAGCAGGCTTTCTGGCTCTCTGTTATAAATTTGTTATCTTCAGGCCCAAGCTGAGATAACCCTGATAACATCATCAGGGTTATCTGTAGGCTGTGAGTAGACACGGTGACAAGTACACTGATCTTTGCGTGTAAAATCGTTAAGAGTCCTTCTTTTAATGTGCTTTGCTTTTCCGTGAAGTATATTCACACTGGGGTACACAGGTATTTGTAGTTCTTCAAGTTCAGTGTAGCCCCCTATGGCCCCGTGCCAGTCCTGAGGGCTGTCGGTATGACATCATCACCATGGATAAGAGACAACCAATAACAGTTCCTCCTGAGCGCTGCAGAACTGCTCAGTTAACAGTTTGGCACGGCTGATGTCATGGGATCCTGGCTGACCGCTGCAGCATTTGATGCTTATCAGGGTGTTAGCGTGCGGAGAGGATATGGAGGGGCTGAAGTGATGAGGTGAAAGTTTAGTCCTGACACCCCGGCAACCGTCTGATGCTCCTCTTCACAGAAAAAAAAAGGGAGAAAAGAATCTGCAGTCCCAGGCTTGTTTGGAAAAGAGCCTAATTGAATTAGGGCAGAATGAGAACACGTAGGAAGATTTCACATGCTTCGTAAATGCCTCAAGATCCGTTACTTAGTCTTGGCAGGATTCTGGGCTCTTTTAAGCTGACACTAAAACCATTGAGTACACTGAGAAATGACAGCCATCGAGAGAGGAACTCAACCTCTTTTCCCACCAGGGAGACCAGGTTCATCCCTCTGGCATGCAAACATGTTCAGCTGTCCAGTGGACAGAACTCTATTAACTTTATTAAAATGTATGATTTTCTGTGTACATCATTTCTTGGTGACTCTAGGTTTTTGAGGTTTTATGCTTCAAAATATTTTTCTCAATTCATTCATTTTTACTCAGTAATGCATGCACGCATTATACGCAAGTAGTTCTAAGAAAAACTGTGAAATCAATCAATGTTGACACTGTGTATGCATGAATTGGACTGACTGCTGCATAAGCCTGGCTCCGGTTATTATGCATCTTTATCTTTAATCATGAAAAAGAAAATCTTGAATCTCACAAATGAAGTGTATCTTTTTTTTTGACATGATTTGTAAATTGTATTTTATTTCATTTTTCTGATGTTTTTATTTATTTATCTTTAATTTTATAGTTAAAAGTTGAGTTGAAACAAACATCAGCAACACAAGTTTTACAAATTAATCCCAAATGAAAGTCCTCTTACTAGGTTTTAAAGTAGCTTTCAACCATAAAATGTGGTCTTCATCATCAGGTGTAGGACAAGGAAATCTGGTAACAAGTGAGCTCATTTGCTGTTGGAATTCATCCATAACAGTTTTAGGACTTATCTTCATTGCTGGCATAGAAATTAAGCATGAAAATGTTATACTTCGCTTTTGCTGACGATGTTATACTTGACTTTTGCTGACGATGTGATACTGTTGAACAACCCTGTCTGCATAAGTAAAATTCATATACTACTAAATTGTTTTTCATTTACTATATTTGCAAATGTAATCACTACCTAGATTATATTCACAGGCATTTTTTCCCCAAATGAATGAAGTACATTTATACACTCACAAGTTACACCAAGTCTAATATATTGGATTTCATTCATTAACCATTAAATAAATCAAGAAAAAAAAACATGTTTTTGAAAATGCAACATATGAGTTTCTATTCCATACATGAATTATCCCCATTTTCATATATGAACTAATAAACATAATAATGTAAAATGCATTCCGGTGTGTCCACGCATTGGTGTGATGGTTCTGCACCACATTTCCCAGAAATCACATCTCAATAAAACTGTGCAGGCATTACTGTGATGTATTTTTTGCATGTGCTTTTTGTTAATTTTGATTTTGTTTGCCCAAGGATTTTAAATAACTTTGTGTAAGATTTCTGTCTTCACTCCAATATAATGAAGGTGATCTTAGTTTGTGGTGCACACAATATAAAAAACAAAAAAACTCATATAAAAAAAAAATGCAGGCTTTCCATAATAAAAAAGTATTGACAGAGGTAATTGTTTCCGGAAAGATATATTGCTTGTAAATTCAGTGCTATGAGAAAAACACTGTATAACAAACACTGTATACACACACAAACACACACACACACACACACACACATATATATAAATTGAACACCAACGTGTCTCCAGAAACATCACATCTGACAGACAGCTTTGTCTTTGCTCTGGCCTTTTGTGCTGCAGTCTGGTTCATGCCATCTCTGGGCCTCCTGCTGCACCAGTCCTGTTTGCCCTGTCCTCCCCAGCAGCGGGGCTTGCTGGCCTGTTTGTTTTAATCAGCACTATGTTTGCCAAAGAGCTTACCTCAGGAGATGGGAGTCCTTGTGTGTTCTCCTGCGATGCAGAGAGGATGAGGCCATGTGGGGGGCTGGTGAACGAGGGCATGCTGGTATGCTTTAATACATATTTTCTCCCTTTATTTTCAAGACTTTGGATACTGGCCACCCTGTAGTCTTAAAGATACATTGAGAGTATTTTTTTCATAGAGGACTGATCAATACCAATGACAAAATTATGCTACCATAATTTATATCTATATTTATGTAGTCAAAGTTGAAGTTCGCTGATTACTATTTACTTAAAGGGGTAATCAATCAATTCAGTATTGCACTTCCATAAAGTTGGGGGACTCACAAGAGAAAGATTTTAAAAAGGAAGGTAAAATTTTAGCCTGTTGTATGCCAGTGAGCCGTTCCAAAAGGCATCTTTTTGTTAGAGGCTGCCTGCCTTGTAAATGCACTACTGTTGAAACTCCACACATCCTAGTTTGTAACACAAGCTTTCTGTTGTAGATTTACGATCTCCAGCCCACACTGAGATAAACCTAATGACATCATGAGAGGTTATTTTCTTAAACTTGACAGAGCTCCTCCAGAGCCACAGAAGACAACTGACCTGAGCTTTCAGACAAACAGACTTCCATCAGGTTGTTTTTTTTTTTGTCATTTACAGTCTTTCTCTGGCAGTGTAGTGAAAGTTGTGATATAATAATCCATGTCATGAATTTTAATAACTCTTGATACAGTATTGAGAAGACGGTTAACTTTGTTGTCTCAATCATACTGTGCCTTTTGTTCAGTTGTGGTGTAATTAGCTTTATTGTTAACTTCTATTATCTGCGTAATTGTGATGACATATGAAGGACTCTGCAAGCTCCTGGTCTGACCAGGACCTAAAGGCCTTGGTGTGCTTTTAAACGAACTATGAGGAATGAGGTCTTCTGCCTCACTTCGGTATATCTTTGTAGTCTTTACTCAATGAATCATACAAATGGGAATAACAGTGTGCACTTTTAGACAGGATTTAAAAAAAAAAAAAAGTTCAAACCTGACCTACTGTCACAGTTCAGCACACCTGTCCAATCACTGTGTAAAGCAAGAATGACTGTCAGAATGTAAATTACAAAAATTGTTGAATGCAGCCTCTCCTAAACACCTTGACTGAAAAGGGCTAGGGTAGACATTCTAATAAGTACTTTGCATGAAGCAAACTGTGGCCTCAAGTTCTAAAAAATTCCAAGCATCTTTGTGTTGTAGAGAGGGGTTTTTTTTTTTTTGCGCTACAGGATTGCTTCCCTTTTCACTCGCTCTCATTACATGTCCACTTTTGGCATTCACATGCTCCCACGCCTCCTCCCCTTATTTGTTCTCCATTTCTGCACCGTCTGCCAGTCAGATTATCATCAGCCCTCATTTAGCACGTCCACTCACAGCCAGACATACCATCTTTGGCATTGAACCTTGCTGTCAGACCACTTCTCAATGGCATCACCTCAACCCACTACCCTTCCAACACCCTCTTTTGTCAGCAGCACAAAGTTGATCTATTTACCCACCATCCCACTGATCTTTTTCACAAACAACCCAAGCTAAAGGAAGGAGGGGATACAGAGGTGTCAGCCAGCCAGTCAAACAACCAGCCAGCCAGCTTGCCAGCCAAACACTGCTCCTTCCCTTCAGTCGGCAGTAAAGCCCATCTGCTGGAGGCAGCATTAGATGCAATATCCAATTCAATCCCTTCCCTCAACCTTCCAGAAAGCTTTTAGCCACATTTTAGCACACAAAAGCTGCTGCTCTGGCCTTTGTAGCGTGAGCTTCTATTTAAGAAGGTGAGGGTGAGGATGCAGGGGGAAGAAATCAATAAAGTGTCCTGGCTTTCAATCTTCTTGGCCTGCAGTAGAGGTGTTTTTAGGTTAGGAAGGGGGAGGGAGGGGAGTGGAAGGAGGTGGGCTGTTTTTGTCATTCATAAGCTTTGCTGACAAATCCTTGACATCATTTGGCGGATTGTATCGATAACTTCTTCCTCGGACTGCAGAGGACAAATCGAAATCATTTGTCTGGCTTTGTTGGGGTAGTGGTGGTGGTGAAGGGGCGGTGGGGGGGGTTTGGGGGTGGTAGGGTGCCATGGGCAGTGGAGAGAGGATGACATCCAGGACAAAGCCAGCACTGCCAGCCTCGGTCGTGACATTGGCAGCTGAAGGCATTTGTACTGCATAGAAGTTCGGAGGTCACTGCGACACAAGTGGGTTGTGGTTCTTAGCGATTCTTCGCATCGACAGAGCCCAGACAGCTGCTGTTACCAGCTGAACCTCCCCTGAAAAAAATAAAATAAAAATCCAGATCAGTATTCTTCAAATTTCTGATTTCCTTGTAGATCTGGGTTATGCTGTGACGTTGATCACAACATCCAAATATCAACAAAAACTGGAGGCAAATCAGAAAAAAAGACATCAATCGGCATGAGTAACATGCACAATAACACAGACTCTTATCCATTTTAATCCTAAAATGCATACAAATATGCACTCACACTCACACACACCCCAAAAGCGCATTTATCTCTGATAAATATGCCCACTCACACAGATCTGTATTCATGTATTCTTAGTGGGGGCTGTTCCAGAGGGGAGAAAAGAACTCAGTTTTCCTGCCTGCTGTTTTGACAGTTGTGGGCTTGAGCGTCGAATGGCAAATCTCTTAATCTGCCCTTATTAATAAGAAAAACATGAGACCGTCTGATATTTTCACACACATTCCCATCTGCACCGAAACGAATGGAAAAGGAAATAGCATAATACTACAGAAGTATTAGCATTACGTAATTTAAAAAAAAAAAAAAAAGGGATTGTGACAAATGCTATTCTGGTGACACGCCGGTCCAAATTGGTGTGTAGCTTTGGTGTCAGGCTTGGAGTGTGTGTGGTTCTATCTGTATTGGAAAATAGGAACGAGACAGTGCTAATCACAGTGTGCATGCGAGGCTGGGAGGTTTCTATTTGGGTGCATGAAAGCGGTAGACGGGTTTAATTAGTTTGATCCATGTTAGAGAGCTGCGAAAGGTCAAAATTTGGGTCTGTCTGGCCAGTGCCCTACCGACCTTCATCCCTCTTTACTTTATTTTTGCTTGGTCCCTAGCTCCCAGTAAACACTGCAGCATCTCTAGAGACAACCTAGTCTCACATCAAAATGTGTAATAGCTACATTAGTCCATAGCACAAAACATGTTCGTTTCACAGTAATGGCTTTAAAATTGTGAGATACCAATGTTTTTTTCGGGCCTGTTCTTTACTATTGGCCTGCATCCATATCATATAACATAACATCAGGTTTCTGTCTGCTCAAACAACAAAACGGCTGCCTTTGTTTTTATTCTCAGTGGAAAAAGCTATATTATGAGGTAGTTTCATCATTAAAATACATTTTGATTACATTTCTAATGAGAAATGTGCATTTTATTTTCCTAACCCTTGTTCAGTGAATATACATAGTTTGTTAGTTATTACGAAGATTCTTGCTGCTTTCTATTGTTGCTATGGTAGTTGCTATGGATGCTGCTATCCCTTTGTCTGAGACAGAAAGTCCATGGATGACATAATAAAACGTTACTTTCTGTTTATTTAATGGTGGTTACTTTCTAAAGCACAAATTAAAAAAAACACTCAACACTCAACGACGGGTGATTCACTATGGAGAAAGACATTCTTGGTTTCTCCTCATACATCTAACTCATGCGGCAGTAAATACAAAGAACAACAGGACAAATCGGCGGTGGTGTTTTTTCCTCATGCGTGAATGCTGTGTGTTTCAAGCACGGTAACTGAGGATCACACGTGAGAGAGAGACAGAGAGACAGCACAGCGGAGTAAGGAGAAGGGAAGAGAAAGCAGTGGGAAGCTTTCTCTGAAACTGAAAGCCCATGAATGAGACAAATGACTGACCAGTCTGTGGTCCGCAATGTTTTAACGTCACTTTTTAGTATCAGCTCAGCTTGAGAACATTTTTTAAGCTGTTGTTTATTTTATTTTTGAAGGCAGCCCCTCATTATACTTGAAGTTAGAAAATAACATTTATTCACTAGGACACGTACTTGACATCTGTATATAAAGGAAAGTTAGTTTCTTTCATGTTCAACAGTATTCATTTTTCTATGCATTGAAGGAGCAGTACTTGAGAGTCAAGCAATCAGCCTGTTCTGACCAGGTTTTTGGTGCTGACATAAAATCCCGAAACCAAGAATCATAAAGATACAAAAAAATCTTCAGTGTTCTATAAATAACCTCATGCATGCTTCGGTATTTGACAACCTTGGAATGAGAACAGGTTGGTCTTTTCAGCCCTAACCTTAACCCAAGCGCTCCAGGCCTTACTCCAAGCCTGTAGTAATGCTCAGATTGTTACAAATGATTGTTTGTTTGCTTGATTTTATATATTGGGCCTTCAAAGTGTTCTCTGAAACTAGACCTGGGATGGCTTCAGTCCATGGACTGAGAAAATTAAAATGTATAAATCAAATACATTGTTGGAAAGGTCTTGACCTGGAGAGTAACATATGTCTGTATGAAGGTTGTACAAAATGTAATCTGACCCTATCTAAAGGCAGAAATGTTTATACCTGTTCTGAATGGCCGCACCCAAAGCTAGGGTGTAAAGCCTGCCATCACAGCCTCCTGCATCCCACTGCCTCCCCCAAGAACTCTTTTGTAGGTCTTTGTACTGTAATCTCAAAGCAGAAAAATGAATCATGGAAAAATTGGTATAATGATGTATTCTTTCCAACTAAGGCATCATAGTTGCTCTTAGATGATCTGACAAGCACTTTTATGTAGTCCTTCACAATTCCTTTTAAATATTCTCTTGTACCTTGGCCAAGTGTAGAATAGGATTATGACATGAGCTGCAAAAGAAACAAAAGAACAAGCTTAGCAAAGACCTTTTATGATATATTTTAGTTTAACACAAAAAGGCCCTGGGAATTACTTTCCTTTGGAGAAAAATATGAGTTAGAACCCAATAATCAGGAATGGTTTAGGGGCATGAAACCTTGTCCCGCATTTTGGTTTATCACTGGTCAATTTAAGGTAGAGTAACATCACAGATAATTGTCATCTAATCGGGCACTGACAAAAAAAGGTTAGTGTTGAACCAGATTTCACTTTCAGTGAAGATGTGAGGTATAAAATCTGAGCGGCGCACAATGCTTGGCGAGGTATGAACCAAGGTACAAGCTGTTATGGCTTGGTATCGTAGGAAAACAATGGCTTGCATAACGCGACTCTGCCACAGATCATGTGTCGGCACACACAATGATGACATGGCTTTCTGAGTCGGCATGTCAAAAGTCAGGTGGGGAGACAAAGTGGACCTGCCAAACACCTCCACCCAATGAGATGTCATTAACAGAGCCTGTACCTCAACGCCATTCAGGTTGCAAGAACCCTTTTGTTTCTCCCCTCAATGTCATGCGCTTCATATCAAGCTGATGCATTATTCATATTACGGCTCACCTCTTGTTAAGTCCAGTATTAAATCATAATAAGACTTTGACTGGGCGACTGAGAAGAGTTTTTGACTTTGAGAGCAGACAAAATGAGAAAACCATTTCTTATCTCCAAATACTTCATAATTATGTTATGGTACCGATCATTTCAAGAGAGTTATCCATGTATTCACATGGAAGAACAAAAATGTTATAAAGTTGGTCAGAGTATTACTTTTGGGTTTTTTAATGACTAGCTGCATTACTTCTTTCCTCCAGTTCTTGTGAAGGTACCATCTACATGTCATCTTGGATTCTCTTGAATCTGAAATGTTTGTGTAATCACTCTTGTGTCTTGTTGTCAGACTTAGTGGGTACGATAGACTTCCTTCACAAACAGTGTGCACGCAGAAATCTGTGCTTAAACCATGCATACGTTTTAGCACAAATCCAGTGTTCAGCAATATGTTCTTACCTGAATTTGTTCTTACTCTGTGAACAAATTCAGAACTTCCTTAGACCATGCATACACACAAATTATACATTTAAAAAAAACAATGATACAGTCAATATTTATTCCATGTAGAGAGTATATTAGAACCAAAGTTATTTAAAAATGATAAAAACCTAAATATACAACATTTAAAAGTGTGAAATTTCTAATGATACACAATGTATTTATGAATTATAAAATTAATAGCTAAGATGTTGTAATCCATAAATCATCATCATAAATGTAATGATTTTATGAATATATTAAAATTGTTCATTTCCCACTTTTAGATGACAATAGCTTATATATCAGAATTTCCATACTGGATTGTGACACCAGTTAATTTCCTCCATCAGACCTGGCTGTGATATATGCAGCTGGTTAAGCAGCAGTCTGTTCAGTGTCCTCGCAGCCTGACAGTTCAGCAGTGGTACAGGGAGGGACGCTCTGCTTTCACTACATCACGGCCTGTTGTGGACAGAGATGTAACACAATACGCACCTGGCACAGCAGTAGAGATTGATTTAGATCAATTCCACAGATCTACACATGTACCAACTTTTTATATTGTTATAAACACACTGCATGGCGGTAGTTCAACAGGTGTGCTGGCTGTTTACAAGATTCACAATCAGGCTTCAAACGGTTGTACCAATGACTGTTTACCAGCCAAATCTTCCTTTTCTGGCTTCTACTTCTGAAACTATTGTTTGCATTTCACTAGCAGTAAAGCTTTTCTACACTTTTACCATCTCTCTTTGCAATGTAGGACAGCTCTCTCTACTGCTTTCCTTATATAGAGAAATAGGGGTGTGGTGGTATGTTAATTACGCACTTGTCAATTTAGATGTCAATTTACAACATATGCATGTTTGTAAGAACAAAATTGGCCAGTGCGCATGTGTAATGAACCTGATGGTAATTTTACATGCACACTTATTTTGTAAGAACATTTTTATGCAGACATTGGCCCAACATTATCAAGCCTAATATAAATTATGTGCATTGAGTTGAAATAAACCAGAATTTTCCCTTTAGAATTGTAAGGAAGTTACAGTATGAGTGGCAGGGACACTTTGGGCAAGGTCAGCGGTATGGGGAGTGAATGTGGAGAGCAGAGGGGGGAGCAGACTGCTCACCCTCCCATCCCCCAACCCATTGTTGTGCCCCCCATCCTCCTGTGCATCCAACTTCAATTCCACTTCAATTTTTATCAACCTTCTGCTCGCCTCTCAAGGAGATAGGATTCAAACCCTGACACGAATTAGCCCCCCAGATTGACTTGATACTGCCACACCCAGGGGACACTCCACAAAAACAAGGAGACCCACTTTTTCCCCCCTTCACTTCAACCTGTATCCTATCTCCCCTGCGCTTGCCCTCTACATCATGTGTCCTTCCATTTCTTATCCTCTCCTTCCTTGGTTCTATCTCCATCCTTCCCTCCGTCCATCCTCCACCTCATCTTGTTTTTTCCCCTGTGCGTGCCTGCTTGTCAGTCAGCTGTCTGAGCGACATTCCACCTCCTCCTTCAGTGTGATGGACAGGCGCCGCCGGGTTCTGATGGAGTAATTTGCTTACAAAAACGGGCCGGCATCAAAAAAGAAGAAGAAGAAAAAAAAAAAAAGGACAGACGGCAGCATAGCCAAGTGATTGCATTAAGAAGGGGGAGGAGAGCAAGAGAGGTGTGTGTTGAGGGATCGAGGCGAGAGGGGAGGGTATTCCATTTCCATTCATCAACACGGCAGATAGACAGACCCCAGACAGTTTCCTTTTTCTTTTTTTCCTTCCCCTGACATTTTTGAGGCAGAAGTCATCTGTAGAACCCAAAACCGGGTCAGATGACACACTACAGATACAAATAACACAGAATATTTTCACACATTATTCTACTCTAACCCTTACAGTACTGTGAGTGTATAGTTATTCAGGTTGTGTGTGGTCCGAGTGAAAATGATAGCCCTTTGAAGTGCTTTTTTATAGATTATTTGAAACACAATAACCTCTTATTCTGTTCATTTTCAACAAGCATTTACAAATTTAGAAACAACACTGCACTTGACTCTAATGATGAGCAACAGACATTTGAGTGTGTGTATTGGTATGTGCTGATGAGCACTTATTTGTTGAATGAATGGTGGTTGTTTACATTTCTAACTCTCTCATTTACATATTATTTTGATACTGTTTGATACTGGATATCACTACAACTTTTCTGTCAACCCCAATCGAACTGCAAATCAGTTTGGACCGGACCATTTGTCACTTATCATGCCATGTATATACTGTATTTTCTCCTTTTTAGCATTGCAAGCGTGATTCAATCTGCCCACATCAGCGTGCTGTTTACACTGTATGTGACACATGCTGCAGACTGCGAGGCTACACTGATCTCTCTCTCTGTGTGTGTAAGTGCATGCACCCATCATCACTTTCTGTGTGTTGCTGATATTGTATGGCTAAGATACTATTACTGTGTGTCAACAAATTAGTTTTATATATTTCACATATCATTTCACATGTAATGTCATAATACTGAGGCTTGGAAGACATCATGCATTTAAGCCACAACTCTAAAAAGCAAAACATAAGCTTTAGATAAGCTGTATTAGACACTGCTTTATAAAAGATTTTAACAGTTAACATTCCTTCATCCCTTTCCTCCCTCCAAAAATACTTACCTATTTGCCTGAATATATAACATTTAGTAAACATTCAACATTCATGTAAATGTAGCTGCATTCACTGTCCTTATACATGTATCCTGTTGAGCAACCATAACACATAAAATATGAAGAAAGTAAATATGTATGCTTACTGTACATATCATCATACATTAGGTGTTACTTTAACGACTGACATTAACAACACAAACAAAATGATGGTAGACTGCTGACTATAGTCAACGCAGATCAGTGTGATGCCAGAAACTCAGATTCACTTGGCCAACATCGAATGCACCTCATTGGCTGCTTGTCACAGAAGGTGGAAAATGTCCTTAGTTTAGTCATATTTCTAAAATACAACTAATAATAAACATATACTAATATAAATTCTCTGTCAGCTACACTCAGAAACAAGATCAAGTACTGAGTATATTGTTGTGTCACGCTGGATGTAGTGGGGAAAACAGGAATTTATTTATTTTAGAAAGTTGAAGAACAAGAATTATTTTGTCCCCAGCTTGCTGAATTGTTGAAACAGTCCATCACTTGTTGAAGTAAGTTCCTGGATGTTGCTGGAGGTATCATAGGATAAAACTTATATCAAGACACTAGAGTGACACACATATTGAACTCTCAATTATTGGACAAACGTTACCAGGGGACATTTTCATTGAAGACGTCAAAGGTAAGATTCTGCATCACTGGTTTGTTAGCTACGGCTTGTCTTTTGGTACCTGCTCATCTCTACATATGGTTTAATGCTGCTGTTTGGTCTGCCTGCTCTGTGTGATTATCAGGTTATGCTGGACTATTTTTTGCTTTATTTGTTCATGTTAGTTCCTGTAATGCCTATTGATTATCCTCTGGTGATTGGCAAGTACAGCTATCATTGAAAGCTTACTGCTGTATGAGGCCATCAATTCAAATAATACATATAAAAAAAATTATATAGCCTACTTGAAGCTTCATTTTAGAGTTGCTACTATTATTTTCTTTATCAATTAATCTGCTGATCTTGATTAACTGATTAATCATTAAGTCAAAGAAATGTCAGAAAAAATGTAAAAATGGCCTGCCCATAAAAACCAAATACCCAGCCTGTTTCCTCTGCCCCCGGGGTTGGCTACCTGGAATATGAGGGCTGCTTCAATCAGGTGTGTTACTAACAGGCATGTTAACTGTGGAGATGTGCTGCTCAATATTATGAGAATAAGCAAAAAATATTAATTTTAAATAGTAAATTACCTTTGTCTTAAAATATATCATCTTAATTTCACATATGAAATGGCCCAAAATGATCACTTTCAATGTAGTGCTGCCTAATCGAATTAAAACTGCACTTGAAATGATTCCATCCCACACTTTTTGAGCCAAATACACAGCTGATCATCATAACGTGGTCACTATGAGATGTTTCCACTGCAGATGGTTATTATAGGATATGCAGTTTCAGTCGGCTGTGGATCTTGTGTTGACGGGTAGGGTCAGGTTGTGGAACTAATTGGCCATATGTGCGGGTGGCGAGGCAGGTACTGTACTCCATGTTACGGGGCCAGTTCTTGAAAATCAGACCTGTACAGGACTCTAAAGCAACAGCCTTTGTGGTGTTTTCTGCATGCTGTATTTATGCTCCAATCATCGTGTTTCAACTGTTTCCACAATCTGTCAGTCAAAACTTCCGTCCATTTTTCTGATTAGTGAACACCCATAAAACATGAGAACATCCAATCCAAGTTTACATGGAATGCTGACAAAACCCATAGTAGTGATCAAACAAGGACAGTCTTCACATACATGAGGTGTACTATAAATGAGTTGCCCCAGTACCCACACATACACATACACACAGAAAGCAGTCAGCAGCTCATCTGTGGCTGTCCGGCCTGCTGGTGATTCGTCAGAGATAGTATTGATCTGAGACGCAGGCCTCATTCATTACAGGCTGACTAGCAGCAGATGAGCTGAGGCTTATTGCTGAGCAGGGCCTTTGTCTGTCGTCTGGAAAACCACAAGGGTAAATTGTAGAAGCCATGCATAAGTAAATGTGAAGGAGGGACGTATGTCTTACTCAGCAGTGTTTTAATACGCAACATTCCCTCAGTGAAGAATAGGGACATTCTTTAGGCAAAAATAATTATGTGATCATATATAATGATGTAGCCAGTGGTATCATGCCTACAAGGATTTTTTTCTCTGTAGTCAGAAAGTGCACAAATATTGAGTCCAGTAAGAAAACATGCTAAATGGTTCAAATTTAGAACTTGCAAAATAAATTATTTAATTAACCCTTTTAGTTCCAAATTTTTCCTTGCAGTTTGAGTACATGCATTTCACTCCTTAGACTTCCCTAATATAAACTTTGTGCCCTTTTGATTTTATGTTGGTAAAAATAGTGAAATATTAGGATTTATGCTCGGTCACAATAGTGACCGGTGGGAAACAGCATAGTCAGAATTCATACAAATTCTTCAATTAGACCTATTTACACATTTAAAAGCTTAAAATAACAGCAACACATCCAATATATAAGAATTAGATATAGGTAGAATTTACTTCATAACTTTATTACTATTGTTCATGCAACACAATGTTTGAACTTACAAAAACACTAAAACTTTTCTGAGGTAGTCTCATTCATTTATGACAAACAGAAGCCAGGACGTGGAAACCATACATCATGTAGAATCCAAAATATAATATAATCTCTGAGCATTTTATGTCAGGAAGACATTAATTTTGTATTATCAATTGTCACAACTGAGGCGGAAGCAGGACCCAGATGCAGAGGTGTCATGATTGAGAAAAAAGTCCTTATTTGGAAAAAACTGGCAAGACTATGGCAAGACACAAGACGCAAGACAAGACTATGACTAGACAAGACACCAAAACCAAATGAACCGACAAGACAAAACCGAAAACCAGGGCTTAAATACACAGACAGAACTGACGAGGGAATGGGGAACAGGTGAAGGGATCAGGTGGAAACACACTGATCAGACAGACACATGAGGAAGGGCAAGTGACCTGAAACAAGGGGGAATAATTTTCAAAATAAAACAGGAAGTGACGAGACCAAACATGGAGACAGGACAAAAACCCAACTAAACTTATTGATTAGTTGACAATCAATAATGTTACATTTTAACAGTATATAAATAAAACATGTTTTCTTTTTATCTATCTGGTGGATAAGTCACACCTTAAAAAATACCAGAACATTCCATAGCAGACATGGTCATTTTGTCTCAAAATGGCTTCCCACCCCATACGCTCCATTGTATTGTCAATAGGTTAACATTTAACATTGTTTTCCTTTTAAAATAAAAAGTGTCTAGTCATTTACAAAACATCAACTTGGACAAGAAACTTAGTTAGTTTGACCTAACAGACATTGCCAGAAACTGAGTCAGGTACATCATCCAGCAAGGTCAAGCAAACTGGGTACTAGTTTATGATGTACTAGGGCATTGCATATTGTAGGGTACTATCAGTGACAACAATGTACTTAATTCACAGCCTCACAAAACAAGTTCAACAAATTTGAGCAAACAGTAGACCACAGCTCACTGGTTAGACACCACTTTCCATGAAAACACTTGAAGCACTCAATGTGGAGAGGTGCGTTACATTTCTCAAATGCATATATAGTGCACTTGTTACACCATCTGCATCTGTGGAAATGGTTCCCTATGTTCACAAACCAGTGAGATTTCCCATCACCTGTTGTAGAATGACAGTTGCCATAGAGTGCCAGTTGTTATCCACTGAGTGACAGTTGTTGCATCTTCTGCCATGACCAAGTATCTTTTAGGAGACCAAGGGACACAGATCACTGAAAGGCCAGAAGGTCCTATTCACTACGAACAACATCTCAAAAGAACAACCAATTATTCACCACCGCACTGTGAAGCGACCAAGAAAAGATTGGCCGCCACCACTTCTTTGACCTTATTGTAGACCTGCGTCTTGACACCTGAAGATCAAGCAGATCCACGAGCCCCATGTTTTGGTTCTATGTGAGGATACACATGAGCTGTAGAACTTTGTCATAGGCTTTTTTTTCTTTGTTCCACCTATTTGCAGGCACCTCAGAATATTTCTCAGTAGCACTGGTTGCCATGGTTACACCATTACACCAAATTTCCATGAGGCATTTTATAGAAATTCTTCACATCTGTGGAAGGGACATCATACAGGCAGCACTGCCTCAGAGTGCTAAGACATCCATGACCTCATTTTGTTATTTCATCAAGGAGGCTAAAAGTGAGGTGAAAAGGTCATGTAAAAAGTTACACCCTGGAGGAACTTATGCTGGTTTGGCTAGACCAAGACTACACTTGGACCCTGTCTTAGGCCAGTTTCAGAGAGATGTGTGTGTGCTCTGCAATAGGGCTCCATATACCCTGTAGGTGATGCAAGGCTCTACAATTTATACTCAAATCGGACTGGCTGACCTTGATGAATTGCTTGCAATGCTGCCAATATAAGATATCATGATTTTGTCAACCGATAACCATTTTGGGTACGGCATCATTTTGTAAGATTCATTCAGTGTACTGAAGATGGGCTGTACTTTGCAGAAAGGGTTGTTGTGGTTGTTGTCTCTGAGTTATGCACCAGATGGACTGAGGCCATTATCTCATCAAAGCATCATTGCATTTGAGATGGCTTCATTGTAGACATCAGGGTCATATGACCAAAACATGTGCAGAACTGTAGCCAGATGTGAGAAGAACCCCATAGAAAGCCAGCAACTTATCCATGTTAAGATTAATATCTTCTCTTTGGTTTACAATAAATAGGTATTTGACATCTCAGCAGTGAACTCCCTCAGAGTAGGAGGTTACATCAACAGTTACACATTGAAAGGATCTGGTTTAGTTTGCTTTATGCACTCAGCTGCAGTTGAGCCATAGGAAATCTGGAATCTTGGATGCAGCCTGTCAATTTGATCTTTTAAAAACCCTGCCTTATTTTGCATATTTTGAAGAGATGTTTTCTGTTTTTTGTGGTGTTTTGTTTTCTTCAGAGCATCTCCCTATTTGTGGCTGGTCACTGTGGTAGAAACTCTTAAAGTTCTATCTCACACAGGCCTTGCTCTCCACTGGACTCGATGGGTAATACTGTCCTCTAATCACACACATGCAATCGCCCGCTGAAATTTGCATGAATGTAGCTGTCCATGAGCTGTCCATGATGCGCCTACCAATTGAATGTTTCTCATACAGTATATATGGTAGTGCCTCACTGCACCCTGCATTTTCCGCCAAGGACTTCCTCTGTTTTTAATGCCAGTGCTGTCACCAGACACTTTGGCTGAGACTGTCCCAGAGGCTTTGCAAATAGACGATGACATCATCCTCTCGTCTGTGTCTGCAACATTTCTTCAGAAATCCAGCTCCACCTTAAGTTCACTGTAATATCTTGAAGGTTATAGCTATGGCATCAGAGTGTGTAGGGCTCTCACCCTGCACCAGTTAGCCAGGTAAGTAAAGGCTTTTACAGCCTAGCTCATCAGGCTCAACCTGTCTTTGTTTCGCCTCCTCTCCCGGACATTTGGCAGTGTGTTGAAATGTCCTGGATGGAGCTGCTGGAAATGAAGTCACCAGCTCTCCTAATTCCTCACACTGGCTGGTCAGTAAGCAGGAAGCCACAGCCTCTGCTTGTACAGGATAGGGAGATGCTTCAAGAAAATATTCAAGAAAATATTATTTATTTTTTTAGTAGTAAGTGACTTGACTTATGCCCTTTGCTCCTCTTGGGTGCATAGGCCGTTGACGAACAACCTCCATTTCACTCTGTTGGTGGCTTTCTGTTCAAGCTCACCCCAGTTCAGCCCACTCTGAGACATTTCTGTCTCTAAGCTTCTTCTCCAGCTGTTCCTGGGGCAACCTCGTTTCCTTTTCCCTTGGGTGTTCCATTTCAGGGTTTGACAGGTGATGTCTGTGGCAGGTTTTCTGAGGGTGTGACCAATCCAACTCCATTTTCTTCTCTGTATTTGTGTATCTATAGGATCTTGGTTTGCTCTTTTCCACAGGTTCACATTGCTCACTTTGTCTTTCCGCCAGATGTTTAGTATCCTTCTGAGGCAGGAATTGGTAAATGTTTGCAGTCTGTGTGTTGTGTGTTTTGTTGTTCTCCATGTTTCAGACCCATACAGCATCACCTGTTTACCATTTGAGTTGAAGATGTGTATCTTAGTGGTTGTGGAGATGTTCTTTGAGTTCCAGATGTTTCTGAGCATGTTGAATACCACTCTTGCTTTGTTAATTCTGCTTCTGATGTCCGCTTCTGTTCCTCCAGTGGTATCCACAACACTGCCTAGGTAGGTAAAGGATTCTACCTCCACTAGGGCATTGTTGTTTAACGTAATGGGGTTGTTGGTCTTGGAGTGGATCTTGATCACTTGTGATTTTGTTGTATTGGGAGTAAGGCCAAGTTTTGTTGAAGTTTGTGCCAGTCTGTCTGTCTTCTCTTGCATTTGCGTGTGTGTGAGAGAGAGTAGAACTATATCATCTGCAAAATCCAGATCATCCAGTTGCTCCCACAAAGTCCACTGGATTCCAGCAAGGAGGAAGAGGAATGGTGAGAGAAGACATCCTTGCTTGACACCCGTCTTGACTTCAAAGGTCAGGGAGAGCTCAAATGCATGCATGACTCTACAGGAGGTGCTGTCATATGAATTCTTGATTAGGTTTATGATCTTGGTGGGGATTCCATAGTGTTCCATTAGCTGCCATAGTGTTGTCCGGTCTAAGCTGTCAAATGCCTTTTCAAAATCAATGAAGTTCATGTACAGGGATGTGTTCCATTCGATAGACTGTTCAATGACGATGCGGAGTGTTGCTATGTGGTCTGTGCATGAGCGATCTTTCCTGAAACCTGCTTACTGGTCCCGCAGCCTCCTGTCTACAGCCTCCTGAAGACGGTTGAGGATGACTCTATTAAAGATCTTACTGGGCACTGAGAGTAGGGTGATCCCTCGGTAGTTGTTGCATTTCCTTAGGTCACCTTTCTTTGGGAGTTTCATTATGTGGCCCTCTGCCCATTCTGTGGGTGTTTTTTCATCCTCCCAAATTCTCCCAAAGGGGGCTGTATAACATATCTGTAGATATGTTTATATCGGCTTTGAGGGCTTCAGGTGGAATATTGTCAGGGCAAGCAGCCTTGCCTGGTTTACAGCTTTTTTTTCAATTTTTGTTGGTCTGTCATACTTGACCTTTAGCTGTGTCTGGGCCATAGGGATGTATGTCTTCTCTGCTGGTGGTGGTCTGTTCAGAACCTCTGTGTTCTACTCATCTGTTGAGCTGTTCTTCTGGGGTTGAAAGGAGTTAGCCATTCTTGTCCATGATCGGTTTATTACTTTGTCGATGTGTCCCAGCCAGTTTTCTTGTGATGTTGTCCAGTTCTTTCGTGTTTCTTTGGGATGCTGCGAGTTCTGCCTCCTTGGCTAGACTCTCCACCTGTGCTCTCTTGTCCTTCCTGATGTTTTTGAGCACTTCTTTGTGGCAGTGGTTGTACTCCTTGAGGGCTGCTGCTTTTTCAGATCTTGTTTTTGCCATGTTTAATTTTTCCTTCAGTTGTCTCCTCTGATGGATTTTATTGAGGGTTTCTGGCATTATCCAGTCTTTGTGGTTCTGTGATCTTCTCCCCAAGACTTCCTCACATGTTGAGCTCCAAGCAGTTTTTAGGTTTTCCCACTCTTTGTTTGTTGTCCATTCATTTGTGTGACCAAGCTGTATCTCTGTATTTTTCTTTGAGAGAATATCTCTGAACTCTTTCCTAATTTGAGCATTGCTGAGGTAGTTGGTGTTGTATTTTGTTCTCTGGCCCTTTGCATGATGATGATATCTCTTCAGCCTCAGTTTGAATTTCTCCACCAGGAGATGATGGTCTGAGGCTGCATCTGCCCCCCATCTTGTCCTGACATCTTCCATGGTTGTTCTAAACTTTTTGTTTGTACAGATGTGGTCGATTTGGTTTTCTGTGACATGATCTGGTGATCTTTGTGTATTGTCTTGTGGGGAAATATGCTCCCCCCTATTACCAGGTTGTTGTTCATGCAGGTTTCAGCAAACATCTCGCCGTTTTCGTTCATGGTCCCCACTCCATGTTTACCCATTGCAGACTCATATCCCTCGTTTTGGGCTCCAATCTTGGCGATGAAGTCCCCCATTAGAATAATGAGGTCTCTGTTTCCTGTTTCATTGAGAAGGTGGTTTAAGCTGTCATAGAACCTCTCCTTGGCCTCGTCATCTGCGTCATTGGCTGGTGCATAGCACTGGATAATGTGGGCCTTCACTCTCTTGTTGCTAGTGTTAAAGGTTGCTGAGATAATACGAGAGCTGATGGGTTTCCATGCCGTTAGAGTCTTCCTCATCTCTTTTGTCATCATGATAGCCACCCCCTCAGTGTGGCTTGCTGCCTCTTCTTCGTGTCCAGAATAGATAATGGACCGGCCACTGTTTAGTTAGACCTCACCCGACTGTGTCCATCGAGTTTCTGCCAGGCCCAGGACTGTGAGGTTGTAGCGTTCCATTTCCTTGCCAATGGTAGCAGCCTTGTCAGCCTGGTACATGGGCCTGATGTTCCATGTCCCCACGGTAATGGGTTTTCTTGGCGTCAGAAGGTGTTTCAGCCTACCAGCTCCCTTGTGGGTTTGGTTTGTAAGCGTCATAGTCCCCATTGCTGGGGCACCCTTTTTGGCCAGGTGAGTGATTTGGTTTTTCTTCGTTGACGTTTTCGTAACTGGAATGTGTTTTACAGGGTTGGGTAGTTAACCCAATGCCCAACCTCCAACCTGGAGGACCAGCTGCTGCTTTTCCTCTGGCCTCTACTCTAGAAACCTGCCCAGCAAGGTTGGACCTACTGGGGACAATATAGCCTTCAGAGTCATGGAGGCACGCAAGCAACCCCACGACGACAAGGTAGCAGCACAGGGGGGTAGTTAGTAAGTTAGTATTAAGTAAAACTGACTAATATCCAACCCAGACAAACATTTCTGGCAGTGGGATGGTGTGTATGAGATTGAGTCCAAATTAACTACAGTGTGTGTGTTCATAGTAATGATGGAACATGTCACCCAGTGTGGCTCACTGATGTGTTTTTAATAGTCTTTGGATGACAATGGAGCTCTATGACATACAAGAATAAGATATATCAGGCTTTGATACACACACAATACTTGTTAGTAGATCAGTTCATTGTTGGTTTGTGTCTGCACATGAGGTTTGTTGAGAGAAAAGTATTGAATATCATCAGGCTTACAGTAAAATGACAAGCAACAGAATATAGATATATAGTCTAGATCAGTGGTCCTTACACTGGTTGGGTTGTGATCCTGTAAAGCGAAGCATTTCAACTTGTGATGTATTAAAAATTGCAGATGAGTTGTGAGCAATTGAACCAAAGAGTGATGCCAGTATTTTACAACAGAATGCCGAATATTAAAGAAAAGTAAGAAAAAATAACCATAATTTAGCTGTTTATGCAATTTTTAATTGGATCCTTTACAACCCCTTTTTAAACAGTTTTTGATTGTTTAGCATGGGAGTATGGTGATTTCCATGACTTTATGTAAAAATAAGTTGATCTTTAAGCCTTTTTTATCTTATTAATCATTGAACCACTGAGCTCAATGCATGTTGAGTACGTCATAAAAACTTGCTTTTAATTTAAACACACTTTTGTGCGTTGCTTTTGTATGAAAAAGAAGGATGTCCACATAAAAAATGCTTCTGTTTGTTCCTTTTTGATTCTGAAGAATTCTGACCATATCTTAATTATTACAATTTTGACATTTTGGTCACCCAAAGACCCCCAAAAAATCTCAAATAATTCTCCCAGTACAAATATTAATTTATGATATATCTTTGAGCATGATCCCTGAGCGTGAGCCACCCTGACGTATCTGTGAGAGAGCTGAACCATGATTCCGACTGTCTGTGATTGGAGCCGGTCGAAATCCTCCCAGAGACGCTGACAGACAATCCTGACCCAGCAGGCTCAGCCTCTATACATACAGCAGTATTTCCCCAGAGTCTGTCACATTCCTCCCTGCACAGTGCAACACACTGCCATTTTCAACAGGGGCCCCGGGTCACAAAGAGAAGAGCTCCAATTGCCATCGCGAAACCTGGCCGAGCTGCGATTTGGCCTTTTGGTGGTTCATTTTCTCCCCTCTTCCTTTCTCTTGGTTCCTGGGCTGCAGAAAAAGAATGACTCCTGCTTAACGATAAAATAATGAATGTCATTTTGAGGCAGGAGTGAGAGGGAGGGAGGAGATGGAGGGCTAGAGACAAGAGGAGGGAAGGGAAGGGGAAACGGGGGGAGGCGAGTATATTACCGAGCTGGCAAATGTGCCCTCATGCCAGGGAGTCAATTTGAGTGAAGCCCTGCAATGTGACATCATTTACTCAGAAATCCCTAATTTGTCAGCATTAATATTTCAGCCCCAGCATTGCCTGTCACAGTGTGCCAGAGATGACTGATCAATCTATAAAACGGCCGCAGCTAATTTATTGAATATTTATGTGCAATGTCATGTGCAGGAGAGCAGCAGAATTTATTCCACCGTGCTCTGCTCTTATGCCCAGGAACTTTTCTAAAAATCTCACCTTTACAGAGAATGTGAGGGATGAGAAGTGTTATTGTTTAACATGTAATATTGCACGCATATCATGTCCAGCTATATGCACAAAATGAACAAGTTTGACCTGATTTGGACAATGACCAATTTATGCAAACCTTATGCATATTTGTTTTGTCTGCAGTGATAAATCTGTCCCTGGACTGTCCCCCTTCTTATGTTGTTTCTGGTCCTTCTCCTTAAATACTTTTAATTCTGTTATGTTCTAAATTCATCCTCTCTAGTGTGCAGTTTGCAGCACACCGAATGTCTAGCCCAGTATCACGGCAGTCTGTGATATAGTCACTAAATATAATCTACAGCACAGATTTGTGTGCATGGACACAAATTTTTTCCATGACCCTTAGCACGACTTTCAAAGAGCGTATCACAGCACAGTTCAGATGATGTCTATATAAGTTGATAAATTTTCATCATTGGAGGTGATGAGCTGGGTAGATGGATAGATCCTAACTTGAAAAAAGTGGACTTTGTGGACATTACTGCAGGAGACCTCTTCCCATTTACAACCATGTTTCAAGTGATCATTTTAATCAACAATCTTTCCCTAACCTCAACCATATGGTTTTTGTCCCTGAACCGAACAAGACCTTTAACAAAGTTTTGTCACACCATAAAACATCATTATTTTTTCAGTGATTTAAACATGATGCAGCCATGAAGGGATACTTCCAACTGAAGTACATTAGTTTCAAAGTCATGCTGAGTCTCACAAAAAAATGGAAAGTTAGATTTAATTTTGTGACGTTTTCACAAACTGCCATGATATTGATTTAAAATATCAAGGTTGGAGTTAGGAAAGGAAAAAAAAAACACTAAACGGTGTTTGATTAACTAATTTTTAATTTAGAAAATTAAAACATTTAAAACATTTCAACTCTTAATGAAGGTGAAAGTTCATTCTTGACCTTGAAAACCCAGACATAAAAAGTTGTTTAAAAATGTAAATAATCTCATGTACATATTTTAATTTATGTTTTGTAAGTATTTTTTCCCATCATAAGTGGACCGGCATGTTTTTTTTTTCACATGAACTTGAATTCAACAAAGATCTTGCTGGTTGAAACACTGTCTGATTACAGTTTTAGTAGCCTGCAATATACAGAGTAACCTCCTTTTCCCTTGCTTTCTTCCCAGACTTTTACCCACCTGGGGTTGGATGTACACAGAATCTGTCACTGTTGCCTCTAACCTTGTGTTCTTTGCCTTTGTGTATTCTATGTCTTTTCCACATCTATTACCTCTATTAAATAGTTGTTTTTTTCACGCCAATTAAAAAAAAAACTTGCAATTCTACAAAGAAGAGCTCATGTAAATATACCAAAACTAAGATAAACTACTCCTTGTATCATAAGAAAGCATTATAATTCTCCAAAAGCTGTACTTTTTGTCTGCAAATAAAATTTAAAAAATGCATTCCAACAATCAGGGCAGTAAAAGCTATGTCCTTAGTATCGTTTCTGGAAATGTGGGGATTGTAAGGAAGTAAGGATGTGAATAGTGAATATATGGGTGTGAAATGTTTTCTTTTAACATTTTGACCAGTCTTAGGACTCCGTGTGGTCTCCTTATGATCGAACAAAAGACTTTCATTGGGTATGCAGGTATCACTGATTACGTTTACATCCACAATGTATTCGGTTTTTTTCCCCTTATTCCAAAAAAGACAACATTCCTACTGAGCTGTTCACATGGTTTATGAAAATGAATATTCCACTAATATTTCCTTTTACATGCAGAGTTTTCAGGGTTTCCCTCTGCTCCAGTGGGAACAGGAATCACAAAATCTCTGCAGGTAGTGAAGTAAAACATTAGTGAACTGCTGCCTAAAATTTATAGGTGATATTAATATGACTGTATACTTACAGGTACATCGAGTACCCAGGTTTACTACACTGCCAAGTGTTTTTGGTGCATCACACAGAGTCGTCAGCATCAGTCCATGACTGCATGTCAGGATAATAACCAATCCCCTCCGTTCCCGTCGTGGAGAGGGCGCGCTCTGTTTTTCCAGCCCGCCTTTAACAGCTCTCCATTCTCCTCTCATTCCTCTCCTCTGTCTGCCTTTCTGCTCCAGCATATGTCATTTTGCCTGCGCAGGGGTGCGTTACACAGCATGCATCTCTATCCAAGCCTTGCAAACTGTTGGCTAGTTGGTTTGTTTACAATGCACAGAACTGACCATTAACAGGCAAGAGGCTGTGGGGTAAAAACCCCAATTGAGACGCACATTCCGAATGTGCTGTATACATGTCCAAAGAATGCTCCTAAAACCTGAATAATATCAGCATATCCCACATATCCTAATCAGAAAATGCTAGATTCGGAATATCCAAATGGAATATATTGTTTGTGTGACCTGTGTCAAATTTGGAATATTATCATTGGATTAATAGTTGAATATTGGGGTGCATGTAAACGTAGTCAGTGTGTCATGTGTCTTGTCTATTTGTATGATTCAAGTCTTTATTTGGTGCCTCCCCTTTGTAAGGTGACTTTATGATGACACGGGAAGTACATGTCGTAAATGGGACTATTCAATATTTGTTTAATCATTGGTTCAGGAATAGAACAATTTTTATTCCATACAGCTGAAAATGACGAATCTAAGTGCCTACACAGAAGTAGCAGCTATTCTCCTCCTCTAAACTAAGCAGTTCTTTATAAATGTGAATCCCCTTAATGCCCCTACAGTCCTAATCTGTGTGTGTGACTGTGTTTGCAGCTGCCAACACATGACTTCATGTGTCATTGTCTTATTCCATACTTTGCCTCCAGAATTATGTCTTCTATGGGGATAGATTTTTAGCATAACCCACATTGTATGCAATTATTTACTGCCTGGTGATGGAAAAATCCCTCCATTTTCTGCTTTTGTTGGCAGCTGCACTGCACATCTACACAATAGGCATTTAGCACGGACAGCATAATTATGACAGCACATCAGGGCTGAAAGTGCTGGGACAGCGCCAAGGAAAAAGCGGCTCAAACCCTCATCCTTCAATGCCGCCCATGAAGATCATTATGAATGAAAATTAGTGCCGGTGGGACGTGGCAGTGGCGTGCGAGAAAAACACTACCGCAGAGTGTTAGGAGCATGGCATCCCTCTACACCAGGACATCACTGCCTTACAAACACTGCTACAAGAGTGTGTTACTGGCTGAAGTCACCAGTGAAAAAGCAGAGCTCATGTTTTCAGGTGTCTCAGAATGCATCCTAGGAATCGTACTTAAAGTTAAACTATCTGATGATGGAGTTAATATGTAAATGCATTGGTCAGAATATTTATGAATATGCCATTTGCTTAGTTGTACATAACTATTGCCAGAAAAAAAAGATGCAGATGCAAATAAAAAGAGTAGAAAATCTCACTCAGCTGCATCAAAATCACATCATTTCACAAGCAACATATACAGTGTAATAGAACTGTGCAACTTTACACTGAGTGATGAGGAAATGAATTCACCTGTGCGTTAAAAAATGCAGACTCCGTATTGTCAATGACACCACTGTCAAAGCAGTGGTCCTGATGCAGAGGGCTCCAACCATAAAACAAACAAGGCCTGCTGGCGTGGTTGATTTCAATATCTTAGGATATTTTACTGACCACCTGACTAATTGATCGGCAAAATTGGCAGATTAATCAATAACGCAACAATTGTTAGTTGAAGCCCTCATAAAAGTAACACTTTAAATGGAGACATTTTACATAATGTGTGCTTTCACTTTTGACACATTTTGCTGACGATACTTTTACTTAAGTATGATTTTAAATGCAGGACTTTTACTTATAATAAGAGTGTTTTTTCATTGTGGTATTGCTACTTTCACTCCCACCACCATCAATCACTGTGAGTGTGATTGAAAGATTCAAAAATTGCCGCGTGTAGCTCTCTGATTCCTCTGTTGAAATGGGTATTTCAGTTGCTTTTAGAGGATCCAGCAAGCATTTCGTTAGAGGCCTTTAAAGGTCAGAACTCCTCTGAAGTGCTCCTAAATATCTGCAGTGATAGGAGTAACTCCCTCAGTTAAAACAGTTGATAAAGTGATTTCACTACTAAACCTAAAAGTAGGACCAAATGTACATCACTCTGAGAATTTAGACCAGTTTGGACTGATTTCCTACTCTGTAATGCTCGTTGAACAGGGCCCCAGAGCAAGAGCAAGTCTTTTCCCAGTATGCAGGTCCAGCGGGTCAGCAGGTGACCACTCCTACAGCGTACTTTTCCTGCACCACAGTTAGCATTAGCCCTCATTATATCAGCACTAATTACAAATTCTTAAACCAGTGGCAGACATTACAATAAGACAGTGCAGTGAGCATATGGCATAATATCCTATTAATGAACACTCTAAATTCAAACTCAGGTCAGCGCTATCACGCCGGAGAACGTGTCACTGATCCGATGGAAGCGGGAGGAGGGGGAGAGGGAAGGGGTGGAGAGGGGGTGGGAGAGGAGGAGGAAGTGACCTTCTTCTAAAATGCACAGACTAATTTGGAGGGGGAAGGCAGCCCCCGGGGCCGTCTCATTGTTTTACTTGTTTAATTTTTCGCCAGCAATTATTGATATAATATTTTGATGGCAGAGCCGAGGAAGGAGAAGTCATTAAAAGGGTCCAAAGGAGGGAGGAGTGGAGTTTTTTTTTTTATTCCTTATTTTGCTTTGCCACTAGCTGCTTCTTCTCATCCCCTTTTTCTTTTTTTGACTCTCCTCTTCTTCTGCATTTTTCCCGCCTGCCACTCTCCGTCTCTCTCCAGGGGGAAAGTCAGGCTATTTGCATTCGCTGTCACAACAGTGCAAGGAACAAGTTGCAGCCGTCTCACTGGCTCAGTCCTCAGCACGCTCGGTGTTTTAATGGGGACTGTCAACTACAAGAGAGATGGATACCCCCCACCCCCCCCCCCCACCCCCTCTTCCCCCCCTCAGTTCTTTCTCCGACCCGAAAAAAAAGGAGGATGCAAACAGACACATTTAGCATGATTGCATCTGCGAATGATAGATGTTCCCTGCGGCGTGTTTCGTTTGGATCTCGTTTTCTGAGTTAATCTGCTGAGATGACCCCTGTCTGAAGTGACGCGGGGCCGAATGCAGAGAGAAAGAGGATGACAAAAGGTAGAGGAGAAAGACACTTCACCTTTATCTGAAATGAAGCTGTGATCAGTCCTTTCCTTGTCAAGGGCTAAAAGGCCATTACCATCCAAAATTACTGCTTCACTCCAGCTATGCAACTGGAACTCACCTGATAAACTGTACTGTACTGCCGTCTGTATGTGGAATGCATATGGACTTGAAGTCAAAACAACTCTTCTCACTGCAGCCCTGACGAAGAGCTTCGGGGGCTCATCATATTACACAGGGGCCCTTCTCTCTACCTCTCCCCAGGGATGGCTTGCTCTCCCTGGGCCTCGGATCTGGACCCCTGCCCCTGGCCCCTGCCGAGCTCTCTGGAGCTGTGTTTGTTTAAAAACCAGACTTAATCCTCTGTAGCAGCTGTCTCAGATCAGGTCGCAGTGAGGGAGGCGGGGTGGGTGGTGGGGCACAGAGGCACAGAGGGCTGCAGGTGCAGACTGCAGATGTAGTGATCAGTGAAAGTATGGAGGCGCTTGAAGTAAAAAAAAGTCAGGGGTGGAGTATCCAAACTGTGTCAGATGATGATGGAGTTTGAATGAGGAAATACAAGAGATGAGAAACAACTGTTATATATTAATATGGTTATGTTAATTTGGGACTGGCATTTCAACACTTAACTCTCATGTCTGATATTTAAAATTATAAACTACATCCTTAATTTACAGAGACATACTGTAAGTTAATCAAACTGGAACACACAAACATCATACACTTACTGTTGGAATCAGCATAGCTTAGTTTTTCAGGTGATAGTAGATTTTTCAGTAGTATACAGTATTTTTGAATTCTTGACATTTGGAAAATCAATTGAAATAACAAAAACATTGTAGAAGAGGTCTTTTAATGATCCGTTCACCTCATAAATAGTGACTAACTGTTCTCCCCTTCATCGTAGTACATTAAGTAGTTGTAATAATGAATAACATCAGTATTGGTAATTCTGGTGCATAAATGTTGTGGAATGGCCAACCTGCTTTCTTCCAATGTGCATTGAGAAAAAAAAAATGTCTATCAGTCTTTTTGGAAATTATGCAAAAAAAGATACAATCCAATGACTGTGGTTCGTCCATGGTTACAGGGCAAACAGGAACTGATAGAAGTTCATGCACCATGGCTTTTCACACATAAGGCAGTAACTAACAATCACTCAATCAAATTTTCAATTAATTGATTTAGACTATTAAGTGTCTGAATATAGTCAAAAGTAGTCCATAGCAGCCCAAAGTGACTAATGTCAATGCTAATATAATAAGATCCAAATATTGGGTAAAAAAGGCTAAAACAGGGCTTAGGTTTCACCTTCGCATTTATTCCTGGCTCCATAGAAATGTTACACCTTCTTTGACAAAATGTTAACTTAACAGGTTTTTTTTGCCCACCAGGGCTTTGAGATTCAAAGTGATGAGATTGTAGTGTGAAAACTCAAAATATATTCATACAAAGGGGGAAGAAGAAAAAAAATCCATGTAAATGAGCTTTTCATTAATGAATTTGACAATTCTAAGAACCAAAATGTTACATCTACATGGTACTATGGTACTTCTGGCCCTGACATTCACCTCCATTCATCTATATTCATATACAGCATATCGACATTGTGTACAGCGTGTGACTTTCTGACACAACACCTGTGGGCAAATAAAGCAGTTCTATTGGTATTCTTCCTCAGGTCCAGAACTTTGTGCACATACCCAGCAATCATTCATTCATTCAGCTGATAACCACAAATGAACAGAAGGCAGTGAGCAGGAGAGAAAGGACTGTTCTCTGAGTATGGACTCAACCTGTAACAGCTTGATTAGAGAGAGAAAAAAGGTCATCCCTGTCCAGGAGTAAACTGAATTTATTGTTGTCACGGCTGCCACGCAGCCGCGATAAAAATGACCTCAATAAAATAAAGAAAGAAAGAAACAGCGCAGCCAATGCCATATGCAAATGATTCCATAAAGGCATAAATGAAAGGGGAGTGGGGGCAATCAGCAGGGTGGGTGAGGGTGGGGTGGTGGGGTCAGATGGAGCAAATGAAGGCCGAATAGCGGATACAGTGGCGCTGCCCATCACTCTTCATGCCAGCGGCCTTTTATGTAGCTGTCCAGCAGCCTCTGCGCATGCCCCCTCCTCTCCTTCACTGGACCTCTGGCTCACTGATAAGGCAAAGGGCAGTGCTGTGTGTGTGTGTATGTGTGTGTGTGTGTGTGTGTGTGTGTGTGTGTGTGTGTGTGTGTGTGTCTGTGTCTGTGTGTGTGTGTATTACTGTACTTACACTGTCTATGTGTGTTTATATGCTTTCCTCTGAAAGTATATGACTGGGTGAACTGTGAAAGAGCATAGCAAGCAACAGTAGAAACAGTAATAGTAGTATAGTTATGGTCATAATTAAAATAATTATAAATCATATTAATATACAACTAATTTGCATGAACAATTCCAGTATGATTTGTAATAGGAGTGTGCCCGAATACAAATAGCACAAATAGTGGGTTTTTTACAAACATGTGTTTCATACAAATATTTTAAAAAATAATTTGTTTTCAGGAAGAAAAAAAAGAAACAGGTTAAATACCAGCACACAGGTTGGTTAAATTGCTATCTCAGTCTGTCTCCTCTGCTCTGCTGTTATATCTATCAGCAGGTCTCAGGGGAGTCACATCCACCTTCTACATGATGCACATTTCCTAATATGGACATCACTCCATATGTGATGCACTTAATTTTAGCTCAGTAGTCAGCACAGTCACCCTTCATAAGAGGTCCCCACACTAAATACTTATTTTAAATTATTATTATCCTAAAAATTAAAAGCATAATAAACCTTTTTACACATTTATTCAAATACAAATACAAATATAAATAATTTTGCTGCCTAAATACAAATACTGGCCCATAAAGTATTAGCACAAGTGTGTGCTGCATCCAAACTAGCAGGGAGTGTTTGCAGAGTGTGAAAGGCAACACCCTGCACTCTTTATTTGGAAGCTCCTGGCTCCAAACAGAAAAGATGGCACTGACCATAAGCACCAACTCTGGGCTTTAAACTGGTTCCAGTGCAAACCAACGGCTGATGTCACACCTTGCTACATCCATCTTTACATACAGTCTATGCACTGAATATATAGAAATGTTCAAAATGAACTTAATTCATATGAATACTGGATGGCATCTGCGCTGCTCAGAAGAACAGGACTCTATATGCATTTTTGTTGATGAAGAAATAGTCCCAGCACTTTTCAGTTTTCGGGTTATAAAGAATTTGTAGTTTGTGTAGTTTTACTTTTGAACTGGACAGAGCCAGGCTAACTGTTGTCTGCTTCATATCTTAATGCTAAATTATGCTAACTATGTCCTGGCTGCAGCCTTGTATCAACATACAAACTAGAGACTAACATGAAAATCTTCAACTCCAACTTGGAGAGACAACAATTAAGTATATATTCCAAAATGTCGATCTATTCCTTCCTAAGTGAAATCTCAACATATCATATCCCTGTGCAGTATTAACTCAAAAATATAAATTGTTTAAAGATGTTAACATAACCACTGATCAGATGCTTATAAGTATTAAGCAGAGTTGTAATTTAATTCTTTGAGTCTTTTTTGTTTTGTTTAACCCTCAAACACTACCATAAGGAAACACTGGTTTCATAAGAATGTAAAATATGTACAAAGAAGTATTTTTAAGGTCCATACAGGTCCACAGGTGGTAGTGTCAGTAATAGAAAATACTTGAGTTGTTGTTTAAACTGCAGTGGTGTAAAAAACAGTCCTTACAACTGGAACATTGTGAGAATAAAATCTTTTTAAAACTGGATGTGCAACACCTGGTAAAGAAGAGACATTCAGCTCTTCACTGCGTGCCAAAAAAGAGACAAAGAGAAACTAGAGAAGATGGAAAAGCCAGGAAATCTGAGAGACAAAGTGGCAGATAGAAACATACAGTCATAGAGACAGACACTGTAAAACAAAGAGAGGAGGCTGCAAATGAAGAGTGCAGCAATGCTGGCGGACATTGGCATCCCTTTAGCTGGCACGCTAGCATGCCAAGTTGTAGGATTTACCCTGGAGCCCTTGGGCTTCGCTGTGAAAAGACTCAGTCAGCTTGAGGGGCCCCGCGGCTGGCTGCAGCCAGGGTACCATTGTCTGGGCCGCTGGAGAGGGGGAAATGCTGGATGAATGGAAGGAAAACAAGAGGAAGACAGAGAGGAGGAGGAAGCAGAGGAGGAGGCCGAATGGGAAAGCAGCAAGTGGTTCCAGGGAGCAGGGCCAAGATACGGAGAAAGAGGAGTGAGCGGGATGCTGTCATATGCTGACGACCTAAAAGGAACCCAGCAACTGCTGCACACTAAAATACAAGGTTTTCTTGGTATCTCACCTCCATACTTACACAATTTCATAATCCCTGAAAAGACCTACTGTTTACACTCTTTGCACTTATATCTGCTTTTTTTAATAGCTGAACTATGGGAACTAGACATTATATTTGCTGTTCCTTATGACTGGAACATGCTTCGAGAAAATAAAATTCAGGACCGAGTCTCATTACATGCTTTTAAAGCCATTCTTTATTCTCTTAGTGTTTTTTGACTCTTACATTAGGGTTGTCTGTTTTTTCTGGTTCATTTCCACCAGGATAAAAAAGGATTCAAAGTTAGTGATGATAAATATAAAAAAATAATCATTTCAACTTTTGGGTGACTTTGTAAAATTTATGGAATGTGAGTATTGATTTTAAAAGTATTAATAAAAGCCAAACAGCAACCTCTAAGCCTCTAAGCCACCCCTTCATGTCACGCTGCCCCTCACTCTTTCCCGCTCACGCCAGCTCATGCTCCTCCATTATCACTCACCTGTGCTGTCGCCGGATCAGTAAGTGAAAGCTAGGCTAACTAGCTTCCATTCCCAACACTAGACTTTAATTTTTTATTATTAAAACATTTGCTAATTCATTGGCAACTCCTTAATGCAATGTACACCCCGTGGACTGTATATGGAAATGTATAAAGGTGCGACTTCACTCTTAATTTGTATTGGAGCTAGTCCTGAGGCCCACAGTTGAGTGTGATAGAGTGTGTAGCTTCCTAATAAGAGTGTGAGGTGTGGCCTTTACACTCTGGAAACACGCTCCACTACCTTGCACTAAAAGCTCAGCCTGATTGCTACTTTCATGGTAAAATCACACAACTGAATGCAGGTAATGTCAATGATAATGTCATACAGTGGACTGCTATAAGTTCAGTGAATAAACATAAATTCTGGTTACAGTAGTTGAGGTAACATTTGGCTTTTAGCCATTATGCTAATACTAATTATCTGTTCATGCACCATACACAACCATGAGAATGTACAGGTTCAATTGCAGTGCTGCATTGATGGTTATAAAGGAACTTCTTACAACTCCCATGGTATAGGGCAAATCATTTATTTTAATACATATCTCTTCATTGGAGTCTTTAAAAACATCTGCAACACAGTTTGACAGTGCTGAGTGTCAATCCTGGTTGAAGACTGAATGATTATTGAGATATTAAACTACAGCAAACTGAATTAGTTGTATTAAACTGATGGAGAACATCAGTATTAGGGGTGCTCTCACAAAAAACAGCTACATTTACACCAAGAATATACAGTATGTACTGATTTCTTAGCAAAGAATGAAGCTTAATTTTAATTTGACTTAAATCATAGTGTATGTTTGTAACCCCTGGTTCGTCGCTTCTCTCCTCCTCTCTGTGGTACGGTACAGTATATGTTCATTTCCGAGGCTGTTGTCAGTAGCCAGTGCATCGGAGCAGAGCTTGCAGGTGTGTACAGACCAGAAGTCGACCATGAATGAGAGCTCATCTGCCGGAGCCGGGGAAAGCACATGGTCAAGTGGTCAACAAATGAAAATGGAAAATTGCTACCACTTGTTGGGCTGTTCAAGTACATGCAGGCAGAAGAGGTGGTTAGGTCATGATGGATGCCCCGTGTCCCCGTTGTTGTTGATATGATCAAAAAAATACCAGGGCCAACCCACACCGCCCGCCTCCCCCCCACTCTCCCCCATTCACCACCATAATAGACAAACAGATGTGTGCAGGTCACCTGTGAGCACAGGAAATTGCCTGTGTGCAAAATTGCCTTTGGGATGAGAAATTTTGTTTATTCGTTGTACAGGTCCAATCATGTTTTTGAGTCCAAGTAGATTCTTTGGGGTTTTTATCAAAATAACAGGGATTTTAACTTGTTTTTCACTAAAGCAACCAAATAGGGACATGAATGGTGCTTTAGAATGAGCTTTCTACTGCCCAAGAGAGCCAGCTAGAAATAAAATGTATGTAAGAGACAGAGTGGAATACAATGCTGTTACTTTAAGTTCCATTTAAGAGAGAATAGATATGCACATAATGTAACTATCAGTTGTTAAAGACAGTTTAAATATGAATTTATAATATTTTCAAGAACAAATGACATTATTCATCCTCATAGAAACTGAAATCCAGTATGATCATATGTTAAAAGCCTGAAGCAGTAGTAAGTAGTGAACAGGCTGCATCTCTATATAAGTTAAGTCTAGTAAAATATTTGTGCATCATTTACCACATAATTTGATGCAAATACTGTGAAATGTAGGAATGTGAAAGCAAATATGCCGGAATGGCAATTTAATGAAAACAAATGTTGGATGTGGAAATGCAGATGTAATCATGTGTTTAGAGTGCGTCCTTCCCTCTAACTCTGTCTGTTTTTTCACATACACACACACACACAAACACACACATACACACAGGTTCTAAGGAGATTGTATTTGCGTAATCATATGCATTTTCCACTTCATTTCCATGCTTTTTTTTTTCCAGCTAGAGGCACTCTCCAGCCATCAGAAACACAACGTTTATGTTACGACACAACACACAATAACACACTGTGTGAAATCTGCTACACAACCCACATTACAGAAACTTATAGACTAGATCCTTATAGTGCTCAACACAAGAACAAGCAGCATCGATGTGGTAAGTGAAAAAGCTGGTGACCTTTAACCTTCAGTGATTATCATAAAGCACACTAATAAAAATACCAAGAATTTAGTACTTATTATAATATATATAATACATGTAGTTAATTAGAATGAAGATGTATCATAGACTTAATTTATAAGAATAGAATTTTTATCTCCTCCTGTTCTGATGTTTTTCAGCCCTGATAGAGATATACATACCTGTAGATCTGGAGAGACTTATTATATTGATCAAATGTTTTTGACATGAAATAATAATAATAACCTCATGAAAGAATAATATCAGCTATCTGCAGCATCATCCTCACTATACCCTTGTTAACCTTGACAAACCCATCATATAGTCAGTGCTGTGGAAATGCTGAGGTGGTGAAAACTATGATGGTTGAATCAGGTTGTTTGAGGACAAATGGAGGAAAAAAAAACACACCTCAGAGGACCAGTCAAACTAAGGTGATGCTGCCAATCACGCACTGCTGTAGTCAGCATTTTATCACAGCAGGATGATGCCTTTTGCCCTCCTGTCATCCCACCTATGGTCTTCTACTTGTCTTTTACAGCACTCCACCTTAGCCTCTGTGACAGTCCAAATTTAACTACTGATATTAGTTGAATGTGTGAGAAGGATTTAAATAGTGGTTATCATTTGACGTATTTCATGTATATATCATACATGTTATAAATGCTGTTCTTAAGCTAAGTGTTTAGTGTTAGTTTGCTGTTCCACACCTGTTCCAAATACCTTCATGATGTGTCTATTTTAAACTTAGTTCATTGATGTGTAAAATGAGACAGTGGTCCACACCTGCGTGCTGTCATTCTGGCATATATGGTCATGAAGAAATACGACTAGATTAACTCTTGACCCTTGTTTCTATCTGAGTGTTGTTCACTAACCTGTAAGGTTAACTATGGATATTTTCAGATCCAGTGCAACAGTCTTTAAGAACTGGCTGAGTGCCAACTTGTTAGACAAAGAAAAGATAACTCGGTGGTATGTGTATCCCTTTGTCTCTCAGAAATATGATGCATTGTACTTCTGATTGAATCATTTGATTACATCATTTAATAACCTGACAATACTCTTTTGTTTATTGAGTGATCACTTCAAATACTTGGTTGGGATGTCCATATACTTTTGGGCACATGTCAAGTTATAACCTCATGACGCAGCATGTGTAAAACATATTGGTTATGATTGTGCATCACAGTGCATTGCAAACATAATATCAGTAATGTTGCCCTCATTGCACGTGACATGCACTGAGAACGAGACCAACATGTGTTCCTTGTCATTTTGAAAGCTTTATTCACAATGGACCTTTCTTTAACAGCATTTCTTTGTTTTTCTCTTGAGGGCTTTAGCTGCGGTCTAATCACTCTTCTTCCCATTTCCTTCTCATTTGCTCTGCCCATCTCTCCTCTCTCTTCTCTCACCCTCTCCAGTGAATATCTGCAATAAATAAGAACCGATTAAAAATGAATCCTGAGCAGCATCAAGTCTCACTGTAAAGCATCTACAGTTTGCATGGCTGCTCGTTCTGACCTGCCCAGATATTACGGAATAATAAAACCGTTTTAATTTTACATTTAACTGATGGAATATTGTACATCATTTGGTACATAAGGATCTTTGTTTTCATTTTTGAAACAATTTTCACCAAAGCAGTGGCTTGATTCAAACTGATTTTCATTCAGAATTTGTAGCCATGCAGCCGACATTAGTTGTGTTTGCTGCTGTCAGAGGACTCTGTTCACTGTGGTTTACAGTTAACAATGTCCTCTTGCTGCAAGGGCAGCTCAGAACATGCTGTCAGACGAAAAGAAAGTGAGTGAGTCAGTGAAAAGAGAAAACTGGAAGAAAAAGGTAGGGAGCTGCTGATGTATTGTACCAAGTCCAGCCTGGTCGCCAGAATAAAACGTTAGCGTTGTATGTTTCTGCCAACCACAGAAACGTTGAATATCTACGTTTCAAGACGTGAAATACGTATCATATCAACATTTGTAAAGTGACGTAGTTCACATGCGATATATATGAGCTGATCTTTCCTATTAGGAGGAGGGGTCGGTGGTTGATCAGTGAGTTTCTCTGCAGCAATTTGGAAGTCAGCAAAGAACAACCAACATCCACTTTCCAGTTCAACCAACAACAATGGATGTTTTTAGTGATATGTCAGGACATTTGCAGTCGTTTTTCTAGTGTATTGTATGTTTTTAGTGAGACATCAGCTGTTTTTATTTCATTTTTATTTTCATTTTAACCCAAACCATGATCTTTCCCTAACCCTAACCAAGTGGTCTTTGTGCCTAAACCTAACCAGACCTTAACCACAGCGTTGTCAAACCATAAAACATCATTATTTAACAGGTAGAAATGTTAAGATGCTATGTATTTCACGTGATAGATATTCAGTGTTTCTGTGGTTTGCAGAAACGTTCAATGCCAACGTTTTGTTCTGGCGACTGGATTGCCAAGTCCCTAAAACAAGTAAAATAGGATGAGACAATGAAGGGTTAATCAGCAGACTATATGGTCATTTTAAACCCTGATTTTCTCCTGGATTTTTGCATTCATTATTTTTCATATTGTCTCATTGTGCTTTACCTTATATTCTATATATTACTCACATCAGCTCACCTGGTGCTCTGTGATCATTCAGCTGTTCAAATCGTTGCTTGCAACAGTTGTTATTGGGCTTCCCTTATTTGGTATATGAGGTATCATTTTTGTAGGTTTTAGGGCTCATACAGGCTATTTATGATGGAAATAATGATAATTAACACGACATGTTATAGTAAATTTCATGTAAATTTCACTTTTTTATGTGTTAAGTGGGAAGAGGGGGACACTTCAAGTGTGGTCTCCCTTGGTCACCATACTGCATTAATCTGGTCCTGTTAGTGGTAAAGATGACTTTCTGATGTTTTAAGCACATGGTAACACACAGACTGTCTTAATATTTATCATTTGCAAATGCTGTGAGCCTTATTTATAAGCTATCAGTGGCAACTGATTATTTTTAATGTGGAAATAACATGCTTTTGGTGATTTTCTGTTATTTTTATATGATGTCAAATGTCTTTATTAAACATGGTCCAACACATGAATGTTATGTAAAAATGCTTCAGCCTGCTCTGAATGCTTTGTTTGCAAAGTGACCTATACTTCCTCCTCATGATGACGTCAGATTATTTGAGCATGCTCACAAACGGCCATCCATTGGTAGCCTTTGTCACTAAGGTTTTTCACATTGCTTACATGCATATTTTGGATCGTGTTCAGGCTCAAACATGTACAGATGTATTTGAAGTTTTTACATTTTGAGTAAAGCACAAGCAAAACAAGTGAAATTCAACTACTATTGTTCATTAAAGCTGGTGGAAGTTGGCCGAGGATCAGGACAGACTGGGATCACTGGGAGGGGGCCTGTTTCAGACAGAGGCTGAACTGAGGGGCTGCATGAAGGGCCAGTACAAGATAAGATAAGTTTGTTTTTTTGACTGTAAATCATGCAAGATATCCCAGTAGAGCCCCTGAATATAAATATAGTACTGGATTGTGTGTGTGTTATGTATATATTTCAGCCATCAACAAGAACATCTTTTGTCAGGTTGTCAAAATTCTCTCTGGCTGGTGGTAATCTTCTTTCAGCATTACATCAGCCTGCATGATTCATTCAGACGACCCCTCCAATACACCATTTGGCCATGTAGCTTCTGAAAAAATTTGACTAAAATTACTAACAATTTATCAACAATTTATCAACATTTATAATGGTTTAATTGCAAGTTAATATGGGTTATAATTAATGAATTACAAATTAGGAAATTTCAATTCATAATAAATAACCTTCAATGATAGCTGAGGAACTGAGAAACTAATGACTCTTTATTAATGATTTACTAACATTTAGAATATTTCGAATTCCAAATGGACTGCTCACAACCTGGCAACACAAAAGCAGTTATTGTTAATGTATATAACTTCTCGATACATTATCATTAGTTACAACTTACAAAGCAAGCACTGAACTTCATTATTGACCTTGGAAAGAATAGAAAACAATCTCAACTCATGTTCCACACACTCACTTTTCTTGGAGAGTCTTCAATTTTCCTTCATTTCCTATTTCCAAGGCGAGTTCTGCCTTTGCTGCTATACTACAGCCTGCTTCCCACACACTTCCTGTAATAGTAATCACTTTATTGTGAATATTGAATGTTTCTTTGCAAGGTGTGTTCATGTTCTTTAAATGTTGTGTATCTCAGTCTCTGCCAGGAGGTCTGTGAGCTCAGGGACAGTTCGTGTCAAGCTTGCTCGGATTTCTTTTAGAGCATCACTTGAGCAGAGCCCCAATCTCAAACTAAAATGCACATTGTTCAAAATTTCAAAATCTCAACACAACGCTTTTCCGTCCTATGTAAACGTGTACAAAAGATATATCAATACACTGGTGTTAAAAAATTATATTGCAACACACTGAGTGATAACAATAGGGTCCCATCACCAAAAGTTGAGAAACTGGGTAAAAAGGCACTAGAGGGAAGGTTGTGTTATGTTCTGTGGTCACACAGATGATGTATCCCTCAACATTTCATTTGACTGACTTTTGTAATAAACCCACATGTTTTCGACATCTACTTCAAAAACAATTTCCACTGCCTCTATCATCCTGGACAATATACATACACGTAGAGAAAGATGATGCAACAGGTTCTAAAAAAATGAGAGAGGAACTCTGAATACCCTCTTGTCATTTCTCATTAGTTCCCAGCACTATCCAGCACAGGCATGGTGAAGCGTGACCCACAGCAGGTTAGGGCAGCCTGGTCCTTCCCAGCTCATAGGCCTCTTTAGGAGAGATATTGATGATGGTCGGGAGGAGGCTTTGCTAAATGAGCCTCAGCAATGAGCTGGAAAATGACTAATGTTCCCTGGGTGAGCCCAGAGTGGTCGGGCCTGCCTCGATACTGCCTGGCCTGCCCACTTTTTCATGACTGAGAGGGAGAGAGTACAAGTGAATGTGTGCACATGTATGTGTTTTTGTCTGCATGTAGGTGCACTGTATTAATGCTTTACTCACTATTCAATATCTCCTTCATCTGGCTTGCATTAAAGATATCACACAGTGTGTTTGACATATACAGTAACAGGCTGATATGTCCCCTTGTACAAACTGCATCAAGGAAAATGAACGTATTTCTGGAATAAACTAACAAATTATTCAAACTGACAAAAAAAATTTGTCTCAAGAAACACTGGTTACATTTCAGATTTTCACTTTATTTCAAAGGGTCAGTTTACCCAAATTACAAAATAAAACACTTTTTATAACAGTTCTTATAGTTCATTCTTATTTGCCAAAATTCTACCTGTGAATGGAATTCAGTTCAGATGAAAAACTGAACAGAAATAAAGCCCTAGTCATAATTCAGACTTCTGAGCCATTGCAGGGACTGTCTATTTGGTAATGAAAATGGCTTCTCCAAACTTTGATTGAACTATTAAACCTGCATTATTTATTTTTTTGCCACTTGGGGGCAGAAGAACAAGCCATAAGCACATTTAACATTCTGTCATTATATCAAGATATGACAACCGTGTAAGCAATTTACACATCCGGCAGAAACAGAGCAACATTCATTTGGAGTTATGTTTTTTTAATTCCAATATTCACTCTCCTTTTATCTATGTTTTGGTCTCCACCAACTCCTGAGAAATATACCCAATTCTTTAGCTGTTAAATGCTCCACTATGTTCACTAGCCAGTTGCAAACTTTGTCAGCTGTTTAGTGCTGGGCAGATATTACAGCTGTTTTAGCTTATTTTCTGAAAACAGCTGACTTATTTTAAGGCCGCGAAACCAAAACAATGAGCTGAAAGATGCTAAAAAGCTTAATAAAACTGATACGAACTGCAGAGTCAGGTGATCGTTTTCTGTAGGTTTGTCACTATGAGCAACATGTTTCACATTATACAGACATTTAATCTATTATTGATACAAAAATGTCAATTAGAGAAGATTTAAACTTGATAATGGTGTAAAAAACCATGCAACGTATGTAAGATAAGGTACATTCACAGAAATTTAAAAGCGTACTTTGATGATGGACATGTTAATGAAGATACAGTCAGCTCTCCAACAAATAAAATTACCCATTAGCTGGAACATTTAACATGATTCAGGATGATTTCTTGTGGTAAGATTAGATCATTTGTGAATACAGCCCCAAGTCGCCTGCTCCATGACAAGGACAGAGGCCATATTGCCTCTCCTGCACCCTCTCTCCAAAAACCAAGTTTCAGCTTTCCTGTAGAGGCAGAGCAAGTGTGATGCCCTGATAATTGGAGCACACCCTCTGATTCACTTTGTTAAAAAAAAATATGTGCAATTTCTGTTTTTATTTCAACAAATGGAACTGAAATATGGTAATTGCACTACATGTAACAAAGGAGTGACTAAATACACGTAAATAGCCAACACGTTTTAAAAGTTGTTGGAATTTGAAATCATTTTAAGTCAGACTCTAATTTAAAAATGTTCTTGACATCTCAGTGTGCTCTTTTCACTCATTTTAGTTAATTTCACAAATCTCACAGAGTCTATTTTTCTTGTCATAATACATCGTGAAAATTCTTTAAGTCGACATAAAACTTGTTCATGTCATGCACCTCACTATACATCTAGTGCTTGTGAGTTGCTGCCAAATTCACAACACTCAAGAGTAGTCATCCACATCAACAGCACTGCATTCTTTTACTTTATTTGTTGAAATCATATCAGACTCGGTGGTGAGATAAGAAACACTCCCGGTTAAGTGTTGCCCTCCTCCTGCTTCCTTTCTCTCTCCATCTTCCTCTTTCTCGCACTCGCGCCTCCAATCCACCATTATTAGTGCCTCCAATACTCCAGAGGGCAAACAAACTTTCAAAAAATTCCCCATAACCCGCCAAGCGTGGCCCATTTTCCTCTCCATGCAATTAACTGCGCCAACATTTACAATAATATGATTACAGACACTTTGGCAAAGTCATGGGGGGAACGTGGGGCATATTAGGTATCAGCAAGGGGTTGATCGTAATGGTCGCGTTTCCCGGAGACTCACATTTTCTTTTGCAGGCAATAGTGAGAGCTACTAAATTCTCCTCAGGCAGTAAAAACCAATGCACTGGAACCATGATAACAAACACAGGCAACCACTTTCTTTCTCATCACTCTCTTATTTTCTTTCTCTTACTTTGGGACCTAGTTTTTTTTTCCCCCTTCCTTCTTTCCTCTGCACCCTTCGTCTTAACTCCCCCTCACCCACCATCACCCCGTCCTCCATGCACCCCTCAATTAATTAAGTCTTTCACGGCCATGTAATTAGGAACATTAGCAAGTCATAAACTTGCCACGAGTCTTGAAATTATGTGCTGGCCCTCAGCAATTTGTTTGTAATTCCTTTTTCTTCAGACAACAGCACCATAGGGTCCCATAGATCTTCGTAGGGCCCCCACTGTGTCCTCCTCACCCGCCCCTCTCACTGCAACGACAGGCAGGATAAGAGGGGTCCTTGTTGGGCTGAGAGGGAGACCACATGATGCCCAGGCTGGCTGGCACCCATCCTGCTGCTCTCAAAAGACTATGTAGAACAGCCTGTCTGTCTGTTTACTGCATCGCTCTCGGGTTTTTACATCCAGACAGAGATGCTACTGACACACTTCCTATAAAGTAAAGGCTTTTTGCCATCTGCAGAATAAGCACTCAACAAAATTGTTGGTATTTGTGATGACCACCAGTCAATTGTTAAGTGTAAAAGATTCAGCAGGTCAGCAGGGTCATTAAGAAGCCTCCACACCTCCTGCTGTGGGGCTTTGAGAGGGTCAGGCATCCCGACTTTAATTGTCATCCGTTCATTCAACCTCATCCTGAATGTCTTTGTCAAACATGCTTGATATTTTCATTTTCAGTCTTCTGCGGTGTGAACAATGAAATGTGATGAAAGTCATCACACAGCTGTAACATCTAAAGGGAACCTGGCCCCTCACGAGCTTTCAATCATATCACACAGTTTTCCTAACCAGGTGGAGTTTGCCCACTTGTCAAGGCTTTTAAGATGTTCAGATATCCATTTCCCTGTAAGAACTTCTTGTCCATGTTGGCTAAAAGTTGGGATTGAAAGGTCATGCTTGAAAACCTCACCAACAGGTCAATTTAGTATCTCCTCTGGAGCTTTCAATGGTATCACATGATGTTCCACAGTTAAAGGTTTTTGAGATTGTTTTGTCACACTGTCATACTGTCAAGAATGACCCTTCAATTTAAACTATCTATCGTTAAATAATTGATCAAGACCCCCAGTGTCACAAGAAGCCATCTGGTTTCACTGTGGGCATGATGGTCATGGGAAATAAAATAAATGAATCTATAAATAAAAACAATACATTTTCACATATTCATATTTTCTTCCTGTATAAACCTCATGTTGCATACTTGAAATGTATATTTCTTTGCATTTTTGATATTACTCAGCCTGGTGGAGACAGTCTGGAGCCAGTTTGGATTTAACGGAGGCACATGTCTGATGTGACTTTAGAGACTGTTGAAATGTATCAAGAATGCAGCAAGAAATTAACTCCTAATTATGTTTTAATAACCCATTCATATTTAGGAGAAAGCAAAAAGCAAATGTCAAAATGTTTTTTTGGTAGAGGACACGTTATACAAACTAGTGTTCTCATGAAAAAGCCATTACTGTGTTATTTACTGGGTTATGCTATTTTATGAAGAAATGAATATGTGTGCAATATTCATGTTTGTATTAACAGGGAATTCCACTAACTTTCCACATCAAAGTGTGTTTCCAGGTGTTGGGGAGTACTTTGTGAAAAAAAAGTAGTATAAAGTCTTTTGTGTCGCAATCTGATGAACTGCCTCAAGAGAGGTCACTTGAGTCGGCGTCCCTTGGGTTTGAAAACTAGAAGTTTGAAATGAAAAAAAAAAATCTGGGATTGTGTCGATAGAAAGACATAAGGTCACCAAACCTTTGTAGCCTTCTCCTCATCTCTGCCTGAGGCTACTAGCTCCAGGCTACATTAGGCGCTACTAGCATACCACACCCAAATGTCTGACTGTGAACCATTGGTAGTCTCGTTGTATTGTGGGAAATGTTGGAAAATAGAGACTGAGGACTATTTTGCTGCTGTTGAAACAACTACAGAACATTTAGAAATCCCTAAACTTTGGTAGGCAGATCTCCAATTGTCTGGTATCACGAGGCTAAGGAAATGTAGGCACCAAAAGGATTGCAATGCTGAATTAGTGGAGTACTCTTAACATTAACAAGCATTTCATCAAGGATTTTTTTTTTTTGATAGATAACCTTGGATTATGTATTTTGCAGATTATTTATGCTTGACTTGTTCGCACTATATCAGATTTAAAGAATTAAAAGTGACCATGGTGCCTTGCAGATATACCTAATTGAGGCAAGGTCAGTGAATTGAGCTCAACTGCTTTTTTTCCCCAGCTACTGGCAACTTTTCCAAAGATATGTTATGCTGCATTGTTGTACCCGAAACTATTTCCCAATCACACTGACTGATTCTGCTATCTCCATCTCCATCTCATCTCTGTGGCAGGGGTTCTTCAGTCCTAACAGGCAGATGGAGTCTTTATCAAGCCCCCAAAACAGCCAAATCACGCAGAGGCCTAAACATGTCATTTTCTCGACGGCGCAGGTTAAATGTGCATGTGTTTTCCTGTGTGTGTGTGTGTGTGTACAAGTCCCTCCAGCTCTTTTGTCCACGCTGTTCCACAGAGAGGTTAACGCCATTGATGCCTGTGATTCCAGCTCAAGCACTCTCATCAGCAGCCTTATTCTCTCCTCCGGCTGCACCCTGACCTCCCAATAACCATACACTATTGTTTCTATTTACCATTTGCCAGAGATGGAGGGAAAACTGGAGAAAGAGCGTGGCAGAGAAAAAGAGAGCCAGGGCTGGTATTGATCGGCTTCCACATGTATTGAAACCAGATATTGATTTTCTTTCTTTTTTTTCAAATGGGAAAAAGTGCATTGTCCGACCGAAGGAGATTTCTATGGGGATTTGGGGAAAGAGGAGTTGAAATGAGCATCCGGTGCGCTGTTGTCTCCTGTGGATTGTGTATAGGGCTGTGGTAATTGAATTGAGCGAACGGAGCCCTTCTCCGATATGTGCTCTCTTAAGAGTTTTTGGCCTGTCGATGTATCTCTGTAATACTTCAGGTGGAGAGGACTTCAAAAAAAAAAAGGTAGGAAAGTTCGGTGATAATTTGAACATTTCAAATGTTCAGCTGTCTTGATCACTCCTCTGCTAATTTTTTCCTTGCAACTTTTTTGTTTTATCTTTTTTTTAATAATTTGTAATATTGTACATTCGTAATAGCATTTAGTTCAATCTTTTTGTATTTGAAGGAAAGTAGATGCAAATAACGTGTCATTCGTGCAGTGACTGCACAAACTGTCAACACATATCCATACAACTCTTTTTTTTTCTTTAACAACTTTGGATTAATTTTTCAAATTCCTTAATCAGGTTGTTTGTCTTTATCAAGTGAAATCCTAAACTAAGTCATTTTTTCCCCATTGTACACAAAGTCCAAATATCTCCATTTGCATTATTAAAAATCAACTAGAAGATTGCATTTCTTTCAAAAGCTTGCAAAAAAACAATTGAAGAAACCAAAAAATAGATGATAATCTGCCTCTAAAATAAGGCAGGTGTCTGACTTATTGATGCAAAGCTAAAGTACAATGAAGATGACCACCAGCCACTCTCTTGACTGTGAATGGACCTGGACTCACATGCATAAAGGGTTAGGGTTAGGTGAGAATGTGCACACCTCACACATTCTTTAGACCAGGTGTACACATATTTTTCTAAAACGATCTGAGGGTGATGTGATGAGATGGAGATGAAATATAAGGTGAGAGACAGAATCTTTCAGTTAAACAATGTTCATTTAGGTTGATAACCAGTCGCACCGATTTATGAGTGCTACAAACTAATCATTGATTACATTTTTGAGACATCACTGCCAACGATAATACAGATCCATGTGATGAATTAATGATATGGATGGTATAAAGAGCTAGACAGCCGTGCATAACGATGGTTGCGCATAATGACAGCTGTTCTTTTGCTGGAGAACCTCACTGGTGCAACACAGTTGGTGAAAATACACTTCTTCTTTCCTGTTTGTTTCATTGACAGGTGTACAGACTGGCGGAACAGGCGGCAACTTTACATGAAAACGGCTGGTTAAGAGCGTCTTCATCCATTTATGGCTAATTGCAGGAGTGAAAATGAGGCTCGTGCCAGTGTGTGCAGTTCCACAATGACTGAGATGTATAAAACAGAAACCATGCACAGCTTTATAAATCTGATGAAAAAAAATGTGTATGCATACACAGTTTTAGTCATGAATCTACACAGAGTTTCATGAATCTGGCCCCTGGTGTTGTAACTGCGTGGCATAGTGCAGTTCATGATATTCAAATTCTCTATCAGGTAAAATTCCTGTATATTTTGTCGCATTTTAGCCCTTGTTTTGTAAATCAACATTTCATAACCCTTGTTTCAGTTCAAAATATTGGATTTGCTTTCGAAACTTCAAAATCAATGTATAGATGCATACACACAAAAAAAGAGTGATGAGCTCTTGACACCAAGTTGATATCTAAAATGTACTAGAAAGCTGTATTACATTTGTAGTCAACTATATTTTCAGCACATCATGTTGCTATTAACCTAATAACAGGACAAGTGCACCAACATAATACTACCAATTACTTTTACTGTAACATTTTCTATTTCATCAAGAACACTAACTTTTTAGTTTGTGTTTTTTTGTGTGTGTGTGTGTGTTTGTTTTCCACCTCAACATCACTGTGCATGAGTGCCTTTGTGCACACCTAAACCTGCACGTCCCTGTTGAGCTCTGCTCTGTCGTGTCTCTTCTGACTGTCTCTGTCACTTCTCTGCAGCTCAGTCGGTTCCATGGCCGCAGCCGGAGCCTCGGCTGCCTGCTTCTCATTCAGCCAGCGTTGGCCTGCTCTCCCACTCAATTTGCAATTAAGACCAAATTTAGAGCGCTGAAGCCTGAAGGCAGGTGGGTGTCCGCACAAGGAACACGTTGCCTAGCAACTGGGGGGGACCGAGTCAGGAGGGTGTACCTGAGCAGTAGGGGGCGGTGTGGGGAAGGAGTGTGTGGATGTCTTTGCGTGTGTGTGTGTGTGTGTGTGTGTGTGTGTCAGGGTTAGACATATATTAGGTGTTTGCTGATACTGGTTATGTATTAACAGTCATCTTTGAGTGACTGTTTGATATAAGAATCAAACTTCAAAATGCTAAATATGTTTTCAAGTGATCCTGCAAATCAGGTTTCAGGCTTTTGTGTCAACATCAGAAATTATATATAAATCATTGTGTCTGTATTATAAAAACGTGTCTTCAAAACATAAACCTTTAATGAAACAGCTCTGTTTACTTTGTCACAGTGCTCTATTCCAGAAAATCCTTTTTCAAAATGGTTTATTTAGTTTATAAAGTCTTTTTTTCAACTCAATTTTCTCAACTCACAGGGATATTAAATCCTTTTTTCCTTGAAAAAAGGATTAAATATTTCAAAATCACCAATTTTGAAGATACCTAGTTTTCATTGCACAGTAACATGATAACCTACTGGATACATCTGATAAATATGTACTAAAAAGTTGAAAACACAGTCAGTAAGTCCCCCTTTTTTTAGCATTTTAGTATTTATTCTAATTGTTTTTTTCTATATTGTCATTCATGATCTATCTTTACAGCAGCCTCCACATACGCACCATATGTGGAGGCACAGAATGTGTTATAGTTGTTACCAAATACTGAACACCTATCTGCACCAACTACATTATATATTGTATATGTGTTGTATATCATTTATGAAATGTTTATATAGAGTGTATAAATGCTAAAGTCCTTCTTGCGGTCTCTTCCCAGTTTAGTCAAAGTTAGGTTAACTTAATGTCATTGAAATTTAACAACCATTCTGACTGTGACTGTCTGTGCACCAAAATGTTTCAGGATTTTGTGGAGAACAGCTCACACAGTCCATTTTCCTCATAGTATTATATTATAGAATTGAATAAAGCAGAATTGAAGAATGGTTCAGCACCACTGTCATTCGACAGAGACAGTCCAGGTGCGCTGTCTCAGTGCCATGTATTTCTTACACAGGAATAACATAAAAATAAAATAGACACAGCAGTCTACAACACTATTCAAACATAAAGTGGAGAATCGACAAGTCTACAACAACACAGGCAATAACACAGACAGGTGCTGAGATGTGGTAAGCATGGAGTTAAACCAAAAGATTTATCTAACCTTATCTATTCTGACTGATTTCTTAAAACCAAAATTTAAGTTAATAAAGACTAATTATAGTAGTTTCACTAAGCAGTTGTTGTCCCTGCTCAGCCTGTAGTGTAGTGTAGTTCATTTGTGTATTCCACCATCCTCTATAGAACAAAATAATATAAACAGTTGCAACAAACAAACTTGTAACAAATTTTGTACATCGCATAGTTCCTTGTTAAAACTTCATCCTCCTCTCCTTCATCGTGGCAAACCTGCCAACCACTTTGTCTTTGTCAATGTTTATGTCCCGCTCAACACACAGCAAAATGAGGTTGGATAGCCTGGCCTCATCCATGCATGAACACAAACAGCTCTTAATGAGCCTCAGACGGCTGAAACTTGGTCTTGCAAATTTCATCCACCACAAACATAAGAAGACACTAATTTCTCATATTTTGGATAAAGTTTTCAGTGAAGTTTAGTCATAAACTTTGAATCGCTGCTCCTGCGGTCTTCACTTCCTGCCAAGTTAGAAGCGGGGGGGGGGGGACTATAGCTGTAGTGATAAGAACTACCGTAGAGAATGGACTATTCCTGATGTGCTGCCTGGTTGGATCACATACTTCGTCTCCAGCATGGAGCCTGGGGGGGATCTCACCCTCTGCCCCTACGGTCACTCTGCTTATAATCTTTGGCATCAGGATAAGTCTGATGTAAGATGGACTGTAACACAAGCAGTGATCATTTTCATGTGTAGTGCTTATGTATGCACAGTGGAAGCTAGCATCTTCACTGCGTTGTCAGCAGCACACATAGAAGATGTTAAATGTCTTTCAGCAGCTGTGTGTTTGTGTTAAAGTGTGTGCATGGGACGAAGAATGGGGCAGTTTCAGCTTTTGCAAAAGAGCTGGCAATATCTAATATTTATTTATCAATTTTTACTTCCTCCCAAGTGTCTACTGTCTCCTTTCACATACGTGAGCATGCAGGTGTAGAGCGCAGTCATGGCAGAGGGCATGACTGCCTTTTTCAACCTTTCAAGGATTAAGTCTTCTTTCATGCTCAGCTGATCAACACTCCTGACATTTGTCTCCCGACAAAAATTATGTCACACAGAGACTTTTTTATTTTTGCAACAAATAGATGGACAGAGTCACGATTAACCAAACAGAATTAAAGTCTTCCACCCAGCTGGTTCTGAACATACAGCTGTTGTTTTTTGATCGCAGAAATGAATATGATATGAAATGTACAGTTTTAGAAATATTCAGATGAGTCATTTCAGGGATAATGTTTATGAGTATGACATTCCAGTGTGCAACTGTTACACAGTGTTTATTTGAAAATGATTATTATATGTTATATTATAGCATTTATTGTTGTATACTGGTTTTATTAAGAGAAAATAAATCTTTTTTTGCATGCATCTTCCCTCACTGGTTTCCATTCATTTCAGTCAGAGTAGAATTTGAAACTTGCTTGAGTATCAGCAGTATCAGAGGGTATCAGTCTGCTATATAGCAGTAGGGGTGTAGATAATGTCCTTCCTGCTTTCTTCTTTCCTCTGATTTTTTTCTTTCATGTCTGCAGGTGCTCATATGAACATTGAAACAGGTTTTTCTCTTCCGCCTGTTCATACACTGACCATTAAGAGATCCCTTCTAAATGTGCTTTCAGTGCAAGTGATGGTGGACAAAACCCCACAGGTCTGTTTTGCAAAGATGCATTCAAAAGTTTACATTAAAGCCTAGCGAAATCAAATGGATATCTTCTAGCGTCAAAGTCGTAGCATAGTCTTGCCATATTCCTTGCAGCACCAGTGGAAAGACTGTAACAAAAAGAGAGAACTTTGTACCAAAAAGGCTGTAACTTTGGAAGATATCCACTTCTTCTAATGGTCAGTATGAAAAGGAGGAATGATTAACAGCAAAGAAAAACAGTTTCAATGTTCATTTGCCCTTTGGAAAAGTACTCAATATGTCAGCTGACACGTCATCCACTGTAAAGATAGCTGCGCTAGAAAAAGAAAAAGTGAACAAACAAGTAGTATTGGGGTTAAGATGATTACCACCTCTGTGGGCAAAAAGATCAACCCAGGAGATAACCTAAAGCTTATAATCAAGCAAAACAAGCTATCACGGGCCACCTCCAACAATAGTACAATTCCCAAGTGGGAGTAAAGAGAAAGGAGACAAGACAGAAGAGGAACGAATACCAGTGTGTATTCCAAAGTTTATCTGAAGCTAATATGAGGCTTCAGCCATCTGGGTTAGTCAAATTACTATCTACTATCTTCCAAAGTAACAGTCAAAAATTCCCTCCTTGTGTGTCCTTGGACAGTGTGTCCCTGTTCATTTGAAGTGGAAGGGTTGTACTTGACTAACTTTGGAAGATATCCAGTCTTGATTCTACTCATCTGACTCAGAAGCTTGTTGAAGTCGTGTATTAACTCCAGGTAAACTTTTAGATACATTTTCACATTGAACAAGGACCGTGGATTTTGTCCGCCATCACTCACATTGAAAGCAAACGAGGAAGGGACCTTTCAATGGCTACTATGAACAGGAGGGATGATTACTGATTACTGTTTCCATGTTCTAAAAGGAACACACTTGAGTTAAAGATTCATTTACCTAGTTGACACAGAGGCAAAATATAAAATGAATTATTGTGTTGGTACCTCCAACATGATTGTCTGTTCCAACAAACAAACAAAAATAAAACAGAATTAGCACATAAAAACAAACATGACAGTAGTAGTTCATGTTAACAAAGGTAAAGAAGAGCTAAATTCCATGAAGTTGAAATTCAAACAATCATCATGATCCTTTGTTCTTTTTTCGCATAATTTCATATAACCCCCCCCCCCTCCCAAGGCAGGGCATGAATTCAAAACACTACCAGTACCCCTGCCCAACAATAACCTAGACTTAAACAGTTGGTACACATTTTACAGCCGAGCACTATTCCCCAATCGGTATCATCTTACATATTTGCATGTGCTTGGATGCTGAGAGTGGCAAATTGACTGAGAAAATAGCCATATTACCACACAGTGGGAGAGGGAGTGTGTCATGTGCAGCAAACAAAGGAATACTATGGTGATGGCCCTCACACCGAGCAAATGTCTGCTCTCAACTCAGCCGAATCACATAGACAGAGTGTGCATGTGTGTGTGTGATGGAAGACAATAGCAGAGATAATGTCAAAGATTTCTGATGATTTGTAGACTCTGAAACACGTCATGGGTGAAGAGAGAATGGAGCTGTTTAGTGTCTGATACTTGACTATAACGCCAGACACTCGGTTTGGCTGTTAGACAGTGTTATTCAGCTGGTTTTGCATGACCTGAACTGGTCACAGTGTGTTGAATATCAGTTTATTAAAGTCACAATGATTTTTTTTTTTACCCTGTTAGATAGTTTCTTAACACACCCTGTAACTTCTTGAAACCTGATTTCTCCAGGTTACCCCTAAAGTATCTTTCAACCACATTTACTGTGAGGTGCAGTCAACATATGCGCCTGTTTTTTTGTTTTTTTTTCAATGCTTGAAATGTAATTGGTTACTTTTTTACTTGAAAAAATATCAGAACTTAATTTAGTGACACAATAACAGTTCTAGCACATACATTAGAATGATTATGAGCTTGGCTGAAATTCTCCACCATTATCACTGGTCAATGTGAAATGCATGCTGGGACACTTGTCTACTCCAAGTCCACACAAGTCAACTCCCAAAGTAAGAGCAAGAACAACAACAAACAGTACAAAGCAAAAAAAACACACGGAACACACCGTACAAAATACAAAGCTACACACAACAGCACATCACATACACCCACAATGTCAATTAGAAATTAATGATGTAAACTGCAGTTCTTCATATCATCAGGTAGGACATTCCACCAAGATGTGGCTTTCCCAGAGGAAGCTGACTGCCCAAACGCAGTGCTACAAAATGGTACGGTATAATCTTGTATAGAGGATATTCTGGAGGATCTAAAGGAACTTACTGAGCGAGTATACGCAAACTCACATAGTGGGGGAGGGGCCATACCATTTAAAATTTTATAAACCAGGCATAAATTTGAGAATAATCTAAAATTCTCAAAGCCCAGTAAATTGTATTTCTCCAGTATGCTACAGTGATGGAAATGCATTGGCTTTTTGTCCAGAGTTGTTAGAGGTTTTATGGCTGTTTCTCTAGCTTGCCTCTGACATGTGATGCAAAAGGGCATATGGGAAAGAATCAATTGAAAGAATTGGAACAGTCTGACTGACTTTTCACAAGTCCATCAGAGCATGAGTACAAGAACAAGAACACAAGTAACAGCCAAAGGTCTATCCCAAAAGCTAGCAAAATATTTTTTTCTTGTATTGTGTTATGTTAGGAGTGAAAGAAAATACTTAAATTTGCCAAATAAATGAAAGGCTAAACTGATTGATGTTAGAATAAATGTCAGGATGCTTAATAATAATGTCAGTGATGTTAGGTATGATCAGACATGCAACAGTCGAGAAACTTTCAAACAGACAGGACAGTAAAACACTGTTAACCTGGTAGTATGTTACTCTTTAAAACAGTTGAAAATGTATGTTTTTTGGGTGCATATTTCACTCTAATTTAGCCATATTGATTATTATTGGAAACTTCTGCATTTTGTTGAAAAGGCAAACAAAGTCAAAAAAGAAATGAAAAGGAACATAGAACATTTATTTATTTATTCAATTTTCTTCTTTTTCTTAACTCTTACTTTTTCTGAACATGTGAATATAAGGTGACCTCTCGTTCAAATATGCTGAACAACAGAAGACAAACATCAATGAAAAGCAGTTGAGACTAAATAATGTATGACGGATGACGGTGTTTCAGCAGCACCTGGGCCCATGGGACATCTACGATAATACTACACACATTTATAGAGTTACAGTTTCATGCATGCAGTGTAACAAGACACACACATACACCCAATGCTACCTCATTAGCAACTGCAATCCTCAGGCTCACAATTGGAAAATAATTGCACAGTTCAGCACCAGAGCTCAGAGCACTTTAGAACACACTTCGACAAATAAGAATCAGGTGCCATCACCTATAGTAAAACTCCTGCATTCCTGACCCAGTCATGATGACTGAGTGCTCATTCTCTAAACTCAAAGTACCTCATTAAAGCTACTGTATTTGCAGTGCACCATGGGACAAGAGAGACCAAGTGGATTGGCTCTATTTGTTGAATGAGAGTGAATAAGACCAAGGCCACACAGCTGATGACTTTACAGAGTGCAAGGCTCTTATAGTTTTTTTCTTTGTTTTTTTTTTACAATTGTTGACACACAATTCTCTCTACTGCCTTCACTTTTTCAAAATTCTTCAGACAGTTCTCTCTACTGAGTCATGGCACAACTAATTACAACAACAACAAAGCACTACAATTAATCTCACATCCAAAATCCATTAATACAACCAAAACTTTTGATCCATATCTCAGGATCAACTCTTGTACCAGAACATTTGTTCCCCAACAGTCACTCATTACACAATGACCTTAAAAAAAAACTTACAAGAGGTAGCATATGTATGTACTACTGTCTTTGAAGAATTATTTTTTTAAAATTGTATTTATTTTGCAAAAACCAAGATTCCATTTCAACAAAAGGTATAGCACTTCTTTAACACGTGGATTGTGGTATACCTCATAGTATATGTCACAGAAATTAATCATAAATGTTGTAATGTGCTTTCAGAAGACTTGTTTTTGCCACATTTACACCAAGTAATTCCAAATGCACAAAATGAAATTTCAATTCCTGTAATATAATACAAAACTATGCATATTCATTGAGTGTTTGAAGCTTCACATCTTATGTGCTGTCTTGCAGTACATCTAGGAAATAATGTTTTTGCAGGCCTTATCAATCCCTGCAACTTTCTGTAGATATTAGGGATGTGCCCAAATACAAATACCTTATTCAGGAAAGCACAAATAGTTGTTTTTTTATGAATATGTGTTTCATACATTTTTTTTTAATTATTTGTATTTGGGGGAAAAAAAACATCAAAAACCAGTGCACAGGTTGGTTACATCATTATTTCAGTCTCTGTCCTCTGCTCCACTGTTACATCTATCAGCAGGTCACAACAAGGGGAGTCGCATCCACCTACTACATGATGCACATTTCCTAATTTGGACATCACTCCCATAATCGGGAGTGTTCCCCAGACATAATGCTGAGCTGCTGACAAATGCGAGGTAAACCCAAAGGACTAACCTGTTGTTCCCCTTCTCCTTTCCACAAAGTTAGGTTGTAAAAAATAGGAAATAAATGAAAAGTACAAAGCAAGAGTCACCTTTGAAGTTTTTAGTTACATGGTGTGTTGTCTCTGTGTTATGGGTGTATAAATAGGTAGAGGTCTGTCTGCAATAAGACAATGAGTAAAGTTTTCACTCAGTAGTCAGCACTTTTGTCAGCACAGTCATCTATGATCTGGGAGACTCCAGTTCGAGACCTGATGTAGGGACCTCCTTCATAAGGTAGTTTATACATGAACACTTATTGTGACACTTTAACTGTTTAAAATTAAAAGTGTAATAAAAACAAAAAAACAGGATTTTCTCTTTCCACTTTCATTCAAATACAAATACAAATAATTTTGCTACTATACTGGGCCCTTTGCACATCCCTAGTAGATATGACCAGACATTCAACATTCATTGTGTCCAAGAGAGACATCTGATCATGTGGCTGGTGGTCATAAGCTTTCCATCTCCACGAGGAAAAGAATTCCTGTATGGGATTGAGGAATGGAGAGAAGTGTGGAACGAAAGATGACTGTAAATCACTCTGTGACTGGAAGAGAGTGGTGACATTGTCTTTTTCCTCACCTGGCAGTCATCCATAGAGGTTATCCAGCAATGAAATGAGGTGCCCAGTGCTGTTTGTCCTAATTAGGAGTTTTGTATTAAATTATTTTTGTATTTGTATTAAATTTCTTTTTACATGTCAGTGTAGTATAATGTAGCAAATTGCAGTCTAGCTTACAGTTATGTTGTGCTGTATTAGGCTTTGAATGTAAATTTAAAAGTTATTATAATAGTATGTGCGTATGTTGTAGTGCTACCCATATAAAAGGAAGATGTTATTTGGAACTGTAAACTTTTAAAGGGACATTAATGAAACAAGACTATGTGCAAAAAAGGTGATGTTTAGTAGTTTAGTTCTAGTTGTTGTGACCTTCCGACTACTTTATAAGTCACTAAAACAGTGCAGTAGGGGGCCCAACCCAGCCCAGTTAACATGAACATGAACTTGGGAAACCATGACCTAACCTCGTAGTGGTCACAGGTCATACAACAGACACCCTGCAATCCCATTCCCCAAGTCATCTTTGATCATAGGAGAATGCAGGTGTATAATTGCCCAGGGAGATCAAATGTACCACAGCTGGCACTCACATCACCCTTATCACAAGTCCTGCAAGTCACACCTGCGAGCACAGACCTGAAAAAGGAGCCCATCATGTCCAACAGATAAAACCTTATGAACGAATGAGGCACAGACCAAGATGCTGTCCTTGACAGTCACCTCACTGAAGAAGGCTGTAGACACTGCTACACTACATGTGGAATGCACTCGGACCACAATGGGAGAGTCCCTACCCGCCTGCCTGTAAGCTTGGGAGATGCCCTCACAAAGCCAACTAATGAGGTGCTTCTTGAATAGGGCTTTACTGACCACTCCCTCTCCATAGCACACAAACAGATGTTCAGTGCAATGAAAGGGGGCTGTGCATTCAACATAGCATGTCAACGCATGTACTGGGCACAGGAGATGCAGTTTTGTCTCCCTGGCATCCATATGAGGTGGAGGACAAAATGCCTCTTACTGAATAGTTCTCAACCTAAATTCTCAACCCCCTTATGTTCTTAGAAACAAAGGAGGGGTTCGATATGAGAGTAGCACCACTGTCCTCACCACAAAGCAGGAACTAGGATGAACCGACAGGGCATACAATTCATTCACTCTCTTAGCTGAGGTCAGCACAAGCAGCAAAGCTGTCTTGAATGACAAGGCCTTCAGTAAGGAGCACTCCAGAGGCTCATAGGGATCACTCACCCAAGCCTTAAGCACCAGTGCAATTCCAAATGGGGGGTGGAGACACAAATCACCAGGTGTTGTCTCCTAGCCCCCTGTAAGAAACATTTCACGAGAAGTTGGGCAAAAAGAGGTCTGTCACTAAAGTCCTCATGACAAGAGGAAACAGCTGCTGTATACACTTTAACAGTGGCATGACACAACTCTTTTTCCACCAGATATTGTAGAGAGGAGAGAACCTCTCCCACTGCACATGTCAGGGATTCTAGTCTCCCTTCCTGGCACCAGCATTGGAATCCAAACCACTTAGTTTTGTAGCAAGCAATGGTGGATCCTGCTCTCGCCATTTGGAGCAAAGCCTGGAGAGGTTGGCCCAATATGGGCAGCTTGCCTATTGAGCCCGCCTCTTAGGACATCCCCCACACTTGGGGGATGGTCCAAGACTGGACCACTAACATCTGGGTTATCTCTGCATACTACCGTGCCGATTGGCAGTCTGGGACTATTAGGATGACCAGCAGTCGCTCTTGTCTCACTCTCTCCTGCATAGGGGGAATGAGACGAACAGGAGTAAAGGCATAAAGCAGCCTCCTTGGCCATGGCGTGTGCAAATGTGTCTACCCCCAAGGATGGTTCATCTTGTGGCGTCAGTCAGAACCAGAGTGGGCAATTGGTGTTGTTTCGACTGGTCAACAGGTCCACTTTTGCTCTTCCAAATTGGTTTCACATCTGCTGCACCACCTTGGGGTGCAAATCAATCAATCAATCAGTTTTTATTTATATAGTGCCAAATCACTCAATCATCTCAGGGCACTTTTCACATAGAGCAGGTCGAGACCATACTCTTTAATTTACAATTCCCCCACGAGCAAACCCTTGGCAGTAGTGGAAAGGAAAAACTCCCCAGCACCCACATATTGAAATCAGGTTGGCGCTACTGTTCTCCAGACCCGGAATGTGGATGTCCCTCAGAGACAGGAGGTGTTTTGAGGCCCGCACCAACAGGTTCTCCTGTTGATGTAGGCAACAGTGGTGCAGTTATCTGTTCTCACCAACACATGTCTCCCCTGAGCTAGAGTCAGGAAGTGTTGGAGAAACAAGAGCACTGCTTGAAGTTTGAGGAGGTTGATGTGTCGATTTCCCTCTGAAGGCCATACACCAACTCCCCCTCAGAGAGGTGTCCTTCATCCTGTCAGAGATGCATCTCTGAATAGCACTATGTAGGAAGTAATTTGATCCAGCAGTGTTCCTTTCATTAGATACTGTGGAGACCCCCAGTGATGCAGATCTTCCTGCACCGATGAGGGAATGTTTACCAAACAGTGCTTGAACCTCTTGGAATGTGCCTCATATACAGGAACCATGAGCCCCAATACCTGTATGATGGTCAAAGCTGTCACTGCCATTACCCACCGCAGTCTGAGACTTCCAGACTTCCATTTGGGATCAGCCCACAGAAGTACTGACTTAAGCATGACTCCTCCACCTGTTAGTGTGGCTAGGGGGCACTCCTCTTCCAGTTGATGCAGCACCAACCTTGCTGTGCCGAAAATGGCTCATTCTTTGGACTTGGCCATGATACTGAGGCCGTCTAAGTAAAAGAAGATCCTCATGCCTTGGTCACGCAGTGGCTGCAGTACTGCATCCACACACTTACTGAACATTTGGGGAACCATAGAGTAGCCAAACAGTAGCCTGTTGTACTTGCAGGCTATCCCCTGGAAAGTGAAATGCAGGAAGTTCCGATGTTTCTGTGCCACCTTGATGTGAAAATCTATAAGTATCTTTCAAGTTGATGGTGGTATGTTGGAGGAAGTAATGTTAGCTGCTGTGGCTGGCTGTGTGCCCAGCTGGAATATTTTATTTGAAATATACCAGTGTGTCCCTATACTGCATCAGTGGAGGCTGTGGCTTCCTGCTCACCAGCCAACTAGCCAAGTGTGGATTCAGGAAGGCTATGAGGGCCTCTTCTGGGAGGAGGGTTATAAGTAATCAGGAGGTGCATTTTGATTGGCCAGCTACATACATGCAAATTTCAGTGGATGAATGTGTGTGTGTGAGACAGAAATACATAGAGAATAGAATAAAATAGAATAGAAAATATCTCTGTTACTGCTGACCATCACTATTTCCTATGGGCTTACACACGCAACTTTGAGTGCACCAAATTATACAGAATGTCATTTACTACAGAACAGTTTTATCCTTCCTACCTCAACTTGACAGAACCTAGTGACTCACTGCTTAATGCAGCTAATGATGCACACCTGTTGTTACTGTCACTGATGAAGCAGACAATCTGCCCCAACAACATTAAACTGTCAAAAGGAGTCACAGGAGTACTGAAGCTCCTCAACAAAATATAACATTGTGAAACACAAAACACCCAGCTGAAACCTAGTGTGTCATTATTTGTTTAATATGACTGATGAATTAAGAGAAACATTGCACTTATATTAGTGACTATTATACAAAAACACTAGTAATGTTGGGAACCATGGCCCAGTAAAAAAGCAGACATACAACCTTTCACATATGTTCAAAATTGACTGTAAAAACACAATTTTGGTGGTGGAAGATTTTAAGTGAGAGAGCTGTTCATTAATTTTGAAAGATGTAGCATTTTGTGTCAAAGCAATGAAAAATGTTTCACAGTGTAGTCCACATTGACCTCTGTTGTGCTGACTTTGTGAACAATTTTTTGAAAAAGTGAACTCAGTATTGAGAAATGAGTGTTAGCAATTGTAAACAAAAAACTTTGTTTCCATAGGAATCCACTATTAAACTTGATTTAGAAACTAACATTATCTGGATCAGGAATTTGCATTCATAATTCATAACAGTGTCAGTGGATCCATGTCAAAAAGATTATTGTTGTTTGCATGTAATTTCATGCTGCAGTGTATTTAAACATGCTGAAGACAATGCTTTTTTAAAGATGTGAAGAGGGACATGTGACCCTCACTCACTCCATCCATTGCTGGTTCAAAGACATGAAAGATTGTGGTCTTGAGTAAATACGGAAGTCATGTGGTTTGTATACCCGGTCACCCACCCTAACCTAGTCCCTACCTCTGACTTCCCTGTGAGGAATGTGGAATAAGTCTCAGAATCATGCCTGGAGGGTCCAGGTGGCATGACATTTCTTCCAAAACGTATTTGCTAATGTGAATTAGATATATATAAACTCACAGTAAATCATATGAGGAACTACTATCTACACTGGTGACCTAAGTAACTACCAGCCTATATCCAATGTGCCCTGTGTCTAAAATTCTAGAATCATTGGTTAACTCACTTTCTTTGGCATTTTTCAGATCTGAAGTGTCCTCCAGCTATAGCCGTCAGGTTTTAGATTTGGCCATAGAACAGTAATTACTGTTGTCGATGACATGTGAACTCTTCACTTGATAAAAAGTAACACTATACTACATTGTGCAGCAATGAAACAGTTGCTGTTTGAAAATATGCAATAAAAAAGCAAACTGAACTACCGAATGGCAAAGAATATTCAAAGGAAGCACACAGTGATTCTTTATTAAGAATGTTTAAAACTATCAATTAGTGGTGTGGACAGTAGTGCATAGACTTGATTTTTGTTTTTTTGACTGTTTTTAGACATGCATTTGAAAACAAAAACTTTTTATATAATATGTTTTTCATTTGAGTCAGTAACCATGTTTACCCTTATTCTGTTTTTTCCAGTCTTTGTGGTTTGTGAAATCTTGGAAGTAATCTCCTGATGACACTCATCATGTCATATCCGTTGTCCCAATTACCCAATATTATCTGATGTGCATGGATAAAAGCTTTAATGACAGGGTGGAAGTTAGCCTTCAACAGATAATCACACACTGGATATTTAGATCCTTTCTGAATGATTCTGTCACCCACTGCCACAACTATGCTGACCGGGAACCCCACTTCCTATCTGCTGCTTACTCATTACCTCACTACCTCTGTTTTTTTTTTTTTTTTTTTTTTTTCCCAGGGAGTGCGTGTTTGTGGGGAGCAGAGGCGGTATGTGTATTAGAAAGTCCTCAATTTCACACATGCTTAATTTTGAGTGAGTTTGGTGTGAAGGGATTTGTGAAGGAGTGTGTGTGTGTGTGTGTGTGTGTGTGTGTGTGTGCGTGTATTGGGGGAGGGGGATTGAGGTAGGAAATGAGGAAGGAGGGAGAGAATTGGGGGAAATGGAATGCAGGACGCTCCTGTTTAATGGAGTGACAGGAGGAACTTTGGTCTGGCGTCTGCTTTTTCCTCTTTTCCTACTTAACTTGTCCCTCTGTCTCTGATAGTTTTCATCCTGCTCCTTTTCCTCAGTCAGGACTCTCTCATCAAGGTATTATCAACACCTGTCAGTTACTTACATGAACTTGTATTCTGAGTGAATGGACAAACTAAAACGAAAATTCTCAAGTGTTTATTCGTTAACATAGGACAAACATAGGAAATAAATAAACCAGCACACTGAAAATTAATCCAGAAAGCACAATCCCAATAATGAAAGATTATCATATTACATTACTACAATAGAGATGACAATTTAAAGAGCTCCATTTCCTAACCTGCACCAGTGCCTATGAGCATTATATCATAACCTTTAAAATAACATATTTCACATGTGAAATGTCTGAAAACCATTTACATATACTGTACTTGTGCTCATATATCATAAGCCTAAACATAAAGAAAATCCACCTCCTTTGGATCCAGACTTATGATGTGAAGCGTTCACTTTGAGTTGCATGTTCTCCAGGCAATTTATATCTTTCCATGGCTCTAAAGTTGATTTATTATGCCTAAAACCTAGTCAAGTCTTATCAGATTAAAGTTTAGTTCATTCCTGAATTTTCTCCTGTATTGCTTTGGTATTGTGTGTTTTGCACTCCTGATTCAAGATTTACAATATCCACAAATGCTTCTACTCAGCTCTATTGACAATTTCAGTTTCTGTTATACTCCTACATTTTTTTTTGTTTTGTTTTGTTTTGTTTTTTTTAATGGTAATATTACAACAAAATATAAAAAGTGACCGCCAGGACAATACTAAATAATACAGTATTAATATAAAGCTATGTTTATCAAATTGAAAGAACACTGTGTGGCGCTTTCATAAGGAACAGTCTGCATGGTGTGAAATAAGTTCTGTGCACAAATTTTGGGTCCTTAAAAAAACATACATTTGCGATGGGTGTTTTGTTCTCATGCCTCGGTGTATGAGCTGATGACTGACAGAGAGCTGGGGTGGCTGAGGAGTGTGGGAGGAAGAGGAAAGGTCGGGCAGGAGTGTGAGAGAGGAAGTGTTTAGGTAGATCAGTAAGCAACCAGGGCTGTGAAGCCATCATAACCCCCCTACCTAACTAGTGAACCAACTCTGTAACATGTTGAGAGCCGGGATGTGGGGGCTGAGTCCTGGGAACTGTTTGGAATGAAATGATCTGCATGTTATTTGTGTGTGTGTGTGTGTGTGTGTGTGTGTGTGTGCGCGCGCGGTTATGTGTATGTATCAGTTTGCCTACCACACAGTCTGCCTTTGCATGAGAAGCACAAACAGCCATCTGAGTGTGTGGGCTTTTATCTTCACCTGGATATTATCAGTATCTGCATTAGTGCTACACATTTCACACTACTTAAAACGCTGCCACATACAGACACATATTCTGGCACACACATGAACACACCACCCGCTACACTTTTATCTTGATACAGTTGAGCTGATTTCCATTTTGTTTTTTTCCCCCATTTTTAAGGTGCTGAGTTTATATATTAATACCACCATATTCTAAATGTAAAATTTTTTTTTACAGTTTCCAGCCCTGTGACATATTTACTCCCAACGGTAAGACAGTGTTGGATTGAACAAACATCAAAGTTATCATGTAGCTATTATTATAAATTCATTGGTAAAAATGTAAAGTTTGTAAATTGATTTATTAAAATCTAAGGGGTTTATTCATTTGTGAATAAATTGCAACTACCACAGCTTGAGGCTGAAGCCCATGCAGTGCTAGTTGCTCTGACCGACTCCCATTCAAAAAGTCTCGACTTCTCTCTAGAAATACTAAGTCAGTCATTTTTTTCAATGATCATGGTCTCAATCTCTAAACTCAGACCCTCTAATAAATGTGCTGGTGGTCATTTAGGAAATTATTGCTCTGTTAATAAGATCTGAGGACCTATAGCGGCTTTGATGTCTTCTGTGTAGGCACTGACTGACAGCTGTGATTAAGAATTGGTTCAACTGCTGCTCTCCCACAACTCTGGGACTCGGGGCTCCAATGCAAAGCACCGGGTGACGTAATATCTTTCTACATTCATCTTTATATACATCTTTATATACTGTGTGTGTCAGTCTTTTATAGCAATCTGTTTATGAGCTGCAGTATCTTGTATGTAAAGTTGACATTTGAGCCTAATGTGGGTGCCAGAAAAAAGGTCAGGAGGTCACCAGAATCACTAGGAATCATCCTCTGGAGACCATGAACATCCGTACTAGATTTCAATCGAAAATCTGACCAGTAGTTGTCATGATATTGCATGTTGCCCTGGACAAAATGATAGATATTGATAATTTGAGGTCTCTACACTAAAACAAAGCTGCTGGTCTACCACTAACACTCCGTGTTCCTCCCTAGCTGAGGGGACAAGCCAACACAGTGTAAATCAAGGGTCAGCAATCAGGTTCAACCAATGGCCAGTTTTCTTCAGCACTGTTGGGGTTAGAGGAAACACAACATATTTTCAATATGTTTTAATTTTTTTTAAGTCATTCAAGAATATAATCCATTTATGAAACAGTTTTAGTGTGTCAATAACCAGGAAAGTCTGACATAACTTTTATTAGGTGTTGTCCACATTGACATGATTTATTCTTTAAATAATTCTTTCTTTCTCAAGCCTAAATTATGATTTTTTTAAACAGTCACTTTCTAGCAATATGCCCAATATTTCCTCGAAGTATATCTGGCCATGTGGTAATTAAAAGGCCTCTATAATCTGATAATTGCCCTTAATTAAAAATGTGTTAACTTCATAAATGTCAATTAACACTGAGGGGAGGCTCCTTTAAAAGTTTACAGTGCTTTGGATGGATCTGGCAAAACGTTTTTGTGTGAACAGACCAATGAAAACACAGTGAGACAACCCTCAGCAGAGCCCTGCACACTTTGACGCCTCTGCCTGGTTAGAAAGCGAGATGCCCAGGATAAGATAGGGCCAGGCGATAAGATAAGGCAAGTCTTTTCAAAGTGATTTCCCGCACAAGCTACGTGCTGTATTCAATTTAGATGGTAAGATATGCATGAAATAAATTGGATTTGGAGGGTGAAGATAATACATTTCTACGTTCGCAGTTGTTATTTTGAGAGCGATTTCCACGCATGAGATTGGTTCGATTTGTTTATCCTGGCTCTGTGGCTTGTAAAATGACGAGGTGAGAATTTGGATGACGCACAGTGGTTGGTTGTTTGGTTGTCAGTCTGGACTGAAAGGATATTTGACTATGCCACAGGAAGTGTGATGAATTTGAAGCAGGTATCAGCAGCCAAGGCCAGAACAAGCCTTTTTGGGGGCCTAAGCAGAATCTGCCATCCCTCACCTCAGCAAATGCAATGTGTATTGTAAGAGAAAGATGTTACTTATGACATATACTGTAGTTTTTCTTGGATACATTCAGTAATCTTTGATGTAGTTCCTAGATATTCTCACACCTCACTTTTAAAAGGATTTAAGGTTTAAAATGAAGTGAGCTAGGAAGAAATGTAATACTGTGATAATGAAAAGATTCCAAGTGTAAATAGGAATGTGATGAACTAAGTTCAGAGCAGACGGACAGCATTGTCTTCACTGAGAGGTGTGATATATTTAAATGAACAAGCGAGCATACAAGGCATTTACTGCCATCATGTGCACAATTTGTTTGTGATTAAAGCATCTTTCAAATTAGTGTGATGGTGTAAGTTTTTATGGTAAAAAGAGAAAACATTCTGGTGTATATTGTTGCAGTCTATTTGTCACTTTCAGCTAATTCATTCTCTGCATCGCAGTGCCAAAGACAGAAAGGCTGTCTTAGAAGTAGTCTATATTTCATTCTGTTTTTTTTTTCTCTCTCTCTCCGATTGCTGTTAAGCTACCATCATTGAAGCTCAAAACTCTGCTGAAGGGGACCACAAGATGTGGCTGGAATTTTCAGAAAGTGGACCTTTACACAGGTATTACGTAATAGTATTTGTCAATCTACTATTTCCAAGGTCAATAATGAACCCTACAGTATTTCACCATATTTTTGTAATCTACTGATCTACTGTTTTGATCAACTAATTACTGATTACTTGTTACTTGCTGTTTGCTTTTTCATCTTTTTTTGGATTGCTTTAAAAATACAATTAACAATTAACAACAATTAAACTCAAAACTTCCTGAAAAGACATTTCACATTAAAACTCTGACTCAGTGGGTCTGCTTAGGTTTTAGTAATCCCTCACTCACAAAACATTTTCAGTTTGGAAATATATCTTTTTGCGTGTCACTACACCACCCTGCTGCTCAAAGCATTAAAAAAATAACATTTGTAAGAATTAACAGCAATGTGCATTCACAGAAACAATACACTGGTTACTCAAGATAATCCGACTGTGAACTGTTTTGTTAGCGAGCATTTATTCAGTAGAAATCAGTCCCAGTGACTACAATGTGAGCAGCATAAAAACATAAAAAATAAAACATAAAAAATATTACCCACTATCTCTTTCTAAGAGGTTCTTAAACATATATGTGCTAAAGACACTCATATAGATAAGATAGGTACAAAACACTGTTTTTACAGCTTATTAGAATATTTATATTTTCAGCAATGCAATGTATATCATACTGTCTTATATTTTTTTAAGTATCACTCCGAATATATGATACACACACAACACACACTCTCTTTTCCATTGCCAGACCTAATGAAGAATTCCAGTTGCCAGGCTGGGCGGGCGATACTCGGACAGTGGGGATTTTTCATCCTGTAATGTTGGCACGGGTCATTAATTGTGCCTTGCCATGAGACCAGTGGGCTTGTCATTTGGGTATAGCACCTCTATACATCTCCTAAACCCCACCCCACTCTCTGACACACACACACTCACACACGCACACACACACACACACACGCACACACTTCTCTCTGCTCATCCTGTGGGTGTGTCAGGGTCTGGGTGGTCTGCACGCCCACCCATGCACCCTGCAGAATGGACTGACCCACTTACTGTCACTAACTGATGACCCCTCCTCCAGGGTTTAGACATTCATGCGAGCTGATGTGTTCATGGAGAAGACAGGGAAATATGTCATCTTTATCCAACTTGGTGAATACTCGTATTTGACTGCATGGTCTGAATCTTTGGTGCATTTACCTGGGCGATGTATGTTTGAATATGGCAAAGTCATAATATGACATTTTTTTTATACACCAATGTCCGTTTTGGTTATGTTTAGTGACAGCTTTACATTTGGTTTCCAAGCACCTGAGTCAAGATGCATGTTTATGGTCAGGAATAACTGCCACAGATGTTGGACAGCTGTGTGTGTAAAGCAAACACAGAGCTATGGTGTTTATCAAAGTGAAAAATCTTACCAGACTAAGTTGACCTATTACCCAACTGACACAACTTGTATCAAAACTCACAGCACTTTTTCTCTTGTCATAACCAACAAGTCCGCTATATGAAACAACCAAATTCATTGTTTGACCACGTGACTCTAAAAGGACGCAGGAGAAATGGCAGAAATCATCAGAACAACATAATTTGCCAATGCTTTCCAAAAAGCTTTACAAATCAATCAATAAATCAAAAATAATGATGTTTTATGATGTCATTGTGTTATGGTTATGGTCTGGTTAGGTTTAGGGAAAGATCATGGTTATGGGTTAAAATGATCACTTTCTTAAAGATCTGGTATTTTGGGTTTTTTTGACTTGGAGTCTATGCTGAGTCTATTTTAAACATCTGTGATATCTGTGACATTTGATTCACCAAAGGTTGTTTAGATTTCTCTTAATCCATTTGTTTTTGGAAGCAATTTACAAAAAATGGCATTATTAATGCTCCAATTGGTTGGACCTGTGGCCCCCACCTACTACCAAATGGATAATGCAAATTCCCTTACTCTGCATCTTTACCTGGGGTAGTGGCTGCAGCAGGAGATGTAAGACAATATGTAGTGGTTAGCCCATCCTCACAGGAAAAACAATGGTATAGGTTGAAAATTCAAAAATGGCCTATAGTTATGTTTACTCCATCTAGCAGCCATAGTAATTATCACCCAGGGAAGTGACAGAGTTCAGATGATGTTAGTATAGCTAGGTTGGATGGATGTCTAGATAGATAGATGGCAAAAAGTTGACAGCTTATTTACATTTACTTTTATCAGACACAAATACAATTTCACAATTCCATTTATATTTGTCCTTCCTCCCGCTGCATGTGCAACCTCCAGTGTTCAGTACATATTCTTGTTTTATTATCTGTATTAACATGATTTGAAAAAAAAATATATAAGCTTTGCTTTACTCATATTATTTGCATATTGATAAAACGTATTTTGACACAAAATAGCATCTCCACTGTTCAGGTTGCATTCATTTTCCTCTTGTTCTACCTTTGTTCAAAACTTAGATCTCATAGTGCTTCATACTTTATAAGATTTGTTGTTTTCTCTTTCTTTCATGATTTCCTGTAGCCTTCCTCTGACTAATATGCGATGTTTGGATATCCATTGAAACAACTCCTTTTCAACATACTAATTCCACTGTGCTCATACATGGCAAGAATAGCCCAGTAGGTGTGTGTGTATGACAGCGCTGAGAATGCTTTTTACACACTCTGGCATCAATACTGACAGCTTATCGCTACCTCACAGCGTGACCTAAACAAAGCCTTTATTTGTCTCTTTTTTTTTGAGGGCAGAAAGAATTCCCAAATAAAGGAAATGGGCTCTTAGTTTCCTCAGCTTTAGGGAGGAGGACAAAGAAAGTGAGCGAGACAATCAGCAGAGACCCCAATGAACAATTTCAGCCTTATTTATTGGTTTTTGGGATTTCCACAGCTAATTTGCTGTGAAATGCAGCAATGGACATGGAGATAATTTCCTGCACAAAACCTTCAGTAATTAGTGTGTGGCCAGACTCTGGAGAGCATCCCCTGGTAGAACTCCACTGGTTTGGCTCAGGTCTGGCACAGGAACAGGAGCCAAAGCACCAGCTACTTTTATGCCATCCTTCTTTCCTTAAGATCCTGCTTTACCTCCACATCATCTTCACCCCTCCTTTCTTTGTCATTTCCTTTTTTCTCTCATCTCTTCCCAGTCACAGTGAATGATGTCTGCCAACTTGCTGTTAAAAAATTTGTGAGCCGGATGCAGTATTTAATTTGCAAATAATAGCCTATGCTCCATGCCCGAAGGCTGACAGCACTGTTTCTCTACCATGAAATATTATGTGGCAGAGATACTAGATAGACTGCTTTGACAGTGAAAACAGTGTGGTGAGAAGTAAAGATGCAGAAAGGCAACTACAACCATAATCAAGACCTGACCTTTAAAAAAAAAAAAGATTGGTTCACTGAAATTCAGAAGGAAAAAAAAAAACATGTTAGTCATTTTCCTCTGGTTGTATCTCACTATGCATGTAGTTTTGGTTTTATTTGTCCATATTTGTCTCTGAGATTTCTTCTGGAGCCCCAATACAATGAGAGTGGATGGAATATTGTTTGCGGAACTCACAGCACTTAAAATTCCATGCAGCGCCTTTCCAGAGTCAGTGTCCCTTTTCCTCTGGATAATCCCCAAACCTCAGTGTAAAGTTTTCATAGGGAGTATTTCTTGAGTAGAAAGCAGATCCATTTTAAACTTGTCAGCTGTGAATGGAGTTTGAAAGTATCTGTAAAGCTGCACTAATAATAAAAAATGTTTGATATCCATACTGGGTCAAATGAATACTGGTATGCAAAAGCTGCTGGGAGTGCTGGAAGTATTGATATCTTGAAACGTAAACTTAAAACCTACCTCTTTAACCTGATTTATGGAGATTAATTACTTTATTTTATTGATTTTATTTGTTTTTAACTATTATAGTTTTTATATAGTTCTTATTTCACTCTATGCATGTTGTATGAGAAAAAGCTCTTGTCTGTACCACCAAACAGTAGACAGACAAAGTTGGCGATAAACTGTTGAACATGGTGTTTAGAAGCTTAAGAGATGAGGAGTTGGTGGAGAACAAAACAGAGCTAAAAGGAGGCCAGATACTAATGTTGTTTCATGTCCGTTGGATGTGAAAACTGTGTCCCATCTGAACTTCACAATGTTAAAATTTTGTCACTCTTGTGCTCACGTGTCTCCGTTGCATAAACTTGAACCATTTCTTGACCTCTACATGACTTTTGCTCGTATCCACTTCCAGCTGTTGTCATGTTTTCCTCCTCTCACAGACAGATGTGCATGTCAGATATAGTGCTTGTTTCTAGAATTCTAGAATTCTAGTCTTTCAGTATCCATTGAGAGTGTCAATTTGAAACCATTTGACAGCATCTCTTCATCCCTTGCTTGACATGAGAAAAGTCTTTAAAATAGAAAATATATGTTTTTATCCATGCATATTTTTTAGCTTCTCTGTAGTATTATTGCAACTTAGGTCACATCTTTGTAGTTTTGACCATTTCCATCAGTTATTGTATAATGTGTATTGTATAAACTTGATTGCAAAGTTAACTTTATGAATACCATTATTACCAATAGGAGTGATGGACAGGCTGACATCAATAAAGTGGTAATAAACTGGTAATTATCCTTAAATAATTGTTGTCAAATTGATGGAAACAGAGTGAAAGAAGTTGGCAGCATCAAAGTATCACTGCTAGTAGATCAGATGGAGGTAGATGATGCGAGTATATATATTACAAAGTGGCTGGTTGGGGAAGGGGGGGTGGGGGGGGGGGGTGGGGGGGGCAGTATATAACAGGGCAGGGGGGTCTCGGTGAACATCTGCAAACTGCCTTGGTGGAGGCCAACTCTCCTCTTCCTCCTCGAGCTCTCCATCCCTACTGTGGCCAATTAAGTGAATTTCAGCAAAAGAGCATTTTATTAGTATTTGCCCACAGCCGCAGAACACAGCGATAAATTCTTCCTTCGAGCACTCTGGAAAACAAATTGGCACATTAACCGGTGAATGGCTGGAAGAGGCTCTCTTGCCCATGCCTCTGGGGCTGGCTGGGGGATTTGCAAGTGTGCAGATTCAGAAGCAATCTCTCTGCTTTATCATTCAGCATGACAGTATGGGGCTGGAGTGCAGGACTCAGATGGGGGCGACCAATGCCAGATGTCAGCCATTAGCTCTTTCTCTCTGTCTCTCCTCTGTCTACATGCACAAATACATACACACGCCCTCCAACATTGACTCCCTCTGTTCCCTTTGGCAAGCCCAAGCTGTTTGCTTTTGTGGCCCGATGAGCCCCCTCTATTTATCTGTTATTACATTGGAATTGTCTGATCCAAAAACCAAGAGGGAACCTGTGGTGTGCGCCAGCACTGTTGGCTGAGGGTTGGTGTTTACTGCCGCTCCTCTCCTCTTCGACCCCTCCTTTCATTCACACTCACTCCTTCTATCGATCAGCTTCTATCTGACGCAAGGAAACCACACAAACTGTCTGTCTGTGTGTACACCGTGTGTGCGTACACTCCAGATTTCAGCTCCATTTGCATTAGCAGCCAACTGACTTTTTGCCTCCCACCATCCTGCCTGGCTATATGCCCCCCACCCCCCCTCCACCCCCCACCTCTCCACCACTGCATCAGAGGGGCTTTCAGCAGTGCTAATGAGGATTAGCATGTTTGTGTTGTTTATATGTGTGTCACCCTAATCCTTTTAGCAATAAGCTGTTTTGCAGGAAGTAGGAGTAATTTATGCATGGCACATGTTTCATTGGATTGTACATTGGCAGGATGGACATTCCACACAGACTGGTGCAAGTGTACATTGTTGTTTGGCAATCAAGATCTCATCAGCTAATAATCCACAACATACAAAACATTATCCAAAATCTACCACTGACTGATACCATGAGAGATCTCTAAAGTTAAGTGCACTGTAAGATAAAAATGCATTCAGAGTTTTGCCACTATAAGGTCTCTCAACTTAAATGCTGTGCTTGTTGGGGAGTGTTAAGTAGGGGAAATCCTTAAAGGATGGGTATTTTTTCAAGTCTGTCTTAATATAATACTAACATACTGTATGTATGTTTGTTTAAAGAGTCCTTGGTTGCTGTATCATTCAAATCACAAAACCCACAGTCTTTGCTCTGTGCAGCACAGCTTTTCTAAGTTCATCCAAGCCTAATATGAGGGTTCGGCAGTCTGAGTTAGGCAGATCAAATGGGTATTTTTCAAAACTAAACTTGGTTTCTTCTTAACACAAGGAGTTAACAGTAGTCTAGCCATAGATACCTACAGTGTGGGTTTTGATTTATGGTTCAACATTGCAGGTCACCTGTTGATATCACCACCTTGTCACCTGACAAATGTATTATACATGATCAGCCCGTATGGAACTTTAATTATGTCGTCCAAAGTAATTGTGTTTACATGTGATATAGAGTGATACACGGGAATGTATTTAACTGAAGTCGAGTCCAGGCAAATTCTATTTTCATCATCGTGATAGAGAGCAGTGCTCACAGTGAGCAGATGGTTTACATTGGAGAAGTCTTTCTTGGATGTGTGTTACTGAAAAGGAGAAGACTACTAAGGTCACTTATGTCAATCCCAAACAAAACGTCTGTGAAGCATTGCCAGTCCACAATGAGAGAAGCAAATATCATGAGCTAGCTTTACTTGTTGTTATTTTGGTTGATGAAATGGTTGTAGAGCACTTGTAACTTGAATGGGACCTCATCAATGAAGAAAGGCTCTTTATGTCGAGGCCTGATAGACATCAGGGTATGGGACCGAGCTCTGCAGGCCAGTCTATGAGGCCTGGTGGTTGCTAGAGGAAAGGTGCCAGGCCTGGGCTACAGGCCTATCCAGTGTCAAGCCCTGTCAGTCAGTGCATGCTGCTCCTCCTGGGGCTTTCATCCTCCCCACAGCCTCAGCCATCCCCTCCTCCAGTCCCCACAGACCCATCAAAGGCTGATTTTCCACGCCAGCGGGCCAGCCGGGGAGGCTCGCAGCCAGGGACAGGTGGGAGGCAGGGGATGCAGGGGAAGGCTGAGGAGGCCGGTGAACCAGCATCTGAGCCCGGGGAGGGTGCTGGGCTTAGGCCAGTAACTGAACTGAAAATAGTACTGTCCTGACATACAGGCCTGGAGATGCATGGGACTCCAACCACACGTACACTGTTGGAGAATTTACCTTGCACCAACAAACACATACAGAACCAGACCATTAGATTTTAATGGGATCTATTCATTGACGTTATGGCACTTCTGCATCAATAAAACATTAAAAAATGTTGAGGCGACACACTTCATGAATCAGTTTAACAACATGCTATTTCGGCATCTGCAGTGGACATAACTCCGTATGGATTTTATAGACATATACTGTACACTGTATACTGCAATAAAGTGCGAACCGCATCTGAACAGACAAAGGCACATAACTTGAACTCATAACATTGTGAATTGAGACTATCCTAGATTTGCTTTTGTTTCGCCATCTGAGGAAAAAAAAAGGATGGAAATCAGTGTCCATCCTCTACAAAGGGTTCCACTGGTATCACACCAGTGAGGCCACTCAAGACATCGAACCTATTTTCCTCCTGGTCTCCCAGTCCCCCGTCCTTTTTAGATTTTAAACTTCCCCTGCCACCTTCCATTTTATGCCGGTGTAAATGAGTTCCCCCACAAAATCTATAGTGCGTCTTTAAAAAGCGATAACTCTCATGGCGGTGCCGTGACATTGACCCCCCCTAGCAGGGCAGTTCCGGTTCAGTGCCCAGGCCTCATGCTCGCCGAACACACACACACAAACACATGTGCTACTCACACACGCTCATATATCCACACACACACACACACACAGGGCCAGACCCCAGGTGCACCAAGAGGAGCAGTTAAATTTCATCATTACCCTTTCTTCCCCGTGTTGGGGCTTTTTATAGGGCCTTTTTACGGCCCGCTCTGAAGGTGCCACTCTGGTCCCAACGGTGCACAGGAGAGAGATAGATAGATGGAGAGGGACGTAGAGAGGGGAAGACGAAAGGGGAGGGCAAGAGAGGAAAGAGATCTGTATGAGGGGGAGATGGGGAGGCGAGAAAGCGTGCATGAACGCCCACAAACATGCACACTGTCAGGCGTACAAGCAAAGCAAGTAGGGCACTGGGGAGTGAGAAAAAAGAGAAATGGCACGAGAAAGACTTGGGGATAGAAAAGAAAAGGAACAGAGCGAGGGGAGAGGGAGAGAGAGGGCCATCAGTTGTCAGTTTGACTGCTGGCTGATATAAAAACAGTGGCGAGGGTGGCGGATAAGGCGGATGATGAATGGGCTGGAGACACTCATCCATCCCACTGAAGGATTTGCGGCCAGGGAGTCGTGTACAGACACATCTAAGAAAGAAAGGACTGTATGTGTGTGTGTGTGTGTGTGAGAGAGAGAGTGAGAGAGAGAAAGGGGTGTTGTGTGTGTGTTTTAGGAAGGTGTGACGGACTGGTGATTGGAAGATGGGACAAGGCAGAAATAAGGTTTTCACTACAAAAACGTGTGTGTGTATCTGAGTGTGTGCTTACAGTTAGTTAGTTGGTACACATCAGTCTTATGCATGGGTATACTGGACATGCTTGTGTGCATACTTCTATGACTAACCCCTGTGTCGCAGCACCACGATGACAAGCCTCTGCCCTGGAAGATGTATGGCGATGCTTCTGTCTAACTCTGTACAGGCCCATCCATATCCCTCACCGCTATCAGCACTGTCCAACTCTGTTTTATAGCACCAAACAGTGGCCATAATGACACTAGGACTCTGAACATGTCAGGGTGGAGTAGATCGATTGGTAAACATACACACTTGCCTGAGATACACTTGTACATCATTGTCCTGATTTTCAGGGAGGAGCTGTAATAGAGGTTGAATTATTGTTGAAGGCAGGCCAAAAGCTGGATTTTGAGGATGGTTTTTTTTTTTTTTTTGTTATTATTTTGGTGCAGAGACCAGTTTGTGGGAATGTTGTGTAAAAATAAATGTACATTCTGGTAAAATGCCATGTTCATTCATAGATTATACAAGTGAAATATGAGTATGTGTTTATAACATTAATAAATTCTCACACACAAACATATACAAACATACACAAACATATAATGGAATTCTGCATGACATATTTCCACAGCATTAATTCCATCAGTACAAACACCAAAGTCATGTCATAATCACCACTGCTCTGAATTTCTTAGAAATATTATAAGCTACTGTAAATGATTCTAAACACTTCCTGCAGGTGTATCACATCAAAAGCCTAACAGGGAAGGTGGGTGATTATTATTATTATGATGTATATGTGCATATGCGCAGTTTTGACTTTTATGAACAGTAATGTAACACTGAAAAACACAACAGCCCATCCTCAGAAGAAAAACAGCAGTATAGGTCAGAAATCAAGCCAGCAAAAGTGACCTGCAGTTATGATTGAGTGACAGAAGCCATCTAGCCAGTATAGTAATTAACAAAGAGAATCTTGCTGCAGGAGGCTGCTGTTTGCTTCCATCTCCAACCACAAGTGTCACGTTTCCAACTGTGAATCAGGACAGTTTTAACTACGATTGTTGTGGTGTTTACTGTTTCCATGATGACGAAGGTTGCCGAACTTTAAGAAGGTAATAACTGAACCTACACCATGTTTCAAGTGATCACGTTAACCCAAACCATGATCTTTCCCTAAACCTAACCAAGTGGTTTTGAGCCTAAACCTAACCAGACCTTACCCACAGTGTTGTCTGTGTCTGTTTTCCTGTTAGAAAAAAAAAGGAACTCAGATCAACAGAGTTGTGGATGTGGTATATTGCTGTAGTGTTGTTGAAATGTATATTAGAATGCAGAATTGATCAAGATAACACATAGACACATAGAGACGTTTTACATATGTGTTGACAATAAACAGCATCAACATCGATTTAAAACGGAGGCAAATTCAAAGGAGGTTTCTTACTAAAAATAAAAAAACAGGGGAAACTGGGAATGAAGACCAGTTGCTAATATGAACAAGTTCCATATAAAAGCCTGATACTCTCTGTAGTTGAGTTAAATATGAGAGAATGTATGCTAACTTGAAGCCGCTATTTTTAGAGTTTGACCTTTTTATGCTATAATTGCATCTTAAATTCCATGTTTACTAGCTTGTGGTGACTATTCAGGAACCACCTAGCTACTTTTTGGGAATTTTTAGAATTAAATTGTCAATTCTGCCCCCTGTTCCCTTTAAAAGTGTCTGATATTTTACATTGTCTGGTGCTTTAAAGAGTTGTGTTTTTATGGCTTAGGGCCACTTTAGTTGTTGTTAAGTTAAGTGAATCAACTCAGTGTCAACTCTATGTTGTCTACATCTTTCTAATGCACACTTTATGAACAAACGTTTAAAGCCTACAGTTCCAGCATAAACTTAATGTTCATGTTGTGTGCGATGGTTATTTTACTAGTTATTACCTAAAAAAGAACAAGGAGGTTATTTCCCTATCCAATGCATAGGACATAATGTGTGTAATGATTTAGAATAGCCTCAGACTGATTAGCTGTTGGTTGGCAATATAAATAATGCATAGCATAGCATTACTATTTAAAAATTCAATTTAGGTTGTATCATTATAGTACAGTATAAATATGCTTTAAATGTTTTTTTAACATGCATCACAGGTGTGGCATGGGGGCATGTTTGACCTCTGCAGGAACATATAACTAAACACCCATCTGCTTCCATGTAAGTCCTTCTAAACGCATCAACTGAATGACAGTGTTACACACTGACAGCCCCAATTGGCAGTGAGAGATAACTGTTGGTCAGCACCAAGACATCAGTAAATTAAATGTCTTCTAAATGGGTGTTGGGGGGGGGGGGGTGAGGGTGGTTAAAAGGGTTAACCTTTGTGCATTGTGAGTTCACTGTCCTGTGGATGGAGGACTCACTCATATGAGACATTTTGCTGTGCTAAATGTGGATCCTAAAAAAACGGTGTGTTGGTTGGATGATGGTCAGTTCATCTGTCAAACATTTGGGTCCAGAGCAAGATCTCCCAACATCTACAAGCCATGAACTATACAATGGGTTTGCATGGCTGTATATCTTTTTTGTGACTCCTTAAATTCCTCCCAAATTGTACCTTTGACCAACACTTTAGTTCATAAGGATCTTGCAAACTAATGGGCCATCCTCTATATTTGCCATAGCTTCAGTTTCACACCAAACATTACACTTGTGCACAACCTTTACATTCATTAGAACAACCTTTACACCTTTACTACAACTACACTGCTCTAAGGTGTTCCGTCCAATGCTTTCATATTTTGGGGTTAGAAGAACAGTCAGACTCAGGGGAGTGCTGCTATAGCTTTAAACTTTTTGTCTGATTGTTGAAAGGATTTCCTGTCAGTTAAAAAAGGTTACTCTTTATTGATAGGGGGATAAGACATGGTCAAATGAAGTGAAAATAGTCAGTCTGAATATGAACCAGAATGTGGTTGTTGTCTAGTCTAGTCTATGGACTATATTATACTGCTAGCCAGTGCATTCTGAGGTAGGCTCCATATATGCTCCATTACACCTCAAATAATCTAGGTAATATGATGTGTCATCTTCAGACAAAAGGTGTTTATACCTGTTCGGAAGGGCCACACTCAAAGGTGGGACTAAAAATCTGCTGAGAGAGAGTGTGATGTGATGAATCGTACAAATGGGGATAATGACACACGCTTTCAGACAGCCTCCCCTCAAAAGCATTCGTTGCAGTTGTGCAGTCCAGACAAAGAATGATGTAAGTAGTTGTGAAGAATAGACAAAGCTTGAGAGAGAAGTTCAAACCCTGCCTGCTTCTACACACCTGACTGATGGCCCAAGTTGGTGTGGTTGTTAAATATCTGTTTTGGGAAGATTGTCAGATGCAAGACTCAATTTCAGTTTTGGAAAAGAGATTTCAGATGCTGTAACATGATCTGACACACATTTGATTTACTGGCATCTTGAACAGGTACCGCGAACAGAAGGATGGAGGACTGTTGTCTTTGTTACAAGCTAAACTTGTTTTTTAGCATGAGAAAAGATGTGGACTTTAATATAAAAATCGCGCCTGTAGCTATAAATGTAGGACAGAATTCTGCTATCTGGTAGGAAAGTGTAGCTCTCCAATTCTGGGGCCTTCCAATAGAAGCCCAGGCGCACTTTTACCCCTCACCAGTGCCAATGTCAGTGCCTTGTGTCTTGTGCCAGCCTCAGCAGGCGCCGGTCCTCAGCTCGCACCCCATGCCCCAGGTCTTTGCAAACTCCCCCATGTGCATATGCTCCGTATGGTTCAAGCGCCACCGCCAATTTTCCACCATCTGCCCGTGCCCTGTACTTACACACAGAGGCAAGGTCTCCGCTGGATAGCGACCGCCACCCTTCACCTTGTCGGAGCAGAGAAATTTCAAATGTTAAGGAGCAGAGAGTGATCCGCAACCACCATGCTGAGGAAACAGCTGAACGTGCTCATGTTGAGGGGCGGAGCATCAAATCACCTCTGCCATTTCTTTTTGTTTCTCTTTCTCCTTCCCTCTCAGTTTCTCCTCTTCTATGCTTCCCTGCCTCTCTCCACTCCTCCCTTCCTCTTTTTTCCCTCTGCCCCCCCCACCACCACCACCACCACCCCCACCCCCACCCCACCAAGCCTCCTCTCCTCTCCTCTCCTCTGTGCTTCCCCCCCTTGCTCGGTCTTGCAAATGGCTGCCCGCCAACGGTTTGTCTGAGGAGAAAACAGATTTGAATGAAGAATGGAGACAAAAGAGGGAACAAAGAGGCAGTAAAAGGCGCTAAACACAAAGAGACGTATGCCTGTTGGAGACGCACAGTTTGTATGAGAGTGTTTTTCTTATGTGTGTGTGTTCAAGGGTCTTTACTGTACAGTGGGCAGCAGTCCAAGACTAGAGGGTAATCCTTTACCCAGGCTTTACCACTGGGAATGTCAGGAATAAGTCAATCATGATGATGCATGCACTCTGCTGACGACACGTACGCGTGTTCAAAGAATATCTAGGGCTTGCAGATGTGCCAGAACCCTGCTTCGGCGACATCAGGGTGCAGTTTATGATGATAGGCAGATACACACACACACACACACACACACACACACATCCACAGACAGGCATACACACACGTAAAGCCATGGAGGCAAGGCCAGATAAGCAGATTATTTGAAGGAGGCATTATTCACTGTATGAATGTAATAATTGGTTTCATTATTTGGTGGGAATTTCAGCAACACTAAATGAAGCATTAGATAGTGTTTGGTTCCCAAAGCAGGCTGGAGTTGTGTGTTCAGCTCGCCCACTATGGGCCTGTGTTTACATGATGTGTGTCCCAGCCCTTATCTCAAATCACAGCGAGCGCGGCTGCTTCGGCTGCTGCTTTTATTTGTTTTAAAGGTGGTGTTTCAGTAAAAGAATTCAATATTTCGAGGATATTTAGTCCATTTATTCAGCTAGCGAGAGTGTATGTGTGTGTGTGTGTGTCCTGCTTTATGTGTGTGTGTATATTCTCTCTGTCAGGGAAACAGTGGTGGGCGGGCTGAGAGGTGGGGAGGCCTACTTTAACGGTCTTTTGAAGGAGATAAATGGCTTACAGATGGCCCAATCAATATATTTAAATGAGACACGGAGCCTAGCAATGAGCATTGAGCAGGGAGCTTGGGGAGGGGGGGCTGAAACACCTCAGGTCATGACTAGACCACACAGCAAAGATGCAGCCTCAGACCTGAACACAATTACATGTCAGTGTGGTGCACAATCCGATCAGAATAAAATCAAATATAAAATCAAGAAGTATAAATAGGTGCATAAAATGTGTGACAAGTGGCTAATAAGTAACTTTTAACCCATGATAACGGATTGTTGCATGAGGCAAATAAACACAATGTGTTCAGTGCAATTATATTATTACAATGAGATAGTGGGAAAAATACGACTACTGTTTCTGTGAGCATGGCGCATCTGCTGTGTGTTATAAATGGCCAGCTAACAGTTGTGAGTGTAGCCGTCACACCAATGGCCAATCATGCTCAGACAATTTAAAGGAACAATGAAAAATCTTTGGAACTCCTCATCCTTGCGTTCTTGTCACCAGTTGTTATCTTCACGTGTGTGTGTCCACTACAGAGATGGGATGCCCTGGCATGTGTTTATCACAAAGACTGGAAGCAGTGCTTAGCCGTGTGTAAAATCAAAATAGATATCCCTCAACAATTTAAAAGTCCTCTAAGTGTCTACTTCATGACCATGCTCAGGACCAGTTTGGACTGACCACATGTTGACAGATACAGTAAAGACCTGTTTCGATTCAATCTCCCCACAAGTTGTGCTTTTTTGTTCTCCATTACTTGCAAAACCGGGCATGTACGTTGTGTATTCTGCTGTAGCTACTGAGAGAGCCACCAAACAACATCCACCAGAGGAAAAAAAACAGGGGAAAAGAACCGTGCTAACTTCAGTTTGCAAGCTAGATAGCTAATTACACTCTCAATACCCATGTTGCCATGAAGGTCTGCATGTCTCAGATTGTCCTCAAACGACTTCAAAGGTTTTCCTTTCACACACTGATACTGATTTTAGGAGCACCTTGTTATGGAGCTTTCTTGTTCAACCACTGGATTGACTGCTTACACGACTCCGATATCCTGTCTTCTCTGTTATGGAAACAGATATGCGATTGCTATTAATCTTCGAATCTAATTCGATATAAGATGGCATACAGGCATTCTTCCAAAAACGTCAAAAAGGCAACCCACACTGATGGGATATGATGTGTTGCTTTTAACTGTTAAGAAGCTTTTGTCATTTTTAATGATGGGTCAAAGCAAACATTACTGTAAGAACTGTATTTACAGCAGATACCCTTGAATAAGCACAGACTATATTAATTGGTGAATCCAGGTGAAATGTATTTAGAAATATGAGAATAACTCTATAACTCTTCATCTTTGATCCACATTCTTTCCAAGACAGAGCATTCTGGTTTCTAATACTTGCACAGGATCCACTATCATATGCCATATGGTTTTGAGCCAAAAGATAATGAAAGGTGATAACATAATATAGATAATGCTAGAGAGAATAACCCACATCCCCAGAGATAAAGTTGTTTACTGACAAAAGCAGCTGGTTGAAAAATGGTTCGGGAGCGATTCGGCCAATACGAAGCAAAAAAAAAAAGAGATAGTATAAATGAGAGGGGGGGGGGGGGGTGTTGTGAGGGTGGGGGACAGAGTGGACATATGCCCAGTATAACCAGCGCTTGAGGGTGGTGGTATTGGTGGGGGGGGGATTCCCCGGGGGGGAAACATGGCTTCCCAGTCTGGAGATAACATCCTCACACAGGCTCCTCGGGAGAAACATAAAAATCCACCTAGACATTACCCAGGTATTTTATCATGCCCTATCAGATCCCATTCTCCCTTATCACGCTTTACACACACTTAAACACGGATACCCATTTCTGGACACATTGCTCACATTCAAATATAAGAGGAAGAAAGGAGGGGGCCACATTTTCTCCAAGATGGAAGACCTCTGGTGGATTTCTTGTTTATGTTTCTAAAGGGGTAACAGGGAGCACTATAATTTAACAGGGTTTATGGGAAATGTGGTTTTAATTCTTAGAAACAGTGCCGCAAACAATGTGACTATCACAATGGCTGTCACAACCAAGGTCTCATTTGTACACTGAAAAAAAAAAACAAATGCTTTTTAAAGTTAAATCATTATTTCACTTATGGAGCACTAAATAGGCACTTTCTATTTTATGCGGTTTTGAGTGATCCACCTCTAAAACATCTGTCTCTACCCCAATATAGTGGAATAGTTCAAATTATACCAAAAAATAAAAAGCAGTGTATTATATTTTTAGAAACAATATCCTGCTTACCCTGAGCTCGCTATCAGCGGTTTTAACCAGCCGCAGGAAGACTTTTGTTAGATCATAGTTCCCTGAAAACTGTTCACCATGAGGTCAACGGACAATACGGAATAACCAGGACATTGTTTTTTCATAGAAGAAAGCTGATTTTGAACTTTTGAAATGCCATTTTCACCTTTGTTGTATTCAGCCAGCGGCAGAAACTGTCACCACCCAATATCTCCGAACCTTGACTTGTTGAATGAGCGTCCAAATGAACATCCATTCAGCCCAGGATAAAAAAGCTAATCAGCTATGAGTCAGCTGCAGCACGTTGGACAGCTTAAAACCGTACCTGCCAGTCGATATCGGCCAGTTTTAGATGCTAAATGTTGTGGTCTTAAGCTAAAGGTACAAGCTCCAGCTAGTTTCTATTTTTGCCTGTTTGCCAATGCTCAATTGTCCATGAAACATACACTAGACTTAGATGGCCTGTGTCTACTCGCACCCCAGCACCGTTGAGGACCCTAGCTGCTGTCCAGAGGTGCCATTGTGTCAGGATCTCTGTGTTTTATGTATGTGTTATGTTTTCTTAGTTTTTCATATTTCGTATTTTGTTTAATAATATCCTTCAGTCCGTCCACTCAGAGGCTTTTTTTCTTTTTTTCAATACTGAAGAAAAACATAAACGTTAAAAAAATCACTTGACACATGATCAGTTTATGGATTCAGGCTTTTAACGAAATGTATTGTGATCTATAAAACCTGATGAATGTTCAGGAAGATTGAGACAGCAAATGCCTTTTATTTTGGCTTAGAATGAAACAGAAATGGAATTACTGTTGTATCTGTGAGGGCCCCAGGAAATACCAAACTGTGTACGTTCACGTGCGTGTAAAGGGGTCTGCGCATGCATGTGTGTGTGTGTGTGTGTGTGTGTCATAAGGTCACATGTCATAGACAGCATTAACAATAGTCCATTTTGGAGGAGAATAAAGGCTGTTACCCCCCCCCCTCACACCCTCCACACCTCCCTACTCATCAGCCGGCAGTCTGCTTCAGGCTTCTCCTTGACCTTTAACCTCAGGTACAGCCAGGTGCTGACCCCCCCCTCCCCCCAACCCCTCTTGACACCTCCCTTTACACCACACGTACACGCCTCCCTTTACACACACACATGTATAAGCACATATACACATATTTACTTGAAAAGCTCAGAAATGAATCTTTTCATATATGTACACACAAGCAAACATTAACACACACACACACATGCATACATAAATATATAATGCAAACACACACACACACACACACTGTACACATACAAACACTCCAGTGCTGACGCTAAATCACATCACATACGTGTTTGTTTACTTCACCAACAAGGACCTAAATTCAAATATAGTTTGATTCATGTTTTTTTAAAGATACCAAATAAACTAAACTATAAAAAGAATATATATATATATATATATATACGCACTCACAAATATACATGAGGACCAGATCACATAAACACATGCACACACATATACACACATATACACACTGTCCACACACGCCCTTAGAGGGGTTTTAAAAAATTAGGGTAGCTCAAGTGGGAAAACTGTGTCCATTTGTCTTTGGGCTAATATGAGTGTGGCTGCATTAGAGACAAATAGCATCCACTTCCATTTCCTTTATCACTGTCAGGCCAATTAATAGGCCAAGGATCCTGTTACTGAGTTACTAGACAGAGGCAACGAACACACACACACACACACATATGCGCACACACACACACGCACACACACACAAAGAGAGCTCTTTCAGCTGCTGACCTTGGCTGCTCCTCCCAACACAAAAGACCCCAGAGATGGATGCCTCTTTGGAGAGCACTGGCTCTCTGGAAGGGTACCATTGCTGTCATTTCCCAAACACACACACACACACACATTAACACACATATATACACATGCATGCAGACGCATATATACACAGACACACATGGAATGACAAAGATATGTACATGCATTCTAGGGTTCATTTGAGTTTGAAATTCAGGAGATCTATTGAGATACAGGGGTTGTTTCAGACTAGAGGAGATTCAAATTTAAAGATGCATTGAATACAGACAATTGGCCGCTTCCGTCCGAATATACTGGTGTCAATCTAGGAAAAGTCCAGTTAAAGCATCTCATAGAGAGGGTGGCTGCACTCTGATGTAAAGCTGCACTGAGAGCGATGGAGAGCCTCTCCTGGCTTTAATGACACCAAGCATTTATCAGACATGTAGATTACAATGTCACCTGAGAGTCATCTGGAGGACAGACTCAGGCTGGGAGAGAGATGCATTAGACATATATGCACACACACATACACACACACACACACACACATTATTATTATTATTATTATTATTATTATTATTATTATTATTATTATTATTATTATTATTATTATTATCAATCATAATAAACCTATAGGGCCTATATATTTGGTCCCTAAAATAAAAAAAACTTGTCTTCACAAAATTCATATACCAGGGTTTCAATTCAAGCTTTATGAATTCTGAGTCCTGTCAGTGATTTTAAAGTATGTTCAATTTAATCAATTTTCCTTGCCTGAGGTAAATTAAATATGCACAAATAACTCACAGAAGAACTATAGTACATCTTATTTTAAAAAAATGTATTTATCTGTTTACACTTACTATAAAGATTTTAGCCTCAACAAATTGAAATATGTGACTTTCAGCATGACATTTTAAGAAATAGTCTGTGAGACCAATGAGGAAATTTGAGAAACTTTGACAAAAAATAATCTCAATCCCTTCAGCAAATGGAGAAAAATGACACCCATATGATACTTTTAATCACCTGACCGGAGATTCATAACTTAGCTATTTCCATGACAACTGAGCTAAATTCACCTGCTTAGAAAGACCGTGACATTGAAAGCTCCCGAAATCTAAGAACACCCTGAACACAGATAGTCAACTCACAAGTGGTTGTGATGATAAAATCGTTAAATGATCAGATAGACAAGATCTTTGTCCTGTATTAGAATCTATATGGCATTAATACAATATGCCAGCAAGAAAAAAAAAATGATGGTAAACAACATGTCACCACAAGGTCCATTTAGTTGCTCTTCTGGTACTTTTGATCATATCACATGATCTTGATCTTCAGATGGAGTCTCCCCAGTCATGGAATTGTTAAATTTCCATTCACTGAGTGCTTCTCGTCCACATTGGCTTAAAAGCTGTTTCCATTGAGAGATGATAGTCATGAGGATAAGTGGTTTTAATAATTATCACTCTAAAAATTACATATTATCCTCAAAAAGCTGATGAAACCAGCAATTGATCTACTAAAAAACTATTGTCTGTGTATCAAAGCCTGATATATCTTCTTCCTCTGTGTCATAGAGCTCCATTGTTGTCCAAAAACTATTAAAAACATATCAGTGAGTCACTGGGTGACATGTTCCCTCATTACCATAAATACACACAATAGTAGTTTATTTTGACTCAGTCCCACACAAGGTCCTGCTGCCAGAAATATTCACTAGAGCAATAAATGTGGATTAATAGTCCCCCAACAAATACACTATTTCCTCCTGTAACTTCTTGAGTGCCAAAATTAAACTATATATTTGTGAGCAATATTTTTTATGTCTTCAGTAGGAACCAATAGGCTTGGAGCTGAGAGCCAGATACAGGATAGAGAAGTCAGAGAGTATTGAGGACTAACACATTTTGGTCTTTTCCCAGGCTTTGCTGGAAATATAGAATAATGGCAGCCTTCTGCTGGAGTCCTTCTGGTACACCTCCATGACCTGTAAAATTCCCCAATTTTCACCTGAGGAATCACACACTTCAGGAAGTGTACACATATTATGCAGCAAACACGGTACAGTATGTGGTGAATACTTTTTTTAAGTTAATAACCCAGAATTTATTTAATCAACCAACCAAATGCATGCATGCACAGACTTTTCCTCACCGCACACTTCACCCTCCACACACGCACGCCCACACATTCTGTTAACACATTGATGAGCCTGATATTCAATCAATGAAGATTAACTTGCCTAAGGTAGGTCCCTTCTGTCCGCTGCTTTTTTTACGAAGGAAGAAGCCCAAATACGATTATGTGGAAGGGGAAATTATGCCAAGATGAGTAGAGCTTAATATATGGTAATTATTTGACAGGATATACTTACACAGCGATTAGCATATCTCCAAGACGAGACAGAGATAGAGAGCGGAAGGAGAGGAGAGGGAGGGAGGAAGAGAATGGAGGGGAAGACGAGGGCTACCTGATAAGGATTTCTTTCTCTCTCTCACTGACAGGGGGTGGTAGGAGACTCTGCGTAGGCAAACTGTTCTTCCATATGTACCTTCGCTGATAAGCCATCTCTATAGGGGCTGGGCCAATGCTAAGCAGGCCTGACGTGCCTGGCATACCAGACAGACAGCACGTCACATATCATTCATTACACACACTCTGACACATGCACATGCACCTCGTCCGCGTGCACCGATGCTGCCGCACGTGCACAGTAGCAGATAAAAGAGCACACACAAAGATGTGGGGTGTGACAAAATTCAGGTATGGCATTTAGCTGACATGCTGACATGCAAAAACACACACACACACACACAGACACACACAGAGACACAGTCAGCTAATATCCCTCTTCACAATACATGACTGAACATTTGCTGAAACACCCGATACAGACACAGTGCAATCCATTACAGTGTGTTTGTGTGGTGGTGTAGTACATACATCTTACTGTCTGCCTCTGTGTCCTATCGGCTCAGCCCTGCCAATACTCCCACTGTGGAGAGTATATTTGACTAATGCACACTGGCCACAAGTGCAGAACCTTCCCACACACTTAAAGGCACACGTGCGCGCACACACACACACACACAGAGTGCAATAAGGAATGCCTTTGTGCTCCTCTCTGTATGTTGTTTCTGCATTTGTCTTGTCTTATTGATTGTGAGGCAGAGAATCATACAGGATCACATACAGTATACTGTATGACTGCCACTGAGGTATGGGAGCTAGTTTGTTTCCCATGAGACATTAGACATGGGTGTCCCCAAGTTGCATCAGGAAAAATCTGAATTTGTAGTGTTTTTAACTGCAAGTTTTCATCCTCTTTTTTTCCACTTGTTTTTAAAATGAAAAGAAACACAATAAATGCTGTATATGTAAAGCTGCATTCTACCAGCTATATAGAGTTTTCCAATTTTTCCAATTATTATTTTTGGAGTCAAAATTAAAGTAGGTAACATGCAGATTTCTGACATCACATCTGCAAGCTGTCATTTTTAAGGGTTGAGAATTGTATTGTTATACTTAGCTTGAACTTTTGTCAACCATATTAACATCAATGAGGACAGACTACTGTAAATATTAGAAACACCCTGCAGTATAGCATAATACAGTTCAATATAAAGATGAACGGTTTTAACACACAGTGAACATTAGAGCCTTCATAAAGGCAGGGTTAATCGCAGCACTGTATTAGACTGCATTCGTTTTAGTGAGGTGAAGCAACTGAGCTTATGTGCAGACATGTAGGTACAGTACATCTCGTTTTAAATTGTATCAGTGTTCATTTATGGTTATAGTGGTTATAATCACCCCCACAGTTTAAAACAGTTCTTGCCTTCTTGTTATGTAAAACCTCAATTCATATAGAGACTAATTATGAGAGGATGTTTAGGATTAGGGTGAGGGTACATACTGTGAAGAGACAAAATATGAACAGTAAGGGTTAAACAAAGATTATGTAAAGTGATGCAGGCAAACATCTTCTTTATTGTGTGTGGAGGTGCTGGATGTGGTGAAAAGTACTCTCTGAATGGAACAGTTGCTTAGTGGTGACACATTAGGGCACTGGCGACAGAATATCATTTTGGCATATTAAAGTGAAACTATAGAATCAGTTGTGAATCCTATTAACGCCTATGTTTATGATTAAGGCCGGTAAATTATATTAGTAGCATTTTATATTAAGTATCTTGTTTATGTCTCTACATGTATGTGTGTATGTACGTGCGTGTGCATATACGCAAATGCGAGACCGTGCATGCATGAGGTTCATTTGTGCTAGGGTAATATTTCCATTTGTGCTAAAAGGCGTTTGAGAACAATCAAATCTTGAATGCATTATGGTGTAAAATGAAACAATGTTTGCCTGTCATTCTTACATCATTATGTAGTGTATTATTATCAAATGAAGACATCAAAAAGGGATTTGCCTGTGTGATTTCTGTCTTTCACACACTTACACAACCTAGACCGAGGCTGACCTCACCCCACCACAGCCTCCCAGTTCTTTTAATCATGCCTCTTTTTGTCCTGATTGAATATTTATTGGCTTATTTATTCTTAATCACAGGCAGCCGCTTGTCTGTCCCATCAAATTCAACCCCCTCCACCCCCCCACCCCTACACACACACACAAACATACACACTCACACACACAAACTGTTAAATGCACAGCTGAACCCCTATTCCTGGTTGCCCCTGGCAATTTCTCATTGGGCCAGTGAATGTGTGGGTCAGTCTATCAGTCGGTCAGTCTGTCAGTGCGTTGAGGTTTACCTGTTTATCAACAGTTGATCAGTCATCATTGAATCTGTGTTATAGTTCTGAGCATTCAAACAGTGGCATGAAAGCCTGAGACGGGGTCAGTTCAAGCCTTTTTGGAGACCCCAAGCCAAACTTTATTTGTTCCTACACCTATCCCCACATTTAACGGATAAATGATTGCTGCATAGTGTTCTTGATATTATTTAATGTAATAATGACATTATTAACGCATCACTCATTTGTTTGAATGCATAAAAATGACAAACATTATATTTACATTTAACACAGCCTCTGGTGGTCTCTTAGGGAGGAGGTTAAGGCAGTTGGGTCAACAAAGTCAATGACTTTGACACAGGAAACTACTGTTTGTTTCCTGTTTCCTACCAACAGTAAATCTGGTTGCTTTTAACCATGACGGTGAAGATTCCAGTACCTCAACTGTTTTAAACCCTGACAATGACCTTTCATTAACCCTAACCTTTCTGCGCCTAAAATAATCCAAACCTTAATCGTAGCAGTGACAGGTCAGGCAATTTATCATAATTTATGTAACAGTCACATAAAAATACCAATGCCTCCAGTGGTTTTGGGAGGTACTGTAACATAATGTCCTGTCAATATTTGTCACATTGGAAAAAGCTCACCAGTCAGATTAAACGTAAGGAGAAAACAACAAATATTTAGTTTAGAGGACAACACCATTAGCATAAGACGTGTAGTATACTGAAAAATAACAACGCTAACAGTATTTAGTATGTTTTCCTCCTCCGAGCCAATTGGATCAAAGTTTTACATGTCAAATTAAATCAGCAGCTGTGTACTAGATCTAAAATAAAGAAAACAAACCTGATATGATGTAATATCTATTTCAGTACACTTTTCTAATTATGCAAATAATAAAAATATGCAAATGGCTTTGGAGCTTTGTCAAGTCTGAGAAAGTAACCCTGAGGATGTCACCACAGTTGACCAATACTTTGGACTAAAAGTCAGGATATCTTGACTTCCGTTGCAATGATTGCCCAACTTCACTGGGATGTAGTACTAAATCACAGAGATATCCCCTTAAAGCTGTTATATGTAAAGTTCCTGGATGCTACCACCACCTTCTATAAATAAAACTTCATCACATTAAAGTTCTACTTGTGGGTGCTTTGACTTATGGCAAAAATCAACAGAGGTTGTCACACTTAGACCCTTTGGCAATGCACTGGTATCTACTGGATCCTTAACAGTTGCTAATTTTGGTGATGCCCTGAACAGGCTATGTGTGGTGTGAGTGAATGCAAAACTCTATGGGTGACGTATGAATATGCACATGGTTCTCATTGACAGAAAGTACGAAGTAGCCACAGTCAATCGGTGAAAGGGTCTCCAGTGAGGCCTCAGTTCAGCCTCCTCCACCTTTCTTTGATTTATCTCCAAGACAAGCCCAAAGCACATTATCCCACCAGACATGAGCGTGTGGCTGCCTATAGACCCTGTTACCCCCAACCAGAATAACACCAGGTAAATGACTTTCTAACTACCCACTCATTGTTTCCCTCTCTATCGCCCTGTCTTTTCCTCATGCCGTCCTGCTCTAATTGAATCACCATAGACTCAGTGTATCAATTCTAACTTTGCTATTGAGATTTAATCGGGTGTGCAGGAGACCGGCTTGGCGGGCCGAGGGGTCCTTTTGTGAGAGGCCCATCTGTTGGTGACACAAGGGCCCCAGATCGGGCCTGGCCCAGAAACAGAGCGGGGGTGTGGGAGAGATGACAGGATGGCAGGATGGGCCGCTTCCCTCAGTGCAACCCAAAACCTCCCACCTCTCACTTTTTGGATGTCTGTCTAGACTTCTGCTGTCACAACACACACACACAAAAGCGTACACATATCTGATGGTATTACCATACTTGGGAGGACACATATTGATGGCGTTGAGGTTTATTGCAACACGGGTCTTTCCGTAATAGTACGATTGTACCAAGTTAATTGTCAAGATGTAGAAATGCAGTGAGATTGCTAAAAACAAAGCCCTGTCATAGGAATATTTACATATGAGATGATTCTGATTCACCTCTAATGCTAACACGCAGTGCAGGAAATGGTGTGGACTTTATGTAGAGAAGTGAAAATAAGACTTCTGTGCAGGCAATCAGACTTCATGTACCATCACATGATCTATAGCTTCAAGTGTTTTGGTTGCCTAACCAAACCCTCCCTTTACCATGGTTTATTTCCCATCATGATCTTTCCCTAATCTACTCTACCTTACTTACTGTAGTTCTCATGCATATATTGCAGTAAGCAAGCATTTTAAAAACAATGACATTGAACAGTAAAGGTTTTACCCAAACTGTTCATTCTAAACATCCATGACAATTTACAGACCACCATCCAGCTTCTATTTTGTCTGAAGTCTTGCTCAATGAGCAAAGCCCCCCCAACAACACCAAATCCTCCACACTCACACATCACATCTCCTGAACACATGCAGAAATTAGACATACAACTAGCCTCTGGCTTGGTATTTGGAGTATTTTACTGACCATCTGCAGCTAACTTAGCTTCCTGCATAATGATCTGCAGAAGTCCCATCCTCATTATGAAGCTGGTTCACCACCCTACAATTTTGAAAAACAAAAACAAAAGAAAAAAAACAAAACAAATGATTGCTGAATGTAGACTAACCAGTGGTTATCCAGCCAGCTTAGAAGACAAGACATAAAAATAAGACAATTGTGATGTTAGTGGAAGGTGCATTTGTTCTCCCTTTTGGCAGGAGCGAGCCCCCCACCTCCAGCCATTGTGCTAGGCTGAGACATCCAGAACCATTTGAACCAGTCTGTCCACTGAATACACACAAATAGGAAAGTGAACCTCCTATCCAGTTTCTAGAAAGACAGCAAACAAGACGAAAATGACTGGTAGCTGTAAGGTAAGAATGTCAAATTGTAATTACTCACTCTTGTTGTTGAGAAAATAATAACGTTAGTGTAACGTGTTACTGTCTAATGAATAACTGTCCAACACTAGCAATTAGGGATTATTACTTACATTCCTGCTGTGCACACTTTCAGTTAAATAAAGGGGTTTAATGCTGTAGGCTTGTTTACAACCTGCCTGATCGTTTGACTCCATGTGTTTGTTATCTCCTCTGACTTCATTATTGCCGTGATCTCAGCAATTACTTTGGTGAGTACAATATTATCATAACCATTAGAAATGATAACCAAAACTGTGAAAATAAGACCAAAATTCAAATAAAACAGAGTCTTCCTTTAACCCAAGCTCTCTTACTAAAATAGCCAAATATGGAGGTGACAAGGGACATAATACATATGAAAGATTCTTACAGTTTGTCTCTCATAAGTGTTGACATACAAGAACATATACATACACACACGGACAGGCAAATAAATGCTTGAGCATCTCCACATTTGCATTCAGACACACACGCAAATGCAGAAACACCTACCAGACAAATACCAATATGCTCACAAGGAAGCGCACATATGGCACACACACACTTTGCACAAACGCGGCATGCAACCGAGGCCGCACACACACACATACACACACATGCACGAACGCTATACACCATAGGGCGGCACACGAGGCGACTGAGAAAATCAGCTTTTCACCTCTCCAGAAGAAATTGATCATGACAGCATGCATACAAAACACACATGCACACTGCCTTTGTAACCCTCCCACCACCGCCGCTCACGTATATACTGGCAGATTTGTGCTTGTGTGTGTGTGCTGTGTGCTTGTGTGTGTGGGTGTGTGGAGTTTGGAGGTTGCTGTTGGTCATATCGGCAGCGCTGATAGGTTCCAGCTCAGCATTCTTATCATTCACTGGGGTTGTGACCTCTCTGTAAATGGCCTGACAGCAGGGAGGAGTGGTGTGTGTATGTGTCTGTATGCTGCTTGTGTGTATGTATGTGTGTGTGTGTGTGTGTGTGTGTGTGTGTGTACACTGAGATGTTTATGAATAAGGAAAATGAAGAACCACAGGGCACAATACCAATGACTATCATAGGAAAATTGCCATGGTGATGTGAGGACGATGAAGAAGATAAGGAGCAGGTAGAGGAGGATGACAATCCTGATCATGGCCTGGATGTTTGTGTTGATAATGATGAAACAGAGATATCCTGATATTCACATTAATTGTGAGACATTTGACAACGCCTTCCCTCCAGTAGATTTCTAGGATTCAGTTTGGTCGGTAACTGACCTATCAACTGTTCTGATGTCACTTTCATGGAAGTATTCCCTCCTGTTATGTCTCACATTTGTAATAGTAGCGTTACTGTGCACATATACTGAATGCAACCTTTCTAATTGTTCGAATAAATAACAACAAAATATTAACCTCGATGTGCCAGATGGTTTGTTACATAGAACCGTCTAAGAAGCCGTCCTTGGAAACTGTTTGGAAAAAGGGCGGCCTCTTTTCAAAAACTACTTGGCAGGTGATTAGATGAACCATCTGTCTATTATCGTCTATCACCATCTTACCTTGCAAGGCGGCTGGATTCGCCAGATTACAAGATCGTGTGAGAATCCTCACAGGATGCTGATTGGTCTGAACCACTGCTGGTTTGGACGCAAGCACATAACTCGAAGCCTGACAAGATGGATTTTCCCCGCGATGTTGTGATCTAGAGAATCCAGCTGCCTCACGAGGTAAATGAAATATGGTAACAAGTAGTAATAATGAAAACACACTTTATTGGACCATAATATACTGTAGTTGTTGCCTCACTGGACAGATAAGCTGATAATTACACAAGAAAAGAAATCCAAATAGAACTACAAAAGTAATAAGCAATTGTTTATTCTTAAGTGAATTACTGGGGCTAAAGCAAGATTTATGACAGTAGGCAAATATCCGGCTAGTGTAGCTGGCTAGCAAAAGTTTTTCACCACATTTTTTTTCATGAATATAAGTATTCATGAAAGGAATAAGGTCATGCATTGTTTTGTCTGTTTAATTTGTATTTTGGCTATGGTTAAATGCGGTGTCATGTGTCATTAGCACTGCTTTAGAATGGTGATTAAACTCTTTTATTGGCTGTAATTTTGTTCCGAGTTCTCCTGACCTGTCTGACACAGTAACCACAAACTGCTGTCGGGCCTGCATAGGTGCTGATTGGCTCGGTTGTTCCGCAGGAAGAAGACTTCTAAGAATCAACACCAGACTTAGAATCACAAGAGCAAAGTTGACAAATAGCTAGGTGAGTCATAGGTCTGGAAGCAGATGAAGTGGCTGATGATGTCTGGATTTATTTGATTAGACGATGCTGGTGGTGATGATGATTAACAACAGGATGATGTTGGCTACAATAATCACAGTGATGAAGGTCACTGTGGCGATCATGGAGATGGTGATGATGATATATAGTACAGTTGATTTGATTGGTCTGATTGAACTCTTGTTTTGTTTTGTTTTTCATGTATGTTTCTTTCAAAAAAAACAAACTTTATTGACCTGTGAGGCTTTCCTTACATCACCAAAGCACCTATACATCAACAGCAAACACACACACACACACACACAGAGACACACACACACATACACACACACTACAAATTAGCACAATGCACAGGCGGGGCACCTCAGCTGGCCTCCACACCCCAGTTGACACAGGCCTGACCTCTGTGTTGTGTGTGTGTGTGTGTGTTTGTGTGTGTGTCCGGCTGGTTGGCCATACTCAGGGTGGGCTGTCACTCCACTCACCTCTTGCTGCCAACAACAGAAGAGGGGAGAGGAGGGGGGGGGGGCAGTCTGGCATGGCTTGAAGGCAGAGAGGGAGGGTGGCTTGAGGGTGACATGAGTGTCTGTGTGTGTGTGTGTGTGTGTGTGTGCGTGCTTGTCCTTGCCTCCTGGAGTCGCCTGGTCAATTAAATTCACATTGAGGATAAATGATTTGCAAATGATATACAAACAAGTGAGTGTCCCGTCCTTGGGTGGCTGTCGGAGTTCAGGATTAAAACGTGCAGGCGCAGGATCAAAGAATGTTCACAAACATTAATATGACACTGAGAAAAAAAATAATAATAAAGAATTTCATACAAATATTTACAGTATTATTTCCAGACTTGTTCAATGGTATTGATTTTGGGAACTCTGAAGAGAGAATATGAGCCATATAATCCACTCAAAATCACATTTGTCTTGTTTTTCTCTATCATAAAGGATCATGTGTTTTTGTATGTTTTATTAAAAGGGCAAGTCACATATTATTTGCATTACTACTGATAATTTTCCAAAGCATACACCGGACTGTTGAATATGCAATTCTTCCTCCCAGACCTCCATTGATTTTCTTTCATTTCAGTTTACGCAATGTCAGGCTGGGTATTGAACCTCAGTACGTTTTGTGTCCTGACCAAAGTTGGGATCAAATGTCTGGTCAGAGTCACAGGCTTAATAGTTTGTCAGATCTTTTATGATCTAAATAAGGAAACATTTCTAACTTTAGCCTGCATTTAACTATGGGAAGATTCTGTATTGAATAGTGTATTGAACACATCGAGTTCAGTTTACTTGTCATGAGGAGCATTATGAGTTCTGCTCAGCGTGTGAAAACAGTAGTATCATGTCAGTGGGGTGATTTTGATCTTGGCTTAGTTTTGAAACATCAAGGCAGGGAGGGGCTAATGAGAGATACTAAATTGCATCATGGGTAGGATTTTTTTTTTTTTGTCTTAATTTGCTTCTTTGAAGTCCTGCAGATTTATGGCAGTACAATCCTAAATTATTGAGTACTCTTTTAACACTTATGCCTTCAATAGTTTGGCATATTTTATTAAACAATAAAAACTAAATGTATTGATTGAATATGGACATTTTTCCAAATGATACCCACAGCCTTAAAATACTAAAAAAATATCTTTTTAAAAATGTTTTTTGTCAGGTTGCTCATCCCTGCACAGTAATTCAGTTAGCATGGACTCATTTAAAAAGTCTACCATCAATTAACGTTACATTCTGTGCTTGCAGGAGAATCTAAATCTGTCAGTTGGCTGCTGCACAGTATTGCATTTATCCTATGAGCTGTGTTGAAGGAAAATAAAATAATAATAAAAGAAGAGCATAAATTTGACTGCTGTTGATATGCTGTCACAGTACTCATTATGTTTATAGGTGATTGTTTACTGATGACTTGACTACATCATTATCCCAACAATAGAATTACAAGAGACACACAACAAAACTGAGGGCACTTAAAAGAATACAGGGATATATTTAAAAAGGGTTAGTTAACCCGAACAACATAAATAGATCTTTTCCCCTCATTTAACTCACTTTAACTCTAGTGGTATTGCAGATATATTTTTGTTGTGTTTGTCCAGGTTTGGAATGATGTCTCATTGGAATTCAGCTGAATTTTGTTTTTGGTGGTGACAGCAAAGTCAAATGACATTTGTGTTAAGTGTTAAGTTGTTTTTGTAATTTAGGTTTACTGAAAAAAAAAGGTGAATGCATGTCTTTTGGCTTATGTAGATAGTTAGATGGTTAGTGTTGTTTGATTCGTTATACATTCATGACAAATGCTGCTCCTTCAGATGAACACATACAGTGTCAGTGTATAGTATTGCAGCAATGAAGGGATGGACCTTATTTGAATTCTGCAAAAACTGTACTTGGTGTTAATTTACTAATCTCACACAGAAAAAGGTTTCCGGACTGGGGTCAATTTCTGTGTGTGTGTGTGTGTGTGTATAAGCAACAGAGAATGAGAGAGAGAGAGAGCATCAGGCATGGAGGAGACCCCCTTCTGGCTATCCTCTGAGGGGTTGATGATACTAAAGACACTGGAGAGCGCCCCGGCTGTGAACCCCCACCCCCCCCACGCCCCCCCCCCACACACACACATACACACACACACACACACACCAACCCTCCAACCATTCTGTTCTCTTTACAACTTTACAAAATAGGCTTTTAATTTAGCTGAGCGGCCGGGGCGTGTGGGGCCCGCCAGCATCAATCATCATGAGGAGGCTCAGGAGGCCAGGCCGTCCCCTGGGCCCTCTCACTGACAAGGATGTCCGCGTGCGTGCACACACACATACACACACGCAAGCTCACACACTTCTTCCTTCTGCTCTTTTATACAGACACCGGTTCATGAGACCTCAGGACCTTATCATTCTCTCCAACAGACACATACACATGCACATGCTTGTGCACACACACGCGCACACACACACACACTCCATCCCCTCCAGGCTCTAGATGATGAGACCAGACTGAACACAGATGGGAAATGGAGGGAATATGTGGAAATGGAGCGTCTCTCCTGCTCTTTATTTTTCATATTGTTTATTATATTTAATCTTAAATAAAACCAGAGTAAACCACATGCCAGTACATGTACAGTGTGTAAGCACCCTAACCTCAGCCTCCTAGTTATTTTTTTCTTTTTCTTCCTCTTTTTGTCATCTTTTTGGAATCCTTTGTACAACCATGTTCTCCTCTAAGCCAATTTGTATTTGAATTGCAAACATTCATTTCCATTTTGGGTTCATGTGCCTACCTCCTTTTAATTGGATTTGGATCTTTTCCAAATGTTCAGTGTGTACCCAGCAATAATTATATTCCCAAAGAGATCTGTATGAATTTTGTCACTGACTTTGACGGCTTGTCGGCATGTCAGCGGCACGACACTGATACTTTATTGCATGAGAGACGCGTCGCATGAAGCAAAATGTCAGCAGGACATCATGTCTGGAAGAGAGAGAGTACATTATTGCTTTTAAGACTATGAGATATGATGACTCTCTGGAGACTTAACATCTTTATGGTTTAGTATCAGATGGAATTGTGCGCTCTATACACAGCGGTGAAAAATAAATAACTACATTTACCCAAGCACTGTATTTAAGTACAATCTTAAATTTGAATACTTGTGCTTTACTTATGTTTTCATTTATTCAACTTGCACTCCACTACAATAGAAGTGGGGGTTGGGGGACTCACAAGAGACAGATTGTTTTGAAAATTGTCAAAGCAAGAGGCTGATTCTGACTTTTAGTCTCTTGTATGCATCAATTACCAAAAATCCTTGATCCTACACTTCCCAAAATGCAACTTGATAGAGCTGATAAACGTCCATGTCCTTCAAACTCCATAAACCTACTTACTGAAATAGGCTTTCTGTAGAAAAAAATAATTGTAGTCTCCAAACCCAAGCCAAGACAACCCTGATGACATTCCTATGACATCATTATGGTTATTCTGTCAGACCTGAAGCTCCTCCAGTCACAAAGGACATCATGCAAATATTTTTTACCATAATGAATAAAGTGACTCTAACAGAACATTGGTGCCCCTTTAAGGATTCACCTATAAAATATTCAAGTAATTTATAAAATAAGAGTAATTGTCATGGAACTGCCCATTGTACAAAGTAGTTCAGATTATCTCCCCTTCAGATAGCTACAACATTAAAATGCTGGGTTCCACACTGTAATAGGCCATGCATTATTAACGGTTTAGAAGTTCTAACTCAATTATTGGTTAATAAGTCATTAATTCTAGTCATAAACCATTAACAAGGAGAACCTTTGGGACGCCAGGTTATCCTCCAATGGGATGTCCAACTAACCACTTACTTTCTGGAAAGGAGCTACAGGGCAGTCGGGCCAAAATCAGATAATTAACAACTTATAGACATTTATAAGAACAGACTTGATGGATCAATGGACAATGAGAACCTCATAAGCCTTTACTGATGACTAACAAACATTAATAACTGCAGTTTGTTAAACCTTATAAGGGGCTATTCTGCATAATGAGTACTTACTTTTAATATCAATGTAACAGCGATCTTTTGTAGAACCAAAGTCTATACAAAGTCTGTGTGCTACCTTCATCCTTCAGATTTTTTACAGTAGCCAAGTATTACCAGGAATTACATCCATATTGTTTGATTCTGGATGATTTACATCCGGTGCCAGTGTTCAGTGTCAGTGCAGGAAGTGGTGTGCCCTTTATGTAGTGAGACCAGCAGTCTGTGGAGGAATATGTACTGCCATATTTACTAAGAAAGACAAAAAAAGAAAACACAGAAGATGTAGGTAGGATGGAGAATTCCTGTCTGAATGATGACTACACACTATGGCAAAGTTACTTGTGCTTGGTTTGTGTTCACAATTTTCAGGTGACATACTCCACCATCAAATCATTCTTACGAATGTGTGGGGTGGTGGAGATTGGAGTGGTGGAAGGGTGTTGTAATTAACATTCACCATTCTATTAATTGTAACATAACAGTTTTCTAACCAATAGTTTAGTTGCCTAAAGTATACTGTCGTTTATTTGACATAACCATAGACCTTTGCAATACTTTAGTTGCCATATACAGATATTTTAGAAAGCACAAATTGGATATAAAGAAAACAAAACAACCCTCTGTCATTCAATGTCATTTGGATTTTTGCAGAATCCTCTGATAATGACGTCTGGCACTAGTGTTGGTCAGCCACCAGCACCAGCACCACATTTTCCAACTGTCCAGAAAGAACAAGAAGCAAAAATGTTATGTTCTTGACGGACTTATTAAACCAACGCTTTCACAAGTGTGTATTCACATGATTGACATTATGGACAGACTGTAGAACCAGGCCTAGCATCATGAGACGATGGTGAAGACTGATTAAAACTGTAGTGTGACATATTATCCTTATCCTTGCTAATGTGTCAAACTTTTGGTCAACATTTATCCTTGAATGCATATTAAAAAGAGTCAAATGTTGATGAAGAAAACAGCGTATTGATATCAGTAAAGCATGTATCATTCTGTTCTACATCACTCCCCAAATGTCTGATGTGATGTTAATTATTGTGGTTGAATGAAATGGGGAGCTTGACCATCACCACTAGTCCTCAGTACCCTACATCTTTCCCTCTCTGTCTCCTCACCCCCTGAGTCTCTCTTCTACCTCTCTCTACCTCTGTCTTTCTGGTCGTGTGTAATCAGATAAACTGAGCCGAGAGGTGCGATAAGGAAGGGGCTCCCTGGGGTGCTATGTCACTCCCTCCTTCCCTCTCCTCCATCCCTCACCACCACCACCACCCCACCCGTACACCATCCACCCCTCCACCCCCCAGCTCTATCTTTGCTGCCGGTGGCGATGGTGGTTTAGTATGCATAGAGCTGAGCTATCTGCTCCACTGCACCTTGACTCCCCCCCCCCCCCCCCCCACCCAACAAACACACACACACACACACATACACACAAAACCACATTCATACAACTCACCACCACAGTATTCACCCATGCATGCACACACGCAGTTACACCACCATGGTAACACAGCTCCACCACACATATACACTCTACCATCACTGATGTTGGGGAAAGGTTGTTGCTGTACACACACACACACACACACACACACACACACAATAGGTCTACCTTGGCAACCTTGAATTTTAAGTTAGAGGCTGTGATCTGTCACTCAAAGGAATCTGACAGGAAGTGGCACTAAAGTGGCAGAGGCTCTTCCACATGTCAGACTGTACTGTTGAAGTAGGAAATAAAGACTGATTCCCTTCAATTATAGTCTTAATTGTCTCTCATCTGTCTCTGTTCTTCCGTCTGTCTCTGTCTCACTCCGTCTCACTGTCTCCCTCCCTAAATATGACCTTTCTTTTCACAGAACTGCTCGGATCAGTAATTGCCTGTTCTGGTTTGTCAGTGTATGTAAATGCTTAGTGATGAGTAGTGTAGTGCTGTGTCCCCAGCATAAGAGAGCTGTCTACTAGGGGTGTGTTGAAAAGCTACTATCTGCATCCGTACTTGTATGTGTTTGTGTTTCAGAAAAATATTTGTATTCATACCTGTGTTGGGCTTATACCAGAAGTTACCTGCCACAGACCAGCCCTATAACCCCGAATGTCTGTTTATCACCGACTGATTTACTGAGTGATGAAGTTACACCACTGGTCGCCCCCATCCAGTGTTTGGAGTTTCCCCATTGGCTGTTGCTCTTCCAAAATAAATTAGCGCAAACAGTTTCTATTGTGTTCTCAGGGGATGTTACAGCAGAACCCTGAGCACAGGTCACTCTCATGGCGACTGAGATTTATGTTGCAGTGAAAGGAATGCCCTGTGAGTGTAGTGGCACACTTCAAGTTGACAAGGTTTATGCAATACTTTACTTCCAAATAAAGTAGTGTAGTCACACTTAGTTTTAGCGACGTTACTAGACTGCAGAAATGACTTTGATGATAGAAAAGATAACCAACTGTACTAAAGTGAGACCTAATATGTAATAAATTGGAATCCTCCTCTAAATGGCTTTGCTGCCTGAGATGTGCAGTTGGAATATCTCAATATCTAGAGCAAGCATGTTAACATACAATGTGTCTTAATTATGAAGCTGAGGTGGTTGACTTGATCACCTGATTCAGCACAGGAAGCATTTCATAAGCACCTACATTTTAAGTGTCAAATCAAATCTATGTATAGCAATGCACTAATAATCAATTGTATAGCCTTTTTTTATTTAGTCACATCTAAATCAAGAATTTTTTATTCTTGTCCATATCTATTTGTAAGGACCACTTTGTTGTCTCTCCACTTCAACTGTAACATCATGAAGTTTTCTCGTATGCATATCAACAAGAGGACAAACTCCAAAATGCAGATGTTCTGACTGAAGTCACTTAGCGCAAATATCCCTAATAAGTGAATAGAACATAAAATCCCCCTTGTAAAGTTCACATAATTGTTTTTGTTACTAATTGTTTGGGACTTATTTGACTAAGTGATTAAATGGGAAAAGACAGTGCTTCACACGTTGACAGCGACAGTCAGCGCGCCATGTTTATTCTGTGGATGGAATTGGTCAAACCCAAAGTTTGTCACAGCAAAGTAAATTGCAATTGTCAGGTGAAATGATTTGTGTGTGTGTGTGTGTGTGTGTGTGTGTGTGTGTGTGTGCGCGTGCGCTGGGGGAGAGAAGCGGTTGTTAGCCTGGCCAGCTAGCGGCTGGTGATAAGACAAAGGCAGGTTGTTTGCTGTCTCTGTCTGTGCTGCCTGGCTATTAAAGGTAACCTGTTATCTGATGGAGGCCAGACTGGACACAGCCTGTCTGACTGGCCAACTGGACACACAGCTGTGTGTGTGTTTGTGTTTGTGCTTGCATGTGTGTGTGTGTGTATCTGTCTGCGTCCACCTACAGCCCTTGAACCTGTAAATCCATTGTGTGTATGTATGTGTGTGAGTGTAGCGTGAGTGCATGTGTACATTCAGACTCTATAACTGCCTTTATACATGTTCAGTCGGTGGAGTGGAGCGCCAGCCGTCCTCCCGTTGAATTGCTTTGTTTTGTTCCCGGTGAGTGTGTGTGTGTTGTTTTGGCACTGGCTGGTCAAGTGGCTCTTCCCTTGTCTACTGCATGTACTGTGTGTGTGTTTGTGTGTGTGTGTGTGTGTGTGTTTTCAGTGTTCGGCCCTCAGAAAATATGAACAAACATAAAACATCAGTACTCCAGCCAGTAATTCAGTCATGCTCAGATTCTGTTACATATGCGCCGCAATTCATTGGGATCTGAAATTTCCCTTTCCACTTTTCTACCTCCACGCGCCCATTACTGCATGTCATTTTGAAAGTCTGTGTAGAAAATGAAGAGGGTGAACTTTGACCTCAAACTTGTAATCGCATTCGAAATTCGAGTAAACCAGGAACTGCCAATAACCAAAGAAGCATGACTTTTTGTGGTGCAGGTTTACGAGAAATGTAAATTAACCAAAAAAAAAGAGCTCAGATAAATTCTGCAGCTCATTCACTGACCTTCATGGCAACATTGCACTTAATTTGACAAAAAATCTTGACAAAAGCTCCAGGATTCATCTTTTAATTTGCGCTTCTCCGTCTCTCTCTGTCTCTCTCGCTCTCTCTCTATGTGTCTATGAACCACATAGGCACGACATGGAAAATAACAAAGACAAGGCAAATCACACGAGGTTTCAGGCAGCTGTGATACCAACATGTCAACAACAGATGATCAATATATTGGGGAGATGTGTTCTCTTTGAGTCTCTCAAAGACAGCCCACAATTTTCACTTCACTCATTGTGCTCCAGCAAGCCTCGGTGTGCATTTGCTTGAGGCAGAGGTCATCTCAAGTAGGCTTAACAACAGAGGAATGACAGGTCTCCTCCTCTCAGACATCAAAATGAACCCTTCTGACATCTGACTGGCTGAAAAATACAGACTGTCACTGGTAGCTGCTTTCAGTTTGGAAAAATACCTCCAATTTTTTTTTCTAAAACCGTCTTCCAAATCAGTTTCTGAATAAAGTTAAGGTGATAAAAATGCCAGCTGCAGGATCACCTTTTTTCTACAAGTCACATATCAGCTGTCTATCTGCCAGTGTTTAATCAAACCTCAGTGACTGTTTGCTGATTTAAACATATTGGAAAAAGTGTATCAGAGTCTAAATTTGACTAAAAAAAGAAACTGTGTTTTTGGTGAGAAAATCATATCTACACATCCTCCAGTTATAAGATGCATGTTAATGCCAGATGCTACAATTTGGTGGATTTCTCCTTCACTACCTCTGTGTGTGCACCGTTCCAAACATCACTTGAATCAAAGCTGAGCCTGCAGCGATGTGAGAGCATATAGAGTTCCAGCAGACAGCAGATCCAGGATTGTACTGACCAGAACTAAATTCTTAACCAAACACACATACACACTACAGAGAGCTTGGTCATTGGCAGCAGATTCTTTGTAGCCTGAGCGACTGCGGCTGCTACTGGCTGGGCCCAATTCAAAGCTGCTTAACAGGACTCATCTGGGATCAGTGACAGATGGACTACCTGTCCTGGAGGCCTGGGCACTGCCAGAGCTCCAGGAGAGCTAGGCAGAGCCCCATGGAGCTCCGAGGACACTTACAGTGTAATCGCGAGATTTAGACAGTCGAAGTGCACACCGAACACTAATACACACACAAACAAATGTCTGACTATACTATTCACACACACCATGACAAATGAATCTGGTCCTCTAAGTTGGGCATCCTTGAGGAGACTTTGTGACGTCTCAAAGTGAGGGCAGCAAAAGTCTGGTTTAATTTCAGAATATTTTAATTCACCTGGAATTATACCAATTCTGCCAATCAATCAAATATTTCCATCTACTACGGGGTCACAGGAACTAAAAACAGGAACTAAATCATGAAAAAAGTCACTTGTGCATTATTGTTTGTCTTTCCATTTGAAGCAAATGCAAGCATTGTTTGGAGTTTTTTTTTGTTCGTTTGTTTCTTGGATGTATGATTCAATGCAATGAGTGTCGTCAAATTTCAGATGCTCAACATGTCCAGTTTTCTAAGCATTTTTTAGACTTGTTGTTGTTGCCCAAAAAGTTGAGCTTTAAATGTAATTATTGACCTTGGAAATGTCAGGTTGACAAAACAATGTCAAGTCAAACTGTTGTTTCCAAGGTCAAGATTGCACTACTAAGCTGAGGGCCGGGATCCTCTATGTGATGTGGTTGAAACCTCGAGCGGTGAATCTTTTGTCAAGCCACTGTTTCCACCGTCATTTATAATCTTTCAAGCTCAAATAATCCTTGATACTAAAAAGGAACGGCGGAATAAAATTAGCCACTGAGACTTCTTGAAAAACAATATTTAACATAGAGGAAGTGGGTATATTTCAAATGAACCTAAAATGGTCAGAGATGTCTTTAATTTAAACATCTAGTGCAAAGTGAACAAGTGCATCTCCAGAAGCTCTAAGGGCAAAGATTATTATATTACATTACATTAATGGAATGATGTTTGTAGGGATGTGCAGAGGACCCAGTATTTGTATTTGCATCTGTATTTGTTGAGGCAGCAAAATTATTTGTATTTGTATTCAAATAAAAGTGGAAATACGCTTAAAAATCCTGTTTTTGTTTTTATTATGCTTTTCATTTTAGAACATTAAAGTTTTACAGTGAGTGTTCATGAATAAACTACCTCATGAAGGAGGTCCACACCAGGTCTCAAACTGGAGTCTGCCGGATCGTAGACAACTGTACTCACCAATGACCTAAAACTTTACTCATTGCAGACAGAACTCTACCTATTTATACACCCATAACACAGAGACAGCACACCGTATAATGTGTAGGAAAGAACTTTGGGTGATTCTTGTTTTGCACTTTTCATTTATCGTCTATTTTTTTCAACCTCACTTTGTGTAAAGGAGAAGGAGAACAAGAGGTTATCCCAGTATCCCTTGGGAGCACTTTGTGTGTTTCAGTAGCTCAGATTTATCTCTGGGGAACACCCCCAACTCTGGGATTGATGTCCAAATTAGGAAATGTGTGTCATGTAGCAGGTGGATATGACTCTCCTAGTTTAGACCTGCTCAACAGCGGAGCAGAGGAGAGAGAGATAGTGATGTAACCAACCTGTGCACTGATAAATGACGTTTTTCTTTTCTTGCCAAGAACAAATAATTTTGAACATATTTGTATGAAACAAATATTTGTATTAAAAAAAAAAACATTATTTGTATTTGTGCACACCCCTTGATGTTTGACTGACAAGTGATTTTTGGGAGGTGCAATGCAAAAAAAAACACCACAATGATAAATGCCTGAAAAATGGAGGGAAAAACCATATAAAAAAACAGAGGATGTCAGCAGTGACAGACGCACACACGCAGGATGTCCCTCAAAACTGGCATGTCTCCGATGGCAGCGTAGCGAGGACTGCCTCCTCATGTTGCCATGCTGCCTCGCCCAGCACTGTATCCCCTGTTGCATTTCACACTCGTTTTGCAGCCGCCAGCTGATTCGTCAGCAGCTAAAGGATGGAATTAACTTCGTTGCTGTCATCCTTGGCCTCTCGTCAATGGCTCTTAACTCATTTGTTCTTATTTTGCTGTTGTTTTGCATCCAAAACGGTATGTGTGGCAATGTCAGGGTGGGGTTGGATGGGTAGGTGTTGGGGTGGGGGGGCAATAATTAGCGTTGGTATTGAAAAGTAATAACAGTATGGATTAATGTGGGAGAAGTGGAGTGGAGCGCATCATCGAGTGAGACAAATCCAATGCTGGGAATTGGCAGACAAAGCAAGAGGCAGTCAATAGGGATTATGTGGGGGCTAAGCCGCCCCACTTTGGCAGGGGGAGGAGAGGAGGGGTGCGGGTCTTGATGGTGGTGGTGGCAGCTTTTGGACTGGCATCGATACACGTCGTGCAGTTCGGCTCATCACCGCCGCCGCCGCCACCGCCACCATCGCCTTAGCAGACGTAGCACACGGTCTCTGGTAAAGTGGAGTGTGGGGGAGGAGGGTGGAGATGGGGCTGAGGGAGGACGGGAATCTTGCTCCCTCTATTTAGCTCTCATAACTCCACCCACCCAACCCTCCTCCCCTCCATGAGGCCCTAGATCCCTCCGCCCTCCAGGGGAGGTGGCGCATTGGCACTGCCAGAGCCGGAGTCTGTGCCAGCTGGGCAAACACTCAAGTCGTTGACAGAATAAACACCTTGCAAATAGAAGCAGAGATGACACAGCCTCAGACACAGTGAACAGCACGACTCCCAATACATCAGCAGGTCTACACTTGCTCCTTTACTACATACGAGGAGGGACTGAGGGTTGGACCGATATATCTGTTCTCACAGTATACAGAGCTGATATTAGCCTTTTATCAAAGTGTATTATGTCTGTTGTATGTATGACTGCATATGTATAGTCATTTTTACTGTTACTCTTGTTTAAACTGCTCTATTTTTGTACCTACAATTAAATATCACTCTCCACGTGCCCCTCATTACCTCATTAGTTTACTTTATATAAATGAGCCCGCTATAGTCAGCCCTCTGTCAGACTGCCTAGAATGTGTTGCTCAAGTGAGTCAACCTTGTTCCTGTTTTGCCTGACTGTGCTTTAATCAAACTGCCTTTTTTCTGATACCAACCCGCCATAGTCCTGAGTTTTGGCTGCCTGATCCTGCTGCCAATCCGTTACTTAGTTCTATAGCCAATATGACTAGTTTTATTTGTGACAGAATAAAGACTGTTATTTCTCTCTACCTTTGCTTCATGTTTTTGGATCCAAGTGCTTGCGTGAGGTCATTGCAGTGATGACATAGTAGGTGTGTTCTAATACCCACACTCAAAATCTTGGGCATTCATGTGCCACAAGTAGTGAGCAAGTGTGTCCCACGTCTGCCAAATGCCATCACTTACACACCAAGGCGGTATTAAAATGCATTGTTGTTACCTTAATCTTGTCTGTAATGCACATGTAAGAAAGCTTTAGGACCAACAACAATCAGCAGATATAAAGATGATATATTGATATATGATATATTGGATTCAATGTGGATATTATTTACTGCCAAACTCTGTGATTGTGGCAGAACCTGTGCAGATGGCTATCAGAAATGTGCTCCTTCCCCAAACATTTTATCAGACAGACACCACTCAAAATGACATATGTGTCTGTATGTACAATAAGCCTGCATAAATCATAAAAATAAAAATAATTGTTAATCTAAGATCGACTGTTTTTACTCTCTTTTTCAATTGTATTAGTCCAGTGAATCTTGTGTTGCTCTGACACATCTATCAGCCATGTCTCTCACATATCCCAGTCCTTCCATGGTCCACTTTACCAGTCTCTGCTCAGTCAGCAGAACCACCCAAACCACCTCCAACCTCACTTGATTGTAATCAACACGGCGCTGTTTATAAGCTATACTTGTTGGTATACAATGCACCCATAAGCAGCTACTGAAAGATAAATAAGAGTAAAGTCCAAAACAAAAAAGTACAAATTATACGATAAATAGTCTTTTGGTACTGTGGCCTTTATTGCTTTTATTTTGAAAATTGCTCTTGGTGCTCAAGGCCATGCGGATGCGGAGGACAGTGTTGCACAGTAGGGTGAGTGGTCGACTTACACATGGAGATTTCCATTTCTGAGACATTCAAAGCTGTTTTTAAAAAAAATCAACTTGAAGTCTGGAGTGTCTGGTTTTTACATTTTTTGCATTTGAAAGCAATTGCATCAGATCCCGTCCTCGCCCGGCTGCTTCCTGCTGCACAACATGCGGTCAGCATTTCCTGTGAGCTTTTAGAACGGGTCACATTTTTGGATGCAAAGTGGAAAAAAAAAAACATAATGTGCAACTAAGCCGCTGCGGCACCTTGACGCCGTTGGGGCAAGCACCATCCATGCTCCCCTCCCATCCTGCACAAACCGCTCAGTGCTCGTTTCCATCTCCGTCTTCCTGTAAGTCATTTGTAAACATGTGTTTAGTCTCAATTCTAAACAAATAATCCAATAAGATATGAACAGCCCCGTTCTGTCACTTTCTTTCAGCTAAAAGAAGAGAGAAACACGAGGCGGCTGGCTGGGAGGAGATTTATGCATTTTCATTTATTTATTCATTCATTCATTCATTCATTTATTCGCTGCCCATTTTCTCTGCATATAATTCTTTAATTTTTATGTTAATGGCCGCATGGGGTGGTGGCCGGGTTTTGATGACATATCTCCAGTGGAGATCCTTGGACGGCTTAGCCCGCCCATCCAAAAATAGCTGTGAAATCCGACGAAATAATAGAAGGGTGGTGGTGGCAGAGAGAGGGGTGCGGGAGGGGTGGATTTGCGGCAGCTGAGGCTTTGCATTCGAATTGCAGGGTCTGTCTGTAGTGAAGGGACCACCCCCCCCCCCCCCCCCCCCCCCCTCCCCGCGCGCCCCCACCATCACTACCACAACACCCAAGAGAGAGAGAGAGAGAGAGGGAGAGGAGAGGTGTTATCGGGTCCTTGCAGCCAGAGCCCCGACTTGTTCCTGAATACCAAATGTGGCAGAGGACCAGAAAAGTGAGTTGTCTTTGTTTTGTCAAGTGTGCCATGACAAAATACTGGGGAGCTCCCCCTCGATGACCCCTCCCCCCACTCCCATACACAGACACGGACGCACACACACACACACACACACACACACACACACATACACATGCAGGTGAACTAGCTCAACAGAGGGACCTGCTTGTTTGACCTGCTGATCATCTTTGCATAAATACAAAGGTACACACACACACGGGGTGGTGTATGTGGGGGAGGGAGGGAGGGTCCTCACAGGTAGGTGTCCAAACTACCTGAAGCACTGCTGTTGCCATGGGAATGGCTGTCCCTATGACCACCGCACGCACTTACGAAAAGCTTCGATACACACACACAAGTGCACAAATACAATCTTGAGAAATGTGTTTTAGCATGTAAAACACACACACACACACACACACACACACATACACACAAAAGAAAAGCCAGACACACAGGCCATACACACTTGGGAAATGTGTTTGAACATGTATATACACACACACACACATGCACAGCAAACCTCTATCTTCACTCTAACAAGTCCTGCTAAATATTCATGAAGCCTGACAACAACAGTGTCCCCTCTCTCTCTCCCAGTCTGCCTCGCTCTGTCCCTCGCTCTCTTTCTGGTGGTCTTTGTCTTAGTCTCTCATCCATGTGGCTGCTGTGTGTGTGTGTGTGTTAGTGTGGGTGACATCAAACAGCCTTAGAAGGGTGTATTATTAGGCAACTGGCTGTCATCGTCCTCTGATAGCTGCCTGGACGATGGCTTGATGAAGCCACATATATCACATACAATATCTGACACACACAAGCTGAGAGACATGTACTCACACTTGTACAACCAAGTTGGAATTCACCAGTTCCTCCACCAAAATACCTATGAATGTATCCTGTGTGAATGTTTATGTGGCACTGAATACTAACATGACTGTATGTAATGTTTTGGGAGTGAAGGGGCTACTTTGTGACTTTTCCTAGTGTTGTTGACTGAGCGCCAGGGTAAACAATTTAGTATTTTTGGCTTGATTGCATTAGAGTACAGCTACCTAAACCTAACCCGAAGGTTATTTTATTGCATTAATCTTCGGCCTTCAGGTTTAGTTATTTTCAAGTTTGCCTGGCACTGGCATTAGGCCAACAAAGGAACTGTCAGTGATGAATGTTATAAAGTAAAAAATATAGCTTCTAGTGATCAGAGTCGGGTTGGGTCGCAAATTTGATGGGACCAATCGGGTCAGGCGCTGAGGATGAAATCTGAGACACTGCAGTTCTTGTTGTTGAGTTCTTGTGTGGCGGTCAATATTCTTTGGTCCAGCAAGCATGGAAACACAATCTTGATCATAATCTGTTCTGATTCCAAACAGGTGTTACATTGTACAAAGGAAACATTGGGTTTAACCGGCTCACATGAACTATCCTGAAGGCTTTCAGGTGACAGAGCTGTAGACCTTGAGACACGACTTGAAAATTGCCCTCAAAGACTTGGAGACTCTTGACACAAAAGACTTAGAAGCTGCTCTGCTTGTTTTAAATGTATTTATATTACTAATTAGCTAATCACGGTATTTGAATGGCAATGCCAACTCCCCCAAGGATGAGAGGGTTTTACACTTCGATGTGAAGAATCGGCACAAGTCCACAGAGGAGATGGTGCATGAAAACAGGTGCAGTAGGCCTGCTGAAAACTAGTCATATGCTATATCATGTAAGGAAAGGAAAAAAGAGGGAATTCTTTCACACTTTTGCACACCTGACCAATCACTGCATAAAGTTTGTGTGATTGTTGGATTGTCTTTTCAAAATTACAAAAATCCCTCTCAATTCCACCATTGTAGTGGAGGTTCAGAGGAAGTTAGGCAATTCAACAGACACTTTGTCTGAACTATACTGAGGTCTTAAACCTCTAATCAGACCTGTTTGTATCATCTTTTGTAGTGAGGGCTGCTAAATATACGATATTTTGTATTTCACAGATACACATATTCTCAAAATGTATACACAGGCATGATCAAAAGCTATAGTAGACAACCTTTAGGTTCCCAGACATGGAACACCAACTGGAAAGGTTTCAGATTATAGAGTTCAGCAAATGTTGGTGTTGTTGCTTGATGAATGGCTGAAACTGACAATCGTCTAATTGGTTGACTAATCGTTTGAGCGCTATGCCATTACCATCCTCATCAGAGCTATGACATCACTATATGAGGCAATGTTACTCCTGCAGGTTGTTCTTAGCAGTGCTTTTGCTTGCAGAATTATATGTCATGAAGGAAACTGTTACCTATGGCAGTTTATCAGTTTTTTTTTTTTTTACTTAATTCCCATTTTTGCTTTCTCTGCACCTCTCTATATTTCATTTTTTTTGTGGGAAGAGGTGTTGTGAGCAGTTCCACTGTCAACTACCACACCGAACGTCTTTGAATTGTCCCTCACAGGTGTGCAGTAAGCTGCAGTAGACCACTGTTGTCTGAAGTGGATAATCCACACACCTCTCTGTGGACTGTTTTCACTATTTTTCTATGTTTGAAAGAAAATGGCTCCCGGTGTAAAGTGAGGTCTGTGGATTATCAACAGTAACCAGGACTTTGTTTCTGCTCGTGTTTATCAAAGGTAATGGTTGAGGTAGGGGCAGAAATCTGGATTTCTCAAAACCCCTGTACATAAAAGCAAAACTATCTGCTAGGGATGATTAATCTGCCAATTATATTCATAATAAATGCCAAAACACCAGGGACATACAAACAAAATATTTTGTGAATAAGCACGAGTGTTACCGGACAAATGTCATTATCCAACCTGGCTACACACACTGCCCTGGAGCTCATTGTTGCTGAGGAAGAGTTTATCTGCTTACGGCTACTAAAACTACAACTTGCAACAACTTGTGGAGCCTTTGGTGCTCAAGGTGAGCACAAACCTAGCTTAGGCTTTGTATAAGGGGTATTAGGGTTTTGTTGAGGTGCAGAGGACCCATTCAAATGAGCTGGTGATGATAATATTAGATAATAACACAATATATCTGGCACTAGTATTAAAACTCTGTGAATCGCGCTGTAGTATTTAGGACTAATTCACTATAGCTATCAAACTGCTATATCGGTCTAAGCCGAAGACACATACACACACACATACACACACATAGACACACACACACACACACACACACAGGGAAAAGAGGGCTGCCAGTGTTGTCTGCATGTGCTCGTGGGCATGGTGGCCGAGGTGTGAATGTGTGTCAGATGGTTCGGTGGGCAGCCTGGCAGCCGGCAATGTGGCAGTGCCCACACCTACAGGGAGCAAGGCACACACACACACACTCCCTCTACACCCCCCATCTTCAGTGCCCTTAAGCCTCTAACCCTCACACACACACATACACACACACATACACACACACACTGGAGTTAGAGGGATACACCTGTTTGCCTGATCAGGTGATTTGGTGATCTGACTGATCCTAGATCTAGACTGATCTAGATTTGAGATGATGCAGATGCTAAATGCAGGTTGATTGTACATTTGATCAGTTCCTCAGGGTGTCTATAGAAATGATGCTGGTTTCCTAAATATATTATTCATATAATATATTCATTTCGAATGCTCTTCCAGGATGCTTTCCTCCTTGGACAGCATTCTAAATATTTGTCACCCTTAAGCGTTAAACGCTCAGAATTCATGTTGTTGAATATAAGCACAGAATCAATCAATCAATTGGAACACCTTCACCTTCCAACAAATGATCCATATCAGCCTTCTTTTCTCTTTTTCTGCTGCTCTCTCTCTCTGCAGTAGTCTGCCTGTCCATATGCCCAGAGCCTGAATATGGCCCTACCTCATGTGGCTCTTTGTCAGGCATTTACTAGCTTTTTAAAGGTGGCCAATCATATGCAGCTATGTCACACAGAAAATCCCCTTCTCCTTTTTTTTTTTTTTAGATGATTTCAAATTTTACTTTCATCGCATTGTGATGGATTAGCTGCACATTAGTAACAAATGTACAAACTGCCTTCCTTTTGCACAGTGCATGCTGGGATATACTTTAGCATTTTCCCCCATGACAGATGATGGATAGTAGATACAGAAGGTGTAATAATTTTAACCGAATCTATAGTTCAATGTTGGGGGATTGAAAACAGTCATAATCTGTACAGTATATTACAGCTCTAAACCATGCTAAAAAGTCAACTTGCCATTAATTCTTCATCCACACACACACACACCATTGTATTCATGGTCAACCTATCTCAGCAGACATTGGCTGAGCATGTATACTCAACATAGCCAGACGGTAGAAATCCACAACCTTTTGCAGGCTGCAGCACTAACCACAGAGCCACCATGCCACCTGATTAATAGTTCCGTGTGGGTACGTCAGTCAGGTCATCAGTAGACTTGATTTATTTGACATACTGGTTTGACATTAATTTTTCTCACCTAAGTTTGGGTGAAATATTTTATGGGCTCAGATCAGTTGTAACACTTACTTGTACACTTGTAACTGCCCATGCCACATTCGCGTCATATGGGATGGGTGGTAGAGATCAGAAATATTCATATCACAGGAAAACTCAAGACAGTGGTGATTACAAAGCTGGTGAAGAAAGGGCTGAAAATCCTGTGAATTGGTAACACCATATCCAGTAAGTATGGGTTTAATCTCTTTGATTCTTGAACCTTCTTGACTTTCTGTATTATGAAGCACCAATTTGGAAATATCAGAGCTTTCCTAGTTATAATTACTACCTGGGTGTTGTTGTGAATGCTATTTACAAAAATCTTGTCATCATGATAACTCTGATATGACATGAATGCAGCATCAGCTGCATGTCCTGCTCACACACAAATAGAAAGACAGATATACATACATACAAATCATAATGCTTCCTTTAACTATTTGCTAATAGAGAAGGCATGCTTGTAATATGCCTTTTTCAAAGAGGACATTTTGACATGTGACAGCAGAAAAAGCACAGGTGTGTTTTATTAAAATTAAATTAATGATAGCGGCTTCATTTTCTGGGTACTGATTTTACACGTGCTAACTCGTGGTCACACTGTCATCACTTATTGGGGAGACTTGAATAGAACAGAGCCATTGTTAATGTTACAAGTAACACTTGTGCTTTACTTACTATAACAAGCCAAAATGTCTGCTGTGAAAAAGGCCTATTTATCAAAAAATGATTCCTTGGAATTATTTCTTGGAATTTAGGGGTTTTACTTTACATTCTACAGTTACTCACAACTTACTAGTAATGTTTTTTTTTTATAAGGTCTAGTTCTGATATTCTTTAAAGTCAGTATCTTCAAATATGACTAATTTTAGTAATAAAGATAAAGTTCAAATAAAATGAAGGGGCTGTGGTATTTCTCAGCCAGAATTATATTCCTGACAGTGTAAAGAATTCTTTGAAATAGCATCACGGGAGACAGAAATCCTCCAAAAATATTCCGTTAGAATGTCTGGACAAGCATCTCATAGGTGGGTAGAGTTGTGCTGGTGGGCTTTGGATTCATTCTTAAAATCCTGGCAATGTCCTTGTTCTAAATTATATTCTATCTAAGCTAGACTCCATGTCTCTCTGTGACATAGAAATTAACACAGTCAGTTATATTCTGAGCTCTTTTACTTTCCCTTCATGTTATTGTTTGTTGCCTGTTGTCACATCTAATTTTCATTCCTTTCTAGCCCTCACCGTCACTGTCTCTCTCCTTCTGTCTCACTCCATCTCTCTTTCTCTTTGCCCCCCCCACCTCCTCCTCCCCCTCTGTCTCTCTGCTCCCTCTCTCAGCAGTAAGCCCTCTAATCTCTCCTGTTCAATCGCCTGGCAGACACATGCCCTCTGTCTGCAGAGCCAGCAGGGATGCTTCCTGTGCAGGTGTACCACAGAGCATGCACAATAGGTACGGAGAGCACGGTGAGCGTGGCAGCTTTGGTGCGATGAGCAGGGCAGATTGGGTTTGGCATGGCGAGTATGCTGGGTATTCTGACAGGTACGGTCAGTAGAGTAAACACGGTGGATACGGTGGGTATGGGCGACACAAAGTGACCGTGGAGGGGGTGGTGGTGGTGGTTATGAATATGTTGGGCATGGCGCGCATGGAAACAGTAGCGGGTACGGCGGGCGTGGTGGGCGCAGTGGGACTGGCAGATGGTGGGCACAGTGAGTATGCTACATGGCAGACACTTTGGGTACAGTGAGCATGGTGGGACTGGTGGCCATGGTAGTGGTCACAGTGTGACCTCATGCGGGGTGGCGGGACCAGGGGCCAAGGTTGCCAAGGTTGCCAGTCGTGTCTGGACAGGCGCCCGCGCTCCCTGACATCCAACGTGACGTTCCCTCTCTCCCCTCTTGCTGAGTCATTAGTAATTTTTGATAGTTGGTAGCTTTTCCCCCTTGTTGCTGGCATCTCTTAATCAATGTTAATTGGCTTGGAATTAGCATATGTTAATTAATGATATTTACTTCAAATTAAAGGTATGAGTGGTCCCAGAGGGTTTCCTGTTCATCTAATTAGAACCAATTAGCTGCAATTAACACGTGTAAATGAGACGGCGCTGAGTCCAAAACAAACAGTGTGTATATGCAGGCGGCTGCCCAGCTTCCCTTGTGTTGCTGCTGAACATACACTGGGCTTGTGTTTCCTCCTGTATGTGTGTGTTTCTGTGTGTGTGTATATAAGCAGTCGCATTACAGTCACGATAGTTAGGTGTGTTATAACAAACCCAACGAAACAAAAAAGCCATTCAGGACCTCTTTGCTCCCAGTTTTCCCACTCACATTCTCAGCATCTCTCTCTATTTTTAGAGCGTGTTGCCAAACTAATTTGTTTTACAGACCTTCCTATCAAGTGAAGAAAATCCCGGAGGTGTATTAATTGAAATTCAGTCGACGGCACATCTTGTTTTGGTCTAAGAAACCACCAGCCGTGCTGAGTGTGGAGAGTAATCTCACACAGGGAAAATTGCCAGGAAATGAGAAGATGTAAACAAGGGAGAAGGTAGAAAATAAACAGAAGTCATTCAAGCATCTATAGCATCTTACCATACTCTATTAAAAGTATGCTGGCTGGTTTAGTTTCGATTTCAGCAGATACTGTTTCGTATGACACGAAATGGACATATTTGAAAGTATAAAAGAAATCAGAAAAATCTTTTTTTACACTTTTTACGTTCAAAAATAAGTAATCCAGTAATCTATTGTTATCTACTCTTTTTTTTATTATTGAAAGGAAGAAGAGAATGTTCTTTGGAGAGGCATCAGAAATGCTCCTTTAGCCTCCAAGCCTCAGAGTCAGCAGGGGTACAGGAGCAAAATACAAATAAATTAATTAGAGACAGTGTTTTTCTGTACGAGAGGTGTTCAAGAACCAGGAACAAAATATTCACCAATTTATCCTGACTGCTGTTGACATTTGCAGGTAAGTTTTTAAGCTCATACACTAGATAATTAGGTATGTAACTGATGCTAGCAGTGCACTTTAGTCCAAAAGAATTTGGTGGTTCAATCATCAAATTGTAATGTGTCCCTAGTATGCAGAAAACCACAAGACATAACCATAAGTTCTATTAATTAGTGCTATTATTCCGTTATTAGTGTCCAATGAATGTTTGCCATTTGCGACATGTCACCAGACTGCCTCACTTAGCATGGCTGGCTATGGGTTAGTTGCTGTCGCCCTACTTTACAATCCAAGCCACTTCAGTGGGGCAGTAGGGGGGCCCAGCCCAGCCCAGCCCAGCCCAGTTAACATGAACATGAAAATGGGTGAAACCATGTATCTAACCTCGCAGGGGTCAAAAACCATATAGCAGACACCGTGCACACCTCATTCCCTGAGTCATCATGGGTCACAGGAGAATCCAGGTGCATATTGCCCAGGATGGGGTCAGATGTACCACAGGGAATACTCACACCACCCTTCCCACAAGTCCTGAGCATAGACCTTGAAAAGGAGCCTGTCACGTCCAAGAGATAGAACCTTATGAACGGACAAGACATAGACCAAGACACTGCTGTGCATATGTTCTCAGCACTCGCCCCACTGAATAAGGCCGTCGACATTGGTACATATCGCACTTACTATATGCTGATCTTTATAGTGTGTTGTTTTTACAGCGAATGACACTGTTTTACAAAAAATGAATGGTTATTTATTGCTTTCCTTTGAGCTGGTTCAACACTATTCACAATTAGGTTGCATTTTTTTTCAAATGTGAGCAGCACCTCCATTTCCAAATCTGGTTAGAATTTGTGTGTAGCATGGAATTGGTCCCAATTGCAACAGCAAGTCAGTCATGAATATTATCACAATATATATCTCCTAACCACAAGTGGCAGTACTGAATTTTCTGCTGCTGACCAGTAAGCGAGGAAGGAGTCCTGTACCGTCTTTGATTGTACATGATTTGTATTCTTCAATGGGACACATCTTCATCTGTTGACATACATAGTAGTTTTTTTGTTATTTAATATCCACCTGATTTAGTTCTTCCCCCATTTTCTAATCTCCACTAAGAACGTTTACTACAATCCAGTGAATGTAATCAATTTTATGAGCAGATCACTGCGACTGAAATGTCTAAGTTCCATTAGAAAACAACGCGGGAGACGGTGCCGGTTCAAGGTTAGAATGAGCACTGACAGGAAACACGGTCATGAAACCAAAAAAAAAAAATACAAAAACATAAGAGTTTTCCCCCCAAAAGAGAGTACAGGACATAATTTACAGGAAGGATTTGTATGCTATAGCAGAGAAGAAGAAAAATGCAATTTATTTTCAGTTGGACTTTAGAAAGTCACATTTAAATGCAAATGTACTTCAGATCATGGGCCAAGTCATAGTGGGCAACATACTGTATACATATTTACCCTACTCCTCAGATTTGATACATCCTTGCCCACTGTGTTTTCTCCTCTCACTTCTCATGTATCTAGATTGCAGGTCTGTCTGGATGAGTGAAATCTACAAAGAAACTGTAAAAAAGGCATTGTCTGCTCTCTGTGCTCGGCTCCCTAAAGAGACCTAAAGTACTGGCTAGAGTGTTTTGGCAGACATAACACACATCCTTTCATTCCACCTGGGTATTATAACTTCCCCCCTATGCGCGCTCCTTTTGAAAGACCCCAGACTTCAATTATCCATCCGGCATTGGCGAGGTATCAATGAAGAACCCAGCAGTGACATCCGCAACTTTCCGTGCTGTTCTTTAATGATGAATAGATGCAGATTATATTTCTTTTTGTGTTATTTCTTCTCTGCCGTCACCCTCACCTAAACCCCCACCGCCACCCATCAAGGTAAAAAGAAGGTGTCTTGTTGAAATCCCTCCCAGCTCAGAGCGTTGCCTAATCTTGAGTTAGTGGTTGTGGGGATGCAGCATTGACAGGCGTCTTTCTCTCTCTCTCTCTCTCTCTCTCTCTCTCTGTGTGTATGTAGCATTTGCCAGACTCCCCTCTTAGTCTCCAGGTTTAGCAGCAGGAAACGGCGAGATGCTTCAGTGTACTTACCACTATAACAATCAGGGGGATGGAGGGTGCGGGGGTAACGTTGCAGCTGAAAATACAGCATCCGCTGCCTTTGTTGGGCGATAAGGGAAAGGTGGGGGGGTAAGGGGGGGTGGGGTGGGCGAGGTGGAGGGATACATGCACACAAGGAGCGATCTCGGGAGCTGAACAAATCTGAGAACGGCATTATGGGTTGGTAAACACGGATGCCATAAGAGGCTGCAGGATTTGCTGTTTCCCATTTTCTTTTTTCTTTTCTTTTTTTTTTTTTCCAGTGGGCTGGAGTGTGAGGCATAATGGCGAGGTGGAGGTAGCGCGAGTGGAGACATGGAATGAGACAGACGGAAATGAAAGGCGGGAAAAGAAAGAAAGAAAGGGAAAAGGGAGACAAGATAGCGAGGAAGGGGGGCAGTGGAATAGGACAGTGTGAAAGGAAGTTAAGAGGTGAAAGAGAAAGCAAACAGAGGAGGATGTGAGGAAAGAGCAGAGAAGTATATGAGCTTACCTCCAAGCCTGCATGGTGATACTCCTTGATGGATCTCAGGCCTTCAGCTCAAATCGTTGGCCTCTGGTTGTAGCTGGTTGTCATAAAGTAGAATGCTGAATTAAAATCATCATAAAGAAGCAACCTATATACAAGTTTATAATGATCAAATACACACTATCAATATACAATACATTTCAGCAAGCTAAAACCTTGAAGGCGTCATAGACTGAGCAGTCAAGTTGATCTTTATAAATGTTGAGACACCTGTACAGTGTGCAATAGCAGTACTCTTGCAGGTTGCATATCACACTGTTCAAGCTGTGTCCAATAAAATCTTTGACAAAAAAAAAAGAAAAAGAATTTTACTAGCTTTACTTTTTTCAGAGCTTCTAACCACATCTCATCGTTGGAGCAGATTCATCTTGGCCTGAGTGCACCACAAGTCATCTGTAGGAATGTTTAACTGTCAAACAATCTGCAACAGTATTTTAACTTTTGGAAAAAAGTTGGCCAGTAAGGGTTTGACTGATCAGTTGACTCCAAAGTGTTTGTCATGTAACCTAAATTTCATACATTAGGTGATGTGATGACAACGTAGCTATCTCCATGACAACTGAGCTAAAATCTATTTCCTGAGGAAGACAATAAAAGGAACAACATAGTGTCTACTTATTATCTGGTTATGATGTACGTCTTTTCATTATTTAGTGGATTTGGTGTGCACCTCTTTCTACCCTGTCCTTCTCAAGGGTTACATGTTGATTGGTTGCTATGTAAATATCTAATTGCCTGACAAGGTGCAATTACCTTAAATAGATCCACCTGTGTCTTAAGTGATGAAGGCTGGTTGGATGAAAACGGTTTATTATTTCATCTTTTGGGACTGAAGTGTCATTGGGTGAAGTCTTAGCTTCTCATCATTGGTCAACATAATAAAATAATGCACTTTTTTTTTTCTGAGGCGTTTAGCTAATGTAGCCCACGTAGACTGGATCATGTTGGAATAATTAAGCATTCAAGAGAAACAGGAAGATAGGAGATAAAAGTACATCTCTGTTCACCCATAAGTCTTTAATCAATAGTGCTTGTGTCTGTTGTGATCTTGACTTGCTCTAGTCTCCATCTTGAATAGGATCCTCCTTTGAAGTGAGTCTTGGAATTGACTTGATGCTCGTTCCTCCAGATCCATCCACACAACAACCGGCTGAGTTAAAGCATGTATTTGGACTTGTAGGAAGAAGTACATAACAGCTGCATCCCTGCCAGTGTTCTGTGTTTTGGCTTGAGGGAAAGGAGAACTCTCACCCTGCCGTTGGCTGCTCAGTGGAGATAAAAGATTCCGAGTGTTTTTTTTACCTGCGTTTGTCTCTGCCGCTCTGTATCTAGGAATTACACCAGGGAGCTGGTCGATAACGCCACTACAATCAGGCTCGCCACAGTGAGTAGCGTGTTCTCCTTTCAGGGCTGTCACAGAGGAAAGACAATGCAGCACACCTGTAGGCTCCACTGAGAGCTTCCTCTGTTTTATTGTCAGCTCAGCGCACTGGGACTGAGGCGTGAGCATGCTGCTTGCTCTCTGGATACTCTCTTACATCGCACAGAAGACACTATAGACAGACTCTCCTGTAAAGACATGTGCTGCATGCTCGCTCATGTGTTTGATGTAATGATGCAAAATCAAAGTCCTGCTGGGATGTTCCCAAATACCAATATGATGTTCAGCAAAAAAATATATATATGAACAGTGTTAGGAACAGCTAAGATACTATGCAGAACCCTCAGACTCCCCGGTCTCTGGTATAGGACCCGAGCTTGAAGAAGACACACAAGGGATGAGAGGGCGATTTTATATACGTATGAAAACAGGAAACAGGAACAGGAAATGGCATTTTATCTCATGAAACAGTGGAATTCCCACATTCAGGAGAGACATAGTGAATGACATAAAGATAATTGTTTATTTCTAACAGATGATGTAGTGGTAATTAAGTCTTGGTCAAGAGAGTCTTTGCTGCTTGGACTCTACAGGGAGATTTGCTAAAGTTTTGCTAAAGATCCATATAATATAATAGCAATATTTAAAAAATGACTTTCCAATAGTTTGTGCCAGATTGTACACACAAATGTCTAAATCTATTTTTAGATTCATCAAGCCATCTTTTCTAAGCATTGTTTTGGGCATTTTTTTTATTTGTCATTTAGACAGACACATAATAAAGAGATGGAAGGAAATGAGGAGAGAGATGAGGGTCTTAAAATGAAGTGATGAGTTGGTAACACCTCACTAGAGCAAATTAACAGACCCGATAATAAAACAGGGCTTCCACTGTGACAATGCCATGTGACTGAAAGACTGCTGGCAAATAGTGATCGATAGTGATCAATAATCCAATATCAGACAGAGGATGGCAGTGGGATCAGTCCTGAAAGAATGAAGCCAGAACAATCTGGTGATGGTGGCTGACACTGTTCTCTCAAAACTTTTCTACAGCTGTGTCGGATTTGATCATTAGCATAATTGACACTACTAAAAATGTGCATATAAGGCAAAGCTCTGAGTAAGCTTCATTCACAAAAATGTTCCCAAAGACTAAAAAGAAGACTTTCACACCATAAAGCTTAAAGTCGCTTTTGGAAATCAACAAACAAAAGCAAAACTAAACTTAGCAGTGTCAGCAGTTATATTAGGGGACTCAAAATGAGGCATCAGAGCAGCGCTACACTGTGACAGAAATAAAGAGGGAATGTACCGTCTGACATGAAATTAAATATCTTGGTAGTGCAAAAAACGCTCCATGACTAATATGAGAAGTGGTCAGGGGATGTGAGAGTCAAAGAGACATTAAAGGAGACAATATTATAGCCTAAATAGGTGTTATGTTACACTGTCAGATGGTACTGGACCTGAGGCAGCTGTTTACAGTTAACTACTGAAATGTAAATATGGCAACAAAATTTGTTTAGATTTGATTTAATCAAATCTTAAAAAAGAAAAAAAAACTCAAGTAAGTTTGTTTTAGTTACATATATCCAGTACTTGATTTCATATTTGAACTCTAAATGCATTCAGATGATGATATTTTGAAGTCTGAAGTGTTTTTCTTAAAGGAAAGCAGATCTATTCATAACTCAATGACAGAACTGGACTGGATCTGTTTATATGAGGGCTTACGGCATGAGCAACTTTAAATAGGTTTGTCAGAGGCAAAATGTTGAAAACAAACAGCCACTACACTTAGAAATTGTTAAGTTTAGTGTGATATGAATATGAAAGACTTTTGAAGAAACTGGGTGCGCGTGATTTGTCACAGGTGTTGCCTTCACTTGACAGCAACTTGTTGGTTAATATTGTATATTAGGCTAATATTGGAATTCTTACATTTTTAAATTCTGATCTGCCCCACCACACTTTCACAGTTTCAGTTTGATTTACTCAAATCTTAACCTTAGACCCCACCTGGTATTAAAATGTGATTTGTATCCGGATACATTATCTGGATAATGACATCCAATCCATGGGTCTTCACATTTACATCTGCTATTAAAATGTGTTTTGTCAGCTGTGCACACATTGTGATTGGATCTCAATATGCAAATTAGCTGGGCGGAGCTGGCCTGACAAGTCCCAGGTCATGGAACTGCTGCCATTAATGGACATCATTGACTTTTTTGCGATGAAAGACTTCTAGTTACGGCTACTGTTTGTGTAGGAGCTTGCTTTAGCTGGCAGGAAGAGGTGGAGCTAGGTGACTTTTCAAATTAATAGGAAGCTTTTTTTTTTTTTTTTTTTTTTTCTTTAGACGAATGTGGTCACGCTTTATGGATTGCATTTGCATCTGGCTGAAATCCGATAACAACGCGAGCCTGACCACCTCCAGATGTGGTCTTACCCATGCTATTGCATTCCAATCACATTCCATCTCATTCACACCTGCATTAATGTGTTTTCCCCTCATCAAGATAATGTATCCAGATACTGATCGCATGTTAATTCCGGGTGTGAATGAAGTATCACTGTCCATAATCCAGATATGAAAAAAAGTCTAAATTCATTCATATGTAGATATACTTATCTGGGTTGGCTCACCTTTAATTATAACTGAACCCTCACAGCAGAGCTCAGTGCTTTGAGGACTTTTTTGCCCTGGTTTCACTTTTCAAGCTTCAGTCATCTGACTGGTGAAGTGTGTTGGGGGCTGTGCACGACCTGAGAGAATGATTTGCAGTTACTATACCCCGGCTTGAAAACACTACCTCTACCTCCTCTGCAAAAATTGTTTAATCTATATATTGATTTATTGATGACCATATATAATCATAATATTCACCTTTTTAAAAGACGTCTCGGGCTGGTTATGCAGACACCATCTGTTATTGTGATACAGTGGGGCTGCGGTTCTTATTTATTTATTGTTCTCAACTGTAATTTGGAATGGCTCCGAGGGGATGAATAAAGACGTGTCTCATTGTATCATCTGAGAGAATGATGGAGTTTCTTCCTTGAATCATCAACTTTCTGTGCCAGAATTCCTCCTTTTCCCCAAAGAGCCTAAAACAAACTTTATTGTCCTCAGCAGGCATGCATTAGTACATACATTGTTCCTGAAAGGCAGAGCAGTATGTCACATATGATATGTTATGTATGCCACTATCATTCACAGATTTTTTGCAGAGGTGAGTGTAATGTCACTTTTGACTTTGCCGTTTACGCTTTGCACACTTGCACAGCGTGTATGACGGCATACTAGAAAACAGAAAATGAAAAATCATTTTTCCATTTCATCGTCGCTTCGAAACTATAGGTAATTTTGGGGCGCAAAAAAAATAAATAAATAAAGTTCTCTGCTCAAATGAGTTCACGCTCATTTTTGTCTGCAGATTTCATTTTGTTTTCTCTCACTGTGCTGCTTTCAAAAACTCCCTTTATTCCCTCCTGCTCCATCTCTTTATTCAACTTTAAATGGATTTCATCTTTTCTTTCCACCACTATAATCATCCCAAAAAAAGCTTGCAACTTGTGAACTTGAGGAACACTAAATCCCCCTTTCCTCCTCCCTCCTCCACACACATTTGCACACACACACACACAAACAGTGGCAGGGATCTTAGGCATTCACGGGCTGATGATTCCGATAATCCAAGTTCAAATACAATTCCTGGATCACAGGATTTAAATGACATTATATAGAAATTAGATTTCACATCTAGAGCAACTGAACCTCCCCCGATCCCATCTCTTTCTAATTACGCTACTTTCCCCCGTCCCTCCAGTTCCCCCCTTGAATCTGCACCAGACTCTTTCTTCTGCTCCCCTTTTTGTTCATTCTGCTTGAATACAGGCTGGGATATTCTTCAGCGGCACAATGCATCTATTACAATACAAAGTAACCCAGGAGCTGCTATATATTCCCAGTGATGGCTCCCCAGTGAATTGGCACCGTGTTTGATTCATGGTGGGCTGTAGTGTAACAGAAAAGCGAGGGGGGGCTAACCAGTCATCTACCTGTAACTGACACAGTGAATATTTACAGGAGGGTGGCCCAGTTCAGGTGAACTTGTTTGAAACCAGCTTTGGAAAGCAGTTGAAACTGGAATCATAAAGGCGATATGTGTTCCTATGATTTCACAGACTGATGTGTAGATGATGAGGTCATCTGTCAAACTATGCCGGTTTACTGTATTTTACATCTTCCTGCCTGTCTCTCTATCTTTTTTGCTGATATGAAACCACTTAAATATGTTTTGATTCGAATCGGTGTCTCCGTAGACATGGATGTAGTTTCTGTGAGGTCACCCAAAGTTTTCTTTAAGAAATGTTTTTTCAGCTTTATTTTGGGTTTGTAATATCTTTGTCAGTTTTCTCAAGAGAGGTTCATATGACACAGGTCTACTGAAGGCGTGTTCAACCTGTGCTGGACCCGTTAATATCAGATGTTTTTACTGTCAGCATCGACTCCTGTTTGTAGCTGCATAGAAAGTGAAACTGGAACGTTTGAGTTCTGCTCCAGAAGTAAGAAAACCTCATGCAAAAGCTTTTTTTGGGGGAGCATTTCTAGTATTGTTAATAACTAAAAATCTCAGCCTTATCTATGTTTAGGAACTTTAGTGAACAGCATTTCCATTGTGGGTTAAACAGAATGTCTCGACAGAACACGAGACCACAAGGAGGGGTGATTTTTATTTGACATGTCTGTAATAGCAGCGGGACGGAGAGATAGTGAGAGACTAACCCACGACTTTGGCTCTTTATACAACTTATACACACTTAATGCATACCAACTGTGCAGAATTAAATTCAAAACAAGGCAAGTGGTCACCAAAACTGGGCAGCATAATGCCTGCATTCAATGTAAATTGAGATGAGAGTTGGCTTGCACAATTAGAGGTATTACATATAGGCAGAAAGTCCTGGGCAAAGGTCAAGTTCATTTTATTTGTATTGTCCAATATAAGAAAACACAAATTTGCACCAAGGGACTTTAAAAAGCTGTACAGCAATGCAACATTCTCTGTCCTTTGACCATCGATTCAAATAAGGAAAAACTCCCTAAAAAAAAAACAGGGAGAAAATGAAAGAAGGCTCAGAAAGAGTAACGGAGGCAGGATCCCTCTTCCAGGACAGACAGACACGCGATAAATGTGTGTACAGAAGGTGATGTGGAGCTGATGAGGTGACTGCAATGTGACTTTGAGAAAAAATATAGAATAACACCAGTCTCATCCTCTAATGTCAATAAATCTCATCAAAATGTGTCTGGTGTTTCTCAATACTCTCTGACTTCTCTGCCCGCACCCATTGTTTCCTGCTGAAGACAGATATCTTTAAAAATCAAAAATATAGTTTTTAAAAAAAAAAGGCCCAGTCATTTTAACAAATGTTGGGGGAAATAGTGCATTTGTTGGGAACTATTTTCAGCAGGGGATTAATCCACATTTGGTGTTCTAGTGAGTATTTCTGGCAGCAGGACGGTGTGTGTGTGTGTGGGATTGAGTCAAAATAATCTGCAGTGTGTGTGTTCATGGTAATGAAGAAACACCCAGTGTGACAGTGTGGCTCACTGATGTGTTAGTATAGTATATATACAGGAGAGTTTATGGACAACAATGGAGCTGTATGGCACAGAGGAATAAGATATATCAGGCTTTGATAGACACAATACTTGTTAGTAGATCAATTCGTTGTTGGTTTGATTACAGCTGATGACAATAAGAACTCTATAGAATATTGTCATATTTTTAATCATATGGAGAGACTTTTTGTAGCCAGCATCTGACTGTCAATAGTGGTACTGCATGCAAACACACACACACACACACACACACACACACACACACACAGTCATTACTGTAATTGTCTTATTTTTGAGGCGATAACTTAAACTATCAGAAAATTGGAAAGATGCTTTCAGTACACAGTGATTCTACACGTAGCTTGAAAGGTAATACCCATTCCCAATTTGATTTATGTGCATACTTGCTTAATGCTGTTTTGTAAGGTAATGATTTATTTAAAAGCTGAAACGCATCTCAGTGTTTTCCTAAATGTAAGTGTCTGGAGTCATCCTGCCACAGAGGCTGAACTTAAAAACGTCATTATTCTGGGTTGCAGTGAAGAGTCCCACTGTCCAGTGATGCAGAATAAATTGTAAGGTATGCAAACGATGAGATTTAAAGATGAATATCATCCTAAAAATGTCAGTATAGAGCTTCTATCCCTCCCCCCAACCCCCCCCACCCTCCCAGCCCAATCAACCTCCTCAGTTCCTATCCATCACTGGTTATCAACAGCCATTGCAGTGTTCGTCATAAGAGGAGCGCGGGACTGTGTACTGTGTGTGACAAGGCAGAGATGGGCCCAGATAAAAGGATTCTGCCAAGTCCTGATTAGATCTGCTCCCATGTTTGTCTTCCAGTTTCAGGGATTACATGATTTATTAGAGTGTGTTGGGGCCGTGTGTTGCAGGGCGTTAACTCTCCCACCTACACCCCATAGGGGAGTGCATTCCAGCAAACTCCATGCAAATGACACCACCATTTCTCTCTCTCTCTCTCTCTCTCTCCCTCTCTCTGTCTCCCAAGCAGCCTCTGTGTCCCTGTAGCTTGTTAACTCTCTCCTCCCCAGCTGAAGCACCTCGGGTGACTTAGATAATTTTCTCCATTAATGAGCTCCATGATTGCAAATAAGCAACAGAGAAACAGCAGATCGATGAACTGCCAAGCGTGAGATTAATTTGTTTAATATGGGCCAATTTACTATATATTGTGAGATTTCGTGGAGGGTGGAGAGTGCCGCATGCGTCCTAAAAACAGACTATTTTATCATGTTTGCACACACATTCAGCCATGAATCCGAGGTCTACAGTCATGTATGTGCTCTTTCTGATTTCCAGTATTTATAGATTATAGATTTATGTAGAGAGGGTGAGAGGAAGAAAGATACAGATATCTATGTATGTTGGTAAAAACTAGAGCTCGGCTGGGTTTATGCAGTATTTTCAGCTGATTTTGGCTCATTACAGATATATTGGATTAGTATATTTGTGGCACTGAATGATGGTACAGAAATGTTAAAATTTATGTTTTGATTATCTCCACCTTTTGAAACAAATAATGCCTGAAAAAATCAAAACATTCCCATAGCTTACACTGGTGACAAGGTATAGTAACAGTGCTCATAGGCTTGACTTCACTACACACTGCTTCATATAGTAGTTACAGTTTATAGTATAGCTCCTTGTTTTTATATTTTACATGCATTTTTATACATTTCACTCTCAATATTCTCATCTCAATTACACCTGTAACATATTTCATAGTGTTTGTTTTGTTGCTTATAGCTGCCATTGGTACTAATTTGATTTACGGTCGAATGTTTAAAATTTACTGTTATATTTATGTTTTCTGTAAAATGCCCTGCTCAGTAAAACATTTTATTTGTAATTCTTTATGACCAAATTAAAAGGAGCCTTATGAAAATGCTTGTTTATGTTTTATGTGTAAAAAAAAACAATATATCAATAACAGATGTTTTTAAAACCAAGACTTCAAAAATCCAGCAATCCTGGCTCATGGCCAGATAGATGTGCTTGGGGCCCTGGGGACAAAAATTAGCTCATGGGCTCCTATGTCTACATTTTCTCCTATAGTTTTTCTTTATCTGAATACTACTTGTCCTAGCCATGTGACACTCTTAGATTATGACACAGGGACACTCCAAGATCAGACATTGAAGCAGGACCGCCTTTGCTATTCCTGGTTATAAATCCAGCCTTGGTGAAATTATTCCTGTTAAAGATGTGTATTTAACATTTAGCCACAGCTGATGCTGACACACAGTTACTACAGCTAATACTGCCATTATGTTAAAAAACAAAAGCTGGATTTGTATATAATATAAATATTAAATATCAGATATCAACCAATGTCATAAACCATCAATAACAGGCATACATGTTGCTTGTTTGGTTACATTGGTTTATGATGGAATTGAGAGTCTTTGAATGAGTGAAAACAGGCACTTATATGCAGCTTTTATTGCCACCCATATATCTATATACGAATCACACTTTGTACATTTTCAGGTTTATGTTTTCTATGTGTAGCATTTGTTATTGTACCGTTTGTTATTTATCATTATTTAATCCATTTCAAGATGCATCCTTTCTCATAAAAATGGAATACAAAATGATGCCGTCCTGGATTTACAATACAACCTGACACATGGGGTCATGTGGATTTTGAGAGCTATAAATGGGTTCACAAGTCAAAAAAAGGTGAGAAACCCTGTTGTTCATGCTGAGTCTTTGCCATGCTAAAAAGATGATGAATATGATATGATATGATATGATATTGTCAAAGAGAGTATATATGTAAGATGACCAAGACTCCAACATGAATGACCAGAATCTTTGTATGTTTACCACATAGAGATAAAAGTGAGCCTACAGTATACGGCCACATCTGAGGTCTGCAGTCCTCCTCCACCTCCTCCTCCCTCGGGGCTCAGCTGGACGTCCTAGGCGGGGGTCAAGGTGGGTGCTGTTCTCTGAAACCGCTGCTGACCATCAGTCTGCCAAGCCAGCTAATTTACAGCCCGCCCTCCTCCACCCTGCGACATCCAACCTCCAACAAACACCCCACCTCCCCTCACCCCCCTCCCCTCCCTACCACCACCCCTCCCCATCACCAAAGCTCTTCCTCTGTACACACACTCTCTCTTTCTCTCAGCTCCTCTCTCTCTCTCTATTTATCTCTATCTCTCTCTTTCTCTCTCGCTGGGTGTGAAGATGCCAGCAGCACGCTCCAGTGGAGACAAATCAGACCTTCCCGGCCGTGTCATCGTAAAACATCCCCCAGGAAGGTTGCGACCTCCTCACCCTTTCAACTCATCTGCAGGCATAGCAAGTCGGAGAGAGGAGGAGGGTTCTCCATGCAGTGGCATAACTACCTCATCCACATTATCAGAGGAGAAGAATCAGGGAATGATATGAAGAGATAGTTTAGTGAAACACATGTGCAGGGACGGAGAGATGACTAAATACTCTCCAATGAATGCAACGCAATGCACTTTAGAAAATGAACGCTAATAAATCCAAGATGACTGTTGGCAGTCACCCTGGTACAGTAGCTCCTCAAACATGAGACCCCACAGTTCAGTCAACGTCAGAATATATCTACATATGTATTTCAGACCACCCTATCTCCTTAAAATTACATTCATATACAATTTGTTTGTATTAGCAAATAATACATTTTGCAGCAAAGGTAATACCGCCTGGATTTTAGGAACATAATGTTCTGTATGTATGTATAGAATGTATCTGCAGACTGTTAACACAAAATGTTCAGACTGAACACATTTGCAAAAAAACTTTCTCAATGTGACCATGTGTTTTTCTGCAATAGCCACTCCTGCTAAAACATGTGCATAGTACGTATGTGCAAATGCACACATATATGCACATACATATACATAGTAGTGAACTGAAGCCAGGATTTGGTTAGTCTAGTTTAGCATGAAGAAAGGAAAGTAGGGGAAACTACTAGTCTGGCTCTACACAAAGTGACTGTCAACACCTCTGAAGCTTACTAATTAACACAGTTGGGTCTTGTTTGTTTAATCTGCACACAGAAGTGTAAAATTGGCAGTTTGTGGTTGTGGATCACCATATTTCCCAAATGTTGAACTACTCCTTTAATGTCGTAACAGTAACGTTTAGGGAACAATTGGTTAAGGTCAGGGAAGATTTGGATCTTGAATAAATATTGGAAAATTCAACGCTGACACAAACCACAAGACACAACATGTCACTAACACTAAACCAGGAGAAAGTCCCACAACCTAAATTGCAAAACAGATTATTTCAAATGGTCTTCCGAGACAAGTCACATGAGCATTTCTGATCTGGCACTCCTATCAGCATGACAACTTTATCTGTCGGTGCCTTCCAAAATACATACGAGATTGGTTGATATTATGGGAAAATCATAGTCATGGTTCAAAGAAACCAACACTAATTGTTGGTAGGAGACAGGATGCAAACAGTGGTCTCTGATGTCAAAGTCAGACACTTCGTAGACCGAGCCAACAACCCTGACCTCCTCCGGCTTTACTTCTGAGAGACTATAGTCTGTCTTCTAAGGGAAACACAGTCTCTGACCAAGTGTGTTACCCCAGGCTCTGGTATCAAAGTCCTGTGCTTTTGTACAGCAAACCATCCACCCTGACCTAATCCCTATGATATCTGTGCCGTACACCAATGTCCAACCTTGTCTCCTAAAAATACATTGATATAAATTGCTGGCAAGTCTGGCAAGTTGCAAAAAATAGTGATATTGAACTTGAATCAGTGAATCTGTAAAATGTTCACTGACAATGTAATTTCATTTTTTTTCCGCCAAAAAACATTATCTTTAAGTACAATATCCACTGGTGGTAATTACAGCATTATTAAACTTTAAATATATATAATCCAGGAAGCAATTATGTTGGAATACAATTGGAAAACAATTAGGTATATAAATATCATTTCTAGGTGACAGTGTTGAGATGGAACATTTCTTCAACTGGGAAAGTGAACACAACAATTACATTTCCTCCAGAATGTATCTCACACAACATATTAAAACATACATTCTAGGAGACAAGGTTGCCTTCAAGATTTTGCAAGATTTATTTCATGTAATAAATAGAAATATACCATTTGAATCCACAATGACTCCTCGTCAGGTACAGAAGGATCAAGAGCATTCTTTGCACTCATCAAATAATATTTTACATAGAGGGTTGCTCTAGTCTTCCTGAAGAGGTAATCCCAGAGTTCCTTGTTTTGTAGTTTGTCACCAGTTCTGATGCCTAGCACTGTTTTCTGACATTTTTTTTTTTTAAATTTTGTTCCCATCTTTGGTGCTAAGGACTCTGTGCTGGTTTTGCACTTTGCTTCCCAGCAATCGCTTTTCAAACTCTCCTTTAATGCTCACTTTGGTCGTATACAACATCACTTTTCACTCCTGGAAAGATCACCTACCTCTCTTCAAACTCATATACTCACTCATTCACACTCTCTCACACACATACACACACATACAAACACACACACACACTTTCAAGCTCATGCAGCGTCAGACTCCCTGTTGCTCTAACCTGATGGAGCCATCAGCCAGAAGCCAGACAGGGAGCAGTTGTTCTCATGGTCTCATCCCCACTGCAGAGCCTTGACACAGGGAGAGACAAACAATTTGGCCTCCCTCCCACAGTCACAGCTCTGGGAGCCAGCAGGGGAGGCAGCTTGGGGTTGTGTGTGTGTGTGTGTGTGTGTGTGTGTGTGTGTGTGTGTGTGTGTGTGTGTGTGTGACAGAAAGAGGGAGAGAAAGAGAGGTCACTTGGTGTATGTGTCTTTCAGTCAGTGAAAAGAAAAGACAAAGTAATATTTCTGAGAGTGAGTGTGTGTTCCAACATGGAAAATGTCAGATACAAGCATAAGGGATCTATTTGCAGCCAAATAGTCCGTTCCATGAATGTTAAGGTGGTTTGCTTTCAACAAGTGGGATATGTATTTCCACTGTATTCTTTGCATATAGACAGCCTCTTTTTTTTAGTCCTTCCCATGAATAGAGGTTGTGCACATGCAGGCACACAGGGTTGTTTGGCCAGCTTTGAATATTACCACAGGCACGGTAAGACTGGGAGGCTTTTGACACAGGGGCTAGGACAAAGGGAAATGGGGTCGTGTGGTGAAATGGTTAATGTGAATCTTAATAGAGGCGGCAATGTCATTATCTCCAAATCCGCTGAGCCCTCTCGACCAGGGGGTCGCAGCGTCGACGGCCACTTTACATCCCAAGCGTGTCGGGCCGAGAGACCGGGGGCATGACTGCCAATCCCATCCGGAGGATTTGTGTCCTCCTCCACCAAATTCGGTAAGCGCATGCAGGCTCATAAAGGTGTTGAGAATTGAGGAATTTGTCTGGGAGACATGGCCAAAGTCAACGAGCTAGTTTTGCCTTTCAGCCACAGGAAGAGGACAGGGGTCGAGGCCTCGCGATGCTCCTGAATCCTCCTGCCCCGTCCACTGGAACAGGCTTGAGCAAAGAAAGGCTGCCTGCCTTTAAATGAGATGAACGCTGTCAGATTTACACACTGCCATGGTTTCAACCAACCCCTGATAATCCCCTCCCAGAAATAAATTGTCCCATTAAAATGAAATGTTGCCCATATAGGCTTAATAAATTGAAAACGCTTGTTTGAATCCTCGGTAATTTGGACGGAATCCCAAGCATGTAGCAAAGGCTCCAGCAAAATAAGATTATTTGCTGTGTATTATAATGTATGCAGCAGTTTTTATGCGACCAAACAGTGTCAGTGAACCCCCTGATGAAATGTGTGCTTATTTATATGCAGTTATTCAGGTATGCAGTAAATTCCAATTACTTCTTAAGATTTCTATTTAGCATGAGGGGGAAATATGACAGGGAAGCTCTGTGTTTTGAGCAGCATTGTAAATCTCGTTAACTCTTTGCAGCATATAGCGAGAAATCTGCATTCATGTCAGAGAGGGAGCAGTGCATAAGATTTTAACAACTAGCTAATAGTCCTGTATGAGGATGTGTTGGAAGGGTCTGAAGGGGGTTTTGCTAATGTGAAGATTTCAAGGCTGAATTCTATAGATTTGTTTGTGTGATGCCGCTTACATTTTGAACCGCTGCTAAATTGGGAATAAAAAATGTCATGCAGATGTACTCTTGTTGGCACAGAAAAGCCCCTGAAACTGCATTAAAATCCTCATGGGACACTAAAACTCTCATCTAAGACAAAGTGTGTAAGGCACTGTGAACTCCTCTACATTAATTGGGATATATTTGACCTTTGAATTACAAATCTATTTGTAAAAAAACATCATTTAGAAAAACTGAATAGATTAGTGTCCTCTTGTATAGCTGTGGTCAGGGGTGAATATATAGATGAACCTTGGCATAAAGTAAACTACTTGGCTGCTTAATTAGCTTTTGGCTGTACTTAAAGAGAACATTAGAAATGTGCTCTGTTAGTTTTTGTGATAATTTAAAGGGATACTCCAGTGATTAGGCATTACACTTTCATTAAGTTAGAAGACTTAAAATAGAAAGATTTTCTAAAGAATGGTCAATAGTCGATGCAGCAGTGCAAGCCATAATGCAAATCAATAGCATTTTCTTTATAGAGCCTCTCAGGCTGGTAAATGCTCACATCTAAACTCCACACCTCCTGTTTGTAATGCAGACTATCTACTACGGGTGTGCCCAAATACAAATACATTATTGAGCAAAGCACAAATAGTGTTCTTTTAAAGAATATTTGTTTTCATACAAATATTTAGAAAATTGTTTGTTTTCGGGAAGAATAAGAACATGTCAAATACCAGCATGCAAGTCGGTTACATCACTATCTCAATCTCTCTCCTCTGCTCTGCTGTTATGCCTATCAGCAGGTCTCAACGAGGGGAGTCACATCCACCTGCTACATGACGCACATTTCCTAATTTGGACATCATTCCCAGAGTTGGGGGTGTTCCCCAGAGATAAAGCTGAGCTACTGACACAAGCAAGATGCTCCCAAAGGACTATCCATAACCTGTTGTTCCCATTCTCCTTTCCACAAAGTTAGGTTGTAAAAAATAGGAAATATATGAAAAGTACAAAACAAGAATCACCTTTGAAGTTCTTCTCTACACGTTATATGGTGTGTTGTCTCTGTGTTATGGGTGTATAAATAAGTAGAGGTCTGTCTGCAATGAGGATGAGTAACATTTTAGCTCAGTAGTCAGCACAGCCGCCTATGATCTGGGAGACTCATGTAAGGTAGTTTATTTATGAACACTTATTGTTTATTTATGAACACTTATTGTAACATTTTAATTTTCTAAAATTAAAAGCATAATAAAAACAAAAAATTTTAAGCCTCTTTTCACTTTTAGTCAAATACAAATAATTTTACTGTTTCAACAATATTAGATACAAATACAAATACTGGGCCCTTTGCACATCCTTACTATCTACTGAGAATTTGTCAAAGCCAAAACCAAGGGAACCCCAGTCATATTAAGCATCTTCTGGAGCTTTCAACTATGAGTTTGAGACGACTTTGAGTCAGTTGCAATTATCCATTAAAACTAAATTAACAGCTAAGTGGACTTTTATTTTAGTTTTGTTTGCCAAATAAAAGTTAAATTTGTTTTCTTCATAATTGTAAAGATTGTTTATGCTCTGCATATTTATTTACTGCAAGATTCATTTTATAACTGTTGGACTGAGGGGATTGTCCTTTTGGGAGGATGGGGATTACCTGGCTTTAAATGTCTCACATGCTGGTCACATGGCATTTCTTCCAATATGACTTATCCAATATGACTTAGAATAATATAGGGACTTTGAGAAAGGGTGGGTGAATGGCTGGATGGGGACTCTACTTAGGGCCCCATAAAGTCTTGGACAGGCCCTGTATTTTAACAAAAGGTCAATACCAGCAAACTCATGCATTGTCTAACTGAGGTGTGTGTCTCTGATTGTGTGCTTATGTGTTCTAATGCGTTCTGAGACAGATGTACTCACTAGCTTTTTTCTAAGCTTCCAGCTGATGATGACAACATGAATCTTAGTAGGTTATCATCACTGGTTGAAAGCTCAAAAAAAGCTAATAAGTGAATCTTGAGTTTCGTTTTTGTCAATCTGGGTTAACTGAATTGTAAAGACAGTTTATTGATGTTCTGCACATTTGTATTCTGGAAAATTCATTTTGTGATTGTTACTGGATTTAATTTTCTTTTCTGGGGGTTTAAATACCTCATATGCTGGTTTTCTTGTATAACCTTTCAGTTTGACACATTCCTGTTGACATTTATTTTACCTCCCAGTATGACTTATGATAGTATTTTTTTAAAAAAAATAAAAGAATACTTTTGGAGGGGTGAGTGGGTGGTGGGAGGTCAGAGTTCTGTAAAGACTGGGACCGACTCTGGATTTTAATAAAAGGCCAATACTGTAAAACTCATGTATTAGTCTAACTGAGGTGTATGTTTGACTGTGTGCTTATGTGTTCAACTGTTTTATGAGCTAGAGTATGAGTGTGTGGGGGGGGGGCGGGAATACTTCTTCCCTCCCCCCACCACCACCAGTGCTCAGTCCCCCGTGTTGGGCCCCCAGGGGCCCTAAATCCCCTCGCTCTTCCCTGCAGCCCCCCTCTGACGTGCAGCATGCCAAGGCGAACAGCGCTTTGCCTATGCATTAGCCATCCATTTCCCCCGGCTGACACCTCTCTAACATAAAACCGTAAGGCAGAGGTAAAATATCTCTCTCCTGGCGAAAATAAAGCTTTGTCTGCCTGCTGATCTATTGGATATAAAAATAAAGCCGCGGCTTTGATGCGGGCTTTACGTTATGCGCGCCTTTGCTTTTTGCGCACACAAAAGCCCAATGAAGATGGATAGTGCGGGATTGGCTGCATCCAGCACAGCAGCATCACTCACTCCACTTCTTCTTCTTCTTCCTCCTCCTCTGCTCCCCGCTCTCAGAGAATTTTATTTTTACTCAGGCATGTCGTTGAGGACTGGGCTGTTTGTTATTGATCAGTGAATATCGATAATTATGCAGGGATTTCCAACCTAATCGGCTTTGGAAAAGTTGTTCGCGCCTGTTCACATTAGGGGAATCAGGGGCTTCTTTATCTTTGTTTGATGATAGTGTTTTTCCTTTCTTTTCCCTGGAACGTGAGAATTTTTTCAGGTGTACGCAGACATCTGTGATTTCACAACATTTACTGTATAGGCCTGTAGGTCGTTGGATGAGGAAGACTCTAATACATGTTCGTCTGATTTTGCTCTTATTGTACAGGCCTACAACTGCATAGAAGAGTTTATTGTACATTAAAAAATGAGAATATGATAAGATACAGGCAGGCCACAGATTATTTAGTTCTAGTTCTCCTCTAAAAGTATAACGCAATATGTGTATAAAAATGGTGTAAATTTACACAAGCAGTCAATTTATTTTAACATCAAAATACTTTTCAAAGAGGCTGAAATCATTGAATTCTCTGATTGTCTTTCAGGTATATTTTTTTAACCATTTTTTTCTAAGAGAATTTGAATAAAATCATTAAGTAGAGCATAAATCATTTGAGGACCTTCTGTTCTTTGGCACTTGATTGCAACAAACAGAGCAGAATTTGGAATTTTAGGACCATTAAATCATATTATATGACTCATACATCTCTGTTTATTGTAGTATCTGTTCTATCTGTCTTTGATTGCTCTTCTTTTATTTAGGTATTACGAGGGGTTTTTTGTATGATTTAGGTTCTTGCTGCTCTGTGACCCTTTAAAACCTTTTTTTTTTCTTCTGGGTTCAAATAACTCTTCAACATGGTTTTCCTCAGGGCCTCTTTAGTGTTCCAAACCCGTTTTAGAAAGCAGTAAATGTAATGAAGTCACTTGAAATTGTTGCTTTTAAAAAGAACATTTTTTTTTTCTCTCTCTAGTTTGATTTATGATAATAAGATGAAAAATAGATGTAGGCTACTTCCTAAATAAACATTTTCACAAACAAAAACAAAAAAAACATTAAAGTCTCTCTAATATTTTTTTTAAGTGTGTGTGTGTGTGTGTATTATTAAGCAACATTCATGGGCCAGTCTGCTCTGCTGTATATTTTAATGCAGGTATCAGCAGCGGCCAGCTCTGCCTCGCTCCATGCTTGCGGGCTTTTTTTTTTCAGAGCGCAGAAATCCGCTGCGGTCGCCGCAGCAGCAGCAGCAGCAGCAGCTATCTGCCGCTCTGCAGCCATGCAGCCCGTCCCCTGAGCATTGGCCAGCGGGCGATAATATCTCAAAGGGAGTGGTTATCGCCACACATTATATTATAATCATTAGTGATCCTAGCCCTTTCACCCCCGACTGCAGAATAAGCGCGGAGTACCATTAATCTAAACTAGGAGAACTGCTTTAGAGGCTGCTTCCCAGCGTCTTTATGTGCGTTCATTTCTCTGTTTGGAATATTTTTATGTAAGAAAAAACTCTTCTTCTTTTTTTTTTAGTTTTGATTCACAGTGAAGGAGGAACTCCACACAGCTCAGTTAATAGTCTCTCAAGATGATCTGATGGAAATCATGCAGTTTTTTTTGTCATCTGTGCTATTGATTTAACAGTCCGCCTGCGCAAACCTTTAAACCTACGTTCTGTATTTGTATAAATATAATTTTTAATAGGTTTTAGCTGCGGACATTTAGTGACCTGCCATGGTTTAAATACAGTCACAGATGGATTTTATGGCGAGGAGAGAAACGCTCAAATTCAAAAGACCAACCAAAAAGATATTGACTATTTATTTATCTGTCTTATTGATTTGCTTCCTCGTGAGCTGATGTTATTTAGTAGACATAACATTTTTTCAAAATTAAAATATAGCCTGTTTCAAATAATGCCCATAGGCAGCAGGAGAAACACACACACACACACACACACACACACACACACACACACACACACACACACACACAAATATATATATAAAGGTTTGACTGGAAATGGGGACCATATTGTCTCCTAAAGCTTTAGCCTGACATAACGCCAGCAATAATTTATAATTAATGATATAGCACGATATTAGCAATAATAATGGCAGTATATCATAGGCTAAGCCCTCTCTTTACCCGGATTGAATTCGCCCCCTAGAGGAGTGGCAGGGACTCTGGGCTGATGGTGGCTGCGGTGTTGTGGTGATGCTGCTGATGGTGACCTCGGGGTCTCATGACTCACGACTGTTTTGGACCCCCCGAGCCCCCCCCCCCCCCCCCCCCCCCCCCCCCAATCCACTGAATCATATGATCTCCTTGAGAAAACACAAGACAGTGAGGACGGTGTTGGTTTGTAGCTGTGGATGGTTCTGGAGGTCGGATCATGACAGCCTCTGAATATCGGCCTAGTGCTAGTGTGTGTGTGTGAGTGTGTGTGTGTGTATGTGTGTGGAGTGGAGTGGGGGGTTGACTGACTGAGAAGGGACAGCTGTAGGGAGATGATCTATAAATCCCATTGGATTTCTCTCAGCGCAGGCCGGGACCGGAGTTGGAAAGTCTGGAAAATGTTTGCGTAGAGTTGCTGTTGGCTCAATAATCCACGTTGAGTTCACATCGGCATATGTTTGGCTGCTGATCCACAGGAGGAGGAGGAGGAGGAGGAGGAGGAAGAGGTGGGAGGGGAGGACACAGCTCAGCCAGTCGATTGTAGGACTCTGCGTGCTTTGCGTTGGCTGCTACAGCCTCCCCAATCATGTGGGTTATACCATTACAGACTCTGAATTCCCCCCCCGCCCGCCCCCCCAAATCTGTCAGCCATGCAGGGCCTTTTCTGCTGCGTGAGCACCGCGCGCCGGGATGGATGAACGGACAGAAGGGATGGATAGAAGAGGGAGGGAGGGAGGGTCAGATTTCTGTTTCTGGGAGTGCGTGATAATGCGGAGAAGAATGATTGACAGACTGGGCAGGGCAGGGACAGGGCAGGGCACCGCAACCTCCCTCTCCCTCCCTCCAACAGCCCCCTCCCCTACAAACACACACTCACTTTATGGATATGACAGCAAAAGTTTGCGTCAAATGCGCGCGCTTTCCACGCAGTTGGGAGCAACCTAGAGAAGAGTTGACATATTATGTCATAAATGTTAATGGACAGCACTGTTTACATTGGGCCACACGTTTCTGTGGGTGAACGTGTGGCCCCAAAAATAACACTTTTTTTTTTTTTTTTAGCTTATTTTGTAACTTTGACAGAACACAGATACATTCTGCTGCTGGTTTTCGTTACTGGCAGAAATAATATTTTATTCTTCAAAAGAAAAAAAAATGAGTTTTTCGTTTTAAAAAAATATCTTTGTAATTTCAAGCAATTTTATGAATTTGGCACGTTGATATGTTTGTCAACGCAACTTAAAATAAGTGCAACTGACTGAAATGAAATAATTTCTGTTTTATGTCGGCTTATAATATTTTTTCCTTTTTTTTCCAGAATATGCACACTTTGCCTTGAAATTATTTCTCTCATTCCACGTGGTGAAGTTTTCCAAGTAGGAATACAGATGGAAAATTATTTAAAAAAAATGATATTAACTGAGCCAGTTTGACAGAAATGAGGCTGTTTATTTCTAAAATAAACGCATTCATAAGCCAGAATGATCAATGCGCCTTATTATGAATTATGAATGCCAGCGCCTGTTTGCAATATTCCTTTGTAAAAAAAAAAAAAAAACGAAAAAAAGCTGCAGAGAGGCTGAAACAGCCAGAGCAGAGCAGCGGACCGGTACCCCACCTCTCCACCTCCACCACCCCCTCCTCCTCCTCCTCCCCCTGTACACTCAGTTGATCAAAGCTCCAGTCGGGGGTGATATTTCTCTCTGTATTACCGGAGTCACGGTGTGTCCCCCCGGCAGCCTGCCCGGCCTCACTAGCCCAGGTTTAAGGTCACACAGCCCCGGCTTTCACAGCCTGGCCACCGCGGGGAGGGAGGGGAAGAAAAGAAAAAAAACTACACGTAGAAGAAGAAATTGCTTTAAATATCGCTTATCACATATTTTAAACACCTTTTTTTCCCGACACATCTAATCACCTGCTTGATTCAGCACTGAGTCTTTATTCCAAAGTCTTCTTCCTCTAGCTCGTGCCCCCCAATACATTGTTGTGGTGACATTGTGTCTCTAAACTGAGCCTGGAGGAGAAAAGGGGAGACAAATAAACGTGTCATGATTAGAATTAATGATTGCATGCATCTTCACAGCCTCATCCATTATCTCAGATTAATTATCTCGCAGTGTACCAGTTCACTTGTCTGCACTTCATAAACCCCAAATCTCCTGGGCTGCTTTACAACACTATGGCCCTGATAGAAGAAAATCCCCATTTCTTTACTGTATAGCAGGGCCTGTAAAGTCCACATGAACACTTTGGAGGGAATAAAGGAAATGCATAGAATTGGGGAAAAAAAGCTAATAAAATATGTCATTTTACAGTGGAAACCAATAAGAGGTCAATCAAATACTAAAGTGAAGATGATCATTTATATTTTTCATTTTCAACTGGTGTTCTCACTTTGCTTTTCATTTTCTTAGCAGGCCTGCTGAAAGGCCTTCTGCCATCAGATCCAAATCATTCTGAGATTAAAGCGGGACAAAAAAAAAAAGGGTTAAAAAAAAAAAAAAGAAGAAGAAGTTTTGTTTTCTTCAACTCGAGCAAAGACGTCGCACCACAAATTCTAATTTACAACTTCAGCCTGCAAGAGAATGAAAATATGAGTGAGAATAAAATCTATTGCTAGTAAGGGATTACAGTGGTAAGGTTAAAACCATTTTTTTTTTTGCATTTAATAGTGTCTCTGCCTGGAGGGGAGTTGAGATATTTTTAAGCCTATAGCCTATATTTTGATTTCCTTCTATTCGTGGATTAATCTGCCTCCGTGAGCTGGCTTTTCCCCTCTCTGGTTTAAATCAGGCAGAGATTATCCCCACTGACAGACTATCAAGGCATCTTCCACACACGGAAATAACAACAACTTTTGTTGTTTACATGCTGCATTTACAAGTTGGTGTGTTGGTGGGGAGCGTAAAGGCCTGCACACTGCAGGGTTTCTGGGGGTTTGTTTCCAGCTTTTTTTCTGCACATTTCCTTGCAGGCGAAAAAAAAAAAAAAAGGAAACAGTGATGGTTTTGTAGTCCAAAAGAAAGGTGATATTTCCATTACTGATTGCCCCTCTATACAGGACTGTGGACCGCCCAGTTGTCATGGAGCTCAATGACCCCTCTCTCCCTGTGACTCTCTGATGGAAACCTAACCAGATGCTCAGCGAAAACGCGCTCAGACGCACCTTCCACAAATAGAAAAGTGGGTAAAAAACACAGGAGGAAGGAAAAAAGAGAAAAAGGGACTAAAGTAGAGCAGGCTGAGGAGGTGGTTAAGGCGAAAACTAAACAGAGACGTGTATGTTTTAAGTCTTATCTCTCCCTTTTCTTCAAGCCAGGAACACATGTCCTGTTGAAGGGGCGCTCCCCCAGACGCCGGGAGGCAGCTGGACTGGGACGGGCGGGCGTTTTGCATGAGAAGCAGCCCATATGCAAGAGATGCTGGCGGGCTACTGTTAAAGAATAAATATGTGTGTCTGGGTCGCTTTTTTTCTTTCCAGCTTTAAAGTGCGTTAAGTGCAAAGCTTTTGCTCTTGATTCCATTTTTTTTTTAGTCGAGCAGAGCAAACACACGCCTCATTCTGTATCTTTTGACACAAAAAGACAACTGCAAGATTTTATTTCTGTAGACTAATAATATTAATGAAACTATTGTCTAACAGGCCGCAATAGAACAGTTTGTGTGGATAAATAATGCAAAAACGTTAATTACTCCAAACGACTTTCCTGGCAAATGTAAATCTTGGTTAGATGGTGGAACGAAAGCAATTTGTTCAACCAGCATGTAAACTTTTTTTCCCCCTCCAAACTAGACAATCTATTGTCATTGAGCAAAAGAAAGAAAAAGGACTCAGGGCCTGTAAATCACCTAAAAAAAGAAGAAGAAGAAGCTCCAACACAAAAGACTTGACTGATCTCTTTGATGGGAAATGACTAATAATCCAGCGGGCTGTTAGGCCCATGGTGTTATTTACTTAAGGTGGACTTGAAGTGGATTGGACCTCCCCTAATGAATCGTCCGAGGTGTCTGGGCCGCAAGCTCCTGACTGGCTGAGCTGTGCGAGCTGTCAACTTTAGAGCCTTTCTGTCTTTCACTTCCACGCTGCCTCTCAGTCACACCAAAGATAAAACTACTAATGTGTGCCACACTGCCAAGGCGCAAGGAAACATTATCAAGAGTAAATAAGCACACCGCGGCGCTCTGTATAGTGATTCGCCGGACGCGGAAGAAAAGGAAACTACCGCTAAGCAGCATCTCCAGAACAGTCATCACCAGTTTTGCAGCTACCTGCTGTGAAATGAAAGATTTAGCTCTCTGGGTGTTTGTGAAGTGCAAAGCAGATAGGAGGTAATATCCCATATTTTAACTTACAATTAGTTTATTGATTATATAAAAAAAAAAGACTTCAAACTATTCTCAAATTGCTAAACAAACACGTTCAACTTGTGCGTCAATTTCTGGCGCAAACTAACTTGACATTGGTAAACAGTCTACACAGGAAGCACGCCATGCAATATGCGCCTCCAGCTTCTTTATCCTGCAGACGCCACTGTATCTACCTGCTCAGATTCCTCCTTCATGTCCCCCTCATGCCCAGAAGACAATTTGCTCAGCGGCAGTGAGAAGTGGCGTCTCTCCCTTCCCGCGCGCTGCTTCGCCCTCCGCCGCGGCGGCTGCTTCCTCCAAACACATTCACTAACATATGACAGTTTGCAGGGAAATTCTTGACAATTGGTGTCTTGAGTGTGTGGCATAAATAGCAGGCAGAGCCCTCGCTGGGTTATGATGGGGCGGCTTGATGGTTGCTGGCATGGTGCGCCGCTGATTGGTCCGGCCGCGGCCTGACGTCAGGAGGCTGGGAATAAGGCTGGGCTGGAGCTTTAGGAGCAAGACAGTGTACTGGAGACCCAGCGCATCCCAGCATACATACGGTACTGGAGACTGAGGGTATCCCAGCATATATATACACTGACTACTACCGGAACCGCCAGCGCATCTCGGCATCACCCGCCACCGCCAAGCTAAACATCCAGGATCATCTGACAGAGCGAGAGGGGGAAAACGCTCTTTTTTCAAGAACAACAACAACAAAAAAAAAAAAATCTTTTGGGGTGTGTGATTTTGTTTCTCGCCGGGTTTTGAACAGTGGATACGCTGCCATGTCAGAGTGCACTGAATTATTTATAGGCGTGCGTGTCTTGTTGTGTGACAGCTCTGCCCTAAAACCATTTTATTAGACGCCTCTTCCAGCACTGACTGGCACACGACACTCCTCTCGGCCGATGCGTCACTTCCAAGAGCGCCGGGACAACCAAACTGGCTCCGGTCTCCTCGCCTCAGCCTCAGCCTCAGCCTGAGCCTGCCTGAGCCGATCCTCAGCTTCCTCTGCTGAAATCTACATTTTTTTTTTTTTTTTTTGGTCGAATTGCGTCTTTTGCCCCGGATCCAGTAAAGGACTGATTTATTTGTTTCTCCTTTTTTTTTGGCTTTTTCCACCAGTGACAGAGGACGCGGTCGCCATCCCTTCCCTTGTCTGTGTTTCTTTTTTTTTTTTTTTTGGACGCTGAGCCTTTTTTACGCATGCAGGGAGAAATCTGTGGTGACACCTGATCGACTGGCTTCTCCGCGCACATTGACCCGGGAGCTCCAGGCGAATCAGGGGAGGGAGAAAAGCAGATAACTCGGTCAATGCTCGGCCTGCGCTGTTGATTTTGTTTGTGTGTGTGTGTGTGTGTGAGAGAGAAAGAGAGAGAGTGTGTGTGTGTGCGTGCTTTTATTTGTGGGGTCGTAGCCCAGCCAAAAGCCATGGTCCACTGCGCCGGCTGCGAGAGGCCTATCCTGGACCGCTTTCTCCTCAACGTGCTGGACAGAGCCTGGCATGTCAAGTGCGTGCAGTGCTGCGAGTGCAAGTGTAATTTGACAGAGAAATGTTTTTCTCGAGAGGGAAGACTGTACTGCAAAAATGATTTCTTTAGGTAAGCTCCTGGAAATGACAGCACAACTCCTCACTGCTGTTTTTTTTTTGTTTGTTTGTTTGTTTATTAATATACATCTGCTTTTAATGTCAGTAGCTGGGTTGTAAAAAGGATGAATATAGGCCTTCACATATCAAGAACTTTGAATTTTTGTGATGGTGCATCATTGAAGTAGATGGAAAACATTTATTTTGCAGGGATAACATCACATTTTACAGAAAAATGTATTTTTAGCCTTTAGAGGATTTAATGTAGGTTAAAAATATATATATAATCTATAATATTTTAAACTTTAAAATTGTATTTAACAACTATAAATCAACAGTATCATGGTAAGTCATTCACAGAAACTCAGACCGCCTTTCGCTTTTTCACACCAGCAGTTAAAATAAAAGAAATGCAGCTTTTTTTAAACGCATGTAGGCGAAGTTTTTTTTTTTTTTTTTTAAAGAATGTGTGAGTGCACACACGGGACAGCTAGTATTAAGAAATGAACGCACAGTCTCTCCGTTTTTATTTATTCTTTTTTCTCCAAATGAATGAATAAACCAAACTGTCCGTGCCTGTAGGCGTGAATGAGGACTGCGAGGCGATAAGCTTTGATTAGGAGGAGTAATTAAAAGCTTGTTAATTTGGATTCTTATGCAAAACAACAACAAAAGAGGGGCAGCAACATTAAACGCGTGTGCACTCGCTCTCAGCAGGGAGAGAGAAAGAGAGAGAGAGAGGGGGGGTGGTTTGTTAGGAAATCGAGGAAATCACACTTGGGGTGTGTGTTTTTTTTTCTTTTCTTTTTTTTTTTTTTTTTTTTTTTTTACAGCGTGCAGGCTGCCGGGGGAGAGAGCGCACAGGATCAAACCCCGGGCCAGAGGAGAGGCAGCCCGGTGTGTTTGCTCAGTCCGACTGAGGAGGACGTGATAAGTGGATTTGAATAGTAAACTAGTTGAAAAGATCAAGTCCACAGACAATGCAATCACAGACGTGCAGTCAACAAGCAGTGCACACCACTCAATACACATTGTTTAACGTTGAAAGTCAGTGGCAGAGGCTATAATTTATAATTCCAGGGCAGTGTGCTGTGTGAGAGAGAAGCCGTGTGTTTAATGCTTCTCACAGTCTAAAAACGTCTTACATGTAGTCTAATGTCAAACATTCAAACTTGAAAATATATAGAATTAAAAACAATGAAAAAAGAAATAAAAAAAAAAACTACCAGCAGCTCTTCTTTAATACGTCTAAACACAGCTGTGCGTTTGCTTCAGGAGAAATGAAATATTTTCTTATCATTATATAAAATATGTAGCTTATAGGTAATATTATATTTTAGTATTAAAGGATTTGTGCGGCGTCTTTTGTCCAAAAAATTCGCTAATAATAATAATTCTACACTTCAGTCTTTTATTTTTTAAAATCTAAAATCTCAGTGTTGATATTTATGTTTATGTCCAAAAACTACTAAACGCGCTGTTTCAAAGTGTCTTTACCTAAAGGTTGTGTCTGAGTATCTGGAGAACACTTATCACTATTATTTTTTATTTTCCTCTCTGTCATTATATTTATTTATGTTTAAATAATTGTGAAAGTTTCTTTTAAAAAAATGCATTTTTACAGAGTTTTAGGCAATAAGCGTGTCTTTATATCTGGACTTCAAATGCGCCTTTTTTTCTAATTCTTTATTTTTTCTTCCACTAAAATTTTGACTGCAGATTTTTTTTTTTTTTTTTTTTTTTTGAGTCAACAGTATTTTCAAATGTCATTCTTTGTCCACAAAACACGGTGTATCCCTCTCCCCCATCATCCCCGCCTTTTTACCAACCTGGCTGGATGTTGATATCATTTAAACGCTTCAACAACAGAAAAAGAAAAAAAAAAAGATTTGTGTAAAAACATTTTTTACAGCATTTGCTTTTTTTTTTCTTTTATTCTTCCTCCTGCAGGCGGTTCGGCACTAAGTGTGGCGGTTGTTCGCAGGGCATCTCTCCAAACGACCTGGTCCGGAGGGCCCGGAGCAAAGTGTTTCACCTCAACTGCTTCACCTGCATGATGTGCAATAAGCAGCTCTCCACCGGCGAGGAGCTCTACATCATAGACGAGAACAAATTCGTTTGCAAAGACGATTACCTAAACAACAGCAGTGTAAAAGACACCAACCTCCTCTCAGGTACGGAGGGAGCCCTTTCCCTTCCCTGTATGTGTGGGTGTGTTTGTGTGAGCGTGAGGCGGGATAAATTGTGATGGATGTGATGTGTTCAGCCCCGCAGTGGCTTCATCATTTCCATGACTAGGGCTTAGACGCATCCAAGGAGGAGAATTGGACAAAAACAACTCTCCATTGCCTTTTTTGTTGCAGCATGGAATGATCCCAAATTTGCAATATTTTTTTCCTCTTCTGTTTTTATTTTCTCTTACAGCAGTCAGGACGGTGGTCTTCATTTTGGAATTCATATTCAGCCCATGTGCTGAAGTGTCATGTGTCTGTTTGTAATTCTTATTTCATATTTACGCCTTTTAGCAACGCAGGAAAGAAAAAAAAAAAAACACCTCAGCATTTACTGCTTTTTTATTAGTAGAGAAAATAGTTTCCGTCTTTGTAAGATGGATCTTCATGGTGCAGGTTATCAAATAATGGAAATTTGTATAAAAAATGATATTAGAAAAAAAATACGCTTCAAGGAGGGAAAAATACTTGGACAAACGTTTTGTGAAAATATAGTTTATTGTTATAAATGCTGGTGGTAGTTTGCATCACCGACTTGAGGTCATAGTTCATCCACCTATAATTGACCACTACATCACTGCTGACACAGTCCACAGTGATAAATAGAGTTTTTGGGGGGAATAGGATGGATTTTGTTCTGTTGCTTGTAGCAGCTGTAGTTTTCACATCAAATCGCTTGTTGTTTTGTTTGTTTATTTATTTATTTTTGCAAAAAAATATATATATATCTGGTTAATTCTAATGTCCATATTTCACATTTCTGCAGTAACGGCATGCAGCGACCCGAGTTTATCACCGGACTCTCAAGACCAGCTACAGGACGACGTGGTCCTAAAAGACACGGAGATAGCCGCCCTGTCCGACAAGGAAACGGTTAATAACGAGAACGACGACCAGAACCTGGGCGGGAAGCGACGCGGCCCGCGGACCACCATCAAGGCCAAGCAGCTGGAGACGCTGAAGGCGGCGTTCGCTGCCACCCCCAAACCCACCAGACACATCAGGGAGCAGCTGGCCCAGGAGACCGGCCTCAACATGAGGGTCATCCAGGTAAAAGGAGCATCTGCAATTTAACATCCGAGCTGCGAACTCCCGAAGGTCCCGCATGCGGCGGGGGTTCCGGGGAGTTCTTCTCCCTTTCATTTCACTATGACTGAATTCATTAACAACCCATAGAACAAGATATAAGATATAAATAAGCATTGTCAGTTACAGTGGGTGTTTCTCAAGCTGTGGTCTGTGTGCCCCCCCACCCCCCCAACAAAAATCACTATTATAATTACAGGATTCACCAGCTTCAGTATTTTATCCACAGTTCAGTGGTAAATAAACAAAAACCTCTAATTCTGCCGGAGATGTTCTGAGATATGATGGAAACAGAATCCAGCAGACACCCACAGGTTGAGGAGGTGGACCCGCACCTTTTCTGTTTTATAGGGTGTTACGCGCCCATTAAAAGGTGTGATGTAACAGCTTATATTTTATGGAAAAAATGTCCCTGCCAAGCTGCCAGACTGCCATGACCGTGCAAGGCCTCATCCCATCAGAGAGGCTCCACCTCCCCCCCACCCCCTACCCTTCCATCCATCCCTCCCCCCCCTCCCCTCCTCCTCCTCTCTCTCACATCCTTCACCCCTCTTTAAAGGAGGCCCTCTTTCCCTTCAAACTGCGCGGTCACATTGATTTCATTAAGCCAAAGATTGGACGAGGAACGAGGTTGATTTGGAAACGGGTAATTTATATGGGTATTTTTGATTCTTGGCGCGCGCGACGGGGCAAAGTCGCCAACTGGCGCCCGGGCTGCTGGGAGCGCTGGGAGTCCTGGCACAGCGCTGCCATCACGTTTTGCGACCACATTTAGCCATGCTGTGAGCATTTCCAGCCAAGTGGAAAGGCAGAAATCTGTTTCAAGGGTCTTCAGATTGTCTCCTCAGAACTCTGAATTACAGCAGGGCCGCCTTAAGTTAAACAAGGAGCAACACAGAGCACTGAGAATTGTTATTATTATTATTATTATTATTATTATAGTTTTTGCGACTATTTTCTTTTTATCGTTTACAAAAAAAAACAGTAATAACAGAAGGAATTATTGTAAAATTGCGATTCATATTATTACACATCAGGAATAATAGCAGGCCTTCTGCAAGAAAGAGTAGGCCTAAAAAAAATTACATGAAAATAAGAGCTTTTCTGCATTTTTTATTTTTAATAAATTTGATTTTTTTTTTTCTCTCTTCATAATATGGATAAGGCTGCGGGCAGCTTAAAAAAAAAGGTTTAGCATCGTAGATTAATGGCGATAAAGTGAAAGTGGTGAAGTCGGGGTATCTAATATGTATGAGCACGAGGGGGGAAAGGGAAGAGCGTAATTAAAGGACGGCTGGCCGGCCTATAGATTAGGAAATGATAACCTCCAAGAGCCCGGTAATATATCGGTAACAACCCTCCTATTAAGTATTAATTGGAGATTTTAAGCCCCCGCTGCTGTAGCTTCAGTCGGAGTAAATGGAGGGTTAAAAGATCATTAGGGAGGTTAGATGTGAACTCGCGTTCCTGTAACGATAATTGGGGCGCAGTCCTCTCCGACGCAACAGCCTTGCGGATTTAACGCACCGGCTCATCACGCTCGCCGCACAACACACAGACAGCGTGCTTATTTACTCTTATAAAGAAGCCATTGCGGTGCAGGTGCCAAGGTAAATATGACACCTAATTACACTTTCTCTTATATGGGTTGAATTTACACAGTGAGGTTTATTAGCATATGGAGGGAGGAAAAATAAATAAATAAGTACAACGTGCCAAATTTGTGTTTGTTTGTTTACATATTTACTCGTGCCCCCAGAACATTTTCGCCTCCTCAGATTTTACACCAATGGAGCCATCCTTCCCATCATCTATTTCTCTCCCCCCCCTCCTCCTCTCCTCTCCTCTCCTCTCATCTCCCGCACAGAATATTGACGTGCAAATCAAAATGGCGTCAGCAGCCTTTTGCCCGTTCGCCGAGTGACATGAAAGTGACCCGTGTGTTTGTGTGTGTCTCTGTGTTGTCCAGGTCTGGTTCCAGAACCGTCGTTCCAAAGAGAGGCGCATGAAGCAGCTGAGCGCGCTGGGCGCCCGGAGGCACGCGTTTTTCCGGAGCCCGAGGCGGATGAGGACGCTGGTGGACCGGCTGGAGCCCGGAGAGCTCATCCCCAACGGACCCTTCTCTTACTACGGAGGTGTGTGTGTAGCATTCACCTCGTTTTGTAAAAGAAATGTGTGTGTATTTTTCCATTATGAAACATCCCATTTTGACTTCATATCCTCTCTTTCGACACTTTTGCCTTTTTATGCACTTTTGCAAATTGCACACCCATATGTTTGATATGTTTTCATTTATTTTGGTCATTTCCTGCTGTAGCCTCAATGAAACAACCTTCAGACAATTTTATCTTTCAAATGTGTAATTTCATTTATTATAACATGCCAGTATGCCATGTTAGGTCTCTACACTTCTTTTTTTTTTTTACCTTTCCTTCAGCTTTCCTTGACTCTTTTCACAGAGATGGTCTTGTCAATTCAGTAAAATGAGACTTATATAAACTAATGCATACAATGCAGTGATTTCCTGCTCTTGCTTAACATCACAGCCAGTTCTGATATTCAGCAGAGGTTCTTTTTATTATTATTATTTTTTTAAATAAATTGAAATGTTCTATTCAGTTTGTGTCAGCTCATCCAAATCCTTTTTGGAAATCAGTGAGCGGCGAGTTAAGTTGAAGTGAACTTAGTTTACATCTGAGTGATTTGATACCATACTCTTCCTTGCTTTGAAATATCTGATAATTTTCGGAGAATCTGAGAATTTCATTTGTGCTCAGGCCTTTGTCCTTTCTGCTGAAGCAAAAAAAAGTCTAATAATATTCTTGCCGAATTGAAAAAAAAAATGGTCTCAGTAGGTAGAATCGCTGATGAAATGGCCCCCATTTTAATTAATTTTGTGGCCACGTTGTTCTCCCCACCCAATTGCAGTTTTGATTTAAGTGTAACGTGCTCTGTGACTAATGTAGCACGGCGAGGGTCTCTCTCCCTCTCTAATACAAATCAAGCTATGTATATTCAATGAATTCCTCAACGTCTCCGGAATTATTTCTGCACACCCATTGTTCTCAGAGCTAACGCTGATTTTTTTTCTTCTTCTTCTTCTTCTTCTTCTCTTGGATCTGCAGATTATCAAAGTGAGTACTACGGCCCGGGAGGGAACTATGACTTTTTCCCTCAGGGGCCTCCGTCGTCGCAGGCCCAGACCCCGGTTGATCTCCCCTTCGTGCCCTCCTCAGGCCCCACGGGCACCCCTCTCGGAGGTATGGACCACCCCCTGCCTGGCCACCACCCCTCCAGCGAAGTGCAGCGTTTCTCTGATATCATGTCCCACCACCCAGGGGACTCTCCTAGCCCAGAGCCTGGCATCCCGGGGCCCCTGCACAGCATCTCCTCCGAGGTGTTCGGCCCTAGCCCACCCTTTACCTCACTGTCACTGAATGGCAGCGGATACAACAACCACCTGTCCCACCCGCCCTCGGAAATGAACGAAGGCACCGTGTGGTAGCTTTTTCGAGAAGAGCAGACTCTACTGGCGAGAGATTCGGTAACGGAGGGTGGTGAGGTTTGGTGGCGTTGGGGGCTGGGTCAAGAACAGGCACATGGATATTGACAGGGTTAGGGTAATGCCATTGAATCATCTTTTTTTTTTTGTGATTTCATATTTATTTATTTATTTTCCCATTTGATTTGTTGATCTTCTTTTGTGGGGAAAGCGTATCTGGCATAAAAAATTATGCTCAAAAACATTTTCTTCAGTATTGTGTTTGGGTGTTTCGATCGCTTCATTTGCCCCCACCCTGAATCCAAAACTGGACTTACAAAAAAAAAAAAAAAGACAAAAAAATAAAAAAACTGGGCAAGACTGCTGAACTGCCCCCCCCCCCCTCCCTTCACCTCCTTTCTTTGGGCCCCTGGAGCACCCTGTCACCCCTGCTGACTCATGTCAGTGGCCTAGCATAGCGACCAAACCCCCTAACACTCACCAGTGGGGTAAAAAAACAACCCTTTCGAAATCTCCTATAGTATGTCCCGAACACGAAAAACATCATTAGCTACTGTCAAAGACTTCAATAGCTTTACAGAGAGAGAATAAAAGGGGCTGAGGGTTGGTTGTGTGCTGACCTGGCACTGTAGGAAGGCTGAGCGGCGTTCAGACTATGTTCGAGACACTCGACGTGTCCCTTGTATTTATTCAGAAGCTCCTCAGACCTCTTTGCCTCTCAAGGCTCTGCCATATTGACACTTAACCTTTTTGACACTATGTTTCTGAAGGCCAGAGGAAATGACAATTTTTCCTCCGTCTGGACTATTTGTTTCTTTTTTTTTTTTCTTTTCTTTTCTTTTCTTTTCTTGGTTTCAGAATTTCCACCAAATCTGAAGAAGGCTGCCTTCAAAAGGCAAACAGTAAAAACCCTCTACGGATTGCAAACCCTTTATTTAAAATGGAAGTGAACTTGAAATGTTGAAATGAAGTCTACCTTCTAAAAATCTTCTACTGGGGTTCTAAATGGGACTTAGAACAGTCAACTGTTTACGTGATCTATTTAATTCAGGAGTCCAGAAGTCTCGAAAACCATGTTTTAGAACCTCTCGATCCATATAAAAATGTTCCAAGCAACCAACCAAACTTTTGTATTGATTTCATTTATATTGTATGGAGATAAAAACACATTTGCTGGGGTTGTGGTTCACTGTGCTAGTTTGTACAAGATGTTGTTTACAAAAAAAGGTTAAAAAAAAATGAATAAAAACAAAGTAGACAGTTGCCAAATAAAAAAAAAAATAGCACAAATACTGTTAAAGTGCTTTGCACCATCATCTGCAGAACGTGTTAAGACAAAATGTAAGTGTTAAAAGGAGTAATTGACTTCTTAATTTTTTAGTCTGCTGACGATACATTCATAAAATTGTTAATATAACATACTTAGACAGGTTTTATTTTTGTGTCTTCAAAGGAGAAAAATCCAAACTATTAAAAATTGATGGTCAAATATGCAGCTCGTAGCTGCTACATCTCTTTGAATATCAAGCCCTCATGGTATGTCTTTTATTGTTCCAATAAACCTAAGCTTATGTGACCTCCAGTGCATATTAGACCATTCACTGTATAAATACAACATGTTGACAAAAATGTGTTTCTAATAAAACTAGAAAATATACTTATGAATTTTTTTAACATATTTTCTTTGGAGCAGCTATCTTACAGTATATCCTTACATTACAGTGTATTATGTATCACGTGTATCAGTGTCAGTGCAGCAGTACATCACAGGGCTCTCTGTAAGGTACTTAGGCTATCAGGCCAGTGTCACTCATTTCATAATGAACGCTTTTTGTCTACACGTCTAATTTTCTATTCACTTGGAGTGTGAAATAATTGGCCTTTGCAGACATGGTGACAGGTAAACATTTATTAATTCTGATTAATGGGATTCAAAAACACTGAGTGAAATTGAAATGGCAGTTGGCGATAAGTGACAAAAAGACAAACAATGAAAAAAAAAAAAAGTCAGAAGGAGAACTCGGAAGCTTTCAGCAGGGTTGTAGAAACGTAGAGTCATGCTTTTCTGTATGAATTTTGTGATGCTAATCTTTAACTGTCAACAAAGAGTTTTCTCTTTTCCCTGCTGCAGCGTTGCACCAGATCCTGATGGCTCCGAGAACAGTTCATAGACAAATAGCGCAAGGGTATGAACAACAACAACAACAACAAAATCTTTTCTGCTGATTTCACTCGCCGTGGAAGTATTTAGTGGACTTGCTTGCTGCAGCCAACACAAGGGGGAGTGAATTCACAACTTATGCTGATGCCACTTCTTTTCCCAACCACTTTGGCTCTGGCCTCAGATTGTTCCGTTCACTTACTCGAGGTCGTCGACTAATCATAAGCAGTTAGCTGTGCAACTGTGAAGGACAATGATGAAATTGCCGTGACCGCAGCTCGGCTGCTTGTTATGCTTTTATTAGCCCGCTCCTACATTATTATTCCCTGCAGCTTACTGTTCTCGCGGTGAGGTCTGACGGCTAGGAGGGACATCTACTGACTTATTTCGGCGAACACAGCTGTAATAATAATCAAGAAGCCCAAACACTGAAGCGTGTTCTTGCAGGAAGGATGAAAAAATTATTCATAGTTGTAGGGAAACGAGTTGGGCGGGCGGCGGTGGGATTGTGGCATGAATCCGGGGGAACCTTTATCTCCCTAACCCTGCATGTGCAGTTAGGACCGTGTGCAATCCCAGTTTTCTCCCCTGCCTCCAGACTGTAATCCACCATGAATTAATCATGGTCTTGAGAGTTAACCAAGCTTGGGGAGGTGGGGTGTAGGTGGGGGTGGAGGGTCTGTGGAAGGATATAGGTCTCTGTTGAGCCCCTGGGCTTAGCCACCCCCCCCCATCCCATCCCACCCCCCCGTGGTAACACCATGCACCGCCGGCTGACCGCCCCTGGGGCCACGGCTCTTTAAGTTCAAATCTCCTATTGATCGCTCATCAGCTGTTGGTGCAAACTGACCTTGTAGTCTAACGCTGGCAAAATAAAACAAGCCTTAACAGCATTGAATGGGTTTTAAATGACATTTTAAATCTCTGAGTCAGGACGTTTGAATAGCCCACACACCCACTGGGATCCAAAATAAGTGTACTGTATGTGAATGTGTGTGTGTTTAGGGGGGTTGACAGGGGGATAAACTCTTGGAAGGGGGGGGGGGGGGGGGTACAAAATGGTTTACTTTAGGGTACAACAGGGGCCAAAATATTGAGCCAATAGGAAGATCAGACCCAGCAGGCGAATGCTGAGATACTTGCGTTCAAACTGAGAAGGGTTTTTTTTTAGAGCCCCTCTCCATATGAGAAGCATTTGGCTGCTAGTTTTAAATGCAGAGTGGCTCAGCTGGAAGTGTACCCTCTCCTCGGAGCGAACGTAGCGTAAGCACACAAACACATGGCACAGGTCCTTGTTTCTCCTCAAACAAACGACACATGTTGGGGGAAGCCAATTTCTTGGCCAGGAATGAGAAAACGCTGTCAATCAATGGAGCGGGCCGGTTGATCGCTGAGCCACATTTCCCTGGCTCAATACTCAGCGAGTGGGTGATACACAGTCATGTAGCAGCCTGATAAGCTGACCTCTGCTGACGAGCTCTTTGTTTTGCCACCTCACTACTCTTTCCACTTCCTCCTCATTCTCTCAAAGACTAAAGATGGAAGGAGATGTTTAACTCATAGGACAATTTCTTTTAATATCTGTATTACATTTGGTGGAATTTTCCTGCAAATAATGTCTGATTCCTTCTTAGAGGTGTTATTCAAGAGATATTCAACCTATAGCCAGGCCAAGAAACCCTCTCCTTTTCCCACTCCAAATACAGATATTAATGCATTTATAAGTTTTGTTTTTTGTCGAAAGAACAGAAGAACAAACGCAAGCTTGAGTATGAAAAGAGTGCCACCTAGAGAAAGTCAAACATAATCCACAGAAAAGGATGTAAAAAGAAAGAAAAGGAATGTAGATAGCACCAAATAGACTCTAATTTACTTAAGGGTTACAGTATAGGTTTAAGTGCTGCCTTCTCCACACTGCCAGGATTAATATTGAATCCTTTAATTATCCATTGACCTAAAATAATCAAATTTTTTACATTTTGAATCTAGAAATACTGGAAACAGCCAATCAAAATACATGCCATCTGTAGATTTTTAATTGTAGAATCTTAAAACCTCCTCAGTAGTTAAAGCCCCCAGATTCCCTCAGTGACCTCAGTGTCCTCAATGGTATCACACAAGTTTACAGCCAATAAGGTAGTGACGTATAAAAGCCAACGCAAACAGTGATACCGTTGAAAAAGTAAAGTTTTAGAACCTAGATGTTGTGAAGTCATCATCATGAGCTAAAGTGAGATGAAATTTGTGAATGTTTGAAAAGTATCCAAAGTGATTTTACCACACACTTTCTGGTTTTGAACTTTTACTGGTATTAAGAAAAATGTCTTTTATTGTGCGTCACATGCACAGTCATATACAAGACTCACTGTATACATAATCATGATATGATATATATATATATATAGAGAGAGAGAGAGAGGGAGAGAGTGAAAACATAGATGAACTACAGTATGACTTCTACAGCTGCGGTATGAGATCACCAGAAGCCAAACCTCCATCACCAATATAAACATCAATCAAGAATGTACAGTATATGCTCATCTCAATTATTTGATATGACTTCCTGTGATGTACAATAGTCTATAATATAAATTTAAAGAAATCAAAACTCATATTAGTTGAAATAGTGAGTAAGCTTAATAGAATCTGTAGTCTCCTAACATGTACTAATTCACTCATAAATGAACTGTGACCCCTAGACATGGCCAAAGTTTCATCCAGCTGTCGTCCCTGATCTTGACCTGCTGCTTTTTCAAGGTCAACCCTTACTCAAGGCCATGTCTACCACAGTGACCTCCAACCCACAGATTTCCTTTTATGCGTCAGTGGTTCAGGGTGAAGGGGCCTGTTCAGAGTGTGCTTTAGTATCATGGTTGATATCACAAATGAGTATCTCAGATATTCCAGTCAGAAAGTGCAATGCTTTTAGTTGTATTATGGTGAAGTACTTTAGATTGCAGTTGTATCTCAACAAACATTTCATATAGTTTTACATTTCAACGGTAGCAGTTCTAATTTAACAGGATGAGTTGAAGCTCTATAGGAAGAGACAGTAGGAAACTAAAGAGCAAATGGACAAAATGAAATATGCACTGCATGTAGAAGGACTTTAACTTAGCAACTAAGTCTATAGACACAGCACAAAGGTAGGTCCGATTGGAACTGTCAAGAGGCCCAACTACAGAACCTACAATACAATACTTGATTGTGTAGCTTTTGCTGTTTGCCATTCCTATTTGTCTGCAATCTGTCTGTGTTTGGCATATGGTATCATGTCTGAGACTCTTTAAATATTAAACATTAAATAATTCCACATTGTAACCATTGTTGCAATTTGGCCTCTTTATAGCTTTGTTTTACGTCTTTTAAACTCGCATAGAAAAGTAATGTTGCTAGAAAACAGCTGACAAATTCTTCTAATTGACATTCAGCAAACAATGACCAACATTTGTAACACTTTCTGCTATTCCAGAAGTCCTTCCATTTCCATGTAATTTTAATTTTAATTAATTTTGCTAATGTTAGCCCCATACTCACGCAGTGAAAAAGATAAGGGTAAAAGGATGAAATAATAATCTCAGCACTCTAGCTATACTAACATACAGTAGCTAATTTATCTTGTTATCTTAGGTAACTTTACAAGTTCATACCAGCAAACTAGAGTTTAGCTAGCTAAAAAAACAAGTCATGGTCATGATTAAGTGATTGACTGATCAGCCAAAGGTCCCTCTTTGACACTTACGTGTGCTAGATAAGCTAGCCTGCACTCAGGAAAAAAAAGTTATAACTTTTATTGGTATATATTGAGACTATTTCTGCCTGAGCTTGCATAGCTTGCCTGAGAAATTGTGTATACATGTACCTGCAATTTGCCATTCAGAATTAGTATAAAACTAAATGTTTTCCGTTTAATTCAGATGTAACTTACTGTGGTATAATTTACATAAAGAAATTGCACATGTAGCAAACAATGTGTTCACCCAGGGAGGAAAGTATACTCGTTTAGCAAAGTGGAAAGTACTAATTTCCCCCTGGAGGATGTCCTGATGGTATGTGAGGTCTGTAGGTTGGCCTGATTAGCACAGAGCATGGAGTGTGTCTACACCATCTGACCCACTGAGTGATATTCATTTGTCATTCACATATTGGAGACCAACTGCTGTGTTTTTTGCTCAGGGCAAGGGTTTTCTCAATGAGTTGTTTGTGTATGATTGCACTGGCAATTTCCCATCATGATATAACATGGAATACACACTTCAGTGCAAAATCTGTTTCTAATTTGCTCAGGCTCTTTGTTGAGTTGGTGCATTTCCTTTCATGAATAGCGTGTTTCATTGTTGGTTGGAAATACATTTTGTCTTAAATAGCTATTTAACGTGCATGTCTCTATTTTTGTGCACAGTAGTTGATGGTTTAAAACAATAGAAGACCTACACTTTATTCATTTTCTATGATAATGAGTGTGGGCTGAGTTAAGCTTTTCAGTTTTTCAACACATCTTCATAATTAAACGATAGAATAGGTCTAAAATTCACCTGGCAAAAAGTGACCTATGGTTACATTCTAGCAGCCATGGCAATGCACTCTAGAATGACCCATGGGATTGTAAAACTGTTACAAATCACTGTTCAAAAATAATTATTAAAATAATAATTATGCTTTATGATGTGATAATACTGTTGTTAAGGTCTGGTTGGGTGTAGGCACAAAAACACTTGATTAAGGATAGGGAATGATCATGGTTTGGGTTAAAATGATCACTTGAACTGTGGTTTATATGTCCTTAAAGTTATGTAACCTTCGTCCATCATGGCAACATTACATGACATTATGGTTTTTAAAGAAATGTCCTGACTTGGAAACATGACATTCATTGTCTCCTGCAGCAATGTCCAATTTTTTGCCAGGTAACTATCTAACCATCCACCCAACCTGCCTCCTCCCAATAAGGCAAAATCATCTTATCAAGTCACAATATATTGACATCATCTGAACTGCATCACTAAACATAACTACACGTTGTTTTTGGTGGCCTGAATTTTAGACTTATACTACAGTTGTTTTGGGGTTTCTTCAGTGAAAATCTGATCTCAAGAGAAAACTTCCTGGAAGCTGGTATTAGCAGTAGCTACTTCTCTATTTTGCTATGTTGGCCTTACAGTTTTGTCTATCTCTAACATTTCCTGTAATTTCTGATCCAGTCATTCCCCACCTGTTCAGCAGTAGTCCTAAGTTGGTTCACTCAAATGATCCTTAACTGCATGTACACATAGCCAATTCTTTTATCAGATCCCCAGTACAGTATGTATTTTGGCAAACCAGCACTAAACCCTTGCTAGGTCTATTATGCCTCCATAGTCATAGGGTCCTTGCCTCTGTTCTTATTTGCCTATGTTATTGTTAATGTAAACTAAATAACTTCTGACTTTTTGGATTTCTTTGCATCTTTGCGTTCTGATTGAGTGAACCACGTTTTGGCCTGCTCTGTTCCCGAGTCTTGCTTTTGTGTCCAAAAATACAAGAAATGTCACATCTATATCATCGCAAACAGTCCTATTTTCAAATCACCAGAACATCACATCGCTAACAACATATCAACATGCATGAAGAATACGTCGAGGGAATTTGAATTCTACCATAGTAAGCTGCTGGAGCCGTGACATTAGCCTGCAGCATTACTTTATATAGGCCCATAAAGGTCATATAGATCATCAAAAGACATACAGTCTCTTACATTAAGATACTAACCACAATGTGAAAAACCATAGCTACACCGTCTATGTAGGTCATATGCCTTTGTTGCAACTGACAAAAGTTATACCTGCCTCTTTAGCTATTTCAAACTTTTAATCAGGTTTTGTTTGGATGAAAGGTCAGTTGAATCAACTTACTTACATAAGCTAGGGTTTGAATAACAAAAGTTCAAGTAAAAACACTCTGCAACCATCCACCACTGAAACCTGGGTCTACAGCTCAACTCTGGTACTTCCACAAGTATTGGACGGATTGACATGGAATTTGGTACAGATATTCATGGTGCCCAGTGGCTAAAATTAATAACTTTGGTGTTCCCCTGACTGGTCATTTAGAGCCACCACGAGGGATCACTGTCTGTTCAATATTTCTGTTTTTAGCAGCCTTTAATGAAAACCATTTCCTATGTGCCCTGTACCATCACAGGTTAAACATCACCAGCTCCACCAAAGATGCGAGTCCCTAGGGGACACTCCATATATGTTTTAAGTTCCTACAGTGAAAAAGGACTAATAGTGGACTAACAGAAAAACTGTTGGCATGGCATGGCAACACACACATGCTGTTAATCCACACATACAGGCAGGAATCCATAACTTTATGAAGTAAAATCTAAGCTTCTACAATTAGAAGCTACATTTCTTACTTTTAGACTCAAAATGAACATTAGAACAAGGAAACCCCAAAGCCAAAACACCACAGCTGTAACACTCTCATTTTTCGAATTGTTCACTGCTTATAGCGATTCCTGGGCAAATTGATTTTTGTTATTTTCTGCCAGCTTAGCATTTTCTACTGTGGCATTATCCGAGTGTGTTTGAGCAAGTGGCTAAATGCACCACAGTAGAAAGCCCTTATCACCCAAACACATTGTAACTTCAGCTCCAGGTGTTCGCTGCCATGTTACTGTACCCAACACACATGGCCATGTTGCTAATTAAAGCAATCCCATGCTTATCCTGAGAGGGAAATACCTGGATTAGAGGGAGATTTGCAACTCAAACCTGAGACATGCCTAATCAATTTAAAGCCATTAGACAATTAATTCACTTTGGTGGAGGGTGGATATTGCACATGCACTAATCTGGCCCCTAAGTTGTCACTGTGTGTACTGATGAATATTGAGTGCACTGTGTATATATACAGTGATGAGAATGGGCAAGCAACCCATGCAGAGGAGAGGAATAAACAAATTATGTTTCCTGTTTGAGCATCAGGTCAATAGCTTCAGTGGATTACATCACAGTTACGAACGTAACACCCTGATTTACTGCGAGGAGCATTAGGCCAAGTTATGCTGCATCCCGCAAATTAATTAGTAGCCTACATTTTAACTTCCTATCAAGAAATTAATTCTTAATTTAATGGAGCATTTGCTCAAGTTGGGGTTCCAACTTGTATATGTGGGCATGATTTCTGAGCCCTAAGGTGTCCTTGATGCAGTGAATCCAACAACAACATCAGCATGACTGGCATATGTTAAAACACAACACTTTTTCCAGTACTAAACATGCTTCTTGTGGCACAGCATATTGAATAATGTAACTTAAAGGGATAAAGGTTAAAGGTAACTTAAGTAATTTAAAGGGAAATTCCTCTAATTTATATTGATATTAAAATATAAATGCAACATTCACTCAGATATATCTTATCAGGCATTAACTACTTCTCCTTTTTAAAAAAACTTTTTAAATTGTATCACATATTCATAAGTTTGCTCAGTCAAGACGACTGACTTTTAATATTTGAATATTGTTTCTAGTGTTTCTGCATTCTCAGGTTGTCACTGTTGTCATTTAAGTTGTGCGATTTTATTGTGTATATTTCAGCATTTTTTGCTTCCCCAGTTATCAAATTTCAACCGACTATCACAGTTTTATTTCATATCATCTTAAGTGCTCATGGTTCTGATGATGTTGCTTGTAAATAACAATATCAACTCTTTCATGTGAATGAGCTCACAGCTAGATTGGAAAACCCAGAGTTAACTGAACCAATCCAAAAGCAGCTTTTTGATATCTTGGATCACTAATATCAGGCTCAGTGAAGACACGCAATCTGAAGAGAATCAGACTACGCTGAGCTCCCTTCATGACACACCTCTAAATCAGTGAGCACCACAAGGAGCATCCAAGTGGGACTCCAAGATGTGGCTGGACTGCCAGAACATCCAGCTAGGAAGAGGTCAAAAGTCATTGACCAGGAGTCAGTGTACTAGTCAGTGGGCACAAATTTTGTGCAATGTGATGAATTATACTGCCCCATCAATGTTTGTCCACTAAAAGTGCTTGTTTTGCCAGTGACAGGCTCTGTTTGTTTATTATAAGTGTCTGACCCTCCATAGGGTTTTTCTTCTTTAACTTTAGCCTGATCAAGTCTGTTTGTCAATGTGTCTAACCAAATCTCACTGAAGGAGAAGTTCAACACTGTTCAAGATATAGATCTTCTTGTGACAGTGCTTGAGAGCAAACATTATAAATCTACATACAATGAAATGTGGGAGAAAGCATGCTCTCTGGCTGCAACTGTTGAAGTCACTCCATTATTGCTTTACATCACCAAACCACAAACACAGAGGTCCAACACACCTGCTGCAAAACCACAAGTGTACTGGAAAAGAACCATTTTCTTGTGGTTCATCGACCACCTGACCGCAGAGGTGGGGGACAGAGTATGCCTTGCACTGCCTCATCTTAAAGCCCAGTACCTTCTACTAGGGATGCATGATATTGGATTCTTTACAGATATCCGATATGCTGATGTTTCCTATTCATTGTGGCCAACTGCCGATGCCGATACCGATATATGCACATATTTTTTTTCCAGCTGGCTGAGGAGAGTGTTATGCATGCAAGCATAGACTGTACTAAGTATGATCAAGAAAGACAAGATATGAAGGAAAGAATTTAGGAAGACTGGAGTTCAGGAGCTCAGCAATGAACTACCGAGTGGGTGGAGCAGTAGAGTTTTCTTTGAGTTCATTTATGTGTAGGATTTAATTGCTGGTCCTCACTCTGGAGCAGAAGGTGGCAGTAATGCACCTAGTATGCTGGTTGCCAACTGCCGTTATAAACCTAAAAGAAGAAGTCCCCCCACCCCCCCCACCAAACAGGGTGGTACATCCTGTCAGCCGAGGTGTTTCCTATCTGTGCAGCCGAACAGCAGCAGCAGTCAGGCGACGGAGAAAAAGGTGACATATTGGCTGCTTATAATCAGCAGAATTTGCCGATACTTTTATCAGCCGATACCAATGATGTGCCGATAATATCATAAAATTGCCACTGTTGATGGACAGTTTAAGTCAGGAGATAAAGGAGGGGTATGGTGCTTTGACGCACAATGTTGACACTGCAGATGTGGCGCTCAAACTATGGAGGCATACCCCTGCCATTAGTGACATCTGCCAGGTTTTTGAGATTGTCTACAGATTTCCACCCAAACACAAACACTGTCATGAAGATTCTCTTAATGATGCCTGTATCCACTGCCGGCGCCGAGTGCTCCTTCAGCTGTTTACGTCACTTGAAGACAGGTATACAATGACTGAAAAACAACTGAGTGGACTTGAGTGCACGGTTGAACATCCATTATGACATTGTAATTGTTGCATTGGCTGTTCTGCAGGAGTTTGATGCAACAGGGAGATGCAGGCTGAACTATAGGTAGGAACACTGTTTCATTTTCTCATCTAGCTTTTTGGATTGTCCATTGTAGCAGTTTGGCTCAGTCTTGCTGTTGTGTATTGTTGTTACTATCTTTTAACTGTACTTATGATGATGTCGGGGTGGGAACCCAGGCGTTGAAGGTAGGTCAACCCCCTGACGAACAAGACAAAGATAGCTGCCCCCACTGTTTTGTTAAAAAATGGGGAGGTACATAAGCATCAGCAAAAAGTGTTCTCCCTATGTCCCTCCAGATGAACATGGATATATCATCACTGGTTCTCCATCTTGGATAAAACCAGACTGCATCAAAGTATCTTGATGTTTATCAGTAAAGCCATCTTAGCTTAAATACACATAGTAAAAACATGAGCATTTCACTGACTAAGAAGGGTCAACTATGTCTTCCAAGACCTAAAATAAATTATTTGAAAGATACCTTTTTATACAGAGATTCCTCAGACTGGAAGTTTTTACAAACCTACAGCTATGCATAAATAAATATAAGTTATCATGGTGTAATATAAAGATCTAACATCTATCTCTATTTGGTTATCTATCAAGTTGTCTTGTTTTAAACTGACTGTGATTGTTTTGGTTAATTAGATATTCCTCTTGTAACGTTTGTTCTTGATAACAGTTAATCTAAAGTTCTGGTCCTATATAGATATACATATTTGTGTGCACTAACAGACTCCAGAAAGACTAGCAACTGCATCCTCTTAACAATGACCACTAAATAAACAATGTGATTGTTCAGAGCATATGAGCTGCACAACAAAATTGCAGATTGCTGCATGCAAAGCACAAAACCAGCTGCAAAGACTGATTTGTGATTCGTGTGCTGGTTTGTGTTTGGTAAAAACATGCCAGTTATTCAGCAGATACAGTAGATTACATGTAACACAGTACAGACTGTACATAAACATACAATGTACAAGGCTATATTTAAAGATATAAAGTTTTTAAAATAGAATTTTTTGGCATATTTGAGTGACTCTGGAAAGTTAGCAAATTTAATTTATATAATTTTCATTTGTATCTCGATCTGTGTTGCATAATTATCAGGTCTCTAAACCCCTGAGATATGCAGAATGGTTGGCAAAACAGAATATTTTAACAGTGGTGGCTTTGTTTAAAGGTGTCTGGTAAAGATGCTCCATCATATGTAAGTGATGTAAAAAGGAGAGAAATTATAAAACCAAAAATGAATGAAAAACAATTACATTTTCAGAAAATAATGATTTTATTGCTTAAGTACCTCATCTTTTACTTATGGGACGTTGTTTGTATATTATATTGTATATTACTAACACTACCTACTGTTCTACAAAATAGTGTATTTATAAATACATTTAGGAACATTTTTATTAAAAACTATAAAAGTGATATTCTGTTGTATCTGTACCTCAGTACATATATTGCATATACAAAATGATATACAGTAAATAGCTACATCATCATTTCCATACAATTCAAAGCAGTCATGATGCATTTTTCCATATATATACTGTCTATATTTTACACAGCTGCAGAGGGGGAAAGTGTTGAATACTTGAGCCACACATTGTCTTTAAGATGAGAAAAATTGGCCAGAATATTTCTCTTAAAAAAAAAAAAAAAAAAAAAAAAAAAAACATTCATTCCAATTAAAGCAGGCCTGTGCAAGTGCAGCCAAGCAGCTCTGTTATTCAATTCCATTAGAATGAACGATGCAGCGGCATGCAACCATGCAGTTAACAGGAATTAAAACCATAGGCAAGATGACGGATTACACGAGAATAGAGGTGTGTGTCTGAGTGTGTGTGTGTGTGAGAGAGAGAGCGAGAGAGAGAGAGAGCGAGTGTGTGTGTGTATGCATCCATGCACATGTTTTTTTTTTTTTTTTGCTTTATATTTTGCCAAAATTGTACATATTGGATATTTTCCCAACACATGTACTTGAATATTAAATCAAAATAGCTTGAACGTTGAAACATGCTATTAGGTCTACACTGTGGCATGGCTTCAGTGTACTTGTCAGTATTTGCCAGCTGTAGTTATTGCATGATGTATGGCTCTGTTCTTGATGCATGCATGACAGTTGGCAGTCATTAATCATAGTTAGAAGATAGGACATGCTTTAGGGTCCTTTTTCTCACTCATGGTAAGACTCATATAAGTTTAGCATGTTTTTTTTCACGACATCCAAACTGCTGAAGGAACGGTGACACGCATAAATAAAATTTCATATCATTCAACTGTATGCTTCTGTAAACACACACAAGCTGACAAAAACACTGGGCTTCCATTCTTGCACTTTATTAAACAAAGCTCTGTGTGTGTGTGTGTGTGTGTGTGTGTGTGTGTGTGTGTGTGTGTGTGTGTGTTTTCAGATTTCACTTCAGAAGAACTTTCCTTTACTTCTCCTCTCCAAACTTTCCTTTGTTCTGCGGCACAGCATCATGTTTCTTGTAGATGCGTGGGTGTGACAGTCAGAACCGGGCTCACCGAGTGTGTCTGCACTGGTAAAACAGCATTGTTGCGACACACCCACCTTCACAGAGTAGACTAACCATGCATTTAATTAGAAACAAAAGCTGGAAATAATTAATTAGACGGCAATTCCCTTTTTTTTTTACCCTTGCCAAAGTTTATAATGGAGTAGATATGCTGCCGGAATTTCACAGAAAATAATTCATTAAAAATTGAAAGCAAGGGGAGGCCACAAAGACAAATGGTCACTGTTCCACTTCAGTGTCCCTTGGTCGTGCTTGGAAATTTTGTGGTCTTCTCTTAGTACATGTATTGATATGGTTGATGGTTCAATTCCCTCTGAGATCATACATAAAAACCAATGGATTTGTGCGGCAGTTGTTATTACGATAGAAATGTGCAACCAAAGCACATCTGTATGAATAATTTACCTCATCCAAGCCATTTAAGTCAGTACTACAACTGTGTAGATGAAATGTATGAGGTCACCAAATCAGTCAGCTGGGACACTGTGAGGAAGTTTAGACCGTCAAGGAAGGTGATAGGAGGCAGACTCATAGACCTGTTCAATGACTTTTAAAAAAGGGGTTTATTCAGACCTGTGTAACAAAAATAAAAACAAGTGTGTCTAAAAGAATGAATGAAAATAAATCAAACTCATCTTAGCTGGCTTAACTCAGGATATCAACTCAAAAACCTTAGGCATGATCATGTTCACACAGCTACGTGCACATCCTCTTGTTTCTGCTCTCGCACTTCTTCCTCTTCTACTATTGTTTATTGGCAGTTGGCAAACAGCTCTTAGGCGCATTACCTCCTCCTCCTGCATTGGTGTGTGGATGAGAATGGTTACTATAAGTAATACTACATTAAATGCTCCTATAAGTCCTGTGCTTTCTAAAAATGTGAAAATAGCTTATACCCCACATCACCTGAACTCCTCTGCAACATTTCTCTCAAGCGTCGAGTGTCACGCGATTTCTTCCAAATGTAACTTTAAGTGTCTGTCTCTCTTGCTGGGACAGTCCAAAAAAAATACAATTTACACTGTTTCCTGCTGCCTACAGTACTCACAACTACCAGCAGCATGTTCATAATGATCAGTGTACTGTTCAGATTGGTGTGACCAATATCTCTGATATATTGTCCTTCTCCTTTGTATTTCTATTGCTTAGAAATACAAATTAGTTACAAATTAGTTTTTCTATCTGCTCTCTCTCCAAAAATAACTCTCCTCTTAAATAGGCCCTCCAAGTTGTCTAGACAGATCCATATTTCTCACAGGGGGGTCCTTTCCCTAATACCAACCACTGGTATATGACGATGTCACTCAGTTAACACAGCCACAGCATAGTCAGTACCATAACCAAAATAAGTAAATACTAAATCAAACATTTAACAAAATACAATGAATCCCCCCATACTAAGTCTAACTTTTGACATCACTGGTGATTTCAGTGACAGCTTAAAAGCAATAGGTGGTTCAGTGTGTCCCTCTTTTTACCACAACATAGCAATATATAACTCAAGAAACTCTGGATTTAAAATCAATTAAGAACCAAATTTAAACAACACTTGTCTGTCTTGATTAAACCATGAATGCAGATGTACATATAACAAAACAACACTAAACACAAACAAACAAATGACAAATATGGCAAGAAATACATTACAATTGTAACAGGGTCAAATGGTGTGGTCTCACCCACTTTGTCGCAGACATGAATAATCTAGTGCAAATGCCTCACTTGAGTTGAGATTATATTTGATTGGGAGACAGTAGATTGTTTTTCAGGAGCGTGTTTGGTCATTGTTTATTTCAATTACAGCTATTATGCATGGAGCGCCCACCACTTCAGTTTGATCACGGTTTGAATCAGAAGCTGCTCCTACATCTGCCCACCATTCTGTGGATCACAGTGGGGGAATCAATCAACTGGATCATAATATGATCCAGGATGTGTGAGGTATGGCTTTGTACATGTTTGTTTGTTTTAAAAAGAGCTCTTTTTTTTTTTTTTTTTTTACTTTTTTCCCAACTTTGATTGCACTATTTGTGAGGAGAGTGGTCCATACCTGCAGAAAGTAGGGGTGCTTTCCCCCAGGTGGTTACACAATAGTTCTTTTGGTCCTTGTCATTTAGAATTATTTTTGATTGAATTGTCAGTGAATAAGTTCAACAACATTAACCAGGTTTATATCATCATTTAGTTTTGTGTACAAACAGACTCTATTTGCTAAACTGACAGGCTATTCTCAAAGAATAAAGCTTATAATGAATGAGTAAATGAATTAGCCAGTAAATTAATTAATACAAGTTTAGAAACTTACAAGAATCTACTAAAGGAAGAAATCTCTGAATGTCTGTCTGTCTGTATGTATGTCCTTTGTGTATCTCTTGAACTGTTTATCCGATCGACTGCACCCTTGGTGGATGAATGGCTGGGGACCCAAGGGAGTGCAGCATCAAATTTGGTGCAGTTTGGACAAACAATATGTTTAATATTAATAAACTTTGTGCAGTCATGTCTTTTCTCCTCCGCACCAATTGTACCAACTGAAGTAAAGGTGACAGCATCCCTGATGTTTTTGTAGAATATAGTGTACAGTATCAATGGCAATTTGTATGTTGTGTGTGTGTTGATTTGTTGTGTCAAGACAGTTTGGACAGGATTTAGACTGCCATCTCTGCCATCAGCAATATATTTAATACATAATACTAAATGCTGTTCAACCAACCTCAGCACTTGATATGTACTGCCTGGTTATGAGTGAGAACCTTTCTATACCAACATCTTCATCCTGATCACCGAAGACCAATGGCATTTCAGACTGACACCATGTCACTACTTTACTATACACTTTACTATGAGTTTGTCAAAGCAATTTTTTAAAAATTTTGAAATGTTCTTTTACAGTTTTTTTTAAAGCTATAATGCTTAACTATTCTGCATTAAAACAACTAGACCTAAGTTATATATTTTGTTCAATTGTGTACTTACATTATCCCAAATGTTTCCAACAATGTTCAAACCCAGAGAAATCTGTAATTTTAATCAAGGTAATGGTCAGTTTCATGTGGTCACCTGTCAATGGCGTCATACCCCCTCTATCAAAGAGTATACACCTACAAGATAATTCATTGTGGTTGTTCAATAGAAACTGTTGTAAATTGACTTTTATTCAGTTTTGAGCCACATTTTTATAATATACTTTTAGATCTTGGTCATTTTTAACTATATCTTTTAACCGGATGAAGGATTTTAGTCATCGGACGTCTGAGCAGCAGCAGCTCAGCTAACAGCCCCTTCTGGAAGTCTGGTGCTTGCCGAACATATTGGTATAAACATTGACTTTTTACATGAAACAGCTTTATTCAGTACTTTTACGGTTAAAATAATTTGTATGTTTGTTTTTGGAGAGGAGGAGACCTCTGCAGATAATTCGGCTCCTGATAGAAACTAGCTGAACATCTGGATCTTATCAGAGAAACAAGCAGAGAAAACATTAACAGCCGCTCAGCTAACAGCCCCTTCTGAACATCCGGTAACAGTCGAACAGCGTCAGAGAAACACAGCGCGAAGAGCTGGGGAGTGGGGCGAAGAGCCTGTCATTATAGCTTCCTCCCACTGCCTCCCTGATCTCTCATCTAGAACTCTGTCTTTGTATTTTCACTACTATAATTCATACAAATGGGAGCAAGGGTGGACGCTTTTGGACAGTGTCTTGGAAGGCAATATGGTGCTGCACTGTCAATTGCTGGAAGTAGTTGTGAGAAGAATGAAAAAAGTGATCTTGAGAATGAAGTCCAAACTCTGTCTACTTTCACACCTCCCCTGCATTAAGTCAGTGATTGTTACACCCCGGACAATTAAAAAAATTATGGAAAAGGGGGTTTCAGACACTCAATGTGACAAACACTTCATTTAAAACACACTGAGATCTTTTCTACCTTTAAACTGTCAGTTTTCTTTACTTCTCAACACAGTCCAGCATCTAAAAAACAACACTACAAAGGTTATGAATCATGCTTTTTTTTATTTAGGTGAATTGCATCATGGTCTGGAGGACTGTAGACTTTCTGATTTATCATGGTTTGGTTAGTAGGGGGATGTGACATTAATTTATGTAACTGTATACTGTGTTTTTAATAGAAAGGTTTACTGTAATTTATTTTTATCGTCATAATCACAATTACCAGTGAACACAAAGGGAGCCCCTCCTAAACCACACAAATGCTGTTCTTGGCAAAAATATTTTTTTTGCCTTTTTGTCATCTTAACTTGTTGCCTCTTTATCAAAATATTCTACATACTTCAAACTTAGATTGATGGCTGATCTGACACAAGCTCCTTTCAGTAACAAGATAAGGACAACCAAAACAGATGCAAGAGAAAGGACACATTTACACTCCAATTAGTGCTTTTAAAGCCTTGTGCTGCATCAAATGCAGAAAACACAGCTTGTAGCGTCCTCCATAATGAGTCATTGAACCATGGCTTCCAATGGGCCTCCTTCGTCACTGTCACGTCCACTGAGTGCCTCAGTCACATTCAAATTGGCCCCGGGTCCACAGACATTGATAAAGGGTCTGTGTGTGGTGGGAAGCATGCAGGCTAATTCCTCCAGGCTGGTTTGAGGCAGTCCAGTCACTGTCCATCACTTCTCTGTTATTTGCATTGGCCCCAATCAGCTCAGAGTGTTGATCAATGCAGAGTCAAAGTGAGCTTTCTTCCAGCATTAGGAGCTGCGTTCCATCACACTGTTAGGTGCAGCCCAGCAATGTTTTAATGCTGAATAGATGCTGATAGGACTGCCTGCACCAATGTGGAAAAGCTGTATAAAGGTGGCACCAACAGGAAAGTTGACACAGATGTATGTTGTTCATAGCTGCATTTGTATCATTTTATTAAATAACTAATATTTTTGAGGCCTCACTTCTGAATTGCTCCTTAGCTTGCAAGTGGCTAGAGCCACAAGAGCCACAAATTTAGCATACAAAAGATGCAGTACACCCTTAGATGGGTCACCGGTCTACCACAAGGTCATGTTCAGGCTGCCATTTGCATTGCATCAATGGAATCACTGTGTTTCCACAGTGCGGGTGCCGATGCAGAGAGCTCCAGTAAAAAAAAATACTTAGTTGTCCCTAGCTCATATTTGTAACATCAACTGCCAGTGCACTGTGATGGCTAGTCAAATATGATACATACAGATACATACAGACTGGCCAATTCTCCAATCGACAGGAGCACCCAAAAGTATGGCAGGACCAACCTGCACCCTCTTGGCCTGTAACATGAAGCCAATGCAGAGAACTGCAAAAACTGCAGTTCTTTGAATGGCCACTTGAGGCTGGCTCCAAAAGCGAGTCATTCCTCATAGACCTCAATGTTAAAATGGCCAACTACAGCAGAAATAAACATTTTTACAGCCTGGTACAAAAAACGGTTTTGGTCTCTAAAGCTAATTTACCCTTTCATGTAACTGTATGGGGGGTGGGTTTTTTTTTTTATAACTCAATTGTTTAAATTTTATTAAGTCATAAAGTTATGCATAATGAAGGACATGGCTGCTTTGAGTGACAGGTGACCATTTTTGCCCATTTTTGATTTGCGGGGAGTTTGGCAGCGTCACACACTGCCAAGATGGAGATGGCCAGAGCAGCTCGCTTTGAGCTTCAAAACTGCTCTTCAGAAACCATCGGATGACATCACAGTAACTACATCCATATTTTTATACAGTCTATGGGCAGGACAGCGGAAAGAAGCTGGAGTAAATGGACATAGGGAGAACATACACACGTAGAAAGGCCTGTTGGCCTTTGGATTCCAACCCAAGACTTTGTTGCTGTGAAGCAACAGCGCTAACCATTGAATTATCGTCCCACCCCATATTCTATTTAGTTATTTAATTTATTCATTTTTCTTTAAGAATGTCAGTAGATTGTTCAGCCACTCATCAGTCCAACTCAAAATATTTCCAACAGCTACTGGACAGATTTTGATGGTTGCCAGAGGTTGAATCCTAATCATTCTGGTGACCCCTTCACCTTCCCTTTGCATCACCAAAATATTCTACTTAAATAAAAGAAATTGTCATAACATATGCCGATCACATTCATGCTCCCCAGAGGATGATGCTGTTTTTGTTTTTGATAATCCGTCAGTTTTCCTCTAGCACCAAACTTAGCCCTTAGTAGACTTGACTTTGCACACAAGATTCTGCATCACATTATCTGATCAACAAGTTAGCTTGAAATCTCTGAGCATTCATACTCCCAAAAATGCAAACGTCTTTTATTGTAATGTAAATTAGTTATTTAACGTAAACCACTTTAAAAACATTGGTATTGTACATTCATCCAACATCACATTCTTTGTTATTCATCCACAGCTGTTTACTCTGATTTGAAGGGTTTAATGATCATTCCAGTCAGTAGGAACCTCTTCCAGCTTCAGTCTTTTTTTTTTTGCATTGTTTTTGTACTATATCCCAGACTTCACCTGCTAGCTGGTAGGCAACTTTTGTTATCCTACCTAAAAAGCAAACTGTAAAAAATGTCTCTAACTTGAGTTTCAGTGAAGAGTTTTTGTTTTATGCTTCTCTGCCTTGACAATAACAATATTCAGGAGGAAACTAATTATCTGCCCAATATATTGATCAGTAACCTGAAATAGCAGTATTGGTCTTCAAAAATTCACATTGTTCAGACTCAAATAGGTTTTATGCGATGTAATGCATTTTTGGTGGTTATTGTCCAGTGTTTGCTTGAGAGGGAGCACATATACTGTATATATAAAATACCATGTACATACCACATACCAACTACAGTTGTAAAACAGGTAACATGCAATAAGAACACAAGTAAAAGATGTGCCCTAGGGCTACCATTTAAGATGTGTCTTTCCAAATTTGAAATAGACTAATAATAATACCAGGGTAAATATTTTTGACATTCCTTCTGGTATTTATTTCTGCTCTCTTTTGTCCACTTCTTCCTGTCATCCCCCACCATGCTCTCTGTCTCTCTCTCTCCCTCATCACTACACTTACCACGTTGTCCTGTTTCCCAAAGTAGCCAGTTCTGGTTGATGATTTACAGTAAAAATTGCTTATAAATTGGAGTGGAAAATGTTTTGCAGACCTGGCAGCTTTCAAGTCCTGCGCCCATTTGTCACTCGACATTTCCTTTTGTGTAACGGCACGAGAATTAATTAGGCTGCTTGGCGGCAAAAGTTTACGGCTATAATTTATGGGGAGATGAGATTCCTTGGACACCATCTCGGACCCGTGTCGATTTATTATTTTTATTATTATTGTGATGCATGTGTGTGTAAGTGTGTGTGTGTGTATACGGTATGTGTTTGACTTGTGAATGAGGTTGATAGCAGTAAAGCAAGATTCATTTGCACTACTTGGGGTTTGTGGCAGGGCAAACGTATTCACCGTGGAGTACCGACAGGCTAAAAGCCAGGCATAAACAAAAATAGACTCCAGAGTAATACATTCAAAAGCACATTGTGCATAAATATATGTACATATAAGCACGCATATAGCATGCACATTCTTTTTTAAGCAACCACACACACACACTGGAGCTTTTTATCTACAGAATTGAAACCTTCTGACATTCTCACTTGTTACTGCCCATTACAATGAGTCTCATAATGTTGAGAGGGGAACATCACTCTTTCACTGCCCCTTAACCACATTCCACCCCCAGTCTTGATGCTTTAATCTCTAAACCAGAGGCTCTCAACTCCCGCACCACAGGCCACAGCACCAGACCTTGGAACATTTACTAAAGGGCTATGAGGAAACAGTATGATAAGTGAAATAAAGCGGAATAATATTTTATGTAACTTTATTTCCTATTTTTGCTGTAATTAACTTGACCTTAGTGCAGTCTGTGTTGATTTTTTCTCATCACTCCCCGACAATCATTTACAGATTCCTGTGCATTCTCCTTCTCTCTCATTAGTAGGTTTTTTTTTTTTTTTATGTTAAGTGCCAAGGATGGATATACTGGGGCTTTCAGAAAACTCAGTTTCCCAGTTGTAATTATGACTTGGATGTTGACGTGGACACTATTTAATAGTATTTTACCCTGATAATTCCACAGTGCTGTCATCAAAGTTATCTCAGCTTGGGCTAGGAGTGTACTGGTTAAGACTCATGCCACATAACAGCAAAGTCCACTGTTAGATTGTGGAAGTGGACCTTTGTTGCATGTCATTCCTTGTTTCTCTCTCCTGGCATTTCCTGTCATCTCTCTCAACTGTTGCTGTACAATAAAGGCATAAAATACCCAAACATAGAATCTCCAAATTCATAACAGATCCTGCATTACAAACTGAGTTTGCAAGACATGATATTACCCTGAAAGACAGAGTATCAACCAGATGCATTATGGGAAAGATTTTTTTCTAAGTTTGATCCATATTAGTGACTAAAGGTCAGCATATTTCAGACACCTGCTGCTTTAATTTTGACCATGGAGTACACCTTTAAATGCTTTTTGAGTGTTAGGATATTACTAATAGGTCTTCATGCATTCATGTATCAGTATGTACAATATTTCCACAAACCTGGATCTTTATAGAGCTTATCAAAATAGTGAGGAAATTTTCAACTCAATCAGTCGCCATTATGGCAAAAACTGTGGAAATAAACTAACCAAGCTTGAATATAACTCTAATGATCCTTTAACCTTGAGGGAAATGCCCCCCGGTGTCTCCCTGGAACATTTGCAAGAATGTCCATGTGGGTTCTCCCTCATGGAGGTAAGTGCTGTGAAACAACAAAACAACACACACACACACACACACACACACGCACACACAGCTGCTCTCAGAGCTGTAGTAGGAGTTGCTTGGGATCAATTGTGGATAATTGGGTCTCCACGCGACATAATCTCACATTAGTACAGCCAGCTGTGCAGCAAGCATGCACACGCCCTGTTTACTGAGGGTAGGGGTGGCGTTTTGGTGTAGGTGAGGGTTACATGTCCTGCGCATTTGTGCATGTGTTTGCCTGTCCAGCAGTTTCAATATCAATCCAAACACACCGCACACTCACAAATACTACTTTCCCATGTATCTGCCACTCTGTGTGTGTGTGTGAGAAGCTGACCCACACCACAATCTGATGTATCTCTATCGATGATGGGGTTGTGCATATGACATCACTAACCCTATCTTTGTCATTCTCCATCTTCCACTTCAGCACAAACAGACACCGTACAGTCAGCCCTAACTTATATATATATATATATATATATATATATATTAAAAAAAAAAGCTGCTCATACCAATTTTGTAATCAATGCCCACAGAAAATGGGATTCCTCCGGCCTTCGGCAATTAATACATTTGTGTCCTTTTTTAACACTAGTGAGCCGAGCTTGAAATTACCAATGACTGGCTCCTGCTCATTTGCATATTTATTGCAGCGGAGGACGAGATGGTGGTGGCGGCGATGGTGGTGGTGGTGGTGGGTGGGGGTGGGGGGGGTGAAAACTGGGGCGAATGATTGATGTGGAGCTCGCCTCCTGCATTACAAACAGCCCATTATTGGGCAGACAGAGGAAGAGAGAGAGGGAAGCGGAGAGAGATGGAGAGAGAGACACTGGGAGGGACTGAAAGAGCGAGAGGGAGAGGGAGGATGAAGAGCGGTCTAGCATACAGTTGATTAAAGTTGAAGACAGTGGGATCAGTCTGCGCCGGAGGTTTTTGTCCTCCACCCCTCCTTCCCCCCCCCCGCCTGTTTCCCTTCTCACTCTTTCTCTCTCTCTCCCCCCCCCCTCCCATCTCTCACTTCATATTTTGCAGGGAAGATGGCCGGGGCGGGAGCATTGAAGGCCTGTTTTAATGGATGTTGACAAGGAGTGGACCAACAAAAGCCCAAGCCTGAGGATTTGCTTGAAAAGATTCAATCAGACATGTTTTCACTGCGATTAATTGGTGGACTCGGAGGGGGAGGGATGGGAGGGATGTGGGGATGAAGGGATTGGCGACGGAGGTGTGAATGAGTGTGATTGTTCCGAGCACCCCCACCACCACCATCCACCCACCCACCCACCCCCCCTGCCCCTTTTCTTCACACACCCCCATGCTTCCCTCTGTCATTTTGAGCAATAGTTTGGAAATGTCCTTTGAATGATGCTAAAGAGCAAACTCCTCCACCCTCCCACTTCCCTCCTCCTCCTCCCCATGAATTATGAGTATTATTTCAGGGAGGTGGGCTGTGGTGAGCCAGAGAACAGGACTACACCGCACTGATTGGATCTGACCTGCCTCTACCTGTGTCAGACACGCACACACACTGATAGAATTGCTGGCAAATGTGTGTGTGTGTGTGTGTGTGTGGTGTGTGTGATTAGCTTAGACAACCATGTCCTGATCATGACACAGCTCAAGAGGTAAAAGTAGTATTGTTGACCTGACTCTGAAGTCCATAGCTTGAGACCCCTCCCCACCCACCCACCACACACACCCACCACACACACCCACCACACAAACACACGCACACACAGTCTCACTCATATCCTGACATTAACCGCAGCCAACCCATCCTCCCCTTCAAGGTCGGGTATCATTGAGACATTATTGCTGTGATTCTGATTTTGATCATCGACCATAGTTATTATCGAAATCCACATCAGATTCTTGGGATCACATTATTTGTGAAAAACAAATGACAAAACATGCTGAAAGCACATCTAGAGTGTCATAAACAGTATTTTTCATTATTATATTGTCAGTTGTAAGTAATTGTAAGTTACAGTGGTGATGACTTCCAGTGACATTGTTGCTATTGAAGGACAGGAGGGATTTGGCTGGCTGGTGACATTTTGGAGAGTATTTGTGAACTTGCTCTTTTGTCATCTGGTCCTCTCAGTGAGTCAGTTGTAATGTATTACGCAGCTGCTTAGCAAAGTACACTGTGCAGTGGATGGCTTTGATCGCGGCCATATGTTTCGGTCCATGACTTTATTTTTTCTTTGTTTGGGGTGGATAGATGTATTTAGTCCTAGTGTCACAGTTCACCATTGCATGCTTTGAAGCATGCATAAACAGTGATGTACAGTAGGTGGAGGTCAGTAGGTCCAAACGTCATTTTCAGGAATCACTGAGTGAAATCACATTTCTAGGTTAGTTTCATAATTTGATGTTACTGTTACTACAGTGAGTGCACAGTCTTAAAAGTAAAGATGATGAAAGGTGACAAATTCGTCATGATATCTTGGTGTAATTAGTCTAAACAAGCAAGACCATTGTTTTTACTCCCTCTCTTCTACAGAGTACCAATGTGGGATATGTTCTAGACAATATTAGGAGTGTATAAAGTGAAATCGGAGTGTATAAAGAACATACATGTGTCATGATTGCACTTAAAATCACACTCACTCATAACCTCCTGCCAAATGTAACAATGACGGTTGTTGGTCACTGGAATATTTTCACTCTCTTCACTGAAGTTCTTTGTTGAATCATCAGTACTAATGTGCTGAAAAAGTTAAAAAGTTTAAAATACCAAAGTTAAATGTACTGCATGCATAATTTCTGGAAAGAAGTCAATGATGAATCCAAAGTAGCAGTGCAAGAGGATATATCCAGTCAGAGAGCTTAAAATTTTGTTGCTGTGCTGCAACATTACGAGTTGACTTTTTAGAAGTCATTAGATACATTGAGCAGATTAAATGAATTCACTTTCACATTCTGGATCAATTTTAGGTCAGTGTAGTAAGTATAATGATGTTTTGTTTCAATATAATATAGAATTGTTAAGTTATGCTGGAGAAAATTTACAATCAGATTTAAAGTATTTAAAGTTTCCTCAGTGGTTGTGTGCTTCTTCCACCATTAGAGGCTCTGTAAGCTTTGTAACTCAGTCAGTGTGGAAACCACTGTTGCCAACTTTGTTGCTAGATTTAGTGACTTATAAGACTCCCCAGGCAAATTAATTTCTCGAAATTAACTAGCGACAAATTGAACTACTTTTTCAGACCACGGGGGGAAACATTAATGTGTTGATTCCTACAGCATTTAGTGACAAATTGGTATGGTTGGTGATGATGCACCTACTGTTTAATCCAAAAAAAAAAAAAAAACCCTGGCTATGTATTCATTAAAAGTAAAGACTTTTTTTTTCAAGACTGATCCGAAGTAGGTCAACAAAACAAACGAATGGAATTGGAGAAGCAAGACATGCTGCATTGCTTATGGAGGAAAAACTTAATGTGTCATTAAAAACAACAAATTTGAGTTTTTACTTGTGTATCAAGAGCAACTGGTTTGTGTTTTACTCCTGTAAACTAACATAGGGTTCTATTATAAAAACAGAACTAGTCGTAGTGGTTCAAGACCTGGTGTGGGAACCTTCCTGCACTACAAGTAAGCCCCTTCTACACAGCCTGTTCGAGGTGGGAACACTGCGCCTTTATTTTTACCTCTCTGTTCTGTATACAAGGTATGGACACAGTGTCGGGGGGGGACAGAGTTGCTCCACCAATGAACTGGCTACAGAGGTAGCCACAGAGCCGGATCAAGAGACTGTCAGCACGGCGGGACAGGGAGCTGATACTGTTGTTACACGTCATGCTTCTGAATCCGCAACATTGACATGGTATGTTAAAGCACACAGGGGGTGCTTGTGCCACTTTTGTTTGGCAAAGGCGGCTTAATGATGGATCTTCTTTACAGGTATAATGCAGGATCTATGTCTAAAAGAGTCTATAGATTTAATGACATTTTTCTCATTTTACTTAAAGCACCCACTACTCGCATTATAATGTAATATAATAGTGATTATAATGCATTATAAAAACTGTTAGAATGTATTACAACAATGACATATATAATACACTATGATCCTTGCAAAAAAAAAAAAAAATGTCAGTGAGTGATCAGCATTAATGAAATATTATGATACTTGATTGTATAAACCATTATAAACACTCTATGATGTGTTATGATTATTGTTATAAAGCGTTATGAATATTTATGAGTGCGTATTACTATAATTATGCAGTGCTATAAGCAGACTAAACACATTATAAGCATGCTTATAATGCATTATAGACATGGGCTTCATAGAATGTGTTACCAATAATGCAACATTCCCATCAGCCTCTACCTTGTGATTAATACTAATTAGCATTGAGGGTGACCATGGTAAACATTGCCTGCTAAACATGTTAACATCACTGTGAGCATGCTGGTATTGGCATTTAAACTCAAAGCACTGCTGTGCCAAAGAAAAACTCCACTAGCAAGGTTACAGACTCTTAATATATTTATATGATAATAAAATATATATCTATATTTATGAATCGATTTATTGATATTTATCATCAACAGATATAGGAGAAACAGTAGAATGTGTAGGATATTTAATAAAAATGTTATGTCTCTAGATGATCTTGTTTGTTCATGGTAATTATATGGTATCAAACTTTAGTGTTAAAATGCTACAAGTAGCACCTTTTAAGTTGACCCCTTAGTGAGATTTTTTCTACCAGGTTTCACTTTAGCATCTGCACCTGTGGTACCTTTGAGTCAGATTATGTAAATCCAGACATGACAGAAATTCTGCCATGACATTAGCACTGTGATCTTAAGCTTTGGGGGAGGTAGGGATCCCAGGCAGCATCTGTGTGGCTCCTCCTAACGTGTATCTCCGCCTCTCCCAACTTCAGATCCTCCTCAGAAGTGTTGCAGCAAAGTCGGCTTTGGTTTTGGCGGGGGGAGATGGCTGGGGGGGGAGGGTGGGGTGGGGTGTAAGTGGGGCAGAGAGAGTGCGCATACAGCAAATTGGCAGCTCCATCAAATTATACTGGCATTAAGGGGGTTTCGCAGGGCGTAATCCACACGCCAAAGCCAGCCCGCCCCTCCCTCCCTACAACATTTAACTTTTGTCGACGTAAACGCCACATTTCATGCTCTGCCATTAATCTGTCGGATTACAGGATGCAAGCAGTTTGAGCTGGGTTTGGGTGGGGGCATAGGAAACGGGGTGAGGGGTTGATTTGTAATGAATTCCCTCGATCTTGGCTTAATGTTTGGTGGCAGTTGGCAGAGGTAGCAGGAAGAGGAACATACCTCATGACTCTTTGGTTAGGGTGTGTGTAATCTTGGTTGTTATCCTTCCTACAGACCCTTTCTACAAACTATCTCTGCAGAAATTATAGTAGAATGAGAGATGTATGGAGAATTGCCCTGGCCCCTATCTGTTTCCATGAGATGGGAGTTTCTCTCCCTGGAGTTTGCTTTCAGAGGATAACCCACCTGGGGACAGCGAGGAAGAACAAGCTTGTCATACTGAGGGAGATTCTGCCCTCTCTCTCCTGGGTGTGGAAGGAGCTCACAGTGGGGGTTAAGGAGGATCCAGGCATGGTTTCTTAGAGATGAAGTGCTCTCAGAATAAGTTGACACATGCAGGGTTTGAGAACGCCACCAGCATGGAGGGTGTGGTCTTCATCCTGGGGATAGAGACAAGAGTGGGCCAGGTGGTACTGGATATTAAATAATGCTCTGTATCTAATGAGATCTAAAAAAAAAAAAAATAGTCATATTAAACTATTGTCAAAAACAAAGTACAACAGCGATGTGCTTGACAAAATGACAAAAGTGTGAAGTGACTTTTTAAACACTGTCCAAAGACGAAATATGTCCATGTGAAGTGCCACAATAAAAACTTATTGTTAATGACCAAAAATGATTGTTGTTTTAAATATTGACAATAGCTTCAATATAAAAAGACATTTTAAAAGAATGCATCCATCCCACATTAGATGACATTTTGAGTACATGTACACTTTCCTTTATAATTACACTGTATAAATTTTATAAATAGTATAAATATTAATCACATGTCAGTGTTAATCATTTTCTGTACTGCTTTGGCAATATAGGTTTCTGATCTGTCATGCCAATAAAGCTTATTTGAATTTGAAATTTGTGACATTAGCTGCTTTTAATAATAAGAAGTATCAGTATCAGTATGGTGGGTCCAGTCCTTACATGGTATCGAATCAAAACCAAATTTCATGGCATTGCCCACCCCTGGTTTTCACTAGTTCTGAACAGGGAGCAGCAGGTGAATCAGGGCTTATACAGCACTGCTTAAAGTAAGCCAACACTTACAGATCTCAAGAGAATTTGGAGAGAGTGAAAAGTTTTTGACGGTACAACATTGACCTTCAACTCCAACAGCCTCGGTTAAATTCCCGACTGATTCTAAAATATTTTTAATAATCATTTCCTTGCATATGACATAGGAAGGATGGAGGTTTTGAAAGTAACAGGCCTGGCTCTGAGGGGAGTTTGTAGAGCGGAGAAGGAAAACTGGCATCTTTCTCCCTGTGGTGCTGACGGCCAGTCATACCTTTACGCCACCACTGTCACTGCTCTACCCTCGCTCGGGAATAAATTGAACGTCTGTGATCACACCATATATCAAGACAAATAATAAATCACCTCCTTCCCCTCCTTGTGCCCTCGTCTTTGCTTCTCCCTCTTATATTTCTCCACTTCCTCTGTTGATATGCATTCCGTTGGCTTCTCCCCTCTCCCAACATTATACTGTCTCTATCAGCCTTTTCAGCCGTCTCTGTTGTTCACTATCTGTGTTTCTGTTGCAGCCCTGGTCCTTATACTCTGCTCTATCTCTGTGCTGTCGTGCCAGCTTGTACTGTGCAGAATAGAGTCCTCTGTTAAACGTGCGGCAGTGCAGATGTATAATCTTCTGCCACTTCTTGTTTCTAATGCAGACTTCTTACACATCTTTCTTATACTTACAGATGTACAGTCTACTGTATGCACAGCCTCCCTGGGTAGTATGAAAGCAATGAATGGGTCTGTTTTCTCTATACTGCATGTACTATCATTGTCTATAATATGTAGTTAAGATATCAATGAAATCATTGTTAACATATCAGTAGCACAGGCAAACAACTGGCCCCATCTTTTGACAAATGGACAATATGCATTTGGAAGACATCCAAATCAATGGAGCCTACAAAGCAATCAGCAAATAACAAGTGGTTTGGATGGTAAAACAATTGGGGGTTCTCCAAACTCCCCAATTTTCTAGCCTTCTTCCACATTCTCTGTGCTGGGCCACTCTGCTGTTTGAAGAAATAATTCCAGTCAGAGCTTTGCAGGCACGATTAAGAATGGAGATGTCATCTGTCTGCATAGGTAGCTAGCTAGCTAGCCAATGATATCCACAAACCTCTTTTAAATCTACATATTTCTTTGATCATTGTTGTAACTGCTGTAGCAACTGCTACCAGAGCCTACTGACTGGTCAGGGGAAAAAATCCACAAATATGAAATCAGCCAACATGAATATGTCAAATGTCGAAATGTTCAATCAAGCTACGTAAGGCTAATTATCAGGCTACTAATTATGTGAACAACAGTTTAAACAGAGGATTAATTAAACAAAAAATATTTCTGCAACCGCATGGTATGGTCTTTGCCTCAAGTTTTTTTCAGAAACAGACTGTGGTGGACAATGTTCAAGATAAATTTGACGTCTCCAGAACAACAAGCTAAAATTTACAGTTTTTTACAGTTTTAGAAAAGAAAGCAAATAAGACATCGGATCAGATTGGTGCAATCAACCCATCCGGTCGCAATAGTTAATTGGCGATACTGTCCTCCCAAGGAAAATAACAGCTTCTGATGTTTAAATTCTAAATACAACCTGTGTTTCCTGTGATTTTTAAGTGTGAATTATAACTGTCAAAAACAATGGCGGAAATAGCATGACATTGTTTTATAACCTCAAAACCTCATTAGGAGGAGGTCAGGGTGGATGGTTGGGTCAACGGAGCCATGACCACTGTTGGTTTCCAACTAAAAGTCAATGTTTCTTAACCTAATGTACTTATCACTTCAATCATGATGACAAAGATTCCCTAACATTTACAAAGTTGTTTTTAACCCAAACCCATGATTTTTTTTTATTCCTAATGGCAATGTAGAAAATCACTAACTGAAGTTGAAAGGTATGGAAGTACATCGCAGCAGCTCACAGCATAACCCCTGAAATGCTTTAAAGTGTATGTAGATGTCAGTGAAAGAGGATTCTAGGGGAGAATTTGTCCTTTGGGAAAACACTACAGCCCATAAAACTGGATTGTACATATACACCATTGGGCACTGGTGATGGAGGAGTCATGTTCAAAACCAGTGTTCTGTCTTTTACAGAGCCAAACTCATGCAGACCATCTCACTATTACAGACAATAATGCCTTGTACTTTACTATATAGCGCTGCAGACAGCTATACCAACAGTAATATAATTTAACAGACGGTTAAAAACACTGGAGGCCTTGAAGGTTGTAGTCAGCTTTATATATACTGTAATGTGATTAAAATGTATTTCCCAGCACCTCCAAGCCATGACAAGTAACCTACACAAGCTCCACAATGTCACAGAGCATCGCTGCTTAGGAACGCCTGGGCCTCTCCGTCAAATTTCGCCGCGACTCAATTCCGGAGCTTCGTCACCCCTCCTAACTGATCTTAACACAAGAGAGGAAAAGTATGGCTACAGGGTCGAGACTGCTGGTTGGAACTGCACGGAACAAGTCCTGACTACTTAAATCCACTTTGATCTGCGTTTCCTGGAGAGGGGATTGTCTGCTCGGTCCTGTGGTAGCACTTTTGTACCAGCCAGTGCTCTTTGCATCATCTCTCCCCGCGTGAAGACGTCTTGCTTTTGCCTTTCTCTCCCTCCTTTTCTCTGTTTCGCTCTATCTCACACGGGGCATGTGCACGCATATGCATGCAAACACACGTTCGCAAATCCACACACACATTTCCCTGTCATACACATTCTCCCTCTCCCTGTCTTTCTCAGCCCTCCCGCCCGCCCTCCCTCCCCAACTCTTTCTCTCTCACTCTCTCTATTTTCCCTTTGACTTCCACAGACACTAATTCCCTTTCTTCAAGGACAAGCATCTCACGGCACATCATCTGAATAAGACTTTGAGTCGCCGTGGCCTCCCAGGGCTTAAGTCCGCAGAGCCCTTCTTCCCGATCCCCTTTTTAATGTTCTAACACCAGCCTAGTGCCGTCAATAAATATTAACATCCAGAGGGATGAGATATGCTCTGGTTAGGCCGTCTGTTCACCACATGGGTCTCAGGGTGGCTGTCTCTCAGCTGATACTGAGGAAGGATTGTTGAGCTAGTGACCCAGACTTAAAGACCAAACACGCTTTGGGATGGTGCAGTTCTTGTAGACGCTATTCAGGAAATGTCTTCATCTGTTGGCTCACTAAATCAGATGATGTCAAATTGTTGTTTCAGCATGGGTGGGAAAATAAAAAAATTGTACTGACTTAATTCTGGCTTTAGCTACATACAGAGCTTTAAGCAAAGTTGTTATGTTAGCAGTGACAGAAGACTTAAAATAGATAGTGTTGTCAATTCTAATACCACTGCTGCCTATGAAAATGGGCAAAGTATGTTTGAATTGGAAATTGGAATCCCAGCTGGTGTATGTTAGTTAAGAAGAGGACAGTACAACAATAAAGTTACATATACTAATACATTCTGCATGTGGATACATCTACTGTAATTCAAGAATGGTCCACTTTCCCTCCAGTAATCTGTAATCATTATTCTACACTCTGGATGTGCTAAACTGCTGAAATGTCATATGCATTTCAAGATATGGGATTATTTTATTTTATTTTTGTTTGTTTGTTTGTTCTATTTTGTATTTGCAAGAGATGCTAAAGGTCATTGTGACTCTCAAAGAAATGTTGCATCTGTTGCATCTTTCCAGGCTTGTTGAACTTTAAGCTTTCTGTTTTTATTTATAAAACTTTTTATTATTTTTTTCAATTGAAATTTAACATTCATTCATTTAATACAGTCTAAATTTTGTAATGAATTGAAAAGCTTTATTAAATGACTCTCAGAAGCCTAAATTTGTAATACAAAACCCCAAACACCAATTCTACTGGTATGTTGTGTCTCTTGTGAACCAATTTGTATTGCTTATTCACTCCCTTTCTGAGCATGAGATGAGAAGATATATATCAATTTCATGTCTGTTTGTTAAATATGAAGCTAGGGCCAAAACGTGGTAAGCTTAGGTTCGCAGACTGGAGGCAGGGGAAATGGCTAGGCTGGCGCTCTCCAAAAAGACAAAAAAAATATGCCTGCTGACAACTCAAAGCTCACTAGTTTACACGCTGCATCTGGTTTGTTTAATCCTGACTTAAATAGAAATGTAACATTGTTGCTTGTAGATGCCAGAACTACTTTTTGCTTAACAACTGTCTGCAGCTGTCTTCCAACTGTATCTGGCGATCCACACTGCAGAGATACAGAAGTGCATATCAGTATATAGTTGCAGCAGATAACACCCCCTATAACCATGCTTGTGTAGGGATTAAACAAACAAGCCAAAAAAATGAGCTTTAGGTTCTAGCAGGTGTATTTTTGAACTTGGACAGAGTCAGACTACCTATTTCAAGTATTTGTTAGACTAGGCAAACCACATCCTGGCTGCACTTCTGTACTTCACACGCAGTCATGAAACTGATATTGTTCTTCTCCTGCCCCTGCAAAAACCACTAATCAAACACAAGCAGTAAGATTTTGTAGTCTTGGAATCAAAACAGATGGAGTTAGAAGTGACTGAGTTAAAAGTCAAAGCACTGGCTAACTGATCAACTTGGCAGGTATGGCAGGATTATCAGTGAGGGGAAGCATCTTCATTTATCATTTCATACAATGGGACTTAAACATTGCATAACTCACAGAAATGGAGTGATCAATCAGTCAAGCGTGATTCATTGATATACAATATCTAGGAAACACAAATGTTATCCGAAGTTCTCTCTTTAATCTAATGTGCATTAAGAAGACAAACCTGAAACACGCGGCATTTTTAAAGTTTCCCCCACCCGTACAGTACAAGCCTGATGACTGTAACTCCAGCAGCCACCGCCACAGGATACTGTCACACTCAGTCCTCTTCTCTTGTCCCTGACTCCCAGCTCCCACCCTGAGCCCAGATTCATTACAAGCTGTGGCCAGGGTATTAAGATACGGCCGCATTAACAAAGTTGTCTCTGTATCTTAATTGAATCTACCCCCGCCAGAGCCGAATCTGGATTATGTTTACCTGAAATATAAGCGGCTCGGCAGACGGAACACGGCCCCACTGATAAAACACTGGGTTGTCCCCCCCCCCCCCCCCCCCTCCCCAATCCTAATCCCCAACTGTAATTTGTTCCTCGATGGATGTAGCCACAGCGATGGGAACCCCTGATTGGGATTCATTCCAAGAACGGGGAAAGCATCTGCAGGTAAGTTCATCTATTAAATAGAGAAGGTGTGTGTGTGTGTGTGTGTGATTCTATGTGTGCAGGAGGTTCACATAAACTGTGCATGGATCAGATTCTACATCCACTTTTAACAATATTCAATTCTCTGTGCTCCTTTCATTGTGTAACAGCTTTCTCACAGGTTCATTTGGAGAACTCATGGAGATTTGTCGTCGCCTTCCAAAACAAACCGTATGAGATGTCTGGGGCCTCCATTAGGAAGACTACATGCCCAAAGGGGACTTATCTGAACAACAAAATATGTGTCAATGCCTTCCAAACAGAAAGGTTAAGAAGAGACTGTGGCCATAGTTAATATAAAATCCAAGTTTGATTACCCATGCCCAAGTGGTCTAAGGCTCCGTACTTTGCAATGTTTCTGTTTCAACTGTGGCTGGAAACCTTTGTTGCATCTCATTCACACTGCTTCCTGTCTGGCAACTATCAAAACAAGGCAAAATGTCCACAAAAAAATCTTAGATATATATATTTATATTAGAGTTGTCAATTTATTTTAAAATAAATGAACTAATTCTAGTTTTTCTCCATCACTTATACACTATAACTGGGCCAAACCATAACACCATCTACCAGAGACAGGCAAAAGAAAGACCCATTTCCCAAAAATATAAACATTATTCCCCCGTTTTAACTCATGTGCTCATTTAGAACACACTGGCATTCAATATCATTAACTGAAGTCATCACAGCTGGAACCCAATTAACACACAATTCTCCAGGTGGAAACACTAAGAGTCAAAATTGTTCACACAACAATCAGATAAAAGAGCCATGTGTCAGTTCATATTGAAACAATGGATCCACAAAGACCTCAAGCAGAGCAAACTGTTTTTTTCCCCCCATTGGTTTATACTGGTAACTACATGGAAACTATTTTACTGTATTCAACAAACGGACAAACATCTGGAACTTATGTTATATGAGAAAAAGCCGAACGAGTGTTAGCAGCAGCTCGGCTAACAGCCGTCTGGTGGTCACCAAACATTGTTGGAGAAACACTGGTTTTTAAGGTAAAACAGCTTTAATTACGATTTTATTCTGCGTGTACGTTTGTTTTTGGAGAAGAGGAGACTTCTGCGGATAATTCGGCTGCCGGGATAAACCGGATGAACGTCTGAATGTAAAGTTTTAAGAGATATAAACCGCTAAAGTGTTAGCAGCAGCTCAGCTAACAGCCCGTATCTGACGTCCGGCCGTCACCAAACTTTGTAGAAGAAACACTGATTTGTTAGGTAAATTAGTTTTAATTACGTTTGTTTTTGGAGAAGAGGAGACCTCTGCGGATAATTCGGCTGCCGGGTGAAACCGGACGAACGTCTGAATGTTAAGTTGTATATATAAACTGCTAACGTGTTAGCAGCAGTTCAGCTAACAGCCTGTATCTGACGTCCGTGGGTCGCCGTACATCGTCGGAGAAACACCGATCTCTTAGGTGAAACAGCTTTATTCAGTGTTTTTACCTGTAATCAGCGGGTCCGTTTGTTCTGGGGAGGAGGAGACCTCTGCGGATAATTCGGCTCCTGGTAAAAACATCCTGAACCATGAACTTCGGAGTAATCCTATCCCGGTGAAGCTGATTATTTAACAACGAACACAACAACTCCCATGATCCCTTGCGTCATCACACGCTGTCTTTTGTTATTGTTTTGATTGAGAGACCCCTAGCGGCTGAAATTACCATGGATGTATATTGTGCGTTTAAATGGCTATTTTGTAATGTGTGCATTTGATGACTTTTGGGTGATGTCTGAAGGCAACGTTTGGTTTAGATGTAATATTATATGGTTTTGAGTGGAGAGTTTGGTTTTGTCATGGAAGTTTGGAGTTTGTAGAGTATGCAGTTATGCATTTGTGTTTAGAGTCTTGGGAATCACAATTTGCTGTGATCAATCATGATTCATTGCTTTTTTTCCCTTCCTAATATTGAAGCTTGTGAAATATAAAAATGTAAAATCACAGCATTAATGTATAATCAACACCTAGGAAGTATATTTAAATAAGAGCACTATTGTTTAATAGCATCTTCTTAACTTTGAACACAGATGCTTTCCTGTTAACCACAGATTTTCATTAAAATCATCAAGGTCATCGACTGTCAGCTTGAAAGGCATAGTATTTCTTATGTGAACTAAGTGCACTAGAATAATAACAAAACCCAGGACTTTATGTTTAAGTGCCAGTTGAAATTCAACAAAGTCCATGCAAATAAGAAACAAGAACAAGGAAAGATTCTGATTCACATATGGAAGACACAGACAGAGAGTTCAAAGGGAACCTTATCTCTTGCCAAAATTCAACCTAACTAAAAAATAACCTAACATCGTTGGTACCAACCATGCCTTAGGTCATCTTGTTTAATAAGATACCAGTATATTCACTCTAGCTTTAAAACTGAGCCTGTTGTAGCCTCTGAAAGACAGTAACATGTTAATCCTGTTAATTTTTTTTACGCCTTAAAACATGATAATTAATGCAGAAACTAATGTGTAAATTTTGACAGCAATGAGACAGATGACCAAACTAAAACCAAATAAGTTGAATCAGAAAAGATCAGTGCAAAGATTATGTGGCTTTCTCTAAACATATGTACTAAAATAATGAAATCTACCAGTAAGCACCATTTAATCAGACACTCACCTGGTTAAAATTGGGGCTGTAGCATCTACCTGTGTTCTTTGTACATTTTATTGTTGTTAATGAACAAGGTTACACCTGTTAACTCACTGCAGAGGCCTGTTTGATAGTCAATTCATGCTTGTTTATCATTCATTCTCCATGAGCAGTGGTCCCCAACCTTTTTAGCTAGTGACCCCTTAAAATATCTCTGTCATGTATCTATGGGTTGTTACCAGGTGGTTGGTTGTTTAATACTTTCAGGGGCACAAAGACGAATTCCAGTCATTTATACAAAATTTAAAAAATAAATAAATTAATTAACAAAGCATTATAGGATTTTATAGATAACGACAAACCAAATTTTGTGTAGAATTAATGTTTTTTTCATATTGTGATCTTGAAACCACCAGTGTGGGAACCAACATTATGTTTATATAATAGAGTATATACAGTAAATATACAATAATATACTGCAGGGATGGACACAGTTCTATCTGACACTTAAACGCACAATATGTAATTTCAGCCGCTAGGGGTCTCTCAATCAAAGCAATAACAAAAGACGACGTGCGATGACGGTGTGAAGTAGCAAGGGATCATGGGAGTTGTTGTCTTCGTTGTTAAACAATCAGTTTCACCGGGATACGATTACTCCGAAATTCATGGTTCAGGGTGTTTTTACCAGGAGCCGAATTATCCGCAGAGGTCTCCTCCTCTCCAGAACAAACGGACCCGCTGATTACAGGTAAAAACACTGAATAAAGCTGTTTCATCTAAGAGATCGGTGTTTCTGCAACGATGTACGGCGACCCACGGACGTCAGATACAGGCTGTTAGCTGAGCCGCTGCTAACACTTGCTAACACTACTGGGTTTTTTTTTTTAATCTCTTATAACTTTTCATTCAGACGTTCGTCCGGTTTCTCCCGGCAGCCGAATTATCCACAGAGGTCTCCTCTTCTCCAAAAACAAACGTACATGCAGTTTAAAATCATTAAAATACTAATTAAAACTGTTTTACCAAAAAAACCAGTGTTTATCCAACAATGTTTGGTGACCACCAGGCGGCTAGCCGAGTTGCTGCTAACACTTGTTCGGCTTTTTCCTATGGCTTTTTCTCATATAACATAAGTTCCAGATGTTTGTCCGGTTTCTGCTGGGAGCCGAATTATCCACAGAAGTCTCCTCTTCTCCAAAATCAAACGTACACGCAGATTAAAATGTTAAAAAATACTACTAAAAGCTGTTTCACCTAAAAAAATCAATATTTCTGCAGTTGTTTGTTTCCTGGAGGGGCTGTTAGCCGAGCTGTTGCTAACATTTGTTTATCTGAAACGGTCCATTACTTTTATTAAACTATAAATTTCTCTGGGATTGAAAATTGTTGGAAACATTTGGGATAATGTAAGTACACAACTCAACAACATATATACCATAGGTCTAGTTGTTTTTAATCATTTTAATGTGGAATAATTACATATTATACCTTTTAACACTTAATGCTTGACATCCAAATCTCTGTTCATCTTCAGTGGACTATGTTACTATCATATTCTCCTGATGTGGTCACCACATTGTATGATTTCCCTGTTGCTAACAATCACCTGTAGGTTCCCGAGCTTCTGAGCACCCATGGAGGATAGTCTCTTTGTGGAGTAATCTGACTTTGATAACATTAACATTATGTTGAATCTGTAATCTCTTTGTCTGTCGTGCTTGATATGTGATAAGTATTTTAGCTGATAAAAAGTCACATCTTACCATTTATAACGCTAATAGCAGCACTGAGGAATAGCCAAACTAAGGAGAGAGCCACAGTGTAATACCACCTTGCTCAAGGGTATATTCCATCCTGGGACTGACACTCCACACCCCCTAGCTGACACAGACACACACACACACACACACACACATCATCTCTTACACAGAGTCTGGCTGGAGACCAGAGGCCTACAGTGGCACAGTTCCTGTGTGTGTGTGTGTGTGTGTGTGTGTGTGTGTGTGTGTGTGTGTGTGGAGGATGGACATGCCACCGTTGGTGGGTCCTATATGAGGGATGGCTCTGGATGGTGACAGTAGGCAGGGGGCAGGTCTTCACCTTTTTGTCCTTCACAGGGCACCATCCCTGCACAGCCCCTTTCTTTAACCCCCATCAACACCACATCCACCTCCACCTTTTCCCAACCTCAACCCCATGCCCTTTAGTTGATTCTGTCTTTGTCAGGTGAAGGATAGGGCACGGATGCACTCTTTTGTTTTGTTTGTTTTTTTTTTATGAAAAATACAGGAGGAAAAAGATATTCTTTTTTTCAACCATTGATGAAATGGCCAGCAGAAGTAGGGCAATCAACAGGGAGTTAGGCATCAAGGATTATTAGATGATGAAAAAGTTATAAATCCAGCACAGTTCCTCTGCATGTATCTGATATAGATCCACAGCCCTCTGAGGTTTGTAACTTAATTCAAACCTCTTATCATTGTGCTTGAGGTTGTGTGGTACGCTTCAGAGTTGTGTGTGTGTGGTCTAATCCATTGGTATATTTTCATATAAAAAGGCTTTCCAGGTAAATACGTTTTTATTTTTTGTAAACATATCTCAGCACACCTTTGTCTAAGGTTCAGACAGAGATGGAAACAAAGCTTCACGTTCTCTGAAGCCAACTGGAATATTCTGTAGAGGAAAACTAAATTGGTCTATTTGATATTGTTGTGTGATTTTTGTTTTGCATGTCTTCCTTGCAAAAGAGGTCTCCAACCTCAATGGCACATACAGTACCTGTTTAAATAATAACACATACAGCACTCAGTTAAGCCAATCACTCAACCAGGGCACTGATTTGTAAAAAATGAATATATGATATTTGAGATCTTGTTATGTTTTCTCCTGCAGATGTATGAGCCAGATTTGACGGAAGCAGCAAAGTCACCCGGGTTATAATGATTAACATCACACAAAGTGGCTTCTGGCAGCTGTCCTACTTTGATCACGTAAGTTTCTGCGTCCTAAAGGTGCCACAAATCATGCCTGACAAGGTAAAAAATGTCTGCCTGAGGTACAGTAGAGGTTTGAATGTTGGTCATAAGACTCATTTCTCCAAATACACGTGGTAAGAATTACCGAAAGTTGATTCATCGCTAGTTTAATCTTCAGAACACAAAATAACACCCGATTCCAGGGTTCTCTGCATTTGAGGTTTTATCTTTTTATGTGACGTATTTAAAGGAATACATTGAACATCTTTTGACTATAATGTAGATTAACAACAGACAAATGGATTATGCTGCAGGAGAGGTTTTAGAAGTTACTGTGGGTGTTATCACATTGAGTCACTTCTGGAATCTATTGTAACTGCTGTGAATCCAAACTGACTGCAGCTGCTGTCCTCTCCGAGGGCGCAAGATACAAACTTTTTAAAGCCTCCTACATCCCACAGGCAAAATGTAGATTTCTGATGGAATATCCCTTTTAAACTGCTGCTGTCACAGTAGTGGTCCATATTTTTTACCGTCACACTGATTGTACATTTGTGCTCTGACTGTAGACACTTTAAAGCTCTAATTGTACAAATACTCTCCAGGCAATGGAGAAAGGCTAAACAATGATACTTCAGTGTGTGTGTGTGTGTGTACACACTCAATAGTCTCAGCTCGGGGCTGGAGGGGCCACTTTGACAGCTTCCTTATTCTAGACCTTCCACAGGCAAGGAAACAGGTGCTGGAGGCTACACACACACACTCCACACTCTATCCACACACTCTTATCTCCAGCAGGAGAGCTTAAGATAGAAAGCACACTGTACAGTAATTACCTCCTCCCTCCCTCCCTCTCTCTCTCTCCCCCATCCTCGACTACTTCTCCATTCTCTCATCTTCCCAACTTTCCTATTCCCCCCCACCCCCCCACCTCTGTGGGACATCTCCATCCTCCTCCCTCCTGTGGGCCCATCCCTCTGCCTACCTACCCGCTCCACCCCTTCCCCCCCCCCACCCACCCCCCGCTGGCCAAGACTAAGCCATGTGTAGCCTCGCTGCTGGGATGTCATAGACAGAGAGACAGAAGGCCCCCCAGGGCTTCATGGCGAGCCAGGCGCAGTCGGCGTGCACTCGACGTGACGCCGCCTCTCCTCGGGTGACAACACTGCATCCTCGGCGGTCGCGCTAACCCCCCCCCCCCCCCCCGCTCCCCTCTGCTTCCCCGCTCCGTCTCCCATTCCCCCCGTCCCGAAACAGATGCTCGGGATGAGGGCGGGCGCCAGTCATGGGGGACGTGGGTTAATTGGGGTAGTAGTGGGGGTTAATTTCAATTAAAACTTCAACTAATGGAGGTCAGGGAAGCATCTGCAAACACCTGATTAAAACAAATGGTCCTGCCAGTCAAAACTTTATCTTGGTCAGCCTCCGGCAGAGTGTCCTAGAGTGAGAAAGAAAGAACAAAAAAGGGGGAGCAGGCAGAGCTAGAGAGAATGACTAATTGGGGGACACTTGTTAGCACAACATCTGCAGAGAGATCAGTGAGTTAAGACTGTTTCTGTGTGTGTGTGTGTGTGTGTGTGTGTGTGTGTGTGTGTGTGTATGCCTGCCTGTATGTTAACATGTTTATTAGGATTCACATGATTTGAGGTTTTTGAAATCTGATGATAATATTTTGGCAATTAAGGAGGCTTCTCAACCCGTGATCTTTTTTATTTATATTTTCTTATTTGACTGTCTCTTTGGTGGACAAACATTTTTGAGCAGCTTTTTTGCATATAATATTAAACATACTGATGATTACAGCTGAATTGATTAGTCGATTATTCAATTAGTCAGTCAACAGTTTACTCCATAACTGTTAGGGGGGTGTAATAGTACACAAAATCAACAGTTCGGTATGTACCTCAGTTTTGGGGTCATGGTTTGGTACCACAGGAAAAAAAAAAAAAAAAAGAAAGGCAGGAGATAACATTTTGGTCCTTTTATTTTAATAAATGTAAACATTCAACGACGGCTCATTGGACAAAACTATTACTGAATCAGTTTAGTTGTGCTGCAGTGCAAAAGGAAAACAACGATTTCTGTTTCTGCAGGGAGTCAGGATACCTGCTGACAGATATTTTATTCTGATTTATGGTCTAACTGTATGTGAAATAGTTCAAATTAGCTCCACCTCCAGCAGCTATAACAGTAATATGTTGCTCTAACACTGATGGGGGGCAGGGGGTGGGGCACCAAAAACATTAGGATTCATGTGGAATGGAGACAGTAGATTTCTTTAAGCTAATGTTTTCATGCAGGCACAGTTGAAGAGAATGTCAGTAGAATATGTTTCCATTCTCCAAATCACCAAACATGAAAACTTTTCAATAGTCGGGATGCGTGTCAGGAGGTCCTCTGTGGAGCTGCATTGAGATGGGACACAAAGCAAATTTTCTCCTTGATATATCTGTGCAAATCTGATGACTGTTTGTGCATCGCCTGTTTTATTTACGACAAACAACCAACGTTGCAATGTACATGCAGATTTCAGGCAAGTGCTTGTGTTGATGTGATAGGTCAGACTCTGGTTAATCTAAAAAAACTTACAGCTCCAGCTCTTTTTTTTTTTTTTTTTTTTGTTATTTACCTCGACTTTGTCTCCTTTTCATATCATCTCTGTAAACTCATCGAGTAGAATTGGAAAGCCTTGGAATACGTGTGTGTTTGTAGGTGAGGTTGAATCATTTTCAAGAGTGAATCCACATCTGTTATTATCCATTTGCATCCAGGCCAGTAGTTGATCGGGACCAAAGCATTGGATAGAAAGACAGTGCCATCCACAGGCAAGCAAATATGCAAATATCTCATTAGTTTAAGTAGAGGCTTCCCACTGATAACCAATGTAGTATTTATCACTTCTACAAAAAAATGTAATTAGTCAAATATCATTAAAAATCTCTTATGAGAAGTGGACCACACTGAGTTGCCAATAACTTTGCTAGATGTGAATAAAACATAAGTATTATCACTGCACTGATCCAAACTGTAGTGTGTGTGTTTCTACAAATGAGCGAGTGAACAGCAGTTGGCGAGGGGATGGTGTTATCCTCACTGTACCCAGGCTCGCTGTGCCACCCTGCTGCCAACCTGCTCTGCCAGGCGTGCCGCAGCAGCTTTCGACATCTGGCACCGGGCCTCGGGGAGATGGCAGGGGACTGGCGCCCCGTCGCGGCTAAATATGGCGCAGGGTTACGCCACACGTCCCTAATCACTTAGCCACTGTCTGGCAGCTCACACCACCACTTTCACAGATCCCTCATATATCACCACTGCTAGACATCTGTACACCCGCTAGGCATCTCTTTTTACTACCTCACCCCACCACCACCACCACCACCACCTTCTTTTTCTCTTTACTATCCAATGCCAGGTTGAGTTTGTATCAACTTCTCATCCCATTTGTTTTACCATATGATGATTGCCTCTCTGTTGTGAAACTCTGACATGGGAGATAAATTATTGTCATATACCAGGGGCAACTTGTATAAACATTGCATAGGCACAAAAACCATGCATACACCATTTCTTGAACATAAACTGGTATTTAAAAAACAGTATAGGCCATACGCATGTTTTAAGCACAAACCCAGGATTCATCACAATGGTCTTAACTGAATTTGTTCTTACTCCGCAAACAAATGACTATGCAAGATTTGTCGGTTGATGCGCACATAGCATAGCATTCAAAGTTGGCCCCTCCTCCCCAGCTCAACACCAGAGCAAGTGGTGGTCAAGCAAGCAAGAGAATGAATGAAGGTAGTGAGCAGCACTAGCAAAAATAAATCAATATCAGATAAATAAATTATTTTCCGATTGTTTCACAGTAGTTATATTCTAAAGCAAAAATAAACAAACACACCCGCACCTCAACACAACTGTGCGGGAAGGTGCCACATTGCCCGATTTTGTGTGAATGCAGAGCTTCATCCTGTCTGCTATGGCCTCTCTGCTCTGTGTGTGTGTGTGTGTGTGTGTGTGTGTGTGTGTGTGTAGCTCAGTCCCACCCTTAAGCAGACACACGGACAGAGAGCAGAGCGGAGCAGAGGAGAGAGATGGAGATAGCCATGTAACCTGATCACTACGCCACAAGTCCCGACCTCACAACTGTGTACTGTCATTCACTGGGGGCTACACACCCACTGCTCAAAGGCTGACGCCCAGAAGCATCCCAAATACAGTAATAATAATAATAATAATAATAAAAACAGCAATAATAAGATATATCTGTAGATAAATGAACACTTCTAGTAGTGGGTCTTAAGTGGTAGCTGAGGGACTTTCATGTGTCTACACATTGTTCTTTAGGAAAATCCTGCATAGCATACCCTTAATTTTTTACTTTGTGTGATTAATTTTCATTCAATAATCATTCTTTTAATTACTTGGGAGTTAATATTTTATTTTTCTGTTAATATTATTTCAATTTTATCCTTCGATGTGTCACATCTTGTAAATTCAGTTTATATATGAGTGCTACAAACTAATCATTGATTACATTTCTGAGGTATCACTGCCAACAATAGTTTACATGTCCGTGTGATAAATTAATGATATGGACACTATAAAGAGTTGCACAGCTGTGCATAATGATCATGCATAATGACAGCTGTTCTGGCTGGTGGAGAACCTTTCCCGTGCAACACAATCAGTGAAACAGCACTTTTTTACTTCCTGTTTGTTTCATTGACAGGTGTACAGACTGGTGGAGCACGTAGCAAATTAATAGGAAAACGGCTGGTTAAGGGCGTCTTCATCCATTTATGGATAACTGCAGGAGTGGAAATGCGGCTTGTGTACGTGTAGCCGGTTCCTCAGTGACTGAGATTTATAAAAACAGAATCATGCATACGCACAGCTTTATAAATCTGATGAAAAGAATGCGTATGCATATTTCTGTCTTCCTGCACGCACACATTTTTAGTCATGAATCCACACATTGTTTTATGCATCTGGCCCCAGAAGCCTACATTTGCATATATTTGAATGAAAAGACTTCTTTCACAAAACATGTTCTTATACGCCACATTCAGCCAGGACAAATCAAAATAATACACTTCACTAGGAAACTTCACACTGAAATTGTGAAATTCAGTACGTAAAAACATCATTCTTTATTACTTACTGTATTAACATTGAAAAATGATTTAAAAATTGTAACTGATTTGTACAACTTTGTACAACGCACTTGGTCTTTTTGATATAAAGTTGTTTTAGCTCATCCTCATCTTTGCCTTTTTTTCACATCTATGCTTTCCACTCCATTGTTCTCTTTATTTTGATGGCTTTACAGACTCCTTGCCTTCTGGATATCTTCCCAGATATCTTCTTTTCGACAGCATTTTTCTTTCAACTCCTGTCAAAGAGTAGATAGTTTCCATGACTTTATTCTATGAATGATTTTTTTCCCCTCTATTTTAACTAGGTGTTATTACATTTTTTTATCTCTCTCTTTACCCAAAATATACACCAGGACAGTGGCCATCTGTTCTGTGAGGTGGAAAAGGACACCTACAACACTCCAGAAACACTTAAATAAAAACCGATGGTGTAGATTGCTCACCACTTTTTCTAATGGTCTGAAGGCTTTGCATCCAAATTACTACTTGCTTTGAATTTTTGATGACCGAAATGTTATTTAGAATTTAAAGTACTTTTCCTTAGAGACAACCCAAATGACCAATCAGCTATGCTTGGGACTTTCTAGGTGTGGTGCAGAGAAAAATACAGCAACTAATCTAAGCGTCTAGTGTCAACATTCAGTGTCAATGCAGGAAGTCGTTACCTAATCTTATGCACATTTTAATCATAGTTTCATTGACACATAGACAGTTTAAGAAAAAGTCATTCCAAAAATGTTGTCATTGTGTAAATCCTGGACTCAGTTTTTAATATTTAATGTTCTTTTCTGATGACAGGGATGAGCCGAAATGTCCACTTGTATGCAAAAAGTAACGGACAGATTGTTAGGAAATTTACAGAGCGTATTCAAGGTCATCAGAGGAGGAGCCGTTTCCATTTCAGATACTTATACTAACTATCAGGCCAAAATGTCAAACCCTGCTCTCAAGATATTAAAGAAGAGAACGAGACCAAAAGTCATTTTATGAATCTAATGAAGAATTTGACAAAACAAAAAATAAGCAGGCTATTAGAACACTGGGAAGCCTGTGCTCCATTTGTCTAACCAGCCCCCCTCCTGTGAGTCTATTGAGAATCTGTAGCTCAGCAGTATAATGCATTGATCAGTTAAATCGATCCATTGTGTATGCATGCATGAGTGCATTTACTGTACGTGCCTCATACTGAGAGAAATACTGTGTGTCGGATTCTCAATGAGGAGCAGCATCTGCCTGCCAAACATGGTTTTTATTCCCATTTCAACAGATTGACATAAAACTATATTACCCCAAATTTGGATAAATGTCATGTAACATAGAATTCATGTATATTTGTTAGTTTTTTTTTTTAGTTCACCATTGCCTGTGTGCATGCATTGTAGGTATTATTTGCATGTATGGATAGCAGTGTTTAGCCACCAGAAGTGATTGTAATGTAATAGCTGTGATAGGGTGGCAGATCAGCTGGTGGCACCATTGGTGGGGGGGGGGGGGTTGACACGGTGGTTCAGGCAAAAATAGCCACCACTTGGTGTGGCTGTGTTTGCCTCATAATAAACTTGTTGTTGTCTCTTGCTTGTATTAAACTCAAGCACTGGGGGGGGGAATGCAGGGAGACAGAAACAAGGCCGGAGAGGGTAATGGGAGAAAACAGGAGGGATGGGGTAGAGGTGTCAGAGCGAGAAAAGGTGTTGAAGGGAAGTGAAGAGAAAGAAGTAGGATATCAGATTATAAGAAGAGGTGGGAGAGAAGGAGAGGAAGGAAAAATAGCACTTCTTTCCTGTGTGTTTCCTCTTGTAGAAGAGCTGTCACTGTGAGTAGTTTTAACTGATGGGATCCCAAATCTGTGGCTCACCAATCATTATCCTTTGTCACAACTGGATAGTGTTAGCACAAACGTACCAGGGCAGGGAGATGGAGAGACAAGGCACTCCTCTGATGTTGGCATGATATACTGTACTGAAGCAGTACTGAAGGCTGCGTGTTGGTCAGACAGAAGATGATAGCCTTGCAGCCGCATATAAGATGCTATTTATCATCTTTTCATCTCAGATACTTTGGAATGATAAAGAACGACTTTATTTTTTCATGTTGACTCACTGAATGCTCTGTGCCATTTGACTGATGCATACAGTACAACAGAGTTCATATCACTGCCATGTTAATAATGATATGACACAACCTCGGAAATCGCCATTTGAATAAACAGTTAAACTTTAGAGATGCAGACTTAATTTACACATGGGTCCTAATTTAAACATGTCCACTAACCTAAGCAATGAAATTGAAACTAAATAAAAAATAAAATAAGATTTGCTAAGCTTTAATGTTAACAAATAAAATATTTTATCTCACAGAAGTTACAAAAAAATTCAGTTAGCTATGCAGTTGACTTAGAGCTAGCTGGTTGTTATAGGCTGTTAGCCCACTAGCTAGCAGGCTAACAGCCAATAGCTGTTCGCCCTCTAGCTATCGGACCAATGGCTAACGTCAGTATAGCTAACGCTAACGGCAGACAAGCAACAATAATGTCACATAACTTGCTAATACACAATTAATGTACCTTGTGCTAAGAAAGCATGGAGCTATTAAAACTCAACTGCAAGAAAACATGAATGCTTTCAGTCATATTTAGAACATGGGGTAATGGTGCACTTGTGGCCGAAATAAGTATTACAACAACAAACACTTCCTGACAGAAAATTTTTTTTTTTTCATTTGCTACTTTCACACATGGGAGAAAAAAAAATAGAAAAATGATCCTGGTAAAACTTTTTTTCTCACCTGTTTCATAGATATAAAAAAAAAAATCACCTTTTAGGTTAGGATTTAGAAGTTGGACCTCAAGAAAAAAATTTTTTTGCTTGCCTTTCAGGACTTCCGTATAGAGTTGATGAAGTGACAATTAAAGCTACAGCTAAATCAGCTTGTAGTTAATTGCTATTTGTTGTGGGTTTTATAGCTCATGGAACACTTCTCATTACGATGACTTCCCATCATTTCATCTCCTTTATCACTGTTTTTTGTCTGCTAACATATTTTAATCTTTGCCTCACTCTCTGGTCCACAACCTGCTCTCCAATCCACCCCTGCCCACTTCCCCTACTCCCTACTTCCCACAGCACAGCTCAGACTCCTATTCTCCACCGATTCCCACCCATGATAGTGTTGCTAATCCTGACTGGGATCGCTCCGGTACACCCGCCATCACTTCACATCTCCACCCTGACAGAATGGAGAAGATGAGCCTGAAATCTGCTCTCTGTGGTGGAGGATTTAGCTGTTTTTTTTTTGTGTATGTGTGTGTGTGTGCGTGTGTATGTGTGTGTGAGGTAGGCGGGGGTGGATGGGAGCATGTGTTAACAAGCCTATCTGCCCATCCAAGTGTTAATCTGTGAGATGCCAGCTGATACAGTAGGACAGGGTGGGCTCGGCTCCCTTCATGCCTACCTGCTCACCAGTGCCAGTCTGTCCTCCCTGTAGAGACGCGGGACTTTGCCCTTCGATCTCTCCATGCCCAGGCACAGGTGGCACTCAGTGTGCGTCGACACCCCAGCCTCCCTGTGTTTGTCAGAGCTCAGACTGTGTGTGGCTATGTGCGCCTGAGCGTATGTGTTAGCCTCAACTTTGTGACAAGGAGGATAATCTCCCAGCCCCCCCCTCCAGGTGGTTATTTTTGTGTGTGTGTGTGTGTGTAAGGAGGTTAGACCGATGAATTGGTGTGATGATATATCAGGCAGATACTTAAGCTCCTCAAAGCACTATATTAATGCGTACAATTTTCCAAATCACTATGAATGTGAAAGGTGAGTATGATGCGAAAGGTTGCTTGTAGTATTGACACTACAATAAGTGAGGAGAATGAAAAGTAGAATAGTTTAGTGACGTAGGTAGAGTAGGAGGCAGGTAACAGGTAGATAACCTAAGTGATATATGGCAGAGGGCTTTGTCAATACTGTACATGTCCAAAGGTGAATAGATGAAGCTGAGCAACATGGCACCAGAAATGATCATTGTAAAGCTCAGGTCAGGTCCTCTATATCTGGATTCAAGACAGTGATGGCTGTAAAGCAGCATACAGTAACATACTCAAATGAAATCTGAGAATTACAAGTGCAAGTATCTGAGAATGTAATACAGTTTAATAATGACACGCCCCCCCACTAGTTATGGTTATAACTTTTTTTTTTTTTTTTAATACCTGTAAAATTGGTTGAATCGGCTGATCCCTAGCATAAACACAGGTGTGTGTGTGTGTCTGTGTGTGTGCAGCTCAGCATCCTGTGGCTTCTCTCCATACCCACAGTGCCTTGCTCAGCGCAGCCTGTCCTGGCCATCTGCCACTTCAGGCCCCAGGCAGGAGGGCTGCTGGCCGGGTACTGGGGCCTGCCGCAGACCACTGGTGGTGGGGTGGTACACAGAGAACAGCAGGGCTGGTCATCTTACCGTGCTGAATGAGGACTACACCGACATAGCGAGTTCTCAGGTAACATATCATTACAGGGCACACGATTCAGTATTATTTAGGGTGACATTTTCATTTATCACCTGACTATATACAAGTTACAGATACTTAATGGGAGGAGTTAAAGTTCTTGACATACACAGTACATTAATGGACACTTACTACAACAATGTAGTGGTATATGGTATATTATAGTGGGTTATAGGAATGTAACTGAATGTGAATACATTATTCAGATTGAACGCATAATACTTTCTGAACAGATGTCAGCATATGTTTCCCCCCATTATGTTACAATATATATACAAATATCAATTAGATGGTAATCTGCATGACAAAATCAAGAAAAATGTTGAAAAAAATTGGTTATAATAATCATCATCTTATAGTGATCAATTTGACCTGGACAGATGTGTACACTATAAGTGTGTTTCCACTTAATTGTGTTATTTCTTTCTTTTATGTGTAAGTTAGATAGTCATTCATCAGGCTCATTTATGTTACGTTACCAAAAAAACAACAAAAAGAAACGGTTGATCACAATGCATTGTTTTATTATTTGATTCATTTATATGCATGGTTAAAATATATATTTTGTGAATAGCTAAAACCATATATTTTAGCGTATAAATTGCACGAATGAACACCAAAAATATGGCAGTCAATTTTCAACCCGTGTAGGCCCCATCCACATATCTAATGAAATAAATGGATACAGATACAAAAAGTTTTGCGTTATACCCTTAAACAGTGAGTGTGGGTGGGAAAAGGGTTGAAGTTCCTAACCCTAAGGAGATATTACCCCAGACACAAAGCCTCACTTTGAAGGAGGATGTTCATCTTGTTCTGGGAAGATGAGAAAAGATAAATGATAAATTTGAAGGATGATGGTAGAAAGATAAGCAATTCAATTACAAAAAAGTCACACACAGAGATATAATATTCATCTAGATGATGTTGGGAATTATCTTACTGCATGTTTCTACTCCCAGGGGCAATGCACATTCTTTTCCCTTTCTAAGATAACTGTCAACCAAACTGTACTTAATGATGGGTTGCCCCAAAGACATTAGTCTAGCCGTGCCCAGTGACGCACACTTCAGGAGTGACCTGTATTAATACTGTAGGCTTCAGTTAATTTTCCATCCAGTACAGTAGAGCGACTGAACCATGACCTGCCTTTGCACGACCAGCTCTGTAAATGTTACCCATATGGCCCGCTTATTCATTTCCCACAAAACAAATTCCCACAAAAGACTGACTGTAAGTGTATTTAAAAGGCAAAAAGCAGCCAGAAAGAGCCCTCTTATCCACTGTTCGTTTTTTTCCCACGAGCTAGAGGTGCTCTTTTAATTTCCCTCTCTGAAAGGTCAGTCGCAGTGTTCTCCATCTCCACCTTAATTGATTCTTTAAATGCAGCTCGTCTTGCGCAGGGGGAGCCGGGGAGGAAAACTAGAGAGGTGTTTGCCTACCTTTAGTCACGGTTAAAGGCCCTAAAATGGTTACCCATCTTTTCCTAATTGTATTGGCCGTGTGTAAATGTATGTTCCCAGAGCTTGAAGCCTGGATATGTACTCCTCTGGCATATCAAAACCTGGACATAACAATTTGCAAATGGAAAGAAAATTGCCTTTTTGCTCAAATGGGCCAGGTGAGCTTGTTTTCTGATAAATATATTGGGTGTGGGTTGAGCTTTGGTTGTACTAAATGTCAACATTTATTAGAATAACTCCATGATATTTTCCATCGGACGCATTGTAATTCATTGAACAACTGATACATCTTGTGATTTCTGCAAGCAAATACAGCAGCTACACCTGGAGGACTTGCAGCCACATTGAGAGCGAGACCTTCTCAAATTAAAGCTTTTTAACCACGTTCTCTGCTGAATATATCAGTCTCTAGTCAGGTGTACTGTTTGGTTTGAGTGTTAAAACCAAGGTTCTGTGTTAATCTAGGTGTAGAGTCACTCATAGTAAACGACCTTGCCTATCTGTTGCTCATCCGTTGCCTATGTTGTACTGTTAAGTCCATCAAGAAAGAGTTTTGTCTTTGAAAATGTTCAGCAGCAGCCTTCTCCATCTGCTTGCGGGCTCCCAAATGTTTGTGAATGATAATGGCTATTAATTTGGTTTTTACTGCATCACTGTCTGTGAGAGGAGCATCTGGAGCATTTAGTCACACCAATAAAATGCATGTATAGACAATGAGGCACTCAAATTTGACCATAAAGCTTCATCTTCTTGAGCTTGCTCGGCCATCCAGTGCAGCTGCACAGACAAGTTAGTCATGAAACAACTGGCTACTGCCTTCTGTCTCGACATTAACTGCTCTTCCTCCTATTCTTTCTGGCAAACTATTCCGTGCCAGTGAAAGTGCAGTTCGGGCTTTGCATTATTCTTGGTAAACTGGTGAACATCTTTTTGGAACTTTCTGCCTTTGTTTAAGAGAAGAAAATATAGGCTTTAGTCCAGATTGTAGTTTGCCTTGGTTATATTTTGGTTATTTGGTTTAGCTATTTGGAACTGCTTCCTTTCAGGTAGTATCCTTCCCTTTTTACAAACAGGTGAAGAGGTAGTTGATTTATACTTGTTTTTTCTTGGCAAACTAAACTCTATAGTAGTTCTCAGTTCAACAGTTCCAACAGAACCGTATAGTAAATCATCATCAAATCATAATCTCAAATACAATGTTTGCCATGAAATTATAAGATTTGTGAAGTCAAGGGAATAAACACTCCAAACAAAACTGTGTTGAATTCCATGGTCAGCAACTCAGAGTCATTCTAAGGCTGAATGAAGAAAAGCTTAATTGTCAGTGTGTTGTTTTGTTCTGTTGCATTGAAGTGTGAATGCAAGGAGCTGTATTGGTGAAGACTTGTTGTATCAGAATAAGTAATAATCCTAATAAGTCCAGTTTGAATCATAGATACATGAGTTTGAAGATTTGTACAGTGGATTTATGAAAGAGGATTTTACTACACTGGAGTGTGAAGTGATGATGACAATCGTACCTTTGATAATCACCAGGTAAACAGTGAAAATACAACATTCATATTACATAGTAATCTACCAGGAATGTATGCTTGCATGTATTTTATTGGCCAGCGCAGCACCTTGTCTGATGACATTACATTGACTACGTTGACAACTTATTTAAAAAAAAGACAATATTCCTACTCGGCTGTTTACATGGCTTATGAATTGAATATTCCACTAAAATTCCTGTTTACATGCAGAGACTTTTCAGGGTTTCCCTCTGCTCCAGTGGGAACAGGAATTACAAAATCTCCACATGCAGTGAAGTAAAACATTAGTGAGATGCTACCTGATATTTATTAGTGATATCGATACGACTGATATTATAAATGTATACTTACAGGCACATCTAGTATCCAGGTTGTCCCATGATGTTTACTACACTGCAGAGTATTTTTGGTGCATCACACCAAGTCGTCACCGTCAGTCTGTGACTGCAAATCAGGATAATAACCAATCCAATCCGTCCAGCCCGCACTGAACAGCTCGCCATTCTCCTCATGTCCCACATCTTAATCAGAAAATGCTACATTCAGACTAAGGCCTAATTCGGAATATCCAAACACAATATGCTTATATATGTTTGTTAAACATGTGTTTAGATGACCCCTATCAAAATCGGAATATTGCCATATCCAGAATAATAGTGGAATATTGGTGTGTGTGTAAACTTAGTCACTGTGTTGCAGCAAAAATCAGGTTCAACTTTTTTTCAGATTTTTTCATGGTGTGCTGATGTCATTCTGAACATCACATCCTACCCATCACAGCCATGCTGACCAATCAATTATGTCACTGTGTCATTGTTCAGCAGTGGGTAAGATATGCTGTGTCAATGAAATGCCCTAAATGTCAAATAAAAGGACAGTATACGTATATGCATACGAAGCGAATCAAAAATCAAGCTGGCTTAATCAAACAGCTAATCTAACTTAAAAGTGAAAACTAGGGCAAACTGTAAAATGATTGCTCAAACTGCCTGTTGTAAACGTTGTAATTTTCAGACCCAGTCTCTTTAGGAATCATTTTGAACACATTTTGACTTCTAAAGATGCTCCTCCCACATTTTGGGAAATGTATTGTCAGTGGTATTTCAGACATTTACTGTGATGTACATGACAAAGTAAAAACATTTGGTTTGACTGTGATCCCAACAGTAACCCTGCAGTTCAGAGTCAGCGTGGTGCAAAGTGTTCAGTCTGATTCTCAACGGTAGATCTTGAGTTTTCTCTTCCAATTCTCCCTGTGCTCTTTGGATTCCAGCGGCTTGTTGGTTAGCATGGCACCTATTGACCAAGGCAATCTATGAGTGATGATTCATGCCAGCCAACAGATTAATGATGTTCATCAGCTCCTCTCCACACACAAGCACTGACCCACTCTTCAAACCTTTTCTCTGCCACATCCTCCATCTCGCTTGCTTATCAGATCACCATTTGTAATAGTGTAGCTGCAAACTGCAGTAGTCCTTTCCAGAAGCAGCCCTGGGTCAAGTCTCATCCCAGACACAAACAGTCTATCCAAACTGTATGCCAGTGTTCTGGCCATAATGAATGTTTCTTGTCTTTTTGTTTTCAGTATAGAATAAAGATATAGAATAGAATAATGTTTAGTCTTGTAAAATATTCAGAACACAATCAAACTGATATTGATATTCAATAGTCAACACATTGTCATTAATTATGATATGTATGATGAACATTTTTTGAACAGTAAAATAATTTAGTTAAGTTCTACATCTGTCAAATTTAAAGACATTTGAGTGCATAATCCTGTCTATACCAATCAAAGCTACCGAAAATGTCATTAAAGGCATTTTAATAGCCATCAAAAACTCTTCTCAGTCAAACCATGACCCATATAAATGAAACAAAACCATGCGTCAGGGCTTACTATCTGCATGAATCAAGTTTTGACCACCAAGGGCTATACACAGAAATACAGTCCTGAGGAAGTAGCTTATTAAATATGGTTAATTTAAAACAGTTTCCTCTTCGCACATTGAGCAGCACAATAACATAAGTATCAAAAACAGTGGTTTTATATGAGAGGTTAATGAGAGCTTTGGGACTTTATGGATTAAAGCAAAAAGGCTGAAGCTACATTGTAAGGTGTTCACATTCAGGTGCAGTACTAGCTAACATTTCACATGATATAGAGTATGTAGTACTGTACTGTTTTTATGTTTCTTCATTGCAGTCAAAAATACCAAGAGCGTTTTTATGTTTTGTTAGGAGAATATCTGGTTTCATTATAGCCATACTCCAAAAACACATTTCTCAACTGCATTTAAGGCGGATATAAGGTAATCAAATTAACTGGCATGAATGCATGCAAAGGACCTGCATAGACCACAGAGAAGAAGACATGTATGGAGGTAATTTAGTGTCTTTATTATGCAATCAAATAGAATAGGTTTGCAAAAAAAAAAAAAAAGATTTTAGAGCAAAACTATTGACACCGCAATCAAAAAATGTTTTATTGCAAGTAAAATAAATTTGTGATTAAAATGCGAATCCAAAAGTTTTATCTAAAAATCCAAAAGTTTTGGTTGCTGTTGAGCTGAATCTTGTGGGCAGGACCTACGCTGAAAGATGTAAGACACATCTCTATTGGCCAGTCTCAGTCAGAGTGACAGTTTGGTAACATTCAGAGTTAGTGAATGACAGAGAGTTTTGAAGTCCATGGAGAAGACAGCGGGAGCTCAGAAGACAGGAAATCAATGTGCATGCATATTTACACATACCTTCTGTCTTAGTAATAGCAAGAATGTTATGCTTGAACTGGTGCATGTAGATTGCTTTTGTTTAATGATCTGTGATGCTGTAATGGGTTAAAAACATATTATTTTTGTCAGCCTGTGGCTGCTAGCTTAGCTCAATTAGCTAGTCACTCGCTTGTCATGGAGACTCCCCATTGGTCTGAAGGAACACTATTCCCAAACCTCAATAGTTTTAAAAAATGTCCTGTAGTCCAATGGCCTGTTATGGCAAAAACAGAAGCCCACTATCTGTTGCTCTGAAAATACACACTCTGGACTTCAGTGACTGCCATTGTACTTGAAAACTTCTTCCCACACTGCAGGTCACAGAATCTGATGGGTCGATGACAAAATAATATGTTTTTAACCCATTACAGCATCACAGATCATTAAACAAAAGCAATCTACATGCACCACTTCAAACATAACATTCTTGCTATTACGAAAACGGAAGTAATGTGTAAATATACCTGCATATTGATTTTCTGTCTTCTCCACTCCCACACTTTCTACTCCATGAGTCCCTTTCTCATTTTCTAACCGTGGATGTTGCCAAACTGTCACTCCGACTGAGACTGGCCAATAGAGATGTGTCTTACGTCTTTCAGCATAGGTCCTCCCCACAAGATTCAGCTCAACAGCAAACAAAACTTTTGGATTTGCAAACAAAACTTTTTTACAGTGCTGTCATTTTGATCGATACAGATAATTATATGGGAAAAAAAGCATTTATTTTAGACGATGTTGATGCAAACTGGTTCCACTAGCATTTTACTAAACCTGTTTAATTAGAATCAGTAGAAGTTGCTTCTAATCTACTAACATAACATATACGGTATGCAATTCAAGATTTCAAGATGGAGTTAAAAGAGCATTCCACTGATTTAGCATCGCACTCCTGTAACACTGAATATCAAAATCGATGCAGCAGAACCAGAGAAATATTCTTTGTGCATTCCGTTCCAGTGTCCTGTTGTCCTCTATAACAACAGGACGAAGTGTCTTTTCCAGCTTTGTCATTAGACCTCAGTTGTTAAAAGCTGCAGTTTTCCTCCTGCTCTAGTGTTCATTGAAATTGAAGTCACTGGGCACTGAGGATCCCAATTATCAAATATATAGAAATTGTGACATCTTAGTCCTATATAGCAGAAGTATTAGAAGTTTGTTACATTCTTAATTTGAGAAACGCTAATCCATAAACTTCACAGGAGTTAGGATGGGGGAGGTTAATGAAGACTTGATTAGTTTTATTTAATTGCATTCAGCTTGATTTCATATCATGTTTGGTCATTTCATTTTGGTGGCTGGAACTACTACATGCCAATCTCTTTCCAGGGCTGTTACCATATCTGTGCTTTTAACATCATTCTAAAACTTAGTAACCTTTACAGTTATCCATTTGCTCATTTTAAATGAGAATCATGTTGTACTTCTAATGTAATATGACAGACAATCATTTTACTTTCTGGCAAGTTTGTGTTCTTCTGAAGGATAATTATTTCATGTGATTATTAGATGTAACAGCAACTTCTTTGCCCCTTTACAGTTTGTTCAAACTGTTTTAAAAAATCTTTCATTAAGCTCTAGTCTCACTTTCCTCACAGTTGCCTGGTTTGAAAAGCTAAGTATCAAGATCAAAATGTATCTTTAACTAAATGAAAATGACAAAATAAGGCAGTAGTGCTCTACAGTTCTTCACTAAATTGTTATACCCCATGATGGAAACTAATTTGAACATCAATATCTTTCTGTGCAACACAGAGCATAATAGTCACTTTTCTTATTGGAGCACAACACTGACTATATCAGACTTCAGTTCTCCTTCATATCATGTACTGCAAAGTTACTGTAAACACCAGTTTCCTCTAAGCAATGTGTTTCTTGAATTGTGTTTTTTGACTGACTGTTGGCAGTGTGTGGGGCTCTCACTGATTGCATGAATGGAATTTTGCTTCATTGCTTTCTATAATGTTAGATCATTTTGGTTGGCTGACGAAGCTTATTCTTCTTGAATTACTAACTGGTTTGGTTTTGGTTTCTGAACATATCTGAGGTTGGAAGAATGCCATACCAACAAGTCCTCCAAATTGACCAAATACATTGTTTGACCATGTGATTTCAGAGATAACACCAAGCGGTTGTTTTCTAATCTAGAACCTCTATCCACAGTAATTGGCAGGACAGCATCATCTGTGTGGGCTTTCCAAAACTACTAGTTACACATCTCTGTTCAAAAATGATTATGTTTTATGATGTGGCAATGTTGTGGTTAAGGTCTGGTTAGGTTTAGGCACAAAAAACACTTGGTTAGGGTTAGGGAAATATCATGGTTTGGGTTCAAATGATCACTTTGTTAAGGTTAGAGAAAGATGTGGTGTGGGTTAACGTTACTTCCTTAAAATTTAATTGTCATGGCAACAATAATAACCACAGGGGACACAGGATCGTAGTTATGTTTTTTTTTTCAAAAACAGTCCTGACTCACAGTTGGAAATGTGACACTTGTGGTTGGAAACAGGAAACAAACAGCAGTCTCCTGTAGCAAAGTCCACTGTTGGGTTATACCATTCTTCCACTCCACCTCCTCAGAATGCGGACAATTGTCATCTTTTATATCATCATCATCATTTTATCATCATCTGAACTGCGCCACTGTTCAGCGTCATAAGTACTACAGCTGCTAGATAGAATCTGTCACTCAAGGTAACTATGGGTCAGTTTTGGCTGGCTGACATTATGACCTGTTGTGTCATTTTTCTTTGGGGGACAGTCTTGCCATGCACATGCTTTATTTTCTATTTACCATACATAATGTACAATGTAGCTCACAAGATTTAGACTTCTTTGCAAATCTTCATTTTGCCAACCTCCAGTCGTGTAACTTCTCGCCCTGCTGCAGTGATGTGCAGGTGTACTGTGGGGTGTGTTAGTGCACAGTGACATCACTGCTCACTGCACAGACTTCAGCCTGTGACTCACAGGAAAAGTTTTTTAAGCAAACATGAGTGTTCTCACACTGGTGGAGTCTGACACTGTTCACTCGAAGGTTACAATCAACATAACTTGTTGATCATGTTGCTAACAGTGTGCACACACATCACACATGTGTATCCCTCTCAACACATGGCAGCTTTTGTGTTGCACCATTACATTTCATCTTAATGAGCTTTTTATTATACACAATAACATAAATAGGAATACACCATGGAATTTGGAATGTGTAACAAGTAGGAATGTGAAAACAGCCTTCCAGTGTCAAACACTGCACAGACATCATTCTGCATAGTGAAGCTCAAACATTCAACTGTAGCAACAAGAAAAAAAGACACATATCTGAGTGGAGGGGAACTTAGAGAAAAGTCTAATAAAAGTTTGAGAGCCAGTTTTAATTTATTAACCTGCAGTGAGGGCTGACCCCTGAATTAAAAGCATCTTATTAGTGTGTCAGATTAGACTGTGGTTGCACTGCACAGCTCCCAGCTGGAAATCAGTATCACGGTATGAATTCCGTCTTTGAAGCCATTGTTCGAAAACTTTAAAATTCCTTCTGATGGAGCAGAAATGCCTTAAACATATAAAGAAACATCTTTCACCATAGCTGCTGAATCTCATGGACTATTTTAGAAGTGTGTACTGAATATCTTTTGAGCAGTCTATTTCTCATAGATAATATAGACAGGTTGAACCCCCCCCCCCCACCACCACCACCATCACCCTCCCTTCCAATAGAGATACTATAGCTGTTATCTCTAATTCGGAGAAACTCCGATCCGGCTGCACGGGGGGAGCATGCCCAACAAATATGATCTATGGCATACAAATGAGCCCTGTAATTTATTCATAAATCATCATGGCTGCCTTTGCTGGCAGGGCCCTTTTTAATTGTCTTTGATTAACAGTGGCGTGTGCTGGAGATAGGCGCTCGACTGCGTTCAGGTCCCCTTTTGTTCTCAGGTGGCATCGCAGGCTTCCCAGGGAAATCATGTGTCAGAGTGGAAGGAAATCAGGGGCTCAGCTTGATATCCATACACTGGTGTGAGTGTGAGTGTGTGTGTGTGTTTGGATAGACTCACACACACACTGCTGATGCACACTCACATTTGGCACCCTTCAATGTGAGAGCATGTAGAGTATATAGAAGGATGGATATGTTTGAGAAATATATGCACACAATCTGTTAATTTGCATGTATAAACAGCAGAGAGCAGGCTTATGAGAGGGCATGCATACATACATACATGGAAGCCAACACATATGTACATATGCATACATGTGTTAGGATTAAACACTCTATAGTCTTCTTATAGCTTCTTCCTTGGTGTAGCATGTTAGACAGCACTCTCCAGCATCATCATCATCATCAACACCACTACAAAGAATGCTGTTCATCCTTCAGTAGAATTCTTTTTACTCCTTTTTGTTTTTTGTCTTGTCCTTACTTATTTACAGTACAGTACAGGTGTCAGGGAGTCAGAAGTGGCTTTTTAATCTTTCCACATTGATAAAGCAGTGTGCCTTAACTTTTTTTGGGAATTAATTCCACTTTTTTGTGGATGTTTTATGTTGTTTTTTTTCTTTCATTTGTCCCCCATTTGTATGTGCTTTTAGACAGATCCTCCCTTTACCTTCCCCTCCACTTAAACTCTATATTAAACACACATTAAGACATGTTACTATTTCTGTGTTTATGTATCTGTAAGAAAATAAAGAACATTATTCTACCTACACTCACTTCCTACTATGACTTGCTTTTTGCCCCACCTATTGCTGCTCTCAAGAAGTGGATATACAACCTTGTTATAAAAGACTGTATCCACCCCACAATATGAAAATGTTAGATGGAACTAAGTTGGTACTGACAATTTAGTCATTTCCATTGGCGTACAGTAATCTGGCAAAAAAGTTTGTCCTGAGGTGCTAGAGGAAAGGAAAGGTTCATTTAAATCTAAAGAAATGCTCCCCTTGGGATCATCAATATGTACAACACATTTTTGGAAAATCTACTTACACTGATAATTTCTTATCTATTCTATAATTAGAGGTTTTAAAGTAAATGGCGCCAGAGGAGAGGTCAGAGAGTCATTAAAATTAAAAGTTTTTTAATCCCCTTGGGAGCATAATTATACTCAACTAATACTTATTAATACTTATTAATAATTATACTCAACTAATTTCATGACAAATAGTTTGATATTTCTGCTGAACAGTTTTGCCCTGGTGGTGGCGCTGGGTCAGAGGGTCACAAAAATATATCAATTTATCATTATGGGGATTTTGAATATCTATAGCAAATTCAACAAAAATCATTTGTTTTCAAGATATTTTGTCAGTGAGGGCGGTCACTGTAAAAGGTTAAGAGTTCATGAAAATATTAGGGTTCATCCTCAATGGATCATAATAGCTACAGCTAATATAATAGTGATCTGGACAGTGATATCTATCACTCTTCTCCTCAGTTCAGCTGTGATGCAAACATACAAACATGCGACTGGAATTGTCTTTCTCTGACACTAGAAGTGTACCCTTGACTATTCGAAGCTCACTCTTATGTATACAAAACCACCATTGCACCCACTTATGAACAGCACAAACAACATATGAACCTCATCTCCAGCCCACTGGACTCATGCAAAACAAGCTGCTGCACAAATCTACATTCATACCCTCAAGTATACCTTTGTCCCTCAAGCACTGTATTCTTTTTTAGCTCTGTTCAATATGCAGCCTACACTGTCTTTGTCACTCCATCACGTCAAAGCCAATAAACAAGTGTGCTGAAATAGAGTAGCCAGATACAATGTGTGCTATCGATCAAGTGTGTTTCTGTTTGCTGTGTGGCGATGTTCATTATTATCAGTGGGAATGTCGTCCTGAATGCAGTTTCAGTCTAAACACTGATGTAGTGTATTTCCTAGTGCTGTATGTCTGAAGACCTGAAAGAAAATATTACATTAATGAACCAAATGTAAAAACGTAGGTCACTGGCTTCAATAGTCCTCTTTCTCTCTTTCTTTTCTTCTTTTAATGGCAGTACTCTGTGTAAGAAAGGTATGAGTTGAGCAGCATTGAGGCTGGCAAGGCAGTAAAATTTTATGTAATCATATTACTTAAAAACATTATTATGGGCTAGCTGCCAGGGTTTTACAACTTCTAAAGGATTCTCATTAGTTTTAATAGGAGGACATTATGAGAGCAGCTTAAATGACAAGCATTGTATACTCCACATGTATAGTATGTGAATGCACTCACACATTTCCACATCATAAATTAAGCCTGCTGAGTGCCATTTTTCATAAACATTTAATTGCTACCTACAATGGTGGGAACTAGTGTTAGTAGAAAAGCTAAAGCTAGCACTGCTGCTGCTGCTGCTGCCACCATTTAGAGGATGAGATGTATACTGTGAAAGCTGTGGAGTATGGGGATATGTGGAAGAAAGGAAATTATGCAGACTGTAAAGCCTGAGTTGGCATAGTATAAGTGGCCAATACTTTCCTGTGCCAATATAACAGAACTGGAAAGAGACCAGTTCTGCTAGCATAGCCTTCCAGCATAAAGTATATTCCATCCTGTGCTCTCCTTGAGGGGCTTTCAAACAGCTGGAGGTTACCACTTCCTGTACCATACACTACAGGTTGTTGTTATCCATATACTAAAATATCATCACATAGTCAAATAGACGCGGATGTAGCTTAAAATAGAGGGAATGGCAGTGCTACATGATGAAAATAGCATGTTAAGTTAACTAATATCACTAATATTGGTTTGAGCTTCTGCAGCCAAAAAAAAGTTTATCCATAATCAAGTCAGACAGCAATGGTAAATAGCTGTGCACATTCACAAGACCCACCTCTCCTTGACCAGTGTTGGGCAGTAAGGCAGTACTTTGTAACATGTTACAATGATTCCTTTTTTTTCAGTAATGAGTAGTGTAAGGGATTACAATTTCAATTTCAGTAATTATATTACTCACTAATTATACCACTCACTGTAGCATTAAATGCAATACTTGGGTACAGTACTAGATTAAATGTACTTACTTACTTTCATTGACTGTATAAAAATAATGGACATAGTCACCATGATGTCACCCATGGGATTGTCTGACTTTCGTTTTAAAGCCTCAAATTTGGCATTTTGACCATCAGCATCTTGGGTTTATGGAGCCACAAGTGATGAGAAGTGACCATATTTGGATGAGAGCTTGGGGAGAATTGTAAAGATTGCAATGCCGTGTACACCTACTACACAACAATAAACCCAATGGTGTACCACTTGAAGAACATACATCCAACACTGGTTAATGAATCCTCCTCCTCCTCTCAACCTACCATCACCTCAGTGTTAGCATGAAGGAGATGTGATGCACAGCGAGCAGAAAAAATTACCCAAGGAATCTGCAAATTGATTGAGATGGATATGCTGCCCACACTGTTGTTGAAGACAAAGGTTTTCAAGATCTGCTTAATTTAATTGAACCAGCATGCTGCATTCCGTCCCGAAGAACCATCACCAGGCTCATAGAAACCTGCTACAAAGTACTAAAGTGGGAGCTGTTAGAAAAGATAGCCACCACTGACAGGGTTGCTTTAACCACAAACTGCTGGACCACCTTACCAGCAGAGAGCTACCTCACACTACCATTACACACCAATACATCAGCAATAACCGGCAAATGAAGTCAGCAGTCCTGCTCACTGAAAGCCTGCCAGGCCGGCATACATCTTCTCACAGAGAAGATGAATGAAGTTGTAGAGCAGTGGGGATATGAGAGCCGAGTTATCGCATGTGTCCACGACAGTGCCGCCAATAGTCCTACCAGAGTTAACTGGGTTTCCGCTGCCTGCTTTGCACACACCCTCCAGTTGGCCATTAACAATGGATTTGCGCTACACCTGCATCGGGTAATCTCTGCGACTGGCAAACTCGTTAGCCACTTCAATCACAGCACCGTGGCAAGCAAAGCACTGCAGAGAAAACAAGAGCAAATGGGCCTGGCAACCCACTGGCTTACACAATCATGTAAAACATAGTGGAGCTCAGTCTGTGAGATGTTTGATCAGCTGGTGGAGCAGCGGCGGGCCGTTGTCGCTGTCCTGTCAGATCGAACGGAAACCAAGCTTCAAGATGCCAGGATCCTGGAGTTGAAGGAGGAGCACTAGAAGTTGATGGAGGACACACAGCTTGTGTTGGCAACACTGAAGTGTGCCACTACTTCACGTCGTGAGTGCAGAGAAGGAAGTCTCGATATCCAACACTTATCCCCTTACCTCAGCCTCATCAACACCCATCTCATGCGCAGAGAAGGAGACGGGCCCAGAGTCATCAAATTCAAGGCAAAAGTGCGGTCATCCCTCAGCAACCAAATGAAGGTACACTAAACTGTTTGGTTGACATGATTTCCATAATAAATAATCAGTGATGACTGGACTGGAGTAGGCCAACTTACATTTACATAAATGTGTCTTATGTGTGTTGCCTATTTAGATGAGGCATTTAGATGAGGTTCAGTGTGACGAGTTGGTGTCATCCACCTCCATGATCTGATCAATGCTGGACCCTTGTCACAAATATCTGGGCTTTCTTACACCAACACAGAGAGTGGCTGCAAATGCGAAACTGGTTGAACTTGGAGAGGTGGTGGGGTTGAGCCAGGCAGCCATCCTGCTAGCTGGGGGAGATGAAGCCATGCTGTCCAACACAGACATGGGGAGTTTAAACACCGGAGTCGCAGCCACACATGCCTCTGCTATGGCTCTACTCCACTCAAGGCGACACTGGCATTGAAAGAAAAGTTCTGAACCTTATGAGGGAGACTCCCCCATCCCTTGATTGCAACCCTACAGACTGGCAGAAAGTGAATGGAATGAGGTTTCCCAGGCTTGCAAAGTTAGCACGTCAATACCTCTGCATCCCCACAACTTTGGCCCCTTCGGTGCAAGTGTTTTCAGCTGCTGGACTGACTGTCACTAGGCTGTGTTTGCATCTCATTCCTGAGCATGTTGACATGCTCATCTTCCTCAACAAGAATCAGTAGGCTGTAGTAACTTCATTCTCTTGGCTGTGTGCCTTTTGGATTTGTTCAAATCAGCACTAAATAATGTTTTTTTTATTTACATATTATTGTTTGATCTGATTTATGTTTTTTTGGAATTGTGGCTATATGAGTCTCAATTGTGTTTACCATGAGTACCATAGCTTTGACTTGTTAATTTGTGAGGAGGTTTGGCTCAGAGCCTCGGGTTCCACTGCCTTTATGAGCGCACCACATATCCTTTTTGTTTTGTTTTCTGTTAAACAGTTGGTCTATAATTTCTTCTTGGAATAAAGATTTCATTGAGGAAAAACACGCTTTCTGTTGTATTTTCTGCTATAAGCATTTTTTAATACATATATATATAAAAAAAAAAGATGAATTGATAGTTGATAGTTAATTTTCCCGATGATTGATTAAGGAAATTTCTTCAAATGCCCATTTTGGTGGACTCCCTCCCACTTGGTCAGTCACAATCCCACCATACTCTACTGAAAGCATTATGTACATTATGCTGTTCCTCTAAGTGGCAGCAATACTCTACATAACAACTTGATCCCTTACTGTGTGCTCATTCTCCTCTTGTTCTCCTCTTTCGATCTGCTTATAAAAGGACAAAGAAGGCACTTTGAAGAAAAGTACCAACCACCTGAATATCTCTGCAACACTCACCTGTACAAGGTTATGTTGTTGAGGGGAGGTTGAGGGTTATTCAGAGCAGCTTGGCTCTGGCTACAAATGAGGAAGGAGCATTAGTAAAGGTGGGAAAGGTTGCCATCTTAGAGTGAGCATGATTGATGTGGGCACAGCAGCATGCAGCAGCGCTCACGCCGAGCCCTCTCCGACTGTCGCCGCAGCGACAGGCAGGAAGAGGAAGTGAGTTGACCTCAGGGTCATCGTGACAAAATGCTTAACAACAGTAGCAAAGCACTCTGGGTTGTGGGTCAGGGTCATATGCGTGAACATAGAGGAGGCTTGCTGCTGCCTTGTATCATTTGGATTCAGGGGTTGAATGCATAAATGCTGCCCCATTGCAATGACTTCAGACTGTTTCAGCAAGACGGTCATGTCTCTGAGAAACCTTGCAGAGAAACCTTACATCTACCATTTCAAATGCTGGATTATTCTTATTTTTATTCTTTTGTTTTCATGGAGAATTTAGTGCCTTATGTCATAAATGCTGTCTGAGATGCTTTACCCAAAGAATAGCATTATTGCCATTCCTGAGGTTAAGCGTCAAGAATGACAGTCTTGTCACAAAAAATGGCTTTGAGCAGCTTCAGTTCTAATATGGCAACGCACAAAAATCCCACATTGCCTGAGCCCCTGTATCTACAGCATATGTGAAATCTATGCAATGTGCATGTGCATTCATGCCTCTTCTGTATGTTCCCGTGTGTCCTTCAGACCAAACTCAGCATGCTGAGCAATAGGTAGCAGTTAGCTGGATTTTATATTCTGAAGCGAAGCCAGGGGAGGCAGACCCTGACCTCAGCCTCAGTCACCCAGAACCACGGCTGCAGGCTTCATCTCCATAGGAATCAATAGACTACAGTAATAATGGTGATCTATGGGGCCAACATCAAAGAAGGCGCTGACCTTTCCAGGTTGGGGGTTGGGGGGATGACCACCAAGCTCCACGATCACACGTGTGTGCGCAGAATAAATGTTTTGTCAGAGAACAAAGCTCGTAGCTGTGTGCGTAAGATACACACATGTATGTACACACACCCTGTGGCCTACATGAATATAAAGCAAAAATGCATGCATATATAGAAGTCATCACAGCCAGGCTTTCATTTACACATGAAATAGGGACATGTAAGGTTTCCTCACTTCATGCTAGCCCCCAGCCACGTTTATCAAATATGTCATTTTGTTTGATTTGCCATTTGAAATTATTTATTTTATGTTCTTGGCTTCATTTCTTGGAAAGTCACATTTCAAATAGAGCTTTTTTTATTTAAACGAAGACGGAGGCTGGAGTGCCTCAGCTTTAGCTCCTCATGATTACGGTTATTGATAAGAGACATAAGGAATCTTCAAAATCAGAAGAAATGCTTTATGTCCTTCATCATAATTTTAATGTAATTCTGCACAAAATCCCCCCATGGCCTTCATAAAACTTTCTGTATGTTACATGTTTATCTTATCTATCTTTACATTTGGATATTTCCACACCATGTCATATCAGCTTTATATTTGGCATGATGAGAGAAGGCTCTAAAATAAATTTCATCATCATCACAGAACACTGAAATCCCGGATTGTCAGAAAGTAGTGTCAGGTACATGTAACTAAGTTAAACAGTGTCTCACAGGGGGAAAAAAAAGCTTGAAAAACTTCTAGTTCTTTTTGTCAGTGTGTGGGTATTTTTCCTATGATATGGAGCACTGCAAGTCTCACCTGAAAGCCAAACTGATGAAGTCCTTAAAGTAAGTTTAGATTCGACACAAAGTTAATTTTAGAGTCAAGCGGGTTAGGGTTAGGATACAAGTGCAGGTAGTAAAAGAGTTAAGCAAAGATGCAAATTCCACAAAATAATCCAAAACTCAAAGTTCGCTACTCCTTGAGTTAAAATTAATTAGATTCTTCAAACTGATGTCCCCAATATTAAGAAATAACTCATACACCCAAAAGATGCAAATTTTACACTTTTACGACTCTCATTCATGTATGTCGAGATAAGACGGAAAAAAGAGGAAGATCAAGAACTGCAGTTCCTGGAAATGTTTCCAAAGTCAAAGTTGGCACACAACGAGTACATTGCTAGCTGTTTTTGGTAAATATTTGCAGACTGCAAAAGACAACCCAGCTGCAAATGTGTGCAAATAAAGCAAGGTGAACCATTACTTCATGTTCTTTTTGAGCACAACACTAGTAATAAAAGCTCTTCATATCAGGGTTAGGCAAGTTTTATTGCAGCTTGCACAAACTGACACACGTGGAAACAATATATTTCATAGCAATATTTTAATATTGTCATTAGCAGAATCACATTGATGATATGACCTCATCATACCACAAATATAAAAATCTACACATTTCTGTTGTTGTTGAAGACATACAGTATGTTGAGTTTGATATGCATTACACCATTCACTGTTTCAAACATCAAATCTGATTATTTCATGGGATTTTATATGCATATACAGATGATATACTGTACTTCAGTATTGCAAAAATAATATGGTGATAATGATTTCAACCATCTGCTTTTTATTAAAGGAGACATATCATATTTTCAGGTTTCTATTCTACTGGAATATCTGCAATGGTTGACAGTTCAAAAAAACACTCTTAAACTCTTAAAGCCACTGAAAACCCAAATCCACAATAGCCTTCTAACTATGAAATTATGGGTCTTATGTACATAATAAAAAGTATTAAAAATAAGTTTTAATCCAAATTCGAAATATTGCCATATTTTTTGTAAATTTTCCTGATATTGGGTTTGAATTTGGTGCGATTATACTCAGACATTTATTTTGAAAATTACACAATTAATTCCACAGATCAATCATAAACGACATGCTCAAGCACTCTTAGCTCACTCCTTCTTCTAACAACTTTCTCACTAATTACACAGTTGTTTACATGTTTCAGATCTGCTAGTTACTTTAGCTTAGCAGTTTAGCTTAGCAGTTAGCAATGGCTTCCCTCTCTCACTCTCTTGCTCTCTCTTGCTCGGTGTGTCATACGTTTAGCTATTCCCCTGCCTCCTTTAGTAATGATGGTGCAGGTAATAAATGTAGTATATTTACTGTGTTGGAGTTAGCCAGCCCCCAGTAGCCAGTATGGGTGTCAATCAAAAGGTGAACTGCCACACCTATAGTCTTGAGAAATGGTCCAAACAACAAAATGAGCTGTTTTTGAACCAGGTTTTTTAATAGTTATGGACGTTTATTTCCACTCAGATTCTTGTGGATGCTTAGTAATACACTCAACTTTCATATCATTTATACATTTTTACCATTTCAAGCCAAATTTCCAGAAGCTCTAAAACTTATTTGTTTTATACTGACCCTTTATGCAGCCCCTCAGATCAGCCTCTGTATGAAACAGGCTTCCTGATGAGCCCACTCTCTTCTGATTGGCCAGTTCCCGGAAGCTGTTTCTCACCATCCAGTGGGTTCGGAGGCTACATCAACAAACCATGAAACAAACTATAGTAATGACCTTAGTTCGTCGGGCAAAGTAGAAGAACATTGCAAATTAAGCATTCAGAGAAAGTTGAAGCCCTGGTTTTTGACTTGCAGGAAGCATTTCTAAATATGTCAACCTCAAGATTTGGAAATTTGAACATGTTTTGCATAGTTATCCAACATCATATGAGTGTATAAATAACAGTGTGTCCCCTTTAAATGATCAGTATTGGCCCTGACTATCAGTCTGATGTCTCCACAACAGATTTCTGGATTGTGTTAGACCTGCCTTTGCAGCTTCCGTCTTCTCTGGTGCTTGATTAACACTCAAAAGAAGAAGTCATTTGCATGGATGAATTCATTTCCAGGACAATAATATGTAAAGGGATTCTAAATTTGTTGATTAAAAGGATTAATTAGTTAACAAAAATCTTTTGGCAATATTCTCTTCTTGAACACACACAAACACACAGAAACACACACACACACACCTCATCAAACAGCTCAGTACAGCAGTTCCTCGCCTCTCGCCTCCAGGCCTCCATCAACACCCAAACCCCCAGGCGCCTCCTCGGCCCTCCCCCAGCCCAGGGCCTCTCTCTGGGGTCATTATGGGCTCTGACATGCCCCGCTGGCTCCATGAATGTTAATGCCCAGTGGAGGGAGCTAGGGGTCCAAACACACACACACACACACACTCTCTCACACACACACACACACACACACACACACACACACACACACACACACACACACACACACACAGGCTCATGCAATTACATACACACGCTTCTGTGTTTTTATGGAGTACGTTCACAATCTGAACAAACAGTGTACAGAAATACAAACATTGCACATTTATGTAGACACACACACACACACACACACACACACACACACACAGACATACAGTATAAATAGATACACAGTTCCAGAGGGCCACCAAAGTCACGCACATGTGGACAGACACACACACACACACACACACACACACAGTCTTGGTATCTGATCAGAGATCACACAGATGGCAGATAGCCTGTCCGTGTCATGCAGCCAGCCCCGGGCTCAGCAAAGATCCACGTTAGCAGAGAGATGGAGAGATGGAAGGAAGAGGAGGAGGGATAGAGAGAGACAGAGAGATGATGTATCAGCAGGGAGGAGTCCTCCACCTCCCTCCCTCTGTCCTCTTCATGTCTGTGCTGAAGATACTTCATGCCTCCTCCTTCTTCCTCCTCTGCTCCTCTTCTTTGTCGTCTCTGGATGTGTCCTTATATCCCTCCTCCTTCTCCTCCTCTCTCCCTCTTTTTCCTCCTCTTCTCCAACCACCAGCTTTGATCCCACTGCTCAAGCCAATGCTCCACTTTCACCTTCCTACTCCTACTACTTTCCTACTTTAGCATCTTTGATTTCATAGTTTTACTCTCTGGCCTGTGCACTGTTTAGAGTAACAGGAAGGTGTCCTGTGTGGTGACGTGTAATTGCAAATTCAATAGAGCGGGGGTGCAGTTTTAAACAACCTAAGCAACCAAGGCTATGGAACAGACGGCCGTAAATGGGCATGCACGCCCAGCTGACGTCAGCTCATCGACAAGGTAGAAAAAAAACCTTGCAAATCATGTGTGACAACAGGTTGAAGCCCTGACTTTTGACTTGCAGGGAGGCGTTTCTACATACGTTAACCTCAAGTTTAGAACTGTGTCCATGTTTAGATATCTTGCATGTATCCTCCTGCAAGTATTTAATAACAGAAAATCACATAAAGCATTATATATATATATATATATCTCCTTTAAATAACAAAAGCATGATGTTCCATAGAAGCTGCGTTTGCATATTTTCTGTCTGACAAAAAAGGAAAAGACAGCTGGTTTCTAAATGCTCTCGTAAAGCCTCGAAAGGAATATCAAGCACAAGCGAAATCAGGTAAGAATCCCAGTTTATTTAACTTAACAACAAAATGTTTTAAAATCTCGTCAATCTACACAGTGAGCATATCCAGTCTATACTGGTTCCACTGGGATTAGGTCAAAGAGGACGACTGTCATTTAGAAGCTCTCAATGAAGCCACATATCAAGATATCAACCAAACAGATCAATTTGCCAATCGTGTGCTTACTTCTCTGAATTCACATTTCACTCCAAATACATATTTTTTATTTCTTGTCCTTTCCCACTTCTTTACTTGGTCCCCTTTTTATTTTGCCCACTGTCCAACTGCTTCTTTCCTCCCATTCTCTCGTCTTCTTTTTACCTCTATCCTCTTCCCCCTCTCCTGTACATTCTGCCCTTACTCCTCCGCACCTCCTCCTTCTTATTTTTTTTATTTTTTTCCTTTCTGTCCTTTTTCCTCTTCTTCGGTTTCCTCTGTTTGTCTCTTTTTCTTCCTCATTGTTCTCCTTCTTCCTCTCTCCCACCCTCCCGCCCTCCTACTCGTTGAGTATTCTGGAGTAGAGACGATCAGGCGCTCCACTGGAATAAGAATTCCTGCATTATTTGATCATCAGAGTTTATTGTAATCCTTGACCCTGGCCCTGCATTTCAAACACAGATTGTGGATTAGGGTGCTTAGATGGCCTGTGTGTGTGTGTGTGTGTGTGTGTGTGTGTGTTGCTCAACAGTAGCTCAAAATTATCGTAATGGAACGGGCACCCTTGTCCTGCAGTGTGTGTGTGTGTATGTGTGTGATTGGATAAATTTCACAACTTGTCTTTTATGGTACATGAGTCAGAGGGCAGATTAGTGTGAGTCTTGTTCATTCAAATTTCCCTGCACGCACACACACACACACACACACTGCTACAAAATTTACAATGCAGGGAAAGCATGAGTAGAAGTGTGTGTGTGTGTGTTTGTGTGTGTGTAAATAAGAGATGGCCATCCTCTGGTTGACCCTGGTGTTGATGATGGTGATAGATTCAGCTAGTAATGGCAGGAGAAAATAGGCACACACACTCACACTTTAACACACATAGACGTACACCGGCTTTAGTGTTTGACCCGACTACATCACGGCAACCTGATGCATTGTTTTGTTTGTTTGTTTGTTTTACTTAAAGACTATTATCTTCTGTTTTATGCAAATATGATTGACAGGCACTGTGCCTGAATGCATCCTGTGTAAACGCTAATGGTTGAGTGAAGCTGCTTCTTTATAGGATAAGGCTGGCGATATTCAATAGTCAATAAAAACCAGCAATGAATTGATCCATTAACAAGTATTGTGTGTGTGTCAAAGCTGATATATCTTATTACTCTTAAGAGTTTTTACTGAGCATCAAATGTGGATTCATCCGCCGCTGAAAAAAGTCCCAGATCGAAAAAAGTACACTTCCTGTTTGAGTAACATTTTCTAAAATCCACAGTGCCCGGCCGTTTCAGGAAATTAGTTAGCCTTTTTTTTAAAAAATGAAACTATGCATTTTTTTATGTACTATGTAGTTTGTTTGTTTTTTAAAGATTCATTTCTTCAGAAGGAACCAATGGGTTTAAGACTGCGAGGCCCAAAGAGCGAAGGGAAAAAAAGACAAATACTGCATATAGTTCAGACCTTGAATAGTGCATGATACTGATGCTGCATGATTATGTATTTCTTTTAAAGCTCTTGCATGACTGTATGGCTGCATGTGATCATTTGAAATGAATATACAGAAAACCCTATGCAGATTCAGAAGATTTAAAAATCACAGATCAGTTGTATTTGCTGTAAACTACAGTGAGCAGCAGTTTTAGGAAATGACTGAGCAGGTTTTTTTAAAAATGTAATAAAATATGTCACAGATGTGTCAAAGATTTATGTTTGAATGTGAACCAATGGACTTGTGGCTGAATGCCACAGGCAGAGCAGGGAAGTCAGAAAGCATTTAGAGAAAGACTAAAGGCCAGAGAGGAGCAGAGTGAAGCCAGTGGTGCTAGAAGTTTGATGATGCAGTGCTACTTACAGGGCTAATTGGTGAACTACTGTATGTACAGTACAGTAAGCAAACTAAGTGCTAACACACTAGCCAACTGGGAACAGTCATAGCACTTAACAGTCACAACAACAACACCAAACTGCTGCGGCTGGCTTGCTGACTAGTGAGATAGTTCAGACAGTTGGTTTTAGTCTTGTCGTGGGATTTATTGACAGCATGAATAATGCCAGACTTATCCTTAATTTAGAGGATTAAACATCGGATAAAATGACAAAACGAGAGTGAAAAAGTGAAACCAGAAGGAAAATATATCCCTACCATCTGACTCCCCTCAGCCCTCATAAAACACACCAAACGAGCTGAGCAGAGAGAAAACAGCTCCATCTATACACACACACACACACACACACACCTTATTGACACGTCTGACAACCAATAGCAGAACATTTTTATCAGCTTGTACACCAGTCTTACTTTCCCAATAACTTTTGACAGCTTTCCATTGAAATGTGCAAGACAGAGAGAAGGAGAGGAAAAACAAAAGAGGGAGGGAGTCGCTGTAAAAAAAAAAAAAAAACACAAGCACACACATCCAGACCGAATAGTGCAACGGTAAGCCAATTGAGTGAAAGAAAAATCACTCCTACATGCATAGTGGCAGGCAACGGAAATTTCCCTGCAACCCCAGTGACTGGCTATTAATAAATGGAGTAAGAGCCTAATGAGAACAGAATCCTCTGGAGGCAACTCTTCTTTTTCTCTTGGCTGCCCTCTCTCTCTCTCTCTCTCTCTCTCATCATTCCCTCTTTCACAATCATAGGTGTTAATAAAGTGAGCTCCATTTAGACGTCATTTCAACACCCCCTCAGTGCTGTTGTTGCATTCAACCATAATACTGCAGGACAGTGTGTTTGATACAGTTTTCAAGACCATTTTTTTTTGTTATTTCTACAATCAATCTCATTTCGAACAATATTTCCGCCAAGTTTTAATTTAAATCATTGACTTCTAATTGACTCATTTGAATATCAATAGACTTTCTTTGTCTTAACTGGTTTGTAATAACACATCTGTACCTAAACTTACATACAAACTTACAAAAGTAAAAGTTCTCCTGATGGAGAACGGCCCCCCCCCTTTTCAGAGTGGTTTCTTTTACTGGTGCAAATGTTGTAGCAGGTCAAGCTGGAGTAAATTTAGTTCTATGATTTGTACATTTTGTATGTATTGTGATGATATTAAATTAAAACACTTAATAGTAAAAGTTCTGCATTCAAGATGACTTAGTTAATTAGAACCGTAGAAAGTAGTAGTGACAAAATATATGTAAACATCCAAATAAATGTTTTACACGGTTCTGTATTTTATTGTGTTGTATATTTTTAAAATGTGATATTGTTGTCAGATCAACATACTGGAGTAAAAGTATAGTAATTCCCTCTGAAATATATCTTAATAGAAGTATAAAGTAGCATAAAACATTTTATAGAAATACTCAAAGTGTTTCAAAATCATACTTAAACACCACACTCGAGTAAATGTACTTATTTTCAGCCTAGCTGTGCTAAAACCTATAGTTTCAAGGTCTTTGGTGTATTAGCTTTGAGTTATTATATATTAATGTGTTTAATCATTTAACCACACTGTAAATTCAGAGTCAGGTTTAGGCACAGAAAACGAGCACATTTCATTTCATGTCAGAGACCTGTCCTCAGTGTCTTTCATGGACTTCTTTACAGTTGAATGCTGGAGATGGTAGCTGAGCTTCAGAGACATATGCCGGCTGACTTCAGCTCTACAGACTGGTACAGTGACTCTGTTATTTATCAGGAGTTTTCTCCGGCCGCTTCGATTTCTTTCCTCATATTTGCTCACGTCGCCCGTGTCAAATTAGGGCCTTCTCTGTACTCTTTGCTTCTGTCTGTGCAAAGCTTGTCGAAAGAGCATTCATGAGGTCAGCCGCAGTTGCTTGGGAGAACTGGAAAAATAAGACTGAAATTACAGACTTATAGAAGTACAGAAATAATTTTGATGTAAAATCGTGGATATTTTAAAGAAGTGCAATTCTTTTAAAAGTTTTTTTTGGGGGGGGAGAAAATTGTCTTTTGCGGCCTGGTTTTCATGCTTGTCTTTGTCTTTCTTCCTTTTTGTCTCCTTCTTTTATGTTGAGTCTGTGCTGGTTTGTGTAACATAATGGTGCTGCTACCCTAACCCTAATTCAGGACTCTCTAGATTTACAGTTTTTATTTTAATGGCTATCTTATAAGGACAAATGCAGAGCATCAACCTGTGGAACTTAGCACGGCATTTAAGGCCTAAGTTAGTTGCCTGTCCATTTAAGGGCTTTTCTGCAACTACATATGCTTTAACAGGAAAGAACATACAAACAACACAAAGCACAAATGGTAATACAAGAAAAATCACATGCAATAATAGTTCCCCATCTGGAGGGTGGACGTCCTTAAGTGGTCTCAAGATTATTACAGTGGTAGAAAAAATAATACACATTTTTTTTTCTTTGTTTCATTTCCTCTAATCTTTGGGGGTTGCTTTTGTATTTGGGGGGGGGGGGGTTCATTTTTTTTTCTTTTTTGTTCCTGTGTATCATTTTCCTCGGGCCTCAAAATAATTATTCAAATGAAACAGTCTGAGACAAGAAATTCAGTTGAGGTCGTCACAACTCATAGAGTAGACAACTCCAGAGTAGAGCTTTGTATATTAAGGAGTTACAAGCAAAAACAGGTCTGTTTTAAAAACTGTCTCAACTTGATTTTATATTAAAAACGCTTACATATGTAATAAAGTGATCAACATGCAACATCTAGTTTAGCAACAACAAAAAAATCTTTAGTAAATTTGACTTTTTTCCAAGCTTTCAACCACATCTAAAATATTTTATCTTTATTGAGTATCATTACTTTCAATCCCAAAATTCAATCACTGATTTTTATCATCTTAAGAGGCATGATTGTTATAGGAGGTAACCAAGAAGTTGCACCTTGAAGAGATCCTCAAGAGATGTATTTTTCAAAGGAGCATCCTGGCTACAACTGCTAATAATAATGATGATGAACTGGAAGATACACAGATGCTCAAAGGACTGATGGAGGATCAGTTTGAACTTTACATCTGTTCAGAAATGATCACCCTTTCCCTCTGTAAAATGTATCCAAAACTATAACTATAGATATATATAACCATATATAATTAAAGAAATTATGTGCACAGACTTAGCTTTGGTTGTGCAGTATACTTCATATACTCCTGTGCAGACCTGTGAGGTGTCATTGTGTTCATGTACCAAAGCCCTGTGCTGTAACACACAATACTGCCATCTAGTGGAAGCTCAGAGAATCTGATGTGGTAACATACACACACACACACACACACACACACACACACACACACTGGTGACAGTATAACCATCCTTTTCAGGAGATTTTGTCCCTGGGAGCCATACAGCCTGCTAATGTTAGGACAATGGTTCTCAAAGTGGGGTCTGGGGACCTGCAGGGGGTCCTTGAGGAGGATTCCACAGGGTCTTCTGCAAAATGACAAAATAGGCAATTTCATGATCATTTAATTCATTATAGTAGTGTTAGAGAAACCTTATTACAAAAGGCAGGCTTTTACATTCTCTAATTGTCATCATTTCTAAAGTGTGGATACATTTATTATTCGGTGTAAATCAAAAAGGATTCCTGTATGAGTCTGGGGGACGAAATATCATGGGAGGTCCAGGGATGTAAATGTTTAGATGTCACTTTGTCAAATTGTTCAGAAATCTTGTGCTACAGCAGCCAGTTAAAGCGTCACACCAAAAAAAAACCCATCAATATTGCTGCGCTACAGAACATAAATGCCACGCAAATATGCAAAGCTGCATTTTTAATTGCCGTGTGTGTGTGTGTGTGTGTGTGCGTGTGCAAGTGTATGCTTTCTGAACTGTATGCTTTCTGAATTGTGACTAACAGGGAGTGTGTAGGGGCTCGAGTTAATGAGGTTGGGTGAACGATGGGGGGGCCGGCGCTGGTCTTCAGGGGCTGATAGGGCCCATTGGTTCTTCTCCTCTCTCACAGCAAGAAGGAGAGAGGGACAGAGAGACATAGAGAGAAACACAGAGAGAGAGAGAGAGAGAGAGAGAGAGAGAAACAGTGAATTTAATTTGAATCCAAATCTGCTTTATTTGTATGATAGGACTGAAGATGCAGAAACAAAGCAATATGGTATCATTTGAGACATCGATATATTTCTAGGAATCTACAGTCCACTAATATCAAGGAAGGAGCACACAAGAGGACTGAAAGAACAAGAGAGGACGAGTGTGTCAGAAAAGAAATCTAAGTTAGTAGAAGAGAAGACAGAAGAAACTGAGGTGAAAAAACAAGAAAATTGTCTGTCTGAAATCTCAATATTCCTCCATCAGCTGAGTGAGTTATGTGGGAACTCATGCACAAATGCAGATTGACTGCACAACGTCTGCAATCCTTGAGAGATTAAGTAAAGTCTGGTACTGTATATCATATCATTCTAGTGTTCAACCCTCAGGGGAACACTGGTAATGTAGATTTTGGATGAACTCAAAAGGTATGCAGTGTATTCACTTACTTACTGTACTTTTTTGCCATCATACCAACAATGTGAAAATATGTGTACAAAGATTTAAAAAAAAAAAAAAAAAAAAAGTTTAAATAAATAAAATAAAAAAATAATTTTATAAATTTACACAAATAAATTAAAAAATCACAAAAATAAAAAAATAAAAACATCACAGTGAAGCAGGTTTCGTCAACCCTGGTGACAAAAAGCTGCTGTTTAAAATAAACTACTGATTTATGATTTTTTTTTGACTTTACGCTCCAGAATCTGCATTTGATTTTCTGTATATTTATTCCAAATGATCACATGCAGCCATACAGCCATGCAAGAGCTTTAAAAGAAACACAAATACTTACATAAACATGCAGCATCAGTAATGTAGAAGAAATACATCTTTAAATAAACATCTTACAAATATAGTTTCATTAAAAAAAAAAGGTAATTAATTTCCTAAAACAGCTGGGCACTGTGGTTTTTAGCATATGTTATTCAAACAGGAGGAAATAGTACATTTGTTTTGGGACTAATTTCAGCGGCGGATTAATCCACATTTGGTGCTCTAGTGAGTATTTCTGGCAGGACAGTGTGTGTGTGTGTGTGTGGGGAAAAATAAACTACAGTGTGTGTGTTCATGGTGATGAAGGAACAGTGTGGTTCACTGATGTGTTTTCAATAGTTTTTGGACAACAACTCAGCTCTATGACACTATGAGGCTCGTTAATACATCATTTCATTGTTGGTTTTGGATGCACATGTGATTTGCTGATGATATAATTATCTATACTACTAATGTGCAGCTCAGAAGTAAGTATAATGAGTCATATTATCTTGTGTATTTCTTAACGGTTAGTGTGACAAACTTTACAGAATTAGTCTTTGTATTAAATCAGGCATCATTGCAAGTTTACATTGTGTCTTTATATTGATATTCACGGTATTGGTGATGATTGATTATTTTAACATTAATCTGCCTTTATTGACTGATAACTCTCACAAGCAGTTTAGGTTTCATCAAAGTGAAACTGACACCCACTCTCATGTCCTGCTCTTACCATCTCGTTCCTCTCCCTCTACTTCATCTCTCTCTCTCTCTCTCTCTCTCTCTCTCTCTCTCTCTCTCTCTCTCTCTCTCTCTCTCTCTCTCGTGCCATGATATTTCTCTTCTATTTAAAGGCCACTAAAGATCAAGCTTTAGAAAGACATTTCAATTTACTTACTGGCCTTTGGAAAGCACCTCCGGTTAGATTTGGATGCTGTGGTACAGTTAATGGTGTATATCTGTTAAATGGCAAGCGTGAGCCGCGGCATCGATCACGTCTGAGAAGAGAAGATGGCAGTAGATATAACAGCAGGTACAGAACATTATCCCTCTGTCAAGGAGAATGGAGACTTCTAGTGGATGTGGATTATCTGTTTTAGTGCGAGCATTTCGTCCCGTGACCCCTTAAAACAAAAAAAAAAAAAAAAGGTTTTCCTACTCCCAACTCTCCTACATGGAGACGCATGTACTGAACAGCCAACTGTGACTTTTTCCCTAGATTAATCATCAGAGAACGCCTGCGGGCTGCAAGCATCAATTATTTTAAAGGAAAAAGGGCTTTACACTAAAGATTATAAAAAGCTATGAGAATATCTTAGCATACTAGAAATCAGCATTTTTCTCCCTGCTTAAATGCTTTTGCTACCCTCAGGTGTGCTGACCCCCTCAGTTGACAAGCAACATGTTAATGGATACGCAGCAGAACAGGCGGCAGCTCCTGAGTCACTTTCAGTTTCCATATTTATGGAGGCTGGCAGTGGCCTGAGGGAGGAAACACTGAGGTTTCCAGAGGCCACAGCAAGATACTGCAGCTCTACCACAACAACTTCCTCCCCTTGTTTTCAGTCATTTGTATCCACATGTTTATGCTTATGAAATGAGCATGTGCTTAGTTTTGTAAAACGCAGTTCACTTAAGATTTGTGCAGCAAATTTCAAAGCTACCTCCACCCATTCATTCACCGAGTTGACAGTGGTAATTCCTTCCGTTGAATTAGACTGATATTTAAATAAAAAAAAACAATGTGTCTTTTTTTTTTTTTTTTCAGATCTCTGAAGCGTTGCCCACATTTAATTCAAATTGTTCTTGGTGTTGTGTTCTCTCCTCCAGTTGTAAAAGCAAAGACCCTGTGTCAGTCACAGCTTTGCAGGCAGGATTAACAATGTAGACTTCATCCTCCCGTGCCAGAGTCTGAAAAATAGCCAGCAGAGAAATAATGACAACTGCGATGAGAGCGACTGTAGAGCTGTATAGGTCGCTGTCATGTCGACTTACAGAAAGAGCTAACTTGTAAATGAACCTAATTCTTAGATCATCATGAAAAATGTGAACTGTTCTATGCATCCACTACTACTGTTTTTGTGTCGACTGTAAATGAATATAACAGGACAGAAACTTCGGTAACACTTTCTATGAAGCCCATGTCTATAATGCATTATGAACATACTTATAATGTGTTATAATCTGCTTACAGCACTGTATAATTATACTTATAAGCACTAAAACTACTCATAATGCTTGATAACACATTATAAAGCATTTTATATTGACTTATAAGGTGAAGCATCATAATACTTCATAATTGCTGCTCACTCACTTACATTTTTTTTGCAAGGATCATAAATATAATTCTCATAGTTATAATACATTATAATGCATTACAATCACTGTTATAATCTAGACATATATAATACATTTCAAGCTGCTTATAAGTCACATGAGTGGTCATTGTTTGCTTTAAGTAAAGTGAAGAAGGAACCCTTCCCAGGCCACAGGCAACTGCACTAACCCCTCAAGCGACAGCTCATCCTGCTAGCCAAAAGCCAGCGCGTCAGATCATCCACGGTGGTTACTCTCTAGAGGGCACGAGCCTTTCACCGTGACAGTACCGTCTCCTTCAGGAAGCGCGTCCCCTGCACTTCAACCTACCGGCTTCCTCACCTGGTGTCAGACTCCTCATTCACTTCCATTCATTTTCATACTTCTGAATTAGAGTTCGTTGGCTCCACAAGCACAGAGGAGCAGGAGGGAGCTAGTGGGCTGAAGTGGGCCCATGCCCATGGTTCTCAAAGTGGGGTCCGGGGAACCCCCAGTTGTCCTTGAGGGGGGAGTTCAGGGGGTCCATGGCAAAAAGTGGAATAATTTGAATTCACTATAATTCCATCTATCCAAATAACACGGTGACACAATGTATGAGTGTTTTGATCATGGGTTTCGTACACTTCAAAAGCAAAAATCTTATCAGATGGGGGACCTGGGACAAAATCTTATCAAAGTGTTAAAAAGTTTGAGAAGCACTGCTCTAGAGAGTAACGACCATGGATGATTCGACGTGCTGGCTCTTGGCTAGTGGGATGAGCCGTTGGTTGAGCGGTTGGTGTAGTTATCAGAGAGACCCGGTTCATGTCCTGGTGTGCCAACTATACTGCGCTACATTTACTGTGCTGCTTCACTTTACTCAAAGCAAACAATGATCACTTATAGTGACTTATACAGCTTGTAATACATTGTATCTGCCTATACCTCAGGAATTGTCAAATTAGCTTCAGTCATCTTTTTTTTCCCCCCCAACCACATTCCACAAAGACCCTCCCTACTCTGCCTCTTTCATATCTCATGTCAAACTCAGTCTGAGATGAAACTACTCCATTTGTTCCTTTTCTGCAAAACACTTACTGAGCAGCACCGCACGCAGTTCAGACAAAGCACAGCCCCCTGGAGGGGTGGCACTGCTCACCCACTCATGTCTGCTCTGCACCCATGGGTGTCTGGGCAGCGCTGGCCCTCACCCCTCCGAGACCCGTCGCTGTCATCCGGCACAGTGAATAACTGAAAGCCATAACATGGCCTCCAGAAAATGCAGGTGTGTGTGTGTGTGTGTGTGTGTCAGTGTCTATTTTACAAGCGACCACATCTGTTTTCTTTGATCTCTCTATCTTACTCTCTCCTCTGGCTCACACACACACACACATGCTAGTGAGCAAGAGGATCCAATCAAGGGCGCTCCAGCTAAAGAGGGGAGGATGGTGATGGGGTGAGGGGGGGGGTGGTGGGGGCGCTGAGGGGGGAGTGTGGGGTGTAAGGGGTGTAATTTCAGTTTCATATGTTTCCCCCCCGACTTGACAATACTTGAAAAACAATGAGAGTGACCCAGTTGCAGGATTCCAATTAGTATTAGATATGCAACAGTTGAGATTAGAATGCGCCTCTTCCCTCAGTGGGAGGGGGGGAGAGAGGGGGAGTGGGGGTGGGTGGGTGGATGGGGGGGAGGGGGGGGGGTGTGCTCGCTGCTCTGATTACCAGCCCGAGCCCAAGTGTCGGGTCGTGATAAAGACTTGCGCGTGTGTATGTGTGGGTGTCTGTGTGTGTGTGTGTGTTGCAAGAAAAGGGGGAGGGTGTGTGGAGAGATAAGGCATCAGGGGGACACAGCTGAGCATTGGTACACTACCTTACCTACACACACTCAAACACACACACACACACACACACAGATCTCAGTCTGTCCCGTCTGTCCGCCGAGGGAATATTTATTTCTAAAATAGCTTGACTCCTCCCCGACGGGAGTGGAGGTTATTTTAATCAGTGGAGAGGGAATAGAAGAAGATAGGGTGCTGCTGCTGTGTGTGTGTGTGTGTGTGTGTGTGTGTGTGTGTGGGTAGGGGGACTTTCTGAATCGGGTGAAGCGAGCATAGTTTGCTTCTTTTTTTTTCTTTTTTTTTTTAGCTGGGACGTTCTTAGAAATGAGAGACAGACTGTCTGTGTGACCTTGTTGTGCGGTTGGTGTTTGGTTGTCGCAGTCAGACGAAGAAAGTAGGATTTAACAGAATGTGGTTCTGAAGGTCAAAACAAACGTTTTTTGGATTGGAAGATTATTTCATTAAGTCATTGTTTCACTCAGAATTGTTCTTTTTGCCAAAGTGGAAAAGCCCCTTAAACTACATTCAGATGGTCATGTGACAGTGCTACTGCTATTACCTGCTCTACATTTGATCTCCAGCTTTGATAAGTGGATATATGTTATATGTTACATATGTTATCATCAATTTAAAGATCAGGGCTGGATATGAAACCACAATACCTAAATGTTTCTTTAACACCAAGTCAAACTTCAATATTCTCAAGTATCAAACTTTGTCATTGAATGCTTGGTCAAATTTGTAATGTTGTTTAGTGATTCTTTGATCGATGGTTCCAGACTTAGATTTAAAAAAGAAAATCCAAATATTAGACTGTATTTTATTTAGGAAAAGTTACAAAGTTGCCTGAAACAGGACAATGTGTACCATTTGGCTTCTTTTGCTAAATGAAAAAAAGGGTTTATTTGGGCTTTTTAGCATCTGTACAAAAACTCAGGTCATATCAAATCATTTCAGTACCCACCCAGAGTAAAGATGTGAATCTCATCATAACATGTAAACTCTATCCAGGTCAGAATCACCTGCCAACAGCAGCAAACTCGATGCAATTTGTTTAGGTACCTAATGAGAAAACAGGCTCAAATGAAACTGCTAACAAAAGAACCTCATCCTGTTATTGGTGATCTGTTTAACAAGCTGAGATCTATTTTCAGCTGGCAGTAAAAGAAAGAGAAATGAAGAGGCTGGATAGTGGATGATACCCCTGACCCCTTTCACACAAATACCAGTGACAGGTGAGGACTGGTAGAGTAGCTTCCCCCAAATACTATTACAAAATATTGCAAAAACATGTGGTTTTAGTTTCAGAAAGAAACAGAAACAGTAAAGCGAGTTTTTAGAATTAGAAAATCTTTGACCGTTTTATTAATGCAGTAACCCCACTGGATACAAGGTTGAGTTTCATAAAGACCTCAAAGTCATGGATAATGTTTAAAAAAAAACATGCTCAGGAGAACTATGAAAGTATGAAATACAGATGTAGCATTTCACCATCTATCATTTCTTGCATCATTAGTAGCGCAATTTCCAGAAAACCGTCAAAAGAAAATGCAAGTGAAGTTGGTTGTACCTGAATTTTTTTCATCAGCTTTTCTTGTGAACTCATCCTTGTTTACATGTAAAAGGACTAAATCTGATCCGTCACCACTGGCCTCATGTGTTTGTCTAATCTCTCCTCATGTAATTGGTCCACAGCATTACAGCGTGAAGTTGGGTCATGTCTTCCTCAAACTTTTCCACTCATCAGGCACATTGCAGTGAGCAGCTCAGGCCCTGGATCATGTTACTCACTGAGTCTTATGACAGCACATCCAACCCAACAATGACAGTTTAGGGTCACACTGTTTGTCTATGTTCCTCTTTTATAAGTCCATAACTTGGCCTGTTACCCCTCCAGCCCCCAAAGCAATCAGATTAGGCTATCATTGCCATCCTTAGACCCTCAAAACTCCGCAACAAATCTATACGTTCAATTGGAAGTGTCACCGGCCGGTCTTAGCTTCGACTAAGCTCTCTGAACGCGAGCCGAGCGACGTCTCAAAAGGGAGCCCTTCAGATGGCTCCAGCTGTTAATATACGCCTGCTTCCCCCCGATGAGATTCTGAGAGGATAAATAGAGATGGGGAGGATTAGTTAGCGGGGGCTACGAGGACAGGATCCAAATTAGCGCCAGCCTCAATCACCCGGCCCTGAAAAAACCCTCCCTGTCCGTTCGCGCGGCTCACTCGTCCGGGTTGGTTTTTCTTGCACTGTCGTTTATGTTCAAGGCTGATTGGCAAGGAAATTCTGATGCAGCGACATGGTCAATTTGGCTGCTAATTCGCGCTCAGAAAACCCCAATGACAGACCCCTTCCCTCCCCTCCCTTCCCTTCCCTTCACCACTGCACCCCTGTATGCCTCTGTCAGATTACAGCCCTAGTCCTCATCTGAACTCCTCATTTACATCTAAAGTAATCATTTTATCTACTTGTGCCTATAGAACTGTGCAAGTCATTTCGAGGTGGCGTGCATGCAGTTTAATGTAAACACTCGGATTTGTGCTTTTGTGCTATCCCCCCTGTTGAATATTTGAACAATGCTATAGAGAGAGTAATGTTAGTAGTGTTTCAGCCGCGATAGAGCCTCTAGTTTAAATGCTTTTCAGCAGTTTGCATCAATATCGGCAAATTTGGGAGACTGTAATAACTAGTTCCAGTACAGGAAGAAGCTGTTCTGTGTGAGTGTGACAAATTGTTTAGCATTTTGATTGAATGCTGTTCATGCTTTTTTTTGTTTTTCATCAGTCACAAATCAGACTTGATACCTTTAAAGCCTCGGTATGCCTCCAGTGAACAAGGTCAAGACTATGTGTTGTCCAACCATGTCTAAACGTTTGCACTGGTGGGTAGAGTAAAGAGTCTGCTGTCAAAGCCTTCTTCCTGACCTCTCTACAAAAGCTCCATGTCTTTGTACTGTAGACACAATCAATTGTATGAATGAGGATAGCGGCGTCCATTTTTAGACCCTTCAAAAGCATTCACGGTCTTTTTTTTATCCTACCACTGGGGGGTGCAAAAGTCCAAAATTTTCAAGTATTGTCTCCTATTTAGCCCTTTGAACCTGAGTGATGCATTTTGAAATGTACACTGTGAACTCACATATTTTTATCGTATGTTGAAAATGTGCAGACACATAGGCAATTGTCCCAGAACATGTAATAATTGGAGTAAAAGGAATGCCTATAAGACATGTAGTAATAATGCCATAGGCCTATGAATAAAGGGAATGGAAGCTGAGCAAATCAGCCAAAGGTTAAAGGTTAAGGAATGTGAGAATATGAAAATTACACAAATTTCAGCTACTTATGCCTCAGGCAGGTAATGACTACATCTCCCAAAACAAACTGTGTCCGATATAAAAGCCTTGTTACATGTGCTAACAGACACAGAACAGCCAAGTGTAGCTTTTTTTTCATCCTGTTCCACTCGATCAGTTCTTAAATAGTGAATTCAGTTCTTAGCTGTCTTCTTTTTATGCTTCAGCTGTTTTTTTTTTTACAGCAACACTTCCTTTCCATCCTGATGTTCATCATCAGGAAAATAAAGTGAAACTCACAGACACACAGACAAACAACAACAACAACAACAACAACAAATGACACGACAACAAGAACAAAAAAAAGAAAAAAAGAAGCATGACCACACACTTCTGTCTCACTTCTTTGTTGTTTTTGTCTATCTCAGCACGGTCCTGTGTTCCTCGCCGTGAACTGAAAATGGTATTTGGGAGACAAACAACTTCATTCCGCCGTGCATCAGTAATTAGCTGTGGAATTAGCGGGCTTGACGTGCCTCCACAGATCAGCCGGCCCTCCAGGGAGGCCTGCGGGTCCAGGCAAGCCGCATTTCCAATTATTGTGTTGAATTGCTAATTTAGTTATTGTGCCTGCCGTAATTGTGATGGGTATTGGGTGTGCGATTCAATTTGTTTTAAATATTTGTGGGCCGGCGGATTGGTAATGGAGCTGACCTATCTGCAGGCCCAGTGTGAGAGTTAGGAAGCAAAGAAAGAAAAAAAAAAAAAAAAAAAAAAACAAAAGGAAGGGACTACAAAGATGTTGTAGTCCCCCATCACACACACACACACAGTGACACACACTCTCTCAATCTCACTCTCCCTCTCGTTCATCATCTTAGTATGATCTGCCTCATCCCTTCTAAGACTGTTGAAGTTAAAAAGCCTGAAATTTAGAAAAATAGCACTTTGATCATCTTCAGGGTGTGAGGCACAGAGCATTAGACGGGGAGAACACTGAGGGCTTTGGTTTGATGAGGAGTGTTGCGTGAGGCGTTGCCTTTCTCTCCTCAAATATGAGAGTGTGGCTGCTGGTGAACGTAGCACCTTTCCTAGCCGGATTAAGGAAACATTTTTTGGTAGAACACTCAAGAGTCTTCCCGGCAGCAGACAACCCGTAGGAAACAGTCTATAGATGTGGGATTACTCTGTAGAATGTGTAAGTTAGAGTGAGGCCGAGATTCTCTTAGCTGGTGTCTCCTACTAATGCCAGTGATTATAGATCAGGAAGTGTCAAATAGCGGAGAAATACACCAAATATTTGAAAAATAATGGAGTTGACCAGATGTTAGTTTAACTGTTAGTGAGTAACCAATAAAATTGTGGACTGGAACTGTATTTGAGGTGTCCTGACCACACACACATGTTTAAGCACACTCCAAATAACTTTTCTTTACTGTGACCATTTTCCAAAAGCAAAGCAGGCTGTTTTATATTTTCAAATGTGTTCCTTCCATCCAAGTAGCCATTGTCTTCTTTTCATTTTAGCACACTATTACAAATCTGCTGAGATGTGAAACTTGCTTGAGTTAACTGACTCATCACAGAGAGCGTACTTGCTAAAATTTTGCAATATACTGTATGTCTAGTGTTTGCTGCATTACATAATATGCCAGAGACAGAGGATAAAGTATATGTAAGGGCTAATCAATGAGTCGGTGTGTTTTAAATGGTTTTAAGAAACGACGTGGAGGTGAAGTGATTTAAAACTGTTTAACACACACCTACAAGTTGATTGTTCCGCTTACACCGTGGTCATTTGCCAACAATATAAAATAAAAGCATTCGCAAGTTTTTGGTGAAAGTTTTGCACTCAAAATCGAAAGGCTATGAAGCAGGAGCTTTCAGTTGTCATGACAACTTGCCAAACCATACTTGTCACCAGCCTGAACTGAGGCATAAAATTCATGTAAGGTGTCTTTAAGCATAACCACAGAGTACGTCTCTAAATCAGTGTTCCTTTGTTTCTGGAATTTAATATACTGAGAAAGTCTCTCAGTGTGTTAACAGCCCATTCTGTTGCCTTTTTTTCTCTTCAGGTGTCAGTTCCTTGTGTCATTTCTTGCTTGGTTTCTTTATTTTCCTCTCCATTCTTCCATTCTTTTTTCCATTCTTCAAAACTTTCATCAGGAGCGAGCTTTGACAGCTGTGTTTTTTAAGGTTGCTATGGTTGCATGTTGTGTAGCAGATTCATTTAGAACGGCTACATGGGCAATACATGGTTTTAATGCACACCTGCTGGCCAATCAGAAGAGAGTATTCACCCAGACCATAGCATAAACACAGTTAAACTTTCCCTTTAGTTTATCTGAGCTGAACACTTTTATTATTAATCACATATCAAACCCTAAAATGAGGATGCTCACACTGTTGATGGTCACTTTTTTTTCTCTTACATTTTTATCTTAAATGACAAGGTCTAACGAATTATTCTATATGTCTCAGTGTGTAGTCGTCTAGAAGTCCATATAAGCCTCCTTCAGGCTTGATGAATTGTAGATTTGGAGAGTTAGATTCACAAGTCTGCAAGTGGATTCAGCCAAGGACGCATGAGTGGCAGTCTGACTTAAATTTCACAAGTTTAAGTCCCAGGAAAGTGACTGACTTGGACCCCTTCAGTCCTTCCTACACTATAATCTCTGTCCATGTGTCCAGAAGCGCTTTACAACAGCTGGTGGTTGGATAACATTAGATGTACATATTTACTAAGGAATGATGAGAGGAAGTTTTCTGCAGAGCAGCATTTACAATCCTGTTATTTTACACGATGCAAAATTCACAGTGTGATATCTTCCCACTAATTTCATGGATGTCACCAATTATTGTGATGGACAAGCCCGCACCTGCCTGCAACAAGGAACCGGTTATGTGGCTAACATTAAAATCAGCGGGACTGTTCGTGGTCTGTATACAAGGCTCTTAATCACATTGTGAGTCAGCTTTTGCAGCATTACATATTATTAAGATTCTTCTTTCTCCTTCTCTCCTTTCACACACTCTCATAGTGTCGTTTTCTATTATTAACAGATGTTCAGAGAATATTCCAAAGTCCTCGTTGTCGAATGAAAGAGGTGTTTGTGTGTAGAAGTGTTTGCTGAGAGCAGATTTGAATTTCACAACAGTTTTGAGAGCTCATTGTGAAAGGTGATTGCTCACTGTGTGTGTATGTGTATGTGTGTGTGTGTGTGTGTGTATGGTGTCCATGCTTTCATCTTGATGGTACAGTGCATGTATTTTTCTGTCCTCCTGTCACCCTGAGGTCAATATGAAAGACTCAGGGCTGAATGGGTCCTCTCTAGGTCTTTGAAATCTCTTGTCCGGCCTCTATGGAAATACTGCAAGTACACACACACACACACACACACACACACACACAGACTGTCATGCATGCAGGCACTCACTTATACTGAGCGCATAAGTACAAAAGGTGCATGTGGAGAAACTCATTCACGCACACACACACACACACACACACATACAAACACAGATGAAGTGAAAACAGCCATTTACACCTGGTGGGTGTTTGATCATCAATTAAACTGCATCTCTCTCTCTCAGGCTATTTAGTCTCCAAGGTGTTCAGCTCTGCCTCCTCAATCAATCCACATCATCATCCAACAGCCAAATTGGCACATTGTTATCATGTGTGTGCTAGTGTGACATGACACACTCATACTTTAAGTTTCCTAAATAACAACGTCGAAATAAAAGGCACAATAAAGAAAATATTCAGCCGTCTGCTCTGCTGTTCAGGTTATGGTAATTTAAATGTTTTAGCTGTTTGTAATTGTCTGTGAAGGAAAACTGCATTTTCAAATAGAAGTTATTATTACAGTGATCCAGTGAAATTATGCCGTAAGGATTTTTTAAAATAATTGTCATTAGTAGCAATTACATTATTATGTTACTTGTGTTAAAGTTTGTTGAAAGCAACTTGAGCCTGTAAATAGATGTGTCAGTAGGTTTTTAAAAAAATGGCCATTGGTCAATTTACCATTGCTCTTTCTTTCATCTTTTGAAGAGAAGATTGTTTTGAGGCTGTATTCAGACCAACTTTGATCCTGCCAGAAAATTCACAGACATCTCATTCAGAAGCCTGTGTCAAAGTGCTATTAACCTGCAGTATTTTGGTGTCTGATAAGCCTTTAAATTCATGGGTCTGCTACACACACAAATGGGACTTCCTAGACCACGTTTCATTTCTCACTGGTACTTGAAGGAACGCATACCTACCAACCAGGTCCTTGTGTTGTTAAAATGTCTGGGCTGTTTTGGGTCTGAACACCAGACCCAAGACTAAAAGATAATCTAAAGATAAACAATATACTGTAGATATGGGTGGTGTCAGTGCTTATCAGTTCATCTGGTGAATACTATTTTTTTAAAAGAAAGGTACAAGCATGTGAAGAAACTAACAGAAAGAAAAAAATGTTTGAAAAACAATGAACAGGCTATAGAATGAGCATTTTTTTTTAAGTCTGTTTTGAGATTTTCCCATGATTAGTGACAGATTTTGAATGGATCTCCAAGAGGTCACCAGTAAAATCTAATTGTAACACTGTGTTTCAGTAAAAAAAAAAAAAAAAAGCTTTCCAGTCAATCCTGCTGTCAACACATTTGTGTTGCTTTCATCAAAAAGCCTTTTTTTCATGCTTTATTATAGCATACATTAAAGCAAACCCTCACCATCATGTCATCTGCAAACATTCTTTCAATGCTGTACAACCGTTGCACAATGCTGAAAATCCTCCTGTATTCATTTATGGAAATGTTTTCTAATTGAATTTAGGAATAAATGTGTCAAACCTGGTAAATGTATTTGTTTTCGAAAATAATAGGTTTTGCAATTAAATTTAGCATCTTTATTTAAGGGTTACCATGACAACCTACTTCAAGTTCCGCCAAGCTCGAAAACAAATGTTAGGTATTAGGAATCCTTCTGCTGTTGTCCTTGACCAAGACAAAGGCAAACCTGGAGTAGATCCCTGGGTGCCCCACTACCAATAGAAGAACCCCCACCACCATGCTTATATTCTTCAGTTAAAGTTAATTATGTTTACATTCAATTTACAACTAGTTTCTCAGCTAAAAGTGTGTGTATCCTTGAGTCTTAAGTCATAACAAATAAGTCATCATAAACCATTTGCAAAGGTCTTCATCCTCCATGCTTTGCTAGGTTAACGCCACCAACTGTCAATCACTGGAACATCCTGAAACTGTCAGCAGGAATATGTATCACGTTACCACATGCATGGTTTGTATGTGTGTATGGGATGTGAACAAAAAGAGGGGGGGGGGCACATCAAAACATTGCTCCAGAGCACCACTAGTGGTGAAAAACTCTGCCGGGTGTCTTTAAGACATAGATGCCAAGGAGTATGAGGACAGGCAGAAAGCAGAGGGGGTTCATGGGAAATGTGGTCTTAATATTACGACCCACCCCCCATAAACCATCAGAGTAAGTGGTTGGTTTGTTTCTTCACCTTCTCAATGAAAGTCTTATAATTGTTTATTTTGACTAAAAGGACAAATGGTCGCCACCATTAATGCATACATATAATTTACATGTGATGCACAGATTTCAGTTTTAACTGATAAATGACAGAACAGCACAGTCTTTCTGTAGTCATATGACCACATCAAAATGCCATCATGCAACAAACGCTTCTGAAGGCAAACCGTAATAGCAACACACTAACATAACCTTACAAATTAGCAAATGCTCATAAATGTGTCCACATGTGCTCACATACACACACAAATACATACAAACACAAAGTAAACATCACAAGTATCTTATCGTAACCAACCAATGCCATTATCTTGATGATATGGAAATGTTTATTATTCTGTTTGTTAAGAAAAAACATGAAACTGATGACAATCAGGCCAGTTTTTCCCTCCAAGTCTTGGAAAAAAAAAAAAGGCGTCTGACGAAGCAGTGATGGAGGTGAAAGTATGATTGGAAGACCACCGCAACAAAAACAGAGAAATTATAGAACACGAAGAGGAGAGGTGTGAGAGTTTGAAATGTTAAAGAGACAGGGGAGGAGGAGAAGAGGAGAGAGCCTGGCAGCAGAGGCAAATGAAATCAATTTGAGGAGTGTTGAAGTAATTGGTTTCTAAACAGAATAGTGTCCTGGATGCCGGCTATCTCTTTCTATTCGGCCTCAGATGGAGAATAAGTCCACCTCTCGCTGGAATGACAACATCAACGCCTTGTTTCTCATTCAGAGTGTTACAAAGGTATGCGTGAGTGTGTAGGTGTGTGTGTCGTGCAAAGAAAACTGCTTTTAAAATGCCATAATCAAAGAGGAACCATATCAACAATTGCAGCATGTTAGGTTGAATAATTCAAAAATCCACCAGCGTACCCTTTTAGCTCATGCTATGTAAAACTGGAGCAGAAAGGCCTTTTATACTCAATAATAGGGGCAGAAATGTAATCAAACCAATGTGATTGCCCTGTGATTCGCGCCAAAATGCATCTAATCTCACATTAAGATACATTAATCTGCTTTATAATTGACATTTTAAAAATAGCACTTATGAAATTAGCAGAGAAAAGGGGAGAAAAGGCTTGTATGGTCAATTACAACTAACACTTGGGCTTGGCACAGGAGCCATTGGACACAAGCCATAAGTATTTAAATTACACAGAACCAGAGGGCCTGATTACAGCAATGCTGAATTTAGAAGCAGTAATTGTAGTCGCAGGCTCACAATGATGCTATTCACAGCCTCTTGTTGGAGGGAAGAGGGCTTTCCTGACTCATGTAAAGGGCTGGGATTTAAATTATGAAATGGTGTTCAGGTGTCATTTTGATTAGAGTGGCACAGGACATGTATCACTCCCATATTGAAATCCACTTTATAAGTGAGCCCATGAAAAAAAAAAAACAGATTTTACCAATATGGATTCAGAAAGGCTGTCACCAGGTCTGTATGATCTTATGAGAAATAAATGTTCCATATATATGTTCCAAATATTCCAAATAAATTAACTAAAATTCTAAAACTAAAAATTTCCAACAATCTACAAAATACAAATTCATTGAACAAAAACAGCCAGATACAAAAACATCAGATCTGTGTGGAGCGATGAGGAGACTGAAACATTCTTCATATTCATACATGAAAAAACAGAAATGCCATATTTCCATCATGTTTTTGTCATGCCATTTTCATACGTTTGATGTTTGACTGGTGCTTTTTTTTAATGATGTCCTCTCATTGTGTCCTCTGCAATAGTTTAATGGCACCATCTGGAGAATTAGTGCCACCCACTGTTTATCTTGAACCAACTCCTAATATTCACATAACAGCAGTAGATGAAATAACACGTTCATTTGCATTTTCTTTTTTACTGATTTTTCTGGAAATTCATTTGGAATTTGCACCAAATCTGGATGGAAATTTAATGACTGAAAGTTGCTTTTAGCAGTGTAGCTCCTATCGCTGGTGACTGACAGCACCATTATCAGCTCAGCCGTGATATACAGTATGTTACTTCCTGATTAAAAGCTTACTAAAGGACCACAAAAGTCACAGAAACTATCATGATCTGATAACTCTTTTGCAAATAGTCAGCTGCTGAGCTATTAACCTTATAAATAGAGCTTGTGTAGGCTTAGTTTTACACTGAACTGATTCAACCTGCAACATGCTGTACTGACATCTGGACTGAGGACAGTCACAATCACAATGTCTAATGTCACAGCTTTAGGAACAGTGATGTGTTCACTTACTGATGTGTCTTTAGATGGCGATGCAGTAGCCTACTGTAAAAAGGAAAAAAAAAGAACTTAATAGTCAGTGATGACAAGTCTTTGAACTGCAGTGAAATAAATTATTTAAATAAGGAAATTGATTCATAATTTCAATTTCAAATTTTAAACTCTAGCAGCAAATGTTAAATGTTATGCATGTCATTATTGACTGAAACAATAATTAATAAACAAAGGAATTAATAAAAAATGTAGAAAAAAAAGTTCATATCAGTTCTGCAGAGTACATTCTCTTTCAGTGCAGGAAGTAGTTTGTCCTTTGTCCAAAGCATTCTTTTTCCCAAACCAGAAAGTAGTGCATTCGTCATTCATGTAGCAAACTGCAATTTGTGTCTTGTCATAATCTAACAGTTCATCTTTGGGCCTAACCCTAATCCTAACCCTAATTTATGGTAGAAAGAAATGTTTTTGGGTTTTTTTAAAATGTTAGAAAACATTGTTTTTAAATGTGTTTCTGGGTATTTTCAGTAATGTCCAATATCAACCTTCTGCCTGATGATAAGGTTATGACCAACGCACCTATTCATGACTTGGGAACCTATGTGACATATTGCAGGCATTAAAAGAAGAAAGCTTTTGAAAATTATCAATTTGTCTGTGGGGAAACCTTTATTACATCAGAGATGGATGAGGCCTACAAAAACTCTTCCAACATCACCCCAAAAGTGTCATAAAAAAAAAAAAAACTACATTCACAATGTCTGTAAACACAAAACACACTTTGTCGTCAGAGCCTGGCAGCCTGTGGCCAGGAAGCGGTTAATACAGAGGCCTCAGCTACAAAGGCAGACCACGAAATGTCACAAATCAAAAACTCAAAGTTTCACAGCCACTGAGGGGAAAAATACCACACCACAGCCACACCACGATATTGCCTTTTGGTCTCGACTTGATAGGGGCAAAATGCATATTCATGAAGTAAGCAACTTGTGATCCCAAACAAAGTAAAGCCCTGGCTTAGGGAGATTGGGCCCGCCGTTAATGACTTCTTCGTTTTAAGCCCGCATAAGAAAGCCCCCCGATTTCCCCGCGCTTGTAGTCCATGAGAATATTTAATACCGTTATTAATCATTTTTAATCCGTTTGCTTTTAATTAAGAAACAGCATGTTGCTGTCCTATCAGCCTGTGCCAGCGCACAGATTAATTGTAGCTTAAGATAGCCGGCCGTGATTGGTGTAATGTATTAGCTAACAAGACGCCCGGCTTCTAAAGATACTTGTACACTACCTTGGGAACTTGGCACCACTCCAGGGCCTCTCTCTCCCTCCCTCTCTCCCTCACTCACTCTCTCTTCCTCCTCTATCTCTCGTCCCGTGTGTCTTTCCTGTTTGATGCTGCAGTCAGGCGTCTTTGGGAAACCTTCTCTCTCATCTCGGCATGCCGCTGTGTTTGTAGCACCGTTACTCTGATGGCAGGCCAGGCTATCCCTGATGAGGGAACATGGTAGAAAGGAGTCTTTCATTCTGTCCCTGGCCAGGGGCGATACACTGTAACCTATAGCCCCTGGCGCCAGGCGTGGACTCATTTCCAGACTGGTTCAATTTGACTCACTTGGCCCCAGGTCTGGATTAGGATGTCAGGGAATTGTGGCTTTATGGTTACATCCTCATTAGGTTGTTGTTGTTTCGTTGAACCCTCCTGTTTTTTTTTTTTTTTTTGGAGGGAGGGAGGTGCTTCACAAGTAAGATTGGGATGGCACTAGGACGGGCACAAGAGGGAACAATGGCACCTGACGTGATGCCAGAGGGAATGTTGTCAGCAAACGGCTTGTCCTTTCAGTGCCAACCTGCTCAGTGTCTCCTGTCCTTAAACTGAAATGCATGCAGAGAGAGGCTGACCCATTCAAATGTGACCGAACAGCAGGAGGTACTCAACTCTGATTCCATGCTGGGGGAGAGGTTTACATGCACTGTAAGCTTAACACACTGCCAACCGTTCTCTTACAGCTGGTGAATAGAGGTTAAAGTGATAGACATTAGGATCATAAACACATCACCACATGCACACATTTACCCACTGGATCTGGTGGATCTATTCTTAGGCAGGAGAAAAACCTTCTGATGGCGCATAGAGATTGAATTTTCACATCAGTTTCTACCATTTTTTCCACTTTTATTTGCACAAATTTGAAATTTGTGGCTGTGTGTACATTGTGCCATTTTTTTTTTCATATTTTCCACCATTTTTTCTGTCTTGTGTCTATCTTCATGAAGTGAAGTCAAACAGCCTTGAGATAAGCACAATTTTTCTTTGCTCAAGTTGAAACATTTTCATATCGTCTAGACGCGTTTGCTTCAATTTGCACGGCCAAGAGCCACCTCTAAAATTAGCTTTGCCTTCACTCTGAACACACCTTTAGTCATCCCTCTGTGGTCCAATTATTCATGCACAACAGTGTGTTCAACTTCTTTCTTCTTTTTATTCAGTGTTAAGGAAATCCTTGGTTTCATCTTTAGTAATACATTTTACAAGTAAGAAATAAGATTTTTTTTTTTCTCTTCAGTTTAATTTGAAATACAATTTAATGGCCTGGTGCACTACTTCTTCAAAGTAGAGCTGGAAATTGTGAATTCAAATTTGCTGATTTGAATTATTTTGTTCTGTTCTGTACAAAGGTTCACAGGCACTGACTGTAGTTTGTTAAGCAGTCACATTGTTCAAGCGCACATCAGTATGACATTAAGGTGCTGTTTAGTCAGTGTGTGGCTGCTTTGATGTTAATTCAGTGCAGTGCAAAGCAGTGTCCGAAATTAACTTTTTGACTCACCTGCCAAGGGGACTGGTAGATGAAAAAAATCCACCGGTCAAGCATATTTACAGCCTTAGCATCGTACTGTAGCCAACCTCATGAAACTCCATATTTCTCCAAATCTCCATTTCTCACAAAACTTTCCTTTTTTATGTTATTTGGTTTTTTTTTGGTTTTTTTTGGTGGGTTTTTGTTTTAAAGGTTGGCTTACTCCTTGCAAATGTCACCACACAATAGCTATTTAATTAACAGTCACTAGCAACAGACCAGCAACAAGACAGCTGCTAGCTGATGTCCCATACAGTAAAGAGTGCCACAAAGCTAGGCATGCTCAAGATGGTCTGTGACTGGCGCTCCTTTGCCCCCAGACTGTCTCAAGCACTCCAACAGTTTTGTGGAACTGTTCAGATGAACGTAAATGACACATATGGTGTACATGTCTGCAATGTATCGGTACAAACATTTCCTGTGAGCCATCATGCCAAATATTCTATTACATGAATATTTTTAGGCACAAACATTTACCCACCATAGAAATCGCCAAACAGAAAACCTACCCAAATTTGGCACTTAGAGGGTGTCAATTTTGGACCATGAGTGCAAGACAAGGCCTATATAAGGACTATAGTGTGATTGTTTTGTGCGCTTGTGTGGTTTTTCAGACATATTTTAATCAGGATGTAACACTGTGTATGACAGCTGAGCTGACAATGGGTCTTTCAGTGACTCATGAGAGGAGTTTGTGTGTGACAGACCGTTTGATCATGTAGTGACCACATATTCTTTGAAGATGTGAAGTCTGGAAATACATGAAGAAGGGATTGTCTTGAAAACTGAAAATTTCACAACAATTGAACATTATGTCTATGTGTTTTTAAGACTGGAAAACAATGTGAAAATCGAATCAAGAAACTATGGCCTAGAAAAATATTTGGATGGTGAAACTGTTGGAGGCATTGTAACTGCTGTCTATCCATAACCTCCTATAAAAAGACAGTGTGCCAAACCAATATCAATGCTATGCCAGACAATTGTTTGAACTCACCCTCTAAAAAGTCTTTACTATGGGCCGGTACTTGGGCTTGGCAGATAATTTGGGGTTTGGAATAATTGACACAAGTGACAGACTTGTGTAGAATTGGGTTGTTTAAACTTGCTTGTTGCATCCCAACATAGAACTATTAAACCTCATCCCAATGGACTGCTTTAGTCAGTTAATTGTTGAGATTGAAATTGGTGTATTTCTCTTGCTGTTTAATGGTTTATTGCTTACAAGTAATTGTTTTCTATGTTTTGTTCAAAGTAAGACTCTGACTGGCACTCCGGACTACAAGGTTCTAACAAAATGCAACAATATATGAATAAGTATCCATCAAAGATAGTTCTGTGATATTCATAGTGGACTTGAATCTAGTTGAGGTTGAATGGTTAGAATGAGGCTGATAATTGGTGTAGAGTTCACGTCTCTAATAGGGATCTTGTTCTAATTCTTAACCTCTCTACAGTAGTTATGTAAAGAGTTCATATTGGAATGACTTAAAACTGATCTACCATGAGCCCATATTGTATATTACAATTCCTTTCTTGGTTTTCCCCATTCTGTATTCCCCCTCCAAATGATTTTTTTTAAAAATGATATCCTCAATATTGCTATAGGTTTATGTCATGACCACTAATTTCAATGATTTCAACTTTGTTTCTGAGAAATCTCGTTTTGTCCGTCATTTTGGTACGGTAGATGGCTATGATACCACAAGACCCATGAGCCTCAGCCTCCAGCCTCAGCCAGTTAGAGGCATGAATCAGAGCAGTAACAAATTTTCAAAATGCTTCATTGTTGCAGTTGAAACAAAATGCACCGTCCTGAATTCTACACAAAAGTGAAATTAGAAGCCAGAAATTAAAAGTGAATTGATTCACACTGCAAACTGCAAAATCACCAGAACCAGATGTTTTTAAGACAGATGTTCATTTTTTGTACCGATGATCCAACCAAGAGGATTTCATGCCAATCCAAGTCACCCAACATTGTCTATGGAAAAATGAGTAAGATTCTTACTTCCAAAACCAGAGGTGCCCCAAACAGTTCCTCCCATTTTGCAACTCTATGAAGGACACTAAACCATATTCCGTCCCCTTGCTGCCCCCCTTTGTGAAGCTTTTTTTCCATTTCATTTATTCAGGTACAGCATTTAATTGTTATGCAATAGAAGAAAGACATAAAGTTATAAACACAGAGCAAAGAAACGGCAAAAGCAATAAATGCAAAGTGCAGAATTTTCTGTGTTACATGGAGACAAGTTGTGGAATAATCTGTGGTGATCTGAACTACAACTCTGATGAAAATGGAAGCCTGCCACAAAAAATCTGAATTCAGAAGTGCCTTACAGTGTGTGTGTGTGTGTGTGTGTGCGTGCATGTGTGTAGCAGTGTGTGATGGTAATTTAGTGTATGAAAGAATAAATAGACGGCTATTTTCAGTACTAATCTCAGCATCTGCCTCAAAGGGACTCTCTCTCTTTCTGTATCTCTGTCTCTCTCACACACACACACATACTGTACATCCACTACACTCTTCTCACACACACACTCACACACACACACACACACACACACACACACATAGTCTACTCTCTCCAGTGAAGAGGAGCCCATTGTGTGTGATGAGAGTTAGATTGGATGGCTCCCCGGGGAGCTGCTCTCCATTAGCTAAGGTGATCTAACAGGTAATCAGCAGATAATTAAAAGGCTTCACTTCTCTGATGGGAGGGGCTGAGGGAGTCACAGTTTTGTATGTGTGTGTGTGGCGTGCCCACACACACATGCCACAACTTTTGCATGTGCACCTGTGTCTCTGCAGTCATTTCTGAATGTCATCAGGGCAGGCGGCTCGTGGTCGTTTTGTGTTATAGTGGGACATGCATCACTTTTATAGACACTCCATCCTTGCTGGAAAAGTATCTTTGAATGGATATTGAAAGGCGAAGTCCAGGTCAAATTAGCCAAGATGTCTGCTGTAAACAGATGTGACCAAGTGATACTCACTACACAAGACCTGGAATAAACTGGAGCCACAGACTGCTATAACAAAAAAAAAGGATTTTATTTACAATGCATGAAATAAAAAAAAATGTCTTCATTGAGCTAGGTAGCAGCAAGGCAGCTTCAAAGAGACAATGTGGGGCAAGACTGCACTATCAGGGAGGTTAGTGCAGAATTATGTGTAAAAAGAGAAAATTGCCACTGAATATGTAGGCAAATTATGAATAAACCACCACTACACACGAACCAATTCAAACCAAATCAAAACTGTTCAATGATTTACCTACTCAAAGTAAGCTAAGGTGACTCATGCTATAAAAATAAAACACACATGCTAGATGGCTACTCTACCATTCAGTCCCCCCTTTCACACAGCAGAAAGCCCCGCATGAAAAATAAAACAGAAAATGGCCCATTCTATAGATTAGTTAAAGACACTAAAATCTGGGTAAACCAGTGGTTGGCTCCTCTAGTAGTGTCTTAAAAGCTGAAAGAAGCAAAAGCACATTAATATACAAAAGGAAACTTACCAAGAAAACATTTCACAAAACCTATGCAATGTAAATGTAAATCATATACCTTGCACAGTCCCCTCCCATAGTCAGGTGACTGGAATCTTTATTTTTACTACTACTATTTACAATTATTGTATTAAAGGGACTAAAAACCTGTTTAAAAACGTCTCTGTTCTGCTTGAGCATACCTTTCCTGGCTGATGTACCTGATGCGTTGCATTCTGGCTGCGACTTGGTTTTGTTCTGTCCTCCGCGCAGTGTCATTCCCCACCAGGAGTGTTTCAGAAATGGAGCATTGTGCTCCGGCTGTGCCAGAGAGGAGAGAGCCACCGCTCTATCTGCAGAGGAAGCCAGGGACTGGGGCAGTCATTGCAGCAGAGGTGTCATATAAAATCTTGTGATTTTGCACTTCCAAGATGAACATCTTGTCGTACATGGTGACAAATATCCTCTGACCAGTTAACTTCCGGCCTGGTGCCACCATTTAAAACATAAAGCCACTTCTGGTGGGATCATAAGCATAGCCTATAGTGGCTGCAATCAGCTCCAACGTCAGCTCTTGTGGGAGCATGGCTTTAATGGCTTCTCCAGGTGATTTATGTAATCACCACAGGGTTTAACCATTAGATGGAGGAGGCAAACTGATCTGATCTGGTTGTCTCTGGTTACACTGCAGTAATGTCTGTGGAAGAGGGAGTCCTTTTACTATTCAGTCTCCTGACTGATGGTATGGACTTTTTTACTAAATAATGTTAAAAAAAAATAATTTCACTGGCCAAAACAAAACTACACTTCAAGACATTGAGTGTGAAAGAATTTTATCATAAAGTTTGTTTCACTGAAGTTACAATACTGCACTTAGCTTAAAAGAAAGATACCACCAAGAGTTTGTTATGTTGTGTTGGAGTACAGAAAGCTTAGTATACTGTTGTCTAAAGGATTTTCCAAGTCATGGCTGGATATTTAGCTAATTATTTACCTGTCCTGACTGGCCCATCTACATTTCCTGGTTTTAAAATCTGGCCCAATTGAATTTGTCATTGAGCAGATCTGGTCTATAGCTAAGTCAGTGGTTCTCAAAGTGGCGTCTGCAAAATAATTACTTACAAATTATCTGCACCAAGCTGTGCAATAAAACAAGCACACTTACACTCATAAAATCTGGGGTTATAGTATGTAAGCAACGTTGCGTCCATTACTCCCACCCACATTAGCTTTGGGTTAATAGAAACTTTGATATGTTTGTGACACATCACATCAATCTGTCATGAATCACTCACTTCACTCAGGACACAACAAACTGTCCCTGCCACTGATTAGCTTGGCTTATTAGCCAGCTAGCTAGCTGGCAAGCATGGAGAAATATTTAAGTCAGTCCACATTTTCAAGTGAGGCTAAATCTGAACTAGCTATAGCGACAGCGATACCAAAATGCATCATGTGTCTTCAGGTACTAGCAAATAAAGCCATGAAGCCAGCCAAGCTGAAAGCGACATCTGATTACAAAGCACCCAGAATATGAGGGCAATTCAAAATAATTTTTCAATCAAAAGAGCAAGAAATACACCCGCCAGAAAACACGGAAGTGAAAGCTGCACCTCTCTCAAATGCCGTGAGGAGGAGATTGAAGAAGTCTTGGTTGACATTCAGTCAGAGCTATTGGATAGAATGAGTTCCTGTGAGCAATTTTCTATCGGTTGGATGAATCAACAGGCATTGCCAGTGCAGCTCAGTTGATTATTTTGGTTTACTATCATTTTGGAGGACTTTGTGTTCTGCTAGGAGTTGCCTGGGAGGACAACAGGTGAGTATAAATGCCATCACATAGAGTCGAAATGCAGTTTGAATAAAACGACCTTCTGTTTAAAAGTATATAAGTGGCATTAACATGATTCAAATTGAATGAAACAGATCTGAAGTATTTAGGTTGAAAAGTTTAATAATATACAAAGCTCCAATGGCATCTAAAAGTAAAATTTATCTCATGTAAGGGGTCCCTGGCCCCACAACGTTTGGGCAAAGTTATCTGTGTCTCACTGCCAGAGTAAAACAAATGTAATATTCACTTTCTGTAGACATTAGTAGACATTAAGCTGTGTACCTCTGAGCATCTTTGTCAAACAGTATGTGCATGAACAGTGTGATGATATATTTAAGTTCAGTTCTGATATGAAATTCAGTGCAATTTTGCTACTGACAAAAGGACATTGAGAAGGTCTTTCTTTGGCATTTTAAAACCTGTGAGGAGAAAATCGAGTGATGAACTGTTGATTGTGTTGGTCCTGTTTGAATTATATACTTACCTGGATTATCAAGAGTACTTGAACTTATGATCAAGTATTCCTCACAGACTGTGGTGGGATTTTTTTTTCTGAAATACTTTTGCAAACTTTTGCAATACTTTTTGATCTTTTCATAGGCCTATATCTTTTTTTATTCCCATATTTATTTTTAACCAGTGATTTGTAACATTTTTGGAATGCACGGATAAATGTTCAGTTCAGATCACTGCCAATAGGAGCATCAGATCAGAAAATGCTTCTCTTTGTCACTATGGAGTGCATGAACCAACAACATATTTTGTTGTTTAATTTTGACCTGTTGTGCAATAATCTGGTTTCTACATTTTAAATACATCCATCTGTTAATGTGAATCTGTTCAGAGTACCATATTCAAGAAATGTTTAAGTAAATGTATCAATACCACAATGGTTCCATTACAAGTGAAAGTCCTGCATCAGGTGGACACAAACACCACTCCACATGAATGTTGCTCTGTGTATACTGGATGTGTAATTAAGCATCATGTTCAGTGCAGCTACTGTATGTGTTTACACCTTGTTCTGTGCTCACAAATGACCAAAAAAATCAATTAATGCTGCTTTAAGATAAAAACAACTTTACTATCATCAACTGAGTTAACTTAAGAGTGACCTTTCTCTTTTCAAATCAGATTTTTACAGATCTGTTCTCTTGTCATCAGTTTGAGATTTAAGGTGACGCTCAGTCTTTGGGTTAGTTTTTATTGGCAGACTGTAGTAAATATTTGGGACTGTACTATTACACTTAAACCACAAACACATCAACCGGGGGCCAGTACAACAAAGCAAGTTCAACATACCCAGGATATCTTTTCATTAGCTGGCTTCACAGAGCCTGACATTGGCCGCCCAGATATCCAGTACTACAAAGCTGGTTATCAACCAGCTCAGTCACCTCTGGGTTTTCCAGCTGTGAGCGTGCTCATGTGACAGAGACAGGGTGGTTAATTATGAGCAACATCATCAGAACCATGACTGGACTACTTCATATGATATGAGATGAAACAGCGAAACCAAGTACCTGTGGAAAACTCCTGTTTTAGGGACAGCAAGTCATATCCAGTAAAGTAAAATGTAAATGGTAGCATTACACACAAAAATGATTTATTGAATAATTTGAAAGTATTTACATGTGTGTGGGAACAATAGAACAAAAGAACAATGCCTGACAAATTAAAGAAAATGAGGATGCAATATCAGACAGTGTGGGATGCCAACCCAGTCTCACAGCAGTAATCTATAAATTCATTTCTTTAATATTTCTCAACACAAAGACACAAAATTGTCCTTGATAAGTCAACAACATGATGGTTAATGTTAGGTCAGTTTTAAATATTTCTATTTGATTCTGAGGAATTTTTTTTTTTCATGTTTGGATAAGGGAAAGCTATGGAAGATCATCATGTATGTGGGCACGTCTGACAAATTTTTTGAGTTGTCTGCCATTGTTTGGTTTCATTCCATTTCAAATTGACACTGGTCCGCTGCAACCTGAATCCAAATGCTTGGATTGGATTGATTGATTGCACTTTTTGGGAGCAAATGCTTCTTTGTATGCTTGCATTGGCTAATAAAACAGATGCCGATTGAATGGTCTATGTCATGCTGACATCCCAAAGCCAAGAATCATAAAGATCCAGGGTTGTAAAAATAGGAGCCTATACATGCGTCAGTATTTGACAACCTGGGAATGATAACAGGTTGGTCATTTCAGGCCTAACCCTAACCTTAATCCTAACTCAAGCACTTCAGGCCTTCCTCCAAGCCTCCAAGCCTGTAGTAATGTCCTAGATTCTCAGCAGTATTGTAATCTCTGAAGGGGACTCATTTTGGTCACTATTTGGACTAAAAAAGAAAAAACAAACATAGAAAAAGCTTCATCTTACATATTGGGCCTTCAAAGTGCTCTTTGAAACTGGGCCTGGGATGGCTTGTGAAATGAGAAATGAGAAAAAAATTTAAAAAAAAAAAAAAAAAACTTCATAGAGCTAAACCAAATACATCATTGGAAAGATCTTCCTGGAGAGTAACGTGAAGATTTATGACCGGTGCATGTTTAATTCAGAAGTCGTGAGTGTCACGGGAAAAAAATGGAAAATTTGTATCCATATACAACAATCTATAGATTAAATTTGTGACTATTTCACAAACTGCTGTGAGACTGGGTTGGGGCCCATTTATGAGCCAAGTATACAGAGGCTATAGCTACTATCAGTGGGCACCATATCCATAACATAGATATTATGTATTTAGATTCTGACAGAAACAGGGACCCTATCATTGACCGCTATACTGAAAGAGATGTTGATGATGTCACACAGCTGCCTGAAAGTCGTCTCCCTCACCCGAAAATTTCTTAGCCATTCCTGATCTCCCAGGTTATGAGGACTTGCCAACACCACACACCAGACCTCTGCTGAACCCATATGCACCTGAGGTAGAAGAGAAATATCATATTTTATTTACATTTTATTTATTTATGTATTAAGTTATGTATGCACTAGGCACAATGTTATCTAGTCAGATTAATAGAAATAGAGTAGCCAATGGACTGTTTCAGTTGTTATATGTTATGAAGGGCAGACCAGTATTTTCAATAGTATCACCAAGTTACATCTACAGGGGTATTCTAGAGGTAGACCATACACAGCCTTCTTTTATGATGTGAATCTATGCATACCTGTGAGTCGGTAGCCTGTCCATATTTTTTCAAAAGCATTGTGGAAATCAAAAGAGAAATATTCTGGTCAACAACTGTTCTGTTTCTTACCTTATTGATGAACGTGAGTAGCAGTTAGCGAGGAGAGTTACAAAGGTATAGCTCAACACCGCCTGTCTCCTCGGAAATCTGCATAGGCACACAACATGCACCGATCTCATCCTCTGAACCGCACGGCTATAGCTGATAAAGTAGAAAAGCAGGCGTATCCAAAATGTTAATAGTAGTCACAGTGTGAAGGTCAGCTACATTGTACGAGTTTGGGATCGATCAGGAGCAACTGGCGTGCTTTTCTACGCTGGAGAAACACCGTAAACAAATGTTGTGTAGTTGATGACGCAGATCTCAAACCAAACAGGTGCATACCACCACCTACTGTATTGTAGCGCGTAGATACACAAGTGTACTCGCTTTTACTAATGTGAAAGCTGAGTGGCAAGGGAGTGGAGTGGAGGGGGGGGGGCTACTCAGACACAGTACAAAGCAATCGTACCTAATGTGCGCTCTCCTGGCTGTCCTCACAGATTCTGCTCACAGTGGCTCCTGACAGAGAGGGCTGCGATTAAGCCGATATTAACAGATAGGTCAATGTCTATTTTCTGCTCCACTTAAAGCTTCACTGCTGTAAAAATTGCCCCCTCTTCCTGAGAGGAAACACAATACAAACAGAGCGAGAAAAGACAGGTATGTGTGTGTCCTCGCGTGAGTGTGTGTGTGTGTCCATGTGTGACATCTACATGTACCAGAAACAAGTTGAGGCAAATCAATACTTGCCAACAATGGATTTGATTTTAGGTGATGTTGTGATTTTAGATGGATGTCTAGACTGTTACAGAACACACACACACACACTCACACAAAAACAAAAGAAATGCTGGGCAGTCACCCGGTGTCAATCACAGTGAAATCCTTACCTCACTAAGTTTTAAAGATGTTTTTATCACTATACATTTTTTCTAAAACATGGCACCTGTCACAGAAGTACCAGCAAGATTAAATATGACAGCACGGTGTTGCTAAAAAAAAAGTAAGATGAACATAAATCATTGTAAATAGTTTCAAATTTTGCATGCAAGGAGTTTCCATTTGTCTCGTTTCTCCCTGGGTCCCAAAGGTCTCATCTATGTCTTGTATTTGATATGGACACCATAATGCATTCATGCCATGTAGGATGTGTTCTTTGTCATGCCAGATTGGCTGTCCAGCACATGCATGCTGCTGCGGGAACGTTCATGTTCTCTGTCAGGGTGGAAAAAAAAAACACAGTCTAAATAACATTTCTAACATTTAGAAAGACATCTTGTAATCAAACACTGTCCTGATCTGTTAGGATTTTGTGCAGATGAATATTAGATGTTTATCTTCTGTTATAATATAAGAAATTCATGCAAGCTCATAGTTTATATTTAGCATCTGCACTGTCCCCATTAACCTCTTGAATACTGATATTTTCCTCAAATTTAAGGAATAAAAAAAATGTTCAAATAAATGCATACCCTGCACCTCAGTGGATGGCATATGCCATATATTTGCTGTCTGTTTGTTTCAGCAGCTGCATCTCTTTATATTAGATACTCTTAACCTTATCAACTATATTATCATCTTAATGGAAATTTGATTTACAGGCAGCCATTAAACACATAGATCACAACAAACAAAATGTTCTCAAAAAGACCTCAATGACAACCCCTAAGACATCTGGCTGGATTCCTGAATAGACAGAGAAGAAGTGTGATGTGCATACGTGCATGTGCATGTATGTGTTCGGCTTGTACACGTTCACGCACTCCAGCAAGATAGTCGTCGCTCCCGCCTGCTGCCACCAATCCAGCGATCTGACAAAGATGAGTTCAAGGATCCCTATCTTTACTTACTGCCACTCGCCTACATTAAAGATCAACAAAAAAAAAAAGTGGCAGGAGACTCAATTTGGAATTCAGGACGGAAGCAACATGAGCTTCAACTGGGTCAGGATACATCAAAGTGGCACATGGAAGGGAGTGCTGAATATGAGCTGCGTGTGAAAGAAAAGAGGGGAGAAAAAAAAGCCTAATCAGAGCAGGATTGATCTCTGCAAGCACGCTGATTGACACATTTCTCCTATGGGTGAGTGGTCGGGTCATCGGTATTAACACACAAATGCAATTGCTCAAGTTAGCAAACACACTTGATCAGCAGGCACAGGAAACCATAAACGCAGGAACACATGCACTGTCTTTTAACATGTAGGGAAAAACACTTGTGGAGAGCACTGAGAGCCAGTGGGGAGGTGAAAAGATGGAGCATTTAACCTCGACTATAAAACATACAGAGATGGGCTCATACTGTATGGTGAAAAGTAAGCATTTACCTCGGTGGGGGGGGGGGACCACTGAGAATATGAGCAATGATCCCAGGATGTGTGCTTGTTTGAATTTGCAAGCACGTGTCTCTGCGTCTGCATGCTCCTTCCCATGTGTCCAAGGGGTATGAATGTGTTTGCTGATATGCATTTGCTTATGTTTATGCGCACACACACACACACATTCACACACACACACGCACACAATTCGGCTGTTTTTTAAGTGTGTTTGCATGTGCGCAGTCGGCAGAGAGGTGGGGGTTAAGCTGGTGCCGAGGCTCCTGTAATGAGTAAGCATTGGGTGGCCGGGGCTAAGATAAATGGCGGGGGCCTGCCACTAGTGCAGCAGTCAGCAGGATGCACCAGGGCCGCAGGCTTGTTTGTGCCAAATGGAGCTCGCAAAATATCAAAGGCCAGCCATCCAGAAGACGCAAGCGTCTGACAAATTTTAAATTAGCCAGAAAGAGAGAAGGGGGTGGAGGAGGGAGGAGGTTACAGGGTGAGAGAGGAAGGGGGGGGGGAGGTGGAGGAAGGAAAGGCGGAAGACTGGGCGGTGGAGAGGGACAGAAGGTGCATAATGTGGGAAGCAAAGAGAAAAAAAAAGCAAAAATAAGAAAGAAAGCAAAGAAATGGAGGGACGGGGTATAAGAGAGTGTGAGTGGACGGATGAGTAGAAAAAAAAAAAAGAGACAAAATTATGCAATCTTTTGTCGTCCAGCGATATCTATCCTCAACTTCCCCCTCCCCCCCCCCCATCGTTCTTTTCTTGTGCTGTGGTAATCGCCAGCACCATTATCATCATTAGCCGGTGAGGCTGTTATTATTCCAACTGCATAGTTACAAGAATTGCTCAGTTAGGGCGGGGAGTGCAACACAAACATAAATATACAAACAGTGCAACATACTCATCCAAGCTGACTGTGTGTTTGAATGTGTGTGTGTTGTCAGTCTTACTGACTTTGTGATGATGGTCAGAAATGTTGCGAAAGCACATCAATGAGATAAGTTATTTAATATGCACATATCATATTTTAGGCATTACCTGATAATGTTATATACAACAACCTGTAATGAGTGTATCAATAAGTGAAATGTGTACAGGTTACTGGAAACTGGCCCTTTGCAAGAATGTCTGGGAAAACTTAAAACCAGAAATGTTGAACTTGAATCTATATGGATTTGTTGAGAATCAAAGGCATTTACAGACGACTGTAGAGAAGGCTGTTGTCGTTTAAAATTATAGGGAAATTGTCTTATGGTACATATGCACATCACAGAGTCACTTAGGGTATATGGAGTAATATCAATAGTATGATATGGAGCAGTTTAGTATGTTTATCAATTATCTGAAGGTAGAAAATACATAATATAATCCACATTTTAGTACAGCACAAAGAGTAGACAACCTACAGACTGTCTCTTTAAAATTACCATATATATATATATACAGTAGAAATTGAACTATACATCTTTAGGGAATGGATAACAGCATAAAAACTATTTTCCTTCACAGACCCTAAAGCCAGCCATGACCATTACTCTATAACTGTAAAGCCTGCTTTGCACTAATTTGTGTTCAGTGCTGACAGCTGGCTAACAAGTTAAGTTTGGAAAGTCAGTATAGATGAGTCTGAAACACTTCGTCAGATTTGAAGAGAAAAAGAGATGAGATAAACTAACCTGTGTCTAGTGATGGCAGCAAATGACAGTGAACGCAGGCGTCGCCTCTACAGATGAAAAACAGATTTTTGTCACTTGGGCTTCTGTTGGACAGGTGACTGGCAGACAGGTGTGAATTCGGCGTTCAGCTGAATGACCTGTTGATATTACACAAGGCACCGATAACTTTTGCCTCCAGTTGTTCTGACTGAATACCTGAAAATGAGGCACTGTCATGTTTAATCTTGGGAAAGGAACACTCATATTTAAACACCGACAATGTCATTCACTTCTGTTTTTCCCCATCTCAACTGGCTCTCTTTTTACTGTAAAACCATTAAAAATGAAATAGTGGATAATAGAGATATGATTTTCATATTCTGAGGTCCAACATTAACCCTCGTTTTCACCAGCTCCTGAGGTAAATATCTGGCTCTATATCTTACACTCTATATCTTTGCTGTTTGGTGCTAGGCTAGGTAGTGCACAGAGGGTTTATCAGAGCCCTTTCAAAGAAAACAGCTGCATTTTGGAATAAAGGTTGATGAAGCTCTGAGACTGAACCGAAACAATAAAGTTGTGGGCTGTAAAAATTAAAATAATGATGCTTAAGTGCTCCATAGAGCTGTGGAGAACTGCAGGGACGGTGATAATTGCCATGTGGGTTCATCACTGCAGCTTTTGGAAGAACTTCTTTACTGCACGGCATCATATAAAGCAAACAGCAGTTAAGTTATTCATCGCCAGTTGTGTTCTGGTCAAATGTCAACATCCGAATTTAAATATGATTGTTACAGCCTGATTAAGCATATTCCAACCTCTTCCTTCATTCTCCTGACAGAATGTAATTTAACTATTACAGTCGGAAAGTGAAGCATGCACTTTAAATGCAGCACTCTTAACAGCACACAATGGCAAGGCTGCACTCCAGCTATAATCTTAGCGTCTTCACACACTTTATTCCCCCATCTCAGTGTTTTGTCCCAGCCCCCACCCCCTTCTTCTGTTGTCTAAATGAGACTGCTGGGCCCGCCTAGTAAAAGAGTTTTCTTTTACTAATGTCAATTTACAGCCTAGCAAGAGCTCCCTCTAATCTTTTCCTACTCATTACACACAATTTCCAGGGCGTTCAGCCAGGGTGCCGATTGGTTCCTTGCAGTGTATGCAGCGAGGGGTGCCGTGATTGTTTATTATTTATTTATTTGTTTATTTATTTACACCGATGCCCCCCCTCTCCACCTTCTTCTTCTTTCCCTGTTTCTTTACCCACCCACATTTTTACTCCCATAGTCCCTAGTCTGCATTTTCTATGAATAATCAAAGTGGCACTAAAGCAGGTGGATTCGCTCTCTTGCATCCGTTTTATCCAGAGTGCTCTGACCGCTTTCTAAAGGACAATTCTCAGAGTAAAGTGTTTGAAGCCCTCTGTGGTAACACTTTACTTTGACCCCATTAGCATTTATAAGCAGTATGTAATGAATTTATAACAATGAATAAATTGTTTATACCCACTACAAAACGTTATAAACATTTTATTGACGTATTAATCAAATAAAAGGACATTCATTGAGTGTTTACAACTGTATTAATATATGTGCCATATGTGTCATATCTAATACACCTGACAGTGCATGATTCATACATCAGTATAAACTGTTAACCCTAAAGGCTTTGTAACATTATAACATTGTTATAAGCAATACATAAATAATATATTATGGATTATTTATAAGCTTATTATTTTATTTATATTATTTATTAAAACTTGAAACCCATATCCAGTCACAATAAGTCATTTTAAGCTATCTACATGTGGATTCATACTTGTGAATAATAACTTAATGAATGCTTTATCACACACTATAAAATAAAGCAAGGAAATATAAAGTTGGGTTTTATGTAGACATTCATATTCAAACCTTTAAATGTGCATGAACTAATTATTTGGCCCCTTGGGGGCTGTGGAAACATACTAACACTGACATATTTTCATTTTTTAAGTCGTGATGGGGAAGTTGTTGGCAAACAATTGTGATATTAGCATTCATTTGTCTGTCTGCTGTTTGGTGCTAGGTGGGTAATGTACAATGGATTTTGCAGAGCTTTGTCACAGAAACTGGAAAGAAAAGTGATGAAAGCGCTGAAACTCAGTTTCCAAAACAAGCTGAAAGAGACTAAAATCCTCTGTGGATTTAACCTTTAATCTGTTCCATCATTAATATAACAAAATACTGGTAGTGCAGCTTGACTGAAGCACGTGTAATCTGAAAATGTACAGTCTTTGTTTTTGTTTTGTTTTTTCCACATTCAAAAAAAATACTATGACATCACAGACAAACTGTAAGCTAATACAGCCACAGTCAAGTTCATTGCCTCCTGATATAAAAGATTTAGCAAACTAAAAGTACTAATGTTGTACACTGTTAGTTTGTATCTGGTTTACTTAGCACAAAACACCAGTAAGTATAGCTGAGGCTGATGGGAATGTCATTGGTTTAGCAGGTGTTTTGGTCATAAAGCAAAGTATTTTTAAAAAATTGAAAGTGACCAGATGATGGCGCTAGATGAAAAAAAAAATAAATAAAGATAAAAGTTATTACTGTCGTGTGAACCAAATTTCATAACAGTCCATCCGATAGCTGACAAGATACTTGAATAAAGAACTAAAAAGTCCACCTCATGGTTGTGCTTGAGGAAAAGTCAGAGAGACGCCAAAATCAGAGAATCACTGAAGTCATTAGAATGTATCTATCAAATAATCGTCGAGATATTTCAAAAGTCAGGGGGTTACCACTGTCAGTAGGGTTCATCCTCTGGGGACCATCAATACCTGTACTACATCCCATGGCAACATATCGTTGTCATGATATTGATTAGCAGACTAACATTGCATCTACAAACATATGGAAGCTCCTAGGTCAGAACAACGGGAGGTTTTCCTGCTTTTCCCATTCTGCTGACATGGCATGATTCGCAGCTCAACTCCAAAACCTGGCAACAGCATTTACAAGTGGGTATTGTAAGATATCTTTCAGAGGTTGTATTCTGTAGGCAGGGAAACTATTAGTCAGTGTTGAGTGGATTTAAGCTGGCTAGCTTTGAGGAAACATTTTACATTGACCCCAGTATCCATCTAAGTATTCCCTGAAGAACAAATGCTGACTCTTGACAACTAAACATACCTAAAGAATCACAGTACAACTGGCTCAGTCTAGCCTGTGCTGTATCCCTTCACACACACACACACACACACACACACATACACATACACTATCCACCATCTCACTGCTCTGCATCAGTCCCAACAGCACGAACATGGATACCCAGTGGTCCATGACTATCAGTGAGCAGGACAAACAAAATTAATTAAATTGCCATCATAACTGACACCTCGCTGTCACTTGGTGCAGAGAGGTAGAAAAAGTGTCATGAGATGATGCACTGTCAGGTGGGCCCGCACGGCAGCGAATCGCCTCATCAAATATGCATGCATGTAATCATGCACACAATACAGAGAGACTGCGCACAATTCATTAAAATTCTGAATTTTCAAGTTGCCTATGCTGATAGACAATGAGGTCAGGAATCTCCTAATTTTCACTTAAACTACTTTCAATTTAAAAAAAAAAAAAAAAAAAATCATTTATTTTCTTCATTTACTGGAGATCTGACCTGAGAATAATGGTGATAATTAAATCTGATACTGGACTATAGGTTTACAGAATGAGAGCACACACACACACACACACATGCACACTCACACATGCACAGACTCACTAACAAAATGAATGCTCCATGATGCTCCCATGGTACCAAATGATAATCCTCAGTGCTTCATTACTCACCCTTAATCCACTGTTCATTACCCTCAACATAGCCTTTGTCAGTCCCCCACTGGCCCATGTAAGTAATGCTATACCATATCTCCAATTCCAATCACATTCTTACAACCATCCAGCAGTTATCATTGTCGTTGAACGCTCACAATGGCCAGCTCCTCTCTCTAAATGGACAGGGGGGGGAAAAGGGATGGACAGTTGGAAAAGAGGAAGGGACAGTGGAAGCAAAACGACAAGCTGACTTCATATCGGCACCAGGATTACTTCTGCTGAAGGGCTGAGGTGCAAGGAGTTGTGGGTAATTGTCATGTTTTTCATTAGCGGTTAGATGAGGATCTGGAGATGAGGGAGGAAATGGCCTCATCATCATCACTTTGTGTGCGCTTGTGCGTGTTTGCGTGAGTGTCTGTGCAAGCCGCCGTGTTCGTTCGCAGATCACACCCTTGATCACAACCGTCCCCACTCACTGCAAAGGGAACAAATTGTTCCTCTCTTTCTCTCCGACGGCAGGACCGCCGTACTCCACCATTACCTCGGAACATTGAAAGAAACAAGCCGTCCTAAATGACGAGCCGAAAGATTGCAGGAAAAGGGAGAGACGGAGGAGAAAAGAGGGAAAAGAAATAGCGGGTTGTGGGGGTGGGTGGGGGGGGGGGCGGTGGATGTGGCCTTCCAAAAATAAGACAGGGGATGAGGAAAGAAAAATGAAAAGAAACGTCTGCCAAAATTGTGATGAGACGCCACAATCGCGCTGGCTGGGATGAGAACGGAAAATTAGAGCAGTGGAGAATTGAAAAGAAACACAGATAGGAAGAGGAGAGTGGAAAGACGGAGAGAGAAATGGAGAAGATAGGAGGAGGGAATGACTGAGGCACAAAGACCAGACATAGACAAGTATTAAAGGTTTTCCTCTGTAACTTTTTGGGACTTGTATTTCAGTGTACTCTCTAGTGATCGAACCAGGAGTCTAGCAAAAAGTTGAAGTCATAGCATGAGGAGAGGCCCCCCGACTCAGCTACGTACATTGCATTCCCCTCCTATGAAGTCTCATCATACTGTTCCTGGATTTATCTCCTGCTTAACTGAGTGCTGATGAACCGTCAAGGACTTAGCAATACCACTTATTTCTCCCCGTTGAAAAAAACTACAACAAACTCGAGACTTTTAGCAAGTGCTAGTGGATTATACATGCTAGCTTTACCTTGCCAATTAGCTACCCCAAACAGTATCAAGATGAACCTGTCCTTGCTAGCTCGGCATCACCAAGAGACTCTACTTAGCAACAGCTTTCTAAAAGAATCCTGGACCTTTCTGCTCAGATTTTATTCCCTTTATTTTCCAGGGTTTTGGTGTAGTCATTGCATGTCTGAGTAAAAGCTATGCTGCCTAGAAATGCCTTTGATTTGCATGTGAGTTTTAAGTTAAGTACATTTGCTACAGATATTTCGGGTTAAACTTAGAAACAGTAAATGCAAGTTGCCATCCAATGTTCAGTTTTCCTTGATAACACAACTGTAAATTCTGACATAAAAGCCAGTATTAAAATGATGACAGATTCAAATAATAGCCAGGATCATGGTCAGCACAATCAAATAAAGGCCATGGGGATGAATTCACCTGTAATATACCTGCTACAACAGCTTACATAGTAAATTTATTATAATGTCCCACAGCACTAATTCCACCACACACTAAAAATCACTGGGTCAAATTTTCACCCAGTTTGGGTCAATACTGCACCAATGAAACATCAGTAGGTGAAAACTTTCAAATTAAATGTATTGTTACTTCGACAAAACGATGTACATATGACATTCAAAAGAGACACAAGTTATTATCAATAACAAACTGTGACATGGAAGTTTAAAAAGAATAGTTTATGAAGCTTTAGTTTGGTAAATGACCCAACAGTAAAATGAAAAAATAACACTTGGGTCACAGCAACCCCTTGTTTTGAGTGGTTTTCTGGGTAACATGAGTCCAGTATTGTGTTGGTGCTATATTAACCTGGTCAGTTCCGATTCTTCCGATTCTTGTTCCGATTCTTCCACATTTCCATTTTCCACAATCAATATTTAGCTCCTCTCAATTAAACCAAAGGTATGGCATGAATCATACTACTTGTGCTGATAAAAATGAATGCTGTGGTCAATTATACTGAATTTCTATACAACAGGTGAACATGCAGGAAGTTTTGAGTTTGTATGCTGGGGAACAGGTGTAATTAGAAATGAAGGCCTGTGTCTGATATAAGCTTATCCCAAATAAAGGCTTGCTTCTCTCCGCCACTGAGGTAAGCAAAGGCTCCAGCCACTCTTGTACTAATTTACAGTATTTTAGTTGTCTGTGGCTTGACTCAGCTTTATGGTAATCAGTGAGAATCTACTTTGTTGTGCTAGTGTTGTAAGTGGATGTTTATTCTGTGTGAAAAAGTGTGCTTGTCTTTCACAAAAGACCGCCATAAAATGAGTTATATTAACACCATTTCATCATCACATAAGATTATATAATTTTTTTTACAATTTCATACACAAATTATGATCCTTTTTACTACTGGATTCTTATAAGCTATTTACAAGAATCAGTAGTACTGTAATATCTATAATATAACAAAATTGCCTTTTCATTGCCTCTTGGAATGCATATGATAGCTATAAATCAATTCATATGAGTGTTTTCAAAGTTAGATGCTTTGTGTGGCTGTGGTTGCACCCTACAGCGTTATGCTACTTGTGCCTTTGCTTCTCAGTCATAATTCACACAACCACAAGAGGTCGCTAGGTCATTTTATGTGTTATTCATTGCATTTATGCAAATATTGTGAATCTATGGCATCAAAAAATGTCTGGAAATGGAAAGTCTTCTTGCATTGAAATGTTGCCTTGTGCAGATTTAATCCTTTCAGTGTGAGTCTGTTTGAGATCCTTCAGCAGTGTTGTGTAGTAGTAGTAGTGAGCAGGGTGGGGAAGGATACAGCAGCAAACTGACGAACACAAAAGGCCTTATCAGCACTTCTCTCTTCTTTTTTTTTTTTTTTTTTTTTACCCCTCTCTCCCTCCATCTCCCCATCTCTCTGCAGCGTTAGCACAACAGCTTCAGAGGTTACCACTCAATTAAGCCTGGCTGTTCATTTACAGCCATGACAAAGACTACTGTCTCTCTTCTTCCCCTCTCTCTCTCTCTCTCTCTCTCTCTCTCTCTCCTCTAACCAAACTTGTAATTACAGTGTTGGACAGCGCGATCCACACTGACCCACTGTAAAATATGACCATCAATTTGGCCCTTATCCCTTCATCGCTGTCCCTCCTCCCTCCAATAGGGCCGGTAGATGTTGTTCACCCCCCCCGAGCAGCCTCTTCCCGCCACTGTTGGCCGTTTCACCCTCCCCTTCACCTCACTCCTCTCAACTGCCATGGCGCAAAGCGTCAAGATGAGGAATATCGCCAAGCACTATCTCCCCGTAATGAATTACTTTCACTTTTAACCCCGGACAGATATCCACTTGAACTTACCTCTGCAAATCATCTGTTTTTTTTTTTTTTTCTTTTCTTCTGCTTCATCCCCCATCCACACACCACAACCAGCCATCCCACTTTTAAGCCACATACACTAAATTAAAATATGAAGTCAGTCCATTTAGAAGTTGCTGGTGCAAGCGTTTGTGTGATGGGATGATTGATAGAAAGTGGAGGCGTTGTGAGGTGATATGTGTGTCTGTAGGGGTATATACTTTATATTACTACATATATAATTTATAAAACAGTTGAGACTGGTGTAATTGGAGAGAATTGTGGAATGTAAAGCTTGTTAATGTAGCTGGGTGAATAAAGAATGAAGCATATTTAGTTATGTATAGTTGTATATGTATATGTATTGTGTAATGTGCCTTCTTAATTGTGTGTTTCACTCTCTAGTGTCACTCCTATGGTTTGAGTGGAGTAGGCTACCTGAACACAGTTTTGTGGATGTGACACTACAGATTTCTGGACTGAATACAACCGTTGACTGGTCCACAGTAGAGGACTGCATTAGGATTGGGATCCCATGAGACCCAACGCAAATCTTGCAGGAGCAGGTGGTTTTAACTTTGCTGCGGGCAGGAACGGACAGTTGAAAAATATACTGCAGGTCCCGGGACTCACAGAACCGGGCTGAGTGCTCAGTCAGTGCTCCTCTTGGTGCTCCTTGATATCGCTACCTGCTACTGCTGCTCCTCACACACATGAGGGAACAACCTGCCACAACCTGCTGACTTTATCTGAATGAGTAAGGAACAGAAACACCAAACAGTATGTGCATATTGCATTATGCAAAAGTGCAGGTTAATTCTACTTTTGCACTCTTTGTAGGAGGTAACGGAGGAGTTGCCATCGTCATCATTATGGGCGCTACTCCTGATCGGTGTGTTAAAAGACACGTGGAAACTAAACTAAACTCACTGAATGAAGATTATGAAAAGAAACTGGACATTTCTCACTAGAAATGTTATCAAAACGCATTTTAAAATTATCCAAAATAATCTTAAAATATTGCATTTTCAACCAAGAATAAAAGGAATGGCAGCCATTTTGTTTGTTTGAGCGCACAGAAACTTGATAGTGACGTGACATGGACGCAAGCCAATAAAAAGGAACAGGTCAAAAAATATGTACACATCTCACAATTTTAGAGCTGTTATTTTGAAACTAATACTGTGGACCAAGATAGCTATTACACATTCAGATGTGAGACGGGGTTGCCTTAAAACACTGATTGACTGAAATCGAATCAATCAAATTGACGGAAAAATATTACATTAATGCACTACTTTTCTACTTTTCGACTGCTGTATTTGTCTCATTATTTTCAATTGCACAGCAGTTACAGATACCTTATACCACTTAAGTGTCCATGCAGACTTCAGTTATTATTTCTGTAAGTTAACTTAATAAACTAATCTGCTGCAAAATTGTTGATGCTTGGCGCCATTTTTGTAGCAACTGACCAGAGTCCAACTAATAGCTCAACTGAGCCAATATATACAGTTGGTAGCGAGAGGTTGCTGTACAAAAATGCCAAAGATGCTATATGTTTGAGTTCATTTAGAAATAGTGAAGCCATTGCATAGTTTGTCCACCAGTTGCCGAACAAATCTAAGAGGTTGAGGTTTGTTGACGTTGCTGCTGATTTTGTGCTTTGCAATCTGAGGGAATACATATTTCGACAAACAAATTCAATTGCTCTCATAGACACGAAGGTGGAAGCACACTATTGTCTAAAGAGCTAAGGCTGTAGGACGACATGCAACCAAGAGAACCAATACAGAATAACAAGGCTGGAATCTCTAACACACACACATACAGTGAGGATGAGTGTTGCCGACGCAGCTGTCCATAGGACACGCAGCTCCATATGCCCTAGCCAGTGGGGGAGTGGTGGTCCTCCCAGGCCAGCTAATCAATCACTGAGCCCCCCCCCCTCCCCCCCGTCCTGCAGAGGTCATCCCGGCTCCACAGGGCAGGGTGCAGAGCCCAGAGCACTGTGCCAATAATCGCCATTTCAGCTGAGCCACAGTGAATTCCAGCTCACCATCTACAACTTATGGGAGGTCAAAAGGAAGAGGGACAAAGGCTGCGAATGAGTTTGAAGCATTCAGGAGATCTGCAGAAATCAAACGACTGTTTTATGTTTAAAAAAAAAAAAAAAGGTTACTCCACCAAAATTCAATCTTTTGAGTATCAGTCACTACCTGTGAGTGCCCTTATAAATCTCTAATCCGTATTATCTTTAGAAATGTCACAAAACCATGCCTGCAGCATAATGCACTTAATCTCTATGTTCAATATGTTCCAAACTCAAAGTTCCTATTGCCCTTTTATACGTCTGAAGCTCCGCCGGTAGTTGCGTATTTGCTGATTTACTGGCAAAGCACTGGCATTAGAAACATTTTTATTGTTTTATTGTTCAACATGGTTTATTCTCAAACATCAGCAATCTTTGTATTAGTTACAACTATATTGCCAGACAAGAATGTGCAAAACCTACGAATATTTCAGTGACAACGTTTTTAAAAGTCTCACCTCATATCTTGTCTGCATTGCAACTACACAATAAGTCTTCCAAATTAAACCATAAAATATGCTGTTGGTCCATGCGCTTCAGAACGACACGTAGATGTTTTTCTGATCTGTTGGCCCTGTTGTCAGGTATACTGGATACCTGAGGATAACATCATTTGTCTGTGCCTCCATACAAATCACTACTGTTTCATGATGCAACAACATTATAGTTGGGTAAGGTTTAGGCCCAAAAACATCTTTATTAGAATAAGGAAGATCAAGGTTGGTTTCAAAGTGTTAGGATAAAGGTTGGGGTTACGATTAGGGTTAGTGCTTTTTAAACAAATAGTCAGGTGCCCATTAGTGTTGGGACCATAGATTGTATATAAAGATGGACGATGCACCTTCTGCTGCTATGCAAAAGTGAAGCCAAAATGTTGGGTTTTCCAAGCTGCCATCTTGCTTGTGTGACGTAATTTACCAGTTGGTAACTAGCAGCTACAGCTGGTAGTTAATCACAGATGAAAACATACATTAGTGTCTTCCATCCAAAACTACTATAGTCACTCAGCTTATCTGCCACATCTGACAGGGGTTTGAGAGAAGCTGTCAATCACAACTGTCAATGATAACGTCACAACCCATTTTTTTATTTCATTAAATAACTAATTAAAAACAAATTTATCAGAAAAATTAGCATTTGAATATACATCAGCTTAAGATCATAAAATGATAGAAACCATCGTTGGAAAAAATTATTTGACATGGACTTTGACTTTTTAGTTTGGCCCAGTCCACTAACATGGAGGGGTGGGATTTATTGGGGTGATCCAGATATTTTACATATCTCCCATTGGGAAGCTGTCATGTGGTCCATCTTTATATACAGTCTATGGTTTATACATACTGAACATTGCCTGGATCCAGACCTCTGAATCCAACCGTTCCATGAGTTGAGTTCACTGATTCTGTTGGTCTGGCATCATGACATGAACCAGCAGTTTCTCAGCTGAAAGAGTGATCGATCCAATGAGTGCCATGGGGGGGACTAGTGATTAGCCAATCAGCACTATGGGTGGAACTAACACCGTTGTCAATCTGTTGTCAAGCTATGCACCGGAACCAAGGAGGAGTAAAACTAGGCAATACTGATCAAATATGAATCAAGATTCTGTTACTGCCAGTGTTGGGCAAGTTACTGAAAATTAGTAATAAGTAATGGTTACTAATTATTGAATTTACCAATTACTTTTACCAATTACTGCATATGAAGGGTAATTAGTTACTAAGGAAAGTAACTTTTGCGTTACTTTTAACACAAAAAAAGTGTGAGCGATCATTATTGTATACATCAACATATTTAAAAAATACATGTCATAATGGTTAGTCCTAATATTTATCAGAATTAGCTAGTCACAGAAATCATGAATGAAACTGTCTAATCATTTGACTAAATCATGGCAATAGACATAGGTATTTAAATAGACATGTTAGGTTGAGGGTTTCTGTCAAGATCCAGAAAACAGATTTCAACAACTGATCACACACGGATCGACTTTCCTGCTTCATCAATATATGGGAACATGAAGAACACATGGGAAGTGAAAACAATGATTAAATTGAAGGAGAGTTTCTAGCTGATGCCAGCACCAGGATCAGCACCTTGGAGAGGTCCTGATAGCTGAGTTTAAGATTCTTTACATGAGTAAAATTAATGATTTAATTTCTGAACAATATGTATCAAATATTCTTTGACATTTTTGAGATTTCAATGATCAGGTTTCCATACGTTATGTATCTTTCAGCTGCATTCATTTGTTGGTTACATTGAAACACCTCACCTGGTCCTGTGCCGTTAAATTAAACATTTATCTGCTCTGAATCCGAAACACTGGGTAGAACTGTGTCAAACTTTGATGTTTGTGCACATATGCTGGAGTTGGTTGCAATCTTTGACAGCAGCTAATTCTCCTCCAAGAAGTTCACATAGAGGGTTATCTGGCTGCCACTCCTCCCAGCGTCACTTCCATCTGGCCTGCGAGGTGTAATAGCCCCACTAATCTCCCAATAATAGCAGCAGGACTGGGGACATGTCACCGGGGGACCACGGACCCACAGTCCCCCAAAATCAATATCTCTCTTATGCCCCTCAGGGGACCCTGCTACCCAGGGGGATGTCAATACTGTCGATTGGGTATTAAAGAACATTTCATCAGCGTGTGTGACAGCAAGAGAGAGAGAATGAGAGAGAAGGAGTATGTGCTGGGGGTCATGGAGGGCGTCCGTGGATGTCCAGGGTGGCCTGTGTGTATTAAGCCCCCCAGGGAGGTCCCAAGGTGATGTGCCATCCCTCCTGACTATCGACAGGCGCCATGACAAACTGTGTCGTCTCATTTCACTGCAGTGTGTTGTGCTCGCCTTAAATGGGATGAGAGGATGGACGATTGTAGGTTCGTAGGCACTTGTGACTTTTTCTTCCCTTTTATGGAGTCTTATGTCTACAGCTGTTTGCTTTCATGAAGGGAAAGATAACATATTTAAATATCTTATTCATGCTTATTCATGCAGCAGCTGCTTATTTAAAATACATACAGAAGATAAATGACTATGGGCAATACAATCCAATTTGTTTTTTGTGCTTCAGGTGCACATCCTTTGTTATGCCTGTAGGTCCAATAGTGCAACGCAGACCATCAGTAAACTATATTAAACTAAGAAAATATGTTTGTGTCTTAAGGTTGATTATTGTTCTTAGAGGAAAAATATATTGTATTTTTTAGCAAATAGTAAGTTAGTGTTGATAGGCCAGTGCTTTTGTGTGGATGAAAGGTTTGTGCTTGATACTGTTTAAAGGAACATTGATTTCTTTTTGGAAATATGCTTCAGCATCAGGTAAGGACACTGTTATCAGTATCATCTCTGTGTCAACTGGAAGGGTCTACATCATGGACATTTCTAGCTTAGTTTAGCACGAAGACTAGAGGCCTGTAACTAAAGGTTCTCCAGTTACAACATGATGAACAGAGTGAGTTAGGCCAAAATTTAAAGTTTCATTCGTTTGAATTTCAGTGTAAATTCTAGCATATTTTGTTGTTGTTTTGTTTTGTTTTTACTAATGGTTTATTCATCAATAACTTTAGTGACTTACTGTAAAATAGTCATGTCAACGAAAGGAAAGGACTTCCAGGGAGTTTCCTCCTGATTATGAGCAGAAATCTTTTACTCATGCTTGGATGGTGTATTCAGTGTCGACATGGGTTTTTATGTGACAGGTTCCATCATTTGAATTAATTCAACAACTCAACTGCTGACCCAACTGACCCTTTTGCCAGCAGATTAACATGAAGGTAAAACGCTATATTTCACACACTCTTCCACTCTACTGACAACTAAAGCGGTGATGGGTTGTATCGAGGCTAGAAAATCATGAATCCTAAAAAAAAAAAAAAAGGTCATAAGAATTTTAAAGCACCCATTCACTATCATGGTATGTTCACACTAAGCCGGCTAAATTTGACTAAAACTGCTTTTGCATAAGCTGCCCAGTGAGGAACGGGGCTGTGCTGCAGTGAAGTTAAGAAGACAACCTTTATTCGCCTCTAACTTTCCCTATGATTGTTCATTTTCAGTGCTGTTTAGGCTTACACAATAGAAATGTTGTCATTAACCTATATCTACATTTATTTTGTCATAGTCACTTATAAAATTATTTTATCATTATTTACATTATTTTATCACATAGCTCAGCAGCTTGGGAATGACCACTAGTTGTGAGCTAGTTGTGAACTCATTCTCATTCATTAATTTCATATGTAAATTAAGGTATATATATATAGCTTCTTTCTTTTAATAACATGTATCCTACTCATGTGCAATACCAATCAAGGGTCATATAACCAAGACTGAAACATATCCATAAAGTGATAGCATGTTTGAGACCAACTTCAGTGGAGCACAGTACCTACACAACAGTCCAGAAACTGGCTGCTTTCCATTTTGTGCCAGTATTGTGCTGCGGGTGCAACTTTTCCTACCAGAAGAATAATGCAGTGTTTGTTCTAATGAAGGGAAAAAAAAAAACCTGCATCAGGATTTTGCTTGTTCTCACCCAGCCGAGGCCACAGGATCGGCAGCGTTCTCGCTGTGCCTGCTGCCTCTGTGCCCTGACGCCCTCCCGCCCAGCCACCACCATCTGTTCCCTGGCACATACCTCTGCCCCATGCAGGGCAGACCCAGAGTGCTGACACCCTCACACCACACACACGGGGGAGGAAGTGTGTGTGTTTGTTGTCATCCACACATGTGGCAGATCACAAGTACAAGGGAGGAGGGATCAAAATATAAGTAATATATAATAAGTAGTACAAAATTTTAACATTGAAGTTACTTCTTCGACTATCAGCTGTAAATAGTCACACACTGAAATATGTGTGCACACATATTTTTATAAAGGTTATTCTGATCTGGGGCCTTCTGGCACTCAAGTAGTGGCCATATAGCTTCCATGTCTCTGATTTGAGTCCAGCCTTTACTTTTGTTATATAACATACACTTCTCTCCCCATCTTTGCTGTCCGCATCTACACTGTCAGACTATCCAAATAAAGGTGTAAATGCAAAAGTAAATAAAGCATTTAAAAGACTGAACTAATGATTCTTATGTTGCTTGTCATTTTGGGTTTGTTCATAAGACATCTCCAGAGCTCAGAAATAAAGTTAGTAGTTAAAATGTTATTAAAACTGACAGAAAAAGCAAAATAGCGTATTCAAAACTAAAATATGAATCTGCATGACTCAGTAGCATTTAAGGAGCAAAACACATCGTGGTGTATGCGGTGCTTCAGAACACCAAAATTATACTTGTGTATGTAGCCATGAGGGGCCATGTGACATAAATTTCATCATTTGCAAATATCTGCAGGGTGATGTATAACATACTGAATACATGTTTCTTTAAATTCTTTTTTTCAGAAATTCTTTCAAAAATGTATTGCAACAAAAATTGATAAATCCCATATATAAGAATCAGAATCAGCTTTATTGGCCAAGTATTTTTTACACATCCAAAGAATTTGACACCAGTTCTTGTAACATATATACTGTATGTCATTTTCCTGAGCTTAATGTTTGGCTTGTTCTGCCTTTTCTTTTTTGTTGATTCTAGATTTTTTTTTTTTTTGTGGATACCTACAAGACTAGCAGTCAGTTTGTGGAAGCTAATAGGGATGCAAATAAAGAATTAAAGGATATGTCCATGTCTGCAAAGCAAGTGACCTGCAGTCTCTTTAATGGCCATCAGGGGGCGACTCCACTGGCTCCATAAAGGAATCAGATTGTATGGAAGTCTATGAGAAAATGACCCTACATGATTTATTACCCCAGGAGACACTTTCCTAATGAGTTTATGGTCTCAATCACTAGTTTCAAGTTTTCTTCAATACAGCATGATGTTCCTTTTGTAAATTATGGTCCCATTTCATTTAAATTTGATGATAAAGCAGTGTATGCTTTAGAGCGTGGATATATTGTGACTGACAAGTCACTACTAAATGTTAGTTAGGTAACAGGCGTAACCCCAGATTCACAGAGTAAAGGTAGTAAATCCTTAGTCATTGCTATTTCAGTGTGTTTTCAGTTCATGAAAGTTAATTGTAACATTTTGGTCATTGTTAAGCATTTGGTTGTACTAAACGACCCTCTAAGAAATCAGATGTTCAGTTTTCCAGTAAGTACATTTAGTTTTATGATTTTAAGCTTTTTTTTTACTAGTGTTAGCATTAGCATTAGCATCATCAAAGTAAATCATAGACTGTAAATACATCATGCTAACCAAGCTAGCAACCCTCTCATCCAAATATGGTCAATTCTCATCACTCCTGACTCCAAAAATCCAACATGGTGATAGTCAAAATAGTAAACTCCAGGCTTCTAAATAGTCCACAAACCAATATGTGATGTCATGGTGGTTACGTCCATTCTTTTTTTTTTCTACAGTCTATGCTGCAAAGAAAAAAAAAGCAATTAAACATGCACAATAAAAAACAAAGATAATAAGAAAGGATGAGAAACTATTGGTAGCAATCAGGATCCTACACAATGGTCAAGATCAACCTGCGATCACACACATCATGATACACCAGTGTCTGATTTCCCAGCATCAAAACTCCAAAACATTCTCTCCTACATACTGTATAAGTGCTATCAGCAGCACATTTCAGGACGCTACATGATGCGGTGAGTATTTAAGAGTCAAGATTTGGTTTATTTTCTTGCGTATCTGCATATACAAAAAAAAAAAATCTGCTCCTCCCACAGTTGTGCAACAACAACAGAAAGGATAAAGAAAGTGCATGTCTTAGTTTGAAGTGGACAGCTCTTACATGACATGTGTTGTCCCTAACTATTTCATCACTTTTTTACCAACACACTCCCAACAGAAGGGGAATGGAGTGTCTAGGTGGCCAAGGGGTATGGCCACAGTGTTTTTCTGCTTTCTTTCTTTTTTTAAAGGGGTCTGTACAAGAAAAAAAACTCTTTCAGGTGTTTTTAAAATGTAGCAAGTAAAAGTGTAAATGAACATGAATAAAATTAGCAGTTGAAAGTATTAAACATGTCGGCCACTCTCACATAAGAGCAGCATATGCCTCTGCTAAACATGCATACACAAACCCCCCTACACACATGTTCAGGCCTAAGTTCATGCAGACAACCTGCTCTGCTGGGAGCTGTGCAGCATGCAGCCCGGCGCAGCCTTCACATGGCGTCACAGTGGGAAACAAGCCGACCAACAGTATGCAACAGGATAGAAATATACATATTAAAACAGAACGACATGTTGTGTTTACAGGCATTTGCTCTGTGCATATTACTGTGGCTTGAAATGAATGTGACCATGAATCCCAATAAGGGCAAACCAGAATGGCAGGATTCGATGATTCATCCGCAGAGAGATGACACGTGATGAAACTTTATTGAATATGAAGCAGACAGATGGACAAACTGAAAAAAAGGTGAGCTTAGACGGCATGACATGCTTTTAGTAAATACTGTATGTATGTCATGTGCGCATTTACAGCGGTGATAGAAAACGTGTGTGTGAGTACTCCTGTGTGTATGTCCAGAGGCGGCAGCAGCTACATGAAGAATGGCGACGGGGCCGCTGAACTCATTTTCCTTTCCCCTGCTTCAACCCTTGACCTTTGACCTTCAAGGTCAGATTTGCTCCCCTCACTCCCCTCACCATCCATCAGGCTCGCTGTCCCAAACTGGGGGAAAGGGGGGGGGGGGGTGTCTTTGTAACAACCCACCTCTCATCTTTTGTTTTAACCTCTTTAGCCATCACTCCTGTTGGGGGGGCGGGGGGGGTTGCGGTTGGTTTATGGCCCCGGTGGGTTATGGGTACTGGTGGGAGGAGGAGGAGGAGGTAGGGCTACAAATCTCCGACTCGCACCTAAAGCTGTCAGTGGCGCCCCGGAGGCCCTCAGGCGTCAGCCAGCACGGTCACCTTGGATTGGTGGACGTATGAGACACACACACACACAAACACACAGATTCGTGCATGCAGACGCCGGGGCGAGATAGCAAACAGAGAAGATCTCGCCGCCTGTACGATCCCTACCTCCATGCACAAACAGACACACACACACATACACATAGACAGGCGAGTAAACATAGAGGTTGTCACTCTGTACACTCTGCCTCAACACATACACACACCTCCTCTCCCTGTCAGAAACTCGATTAATATTCTAGAAGAGAGGAGAGAGGCCAGCGTGTGTTTACACAGATTACTGCAGACTTCCTCTTCCCCGCCTCTCTCCCCCCCCCCCCCATCCCTGCCACCTAGAGCCCCACCCTCATACTGGGAGGTCTCTTTTCTCTCCCAGTTTGCGCTCGGCTGAGTGGAGCTGCACGATAACCGGATCAAGATGACTACGATGCGTTTGTTAATGACACGGATGCTTCTTTCCATTCCCTCCGCCCTCCTCCGTCTCACAGGTGCAGGCTGGGGAGAATGTCTAGATGACCACCCCCCACCACCACCACCACCACCACCACCATCATCATCACCCTACTGCGCTCTGAAGCACCCTGCGGTGGGGCGTCCCGGTGAGGTGTCGGTCAAGAGGGCGGAGTTGGGTAAGTTGTGTGGGTGGGGTGATGGTGGTGGAGGTGGAGGTGGAGGTGGGGGGGCAGGGGGGTGTTGCAGTGTCAGTGGGTTGGCCCGATGGCCCTCACCGTCTGGGGTCGCCCTGCACCACCCACCCACTCCCCCGCTTGGTGGCAGCTGTGTGGGGAGTACATCCTTCACGGGCACTGCAGGGGGTGAAGGTGGGCGATAGTGTATGTAAATGTGTGTGTGGATGTGTGTGTGTGTGTGTGTGTGTGTGTGTGGTACAGGGGAGCAGATTGGAGTCTTAGTTACACAAACATTTCCCAGAGGCAGAGCTGCTTCTGTGGCAGAAATAATTTCATTGGTTGAGTTAAACCTCAGTGGATGGAGCCAGTTTGATTGACATAAGACTGAGGTGAAGCCCAGTGAAACAGAGCAGGTGCAGGAGAGATGCCCAGTGTGCCTAGCACTAACTGAAAAAGTTTCAAATCAGCTGATCTGCTAAAATATAACCGTTACTGTATAGTATATAGTGTTTCCTCAGAAATATTCACCTGTCAGGGTTTGAAAGGCCTCCAAAACAGCATTTAGACCTCATGTGACACAAAAATATCTGTCTCAAACACAGACTAATGAAATTGTTTCAAATTTCAACAGGCTCCTAAAGGATGAGTTGACTTTTTTTATCTGTTTGGTTGTGGCCGTCATTTCATCATTATGCATTAACTAAGTAACTAAGTATGTATAATGTGCAGGAGTATGATTACATTATTATTTATTTGTTTGTTTCATTGAGAGAGACCTGATATTTTATGATAAACAATGTATTACAATGTATATCTTTGGCTGATATTAGATTCAAGCATATTTCTTACTTTAAACACATACACAGGAAGTGAGAGTATCTCTTTTCCTGAGTATTGTCTGCAGGTCTTCCTTCCCAGTTGCATACAGACCCAACAACGACTGAGGAGGTAGGCCAGCCTGAGAGGCAAAAGTCAGGGCATAAAAGTCTGTGAAGCACTCCATGCTGCTTGTAAAGCCTAATTGTTGTGAGCGCATGGTAACAATTGATGAGCTTATCAACATTTCTCTAATAAGGATTTTGGCAGCTGAGCACTGAAATCATTCCCCTCGGTCACCCTCCACTATGTAAGTTCAATACTCAAGGACTTGAGTAAAAGAATAAATAGAAATGCAAAGAAAACTGAAATTGTTAAAGACACTTTTTTATGTGGAAGGTTGATAATATAAGAGATGGACCACATGAATGGCCTTGTCCAACGTTAAATAACAGCCTAATATCGGCATCATATATCGGTGTAACTCTAGTTGGCATCCAGCCTAGCGCCGAGCCCCACGACTTGTCTGAGCACATCAGCAGAGCGGCCAGTCAAACGCCCAGCGCCAAGCCAACACTGAGCCTCCCTGCCCGGGCTGAGCCATGCCGCTCAGCAGCAGAGCAGTCACACCGGCCTTACCAAGGGCAAGAGTGGAGGGAATGGTCAGTGTCAGAACATGGGTATAGTATATTCAGTCTGGACATGGCTAGAATGAAAGTAAATCTATTTGCATATACAAGGAATGTGACTCACCAGAGTAAACAAACAGGTCTCTTTTCATTTGCTGCGTTGTACTGAGTGATGTAGTGATGAATAAAAAGTGGCTAAACCGCTGTATGTCTGATGCGATGATTCAAACCCACCAGCATGCACAAGTAGAACAAAACTTTCAAACCAAATCTTCTTTTTATGCACCATAACTAAAATCAAGTCTGGTCGTGATGCAATGAGATGAGATGATATTCACAGATAAGCACGGTACTGTCACTGATCAATGAAAAACACTTGTGTTATTGTGTTATTCTGTGCCAGGTATCCTTTGAATAGAACTCCACTGCATTTCATCTTATTGATGATTCATGTTTTTATTACACTACATTACATATACATGTTTTTCTCAGAAAGTCAAATATGATTTTCCATGTACTTGGTTCATCTTACAAACTTGGCGCCTTGTTCAGAAAAATAAATTAATGAATTAACTTACCGCTTATATTGTAATCGTGATTTATAACATTTTATTTGACTTGACATTATGATTCATAAAATGTACTTGAAGTCAACCTATATAGCATGTATACATTTATAAAAATTACTGTCTATGTATCTTAAATGTATCTTAAATATTATTTAGAAAGGTTTGATAAAAAGAGTTATTGTATAGAGTGTGGTTCATAACATTTAGAAATCAAATGACATTATGAAATCCAATTCATAAAATGTTTTCAATATCAACATATATAGTAAATGCAATTTATACATTTTATAAAAATATTTGTATATTGTGCATGTGTGTGTGCATGTGTGTATGTCTTTATTTATGTTTTATATTGTTAATACAGTTTTCCTTTTTTTAAACCGTATTCATGGTTCTATTTACACATCAATTTCCAATTTACAAAATTGTAGCCGTCTGAAGTTGAACAACGACAACAAAAAAAATTATAAAATGTTCTCAGTAATCAATTCCCCCATACAAGGAGCATTTTTTTTTACAACAATACAGAGCTGCTCTGCATGTTTGTAATGGCTAAATTAGTTGATGCAAATTCTCTTTCTTTTTTTGTGTTTCAGCCACTTTACCAGACATGTTACCGTCTTGAAATGTCTACAAACTGTCCTAACCACATCTCAACTCTTCAGTGTTTCCTGTAAGGTTTGACAAACCACCGGTAAGAATGACGTTCTGGTGGCGCACGGTGCACAATGCTGATGTGTCATCTAATTTCAAATCGCACTGTGCTACTACAGAAAGGGAAGAAGAGAAGAGAGAGCGCAAAGATCGGACAGTATGGAAGGTACGGAGGAAGAATAGAAATTGGGAGAAGGAGAGGAAAGAGGGGGGGGGGGGGGGGGTGTAGAGGGAAAGAAATCTCTGTCTCAGCAAAAGTTTTCATTAAAATTTTGAGACAAATGATCTCTGTGTCCTTCTCCTGAAGCTGCCTGGGGCGTCATGCTATTTCTATGCAAATAACAACCTCACGCCTTTGCTCCTATTATTTCTGCTGGAGCTGCTGCAACATGACCCAAGAGAGAGGGGGAGGGAGGAGGGAGAGGAGGGGGGAGGAGAGAGAGGGAGAGTGAGGAAGGGTGATATGAAGTGAGAAAGAGAAATAAGAAGGAAAATGCAGTAGAGGAGGAAGAGGGGAAAGAAGGAACGACAGGGAGGAGGGTGGAGGAGACAGTCAGACAAGCAGAGTGTGTGTATATGTGTGTGTGTGTGTGTGTGCATGTGTGTGTGTGTGCAATGGACTCACTGAGGTGTGAAAATATATAACACTAGGAAAGAGAGAGGGAGGGAGAGGGAGAGATGGAGGGCTAAGAACAACACAAAGACACAGCCATAATTTGTTTGGAGGCTGCCTTTCTTGTAATATATGACACCCTCAGCACGGGTGCTTCCTCACTGCGCACTATTGTTTAACTGTATAGCACTTACAACACTGTCAGGACCAGTCCATCTCTCGCACACACACACCTCAGGATTTACGTACTGGGCCGCTCCACTGCTGCAGCCTGCTGTAAATGTAACAGAACGTGTGAAATCGGAAGCAGCAGATATATGAAATTACAACACTGTATATACATGATGCACATACTCGGGGTGTGTGACTGTAATGAAAAGCTGCCTGTTGCTGGAAATATAATTTTTTTTTATAAAATGCGTCACCTCAAAAAGGAAAAGAGACTAAAAAAGCTCTGTAGAAATGCAAAGCTGGATGATAATTGTGTTCATTCTCATTGCAATTCTACATCACATCTCAGCAGATAGGGCCATGTGGTTCAATGTTAGTGTAAAAAATATTAATTAGTAAAGCTTTGAGTTTATTCAATTCAATTCAGTTCATTTCAAAATTCTTTATCCGTCCCTCAAGGGCCCATCTGAGGCAAACGAGTTTGCAAACAAAAGTGCACATATACAATTCATTTACACATGTAGAAACAATCTATAACTACAAATATCACCATTTTAGAAAGTCTATAGCAGAACGACAATATTCAGCACCACAAAGGCACATATTGTGTCAGAATTGCCAAAAGCACATTTATCAGTCTACACACAAGGTAGGTAGTTATAATACTTGAAAGGGATGAGGAAAAGATCATGGTTAAATATTTTTTTAAAACCAACAAAAACTGTTTGGTGAGACATACAGAGAGCCAGAGCATATAAATATTTTGTTCAATCTGTTTTCCCTCAGTGTTACATTAGAAGATTGTAGTACTGCTTTTAATTCAAACACTTTTCTACAGGGGTTAAAATGTATTTTAATCAATTTCTTTCTCACTTTCTTTCTATGTTGTGTATTTTTTTTACCACCATTGAAGGAATGAAAATGACATATACTTCACTTTATAAGAAGAGCATATGTCCTGTGTAAACACGTAGCTGCACATGTGAATAGAAGTATGAAGTCTAGAGAGCAAATTCCATTCATATTCAAATAGTCTCAGATTTACCATATTTCCATCAGCAGACAATGTCAAGTAATGAATATTGATAAATGGCAACACGTCTGAATCCTACAGCAGCTGCTCAGTCACTCCTCCAGAGGACTGGCTTTTTTTTTTTTTTTTTTTTTTTTTTTGTAAAACATATATGGTACAATGGATATGTTTAATATATGTCAATTATCAGGAGTATTTTTAAAGAGAAGCCACAATGCTGTTCTGTGTGGAAACTTGCAGATTGTAATTTTTAAAAATTGCAGGTTTCCCATACAGAGTGGATTAATTCCCCTCTGCTGTCCTCGCTGCATCATCTCCCTTCCTAACTTCTCATTTTGTCTCCTATTTTAAATAAAGTAATACTGTATATACAGTACACACACACACACACACACACACACATATAATTTCTAATATTTATTTATTTTACAAGAGCACATACCACAACATTGCAACATCTATAATGATGTAAATCAGCAGTGAAATTGAAAAGATGTAATCATGTAAAATAGATTAAGTCATTGAAAAGCCAATAAATATGTAGCTCACAGAGGCATTAACATTGCAGGTGTGTTCAGGGTCTGCTCATATACATACGCGTTGGCATGCAGGATCCTCTGTTACTTCAAATGCACAGTTGTTTATGAATAATATGAAGAATATTACAAAAGTCATATATAAAATGTGAATTTTCAAACAGCAGTTAAGTCCATGCTCCCATACTGAGCTGATAACAATTTATTTTATACATATTTACAATGTAGTACATAATCAATCCTTTCTTATATAGAACAGTTGTATCTATGCAAACTGTTAAAAGTGCCAGTAAGAGCATGTTGTGTGTGTGTGCGTGTGTGTGTGTGTGTGCGTGTGTGCATGCCTTTTTCTCTAAGTTAGTATTCACACACTGCTAGTGTGCCTCTGAATGAACGACAGCCACTCAGAACCAAGTGATTTGCTCTTGTGTTGTTATCAGATGAGTGAGGGGCTGATGAAAGGCAGAGGACTGTCTGTTGTGTGTTGTGTGTGTGTGTGTGTGTGTGTGTGTGAGAGAGAGAGAGAGAGAGAGAGAGAGAGAGAGAGAGAGAGAGAGAGAATTTCTCTCGTAGGCCATATTTGGATTTAAAAAAACACACACACACATTACTTTAATACATTCAGCATGTGTGAATTGTGGTTAGGTTAAGGTTGAGATAAGGGTTAGGTATGTGTTTGTCATGGCTGAGGTTATGCCTCCAGGTAGGTCAGTATCCTCAAAACTGGTCCATCCTAACATGTGTCTGTGTTTCTCTATCTCTCTCTCTCTCTATCTCTTCCTGTGTGTGTTTGTGTGTGTGTGCATGTGTATCCACCTGTGCAGACGGCACCCTGCTGGCTGACTCACCTGCTGCCCTGTGGGGGGTAACTAGCTAGCAGCACTGCTAACCCACACAGCTAGTGAACTGTGAAACAACTGCAGTCAAAACATCAAGCCGATTAGACGCTAATTACGTCTGCTGCCATATGGTGCTAACTGACCTGCGGACACCCAAAAACATAGAAATGTGTGTGTGTGTGTGTGTGTGTGTGTGTGTGTGTGTGTGTGTGCGTGTTTGTGTTTTTGTGTTGGTGGAAATTAAAGACCTGTTCTGCCTCAACACTTGCTGCTAGTTATTAGCAGAAGCTAATTGAATCCATTATATTGAACCAGTTTTTGCAAGTGACCACACACACAGATACACTCACAAGTGCATTACAGACACACTCATCAGTGGAGAAAGCAGGTGAATCTTGACAAATTGGCGTTCCTTAATAATGACCCCAAACGCCAAAGATACTTTAGGCTTCACTAGGCACTGAGACTCAGCCAAAGTCTAGTTGAAATTAATCTCCACTGACAACACAAGCATGTCCCTCATTGTTCCTAGGTAGAGAAAACACAGATAAGATATACTGTTGCTTTGAAGGTGGACCAAAATGCAGCACAAAATGTAATGTGATCCAACCAAAACATAACAGAACCACCTATATTTAAAACATGGGACCGGAACCTGCTATTATATTTGAATTGATTGACAAGTCTTAACTGGCATTAATAAAAGACATTATAGACATTATATGATTCCAGGCAGACACAATTGGTTATTGTTAGATTTGTCAGAAAAGGCTCTGCTCTTTAGAGGAAGCTCTTAAAGACTACAAATAGCGACAGACACTGGAGAACTAATCCCCCTTTAATAAATACATTAAATGTTTTTTTTTTTGCTTTTCCTTATTTCCAGTCATATATATATAATGTCACAATGTCAGATGTTCATATTAAACATAAGTAGAAGTAATCCCTTTCAGCAAAAAGCACCAGCTTCAGACTGCTCTGAACGCTCAGTTTCCAACAGTTTTTTCTACTTTCAGTCCGAGCCAACGCCGGCTCATGAGGGATTTCTTTATACAGTCATCTGCTCCGTGCACAGCGTGCAAGTTCACTGCTCCACTCTGCTAACATTATGGCATTTTTCCATTGTTTTGGAGGTAGTTACTCTGAGCTGCTGTGAGTGTTTATCCATTACACAGCAGGACAAAGTAAAATAAGTTGTTTACCTGTTGGAGGTGTGCTTGTCATGTATTCTTCATCAAAAATCACCATTACTGTGGTTGTTTCTGCTTGTACTATTCCTCCCTGCATTATTTGTAACTGATCCAATCATGAAAGAGCTCCAAATATCTCTATATTTTGTTGTGTCGACTGGTTTTTAGCGCTGCTAACGAAGCTCTGCTAATTCTTTGAGGAAGGCGTCACTTCCTCTAGATTCTTCACAATAAAATTCTCCCATTATTGAATCATTTAAAAGCAGGAAAATGTTGGGTTTTCATCAACGGTAACTTAATACAACTCTGATATGGTTGCCCCTCAGCTGGCTTCCTGAAAGCTGGACAATCAAAACAGTGTGGGCTCACTGGGGAGTCTTCCTGTATTTGAGGACGAAACAATTGTTCAACACGTTCACAAGAAGTTGCATTATGGGTTTGTAGCCTTAATTTTGGTAGGCTAGCAAGTGTGCAGTTTACCTACAGGGGTTTCAGAAAATTCCTTGCCACAGAATAAATACAATCATTTAATAAAATAAATAAAATCAATTTTACATCAAGTGTAAAAGAGTCCAAAGTGTCCTGCAAACACACAATCATTTGTGAAGCAGCCAAGAATTAGGCTACTGCTGTCACAGCTGACAGGATGGTCAAGACAAAAAGACCTTAGAGGAGAGAATGTGAATATGTGAATGGTAGACAAGCAACAAAAATGGATTCACATTCTGATTTAATGGCATTATTTCACTTTTATGGGAAAAAGGCTTCAGGGATGAGGACTCACTTCTTCTTGGGTTAATAGTATCTCATGGAAACTTTCCCAACAGGACTACTGTGAAGTGTTGTATCTTCAAAAAGTCTTTTTTACAAATGCAGGTGTTGGAAAAGAGGGGTTGTCTTTAAAATCAGGGCTTACATTCAGACCAACACAGACAGCCAACAGACCAGCTCTGATTCCTAAAAATTACATATATATATATATATATATACGACATATTTGCAATAGCAATGCCACATAGGGCAAAATATTTAACCAAAACCATCATCTTCACTAAAGTTCTTTGGAAGCCTAAACATACCCACATAGACGCAAGATGAAAACTCTGGTCTATGGAGTTGAAGCCCTGCATTTTATACAAACATAGCCACCTCATGTACACATATGGTACACTACCTCCCTAAAACTTCTGTATAGTGCAAGAGTAGAGAGCCTTCAAGAACAGAAAAAATGTTTCCAACCACCATCATCCAGGCAAAATATGTAACAGAACAGAAGAATTTTTTTTTTAAAAAAGGGCATAATTAAAATTTCCTTTACCACTGAGTTACAATGGTGGTGGTGAATACATTTTTACTTTCTACTTTCCATTGCTTACTCCGGTTGTAGATTGTAATCATAGACTAAAATCATATACATAGTCTTATTATTGTGAGCAGCACATTTAAGGATCACTAACTGTGACAAAAGGCCCAGATCTGGTAGGAGACAACCTCCCATAGTGAGAAACTGACTGAATATACACCCTTAACCACAACACACATAAACATAAAAGCACGGTGTCAAAAGCCCATATACAGCTCACTCAAGAGAGAGAGAGTGAATGAAGCAAAGATAAATGTTTATTATACATATATTTATGATTACGTCTTGACAAAAGTCTTTGGCACTTAGACTTGGCAGTGATGAGGAGGCGGTGGGGTGTGTATAAAACAACATGAAAGCACTAAAGGCGGGATAAAAAACATTTAAAAAGACAGCCACAAGATGATGGGCTGACCATGAAGGTATGTCACTGTGCTATTGGTAAGAAGTGACCAGCTGATGTCTGGTCAAAGACAGCAAGGAGTAGAAGTACGAGTGAGCATGTGTGAGGGATAGGAAGGATGGTTTGAGAAATAAAACCACTGACCTGAGCATGTAAGATAGTCTTCCTGACTGAACCTTCACTAAAGCTCCATTATATAATAAAACTGAGTACATCCCTGTGTAATATCACTAAAATGTTAAAGGATTCAAAACTGTATCATCTTACAATAATTGCAGTAAGATAGGTGAAGTGTATGGTATTTGATCTTATTTGTATTCAAAAACAAACTGGTTAGATGGAACTGGCTAAATGGAAAATTTAGGCCTCAAAGTACAACCTCAAGTGAGGACAACTGTAACCACTGGCAAGGAACGAGGAACAAGACTGGGAGACTTCATTAATATGGGAGAGGGTACAAGATCATCAGTAGGCTACTGAACGGAAGCCAAAACACAGCCGTAGCAGTGGTTAGGAAGCACAAGAGGAGCCATACTAATAGGAGAACATGAAGAGGCCATCCTCAAAAGTGATGGTACATACAACTCGCTATTCACACAACCTTGCATTGAAAAACAGATGGGTAAGTGCTTTTGATTTGGCACAAGGATTATCTGTGGAAATTGGTGTTTCAGTGACTGCTCAGAGTGAAGGGCATTGCATGAAGTCAACCTTTAAAGACGACGTCCAAGAAGAAAACAAATTGGTGCAAAACTCTGAGATTAAACTTTGCCAAAGAACATGAAAAGAAGCCTGATGAATAGAACATTATTTGGTCAGATGAAACCAAAATAAAGTAGTTTGGACCAGCCAGCGTGGACCTGGCCAGGACTACCACAGTGACTGCTTGGTGCCGACCATGAAACATGGAGGTGTGTGTGTGTGTGTTGGTATGGGGCTGCATGAGTGCAAAAATGTAATCCTGTTATCTTTAAATGTCATAAATTACTTTTAATTTGAGTTGTTGAAATGGTTCAGATGAAAGATAACAGTATTTTACAGTATTGATTGCTTGGAGTATTTTTGCATTGCATGTTGGGAACACAAACAACAGTAATGAGTTGGCACATGTCTGCCTTGATATTGGTGTATACTTTTTCATCTCTCTTCATCCAGGAAATCAATAGGTGAGTTCCTTTTTGCTTTGCATACATGCGACATAGGCCTAATACATTACATTACAAGTCAGTCTGAATTGTGTTTTATGCCTTGTCTGGGTCCAGACCTTTGAATCCACCCACTCCACCAAGTTGAGTTGACTTATCATTATTATTATATTACTTTTTTTTTTAATGTACCCTTCTCTGAGCACACTTTTTTGTTTTTCAGGTGGTTAATAAGGATAAACCCTGAGAGAGGTGGGTACAAAGACCTGTCACAGGATACAGAGAAAGTCACTCAGAAACAGATGACATCAGTCAAGCCTTGTGTGTTGAGTCTACTAAAAAGAAACTTAGGAACACTTGCAACTTATTTAAGTACATTATTTACTTTTAAAATGATTGAAATGTAAGTTTAATTACCTGAACAAGCTCCATGCTTTGTTTTTTTTTTTATTACTATTTTGTGTGAACATTTAGCACCTTCATTTAAAATGTTAATAAAGTGAGGCATGGTTTGAAAGTATCACCTTGAAATTGTATCATTTGTCATAACATTTTAAGTCCCAATTCAAATGGCTATGATTATTCACTGTTGTAAATACTGTCAGTGAGTAATTATATCAAATTGCTCATTGATTAAGTTATTATTAAGTCACAGGGTTTGGAAAAAAAATATTTTAAAAATTTACTACTTTACTGTAAAAGTAGAAAATAACTTTTATTATATTTATACAGCAAAAAAACACCATTAATTTTGCAGTAAATGAATGATATCTCTGCTGCCAGTTCTTTACTGCTTTTCTTGATGGAAACATCTTTAAAAGTGTCTCAAGAGGGTGGTCAAGGGAGGATTTGTCCAACATGACAGTGCAAAAATCTTTTAAGAGTTTTTAAAGAAGAAAAAAGTGAAAACTAATGACCTGACCGAGTACGTCCCTGACCTGGATCCAATAAAACACCTTTCGAGTACTTTAAAGCAGAAGGTAGAGCAACACAATCCCTCCAGCGAAGAGCAGTTGAAAAGAATCATCTGTGAAGAATGACAGAACATCTCTCCACAGATTTGTGCAAGACTGGTATCATCGTTTGCCCAGGAGGATCCAACCTGTCATCAAAATACAGGGTATGTTGACTTTAGTTGCAGTTCTTTTTTAAATATGGACCTTTCATTATAGTTTAATTAGTCAAACATTTTGTTGTAAAGTGAATTGACTTAATTCTCCTTGGGTATTGTCTAAAAACAAATAAAACTGTATTAAATTGATTTCTAATTACTTAACATATTAGTGATATTGACCAGGGAAGGGTGTGCTTAGCTTTGTTATATACTGTAGGCAACTCTCATGTCACACACACACACACACACACAGTTCCTACCGCCTTAAAGCTACAGCCAATGTACAAAGTAAAGGCAGGACGGTAAAAGGGAAAATGACACATACACACACACGCACACACACACACACACACACACACAGCCTTTCTCCTTCCTCCTTCTCAATCCATCTGCTTCACGTTTGCATTTCATGCCTGCCAGCATTTTTTTGAAGTGGCAATACTTTGATGCAGACTGAGGGATACATTATCATTATTTCAATTTCCATGCTAAGGTGTTCTGTGTGGGTGTGTGTGTGTGTGTGCGTGTGTGTGCGTGCGTGCGTGCGTGTAGTGAAAGAGAGACACAGATAGGAAGACAGAGAGGAGTACCAATATGCTTGGTGGTGATCCTGTCCCCATACTCCTGTGCTTGTGAGAAAATAAGGCATTGTAGGAGAAAGAGGCAGAAAACAAAGAGAGACGGGGGGGGGTGGGGGGGAGGCTGGAGGGATGGTGAGGGTGAGGAAGGGAGATAGAGAGGAGGACCAGAATGCAGATGGAAGGAAAACCACCGAGAAGGGGAGAAGAAGAAGAGGACAGAGATAGGAGAGAAGAGGAAGAGGCATGAGAGAGATAAAGGCAGCAGAGAGTGCATTGCATTTTGACATGGCAGTCTAAAGCATAAGCCTCTCCTGCAGCTACATGCTTTGTGCTGGGCTCCTCTACCTCTATCTCTCTTTCTATTTCACCCCCTCTCTACCCACACCCCTCTTTCTCTCTCTCTCTCTCTCTCTTCATCTTTTCTTCTATTTTGAACTCTCTCCATTCCACCTCTCTCTCTCTCTCTCTCTCTCTCTCTCTCCCAGCCTGTACAATAATTCAAGGTAGAGCTGCTGCCAGCACAACATCTTAAATCTGACTCAGTGGCGGACTCCACATTTCAGGCGGAGAAACAGAGATATTTAAGTAGTTCTTTTTTGAAGGTGGGAAGAATTATAAGGCTACTTAGCGCCGGAGTTCAGGATTTAAGAAGTCAGTCTTATTGATGACACTGTGTGATGCTTTTTAAGAATCTAGCAGCAGGTTTTTTTTTGTTTTTTTTTATCCTTGGTGTAAACACCAGTGTTTCGGATACACTTTACTTTAAGAGCCCTTGATTTAGCATTTATATGTAGTATATACTGTAGTAATATAAGTTAATAAGATATAAAGACATTTTAAGTGATTATTAATGTACAGTGTTTGTTAATAACTTCTCCTATGATTGCATGTTTTATATTATTATTATTGTTATTTTTATACTGTCATTCTTTATCTGTTTATACAGCAGCCTCCACTTATGGGTGCCCACAGGAGTTATAATTATGATGACAAATATATTAATATATCTAATTACAGCTACACTGTAGTGTGTTATAAACCATTTATTAAATGTTTGCATACTGCTAACACATGCTAAATAGACTGCAAGTAAAGTGTTGCTGTTTTTTAAATGAAAAATAGCAGATTTTCCATAAACACTATCTAGTATACAAATAAAGGGAAATATCACCGAAACAATGAATGAATGCTATATTCTGGATCATCACTGGAGGGCGCCATCAGAATTGTTGAAATCCTATACATAGAGGCTTTAAAAGTTTTCATATCAAAATATGAAATTGGCTTTTCATCACTGTTTTGCACTGAATCTCCTTTTATTTGAAGTGGAATACAGCTCAATGCCCTTTTGTATTTCAACTATGAATATGCATAAAAATATCACATAACAAATATGTATTACATTAGCCTTGACTACAGCTCGTCCACTGCACAGCATTATCACTGAAGGTTTAAGCATCACTTTGCCCTCCGTATGACACAGTTGTAGTTGTTTATTGTTCCAAGAATATGAGAGAATATAGGTAGCTTTAATATGCATTTGTCACAGACATTACTCTGGCTGTGAAACAGCAGGATCTGTGGACATGTGATGTATTTTTTTCTTCTTCTCCACATGGGAAAAAATGTAGCATTCTGACCTCCTGCATGAACAAGATAGAAAAATTAAAAAAAATGTGAAAAACATCTCCACAATTGTTCAGTAAAGTTTGTTAGCTGAATTAAAATTCCACCTGAGTGGAAATATCATGCTGGGTACATATGATACATAGTGTGCAATGTTTGGAATCCAAAACTTTTCAAGGTTAAAAAAGCAAACAAAACACTTTGAGTTACAAAAGCTCACTTCACAACTTAAGGCACAGCATTCCTACATTAGCTGCTGGAGAGAAGCCTCGTGTCTTTCTGCTGGGACACTGAGCTCTCTCACTTTTTAAAAGCTGTTGCTCAACTGTAGCTAGCATGGGGTGGGGGTGTGGAAGGTTGCTGTACATATTTCAGCTAATAACTGATGTGGTCCTTTTCAGCTATTATCTTTAATATTGGGCAATTTGTATGATGGGTACTTATTATATCACTCAGTATTTCCCTTATGTTTAAGGTGTGCCACAACTTTGCACACTCATACCCATATATTTCATTCCAGAATGTAACCGGATTGGATAAGAAGTGCGGTTTTGCATGATATAATTAAACAACTTTATCTCCTATATATCATATTTATATACAAGGGAAACTTTTTGCCATTTGGGCAAAAAAAAAAAAAATTGCTGCCTGGATTGTAAAGTCAGGGCAACACTTCTCTCTAGTCCACAAAGTGCTGTGATCTTGTGCTGTGCTTTAAGCCAGACTTTAAGCCCCTCATGTGGTTTAGGCTATAAAAACAGTTAGCTAAGGTTCGGGAAAGATGATGTTTTTTTTACTTTATAGAGAAAGTAAACAAGTCTCAGCTTTTCAACATTTTAACCAAGAATTTTCCCTAACTGTAACCAAAATGCTTTAAATTGTCTAAACATAGCCATAAAAACCTTAACCACGCTTTAGTTGCCACAATATTACATAAAAAAAAACATTTCCTCATAATGTTGATTTAAAAGAAAAACATAATCCAGGTGGCGTTATGTTTCTTGAAAAATGTATTTGCTCTTTCAAATAAGTAGTATATAAATGTAATGTTTAGAAGACAGGGATTGCACTTCAACAACACTTCATTTGAGAGGTGTGATGCATTATTAGGACATGCTCTATATTCAGGAAGCACCTGCCGTATCCACTCTTTTGTTTTCTTGCAATAACATCAGCTCTACTGTGCAAAAACTAACTCATACTTCCCATCCTGACGCTCCGACTGTCACCTACTGTAAGTTCCAGCAAACCTGTGTTCTGGTTAGAGACAAAGCTGGACTCACCAAAACAAAATGTCATCTTGATGATAGTAAAATTCATTTTATGATCCCTCTTGAGCTTATAAAAGAGCACCCCATCAATTTAGACAATTAATGTGAAGTTACCTGTACATGATATGTTCAGCGTCATCTTCAGCAACAAGATCTGAACAGCGTGCACCTGCACATACTCTCAAGCACTCTACCAGGACACTTCTGAAATTGATCATTATCAGGTCATGTTGCATGAGCTGGCCTTTGACCTCTGACCTCTCTGATCATCATGATAAACAACAAGCAGCAAAAATCTGTAATTAAAGCATCAAGGATTCATTTTTACTTGTTCCCTTCAAAAGACGTCATCTTTATGCAATTCATATACCTTTTATCCCACTTACCCCACGTATGATTTAAACAGTCTACGACTGCCAACCTCAGCTGAGTTTAGATGGGTTAACCCTCCACTACATTGCTGGACAGGGATGTGTTATTTGCTCTGAATGCCTTGTTCCATTATAAAGAGCCAGGATGAACCCCACACTCCTTCAGCTCTGTCTTCCAGGGCTTGATGTTAATGACAGCCATAAAACACCACCACGCTCAATCGTACATTACTCCCCTCTGGGTCACAATCATCCATACAGAATTCATTACAGTAAATATGACCAGGCCAAGTGTGTGTGTGTGTGTGTGTGTGAGACGATGCAGTGTATAGATGTGACACTACTTCACAGTGTTTGTGAGTTCAAGAGAGATTCTGAGGCTGACCAAAGTCTGTCTTTTTTTTTTTTTTTACCCCCAATCAACATCCACCTCAGGTCTCCTTCCACAAATATCAGTGTTACACACCAATGCTAGAATACTCTATAGGCGCAGTGGCTGGCAATATAAAGGAAATGAGAGGGCCTTTTGCTTCAGTGGGTAGATTTGAACAAAAGGTGGTGCACACCAACAAGCTGCTTAATAATGTGTTGTTGTTTATGTGCAGTTCAAGCCCAATGCAGATCTTTTTTTTGTCTGCAGTCTGGAGACAATCAGGACTGCAGAGTTTAAAGGAACACAGGAGTAAGTCCAACTACATCCACTTTTGTGTTTGTAGGTTTAAATGCATTTGGCTGCTGCACCCACAGGTCGTCTTCTGTTCCTCCAAGATGATTTCAGTGCAGGGATCATGACAGTTTTCCCAATATAGTAGGGAATAAATTATGAATATCCTACCAAGAAATTATTTTATTGTGGCATATTTTAATATTCACATTACATAGAGTAAACCCTTCAATATTTTTTTTTTTTTGCTTTTCTAAAGTTGATTATCCTGACAAGCAACAGCTGACAATTCACAGTAACAGTTTCAGTTGCTTCATGCTACTTAAACCAATTTTGTGCTGTTTCAATTTTGTACACAAATTTGTTTTGATATTACATAACTTACATTGAAAATGTACAGTTTGATGAATGGATAATAGTAATAATGAATCTTGTAATTACATAATATACACAAATGTTACACACACACAAAAAAAAGATATTAAAATGAAAATAAAATCTAATTAATAATCTTTTGTGTTGGGAAGAATTCATTCATAAGGGAGGAACAATCCCTTTATTACTGAACTGTCACCTAAATATTCCTTTCCTTGGTACATGTTTAAAACAAACAATAAAAAAAAAATGTAAGTGTATTAAATAATTCTTGCACTCTGTCAATAAGGTGTAGTAGTGTCCAGATTGTAGTGCACATTTGACAGCATGTAAACTAGTTTGTTCTCTTGTAAACCTGTCTATCTGATTCCAGATAGTGGAAGTATAATACTGCAGGCTGCTCTTCAAAGCAGCATTTATAGCTGCTGGGGTTTCCAGGACATGTGGATCCCACCTCTAGAAATCCTGTGACTGTGCTGACTTTGTGCAACCGTCAGGAGCTGATGGCAGAGCCTTTTTGTGAAGAACACATTCAGGACTTAACTTCAGTTCATTTACTACAGTTACTTTCATATTGTCCATTATGCTGTTTATTTATACATGCCAAAGTTACACATTCGCCTTAGATTTTTTTCAATATGTATAACATAGGACACGCAAAATGGAAAGAAGGAAAATTCTAAAACAAAAGGAGACAGACATGTAATAGATGTAGTATATAGAACTAGAATTATGAAATGGAGAGACGGAATGACAAATCTCAGGTCAATAAATTTTAAATAAATAATACTACTAAATATCAAGTGTAATAAGTTCCCTCCAAGGTATTTCATTTAAGGAGGCAAGTGGTTCTGACGTAGGAAACCAACAGGATGAGATACAGTTATGATCTTGGATTAGGTCACCTAAAGAGTGATTTGTCCTGGCGTGTCTGCAAATATGCCAATTACACAAATCCCAGAATTTGGAGAAAAAAAGTGTCAACTGAAAAAAGAGCATCTCCCATAGGTTTAAATTTTATTTAGTAAAATATAAAAAACTAACTAGACAATATATCTAGCTGGCATGACACATTTATATTCTTAAAGTCTGTATGATTCCATGTAACTTGCCTGTTAGTACAAAATCCAGTCTGTTATGTGTTTTTGTATAATTACGAAATGAATAATCTCATAAATGTTTAATGTCCCTCCAGAAAAAAATATATATATATTCTGTAGTTACTTGCAATTTCATATAGTAATATAATATTTATATCCATTTTGTCCTGCACAGGTGCCTCCTCTGTCTTAAATACACACTCACACACACATACACACATATTTGGTTCATTTTTGCCACAGTGTCAGTGTAGAAACTGGGGGGCTGCAGCGCGACACGAGAACTTCTGAAGAAAAAGAGGGACACCCATAGGTGCTGTTGAGGTACTGCAAATACTACTCACTCTCCCCATCAGTGTGAATATGCAGGTGGTGAGTAAATCAGACAAATAAGACAAAGAACAAGAGTTAGACATGAAAATCATCCCTCTTTTTTTTTTCATCTCATGCTTTAAAGGTATCACATAATAACACATTTGATGTATTTTTGAGCACATTCAAACACACTGCAAGGTAATGAGTGACTGCTCGGTGTTTTGTATGATTTGTGTTATTATACATTCTCATTTTGGACTTGTTTTATGTGAGTATACTATCAACATAAGACACGCAGAATAGTCTATGTTATTTCAGCATTGAACCATATAGCAAAGGTATCACACACATAGGCACATTTCCTCCATTTATACTTTTGCATAACTAAAGTCTGCTTTTCTACTGGTCACTGGCTCAAATAGATTTATAGACACACACACACACACACACACACACACACTGCCTTGACAGAGAGTGACAGGTTGGCATTGAGTGAGTAGGATAGTGCTTTTGTGTTTGTTTGCACCTCTCTATCAAACCATGTCAAACGTGCCCTTACAGTAGTGACAAAGGACCTGTCTGTCCATATGTTTCAGCATGATAGCATACAATGTAGTGCAGTAGGCTGTTGCCTCTTGTTCTCCCTGGCTTTCTCTCTCTCTCTCTCTCTCTCTCACTAACACACACATACACACACCTCGGAGGTAAACTCTTTGTCCAGTATTGCAAGCCAAAAATGCTCCCCTATTATAGCACAAGCCTGACTCGCCTGATTCCCCACTACATTATAAGTGTTAATTAATCCCAGCCAAACACAATGCATTCACAAATGGGTTGGTTCTATGTGTAACACGGTCTGCCAAGTACAAGTAGATGCAGGATGAAATTCTCCTTTCTGGTCTTCATTTCCATGGCTGGTGGGAGAGAATTATACAGCGACAATGCCGCCTTTGTGTTAATAATGTTCAACTTGTTTTGTTGGAAGTAGAGGTTATAGTCTTTGTTAGAAGGCTATACAGTAAGTGTTGCTAAACCCATCATCAGTATATTGTATGTACTTGCTCATTACCTGTTTGCACTCTTGTTACAGAGTTCTAGAAACGATGCACAAGCCAAGTTATGAATCGGCAAAGTCATTAATTTGAAATTCAAATCTATTTTCACACCATGTTGTGCTCATTTAAGACCACTGTTGTGCAACAGCTCTAATACTCCATAATCAAATGCAAACAAGCCTGGTAATGTTTCTTTCAGCCCTCATTTGATATGAGGATAGATACATTGTATGATCAATTGTATAATTAAAGTAAATATTAAAGGGAAAATTGTCCCCCCTCCTTGTTATAATTTTAACAGAACAGATGCTAATTGCTGATTGATATAATGGTTGTACATGGACGACTTCAAAAGTGTTGCTTGTGCTACTTGTTAGTTCATAATCTACAGTTGTACCACTATGATAAGGTAATGAGAGGCTGTTTGTTTTAATATAACTGACTTGTTAATTTAACAAAGATTTTGTCATTATGAGGTCATATTATAACACTGCACTGTGCTCTATAGCCCTGAATGCACAGGGTTGATTCCACCACTTCATTCTGTATGATACATTACTTACATATTTATTGTTGACTACTTCTATACTGGTTGTCTATGGAGACATTTTGACCATGTATCATGTGTCTTAGCAGGGTCTCCATCTGGGAACCTAACACCTCCAGATAGGTTTTTTGATATGTTGTCTCTGTTCCCGATTACAGTATTGACATATACTTAAAAACTAATGGAAAATAATAGAAGATACCTCCAAGAGCAGTTAATTAAATATATAGGCCTAATACAACTTTGGGTTTTAGAAAATATTGCAAAGTAGTTAACTTGTTTACAACCTGGATCAATATCTGGCTCCCTGCGTTTCTTGCCCCGTTGGATTTCAAGCGTATTGTAAGATCTCAGCAATAGCTAATGTACCAATGTTGTCATAACCCGCAAGACTGAAAACTCAAGTTGTAACAAACCATCCATTAACAGTTTGAAGGATAAATGTGGACAGTAAATCAACAGTGCACCTGTCAATACACTCATATCAGTTCCTGCATATTAACTAGCTAGCTTATGTGTAAGAAGATGAAATGTCTTTACACAGAATAATAGTAAAACAGCTATGCTATTATCAACAATCCACACAAGTTATGTTCATGTTAGCTAGCTGAAAATTAATATTAGCATACATCATGTACAAATTGTATTTTAGAGGTACAAAGCTGTTTAGCCCACCTTAAATGCTAACATGTTAAAGTTATTTGCTATGGTAGCAAAGTTGCTAATACACAATTTTCACTGCAGGAAGCTAGCCAAATAACCAAATATCATAATGTAGATATGTAGTCTTTGTTTCCACTGTTCTCTGCCTCCTCTTGGGATGAGTTCCTGGAACTAAATTTAGACACTCAGGAAGTGATACTAAATGCAAGTTGTATGTACAGTAGTTTCAGTTGAAGGATAAGTCAAAAACTTGTACCAGGCAATTTCTCACTGTCAGGCAAATGCACAGCTAAAAAAATTAAAAATTTGAAAAGCAAAGGATCATAATCTGTGCAGTGAGCAAACTGTAAAACTACAAAGTGGTTTGATACACTGGATGCTGTTTGGCTTGTGTTGGACCCAGCATTGCCCTTGATTCAGCAAGTTCAAGAAATTCTGTAAAAAATACCTGCAGCACATCTTCTACTGCTGTCTGTCCCACAACTGCTTACTTACCAAACGGCACAGGAAATTTAGATATTTGTTTCTACTGTAGCTTTTTCAATGACGTATATCTAAAATGCCCCATATCTTTGATTACAGTGGAAAGAACCAGGATGAACCCATAAATTAGCAAAGAAGACAACAATAGGCCTGATGCAAGAATCACACAATGAATGGATTCATTCTTAAGAGGCATGTACGAGTGATTTAAGAACATTTGTGGAGTTTTCTTAAACTTAGAATCTTCTCTTAGGTACAAACAAAATTTATAAGTGGTCCAGACCTGTCGTACATGTCATAAATAGATCATCTCTGCCTTTCTTCACTGAGGAGAGATACTTGTTTGACTTAAAATTATAATATAATCTGAATTAATTTGTAGTTTAAACATGATACCAACATTTAAAAAAAAAAAAAATCATATATAAGTAAAACAAACTTCATGCAAAATTTTTATTCTGTTTACTGTCATGGTCTATCAGGACTTTTGGGTTTTTGTTAGTTTGTCTTTTTGTTTTACCTGCCCTGTCTGATGTGTGCTTTGTTTTGGGTTTTGTTTCCCCTGTGTTCCTCTGTTTTCCTGTTTTAGTTTGAATTCCCTGCTACCTTGTGTCTGGTCACTTTACTTCCTGTGTTTCGTTAGTTCATGTGTCTCACCTGTGTCTTGTTCTCCTCACCTGTGTTTCATTTGTAATCACTGCCTGTGTATTTATAGTCCTGTTTTAGTTCAGTCCTTGTCGAGTCGTCTGTTGTTATCGCTGGTGTCGCGCATAGTCCTTGTGTTTTGTGATTTTATTTGTTAGAATAAACGGTCTGCATCAGATTTTGCCAGTTTCGGCTCTCTGCATTTGGGTCCACCAGTTCCTCCACACCTCTGGCACGTGACAGTTTACTATATTTTCATCCTCATGGCTGCCAATTTATTTAAAATGTTTTTTAGAATTGATTTTTTTTTTTTTTTTTTTTTTAGCATATTTTAGTGCAGCGTTTCAGTAGTTTCAAGAAAACTTCTCTCACTCCGACAGCTGCCTCGGTGTCTCTGCAGCTCTTTGTCCAGTATCATGTTGTGTTGCAGCTGACAGAGTAACAACCTACTCTAGACTATAATATGCTCCTCTAATATCTCTGTGACTGTCACATCCCTTTACCGCCTCCCATCACCGACCGCTTTGCTTTAGAAAAACATTTTTTATTATCTCAACTTCATGTCAAAGCATTCTCTCTTTATTTCTGTCACAATGTAGAGCTGTTCTGCTGCATTCAGATTTTCTAATTGCTTTGGGTCTCCTATTACTGACACTACTATGTTTTTGTCTACTGATCTCTGAAAGCGGGACTGGAAGTTGTGCTATGTTTTTACTCTTCAGGAACTCTTTTATGAATGAGGCGATACAAGCAATTTACGAAAAGTTCAGGCAGTTAAGAGAGTTTGTTGAATCTAACTTGGAACACTCATATGAGCAAACCTTTCAGAATAAAAATATGAAAATGTTCTCGCATGAGATATATATATATATATATATATATAGCCTACTCCTCCTCTTTGTGGAATAAGGAGAGGTTAAAAAATACAGTCATCGTACGTAACAAATCCTTTTCAGGTGCATTACAGGAAACCAAAGTGTCCAATAACAAATCAGCGATGGTGGAAAGTGTTGACAGAGAATATGTCCTCAGACAAAGATCTGTTGTCCTCTGAAAGTTTTGCATTATCTAGCATGAGAACAGTCAGACTGCCAAATACTTTGCCACCCAAATCCTAAATCTAACAGACCTAATATGAAGGTTAACACAGAGGGGTTCAGTCTAGAGAAAGCCTCAATCTGCACTGAAGCTCCATGTCATTTTGTTTTGCATGGGAACTTTTTAAACCCTGTCAATCTGAAGAAAGAAAGGAAGTGTTGTCAACGGCTTGAAGGATGTGGGAGTTTATTGAGATGGAAAATGTCTGCTGGTTAGTGTCCTGGGCTAAGTAAATGATATAAAAGCCAATCCCAGTGTCTTAATGGCCTTCATTCTTCTCTGAGGGGGTGGAGGTAATTATAAAGTTCATTACTGTAATGAGATAGGCAGCGTTTGAGAGAGAGCCATCAGTAACTGGGCCGAAACACAGCGATACAACTGTTGATCAAGTCACTGGAACAGGACGTGAATGAGGTTAGGACAAGTTTTGATGATGTCATTTGTCCCTAAAATTCTTTTCCTTCTGACATGATGAATGAACTTTCAATCCAGCAAGGGGCCATGCATAAGCTTTCTGTGGAATAAATGTGATCCTGTCTGTAACCCTTGGTTTCTTTAGATCTTGACACATTTTAAATCTTAAACAACATTTAAGTCTTCAACAACACCTCTTTCTCTATTCAAACTATTACTTAAATAAACGATTTATTTCTTGCTAGATTTGACGAGAGATTGTTAGAGAACATGCAAAACCATGAAAGGCTGGGGTTTAATACAATGGTATGGATTTATATTATTATCTTACAGTGAATACATAATATCAAACTACAGATACAGATCCATTAGTCCTCAGAACCTGATATGGACCTTCCACAGCAACACAGCACAGCTTAAAAAAATAAGTTCACAATTGTCTTAAAATAACAGTCAGGTATCCATATGAACAGTGAAAGAGGTTGTCCTCACTGTAATCATTTCTCCTGTTCATACTGGATATTAAAAGATCCCTTTGCAACTTGTCACGTGAAGACATAATTATTTAGCAAAATTGTTCATGTGCGTGGACTTTAGTCAGACTGCAATACACTGGGAGCCAGTCAGTGTATACTATTGTAAACACATCACATCTATACTTTGTCCAGATTAGCTTTCCTTACTATACTTCTTTTATTCAAGAATTTAGGCTACATGTACAGTACAGAGGAAAATAATCAGATGACCATATACTGTAGCATTATGCCATATGTTTGTGTCCAGGTGATCATTGGTCAGACGACTGATAAAGCCACTTGATGATGGATACAATGGAAATAATTCAAGCTGTTACAATTATTTCTATAGAGAGAAATAGTGGTTATGCTGTATATTTACATTTTTTATCAAACATAAAAAACCCACACAGTCAAATGTCTGAGTTCATGGCTAGTATTTATGACTTTGTTGACTGTTTAAGGACTTCTAAGTGGTAAACTTCGAAATTCCCAACTTTTACGAGTTGACGGGGGACATTCAAACGCTTCATTACTCTTCAAACTCATTACATTTAATGAACTCCATTCAGCTTTTAACTAAACCACATTTACTTGCACAACTAATGAATAAAACTGTTCTTATCTTGATAAATGAAATCTAAATTGTGAAAATTGAATAATGGAGAATCTTTAATCCTCTGGTAAACACTCGGATCGTTACGGATACAGGTCCGTTGTTGTTCTTGGAGACAATTAACAAAGACATCTAGTCACTCAGCTGTGCAAACATTCATGACTATGTTAAAAGCCACTGCAATTGGTTGACCCATAGATTTATCCACATGAGACAGATTTCACAGGCGTTTAGTGTTCAGTGGGTGTTAATTTTAGACTATGTTAACACCCATATAGAAAATTGTCGTTATGTTTTCCCCATAAAAGGCCCAATAACTGTCATCCCACGCATTCCACTTAAGGTGTGTTTTCACAGTGACAACATCAGCACGATGTCGCAACCCACCAGTGTCCTTTCAAATCCTCACCTTATTATCACATTTTTATTCGTTTAATAGCCATAAATGTCCTGTTTTATGAACTATCTTCTAGCTGTGTGAGCTGTTTAACAAGTGACAACAGCTTTGAGCAAAGTTTTACTTAGAAGTTAAAGAGTAAAAAAAAAAACAAAAAAAAAAAAACACTGCAGTAAGAAGACAAGTGGCTCTCTCTCTGCACAAAAGAACATAAAGCTGAAATAATGGTTCATTTTGACTGTGACTCAGCCAGTATAAAATATGCCTGATTTCCACTATGAATTATACCGGCTTCTGGCAGCTGATTTATTGAATAGGAGGGCTACATTTGTAATAAAGCAGAAGAAATTATTGCTCGGTGTTAATATTGGAGATTTGATTGAAACGGATACAGGGGCCGTTGAAAATTGGACAGTAAATCACTATGTTCCAGCCAAGCTCGCTATTCTGAGTGGCTTGCACAGATATTGACAGATGATGTTTTTTTTTTTTCTTTTGCTTTGATTGGTCATTACAGAAACCTTATTTTCATTAGCATTCTTATAACCATAATAATATTTTGAACTAACCGCGTGATTGGGACTTTTGTGTGTTAGTGTGTGTTTGAGCATGGGTTGATAGGTATATATATATCGCATGTCCAAACAGCCAGGGCCCATAGACAAAGTATGTTATTGTTTGTATATATGAGAGTTCTGCTAAGAATTTAAGAGGTTTAAAACTTAAAACTTAAAGAAGGGTGCAGGGACATTAAAGTCATATTCTCTGGGATTTGGAAGTTTTAACCATATGAGGAAGAGTTTAGACCTTTTTTTTAAAGGAATAGTTCAATAATTTGAGGAACATAATCAACAATCTTTCTTGCCAAGAGTTAGATGAGAAAATTGATTCAACTCTGTTGGTGCATTTATTATGTAGCTACAGCCAGCAGCCTGTTAGCTTAGCTTAGCAGAAAGACTGGAAAATCTGCCTACCAGCACCTCTAATGCTTACTAATTACTATAGCTCTTTATATCCAAGCCTTCAAGAACAGTGCTAGGCTGTGAGCCGATTTTAGTCAAATGACCACTTCCAATTGCAAGATAATGTGACGCACATTAGCCCAAAAAGACTTTTTTCCCCTGTATACAATCATTAGAAAAAGAGCAACTGTAAAACAAATGTTTTCTGACTGACACAAACATCCCAAAATGACTTAATGATAAATATATTTTATTTTCATTTAAATTTGAAAAGTCTCAAAGAGCTGTATTAAGAGTTATTTCGTGTCTTTCATGTGTGGGGAGCCAGCTCAGCCAAATGAGGTCTCTAACAAGCTCTCTAGTGGCTCAGCATGAGGACCCTAGTGTGAGTACTCCATGGGCCCAAAGACGTGGAAGCCTAAAAATGTTTTCCAGCTGCAGGCATCATCTTGGAACACAGTATAAAGTTTTCTTAATAGATCCATGGTTAAATCTCCTTTGTTTAATCCATACAAAAGCAAAGTTTAAATTTCAAACTATTATAATGTTGTAATGTTGATTCTGATCTTTTTGAGGCTTCATCTATGATATACATCAAGGCAAAAATCTATGCAAAAAACATTTGATGAAAATAAAAGCGGGTGCCCCTGTGGCTTCAGGGTGAAGATGCCAACAATGAACAGCATGAGTCCAGCTGTGGAATCTTTCTCCTTTGTTTCCCGTCATCTCTGAAACCATCTAATAAAGGCATAAAATGCCCCCAAAACATATTTCAAGACATTACTGAGGATGTTGAAGAAAAAAAAATCAGTAGTCTTTTGCTTTTCAGTGGCACACATCAAGCAAAGCCATCTCCACTGCGAACCTTCTATTCAAAGTGACCTCTGCTCTCTATCACAGTGAATGGAAGAATGGTGATGGATGGCAAAACTCTTCTATTCAGCAAAAAGACAAGACAAAATGGAAGTTACTTGGATGCAACTCCAATTCCGTAAGTATGTGCGTAGCCTACCACAACTGTTACTGTGGGGACCATAATGAAAGCACAATAAGTCCCGGTCATCCATCTAGTGTTGTGGTGGTGATATCAACAGATGAGAACTAACACAGAACTATTAATCAAAATCCACACTGTAGGTATCTATGGCAGGACTGCCATTATCCCTTTGTACCAAGTATAAATCCACCTTTGGGCTAAGTGAATTTCAGTGAGTTTTTTTTTAAATGCTCAGAAAATTTTAGAGAGTTTGGTTGGTGACAAGTCAAACATTTCGTAGGTTGGCAGGGTAGTGTTTCAGGAATTCTGATTGCCCTGGCACAGGCACAGTTGCCAGTGCGGATAGCTGGTGCAGAGATTCCTTCTGGTCCTTTACAGGGTTTTAGGGGTTCTCAGCAGATTCAGCAGTACATAAACAATGGCTGAATATAATGTAGCAACCAGGCCCCAGGCTGTGAGGTAGATACTTAAAGACTACATTATGCTTTAGGAAATGCTCAAAAGTACCTGATTTACAGTATATTGGATAAATAATGTAAAAACATGGCTATGATCCTTTAAATTGTATTTTCCAGATCTTTATTTTAGACTTTAAAGAATAGTCTCATTTTGGACTGAAATACTTCAAACAGAAAGCCTATGTTTCAAACTGGGTGCCTAGAGTTTGAATGTGGGCATTTACCAGGCAGATATATGTCTAATAGAAAGAACATTCAGTGTTTTTGGAGCTTAATTAATAACTAGTCAGGATATCATGGCTTCTCCTGCTTCAGTTTTCTTTTTTCCTAATTCTGGGGCCAACAGAGTTTAAATTATATTAAATTAGAAGTCAACATTTCATTTTTTTTGCATATATTTAGCGGTAATGTTACTTCAAAAACTGTTGTGAGAATTATTATGTAATGATTATCATTATTTCTTGTGAGTTGGCCAGCAACAACACAAGAGATGTACCACTATTCCTTCATCTGCAGGACAGCTCGGGTTAGAGTGTAAAGTAATATGAAACACATGGATTGCGTTTACATATATGCATTTGTTAATATGTACATCTGTGTGCTCAGTAATACTCCATAACAATGTCTCCTTCTTCGAGCCCTCTTAGTGAAGGCTGGAGAAACATCACTGTTCACAGTCTGTTTGTTTAGAACTGATTCCATTTTCTATATCCAAACAATTCCCTGCATTATGTATTGGCTAATATGCATGCACTCTCCATGTATTGCAAATGCAGATGCATATTTACCGTGTCAATAAACCCATTACAATAGATTTTAATTGCCTGACGGAGTTAGAGGGGAAGGAGGGGTGAGGAGCGGAGAGAGGACTTGCCGGTGCAGCTTGGAGACCATTAATTGTCCATGACTCTGACTGTGTCCTCCCTTTACTTGGCCTGCCTGACACTGGCAAATCAATACTCAGTATTGGCTGATTATAGCAGGAACACCCCTCCTTTTACAGAGGTCTGTGCCTTATCCTGATCAATAGCTTCAGAGTGGGCAGCTGTTTGTGTGTCTGACTATTTAAGGGCACTTAAAGGGATTATAAGAGGGCCTTATGATCATGATTACAAGGATAATACATAGTGCTTATTTTATGTCAATGGACCGAAATCTGATAGATAATTTGTCATAAACATTCACAAGACATTTAATGCATTTTAATATCTGTCTATAATGTTTTATGAAGGATGGTGTAATGTATCAGTAACCATTATGTTTCCAGGGATGGTCAAGAGGAATTATGGGTGTAGGATTGTTCACATTTGCAGTCACAGGAGAAATATTCAAAAAATCAAACATAAGGTTTGGTAGGTTTTTTCCACACTTCCTCTGGATGCCTAAAATTACCCAAGATTCCTCGCTTCCTGGCCCCAGCAATTTAAGCAGTTTGGGCAAAAACTTTTAGGAGGCTCATTTCCTTTATTTTTGCGCTTTGCCAAAGGAGGCGCAGTCCAATTTCCTCCCATTCTCAAATTAAGTATATTTTGTGAATCCGAATGTGTCACACATTTGACAGATTATCCTCCAATATACAGTACTGTATTTAGAAAGCAATGTTCTTTGGGTTCAAGTCAACAACATGCACAGATGGATGGGAAGCTAGGTGGACGACCTGAGAGAAAGAAAAAAAAAAGATGACATCTGAATTATTCAATATTCAATTAGCAAAAAAAAATCAGTTGTGAAACAGAAGTAAGGTTTTTGGAAATAGAATGGAAACTAATGCAAAAAGGACAAATTATGCTTCCCTGTGTCATCTGCAGACACTGTCCTGCCCATTAACAGCCATACTTTAAATGATGAATGGATGAATAAATAAAGAATGAATATGTGAATTAATTCTTTTCTGAATCGATGGTGCATTACATTTAAAATGTAGATTCTAAAAATCACACTGAGATTAAAGGTGACTTCACACCTAACCTGTTTGTTTAGGCTGATGTTGAAGCTGATGATTTAACTAAAAGGTGAGACTCTGTTCAAGTCTAAACAAACTTGTTAGCCTTTGTAATATATGATTCAAATTCAGTTGTTAGGTAGCATTCACATGTAAGGTTGACTTTTAGTTCTGGTCCAGTCTGTGCTCACTCAGACTTTTTACAAACAAACCATGAGCTGTAAACATGAAGTCATATGGACTGACAGGTAACTCATCAGCACTACATGTTCCCACATGGGAATATCAAATTCTTGTCACTGACAGCAGGTCATGCAGCTCTTTAATGAACCTGTTGTGCTGATTTATCTTCTTTGGTGTTCAAAGAGCTTATGAAGAAATACCTGATTATGACACTGAAGCTGGATCTCATATATCAAAAGTCTAAAGTTCATTGGAGTTTCTTAACTGATCTCTGATCTTACTCATCTGAATTTTAAGAACCCAACTAAATCAACCTTAATTGATATCATATCAACAAATCATCCCCATAAGTATTCTTCCAGCTTTGTACTTCCATTAGATGTAAGTGATCATTGCCCAATAGTTTGTATCAGAGATACTCAATATATACTATTGTAATGAACAAGCCTTTTAATATGATCTCCAACATAGCAACTTTTCTCATACAATGGAAATCCCTGATGTCAAATTAACACTAGATCATTATTCAAATATCTTAAATTCTGTAGTTAATAAACATGCTAATGAATGAATGAGTTGTGTGTCTGTCCGTACGACTTCATATGTTTCGACTTCTTGGTTCATTTGCAATATAGTAAAGTCAGTGTGACCACAAAACAGACCGGAACAAAAAAACAAAATGATGAACCAAACTACAGGTATAAAGCTTAATTTTCCATGTGTTTATGATAGTATCATCATCTCATGTTTAAAGTTCTGGTGCATTTCCTCTACAAAATGGAAATAGTCATCATTTTAGTGATCGATAATGGATTCTTTGAGCCATCATGGCATTTTCATGTTTTTTCCTTCTTCCCTCCTAAAAGCCTTTTGTCAAAACGAGAAATATATTCAGTTGCAGAAGCAATTGGCTTTACTGAAACTCCTCTGTCAACAGGTTATTACACTGTACTGCAGGGCACATCTGGGCTACACTTGGAGGTTTGCATACTTCCAGTGTGACCATACACTGCCTGCATTGCATGTTTGTTTTTGCATATTTTCAGACCCTTTTTGTGTATGAGCGGCATCTTCATCTGGACTTTCTGATATACCAATCCTTATGTATTGTCATCTCATTGATTTATTCCATTTATGAAAATGCCATGTGGAACATGTCTGTGTAAACATAGTTTATATGTCCATCTAGAGACTAGCTTACATAAGAATGCACCTTTTGCATCATCGTTTTGCATATCCTCAAACTGCCCTTTTGTTCGATATGTCTAGTTTGTAGTCTTATTTTTCACTCTACCTCTCTGTACAAACATATAGAATATATATTAACACTTCCTAATCAGGATTAACTTCAAGGGTATGTAAATCATGCAAGTTAGATATAAATGTTGTCTTTCTCATTTGTTTTTATTCCATTCATAAAGCTGCTACAAAAATGGCTATATGCAATCTATATTTATTACAGACATTGTCATGACTGTCATGTTTATGTTTGACATAGGTTCAGGTTTGCCACACATATACACTTTTTTTTTTTTACCTCATGCAGACTTTACCTACAGGCTCAGTTTGTGACAAGAACAGCCTCTTTTGTCAACTTAAGAAGCTACCAGAAGGCAGGAGGACTGCAAGACAGGCAGCATGAGGGTGAGCCTGAAGAAGACTCACTGTTCAAACACACACATATACAGGCCTGTGCTTGTGTGTGTGTGTGTGTGTGTGTGTGTGTGTGTGTGTGTGTGTGTGTGTGTGTGTGTGTGTGTGTGTGTGTGTGTGTGTATTTTCCGCATGGCAAAGGGTAGGGTTCCAAACTGTAAGAGGATTAGTGACTTGAAAAAGGTAGCCGTCATTTAATTGAAGGCTTACGAGCAGCCGGAAAAAGGCTAGCAGTCAAAGTGAAGGTATAACCCAGCCCAGAACATCCTGTTGAGACCACATTTGCCAAAGTCCATGTGTTTCCCTACGCCTGCCTTGCCCGCCTTCTTCTCAACCTCAGAGGCACGCATCACATTTTATCACTGAGCCTCAGCTTCTTAAAGACGTTTACACGTTTTGCAATTTTTAATCTCTTCAGCTTGCTAAGAAAGGTGCCTTCAACTCATATTATTCAAATGCTGTGATCTTTGGAAACTGCCAGGGCCCCGAATCCCTCTTCCCTTTGCCTGGGAGGAAGCTGGGGCCATGTCGAGAGTTTATGATACAAGAGGAGATGTATCTGTCTGTGTAACACTTTTATTTGGATTGTCACTATTCAGCCATACAAGCACAGCCCAGCCTGTATGCCAGTTGCCTTTAGTGGACAATCATCCATATAGCATCCATACAGGTTTTACTTGATGTCTGGGTCCAGCACTGGGGCTTGAGTACCCAGGGTAAATCCAGCAAACCTCAGTTTATCTAATCTTTATTTCTATTTAAATATAGGCTACATAGGCCTATTTCTGCATGCATACTTGAGACTCAAGGTACAGTTTCACAACACGCATTTGACACAGGTCTAGTGACCCTTAGTGAGGTTCAACCCATGCTGGACCCATAAACATCAGACTGACCCCTGCATTAGTCCTCATAGAAAATGAATGAAGGGCTAATACAAATGTTCAATAAGATGCTCAGTATCATTAGACAACGACAGTAGAACAATCTGTGGAGGGCAGCAGCAGCAACATACAGAAGGACAGAGTCTCAGGTAAGGTTTCCCAGTTGTAGTAAGACACTTGTATGCATCATTAACTTGTGTTGGGAGTATTTATTCTGCTCTTAGTGCTGTACTGATTTTGAATTTTATTTTTATGATGAAGCTACCAGCATCATCTATAGCCTACACAAGCTTACTACTGGCCTTAAGAGAAGTTGTGCACAGGCTGTCAAAATACTAAAATAGTTAAATATGTATATTTTAAGCTACTAATAATGTGATACATCAGATTATTAATTTGATATATGTTGGTGATTCCCCCACTCCAGAAAATACTCATGAGAAAATTGTTGTAATGAGATCCATCCTGTCCAATAGCATGGTGGCACACCTCTATTGTCAGCCTATTATCATGTGGATGTCTTTTTAAATATGTTTTTCTCTTTCTCTGCCTTCAGTGCTTTAATGCTACCATTATGCATGCCCCACCACCTCCCCATCACCACCAGTCTTCGCAGATTCATCACTTCATCACTTCATCAACCTCATCAGCCTTATCAGTCTCAGCAGAAGTCATCAGCCTGCACCACCACCACCACCACCAGTGGCTGGACTCCATAAGGGGGATATATCTGGCTGCTGCTGCTCAGGACTGATGTCCCTCAATTACAAACTCTCCCTGTCTAAGCATCAAAGATTTTTGACAAGGCCACTTATCAATATGATCTATACAATATACAATTATCTTTGCTTCATTCAGTCGTCTCTCCTGACTGAATTACATTTCCAAGGTGGTGGCATGGTCCTACAGTAGGTATACTTACCTTATATATTCACTTGTGATGGAAGTGCCCATGTTGAGGAGAAAGCAAAACACTGTAATAGATGAATCATCTTTTTTATCTACAAACAATGATGCCCCAATTGGTCATGCAGAAAATAGAGAGAGAAATAGAGAAATTCTTCATAAATTATATTAATATGGTATTGAAATAACTCAATGCTGGCCCAAGCCCAAAGCTTTACACAACAAAGCAGACCAAACATGACCCAGAACATGATGCTTGGTCAGGACCCATTAGGTTTGGGTGAGGTAGTAGAACTATAGTTGGTGGAGACTAAAGGAGAGTGAATAATGGACTTACATTTATCAGATGACCAGGAATATGATTTCAAATGAACACTACTATACTACGTTTGCTGGATAAGCAATGGTTTGCCATAACAACTTTATTTGGCATTAGCATGTCAGGCCAATGTATCTGTCAGCTGAGGAATGAAATCCTATTAAACATCCTTTGCTCCTGTGGTTAGGTTTATTTTGTGTTTTACAGTTAGAGATCCTGGCTGCCTCCACCATGGAGAGGAAAGTGGATTATGTGTTGAGTCACTTTTCTCCCTTCTTTGTGTTTATTCCTACCAAATTAAGCAAAGTGTGTGTGATTGTGAGCTGTGGGGTTGGTTCTTTCATTGCTGTTTGTACTCATAAAAGCAATGACTCTGTTGCAGGAATAGATCTTAAAATCGATCAAAAACACCAACCACAAACCTCAGTGTCTCTGGTAAAGGCATGCTGCAACATTGTAAGGTTATTTGACAGGTAAACAGCACATTGCAGTAACAAAGATTAGAAGAGATTAATGCATGTTTGAAGTTCCCTGTATAGCTCAGATTTAGGAGTGATGGTCAGATTTAGAATTTTAATCATTTTCCTCCCATTGAAAAAACTAAACTAGATTATGCTGTTTAAAATTAAGCTATTGAAATGTGCTTACTGATGCTTCGTACCAGCACTCAAAAAATATTGTGTTGTAGATTAAAGGTGCTATATGTAAGAATTGGCCAGTCTAAACAAAGTGGGGGCAGCATATCAGCAGAAAGTTTCACTAAGAAGTTGGGAATTGCACAGTCCCTCCAATAGGATTTCTGGTGAAAAACTATGAAAACTTAATGAAGTGCCATAGTAATGGTCCTAGATTGAAAATTACAACAGCTTTTATCCTGGTTCAGAATCTCCACCATCGCTGCCCGTTGGTGTGATGATTGACAAGAGGTTATAATATACCCTTTGGGCAGTGCTACTTCATCCTCTAAGGTTAGACTGAGGGCAGGCTGGACACTACAGTAACTCACTATCACCTCTTGAGGTACAAAGTGGTATTACAAGACATGAAGGGCCAGGGCTAGCTGGTTAGCATGCTAATTTAAGTAGATATCTCTGCAACACAATATATAGATGTCTTTGACATAACGTCAAAACTGTTACTTCACATTCTGTTGATAATTTTTGTTCAATTTTGAATGTTTTAACTAAAATTATTACATAATAAAGAATTGTAAGTATAGGCAGAGAGAGTGATTACCTGTCTGTCAGATACTATCTTTCGGTATGAGTAACTTTAAACATTTGCAGAACAATGGCCTCTGTGGCATTTATAATGGTAAATGATAAAAGGTAGTGTAACAGCAGCACTTGTGGAAAGGAGTCAAGAAGTCAGTGAAATGACTTAGTAATGTTAGTTAAAGTATACAACAAGTTGGCTGACATTAGCTAATATTAGCCAGTGCAAACCATACCAAACCAAAAAGGCTATAGCAGCATGCCAGTGAGCAAGAGTTATTTAACATTTTTGAAATTTGTGAAAACAGTGCTGAAATCAAATATTCTAGGAAGCTTTAGGATGAGCCCACCCTTGCTGTAACTTTTGTAGTCGGAGTTTGCAACGCAGTCAGATGACAAGCAGTCTATACAGCCTTTCAGAGGATGGAAATTTACATCAGAAATGGCTGAAATTCATTTTTAGAGATAGTCTTCCCTCCGTTAACAGCAAATGGTTGTTGTGTTCTGCACATTTTACAGCAGACTGTCTGCTCAACAAGACTCAGTAAGCAGCAGGATTTGACCTACAGTACGGTGTAATTCTATATTATGTCTGATATATATAATAGTGACATGCATTTGTGTTGTCATGAATAATGTCATAAAGTGTTATCAAAGTAAGTGCCTTGATAATGTAATATATACAGTACACGACATTCATAGCAAGTGTTCTCTCACTCTCTTTCTCCCACACACACACACACACAAATATTTGGCTAAATCCTAGTTCCAAATTGCGGGATGCAGTGGTCTAACCCACAGCCAGGCTCTTCAGTAATGAAAATTACAGTGTAGCTGTCGTTATCCATGGTTCTACCAAATCACAGTGCTCTGTCTGCTCTGCCAAATGCACCTGGACAGCCTGTTGAATGCATGTCTGCTCAATCTCCAAACCTGTAATTGTCACCATGATACCAGAGCTGTTTGCTATTGGTATTGATCACACACGTATGATTGCTTGTGAGAGCAGGTCTGACCAATAAGAGTGAACGTGGGCCTCTGACCTTTAACATCAGATCGTGACCTCTCATCACTTATTTCTTGGAAGAATAGAGATGTTTTATTCATTCACATTTTGAGAGTGATTGGGATGGGCAGATGAATGCTATGATTTACCGCTATTAACTCTTAAACACAGACAATCTTGTATGAGTTGGGTTTTTTTGGAGTGTAGTGTTTACAGCGCAGCAGACAGTGAGATTGCAGATAGATTCACAATGAAAATCAGGCACTGTTGTCTTGTTTTTAAGCCAAGAGCTGCATCAAGTTTAATGCCAAAATGATAGGAGGAATATCAGCATCTGTCTCAGAGATAACAACATACTTTATTTTTTATGTGGATATAAAGAATGTATTATATGAAAGCATTCACTACACCATTAAATGAGCGTGAAGAATCAGCTTGCCGTAAATGCTTGCAACTTATGACAATACAGCAATAATCTTCAATAGAACAGAACCGCTGCAGTTTCTAGTTAACTGTTGTAGCTTGATCAAAACATAACAGTACAAAATGCTCAAAAGTAGCAAAAGTAGAAAATAACACTATAAAACATCTATTGCCATAAAACTCATTGCTGTTCATCGTCCCTGGAGGATGATTCCCTTTTGTGACCCCCTTGATGTTAGCTCAAATCAGTGGCTTTAGGCTAAAATATGAAATATAATTGGCAAAATTACTATGAAACATATAGATTGTTTGTCATTACCTTCCAAAAATGACCCATATTTTTTCTGATCTGCTGCCTCTATTGGATGGATGTCAGCCCTCACACCTGAAAAACAATATAGAATGTTACACAAATCATTCATATGTTAATTTTCTGACTATTGTAACTATGTATTATTTTGCATGTAATGGAGCTTTAACTTGTTGGTTAAAACTTCTTTGGGTAGCTGGGGGCAGTGCAACAAGTTGTAAACACAACTGATAATTTTAAGTCCAATATCCACCCTCCTTCTAGCTTTACTTTGGACTCACCAACACCTGAGAAGAATATCTGGCTCTTTAGCTGCTAAATGCCGTCTGCTGTTTGGTGCTGGGCAGGTAGTGTGCAGTGGCTTTATTAGAGACCAAGTTGAGAGTTGGTGATAATTGTAAATCTCTGTGGGTTTGTCGCTACGAGCAACTAATTTTACATTACACTTTTACATTTGATGCGTTGTTGATATAAAATATTGATTAGTGCAGCTTTAGGGCGAGTGAAAAATCACGGTCATTGATAAAAGAAAACAATGAATAGCAACATTTTTAGTATGTGTTTAATTTCATCCAATACCGCAGTCTGTAGGGGCCATTGGGGAAGGCTATAGATGTTTAGTCATGTAAAGAACCATTTACACATCCACACTCATTGATAATGATGGTGTTTGTGATGCGCTCTTGGTCTGGCACACTCAGGGGTCCTTGAATCAGCTTATGTGTAAATGTTTATTTCAATTTGACTGAAATTAATTTAGCAAAAAAATAATACAAACTGGAGTTGTAAAAGTACATTTTTTATACTACTATTCCTAATGTTGTTCAGTGTAGATAATTCCACAAGTACTAAATCAATCAAATTAATTTGCTGTTCTGCGTTCTTAATATGTGTATTTTTGTGGGTTTGAGGGTCTCTGGTGTGCAGCCTGTGATGGAGACTTTATAGCCTCTATCCATCCAGTCAAACCAACTCATGGTCCCACAAAGAGACTGCATACTGTACAGTATTTTACTGTGGCTAATAAGCTCACAATGCATTCAATATTAAGGGCTCCCTTAAGTACTATTCAAGCCCATTTTCCCAGCCAATCTGAGTAGTAAGCCGAGTCATTAGCCCAAGCCTCTGTGCCATTGGTTTCAAATGTAACAGTCGACGGGGGGCCTCATCGGGCTAATTCCACAGCATTATCAGAATTGTTTTCACAACACTGATCAGATTATAGCTCAGTGGGGGCCTCTTGCAGTATGGTACACACAACTTAGTCCCCCGGGTGGATTTTATATTTACTTGTCGAGGGGAAGATGGGGGAAGTCTGCACTCTTTACCATGTCCATACATGAGTCAACTGCAGGCTAGTTTTTATTCTTAATATAACTCTTTTAATAAATAGTATCTTAATTCTGCCATCGTCACATATTTACCTTGGCGATGAGAATGAACACTTTGGCAAAGCAGTGTGACTGAGTGTCAGTGTTCACGATGAATACACACCTCTAAAGTGCTGCTGTTGGTTGAAAAGTGAGTTTGAACTTTAGAATTTCATTCATGTGGGATTGTCTGAAACCTGTGGAAGTGTGGCTGCTAATACTTTGTATTAAAGGTTTTTTAAAAGGTCTAGTAGTTAATGGATGTTCTGTGTTGGACCAGTTGCAATAACATTGGTTTGATAGCAGCTGTTAGAAGCAATTGGGTCGGATGGCAGCAGTTCATAAGGTGATGCAAAATGGCACACTTTCATATCACTACATAAAACAACAGGTCCGCCACAATGAATGACAAAATATAGTGTTGAGCATTCAGCTGAACCGAATTTTCAAATTCCTGCAGACACAAATGAAGGCTAATATTGAGCAGAAAAGGCTGTTTTTACAAACCATATTTTTCTATACTGGAAGTATGTATCCTAACATAAGCAGCTGCTGTCAGACTCTCTGTGTCCACACTGGAAACAGAGAAAGTCCACCGGAGCTTTGACAGTCAAGCACATTCATGGCCCATTAAGTTTCTTTGTAGTACCTACCTGCATTGTACTGAGCTAGCGGAGAGGCTTTCTGGTGTGTGTGTGTGTGTGTGTGTGTGTGTGTGTGTTTGTGGGAAAGTGTTGGTATGTAGCCATAGCCCTGCTGTTCATTGTGGTTAACGTTACTGTCGTCAGCCCTGAATATCTCATCTTGCTCTGTGTATAGCACAGTTAGTTATTGGCGGCCCCTTGTGTTGTGTTTATTGCCACAGAAAATGAAGAAATCTCCCGTTCATGTACGATCTGGTTTGCTAATGCTACCAGCAGTGTGTGTGAGAGGCACAAACTGAGATTACAGTGAGCCAGTGTTGTGATATTTATACATGGTGCAGAATCTGATGTACGGAATAGCCCTTGTTGTCTTGCCTGTTACATCACGATTAGGCGAGGGCCAGAGCATTCAGCGGAACCGAATTTTCAAATCCAAGCAGACACGTGTAAGCTCATTTTGAGCAGAAAAGGATGTTTTTATACACATTATATGTATTGTTGAAAATATGTGCCCTAACACACTAGTAACAAGCTGATTGGGCACACATAAATACAAATATGAATGCTGGGGTGTGTTGATTGGCGGTGAATTAAGTATTCAGATCCTTTCTTAAAAGAATCAACACTGCGACCAGTATGCCCACATACTTGGACACCACTTTACCATTGACATAAACATATGTCGCATTAGGGCACTTGCTAAAACAACTGTATATTAACTGATATGAATAATATTGTTGGAATTTGTACGGGAATAAAGTGTTTAAAAGAAGACAAAAAAGAGCATAATAATAAGCATATTATGAGAACATAATGCTTTTCAGAAAATACATACAGGGGATAGTTTGTTTTGTGATCACGACCACCTGGAGGTCATATAGTTTATTTATTTGATGACTCATATTTAAGGAGCATTAAATAATACGTGACCTCCACTGACCTGTCAGCAGCGGGAAAGTGTTTTTTGCTCCAAAAAAAGAGAATGGCCTTGAAAATGAAAGCCAGAGTTCTCAGCACCTGGCCAAGTAATCTTTAAGTCATCAGTATTGATCAACAACCCTGTCAAGCCCCTGCAGATATATTAGGGTCATTGTGTGCTATAGGACCGGGGAAAAAAAAACCTATTCATTGCCCTTTTAAGCTTTACATTCTGACAGCAAAAGTCTGGAGCGAGCTGACTGCCTTGACCTGGTCCACATCAAGAGATCGGTTAGCGTTTCAATACATTTTTATTTAAGACTTCATCACTGAGTAGGAAGAGAAAAGAAATACAGGGACTTGTGAAGTCAACAAACAATTAAATGAATACAACAGTGCAATATGGCACCAAATGGCAAAAATATAAGGACAGAAAACTTTTCTGTTGTATTTTGTAGCTTATGGAGAGGTTTCTGGCAAAACTGGATTTTGATCATAGTCATATGTAAGAATATATACTTACACTCCTGAAATGAGTAACTTCGTTTGGAAAAAGGAAAATGTGACTGAATATATTCAAAAGGGTTCGAGCTAAAGGTCAACACAACAGTAGCTAATGGAGTGGCAGGCCTGTTTAACGACAGGCATTGCCAGCATCCTCAAACTGTGTTGTTAAACTTGTTTAAGACAATTAAGGACTGTGCAAATGCTGTGGGGTGAACTGCAGTGTTCAACAGAGGTATTTTTCCTTCGTCAGATGGGTTAGATGGGATATGCAGGGTCCTATGCATGGTGATTTGCTGTTATATGAGAGAATCATCATCATATTTTGGAGGGATTCTGGTTTGAATGCACTTATTCTGAGTCACTTTGACGAAAGCAATGATATGGGATCAATATTGACTTTCACTTGAATGTTATTATTGTTCATTGTAATCAGAGATACATTAATATATATATCTATAAAACTGCAATATTTCATTTCACTCAACATTTTTTAGTCTTTCATCATAACTCCTCATTTAAAGTTAGTAAAAGTGTTTCACAGGTTCACCACATCACTGAATGGGTGTGGTGGGTCACTACTTGTGGTGGGCAATACTTTGCTTGTCATCACAACTGTTTGAGATGATTTTCAGGTAATGATACATGATATATTCTGACATAAATTACTGGGAATAGTCAGGCTTCAGTTTTCTTCCTGAAGTGCATATTTATTTCCTTTCTCTTTCTGCAGCCTTACTAAGTTTGCATCAGTCAATTGTAATATTATTTTTTGTCATGAAAACAAAACAAAAACAAACTTTAATAGTGATTAACATTGGGTGAACAATCAGCAGTTCAACACAAAGGTATGAATCAAATTCAATTTTTAAAAATTTTGATTGATGTTGGCCTCAGTAAATATTGGTCAAATCAGTTACATTGCAGCTATTTTCTGACAGTCTACAAAATCCCACAAAAGAAGTGGAGTTATATTTGCTTTAGAAATGATGCAGTCTCACTCACATATCTTCATTTGCTCACCGATAGTGTGTTAGCACTGATGAGTATTGGTAGTAGTAACAGCGGTTAATAATAGTGTTTCAACAAAAAAGGGAACATAAACAGATCACAGCGTCAGTTTGGTTTATTGTTTCCCTTGTTGTACATACACTCTGTGCCAGTGTTTATAATTGTGTGGCTATGATTGGCATAAATGGAGCCAGATCCTGCACATTTGTATATTTCAGTGGTTGTTAGTGTGATGGGACAAGGTGTGAAAGACAGTCCCGGTTGGTTTGTTGTTGTAATTTAACACCTCCCCAGTGTTCTCGCTGCAGTGATGAGTCTGAGCCTGGATTTGAAGGATGTGAGTCTGTGGATTAGACCAGTAAATTAGACTGTAAATATTCAGGGCCAATGTAGCTATTTTATTGAAAAACTGGAGACTAGTACAACTGCACTCTGAGTTGCAATAAAAGTTTTAGTCACCCTTGGCAGTGTAAATTCTACGAAGGGTAGAATTCTGCAGGCACACACTGAAGAAAAGGAATAGTTCATAATAATTAAATAATCATAATTTGTGGTAGAAAAATGATCAAACCTAAAGACACTATATTGTATATACACATATATATATATCATATATCATCATCAGTCTGATCACTTGCAAATAACAGTGCAGACAGTCTGTATTAAAGATCTCATTTGAGAAACAAATCTGATTCGCCTGCAGTCTGAACAAAGCCTAAATAACTTAACAAAGGAATTGCTTAACAAAGGCTGCTTAAATTATATACAGCTTTGAGAAGAAGCTAAAAATCTGAATCCAAGTCTTTTGATGATTGTTACTTTGAATGATCTAAAATAATGTGATATTATTACTTCATTATCTTTTATTTGGCTTGTGTTTTTATGTTGTATTAATCTTTGTGATGCATACCTGTTTTCTTCATCCAAGCTCTTTTTTAATCACTCCCAGAAGCAGCTTATATTACATTCTTTGTACAGAACATTACTTAGTAAAGTGATTGAAGCTGATGGTTTATGACCTCGGCGCTTGCTGCAATGAAAAAGACACAGAAGTGCTAATATAAATATTAATTTCCCAGAATCAGTTCTCGCTTTGATGTTACACTGTGTTACACTCTTAATCATAAGTTTTCCAGAGGAGGAATTTTGTGATATAGCAAAGTGAGGATCCAGTATGTATCATATCCAGTTAATAAATATCATGTGTTCCATTTTAAACCAAAATCTAATTATTTTTCCAAGAACTGCAGCTTTATCCATAAAATTGACATGAATTTGATGTCACTTTTTGTTATGTCTAAGAAATATTTTGACATCAACAATAGATCAAATGACCATGTCACGCTCTCGACGTTCCATTTATAAAGTTACCTCCACTTCCCCATCCAGCTGACATCAGATTGTTCGTACATGCCCACAAGCAGCCGTCCCTATCATAGCCTTTGTTGCTATGGTCGTTCCATATTGCCCACTTGCATATTTCAACTGGATTTAGGCCTCAGCATGCACAGATGTATTTGACAAGTTTTGTGTAAAGAATGTGAAAGGACCGAGTGGGCTCATTGGGAGACGGACCTTAAAGAGACAGGATCTAAGACGGCCTGTTTCAGACAGAGGCTGAACTGAGCGGCTGCATAGAGGGTCATTATGAGTTAAATAAGAAGTTTTTGAACTGCAAAGATATTCCAGTAGAGCCCTAAAATAACAATATAGATCTGTAAATGTGCATCATATGTCCACTTTAAAATAAATTATAGGGAGCCTTTCTTTTTTAGTCATATTTATGTTAAATTAAAAACTAAGCTAACTTATTAAAACCCTGTTGTATGACAGCCAAGAATTCTTTATTCTTCCCCATCCATTTGTTTTGAGGCATTCTACATGCTTGAACAATCTTTCTTTCATGATTAATGCAAGTGCTCATGTCATCTGACAACTTAAGATGGTTGTATGATTGCAGAGTTGGTTGCGTGAGTGTTGAAAATGGCTGAGCTTTGAATATAGAGCAGTATATCCATTAAATTTGTGTTTAATTACCATGAACAACGAATTGTGGCAGACATGAGGCATCCATATTTGTTTGCTTTTCCAGGCATTTGTATATTATTCTCTACACTCACGGATACATTGGATCTTCCAGAAAAAATTGGAGTTGGAAAGTTGGAAACTAGAAATAATGATGACTCCATTATAACAGCAAAGTGAATAAGTCTTCAGTCAGTGTCAAGAAATACAGTGTCTATAAGTCTTTCTCAAATAAATACTCACATGACATATATGTTTGTGGTTATTGTACAAGATATGTACAACTATACGGTGAGAAATGGGGGACAAAATCCAAGGGCTTGTTAGTGAAAATGCATTCTGAAGTTCAGCTGATGCTGGGCAGAACCAAGTGGGTATCTTCCAAAATTCCAGTCATAATTATAAAATTTCCTCTTTGTGTTTTCCTGCTTCCTGTGTTTTCTTGTGGAGCTGTGGTGGACGGATACGTCTTGATGGGTTTCTTGCCAAGACAAAACATGCATAACACAACTGTCATTATGAAGATACCGAATTTAATTGTCTGCCTCAGACTATGGAAGCCTATTAGCTTCAGCTGAACTTTTAAATGCATTTTTGCACAGAACTGTGGATTCTGACCCACATCTCTATGGTGTAGTTGTTCCACAGAGGTGCTTACAGGCACTATGGAGGGGAGGGATGATTATAGCAACCAGCAACACTCTCAACGTACATATGGCATGTTTTAAGAATTGAAAAAAACCCAAACCTATCCTTTAAGTTTAGATTTGTCTGCATTTTTCCTTCACAACATCTTCATGAGTGGGGATCAGGTGGTAAAGCCCTATAGGACTAACTCATGAGGATTTTTACATCAGACTCTTGCCCAGTGGAGTCTGAAGTCCATCTTTTATAAGTCAGTATTCTCCACCACGTTCTCAAGCCTCACCACCTCTCTCTCGATGTTGCTTTATATGAGCTGCTCTCTCCTCTTAAAGCTGCCTGTGCTGTCTTTCTAGTGTCTCCTTCAGACTGCTGCTTTGCATGCTCAGCGACAGCCGATCGATATCCCGCCCTCTGTGTCTGGTGAGCCAGGCGCCATCACTGAAATAACAACCGCTCGGTCTGTTTGTATAGACCAGTCTCTCAACCCGTCCAGGGTTCTCAGGAAACTCAATGCAAAACAATCATTTACAACAACACGGCCGCTGGAGAGCACTGAGGTGGTGGAGCTCATTCATGTAAAAGATTAGATGTTTGACTGATGTATTGGTGGCCTTTAAATAACAAGACAGGTATGTTAAATGATTGGGATTGATAAGTTCGGCATGGCATTCTTTATGACACAAAGAGAGCGTTGCATATTGCAGCTGGGAAAAGAGACACACTGAGACCCTCCTGGGACAGATGAGAGCCCGGTGGGATGGCTTCACTGTTCCAGCACTTATTCTGATAATACAACAACATACTTCTGATAATGCAACCCAGATGCCAGAGCTCCAAACGCAGGTGCTCAGCGGGCTAGTGTTAATTGCTGCTAATTGGTGTAGCAACACATCAAGGCATATTTGGTCTGTGTGTATTACAGCGAGAACAGAGGGGATTGTCAAGTGCTTCACTGCTATGACTGTATAAGATTATCCTACAGCTCTATGTCCCATTACGACGGACAAAAGAACAGACTGTAACTAGTGCTCTTTATTTTATCCACAGAGAAGAAGAAAGTTGCAGGAACAAAGAGAACATTACTTTCCTTCTACCTATGGCATAATGTTTTTAATAAAATGCTTTGCTATCATTATTTTCTGTAATAGGCTATGACTGAAAAGGCATTAACTGTATGAAGGTATACTGTGGTACTGAACTGAGACCCAACATGATTAAATCACAGTTTTTGGTCAGATATAGCTAAATCCTATCATGTTCCACAGATTTTTTTTTGCAGGAAAGCCTTTGAAGGTCAATTTAGCATCTTCAGAAGCTATAACTGTCCACAGTTGTGTACTACTAGTAATAATGCTATTTGGAGAGTCTATTAGAAATAGTGCAATGGGCAATAAAAATGACTCCATGTTTTTTTCTGGCTAAAACTGCAACCTAAAATGGTATACGTAATTGTGATATCATGATATCAACATATGTCATATACAATACTGTAAATCTTCTGGAAAATGAGAGATAATTATAAATGGATTACCAGACAGGAATGTGTGTGTTTTGCGAATTTTTTATTAAATTCCCAATAAAACAAAGTACTTTTGAAATAATATAAAAAATATAAAAATATGATCTTGCCATAAAGAGGTCCTACTCATTGGTTTTCACCATTGTTAAAAATGGTCTAATGTTGTGGTTCCCAAACTTTTTTGTCCAATATACTCCTATGTCCTTACTACATAGAAGGGCTCAATTACCCCTGCATCATACTGCATCATATAGATGGAACAACATCATGTTTCACTACAGAAAAAACCCCAGTGGCTGTGGCTAACCTGTAGCTGTATATGTGAATCCATACGAGACATGCAGTATGATCCTGGAATTGTTTAAATGCGGGCTTGGTCTCTTTTTTTCTTTTTGTCAGAAGTTTCAAGTTTGCATTCGTTCTACTATCACTACTAATAAGCTGGACGTCTCAACCATTTATCCATTGTTTTTAGTTTTTAGTTGGGTTTTTCTAACTAGTGTTCAATTGCAACAGGAGGTTGAGTCTGCAGCATAGACTGTATAAATATGAAGTAGCAAAGTGTCACCATTTGGTCTGCTTTGGAGCCAATTTAAAGTCCAGAATCGCAACTTCTTTTATCTTTTATGTTTGGAGCCAGGAACTTCCAAATAAGGAGTGCGGGGTGTTGCCTTTCATGGTCTGGAAACATGTCCTGCTACCTCAGACCAAAGCAAATGCTAGCTTCTTGGGAACACCAAGCACTGCACTAGAATATTAGCTAATTTAGGTAATTTGTGATAACAGGGTAGGTACCATAACTTAGTGAAATATTGCAAAAATAGTCAGACTAAGTGTGAGTCCTGAAGCCGGCGACAGCAGCAGGTGAGCCAACTGTCAATTACAGCTGTCAATCACCACCCACATGGCAGACATCAAAGCTACTACAAGTCTTCAAATCTTATTAATGGAGCAATAAGCAAAATGACCACCAGCACACTTATTAGAGGGCCTGAATGTAGAGATTGAGACTATAATGACTCATTGAAAAAAGTATTTCTAGATAGAAGTTGACACTTTTTGAATGGGAATCAGTTGGAGCATCTAGTGGCCATTGGTGGCATTACACTTTATGGTACTTCCAAATTGACCTCTGACTCAAGCCAAGGCATTTGCTGCCCCAGAGGGTTTTGAGTTGTTATATAGCAAGGTTACATCAAATGTTGAAAACTCCTGTTATATTGTAATTAGACAAAAAAAAACAACGTTAAAAAACTTTGTCAAGGTTTCAGAATTGAATCCCTGGTTCAGCTGATACAGCTGCTGAACCAGGTCACAGATATGTTTTAGTTTAGTCACCGATTCTTTTCTTAGCATGTACATTTTTTTGACCCATGAAATCTTCTAATTCACAGACACATGCTTTTTGCTAACTATGTAACGTTTATTTTCTCATCAAGGCTTCGAAGCTTGTAGCTAGCCACAGGATATGCATACTGTCTTAACGAGAATGACATCAATCACATCATTTTAGCATAATGCATTTATGCACAATTTTAAAAAGGAGGACATTTTACAGGATATGTAATTGTAACAATCAGTATTTTATCACAATAATCTTGGCATGGTTCTCTCCATTCTGGACTTTGGCTAGCAGTATGTGCAGAGAGACAGAATAGATGCATCTAATCCTTTTATTGTTGCAATAAATCAACAATAAAAGCTGAAGATATTCACAGTGTGATACAGACAGAAGCCAAGGTTGAAAATCAAAATGAAATGGGCAGTGCTCAAGAAATAGATCCAACTTCATACGAACTCTTTCTTTTGATCTTAATGATAGCCATTGTATTGGCACCTTTCACAATTATTTCCGCTTCCTGCAGCCCGCTCTGGCTTGCCTGGCTGCAGGCCTGGGTGCCTGGCTGTAGCACACAACTTCTTTAAAGAGCTTGAAGGGGTCTCTGAGACGAAGCGAAGCAACAGCAACAGAGGAATACAAGAGGAGAGGGTAGAGGAAGAGATAGAGAAGGAGGAGGAGGAGGGGAGGTGGACAAGATGAAAGAAACAGCTGTATACAAATGACAGGCTTCCATACCCCACCACCACCCCCCTCCACCCCCCACCTGCGGTGATGTTGCCCTGTGCGGTCATCGAACAGCTTCAAAGAGCCAGGCAGGCGAGACGAGGCGAGGCGAGCGGCCCGAATCCTCAAAGAGACAGCCTCCCTCTCCTCCTCCGCTAACACCACGGCCTCCGACACACAAGCACAATCTGCCTTGTCCACGCCGCACACCCCTCCTCACCCCCCGCTGCATGGAAAGAGTCAGGAGAGGAAATAGAGGAGAAGGAGGAGGGGAATGGAGTGACTTTATCACAGCCATATACTTAGTGGAAGTGACAAGCTCTGTTGTGAGGTGAGACCAACATGTGTATGCAGTACGCAATCTCTCTCCTCTTATTGTTACTGATCTGATATGTGATGGATATGATGTATTTTATTGAATTGAATTGAAATGCATTTAAATGCAGTTCATTAACAAGAAATTGCATAAACATTACATTTACATTTTCCAAAGTATGCTGTAGTTTTTCTAATAATTATTTTTTCCCAGGCTGCCATTGATTTCCATTAATTTAACTACATTATGAAAATCAATCAATTCTACAGACTCTTGCTTAAAGCTTAATTATGTATTTATTTGGGCATTTGGAGGCAGCAGAACAAACTGTCACATTAGCTAACAGTTTATTTACAAATCTAGCAGACACGGGGCAATGAACATTCACTCTCATCTTATCCAGTCTATTTTTGGTCTCCACCATCTCCTGAGAAAAATATCTGTCCCCTTAGCTGCTGAATTCTCCACTATGTTCACAAGCTAATTGCTAATTTGGTCTGGTGTTTGTTGCTGAACATGAAGTGTATTATCAGAGATTTTTTTGGGTTTTGAGAGATGCCTTTATCAGATAGCACCAGTAGAAAGATGAACTTCAAAGCCAGATGGGTGCCCCATCAGAACTGTCTGCCTAGCACTGCTGGAAACAACATCAATGAGAGCAAAGTTAATTTGCCTAAAAACTAAACATGAGCTAAATGATGCTTAAAGGCTTGAAAAAGCTGACAGAACAGCAGAGTTTATGATAAATTGTGGGCACATTTCTACAAGTGACACCTTTCACATTACACAGTCATTTGATCATTATAAAATATTGAGTTGTTTTAAGGTACAGTGAAAGAAACAGTGAATCTTTAGCTTCAGTAGTGTGACATATTCACAAGTGAAACGGTCTATATGAGCAGGGGGTTAGTTATGAGGGGTAAAATGAATAGCAGCTTTATATAATGGGGTTGGTTAGCTAGTCACCCCAAATCACATTTGATTGGATACATTTCTGTGACCAGCGTTCAGGATGAGTCATCAAAAATGTTATGTTTTACATTAAAAGAATGAGAATAATTTTGATATGAAAATATTCCAAAATTATTTTTAACATATATTAAGCAAGTAAAAAGGTAATTAACACAGGTTTAGAACTTTTTTTGTTTGTTTGTTTGTTTGTTTTTGCATTGCATTGCATTGCAATGAATATCTTCTGTTCAGATCAATCAAAGCATTTTCTGTTTTTATCGCCTATGTGAGAGGTTGCATACTTATGCAGTTGTACATACACTTAGATTTGAAAAGCATTACCTTCAGCTTTCAAGTACCGGTATGTGAGAGGAAAGAAAGAGTCATCCATAGAACAATCCATAACTCAAGCAAGATTCTAGTCTATATAACTTGATTTACTGAGGTCAGTGGATCTCTGAAAGTTCAGGAAAACAGAAACACCTTGTTTCAAAAGGGCAGGATTAAACTTTCAATGTTAATGTTCAAGCCAACTTATTCAAAGTGTTCAGTAAAATGGAAATCTGAACATCTACAATTGACAATTAAGCCAGCTCCAACTGTGGGGACGATTGTGCAAGATGGTTTAAAACAGCTACAAAATGAACCTTCATTCATCAACAAGGAAAAACAAAATAAAAAAATCTGAAACACTATGGAATTCCTTTAAAAAAAATGCAGCACTGCAGTACTGGAAAGTATTTGGGATTTGTAGTAGTACTACCTTTTTGGTGTTCAGTGGTCTGTTGCGTCTTACACACTCTGACATTAAGCGTGACAATACTGAACACTTGGATTGTTAGTCACGGAAATGGTAAGATTTGAAAGATTTGAAGTAAAAGTGTAAAACAGCCCTTGTCAGCTACTGTTAATAAAAGATGGAAAATGTTCTTTTTTCCAGCATCAGTATCAGTGATGACAGTCAAATCATATCAGCATGCACCTCTGAATTGTCTCAAAGACCATGAACAGACCGTTTTAAAATAATATGTAATAATGACAAACGAAAGCCAGTAGCCAGCACTCCTTTTTGTTTGACTATCTTACTAAGACTCCTGATCTGTGGGTGAGTAAATATTGGTGGTTTCAGTCCAAAACTATCAGTGTCAGGCTTTCAAAGACTCTTATGAATTCACTCTGTTGTGGAGAGAGCTGGCATTGGTGTATGTGTGACAGACAAGGAAAGAGACTGATGAGGAACAAATGCCAATTTGGCTGTGAAACAGACCAACGTGAATCTCTCCCCCTTCCCCTCCCCGCTCCTCCCCTCCACCATACCTAACTATCTTGATCAGGAATGACAGTGCTTGGGTGCGGGCCAGGGCCTTTTCAGCACAGACACATGATGGATACGGACATGCCTTTCTTCAGGGAAGCTGGGCAGGGTAATCAATGAAAGCCATGTTGCTGTTGTTTTTTTTTGTCTTTTTTTTGTAGATTTATTTCAGGACACCATATCAGAATCCCATCCTCTTTTTTTTTTTTTAACCACGCCACCTGAACCTCCTCAGTCTGGATGATGGAAGAGGCGGAGGCGTTTTGATTTGACGATGTCATCATCGAGAAGAGAAGCTGGCTGGATGAGCTCATACCACCACCTTGAAAGAAATACACACACACACACACGTACTGTATGTACACACACATGCATGCGCACACCAACCTCTCACTCACTCAGTCCCACCCTTTATTGGCCTGGGCTGGTAAATAAGGCCGGGTGTGTGAGAATCTCATTACCGCAACACAAAGCTGAATTTCCTCTGAGGATTGGTGTGTGTGTGTATGTGTGTGTGTGGTGTGAGAGAGAGAGAGCATAAGAGTGAGACAGTGCTTGTGTATGCAAAAGTGAAATAGACCGAAAGTGTGCATGTGTGGGCATGGCTATCTTAGAGTGTGTATATATGTGTGTGTGTGTGTGTGTGTGTGTGTGTGTTAAGGAAGCTCAATCAGCAGCAGGCTGATGGGGAGGGAGAGTGAGGCAGCTGGGGCCTCCTGCCCAGGCCTTCAATTTCCCTCCCAGTCCAGCCACTGGAGTGTGTAATTACTATGGGGCCGGCCTGGGGGCTGGCATGGAAGTGCAAACACGCGCACACACACACACATACACACACACACACACACACACACACACACACAAACCATCCCTCAGTATCCACCCTACCACAACCACTACCACCCCCCAAGTCACACACCTCCCACTAATAGCCCCCACACACCCATGATCTCCACGCACATACACACATACACACTCACACACACACACAGTTAAGAAACATGTCAGCCTCCCTCCCCTGGCTTGTAGTTCATCCTGATGCCCTGTGTTGCCCTGGGGTGGCTGAGCATCTATGATCCGCGACTGAGAGCACACTATGAAATCCCTCTCAGCTCTCACTTCACAGACACACTGGCAAGTATCCACTCCTCTGCCATGACACAAAGTATAGATTTCATATTAATCTACACTATATTTCTTCTCATGATTTGCTGCCAAGTCTGTTGTGTTTGCTGTGTTGTTTAAAAAAGGTGTTTTGTTGATTTTTTTTTTTTTAATATCCACGTCCTGTCTTAAAAGGCTAAATCTCAAAGTGTGGCTACAAGAGAATCTCAAAATTCTCAAATTCAAATTCAACTGTAATCTTCTATTTTCATAGTTTCCAAATCAGCACTAAGCAGTCACTCAATCTACCCAAATCTGGAAAAATCTGCAAATAAATCAAAAATTTAATTCACTGCTTAGACATACAAAGAATGTGCCAAAATACAGGCAACTAAGCAACCATACAGCTGTTATACGGAAACAGACAGTGTTGCACAAATTGCCAAAAAAACCCCATATTGCTGCCACAGTCAAATTAAGTTGGAATACAAGCTGCATGTCTAGTCTTCTCAATGTTTACCAAGTCCTCCAAATCCCACTGGAGAAAATACTGAGGTTACATCTTTGTTTGCCTCGTTCTCCAGAAAATAAGCTGCAGAAAGCTCAAGTCGAAAGAACGTTTTCCTTCCAATAAGTGTCTGGCGCCAGCAGCGCCGGCACACTGTTGCCAGGTTGGCGGTTCATTAGAAGAGGCTTGATCTGAGCAAACTCAGGTGATAAGATGTCAACCTTAAGGATCAGAGAGCCACTCCATCATAGCTTTTAATGGTGTTCCCAGAGGTCACAGTTTCACCAGGTGGAAGTAACTTGTTTTTGTTTTTTTTTTGCCTGCAACAATAAGTTGTCATTTACGTATGGATTATTAAAGAACTCTTTGCTTAAGTGTTTGACCCAAAGACAGGCAGAATACTGATAGTGGGTGATCTGACAAAATGCATTCAGCATGTTGCAAGAGAAAACTGTAGCCACTCTAGTTATACCGAAACATCAATGCAGGTAGTTTGACATTTCCTTCTGAAATGGCCCATATGAAAATCAATTCCTATGAGCATTTTCTCATCTGTCATCTCTGTGATGAAGCTTTGGATTAGTTAAGTAAACTAAAATGACTTAGTTAAGGTCAGAAAAACTGGTCATATTTAAAGAAACAGCGTGCACAATGAATATTTTTCTTGTCCCATTGCTTTAAAATTTCTATTATAATTAAATTAGACAAAGAGCAATGAGCCCAAATTCTTCGGTGGATTCAAACAAACAGAACAGAAATCACATGTTTATAAGAAAACAATGTTGACTCTTGACTTACAAAAACTTACTAAAGCTCATGTCTTTGTTTTGTTGTTGTTTAGAAAGAAGATAATTCATTGGAAGAAATCAAATATCACCATATTTTAAAAATGATGTATGCTGCATTCATGCCATCAGGTACACCATAACAACAGGCTGCTGATTGGACATTAAGTATTAACTATACAGCTAACTAGTCAGTGTTGTAATTGTGTAGTGTATCACAAAGGTCACTAAAGTGCAAACTACCATCATGACACTAATTTCTGATTGTGTACAGTACATCACATCCAATTTGCTATTGAATAATGACAATTGTCTTTGTTGAAACAAACATGTGATTCATCTCCAGGTTTGAGGAGCATAGTGTTTACTCATCATGTCAACATGACATGATTTCTAAGAATTTAAGTCCTTAAAGCTTTAGCAAAACTGAGCTGTTATCTCTTGTCTGTGGAGTTTAATATGGACTAAGATCTGTTCAAACTCAGCAGACGCCAGCTGTGTAACGACAGCGAGAAGAAAAGAATATCATAAAAAAAAAAAAATCACTGAAAGAGAGAGAAACATCGCCACAATACAGCACAGGTGTGGTGTTTCTTATAGTGGTCTGTGCAGTATCTCCAGTTGATGCAAATGCAGCTGCTGCAGTTCAGGAAATATTAGTTAGCCTACCTAAGACAACAGTGCAATGTTTTTGGCTGTGTCTGTGTATTGTGTGTGTTTTTAAACAGAATCTCTCAAAATACTTCATTGATTTTTACAAAATTTGGAGGAAGGTTTGACCTTAAACCTCGCAAGAAGTTCTACATTTCTGTTGAGGAAAGAGCCACATTGTGTACATGGATAAAGCTCTGTATAATGCACATTTAGCTGTATATCTAAGCTCAAAAAGAAGCAGGATAGATATTCATTGGTCATCAAATAACATAATTATATAAGCCTAAAAAAGTTTTTTAGAACTTTAGAAGTTTAGAGGTTTTCTGTAACTGCTTGCCAAATTCTTGTAGGTACATCCTGTTTTACTTACTACTAAAACTCAACTATCTTTAGACGAAAACGAAACTTTAACGAAAAGTCAGCAGTGCAATGGAGTCATTGGAGCTTTGCATAGTCTAAGAGAAGAGACCCTGCTATGAGCAATACCTCATTTCTGATGTACATTGACCACACAACTTATTCTACATGCTGACAATAGAACAGCAGGGTAGGTTCAGGTGGTCATATATCATTGGTCTTCAGTCTGACTCGCTGGAAACGTTGCACAGAAATTCAATACAATCAGCATTATTGTATACTGTTGATCATTTAAGTAGAGTCTTATTAAAATAAGAGACTTGGAAGATTGTTCAGCCTGGGTTTTCTGAGTGTTTTCTCTAGTTGCTGGTGGTGATGCTACATTCTCTGAATCTGTGGGTGGGATGTGTGCACTTATATCAGCACACTCAAAACAACAGGCAGACTTGAGAGAAGCTCCTTGAAATAAGCACATTTTAATGGGACACACACTTACAACGTGTTCCTGACAGTATCTAACAGTGTGCAGTTTCGTTCACTTTTTAATGCTCTTACCCCTCCGTGTGTGTACAACGTGTGTGCTCGTGCGTTTGTGTGTGTGTTGTCGCCCTTGTCCTCCTCTGCGCAGCGGGAACACACACACACTCACCGGTGGGCCCTGGGACAGGCAGACAATTAAACAGGTCAGCGTGGGGTAACCTCGGCCGGCCTGCGGGGGGCGGTAGACACACAGCTGGAGGTAGCAGGACAGGCGAGAACAGCAACACCTCCGACGGACATGCTCTCTGTTTCACAGGCAGATACTAAGGGACACACACACACACACACACACACAGACACACACACACCATGTAACTAGCCAGCAGGAGAGAAAGATGATTAAGAAGTTAGAGAGTGGAGGATAAGGACCACGTCTGGTCACTGACCTCAACTCTGAACCTCTGAAATTACACAAAGAGAGTATTTCACACCTTAGACCAGAAACTTAACAACATATTAACAGAAAATGACTGGAAAATAATATATATATATATATCTTTCTTTTTACTTGACTTGTTTTGGGTGATCCAATAAGGATATAAAATGTATATTTGAATGTATTTCATCTTTTAGTATCATTAAAATCTGCGCTTCTCTAACTCCCTGTGCTGAATGTGAAATATTTTATCATCTTTTCCTTCATCCTTTGCTCCATTGAGAATGTGTTTTTTTTCTTTTCTGCTGCAGAGATGTTACAACAATTAAGAAAACAGGTGCCTCACAGTGTCTGAACAAACTTCAGCCGTGGCTCCTCTGTGATAGAAGCAGATTAAAGCCTTTCTCTGTGTTTGCGTGGTAACTGATTGCCAAGGCAATGCTATTCTTGTTTGCTATTGCAGCCGAGGCGGAATTACCTCGATTTTGTACAAAATAGTCAATTAAATTAACTGTGAAAGGCTATTTATTTTAACCCGGGGATACATTTTTTTTTTCTCTTTTTTCTCTCCCTCTCATAGATGTAAGAAAAAAAAAAAAAGGCAGCAGAAGAGGCAAAATTGGCAGGAGAACAAAGAGGGAGGATTGAGGGTGAGCTTCAGAGCCGGAGTCACACTGCCATCAGGTGGCAAAAGGTGAACACTGCAGGATGATGTTATACTGTAAATGTGAGGTATATCTATAAGGAGACAGTCTTGATTTTGATGCCTGTGTCGATCCACAAGCTTTAGTAATGACTGAGAACATTATTCTCCTTGTTGACCGGACATTTCTGTTTGTATGCAAACAAGAACGAAACCATAGAGACCACTACTTCCATTCTTGTGTTTCTACACTCAGTCTGTTGCTTTTACCCATTTTCTCCAAATTCATTATTTTTATTGCCAGTTCCAATATTTTAATTATTTTTCTCTCAAAATGTGAAATACTGAATCATTTTCAGTTATTGAAACCATGTGAGACATTTAGAATCAAAATGTCTTTTTGGTGGAGCTGTTAACAACAACAGACATCTGACATGTGACAAAGAGTCACAGTTATATGCAAACAGCAATTTCATATAAGAGGATTATATAAAAGGTGACAAGTCAAAAAGGCTGGAAACCACTAGTTTAAGTGAAAATGAGTTGTATTTTATAAGCACATATAAGCATATTTTATGTAAATATTTATCTAAAAAGTGACTATCAACTAAAGCTGGTAAATAAAGTGTGCTTATAGTATAACATAATGTACTGGATTAAAAAGCACAATATTTAGCCTGAAATGTAGTGTAGTAGAATTATCAAGGAGCATAAAATGGAAATACTTGAGTACTTTCCATAACTTGTGATGATTGAATTTGCTGCCTTTACAGTCAGTGGGGCAGAGAAACTTTTTACATTAAAAATGTGATCTGAAGTGTCATCATCAGGGCCAAAATGAACAAAGACATAAGCCAAATGCATATATAGTCAACTTAGAACAGGAGTACAATTGTCATTCAATGGTTGGTTAAAAAGGATTTTATGGATCCAAGGTGGAAGTCATCTGACCAAAGTCCAAGTGTTTTACCTCAAACACTATAACCACAGCACAATAAAAATGAACATAAAAATATTAAAATTACCTTTAGTATAGCAGAACTATAGAGTAAATGACAGGAAACATGACAAACTCAATTGATCATACTGTAAGTTTTTTGCATTTACAACTGGTATTAAAAAGCTATATATAGCTAAAGCTAAATTTAATGTCGTTTTCTCACCTCTGCTTGCATTGTGATCAGATCTCAATTTGCAATCGGGGGTATTTGTGTTTGTTAAGACTGTGATCACACTTCACAGGTGTCATTTCCACCTGGCTGAAATCCGATCTCTAGATGCAACCAGACTGGTTCAACCCATACTGTGTGGCCTTAGAAGACATTACACAGTAAGAAAACCAAAATATTCACTTGGCAAATCCAGATCACATGTTAATAGCAGGTGTAAGAGCAAATACAGTACAATGATATTTGTTTGCGCAGCTCAACAAGAGGGAGATTTATCTTGTAACAGATGCATCCGAACACCCACTGACATCCAAATGAAAACAAATAGACAAAAAACACAATGCAGCACCAGAACCATAAGGCATGGCACACACGCATGCGTACACTGGCATCTAGTTAAATGAGGCATGTGATACACTGTAGTGGAATGTGTATGACAGTAAGACAGAGAGAATAATTGTGACTGCGAGATAGAGCAAATGATGTGCTGGAGGGAAGTAAACAATGCCAGTTCCTGTGATAGACTGCAGAACACTTTCCGTCTCATTGACTTTGAATAATTTTTCACATCAAATGAAAAGTAATTACATCACAACAACTCATGTTGGATGGTTTCCTCTCTGTCTTTCTGTTTGTCTTTGTGTGTGTGTGTGTGTGTGTGTGCGTACACAAAGATGATGTTGGTCAGGGTCTCCATTGAGCTGTCCATGATGATGAGGCTAAAGGTGATTCTAGGCTTCACAGTTTGGAGCAGGGCTTGGCATTGTGGCAAATTGAAGTGTAGATCACATATTGTTAGCCTGAGAAATGTCTGTGGTGGGGGGTGGGATGGAGGGTGTGAGATATATATACAGTACAATGTCCAAACTTTTGACTGTATATATATATATATATATATGAACAGTAAAAAGTCTTACAGTCAACAGTCTTAAGGAGCCACAGTATTGAGATGGAGGCAAAAATCTTAAGGCCAAAAATCTCCAATCAGAATGGAGAAATACTACTAGAAGCAATAGAGAGAGAAGGGGTGAACTGACTCTTTAAATGAAAAAAAAAACTGACCCAAAAAAAAGAGGTCCAGCTGTATCTAGGAAACTACAAGGTTTATCTCCATGAACATCAAGTCAGGTTAAGAGAGAAGCAGAGCTGTCAGTTGATCATCACCTGGTGGTGAGTTGGTTCAGGTGGTGGGGGAGTCTGGCAAACAGACCCAGTAAACCCAAATGATAGTGAGGGTGAACTGTGAATGAGGAGGAGACCTTTCAACTTTAGCTAGCCTACAGGTCTACTGAAACAGAGGATGGGTACCAGAGGGCCAACTGGTAGGCAACTGTGTTCTATCCCCATTTCTGCCAGCTGATGAGAATTCTTCTAGAGCACCCTCTGGTTTCCAACTGCTGACTCCATCTTAATGGCCTCAATACTCGGTGGGAGTTACAGTTGTGTTTGGTCTGTTGTGTGATGTGATGACACAAGCAACCCCTTACAGTATCTGACACTTGCGTTTAGTATTACCTCCTGAGCATCCTCAAGTAATTACAGTCATGACAATCTGAAAATAAACAAAATCTCATCAAACTACTGGATGGAGTCATTAACCAATCCATAAATCTCTAATGAGCACAATACAGTGGTAAGAAGCACTGCAGTGAGACAATAAAGCCTCTTTATATAGTGAAAGAGAGTAAATTTGAGGTAAATTTACCTGATTATGGAAAAAAAGTTGCTCATAAGCCATGGCTACACACCCCTGTTGTTAATGCCACTCCCCTCACATCTATACTTTTATGTACTCTGTATTTATCTTTGTCAGACCATGTGACTTCCTAGCATTACCTTCATCAGACTGAACATCAGCCTGTTTTTTGGACAGATGATATTCATCAGTTTGTGAGTTTTGATTTTATTATCTTGACCTGTTACTTGTAGGTAGAGAGCTACAGCATAAATGAACAGTGGCCCCTCTGAAACTGCTGTAATCTGCCTACTCACAGAAAATGCCATGCTTATACACAGTCATGTGAGAAACTCACACAGGAACCTGCTGCTATCAATGGTGAAGTCAACTATAGCCAACCACTGGTTTGTGCTGATGTTTCATATCCTTTACTGGCTCATTAAGCTGGAATGTGTAATGTTGACACAACCCTAATTTGTATAGAAAATGTGTATATAACCAACCTTTAATGCTGCTGTGTTTGCAAATCTATTCAATGGTGCCTATTTGAATAATGACAGATGGACTGAAAACTCTATCCAAAATATGCAATATAATTGCAGTTACCACTGCCCGATTCTTTGGTGCTTTTATGTATTCAGTGTGTTACTTTTTGGCAGTTACATTATAAATAACACAGAAAGGCAATTTATCTGCAGAGCACTGAAAAAAAACACACATTTGGTGAATGTACAGGAAAAAGAAAGAAAGAAAGAAAAATGTTTTCACTGTCACAACATGGCAAAGGACTTGAAGATGTGATCTAGTCTAGACCAAAATGTTTATATGTGGTTTGGTTCCTCTGTAAGTCAAATAAACCAAAGCACATGAGCATAGTGTTATGCGTTGTGAGTCATAGTCTCTGCTATGGAAATTAGGTTTAGCTACTCCACTTCAGGCATGTTAATGCGTCTAATCCTTGGATTCTGGACCAATTTCAGGGTGAAATTACATGAAATCAACATAAAAATGGTCTACTGGTGGCATCTTCTGCTAATCCTGTTGTATTCATAATCAAAAAGCCCGTGGGATGCAGCTCGCTAACACACATTCCACACCTTTCTTCTAAACACAAACCTACAGATCCAAATGTGACCCAGGCTATTTTCTGTTATTACAAATTACAGATGTTACTTAAACGCCTCACAAACAAGCTATTCTGACAGGTATGTGACTGAAACCCCATTAGTTGAGAAGAGTGATTTAGTAACTCTTAATGCAAGAATTACAAGAGTTGAAATCGAGTGGAGCCAGCGATATCACCAGACAGAGAAACCTGCTGAGCTGCAAAGTAGCTGTTGAAAGAGAAGTTACCCGCGAGCGTTTCTCTCCAAATTAGCTAATGGATTATCCTGAGTTAGCTAAATGACAGTAGTCTGGTTATCACGGTTTTGTTCCAAACGAGTTGAATAGCGTGCTATTTTACCTTTGAAAAACATAGTAAAGCAAAAAAAACAAACTAACAAAAACAGTCAGTATATGTTTGTGTAATGTGAAATGAATGGAGTTGACGGTAATGGGCTTTTTAACCACCCACCTGTGTAGGCTTAATTGCGGACTAGAAGCTAAGCTAAATGCAACGTGTAATTGAATTTAGCTGTTGCGGTAGCTCTAACGTTAGTTACTAGGTTGCTACTCGAGTCTAGTAGCAAGTGAATATTTAGAAAAATCATTATATTTATATATATGTTATCAAAATTATTATTTGCATGGTCAGTTTGTCCCAATACAGTTTAATACAACACATGAATACTTGAACATCTGAGCCAAGCACTAAGAAGCTGAAAGGACTGTATACATGTGTACACTTTGTGTTGAGCCACCACTCAGACACTTCCAAATTTGTGCATCTTTTTCCACAATTCTATCACAGTGAAAACTAATATGTTTTTGTGAATATGTCAGCGTTAATGCTTTAGCACATTATCTTTAGGTTGCGTAGGCTGCGTCATGTGACTGTAGAATCCAAATTTATTTCCTTTGATACGTCATAAGGATGTTCTAGAATGCAAGTCATAATTGAAGACAATTGCAGGCAGAGCTCCTGGCATTTTAGTGTTTGCAGAGCAGCAGACAACATGCTGTGAGAGCACCGTATTTTCAGCTACTACATATGTGTCTCTACACACAGAAAAAGGAACATTTTCAGTAAGTTGCAGGATTCTTTCCTTTCTCATGTAGCAAAGTTTCTGAGGGCAAGTTATACTGTGACTTATAACGATGAAAAGATGAAAAGAGTTGTGAAATATACAAATTCAGTTGTTTGTTCAGAACAGTAGCCTTGTGTTTTTAAAAAAAATTTATTTACAATGTTATCTAGATGAAAGTCAAACATTTTTTCAACATTTACATTTGATATTGAACTTTATTCAAACTTTATTTTTCAGAAAAATGAGAGGAGTTAGGAGGCTGAGAGGCAATTTGAACTTTGAACTTGTTTTTATATTTTTTGTAGATAGTTTGAATTTCAGAATTCATGTGTTCATACATTTTTCAACTGCATGTTTTCTAACATTTTATCCAGTTTCTTCTTGTCTTCCAGATGTTTTCTACAAAGAGCAGAGGACTGGAGACAATGTGAAGTTTGAACACTCCTTTTAAATTCAGAGACAATTTACTTATGACATTGTCATATTTCATCTCATGACATATTGTTCATATGGATTTTCAACGCTTTGAACACTGATCTGTGTTTTTTAATAATCATTCTTTTGTTTTTTTTGTTTTTTTTTCCAGACAAATGAGAGGAGTTAGGAGGCTGAAAAGCGATATGAAGTTTGAACTCCTGGACATACTTTACTTTTCAAAATTCATGTGGTTATAGAACATTCAGTTTCTCATTTGGTAAAATTTTTAACTCTGAACACTGATCTGTGTTTTCTAACTTCTATTTTTTTGTGTGTTTTTTTCTTTTTCTCTTTCAGAAAAATGAGAGGAGTTAGGAGGCTGAGAGGCAATTTGAACTTTGAATTTTTTAAAAATATTTTTATAGATTGTTTAAATTTCAGAATTCATGTGTTCATACATTTTTCAACTGTTTGTTTTCTAACATTTTATCCAGTTTCTTCTTGTCTTCCAGATGTTTTCTACAGAGAGCAGAGGACTGCAGTGTGAACTTTGAACTCCTGGACATACTTTACTTTTCAGAATTCATGTGGTAATAGAACTTTGAGTTTCTCATTTGTTAAAATTTCAACTCTGAACGCTGATCTGTGTTTTCTAACTTATATTTTTTTGTGTTTTTTTCTCTCTTTCATAAAATTGAGAGGAGTTAGGAGGCTGAGAAGCAATATGAAGTTTGAACTCCTGGACATACTTTACCTTTCGGAATCATGTGGTTATAGAACATTCAGTTTCTCATTTGGTAAAATTTTTAACTCTGAACACTGATCTGTGTTTTCTAACTTCTATTTTTTTGTGTGTTTTTTTCTTTTTCTCTTTCAGAAAAATGAGAAGAGTTAGGAGGCTGAGAGGCAATTTGAACTTTGAATGTTTTAAAATATTTTTATAGATTGTTTAAATTTCAGAATTCATGTGTTCATACATTTTTCAACTGTTTGTTTTCTAACATTTTATCCAGTTTCTTCTTGTCTTCCAGATGTTTTCTACAGAGAGCAGAGGACTGCAGTGTGAAGTTTGAACTCCTGGACATACTTTACTTTTCAGAATTCATGTGGTTATAGAACATTCAGTTTCTCATTTGGTAACATTTTAACTCTGAACACTGATCTGTGTTTTCTAACTTCTATTTTTTTTGTGTTTTTTTTTCTCTTTCAGAAAAATGAGAGGAGTTAGGAGGCTGAGAGGCAATTTGAATTTTGAACTTGTTTTTATATTTTTTGTAGATAATTCTGAATTTCAGAATTCATGTCTTCATACATTTTTCAACTGTTTGTTTTCTAACATTTTATCCAGTTTCTTCTTGTCTTCCAGATGTTTTCTACAAAGAGCAGAGGACTGGAGACAGTGGGAAGTTTGAACACTCCTTTTAAATTCAGAGACAGTTTACTTATGATATGGTCATATTTCATCGGATGACATATTGTTCATATGGATGTTCAACACTTTGAACACTGATCTGTGTTTTCTAATAATCATTCTTTTGTTTTTTTTTGTTTTTTTTCCAGAAAAATGAGAGGAGTTAGGAGGCTGAGAAGCGATATGAAGTTTGAACTCCTGGACATACTTTACTTTTCAGAATTCATGTGGTTATAAAACATTCAGTTTGTCATTTGGTAAAATTTTTAACTCTGAACACTGATCTGTGTTTTCTAACTTCTATTTTTTTGTGTTTTTTTTCTCTTTCAGAAAAATGAGAGGAGTTAGGAGGCTGAGAGGCAATTTGAACTTTGAACTTGTTTTTATATTTTTTGTAGATAGTTTGAATTTGAGAATTCATGTGTTCATACATTTTTCAACTGCATGTTTTCTAACATTTTATCCAGTTTCCTCTTGTCTTCCAGATGTTTTCTACAGAAAGCAGAGGACTGGAGACAATGTGAAGTTTGAACTCCTGGACATACTTTACTTTTCAGAATTCATGTGGTAATAGAACTTTGAGTTTCTCATTTGGTAAAATTTTTAACTCTGAACACTGATCTGTGTTTTCTAACTTCTATTTTTCTGTGTTTTTTCTTTTTCTCTTTCAGAAAAATGAGAGGAGTTAGGAGGCTGAGAGGCAATTTGAATTTTGAACTTGTTTTTATATTTTTTGTAGATAGTTTGAATTTCAGAATTCATGTGTTCATACATTTTTCAACTGTATGTTTTCTAACATTTTATCCAGTTTCTTCTTGTCTTCCAGATGTTTTCTACAGAAAGCAGAGGACTGCAGTGTGAACTTTGAACTCCTGGACATATTTTACTTTTCAGAATTCATGTGGTTATAGAACATTGAGTTTCTCATTTGGTAACATTTTAACTCTGAACACTGATCTGTGTTTTCTAACTTCTACTTTTTTTGTGCTTTTTTTCTTTTTCTCTTTCAGAAAAGTGAGAGGAGTTAGGAGGCTGAGAGGCAATTTGAACTTTGAACTTGTTTTTATATTTTTTGTAGATAGTTTGAATTTCAGAATTCATGTGTTCATACATTTTTCAACTGCTTGTTTTCTAACATTTTATTCAGTTTCTTCTTGTCTTCCAGATGTTTTCTACAAAGAGCAGATGACTGGAGACAATGTGAAGTTTGAACACTCCTTTTAAAAACAGAGACAGTTTACTTATGATATGGTCATATTTCATCCGATGACATATTGTTCATATGGATGTTCAACACTTTGAACACTGATATGTGTTATCTAATGATCTTTTTTTTTTCTTTTTCTCTTTCAGAAAAATGAGAGGAGTTAGGAGGCTGAGAGGCAATTTGAACTTTGAACTTGTTTCTATATTTTTTGTAGATAGTTTGAATTTCAGAATTCATGCGTTCATACAATTTTCAACTGTTTGTTTTCCAACATTTTATCCAGTTTCTTCTTGTCTTCCAGATGTTTTCTACAGAGAGCAGAGGACTGGAGACAATGTGAAGTTTGAACACTCCTTTTAAATTCAGAGACAGTTTACTTATGATATGGTCATATTTCATCGGATGACATATTGTTCATATGGATGTTCAACACTTTGAACACTGATCTGTGATTTCTAATAATCATTCTTTTGTTTTTTTTCCAGAAAAATGAGAGGAGTTAGGAGGCTGAGAAGCGATATGATCATTGATCTCCTGGACATACTTTACTTTTCAGAATTCATGTGGTTATAGAACTTTGAGTTTCTCATTTGTTAAAATTTCAACTCTGAACGCTGATCTGTGTTTTCTAACTTCTAATTTTTTTGTGTTTTTTTCTCTCTTTCAGAAAAATGAGAGGAGTTAGGAGGCTGAGAGGCAATTTGAACTTTGAACTTGTTTTTATATTTTTTGTAGATAGTTTGAATTTCAGAATTCATGTGTTCATACATTTTTCAACTGTTTGTTTTCAACATTTTATCCAGTTTCTTCTTGTCTTCCAGATGTTTTCTACAGAGAGCAGAGGACTGCAGTGTGAAGTTTGAACTCCTGGACATACTTTACTTTTCAGAATTCATGTGGTAATAGAACTTTGAGTTTCTCATTTGTTAACATTTCAACCCTGAACACTGATCTGTGTTTTCTAACTTCTATTTTTTTGTGTTTTTTTTTCCTTTTCTCTTTCAGAAAAATGAGAGGAGTTAGGAGGCTGAGAAGCGATATGAAGTTTGAACTCCTGGACATACTTTACTTTTCAGAATTCATGTGGTTATAGAACATTCAGTTTCTCCTTTGGTAACATTTTAACTCTGAACACTGATCTGTGTTTTTTAACTTCTATTTTTTTCTGTGTTTTTTTTCTCTTTCAGAAAAATGAGAGGAGTTAGGAGGCTGAGAGGAAATTTGAACGTTGAACTTTTCTATATATTTTTTGTAGATAGTTTGAATTTCCAATTTCTTCTTGTCTTCCAGATGTTTTCTACAGAGAGCAGAGGACTGGAGACAATGTGAAGTTTGAACACTCCTTTTAAATTCAGAGACAGTTTACTTATGATATGGTCATATTTCATCTGATGACATATTGTTCATATGGATTTTCAACACTTTGAACACTGATCTGTGTTTTCTAATAATCATTCTTTTGGTTTTTTTTTGTTTTTTTTCCAGAAAAATGAGAGGAGTTAGGAGGCTGAGAAGCGATATGAAGTTTGAACTCCTTGACATACTTTACTTTTCAGAATTCATGTGGTAATAGAACTTTGAGTTTCTCATTTGGTAAAATTTTTAACTCTGAACACTGATCTGTGTTTTCTAACTTCTATTTTTTGTGTGTTTTTTTCTTTTTCTCTTTCAGAAAAATGAGAGGAGTTAGGAGGCTGAGAGGCAATTTGAACTTTGATTTTTTTAAAAATATTTTTTGTAGATAGTTTGAATTTCAGAATTCATGTGTTCATACATTTTTCAACTGCATGTTTTCCAACATTTTATCCAGTTTCTTATCTTCCAGATGTTTTCTACAGAGAGCAGAGGACTGCAGTGTGAAGTTTGAACTCCTGGACATACTTTACTTTTCAGAATTCATGTGGTTATAGAACTTTGAGTTTCTCATTTGTTAACATTTCAACTCTGAACGCTGATCTGTGTTTTCTAACTTCTATTTTTTTGTGTTTTTTTCTCTCTTTCAGAAAAATGAGAGGAGTTAGGAGGCTGAGAGGCAAATTGAACTTTGAACTTGTTTTTATATTTTTTGTAGATAGTTTGAATTTCAGAATTCATGTGTTCATACATTTTTCAACTGTATGTTTTCTAACATTTAATCCAGTTTCTTCTTGTCTTCCAGATGTTTTCTACAAAGAGCAGAGGACTGGAGACAATGTGAAGTTTGAACACTCCTTTTAAATTCAGAGACAGTTTACTTATGATATGGTCATATTTCATTGGATGACATATTGTTCATATGGATGTTCAACACTTTGAACACTGATCTGTGATTTCTAATAATCATTCTTTTGTTTTTTTTGTTTTCTTTCCAGAAAAATGAGAGGAGTTAGGAGGCTGAGAAGCGATATGAAGTTTGAACTCCTGGACATACTTTACTTTTCAGAATTCATGTGGTTATAGAACTTTGAGTTTCTCATTTGTTAAAATTTCAACTCTGAACACTGATCTGTGTTTTCTAACTTCTAATTTTTTTGTGTTTTTTTCTCTCTTTCAGAAAAATGAGAGGAGTTAGGAGGCTGAGAGGCAATTTGAACTTTGAACTTGTTTTTATATTTTTTGTAGATAGTTTGAATTTCAGAATTCATGTGTTCATACATTTTTCAACTGTTTGTTTTTTAACATTTTATCCAGTTTCTTCTTGTCTTCCAGATGTTTTCTACAGAGAGCAGAGGACTGCAGTGTGAAGTTTGAACTCCTGGACATACTTTACTTTTCAGAATTCATGTGGTAATAGAACATTCAGTTTCTCATTTTGTAACACTTTTAATTCTGAACACTGATCTGTGTTTTCTAACTTCTATTTTTTTTGTGTTTGTTTTTCCTTTTCTTTTTCAGAAAAATGAGAGGAGTTAGGAGGCTGAGAAGCGATATGAAGTTTGAACTCCTGGACATACTTTACTTTTCAGAATTCATGTGTTTATAAAACATTCAGTTTGTCATTTGGTAAAATTTTTAACTCTGAACACTGATCTGTGTTTTCTAACTTCTATTTTTTTGTGTTTTTTTTCTCTTTCAGAAAAATGAGAGGAGTTAGGAGGCTGAGAGGCAATTTGAACTTTGAACTTTTTAAAATATTTTTTGTAGATAGTTTGAATTTCAGAATTCATGTGTTCATACATTTTTCAACTGCTTGTTTTCCAACATTTTATCCAGTTTCTTCTTGTCTTCCAGATGTTTTCTACAGAGAGCAGAGGACTGGAGACAATGTGAAGTTTGAACTCCTGGACATACTTTACTTTTCAGAATTCATGTGGTTATAGAACTTTGAGTTTCTCATTTGGTAACACTTTTAACTCTGAACATTGATCTGTTTTCTAACTTCTATTTTTTTCTCTTTCTCTTTCAGAAAAATGAGAAGAGTTAGGAGGCTGAGAGGCAATTTGAACTTTGATTTTTTTAAAATATTTTTTGTAGATAGTTTGAATTTCAGAATTCATGTGTTCATACATTTTTCAACTGCATGTTTTCCAACATTTTATCCAGTTTCTTGTCTTCCAGATGTTTTCTACAGAGAGCAGAGGACTGCAGTGTGAACTTTGAACTCCTGGACATACTTTACTTTTCAGAATTCATGTGGTAATAGAACTTTGAGTTTCTCATTTGTTAAAATTTCAACTCTGAACGCTGATCTGTGTTTTCTAACTTCTATTTTTTTGTGTTTTTTTCTCTCTTTCAGAAAAATGAGAGGAGTTAGGAGGCTGAGAGGCAATTTGAACTTTGAACTTGTTTTTATATTTTTTGTAGATAGTTTGAATTTCAGAATTCATGTGTTCATACATTTTTCAACTGTATGTTTTCTAACATTTTATCCAGTTTCCTCTTGTCTTCCAGATGTTTTCTACAGAGAGCAGAGGACTGGAGACAATGTGAACTTTGAACTCCTGGACATACTTATCTTTTCAGAATTCATGTGGTTATAGAACATTCAGTTTCTCATTTGGTAACATTTTAACTCTGAACACTGATCTGTGTTTTCTAACTTCTATTTTTTTGTGTGTTTTTTTCTTTTTCTCTTTCAGAAAAATGAGAAGAGTTAGGAGGCTGAGAGGCAATTTGAACTTTGAACTTGTTTTTATATTTTTCGTAGATAGTTTGAATTTCAGAATTCATGTGTTCATACATTTTTCAACTGTATGTTTTCTAACATTTAATCCAGTTTCTTCTTGTCTTCCAGATGTTTTCTACAAAGAGCAGAGGACTGGAGACAATGTGAAGTTTGAACACTCCTTTTAAATTCAGAGACAGTTTACTTATGATATGGTCATATTTCATTGGATGACATATTGTTCATATGGATGTTCAACACTTTGAACACTGATCTGTGATTTCTAATAATCATTATTTTGTTTTTTTTGTTTTCTTTCCAGAAAAATGAGAGGAGTTAGGAGGCTGAGAAGCGATATGAAGTTTGAACTCCTGGACATACTTTACTTTTCAGAATTCATGTGGTTATAGAACTTTGAGTTTCTCATTTGTTAAAATTTCAACTCTGAACACTGATCTGTGTTTTCTAACTTCTAATTTTTTTGTGTTTTTTTCTCTCTTTCAGAAAAATGAGAGGAGTTAGGAGGCTGAGAGGCAATTTGAACTTTGAACTTGTTTTTATATTTTTTGTAGATAGTTTGAATTTCAGAATTCATGTGTTCATACATTTTTCAACTGTTTGTTTTTTAACATTTTATCCAGTTTCTTCTTGTCTTCCAGATGTTTTCTACAGAGAGCAGAGGACTGCAGTGTGAAGTTTGAACTCCTGGACATACTTTACTTTTCAGAATTCATGTGGTAATAGAACATTCAGTTTCTCATTTTGTAACACTTTTAATTCTGAACACTGATCTGTGTTTTCTAACTTCTATTTTTTTTGTGTTTGTTTTTCCTTTTCTTTTTCAGAAAAATGAGAGGAGTTAGGAGGCTGAGAAGCGATATGAAGTTTGAACTCCTGGACATACTTTACTTTTCAGAATTCATGTGTTTATAAAACATTCAGTTTGTCATTTGGTAAAATTTTTAACTCTGAACACTGATCTGTGTTTTCTAACTTCTATTTTTTTGTGTTTTTTTTCTCTTTCAGAAAAATGAGAGGAGTTAGGAGGCTGAGAGGCAATTTGAACTTTGAACTTTTTAAAATATTTTTTGTAGATAGTTTGAATTTCAGAATTCATGTGTTCATACATTTTTCAACTGCTTGTTTTCCAACATTTTATCCAGTTTCTTCTTGTCTTCCAGATGTTTTCTACAGAGAGCAGAGGACTGGAGACAATGTGAAGTTTGAACTCCTGGACATACTTTACTTTTCAGAATTCATGTGGTTATAGAACTTTGAGTTTCTCATTTGGTAACACTTTTAACTCTGAACATTGATCTGTTTTCTAACTTCTATTTTTTTCTCTTTCTCTTTCAGAAAAATGAGAAGAGTTAGGAGGCTGAGAGGCAATTTGAACTTTGATTTTTTTAAAATATTTTTTGTAGATAGTTTGAATTTCAGAATTCATGTGTTCATACATTTTTCAACTGCATGTTTTCCAACATTTTATCCAGTTTCTTGTCTTCCAGATGTTTTCTACAGAGAGCAGAGGACTGCAGTGTGAACTTTGAACTCCTGGACATACTTTACTTTTCAGAATTCATGTGGTAATAGAACTTTGAGTTTCTCATTTGTTAAAATTTCAACTCTGAACGCTGATCTGTGTTTTCTAACTTCTATTTTTTTGTGTTTTTTTCTCTCTTTCAGAAAAATGAGAGGAGTTAGGAGGCTGAGAGGCAATTTGAACTTTGAACTTGTTTTTATATTTTTTGTAGATAGTTTGAATTTCAGAATTCATGTGTTCATACATTTTTCAACTGTATGTTTTCTAACATTTTATCCAGTTTCCTCTTGTCTTCCAGATGTTTTCTACAGAGAGCAGAGGACTGGAGACAATGTGAACTTTGAACTCCTGGACATACTTATCTTTTCAGAATTCATGTGGTTATAGAACATTCAGTTTCTCATTTGGTAACATTTTAACTCTGAACACTGATCTGTGTTTTCTAACTTCTATTTTTTTGTGTGTTTTTTTCTTTTTCTCTTTCAGAAAAATGAGAAGAGTTAGGAGGCTGAGAGGCAATTTGAACTTTGAACTTGTTTTTATATTTTTCGTAGATAGTTTGAATTTCAGAATTCATGTGTTCATACATTTTTCAACTGTTTGTTTTCCAACGTTTTATCCAGTTTCTTCTTGTCTTCCAGATGTTTTCTACAGAGAGCAGAGGACTGGAGACAATGTGAAGTTTTAACACTCCTTTTAAATTCAGAGACAGTTTACTTATGATATGGTCATATTTCATCCGATGACATATTATTCATATGGATGTTCAACACTTTGAACACTGATCTGTGTTTTCTAATAATCATTCTGTTTTTTTCTTTTTCTCTTTCAGAAAAATGAGAAGAGTTAGGAGGCTGAGAGGCAATTTGAACTTTGAACTTGTTTTTATATTTTTTGTAGATAGTTTGAATTTCAGAATTCATGTGTTCATACATTTTTCAACTGTTTGTTTTTTAACATTTTATCCAGTTTCTTCTTGTCTTCCAGATGTTTTCTACAGAGAGCAGAGGACTGCAGTGTGAAGTTTGAACTCCTGGACATACTTTACTTTTCAGAATTCATGTGGTTATAGAACATTTAGTTTCTCATTTGGTAACATTTTTAACTCTGAACACTGATCTGTGTTTTCTAACTTCTATTTTTTTGGTTTTTTTTCTTTTTCTCTTTCAGAAAAATGAGAGGAGTTAGGAGGCTGAGAGGCAATTTGAACTTTGAACTTGTTTTTATATTTGTAGATAGTTTGAATTTCAGAATTTATGTGTTCATACATTTTTCAATGTTTTCCAATTGTTTTCTAACATTTTATTCAGTTTCTTCTTGTCTTCCAGATGTTTTCTACAGAGAGCAGAGGACTGGAGACAGTGTGAAGTTTGAACACTCCTTTTAAATTCAGAGACAGTTTACTTATGATATGGTCATATTTCATCCGATGACATATTGTTTATATGGATGTTCAACACTTTGAACACTGATCTGTGATTTCTAATAATCATTCTTTTGTTTTTTTTTGTTTTTTTTTCCAGAAAAATGAGAGGAGTTAGGAGGCTGAGAAGTGATATGAAGTTTGAACTCCTGGACATACTTTACTTTTCAGAATTCATGTGGTTATAGAACATTCAGTTTGTCATTTGGTAAAATTTTTAACTCTGAACACTGATCTGTGTTTTCTAACTTCTATTTTTTTGTGTTTTTTTTCTCTTTCAGAAAAATGAGAGGAGTTAGGAGGCTGAGAGGCAATTTGAACTTTGATTTTTTTAAAATATTTTTTGTAGATAGTTTGAATTTCAGAATTCATGTGTTCATACATTTTTCAATTGTATGTTTTCTAACATTTTATCCAGTTTCTTGTCTTCCAGATGTTTTGTACAGAGAGCAGAGGACTGGAGACAATGTGAAGTTTGAACACTCCTTTTAAATTCAGAGACAGTTTACTTATGATATGGTCATATTTCATCTGATGACATATTGTTCATATGGATGTTCAACACTTTGAACACTGATCTGTGTTTTCTAATAATTATTCTTTTGTTCTTTTTTGTTTTTTTTCCAGAAAAATGAGAGGAGTTAGGAGGCTGAGAAGCGATATGAAGTTTGAACTCCTGGACATACTTTACTTTTCAGAATTCATGTGGTTATAGAACTTTGAGTTTCTCATTTGTTAAAATTTCAACTCTGAACGCTGATCTGTGTTTTCTAACTTCTAATTTTTTTGTGTTTTTTTCTCTCTTTCAGAAAAATGAGAGGAGTTAGGAGGCTGAGAGGCAATTTGAACTTTGAACTTGTTTTTATATTTTTTGTAGATAGTTTGAATTTCAGAATTCATGTGTTCATACATTTTTCAACTGTTTGTTTTTTAACATTTTATCCAGTTTCTTCTTGTCTTCCAGATGTTTTCTACAGAGAGCAGAGGACTGCAGTGTAAAGTTTGAACTTCTGAACATACTTTCCTTTTCAGAATTCATGTGGTAATAGAATATTCAGTTTCTCATTTTGTAACACTTTTAATTCTGAACACTGATCTGTGTTTTCTAACTTCTATTTTTTTGTGTTTTTTTTTCCTTTTCTTTTTCAGAAAAATGAGAGGAGTTAGGAGGCTGAGAAGCGATATGAAGTTTGAACTCCTGGACATACTTTACTTTTCAGAATTCATGTGGTTATAGAACATTCAGTTTCTCATTTGGTAACACTTTAACTCTGAACACTGATCTGTGTTTTCTAACTTCTATTTTTTTGTGTTTTTTTTTCTCTTTCAGAAAAATGAGAAGAGTTAGGAGGCTGAGAGGCAATTTGAACTTTGAACTTGTTTTTATATTTTTTGTAGATAGTTTGAATTTCAGGATTCATGTGTTCATACATTTTTCAACTGTATGTTTTCCAACATTTTATCCAGTTTCTTCTTGTCTTCCAGATGTTTTCTACAAAGAGCAGAGAACTGGAGACAATGTGAAGTTTGAACACTCCTTTTAAATTCAGAGACAGTTTACTTATGATATGGTCATATTTCATCTGATGACATATTGTTCATATGGATTTTCAACACTTTGAACACTGATCTGTGTTTTCTAACTTCTATTTTTCTTTGTGTTTTTTTCTTTTTCTCTTTCAGAAAAATGAGAGGAGTTAGGAGGCTGAGAGGCAATTTGAACTTTGAACTTTTTTAAAATATTTTTTGTAGATTGTTTGAATTTCAGAATTCATGTGTTCATACATTTCTCAACTGTTTGTTTTCTAACATTTTATCCAGTTTCTTCTTGTCTTCCAGATGTTTTCTACAAAGAGCAGAGGACTGGAGACAATGTGAAGTTTGAACACTCCTTTTAAATTCAGAGACAATTTACTTAAGAGATTGTCATATTTCATCCGATGACATATTGTTCATATGGATGTTCAACACTTTGAAGACTGATCTGTGTTTTCTAATAATCATTCTTTTGTTTTTTTTCCAGAAAAATGAGAGGAGTTAGGAGGCTGAGAGGCAATTTGAACTTTGATTTTTTAAAGAATATTTTTTGTAGATAGTTTGAATTTCAGAATTCATGTGTTCATACATTTTTCAACTGTTTGTTTTCCAACATTTTATCCAGTTACTTCTTGTCTTCTAGATGTTTTCTACAGAGAGCAGAGGACTAGAGACAATGTGAAGTTTGAACTCCTGGACATACTTTACTTTTCAGAATTCATGTGGTTATAGAACTTTGAGTTTCTTGTTCGTTAACATTTTAACTCTGAACACTGATCTGTGTTTTCTAACTTCTATTTTTGTGTGTTTTTTTCTTTTTCTCTTTCAGAAAAATGAGAAGAGTTAGGAGGCTGAGAGGCAATTTGAACTTTGATTTTTTTAAAATATTTTTTGCAGATAGTTTTTTCTAACATTTTATCCAGTTTCCTCTTGTCTTCCAGATGTTTTCTACAGAGAGCAGAGGACTGGAGACAATGTGAAGTTTGAACACTCCTTTTAAATTCAGAGACAGTTTACTTATGATATGGTCATATTTCATTTGATGACGTATTGTTCATATGGATTTTCAACACTTTGAACACTGATCTGTGTTTTCTAATAATCATTCTTTTGTTTTTTTTCCAGAAAAATGAGAGGAGTTAGGAGGCTGAGAAGCGATATGAAGTTTGAACTCCTGGACATTCTTTACTTTTCAGAATTCATGTGGTAATAGAACTTTGAGTTTCTTATTTGGTAAAATTTTTAACTCTGAACACTGATCTGTGTTTTCTAACTTCTATTTTTTTGTGTGTTTTTTTCTTTTTCTCTTTCAGAAAAATGAGAAGAGTTAGGAGGCTGAGAGGCAATTTGAACTTTGATTTTTTAAAAATATTTTTTGTAGATAGTTTGAATTTCAGAATTCATGTGTTCATACATTTTTCAACTGCATGTTTTCCAACATTTTATCCAGTTTCTTCTTGTCTTCCAGATGTTTTCTACAAAGAGCAGAGGACTGGAGACAATGTGAAGTTTGAACACTCCTTTTAAATTCAGAGACAGTTTACTTATGATATGGTCATATTTCATCGGATGACATATTGTTCACTTGGATTTTCAACACTTTGAACAGTGATCTGTGTTTTCTAATAATCATTCTGTTTTTTTCTTTTTCTCTTTCAGAAAAATGAGAGGAGTTAGGAGGCTGAGAAGCGATATGAAGTTTGAACTCCTGGACATACTTTACTTTTCAAAATTCATGTGGTTATAGAACTTTGAGTTTCTCATTTGTTAAAATTTCAACTCTGAACGCTGATCTGTGTTTTCTAACTTCTATTTTTTTGTGTTTTTTTCTCTCTTTCAGAAAAATGAGAGGAGTTAGGAGGCTGAGAGGCAATTTGAACTTTGAACTTTTCTATATATTTTTTGTAGATAGTTTGAATTTCAGAATTCATGTGTTCATACATTTTTCAATTGTATGTTTTCTAACATTTAATCCAGTTTCTTCTTGTCTTTCAGATGTTTTCTACAGAGAGCAGAGGACTGGAGACAATGTGAAGTTTGAACACTCCTTTTAAATTCAGAGACAGTTTACTTATGATATGGTCATATTTCATCGGATGACATATTGTTCATATGGATTTTCAACACTTTGAACACTGATCTGTGATTTCTAATAATCATTCTTTCGTTTTTTTTCCAGACAAATGAGAGGAGTTAGGAGGCTGAGAAGCGATATGAAGTTTGAACTCCTGGACATACTTTACTTTTCAGAATTCATGTGGTTATATAACTTTGAGTTTCTCATTTGGTAACATTTTTAACTCTGAACACTGATCTGTGTTTTTTAACTTCTATTTTTTTGTTTTTTTTTCTTTTTCTCTTTCAGAAAAATGAGAGGAGTTAGGAGGCTGAGAGGCAATTTGAACTTTGAACTTGTTTCTATATTTGTAGATAGTTTGAATTTCAGAATTCATGTGTTCATACATTTTTCAACTGCTTGTTTTCTAACATTTTATCCAGTTTCTTTTTGTCTTCCAGATGTTTTCTACAGAGAGCAGAGGACTGCAGTGTGAAGTTTGAACTTCTGGACATACTTTACTTTTCAGAATTCATGTGGTTATAGAACTTTGAGTTTCTCATTTGGTAAAATTTCAACTCTGAACGCTGATCTGTGTTTTCTAACTTATATTTTTTTGTGTTTTTTTCTCTCTTTCAGAAAAATGAGAGGAGTTAGGAGGCTGAGAGGCAATTTGAATTTTGAACTAGTTTTTATATTTTTTGTAGATAATTCTGAATTTCAGAATTCATGTGTTCATACATTTTTCAACTGTTTGTTTTCTAACATTTTATCCATTTTATTCTTGTCTTCTAGATGTTATGTACAGAGAGAAGAGGACTGGAGACAATGTGAAGTTTGAACACTCCTTTTAAATTCAGAGACTGTTTATTTATGATATGGTCATATTTCATCCGATGACATATTGTTCATATGGATGTTCAACACTTTGAACACTGATCTGTGTTTTCTAATAATCATTCTTTTGTTTTTTTTTGCTTTTTTTTCCAGAAAAATGAGAGGAGTTAGGAGGCTGAGAAGCGATATGAAGTTTGAACTCCTGGACATACTTTACTTTTCAGAATTCATGTGGTTATAGAACATTCAGTTTCTCCTTTGGTAACATTTTAACTCTGAACACTGATCCGTGTTTTCTAACTTCTATTTTTTTGTGTGTTTTTTTCTCTTTCAGAAAAATGAGAGGAGTTAGGAGGCTGAGAGGCAATTTGAACTTTGAACTTGTTTTTATATTTTTTGTAGATAGTTTGAATTTCAGAATTCATGTGTTCATACATTTTTCAACTGCTTGTTTTCTAACATTTTATCCAGTTTCTTTTTGTCTTCCAGATGTTTTCTACAGAGAGCAGAGGACTGCAATGTGAACTTTGAACTCCTGGACATACTTTACTTTTCAGAATTCATGTGGTTATAGAACTTTCAGTTTCTTATTTGGTAACATTTTAACTCTGAACACTGATCTGGTTTTTCTAACTTCTATTTTTTGTGTTTTTTTTCTCTTTCAGAAAAATGAGAGGAGTTAGGAGGCTGAGAGGCAATTTGAACTTTGAACTTGTTTAAAATATTTTTATAGATTGTTTAAATTTCAGAATTTATGTGTTCATACATTTTTCAACTGTATGTTTTCTAACATTTTATCCAGTTTCTTCTTGTATTCCAGATGTTTTCTACAGAGAGCAGAGGACTGCAGTGTGAAGTTTGAATTCCTGGACATACTTTACTTTTCAGAATTCATGTGGTTATAGAACTTTGAGTTTCTCATTTTGTAACACTTTTAACTCTGAACACTGATCTGTGTTTTCTAACTTCTATTTTTTTCTGTGTTTTTTTTCTCTTTCAGAAAAATGAGAGGAGTTAGGAGGCTGAGAAGCGATATGAAGTTTGAACTCCTGGACATACTTTACTTTTCAGAATTCATGTGGTTATAGAACTTTGAGTTTCTCATTTGTTAAAATTTCAACTCTGAACACTGATCTGTGTTTTCTAACTTATATTTTTTTGTGTTTTTTTCTCTCTTTCAGAAAAATGAGAGGAGTTAGGAGGCTGAGAAGCGATATGAAGTTTGAACTCCTGGACATACTTTACTTTTCAGAATTCATGTGGTTATAGAACTTTGAGTTTCTCATTTGGTAAAATTTTTAACTCTGAACACTGATCTGTGTTTTCTAACTTTTATTTTTTTGTCTGTTTTTTTTCTCTTTCAGAAAAATGAGACGAGTTAGGAGGCTGAGAGGCAATTTGAACTTTGATTTTTTTAAAATATTTTTTGTAGATAGTTTGAATTTCAGAATTCATGTGGTTATAGAACTTTGAGTTTCTCATTTGGTAACATTTTAACTCTGAACACTGATCTGTGTTTTCTAACTTCTATTTTTTTCTGTGTTTTTTTTTCTTTTTCTCTTTCAGAAAAATGAGAGGAGTTAGGAGGCTGAGAGGAAATTTGAACGTTGAACTTTTCTATATATCTTTTGTAGATAGTTTGAATTTCCAATTTCTTCTTGTCTTCCAGATGTTTTCTACAAAGAGCAGAGGACTGGAGACAATGTGAAGTTTGAACACTCCTTTTAAATTCAGAGACAGTTTACTTATGACATTGTCATATTTCATCTGATGACATATTGTTCATATGGATTTTCAACGCTTTGAACACTGATCTGTGATTTCTAATAATCATTCTTTTGGTTTTTTTTTGTTTTTTTTCCAGACAAATGAGAGGAGTTAGGAGGCTGAGAAGCGATATGAAGTTTGAACTCCTGGACATACTTTACTTTTCAGAATTCATGTGGTTATAGAACTTTGAGTTTCTCATTTGTTAAAATTTTTAACTCTGAACACTGATCTGTGTTTTCTAACTTCTATTTTTTTGTGTGTTTTTTTCTTTTTCTCTTTCAGAAAAATGAGAGGAGTTAGGAGGCTAAGAGGCAATTTGAACTTTGAACTTGTTTTTATATTTTTTGTAGATAGTTTGAATTTCAGAATTCATGTGTTCATACATTTTTCAACTGCATGTTTTCCAACATTTTATCCAGTTTCTTGTCTTCCAGATGTTTTCTACAGAGAGTAGAGGACTGCAGTGTGAAGTTTGAACTTCTGGACATACTTTACTTTTCAGAATTCATGTGGTTATAGAACTTTGAGTTTCTCATTTGGTAACATTTTAACTCTGAACACTGATCTGTGTTTTCTAACTTCTACTTTTTTGTGTTTTTTTTTCTTTTTCTCTTTCAGAAAAATGAGAGTTAGGAGACTGAGAGGCAATTTGAACTTTCAACTTGTTTTTATATTTTTTGTAGATAGTTTGAATTTCAGAATTCATGTGTTCATACATTTTTCAACTGTATGTTTTCTAACATTTTATCCAGTTTCTTCTTGTCTTCCAGATGTTTTGTACAGAGAGAAGAGGACTGGAGACAATGTGAAGTTTGAACACTCCTTTTAAATTCAGAGACAGTTTACTTATGATATGGTCATATTTCATCCGATGACATATTGTTCATATGGATGTTCAACACTTTGAACACTGATCTGTGATTTCTAATAATCATTCTTTTGTTTTTTTTCCAGAAAAATGAGAGGAGTTAGGAGGCTGAGAAGCGATATGAAGTTTGAACTCCTGGACATACTTTACTTTTCAGAATTCATGTGGTTATAGAACCTTCAGTTTCTCATTTGGTAACACTTTTAACTCTGAACACTGATCTGTGTTTTCTAACTTCTATTTTTTTGTTTTTTTTTCTTTTTCTCTTTCAGAAAAATGAGAGGAGTTAGGAGGCTGAGAGGCAATTTGAACTTTGAACTTGTTTTTATATTTGTAGATAGTTTGAATTTCAGAATTCATGTGTTCATACATTTTTCAATGTTTTCCAATTGTTTTCTAACATTTTATCCAGTTTCTTCTTGTCTTCTAGATGTTTTGTACAGAGAGCAGAGGACTGGAGACAATGTGAAGTTTGAACACTCCTTTTAAATTCAGAGACAGTTTACTTATGATATGGTCATATTTCATCTGATGACATATTGTTCATATGGATGTTCAACACTTTGAACACTGATCTGTGATTTCTAATAATCATTCTTTTGTTCTTTTTTGTCTTTTTCCAGAAAAATGAGAGGAGTTAGGAGGCTGAGAGGCAATTTGAACTTTGAACTTGTTTTTATATTTTTTGTAGATAGTTTGAATTTCAGAATTCATGTGTTCATACATTTTTCAACTGTTTGTTTTCCAACATTTTATCCAGTTTCTTCTTGTCTTCCAGATGTTTTCTACAGAAAGCAGAGGACTGCAGTGTGAAGTTTGAACTCCTGGACATATTTTACTTTTCAGAATTCATGTGGTTATAGAACTTTGAGTTTCTCATTTGTTAACATTTTAACTCTGAACACTGATCTGTGTTTTCTAACTTCTACTTTTTTGTGTTTTTTTTTCTTTTTCTCTTTCAGAAAAATGAGAGTTAGGAGACTGAGAGGCAATTTGAACTTTGAACTTGTTTTTATATTTTTTGTAGATAGTTTGAATTTCAGAATTCATGTGTTCATATATTTTTCAACTGTATGTTTTCTAACATTTTATCCAGTTTCTTCTTGTCTTCCAGATGTTTTCTACAGAGAGCAGAGGACTGGAGACAATATGAAGTTTGAACACTCCTTTTAAATTCAGGGACTGTTTATTTATGATATGGTCATATTTCATCGGATGACATATTGTTCATATGGATGTTCAACACTTTGAACACTGATCTGTGATTTCTAATAATCATTCTTTTGTTTTTTTTCCAGAAAAATGAGAGGAGTTAGGAGGCTGAGAAGCGATATGAAGTTTGAACTCCTGGACATACTTTACTTTTCAGAATTCATGTGGTTATAGAACATTCAGTTTCTAATTTGTTAAAATTTCAACTCTGAACACTGATCTGTGTTTTCTAACTTCTAATTTTTTTGTGTTTTTATCTCTCTTTCAGAAAAATGAGAGGAGTTAGGAGGCTGAGAGGCAATTTGAACTTTGAACTTGTTTTTATATTTTTTGTAGATTTTTTGAATTTCAGAATTCATGTGTTCATACATTTTTCAACTGTATGTTTTCTAACATTTTATCCAGTTTCTTCTTGTCTTCCAGATGTTTTCTACAGAGAGAAGAGGACTGGAGACAATGTGAAGTTTGAACACTCCTTTTAAATTCAGAGACAGTTTACTTATGATATGGTCATATTTCATCTGATGACATATTGTTCATATGGATTTTCAACACTTTGAACACTGATCTGTGATTTCTAATAATCATTCTTTTGTTCTTTTTTGTTTTTTTTCCAGAAAAATGAGAGGAGTTAGGAGGCTGAGAAGCGATATGAAGTTTGAACTCCTGGACATACTTTACTTTTCAGAATTCATGTGGTTATAGAACTTTGAGTTTCTCATTTGGTAAAATTTTTAACTCTGAACACTGATCTGTGTTTTCTAACTTCTATTTTTTGTGTGTTTTTTTCTTTTTCTCTTTCAGAAAAATGAGAGGAGTTAGGAGGCTGAGAGGCAATTTGAACTTTGATTTTTTTAAAAATATTTTTTGTAGATAGTTTGAATTTCAGAATTCATGTGTTCATACATTTTTCAACTGCATGTTTTCTAACATTTTATCCAGTTTCTTGTCTTCCAGATGTTTTCTACAGAGAGCAGAGGACTGGAGACAATGTGAAGTTTGAACTCCTGGACATACTTTACTTTTCAGAATTCATGTGGTTATAGAACTTTGAGTTTCTCATTTGGTAAAATGTTTAACTCTGAACACTGATCTGTGTTTTCTAACTTCTATTTTTTTGTGTTTTTCTTCTCTTTCAGAAAAATGAGAAGAGTAAGGAGGCTGAGAGGCAATTTGAACTTTGAACTTGTTTTCATATATTTTGTCAATAGTTTAAATTTCAGAATTCATGTGTTCATACATTTTTCAACTGTATGTTTTCTAACATTTTATCCAGTTTCTTCTTGTCTTCCAGATGTTTTCTACAGAGAGCAGAGAACTGGAGACAATGTGAAGTTTGAACACTCCTTTTAAATTCAGAGACAGTTTACTTATGATATGGTCATATTTCATCTGATGACATATTGTTCATATGGATGTTCAACACTTTGAACACTGATCTGTGTTTTCTAATAATCATTCTTTTGTTTATTTTGTTTTTTTTTCTAGAAAAATGAGAGGAGTTAGGAGGCTGAGAAGCGATATGAACTTTGAACTCCTGGACATACTTTTCTTTTCAGAATTCATGTGGTTATAGAACATTCAGTTTCTCATTTGGTAAAATTTTTAACTCTGAACACTGATCTGTGTTTTCTAACTTCTATTTTTTGTGTTTTTTTTTCTTTTTCTCTTTCAGAAAAATGAGAGGAGTTAGGAGGCTGAGAGGCAATTTGAACGTTGAACTTTTCTATATATTTTTTGTAGATAGTTTGAATTTCCAATTTCTTCTTGTCTTCCAGATGTTTTCTACAAAGAGCAGAGGACTGGAGACAATGTGAAGTTTGAACACTCCTTCTAAATTCAGAGACAGTTTACTCATGATATGGTCATATTTCATCCGATGACATATTGTTCATATGGATTTTCAACACTTTGAACACTGATCTGTGTTTTCTAATAATCATTCTTTTGGTTTTTTTTTGTTTTTTTTCCAGAAAAATGAGAGGAGTTAGAAGGCTGAGAAGCGATATGAAGTTTGAACTCCTGGACATACTTTACTTTTCAGAATTCATGTGGTTATAGAACTTTGAGTTTCTCATTTGGTAACATTTTTAACTCTGAACACTGATCTGTGTTTTCTAACTTCTATTTTTTTGTGTTTTTTTGCCTTTCAGAAAAATGAGAGGAGTTAGGAGGCTGAGAGGCAATTTGAACTTTGATTTTTTTTAAATACTTTTTGTAGATTTTTTGAATTTCAGAATTCATGTGTTCATACATTTTTCAACTGCATGTTTTCTAACATTTTATCCAGTTTCTTCTTGTCTTCCAGATGTTTTCTACAGAGAGCAGAGAACTGGAGACAATGTGAACTTTGAACTCCTGGACATACTTATCTTTTCAGAATTCATGTGGTTATAGAACTTTGAGTTTCTCATTTGGTAAAATGTTTAACTCTGAACACTGATCTGTGTTTTCTAACTTTTATTTTTTTGTCTGTTTTTTTTCTCTTTCAGAAAAATGAGACGAGTTAGGAGGCTGAGAGGCAATTTGAACTTTGATTTTTTTTAAATTTTTTTTGTAGATAGTTTGAATTTCAGAATTCATGTGTTCATACATTTTTCAACTGTATGTTTTCCAACATTTAATCCAGTTTCTTCTTGTCTTCCAGATGTTTTCTACAGAGAGCAGAGGACTGGAGACAATGTGAAGTTTGAACACTCCTTTTAAATTCAGAGACAGTTTACTTATGATATGGTCATATTTCATCTGATGACATATTGTTCATATGGATGTTCAACACTTTGAACACTGATCTGTGTTTTCTAATAATCATTCTTTTGTTTTTTTTGTTTTTTTTTTCCAGAAAAATGAGAGGAGTTAGGAGGCTGAGAAGCGATATGAAGTTTGAACTTGTTTTTATATTTTTTGTAGATAGTTTGAATTTCAGAATTCATGTGTTCATACATTTTTCAACTGTTTGTTTTCCAACATTTCATCCAGCTTCTTCTTGTCTTCCAGATGTTTTTTACAGAGAGCAGAGGACTGGAGACAATGTGAAGTTTGAACTCCTGGACATACTTTACTTTTCAGAATTCATGTGGTTATAGAACATTCAGTTTCTCATTTGGTAAAACTTTTAACTCTGAACACTGATCTGTGTTTTCTAACTTCTAATTTTTTTGTGTTTTTTTTTCTCTTTCAGAAAAATGAGAGGAGTTAGGAGGCTGAGAGGCAATTTGAACTTTGAACTTGTTTTTATATTTTTTGTAGATAGTTTGAATTTCAGAATTCATGTGTTCATACATTTTTCAACTGTATGTTTTCTAACATTTTATCCAGTTTCTTCTTGTCTTCCAGATGTTTTCTACAGAGAGCAGAGAACTGCAGTGTGAACTTTGAACTCCTGGACATACTTTACTTTTCAGAATTCATGTGGTTATAGAACTTTGAGTTTCTCATTTGTTAACATTTTAACTCTGAACACTGATCTGTGTTTTCTAACTTCTATTTCTTTCTCTTTCTCTTTCAGAAAAATGAGAAGAGTTAGGAGGCTGAGAGGCAATTTGAACTTTGAACTTGTCTTTATGTTTTTTTGTAGATAGTTTGAATTTCAGAATTCATGTGTTCATCCATTTTTCAACTGTATGTTTTCTAACATTTTATTCAGTTTCTTCTTGTCTTTCAGATGTTTTCTACAAAGAGCAGAGAAGTGGAGACAATGTGAAGTTTGAACACTCCTTTTAAATTCAGAGACAGTTTACTTATGATATGGTCATATTTCATCTGATGACATATTGTTCACTTGGATTTTCAACACTTTGAACACTGATCTGTGTTTTCTAATAATCATTCTGTTTTTTTCTTTTTCTCTTTCAGAAAAATGAGAGGAGTTAGGAGGCTGAGAAGCGATATGAAGTTTGAACTCTTGGACATACTTTACTTTTCAGAATTCATGTGGTTATAGAACTTTGAGTTTCTCATTTGTTAAAATTTCAACTCTGAACGCTGATCTGTGTTTTCTAACTTCTAATTTATTTGTGTTTTTATCTCTCTTTCAGAAAAATGAGAGGAGTTAGGAGGCTGAGAGGCAATTTGAACTTTGAACTTGTTTTTATATTTTTTGTAGATTTTTTGAATTTCAGAATTCATGTGTTCATACATTTTTCAACTGCATGTTTTCTAACATTTCATCCAGTTTCTTCTTGTCTTCCAGATGTTTTCTACAGAGAGCAGAGGACTGCGGTGTGAACTTTGAACTCCTGGACATACTTTACTTTTCAGAATTCATGTGGTTATAGAACTTTGAGTTTCTCATTTGGTAAAATGTTTAACTCTGAACACTGATCTGTGTTTTCTAACTTTTATTTTTTTGTCTGTTTTTTTTCTCTTTCAGAAAAATGAGACGAGTTAGGAGGCTGAGAGGCAATTTGAACTTTGATTTTTTTAAAATATTTTTTGTAGATAGTTTGAATTTCAGAATTCATGTGTTCATACATTTTTCAACTGTATGTTTTCCAACATTTTATCCAGTCTCTTCTTGTCTTCCAGATGTTTTCTACAGAGAGCAGAGGACTGGAGACAATGTGAAGTTTGAACACTCCTTTTAAATTCAGAGACAGTTTACTTATGATATGGTCATATTTCATCTGATGACATATTGTTCATATGGATTTTCAACACTTTGAACACTGATCTGTGTTTTCTAATAATCATTCTTTTGTTTTTTTTGTTTTTTTTTTCCAGAAAAATGAGAGGAGTTAGGAGGCTGAGAAGCGATATGAAGTTTGAACTTGTTTTTATATTTTTTGTCGATAGTTTGAATTTCAGAATTCATGTGTTCATACATTTTTCAACTGTTTGTTTTCCAACATTTCATCCAGCTTCTTCTTGTCTTCCAGATGTTTTCTACAGAGAGCAGAGGACTGGAGACAATGTGAAGTTTGAACTCCTGGACATACTTTACTTTTCAGAATTCATGTGGTTATAGAACATTCAGTTTCTCATTTGGTAACATTTTAACTCTGAACACTGATCTGTGTTTTCTAACTTCTATTTTTTTGTGTTTTTTTCTCTTTCAGAAAAATGAGAGGAGTTAGGAGGCTGAGAGGCAATTTGAACTTTGAACTTGTTTTTATATTTTTTGTAGATAGTTTGAATTTCAGAATTCATGTGTTCATACATTTTTCAACTGTATGTTTTCTAACATTTTGTCCAGTTTCTTCTTGTCTTCCAGATGTTTTCTACAAAGAGCAGAGGACTGGAGACAATGTGAAGTTTGAACACTCCTTTTAAATTCAGAGACAGTTTACTTATGATATGGTCATATTTCATCTGATGACATATTGTTCATATGGATTTTCAACACTTTGAACACTGATCTGTGTTTTCTAATAATCATTCTTTTGTTTATTTCTTTTTTCCAGAAAAATGAGAGGAGTTAGGAGGCTGAGAAGCGATATGAAGTTTGAACTTCTGGACATACTTTACTTTTCAGAATTCATGTGGTTATAGAACATTCAGTTTCTCATTTGGTAACACTTTTAACTCTGAACACTGATCTGTGTTTTCTAACTTCTATTTTTTTGGTTTTTTTTCTTTTTCTCTTTCAGAAAAATGAGAGGAGTTAGGAGGCTGAGAGGCAATTTGAACTTTGAACTTGTTTCCTGTATTTTTTTTAGATTTTTTGAATTTCAGAATTCATGTGTTCATATTTCTTCGAACTGCTTGTTTTCTAACATTTAACCAGTTTCTTCTTGTCTTCCAGATGTTCTCTACAGAGAGCAGATGACTGGAGACAGTGGGAAGTTTGAATTTTTAGATTTAGATATAATTTTATTGAATGATATGACATGAATTGAGGTTTTATTTGAAGTTCACATTTGCAGTACTTCAACTTCAAGTGTGTAATGTTGTAAACTCAGTTTCTTCTTCTCTTCTTTTTGTCTTCTTGCAGTATCGGTTTCTTTTTTTTCTGAGGAATCACATGACGTGGCTTCTATCTCTTATACAAAATACAGTGCTTAACATTAGAGACTGTTTTCAAATCAAGCTAAACCTGCATGCTTCTGTTTTCAATCAGGTAATACAGTGAAATGGATCTCTGAGTACAATGAGGACTTCTGTCGACATCAAGGGGAACTTGCTATCACCAGTGGACTTTTCATGAACAATAAATGCTGATTAAAACATCCACACAATGTGTCTTTCTCATACTATAAATGTTTTAGTCTTAACACATATCTTGACATCTTATCTTATTATCATTCCTACTGTTAGTCTTTCAGCTAAGGCCATTAATATTGGGAAGTAGTTTAATGCACTCTATTCATGCATCAATGCAAAAATCTTTGCTGTGTCTTGAATTCAGATAATACATGCTCGCCAAAATGTCTGCATTTGTACCATACCTGTTGCAAATAGAAATAGATATTGTAGTAATCATAATAATAACAGCTAAAGTCAAGTAAGAACACAAATTCAAAATAAAAGCTCAAAATGAGAACAGACAAAAGATAATAAAATTACACATGAATAAACTGTCATTGAGTGGGTTATTATAAATTGAACTTTGAGATAACACCACCTTAGGTCTGAGTAATTCTGTTTTACCAATAAATAGTACAACCTCGCGAGAACATACGGTAATGACAGGTCCTGTACTATCTCTCCTCGGTATTATTGCTTGTTGATTGTGATTTTAAACAGGAAAAACACTCTTCTTTAATACAGAGTAAAGCAGTAAAGATATCATTAGCAGGCAACGGGGCATATTTTGTGTTGCTCATATGTCTTGGTTCCGATAGGTGACGTTTCAGAAGTCCCGCCTTTGCTGACAGCTGATTGGCTTATCAAACGCGTCTGGGTGCTCTGGTTGGCTTGAAATTACACAACACAGTTCCGCAAGTCTAGTCTGTTTGTGTTTTGACGTTTTTTGTGGAGAGCTCTTCAGACCGTCACACAAGTCCATAACCTGCTGTGGAAGATTGCCAGCACCTCGGTTTGTAACTTTAGTCATATATAAATAATGGTTTATTGAAGCATGACAACTGCAACCGCTCTTTCATGATTTCCACTGTGTCGTTTTATCGCGACAAAGGACTTTTATCAGCTAATGCTAGCTAGCTAAGTTAGCCGCTGGGTCTCCATCCACCAATATAACTTAAGCTTTAGCCAATAGCTACATTGTGTTGACCTGACAGTTGTCACACGAATTAAACGTAAAGTCCGCTGGTTAGTAAAGCTCAGGGTGTGTGACCGAGGCTTTCCTGTGTAGTTTGTACTGTAGGCTCATCTCTTTAGGCACGGGGGACGCCAGTGACTGCATGCAGCCGAAAGTCTCCTGTTGTTTACATCGTTGCATAAGATAGTAACGTCCTTACATACACTGTCCCGATACACGCAGCTTACTTGTTAGGAAAACACATAAACTCTTCTGAAACAGATGGTAATAGGATGTGGGTTGACTGAGTGGTCAGTGCATGCCTAACGTAGTAGCAATTATTCATTTTGGTAGGTCATTTCTTATTAAAGTTGCGATAAGAATATATAAATGTGGCATAGAGGTTTCATGATTTGCAGTCTCTTTAAAGCATTATGTTTTAACTGGAGTGCATCTGTCTGGCTGGAGGTATGCTAATCAGTCATGAAATAATCAGTCAGCCATGTGGCAGCAGTAGACTGCCACATGGCTGCATACCCCTCACTTTGAGTTAGGATTTGGTTGATATTTCCACCTGCATCCATTCATTCCATTTATTATAAAATACTGAGATGTTTCACTATTCTGTATATTCTGTTTATTGAAGTTTTGGTAACTTTTTCTGTAATATTCCTTAGACAGTGATGCTGCCCTATTTTGGACTATTGATTCTGAAGCTGCAGTGTATACTTTTTCTGCTTTCCTGAAGTACAGTATGACACCCCATTTAAACCTGGGGTTAAAATGTCATCTGGTCTATGTCTGCGTCAGGGGAAAACAGATGTTGATACAAGGTGTAGACACACACTTCTGTCAGACTTGGCTTGCATTATGATCAGTTTCCAGAAAGGTGTGCGTGACATCTTTTCAATTTGGTCACATTCCACTCAGCATGTTGAAAGGTTACCTACCTCCACCTCTTCCTGTTATCTCAAGCTACCCATGCAGAAAGCTACCGATGACTACTTTCTCTTCAAGTGAATAAGTGGAACCCATACAGCAGCATCCCTTCCCTTGACCGGGGAGCCACTGTATTTGCTGAGTCTGCCAGCAGATTTGCATATCGGGATCGCAATGTAGGCAGAATCAAGATAATGAGAATGCTCGCTGGTGTAAATGTAAAGACTGCTTGATCACATGTCATCATCTAGCTCTTAACACCAGGTGGAAAGGTGGCCTGACTGGTTGCAGAGTGAGAAACACACAGTCACGGTGACAGCGCACCAGTCTAGAGATCTTTACATTCAAATGCACAGGAGCCAAAAGCTTCGACCCCCAAACCTCCACAAGACTTAACTTCTGCTGGCAGTCCTCCGCAACTGTGTTAGACACGTAGTCTGGACGGTTGACCTTTTGTTTGTTACTCTCAAGTATGGTATACAGGTGTAGACAAAAACACTTAATATATTCTCTTAATTTTGTCTTATCTCTAAATGTTAAATTATATGAAAGCTGCAATGATTAGGTGCCAACTATTTGAATAATTGATTAATCTTTATGAATAATTTTTAAAGAAAGAAGTCCAAATTCTCTGATTCCAGCTTCTCAAATGTGAATATTTCCTGGTTTCTTTAGTCCTCACAGAGAGTAAAGTGAATATCTTTGTTCGGGACAAATAGAGGACATTTGAGGACATCACCTTGGTCTTTGGGAAACAGCGTTCTACATTATTCTCCATTTTCTAGACCAAACAACTAACTGATTAATCAAGAAAATAGATTATCAACAGATTGTTCAATAATTAAAATAGTCATTAGTTGCAGCCCTAAATGTTATTACTCATTAAATGCAATAACAGTGTTGTAGTTTAGATGATTACATCTGACATCATTATAGTGTTGAAATGTGATTAATTGATTAGTTGATCAAGAGAAAATTAATTTTTTAATGGGGACTTTTATGCTATCCTTATTTTCAGCTTTTCTAAATGTTACAATGTTCATATTAAATTTGGCTAAAGTGTCAATAATGAGGTAAATGTATGTAAAAGTAATCCCTGTGAGCAAAAAGCACTGGCCTCAGACTGCTCTGAACGCTCAATTTCCAATAGTTTTTCCTGCTCTCAGCCCAAGCCGATGTCGGCTCACGATGTTTTTCTTTATATGGTCATGTGCAGTTCACTGCTCCACTCCACTAACATTATGGCATTTTTCCATTGTTTTGAGGGAAGTCACACCAAGCCATGACTCGAGCTGAGCTGGCTTGCTGTGAGTGTTTTTCCATTACACAGCACAGCGATGTCAAATAAGTAGTTTACCTGTTGGAGGTGTGCAGTCATCTGCAGCTCTTCATCAAACATCATCATCATCACTGTGGCCGTTTCTGCTTGTACTATTCCTCCCTGCATTATTTCTCCGCTCAGTGAAGAGCTGCAAGTATCTCAGTATGTTGTCGTGTCACCCGGTTTTTAGCACCGGTAACGAAACTCTGCTAATTTAGTGAGGAACACGTTCATGTCATGTAAATTCTTCACAATAAAAGTCTCTTGTCATGTAGCCATTTAAAAGCTTTTAATATGAAGCAGTAAAGCAGGAAATGTTTGGTTTGCATCTGCGGTAACTTAACACAACTCTGATATGGCTGCCCTTTGGCAGACTTCCTAAAAGCCAATCAGAACAAAGTGGGCTCATCAGGAGGGGGGCCTTAAAGAGCTCACACTGCCTGTTGGAGACAGAGGCTGAACTGAGAGGCTGCATAAAGGGCCAGTATAAGATAAATAATCAGCTGGAAATCAGCATAATAGGCCCTCTTTACATTTTAATAACTGATTAAACTGAATATGTTTGGGTTTAGCACTGTTGGTCAGTCAAAACAAACAATTGAATGATGTTACCTTTGACTCAGGTAGATTTTTCATTCCTCTCTGCCATTTTTCAGACTGAACAAATATTCCCCCCCCAAAAAATGTCATGTTGACATGGCACATTGATAGTGTAAGTAACTGCTGCCTGTCCTCCACATGGTAACTGCTCGGAATTCTCAATATTCTGTGCACGTCTGCATTCTGTATAAAAACAGAGCTATTATTTTGTCAGTTTGTCAATTAGCACAATTACAAATGAATTAGTAGTCTTGTTGGTATCCTCAGGGGTTCTCAGGGACCATGTCTGATTTCCAGCATAGAACAGTTTTAAATTCATGTAATACTTAATTCAGTACATTGCACCTTTCCCGGACAACTTTTCATGCTCACAAATCTATTTCTTGTTTTAATCCCTGCTTTCATGTTAAAAATGTCTCTTTGTATCTTTTTAGGATAAAAAAACGGGAGACAACATGGCATCGGACTCTCCACGCAGACCGAGTCGCTGTGCTGGAGGGGTTCTGGTGCGAGCACAAGCGGCTACGTAAGGACAGCAATCTGTTTTTCATTATAAATCCTTATAATCCAAATCTGTACATGCTGGAGATTTATACAGTATGTCATTGTCTCCTACCATCAAGAATATGAAACAACCTGTCTCAGGAACTTGGAATTTATATAATAAATAAATAAATATGTTCATTGTGATTGGCTGTTTGACTGAGAATTGTCCATAGTGATGACATGATTATTTTTTCACAGGGAGCAGTCTTACATGGAAAGTGTGGTTACCTTCCTGCAAGATGTGGTCCCTCAGGTAACTTTCCCAGTTCTTATCTCTCTTCCTCATTTATTCTTTCATACTAACAGCTGTTGGAAGTTGTGTCCCAATTCTACAATGTGCTGCACTGATTCTAATTACAGTATTACTAATTGAGTATGCTGTGTGCTAATAGAAAAACATTAAATATATTATAAATATAAAAAGTGACTGAACTTTAGCATACTTAAGTCACTATGCATACTAAAAATCTTGTGTGTAGATATGCTTTGAAATCAGAGAATGAACAATCAGATGGCTAAAAGCATTCAAATTTGAAGTTGCCAGAAAATCATTGTGCCAACAAGAGTTTTCAAAAAAGTCTCTGCTTGATATTGTTAGAACATCTTTAAACTGTGTAATGAATAATCAGTGGGAAGTTTGATCTAAAACCATTATGGGAACCTGATCCTCCAGCCAAAAACAATGTACAGCTATTCTACCTGTAATCTTTCATCATTTCAACCTTACAGGTTTATTCTACTATTAAAAATGCTTTTGGCTGTTTGTCTAAATGTGGTAAATAGATTTTTGAATTGCAGGTTACACCCATTAGTTCATCTGACGATACACTCTTCATGGTATGTTTTGTAGTGTTGTTGTGTATATATTGCCCACTTTTCTTTTAATAATTATAGGCATATACTGGGGCTCCGCCAACTGATGAAAAAGAGAAAATCCTTTGGGTTCGATTTGAGAAAGCTGACATCAATGGTAAGTCAATATGAGTTTGAGTGAGTATTTAGAAACCCCTCTTTCCAAAAAGCTAAACTCGTATGCTTTTAAATATGTTGGCATTGAAGTTACCCGCAACTTCACTCTGCTATATGGCAGAACATGCTCTGCCATTTTTACTGTTGTTTAGGTCAGGTTAGGACATCCACTACCCTTTTATATATATATATCTTTCCAGTCTGGAGTTCTGTGAAACTACTGTTTCATCATTGTTTGCATCACTGTTTTGCTCTTGCCACTGGGCTGATTTGAAATACAAGTATAGCGGGTTTAGACTTACTGGTGCTGCAGTACACTGTAGTCTTAAAACATCATATTTAATGTTTATTTATAAGGGAATAATACAGGAACAAAATAAAAATTAAAGAAGAATGGATGAAGAACTAGTACAAGTGCAAAGTGAGAACACAAATGGGAAATTCAAGACTAAATTTTCCAGAATTTCTGATTGAAGTGAAAAGCAAGCAAAGAATTGCAATTAGAAAACTTTTTCACTGTGAACTGATGCAAAGATTAAACAGATTACAAACAACAAATTGTGATGTGATAGTAGATAAAGATTATATGAATCATATTCATAAAAATGTAACAAAGCCTCATGTCAGCCTTCATCTCAGCAAACATGTTACACTGTGCCAGATATGATTATTTGTGGACTGTCATACGGTTTTTGAAATAATAATAAATGAAACATTATTCTGTCTCACTCTTTATTTGCACAGACACTGCTAGGAACCCAGAGTTTATGGAGATGCACAGCAGCACCAGCGACCCTCCCCTCTGCCTCATGATAGGCTACGCTGACGGGATGCAGATCTGGAGTTTATCTGTAAGTCACACACCTATTGGGCCTGTAAAACTGTGACCTCATCTTGTGTTATGTTGTGTTAAGTTTTGATCACATTGATCAATTCTGATGAATACATGTGCTGACAGATTCCTCAGCTCTCTCATACAGCATCATCTATTGACTTTCTAAAAGTCAACATCACAGATATGCAAAGCACTTTATATTCAACATTTTGACACACAAGTCTCTAAATAAAGTCGTCCTATATCCTTCACTTAGAGATGTGTTACAGAAGGAGCATTACCTTATATTTCATTTATAAATCATATCAATCAGTTCACCTCATAGGTGAGTGTTAATATTTTGGGCTAAAACTCCATAAACTGTTAAAATATGTGACCTTATTTTGTTCACTTGACAAAATTACTAGTCATAGATCCCATAGCTATGTACAGCAGACTGTTCCATCATTAATAAACTATGTTTAAAACAAGCCTGTTAGGTATATTTTTTATTGTGTGCACCTTCAACCAATGTTAACAAACTCTAAGACCAATTTAGTGGTGAGCCATTACTTTTTCACTCTTTGGACTTGATTGACCATGTGTGTTATCATGTAATGTAAACACTATGTCCATGCTAGGTTCAAAAGTCAAACTATGATCAAAACATGTACTCCACCTGGACATGTCAGGACATATCCACTACCTTATCAAGTGGTCTTAAGCACCAAACAATGGGGAAACTACCAAAAAGAACAGAGCTATTGTTTCTCTTTAAACCAACGGGTTTCATAGGAGAAAAAGGCCAACAGAGCAGCTAACACATAATTGAGTCAGAAAGGTAGGTACACCACACACAACATTGACTATTGTTTTTTAATAAAGATTTCAGTTTAAGGTCATTTAAAGGTGCAGTGTGTAGGATTTAGTGGCATCTAGCGGTGAGGTTACAGATTGCACAGAGAATCTGCAGTGGCTGTGAAACATGTGGAAAAACATGAAAGGCCCTCTCTGTAATCTAGAGCCAGTGTTTGGTTTGTCCATTCTGGGCTACTGTAGCAACATGGTGGTGTAACATGGTGGACCCAGTGGAGGAAGACCTGCCCATTCTTATTTTCAGGTGATTATACACTAATGTAAACATACTTATGAATATTATATTCCATTTCTGCCAAGTCTGTTCCACTAGATGGAACTAAATTCTACACATTGCACTTTAATACGTTAATATTTCATCAGTTAATCATGGCACCTATTTACACCTATCAATAGTTGTTGAAATTCAAATTATGTTGATGTTCTATTGATTTAATGCAGAAAAGAAGAAAGAAAAACGATATACAGTATGAAATAGCGTACCTAGAACTACTGCTGACGTTTTTAATCATATTATTAATCAATAGTATTATTAATCAATCTTTTTAATCTCATTATATTCAGCATTGGTGATTTCACTGCACTTGGTTCAGCTCCTTTCACTGCTGAAATTCAATACTCCTGTTGTAGTGTAGCTTATGGTCCACTTGGTGGCATCATTGACCACATTATGGACAGTTTGTTTCAAACAGTGGCTCCTTACCCACTACCCAGGGTTGTAACACAACTTGCAGAATCCTATTGAGCGTCTCTTTTTGTTTCTTAAACTGAGGAGAAAACAAACGAGGAGGGCAAATAAACAGTAAGAGCACAAATTGTGTTTTGGCTCACACTGTCAGTACACAGTGATTGATAGGCCAGTGACAGCAAGTGCAGCCAATCAAAAAGTAGCTTTTGGATTCTGGCAGAGTGGAGATGACATGACAGATGGACACGATTATAATGCTCTTTTAATTCTACTCTTTCAGTCTCTGGTGGTTTCTAGTCTTTTAGCTTCAGGTGTTTTTGACCTGTCACCAGCAGTAATTTATTACCAGCAGTGTGGTAAGATTCTTGCTAAAAGTCTCATTGGGTCACATACTAACAGTAAATCTGAGAGGTGCCACTAACCAAACAAAAGTATGCATATACATTCACAAATAATATACAGATTGTACAGTATATCATAGATATAGTTATGTCACTTTACAACTCCTTTCTACCTTTAAGCACATGTACAGTACAGTAATCACACACATAAATGCATATTAATGCGAGCCATGTGGACTGTTCCAAACAATCATATAGACCGTTTATATAGACAAAATAGACATGTGTGAGTGGTGCACAGCAATAACAATATCAGGGCCATTGTCATGAGACATATTAGGCTACAGCATAAAGCCAGCACATATAGTCTCTAATTATAAAATACATTATCTTTATAATACAGAAATAAATGCATAAAAATGCAGCACAGAGTGTTTAACATAAAAGCAAAGAATCCTAACATTTACAATTAAACAAGGATAAATGGAGTAAAATAAGAAGTTGAATAAAAGGTTGGGATAAAACCAGACAAAATAGTGTTAGGTAAAAACACCTGTTTTAAGATTCTGTTTTAAAGTATCAACAGAGTCTATATGTTGTTATAGGAAAGGGGACAGGTGAGAGACAGACATTAGAAATTCCAATCCACTTCAACACCACAGAATACATACAGTCTTTTCACCTACCATAGAGAAATAATAAGAAGAATAATAGTTACTGTTATCTGTTTGTGTGAGAGTATTTGTTGCAGGTGTATTGGATTGGGTTTCATTAGGTAGCTTGTTGGACATGATCTCCACTCTTCAGATGTAATGTGAAATGTAGCCACAAGATGGAGACCTTTTGATATCCTGGGACATAGTAATGGAGGTGATTTAGGTGACCGGTTATTTACAGGTCATGTTTTGTGTGCTACACAGATCGAATCAAATAAAATAAATAAATGAAAACAAAAGTTCAAAAACAAAAGTTATACTGTCATTACTGCATAACAGAAGTGTTCCCTGTGGTTAATATTTATTTTTACAGCCCCGTATGTTGAAATACTTGTTCTCTTCAAACATGCTCTCATGACTGGGATCATTCTGAACCTCAAAACCCTTCCCAAGCAGCTACGGCAAGATATCTTATTTAGAAAATTCATTTCTTTAAAGTCAGTCTTGGAAAATCATTAGAAGATTTCATCCGCTTGGCGACTTAACAAATTACCCACAACGCTGTGAAGGCCTTGCTCACCGAGTATCGCCTTTCATGTAGAGGCTGTCACTGAAACATGCAAACTTCACATACATCCTGTGAGATCTAAACACACCAAAGTCCTTAATCAGTCTCTTTATAAACATCCATGAGCCGCGGGTAAAAGGACACACTCTTACTTTATCCGTGAACACACACAGACGGTGGCCTCTCACATCAGTGTGATGTGGCAACTCCTGTGCTGCTAGCAGATTTTGTGTTGTACTTATTGTGGTGCAGCAGGGGATTACAGCTGTTTTAGCCGCACTACACACACACACACCCAGTGAAAATATAAGCTTGGTGAGGCTCCTCTGCCTTTCAGTTTCAGTTGAACTTGACACCAATTCTGGTTCACACAGGACACAGCCCATCCTGTTATCACACGCTGTCCTTCCTCATTGTTTTTCTTTCAGTTTAGAAAGTTTACGGGATGTTTCTGGGTTGTGTTTTTTCGCAGGGTTTTAAGTAAGCACTGAAGGTGCCTTGGTCTCTGGCTCTTGAGTGGCTGTGAAGTGTTTGTGACAGTTGCTAAGCCAACACCCTCTGTAATGGCTCAGCAGAGTACGAGCGTACACGTGTACACACGCTCTTTCACACACTCCTGAGATGAGGACTCCGACCGGTTGTATGGATGCTGACAGAGGTGTTTAGGTGATGTAGATTGCCGTCGCCTCACACTGGAGAGGTGTGAGGCGACGCCGTTGCCTGATAAGAGGCAGACTGCCGTGGACTAATTGTCTGTCCGCATATGTGTTGAGATGAAATAACCTGCTGTGAAGAAAGGTGTCCGCGGCGAGTGTCGGCATCAGTGGAAGTGCTGAGGATATGGGGCTGTGTTGCAGAAATGTTTTTACTCCACAATCCAGATTTAGGTTTAAGAGGTTTCAGTACGTGACTTAAGATAAGAAGTGGGTTAAACACACTCTGAAGTGTTAGACGTCGCTGCTCAAATGTGTCATATCTGTAATTTTGGAAAGGTAACAAGCAGGGCCTCCTTTTTTTTAAGAGTTTGGTGGTTCTTCCCAAAGAACTGCCTTTCTGCTGAAAATAGGTTTCTTTCAACGTATTAGTGAGTCTCAATATTTACAAGCAAAAAAAAAAAGAAAGCAGAATCCATTTATGTTGACAGTAACGGTAGGTCCTCAACAATTTTCAACAAAAGTTGTTGCAAATAAGGAAAGTTTTCCCATTTGACTTCAAAGGCTTCCATGATGACATTTATTTAACCATATTTTCAGTGGCCAGTACTATGATCAGGGATGTAGTAATGGGAAGTAACTGACTGCCAGTTCAAACCCAACTTTGAATCCTTTCTTGTTAACCTCTGTTCCGTACTGGTTAGTCTTGTCTTTTCATTTAAACTGTGTTAGTGCCAGGTGTGATCAACAGTGTGAATCTCTCAGGATCTCTGTCAGGTGAACAGCTACAATTTCTTTTAAAAATGGTTTTGTTTGATGGGAATGATGAAGGTGTTCACATTCGTATCCGCCACAATCGTCAAGTGTGGACCTAGAAATGATCTTAATATATGGAACAAATACATGAAATATGGAAATAACACAGCACTGTCTTAAAATATTGACTACACCTGCATCCAAGCCCTTATTTATTTAATTCCAGAAGGAAATGAGTTTTTGTTATGATCATCGAAATTTGAAATTAAAACATTTAACCAGTACTGCAAACCTTTGTGACAGTGCATCAATGTTCATTTAATTTCTGGATGCCCTGCTTGAGATGCCTTACTAAAAAAAAAAAGGAAAAAAAAAGTGTATTTCTGTTTGCTTTGCAACTCAGCACCATTAGTAGTAGCCTGTGTACTCTTAGTGTTTTAATGCTGAATGTTATGGAAGCCCACGAACAAGCACCTGTTACTGTCCAATCCCTAGAGCACCTGCTCCATCCAAACATCCAATATGTCCAGCACTGTGTTTGTGAGTGTGCTCACTTGTGAATATGGCCCAGATATCTGTTCACAGCTTATGGCATTACATCGAGAGATTAAAACAGAACAGCAGACACTGTGATTCCGCAGAAACATCCGATCCACAAATGAAATGAATATAATGAATAACTGTATGCAGGGAGAACAACTTTGAAAAGCAATTTGGCATATTGCATACGCCGGGCCACTAATGTAATGTGGGAATGTTGTTGATGGCAGTGGATGTCACACAGAGCCATGTAAGGCGAGGAAGAGAAGCGGGGTAATGCACAAAAACCCGGCGCATTAACCTCCAGCCCTCCCCTGTTCTCATTTTAATCCAGTAAATTCCATTATTCCCCCTCGCAGGTCCATTTGCCTGTATAGGAATCCTGCCCTGCTGCCAACCTCCTTTATTCCTGCTATCAATGCTCGTGTCTCCAGTGTTAATCTACCACCGCTGGGCCTCAAGCACTTTGAATAAAAACACAGCTCCAAATCCGCCACTTTGAAAAGGCTACTAATTGCACAAAAGAGCGATCATCCCTTCAGATGGGTTTAAAGATTTAAAACAAACAGATTAAAGCACTAGTAAAGTGATAATGCAGGTTTCACTGTAATTTAACGCATAAAAGAAGAACAAAAGTGGGGCATTCAGCGCTTAGAACAATGTGCCATTACACACGCCAGACACTGCCAAGAGCTACACAGGCCATTGACCTAATATACTGGCATCACATATGAACACATGAAGTCTAAACCCGGGCCGGCTGGGCAGACACACAGACATCCATTAAAGTGCTTTACACTGTGGTTGTATTTCCTCTGTAATAAAGACCAGAAATGCAGCAAACTTTTAAAATCCTCACTAATAGGGCAGTCTTTAGTGTTAATCCCTAAATGTGTAATAAAGCCTGTGCAAATGTGCTGGAATGCACTTGTTTGATCAGTGAATCTGGTTGATGAACAGAAGTTTTAGTAGTAATAAAAATACAAAGACACTCAGCCCATACTTTAAGCATCAACTGTAAAACAATCAAACACTTAGACAACAACTACTGCTAATGTATTTTTCATTTCCCTGCCAATTTTTGTGTTTGGTATTGTAAGCTCAGTTCCAAGCCTTTTAATCGTCGCCCCCATCACATCATGGATTTTTTTTTTTTTTCAGTAATTCAAATAGACGTCACTCTGAGTAAAAGCAAAATGACAGTTTAATCTTTTTAAGTTTTAGTTAAATTGTCAGGCTAGAAATGTGTCCTAGCAATGAGTATTGAAAACTGTCTGGTACCAAACATTGGCATGGGATGCTTGCGGTCAGATTCTTTGTGTCTTATTGATCAGATATTTCCTGATTTTTAAAAGGAAGAAATTCTGCCGCTTTGTATTAAGATAAAATATTTTGTTCTTTGTTTTGGTATCTACTGAAACTCAGGTGTTGTATTAGTATTGGTATGGAAAAAAATCAAATAAAACCCAGCCTTATGCGCAAGGCTAGAGCCAAGATTTTAGTCTCTCCAATGCTTCCCTCAACATACTAAAAATTTAATCAAAGAACTAAAAAGAAAATCTCTAAATTTTCTAGATTTTCACATATTTATTTATTCAGTAAACTGCTCAATTTGACTTTCTGCAAATTTGATATACCAACATGACAGGCTTAATGGTATTTAATTCTTCTCCATTCTGCCACAGACAAAATTCTGTGCTGAAGCTTTAATTTAGTTATTATTTAGTTGTCCTAAAGGTAGTCAAATTTAAACATACTGATTCTGTAAAAAATACTGGAATTTGCTTATAAATGTATGTTTTTAATTGCTTGTAGAACGTATTGGTATTATCATCAAAAAATATGATATAAAGAGATTATTGTCCATTATTGAAGAGGCGGAAATGCCAGTTTCTGTACCAGTATTAGCCCTTGCATGGAATGGGTGTGGCCATAATCATAGACGTGTCCCAGTGTTCAGTAGCTGATTTGCTAGTAGTCAAAAAGTATTTTAGGAAATACAAAACATTATTTGCACCATCTCATCAACAACCCGCTGAACATAGCGGACGCACACGTCTAACATTCAGTGGGGAGAGTAAAGGTGAATGATTTGAACAAACTTTTATAATCTTACAAAACTTCAAAACTTCAAAAACAAAAGGTAATCTTGGGAGATTTTCACATCTGTTGGGAACACTAGTCAGAGTGCTTTCTTCTGCTCGCAGTCAGACAGAGACATCATGAGCTGCTGCCCACTTGGCTTCCCCAGCCTTTCCTTGTTGGCTGTGTCACAGTAAGTGTAGGCAGTTCGTTTGCATTGCAATGCCACTGGGCCTTTTATTCTGTGCTTGGTAGATTTTACTTTGTGGTTTGGCTGGATCATCAACTACTAGACCGCCCCTGTTCCCCTCCCTCCCTGCATTCCCCTGTCTCTCTCTATGAAAAGCTGGTTCCACATAGTTGGTATATATTATTTTTCTTACAGTGTGAACACATAAGTGTTAGTCATTTTTGTTGTTCTGCAACCTGAAACCTCCACAGGATTATATCCACCATGGTGGTTTCACACTTTGTTTTGTATTTATGAGAGTATGAGTATGAAAAAATAGCTTCACAAATTAGTCAATAATACTCTCTAACCCAAGGTGTAATTATTTATTACCAAACACACACTCTCAGACATCAAAAGACAACTATCAATATGTGATGTGGCCACTGGTGGACAACATCACTGGAAATCTTATGGCTGAATATTTGCGGTTTAGGCTTAACTTGGCGGTTGTGTAATGTAATGTCATGTGTGTCATGTGCAAAGGTTCTCTTTTCTCTGATGGACCTGGTGTGTAAACATATTCCCCTTACATGAATGTTAATTCAAATCATTTCCTTCAGTTGGCAGGGGAGGCCCAGGAGCTGTTCTCTGTGCGTCATGGTCCAGTGAGAGCTGCTCACATTCTCCCAGCCCCTCATATCAGTGAGTATCTTCATTAGCTTAAAGGGATAGTTTGGATTTTTTTGAAGTGGGTTTGTATGAGGTAGTTAACTATAGTCGGTGTATTACCTGAAGCGGATTAAGGTCAACACCGTGAGTGTGGGTGCTGACCCAAATCTGACTATTGATAAGTGCCTCATACAATCCCACTTCAAAAAATCCAAACTATCCCTTTAACTCCTGCATCAATATGGAACAATAAGGACACTGACGCACACATTGTATATTCTGACTTGCAGCGTTGATCACTATATGTGCATGTTTTTTTCTAAGTTGGTTATATGACTTTTAATGTTTCATGACGATGTAAATGCTGCACCCTCAATGTAGTAAATTTCAGGCTTTTCGTTGAAGTGGTATTTATATTGTTCTTCAAACACCATACATGTTTTACATTTTAATGTTTTACTTCATAACACTTTCATCAGTTGAAATAAAATTTAGATTTTAAAGGATTGGTTTGACTTTTTGGGAACTAACACTAACTAACACATAAATGACAAGTAATTGAAATGTAGAAATGCAAAAGATATGTTAAGTAATCGTCTCACTATTCTATAGGTAGTCCACCAGAGAGTAATGACAAGTTGTAACAATCAATTGTTATACTTCAAGGGAACCTTATCACAAATATTTAAATTAATACCTGCCAATACATCATTATTAGATATTTAAATTCTCAAATATCAGTATTAGTTCTGGTCTCAAAAACCTTGTATTGGGCTATAGTCCTTATTTTCTTTGTCGCCAAGAGTTACTATTCTTGTGTCTGTATAGTAAATATGCCAAACAACCAATTAGCTTAGCATGAAGACAGGAAACAGGGGGAAGCAGCTATCCTGGCTCTGCCCAAAGGTAAAAAAAAAATACAGGTACCAGCATCTCTAGCTCACTAATTAACATGTTTCATCTGTTTACTTCATACAAAATGTGCTGGACTATGATTTGGCTGGGAGCAGTGACTTCCTTAAGTCCTGTCGTCACAGTGAAGTTGCCACGCAACCAACGGTGACTCCATGTACATAAAGACATGACTGTGCTACTGATTCTCAATTAACTCTCTGCAATAAAGCAAATTTACTAAAATGTTCTGCAATATTCCTTTAAGGGCCACATCCCAGCATCTACTCTGGATGGTGCTGTATCCAACTATGCTTCATAACAGCCTAACAACAGGCCTTTACCTTGAAGTAGACAGTAGCTGTTTTCACCTTGTCTGCCACCCATAGCTGCTGTTTTATTTCCAGAGAAGATAAATCTAGAAGGCAGAAGTACCTGTATGTAATTTTAGACACTTTCTCTTTGTAAGTCCTCTGACGTGTTTTTCAGCATAATTTTAAACAGTCTGTCCTGGAAAAACCCTCTTTGGTTAACTTGATTTCAACATTCAAGGTCGACACTTAAAATTAAATTTTGTATGGCACATCTTAATGCAGTTTTGGGTTGTGGGGCATTTTAAGTGGTGCTATATCATTAAAATTAAAGACTGCCTTATGCTGCCTCATCCTAATGTTAAAGTCAATCTACGATTAGTGTTGGCCTGCTCTCAGTCAGTGGTGGCAAGCCTCTGAAGTCAGTGCTTCCTTGCTGCCAAAGCTTCGCTGGAAGCCTGTCACTGTGCCTTAGCTATTAAGTTTGCAGTCTCTCTCTGACTCTTCAGAGTCTAAATCTTCTCTTTTAAGATTCTCTCCCTCTCTCTTTTTTTTTTTTTTTAGGTAGACATGCCTGTAATGGTATTTTCTTTTTCATATTGTAACCTATGCTGCTTGTTTTACTTACATTTGTCTTCCTCAAATGTGGTGCTGCTTAATGCCTCTTTAGATACCCAAAACATTAAAAATGAATCAGAATTTTAGATGTCAGCCTGTCTTAAAGGAGTAAGGGTTCCTTTGTAGCTGCCATTTTACGGCCGAGTTAAACAGTTATGCAGGGAGAAATCTAAAATTGAAGAGGAAGAGATACCAATTCTTCTATCAATAAACAATAATGTAATGCTGCCAGAAGACACGTTGCATTCATAGTAAGTGCCAAAAGTCATTCTGGGAAAGTAGGGAATCAACTTAGGTATGCAGAATTCGACAAGAAAGGTTGGAAAAACGTGGGTATGTTAAATATTACATTACAGTTCATAATGAAATAACCTGTGGAATCCCATGAACATAACAAATTGATCATATGTAACAGAAACGAGTGTTTGAAAATGGATGCCTTCATCCACTTCTATTTGTCAGCCTTTCCTTCACCCTTGTATCACTGACTCCATTGTCCCATTGTATCGTGATACGTTTTATTTTTGAAGGAGTCAATGACAGTGTTGTGTCTGCTTGGTTTTGCATTGCATTATTATTGTATTATCTAACTCAGTTGCCATGACAGTTGGACAAGCAGACAAGCAGTCTGATAGCAGGAAAAGCGGGCCAAAATGAAAGCAAAAACATGAAATGTACATGAAATCATTGTGCTTAATCTACCATGCCGTCCAACTTAAAAGAGATTTTTTTATTTAAAATTTATATGCTGAACCCTGTCATCATTTTGCCATTATTTTTATGATGTGAAGGACGCATAAAAAACTGAGAAAAAACCTCCCAATGTTTTCTGTATCTTAAGAACTCACCCTCACTTGATCTGGAAAACTCTGCTTAAAGATACCCTGTGAAGTTTCTGACCTCTAGTAGCACTATGGAGCAGTTTTTTAACTGCGTTTTAACTGAGTGGCTCCCCATTTTGTTGACATACATGCAAACATGAGTGACACAATACACAATTACACTGTGTCTCTCTGTAAGACTCTACTTTTATTGACATCTATTGGACACTTCTATTAGTTTTGGATTTTTTCGGTGGCAGAAGTTACACCTTCACCATTTTTATTGGTGTGTGGAGTTTGGTAAGTTCATGTAATTCCAGCACAGCTGCACCCATCTTCAACCTGAGCAGAAATCTAGTCCTCCACAATTAGTGTAAACAAGTGTGTGGGTGTACAAAGCCTTTAATTTATAGGCATAAATACACTCTGCAAGCTGGTGACCAATGAACACTCAAGTCACTAGTTTGTAGCCACACCTAGTGATGTGCTTAAACCGTATTATGCATGTAATTATGGACAAATAGCATTTTAAACAGGGTAACTTATTAGATGTACATGGTGATGAAAGGCCTTGTAGTGAAAGGATGGACTTGGTACTGCCACACTGGAGTTTCTACGTTAGGAAGCAGCATTTCTGGATTCTCCAATTGAAAAGATGCAGAAATGAAAAGAGGATAAACATAGACATATTTGAGAATCTATTGAATATTTCTTTTTTAAGTAAATGCACTTGGACCTAAGTTAGTTCATTTTAATTATTTCAACTATATGTTGTGTTGTCTGTAAACGCACCAAAATGTTTCTGTTAATTGAAAGGGCTTTTCAGCTCCTTTTTTTAAGAATGCACATAAAGTTGTGTGAAGTTATATATTAAAAAATCTTAGTCTGTCTTAATCTGGTTTCCACATTTTATGTTCTAAATAACTGACGCATCAATGACACTGAAATATTTAATTTCATTTGTTATGTCTCCTCAAATAGTAAAATAGACACAATGATGGCAAACAAATGTTTCAGTTTATTCCACTGTCTCTGTCACATGCTGGAAAGTTGAATGCTGTATGAATAGAAGTGTTCGTACGCTCAAAGCCACGGTGCAAATGGTTTTGTTGTTCCACTGATTAGATCCTTTCCAGACATGACGTTTAAATTTCATCTCTGCAGGTGTCAATCAGTGCTGTGAAAGCTGCCATATAGCCCTGCTGGTTTGTGGCATTTTTTTCGGTGAGAAAATCGGCTTTTTGTTCTCCCGCCATGTTCCGGTCTTTTGGCATATTTCAACAGCACACAATGGCAGCATTTGAAGAGCACTGGAAATGGATGAAAGCAAACCATAGTAATAAGAAGCAGCAGATAGCCCCGACACATGAGGGGAGCAATTCTCTCAGCAGAAAATAAATATGAATTGTACTACTGGAGGGAAGGACACTGATTGCAATCTGCTAGGGCACAAACACTGTTGTACTGTGGTGAGCCATTAAAAGGCCAATTGTCTGTGATGCAAGGCTGTGGGTGGGCGGACTTAGAAAGACCCGAAAATAGGTGTTGATTATAATAAGGCAAGGTCCCCCTTTCCTAGAATAGAGGAGGAAGTACTGGTTTTCCAAAGGGAGTAAATGCGTTTATCCACATCCTCTGTGGAGTTTACAACCTATGATCTTCCGTTGTCTTGGAAAATGAGGCAACACTGTTCCCTGATTGATAACAAATGAGCATGGAGGAAATGTGAAATATATATATATATATATATATATAACAATATGTGTCATAGATCTTTGTGTTCCTTTTTCATTGGTCAGTTTGTATGTCCTCACAGAGCAGTTACACTTGGGATGCTCCCACACTGTACAAGTAATTTTATGAAGTTTAACAATAAGCGTATTGTCTCTAATGTTTCAGGGCATGTTACAGCATAATCAAAACATGCACACATCCTCACTTTTACATTCAAACAAGTCCACATGGAAGTCAGCCGTACTTGCTTCAATTACCGTCCATTACAGTAGTAATCAAATCAAAGTCTCTCTATTCATCAAATATTGCATTTTTTCCCAAAAAGTTTATTTTAGTTAATGTGCCATTTCACTAAGTCTCTGAGAGTCATATTTATGTTACGGCTCAATATCTTGAGTGGGAATGATGTCTGATGACAGAAACATGAAAGAAGAAAGGACCCTGTCGGGAGTGTTAAAGGCTGGTAGGGAAGGCACATTTGCTCTCACGCCATACCACAGGAACTTGGGCTGATTACTGTCAAGCCTCAAATTACAGTTCTGTAAAGGGTAACATCTTCTTCAATCTAAGCACCCCCATCCCCTCAATCCCCTGATCCTCCACCCATCTTCAAGAATGAGACAATTAGGGAAAATATGGGATCAGTCCACTTAATGCAACATGTTTTCTCTTCATTTTTTAAATATGCCTTCTGGGTTTTTACCATACTGTAATTCCACCCTGAAACCCCAAAACAAACAATGAAATAGACCAAAAGTCTTACGCCCTTTTGCAACATTCAGAAGATTTCTCCTGCTTTTTTTTTTTTTCAGTCATGTCATTTCTGTACGACAGGACTGTTTCCTTTTCAAGTTTCCTTTTCAAAGCTCACACAGTAGATGATCAGGAAAAAAAGAGTACAGTATTGTGTATGTGGATTCCACGTTTTGGCTTGTAAGGAGAGTGGTCCATTAACTTGCAAAATAAGGCCTGATTTGGGAGAAAAAAAATCTGTATTCATCAAAAAGAATTTGTGACCATAATTGAATTACATGGCAACAGTAGTAATGTAATCAGCACGTTTCCTGTCATGGTAATAGGCTGCCTGTTGAATGAGGGTGGGCAGCACTAGAGGCCTCACATGTTCGTTTAAAGAATGTCCCTCTTTGTTGTGTGCAGATCATTCTGTTTCTCATCTGCCTCTTCCCCTGACTCCTCTTCTTCCTCAGGTCCTCAGAAGATGGACAGTTTTGCTGACAAGAGGCCCCTGCTGGGAGTTTGCAAGAGCACAGGGTCCTCTGGGTGAGTTCACATATAATAATAAAGCTGACATCACTTCCTTTCTTAACTGGGTCCTAAATGTTTTTAATGGCTGTAGTTCTTTACAATGAAGGTTTACAATGGTTCCATTAACACTGAACACTTGAACAACTGCCATCACTGATTAGCACACCATCAACCTGAGACTGCAGACTACTTCTACAGGTGTAGTAGTTGGTTGGGATAAAACTACACTACTATACTGTACTCTTTTTGTACTTTTGACCAACTTCATCTGAATATTTGTTGGACCAGGTTAAATAAAAAACAATGAAACACATATGCTGATGATTATATGCACATATCAGTAAAAAAAAACATACAAACGTAGATTAAAATATTAATCAATGAATATGTCACAACAATTTCCTCAGTACAAATTTGAAGTGCATTCGGGTTATTTGGCTAAGTTGAAGCATATGAATACAAAACACAAAGGGGCCTGAAAAGGGACCTATTGTGCTTTTCCTTATTTTCAGTCATATATAATGTCACAATGTCAGATATTCATATTTGTAGAGGTAAACGTATGTAGAAGTAATCCTTGTGAGCAAAAACCACTGGCTATAGACTGCTGTGAACGCTTGGTTTGGTTAGAAAGCTGCTTAGTGAGGAACACATTTCACTTCTTGTAAATTCTTCTCAATAAAAGTCTCCTATTATTTGGTATTTAAAATCTTTTAATTTGAAGCAGGCAATGATGGGTTTGCACTGGTGGTAACTTAACACAACTCTGATATGACTGCCCCTTCATCATCTGGAAAACTGGCCAATCAGAACGGCTCATCGGAAGGGGGGCCTTAAAGAGACAGGAGCTAAAACTGCCTGCTAGAGACAGAGGCTGAACTGAGAGGCTGCACAAAGGAGTTATTTGAACTGTGAATCATGTAAAGCTACTCCAGCCGAGTCCAAAAATAAAAATTTGGATCTGGGAATGAGTGTAATTGGTCCTCTATTAAACCCTGAGGGAGCGACAGGTGATGTGTGTTGAAGAATAAAAATTTACAATTGTAAGAGAAAGTGTTCTTTTGAAGTTAAATTCCTCATCTATAATTTATTTATTTATTAGTGGGACCTTTTATGTGCATTGTTAGTGCATCCAAATGCTTTTGTCATATTACCACTTATTGTTAAGTTGATATAACAAATGTGTTGGCAAACAGTTGTGTATTTACATATCCAGCAGACACAGAGCAACATTAGCATTCATTTCAAGTTATGTTTGTGTGCGTCTGGTGAATGTAAGCCCAATATTTACTGTCCTCTTCACTCTGTTTTGGCCTCAACCAACTCCTCAGAAAAATGTCTGGCTCTTGAACTGCTACATGTTTAAAATATTCCAAGGCCAAGATTTGATTTTTTTTTTTTTTTTACTCCTCACCTTTATGAAATGGAATATAATATTCATAGGTATGTTTTAATTGGTGTATTTGTTTGTTACCTTAGAATGAGCCCTTTATATCTACATAGGGAGGGGGTCCTCTTCCACAAGGCCTGCCATGTTGCACTGCCATGTTTCTGAAGTTAGCCCAGACCATTGTTAAGCTTCTCATACATGCTTGAAAGAGGAGGGGTAATCAGTTGGTTGCAATCTGCAACCTCACTGCTAGATGCCACTAAATGCTACACACTGGTCCTTTAAGTCTGTTCTCGTTGTTAAAATCTGAAATCTCATTCGTTAGAGTCTACTCATTCAGACTACTGAGAAACATGTGACATCATAAGCTGAACTATGACTGACAGTAATTCAGTACCACAAATCATGAACCTCAGCTTTTTTCCAGTTGCAGTGATGTAGGGCTTGACACGAGATAAAAAAATAAGGTGTCTGTCAGGATGTTAAAACAGTAGAAGAAGGACATTGATATACTTTGAGGCTTTATTTGGCTTACCTTCAGGGGAACTATCTTGAAAATGAAAAAAACTTTAAAAGTGCACAGACTGGTAGGAGATCAGAAGGAGAAAAACTAAAGCAACCTCTATGTACTGAAGGACTGACCCATCCTCATGACATTATGTCTTTAAAAAGTGCAGAAGAGAGTGGAAATGTTTCGCTCTTTGCAATGTTATGAAGTACAAATCCCACATCTGAAAGTCATTTTCTGTTAATAATAAGAGGCATCAAAGGACACCTAACTTCTTGTTATGAACCCTTCACATGCATCCAACTGGAGCTGAGCCAGTGATGTGGGCTTAGTGACTGTGATTCATAGATTCTTAGTGGCGCTGTGGTTGGAGTACGAGCAGTACCTGAACGCCCCATAGGCAGACAGAAGGGAGATTAAACAGATGTGTAGATCCCTGGGATTCTCCGAGTTGGGACTTGGGAATGTCATGTCCTGGTTTAGTGAAAGATAATGAATTATAAGAAAAAGAGATGTAACCCAAGGCATTTTGCACTCGCCTCTCCATACCAAGTCCATGCCCTCCCCTCTTGCCCCTCCTCCATTTACCCGTGCTGCTCTTCCAGAACAACACAAAATTTAACTCAATATATCCTCCCCGGGAAATGAAATAAGGAAGTCTGTCTTCAGCAGGGCCTTGATGGAGACCACCTTCTTGACGTTTTCCAGGGACTGCCGCCCCTGTCTCTCTGACGCCGTTGCTGTTGCTTCTGCTTTTCCTATGTCCTCACTGACACTGAGACAGGCAGTGTTTTGACGGTTTGGCGAATCACCCAGGCGTTGCTCGACACTAATGCTGAAAACATGCACTGTGTTGAAAAGCCGAAACCCTGACCTCTGGCTGAATGGCACAGCCTGGTTCTTCCCCCTACAGAAATGCTTGGTAAATAACACTCTGGTCAAAGACAAGAAGGAAAAAGGCTTCCGGGTGCAGCGCTGTACTTTCCATTGGGCCTGTTCATAAACTTACTAAGGTCCTCACACAATTTTTAGCATATAATCATTTTGAAATAACAGCTTTTGTTAACCACCAAAAAGGATGCCGTCTTGACACTTAAATGGAAAACAGATTGGAGCCTTGGCCACTACAGCGGTGCTGGTTTAGAAGTTGGTTCAGTCAGCTCTAGGCTTAGATTACAAGATTTGCAAATTAAAGGAAAACCAGAGAAGGGAAAAAGCATGTGTGCTGAAGCCCTGTACTTGTGGATTTCCAGCCAGGCACACTCAACATAATTTTATCAATGGAAAGGATTATGCGTTAAGTCCAAACAATGTATGGATCCAGTGATTTTCTTGACAGTAAAGCTACATATGCGTCCCTGCCCCTCTCTGCACCAGTGCCAGTGGGCTTTTGGAATTAGTAAAGAATGCTGGTGCCATTGCAGACCTTGGTATGTCTGCTCACATTTCTGGAAAGGATTTGTGTTTCCTTCCCCTACTCGCTGTTGTTATTATTTTCATTCATTTTAATTACATGCACAGGTATTAAAATTCAAAGATTTAAAGCTTCTTGTTCTCAATGAATGTAAATTATATGGGCAAATGGAGGCAAATTAACTATTTGTGGGTGTTTGAGTGCACACACTTCTTGGGCAAAAGTTCAGTGATGAATAAGCGTGCTTTGTTCTCTGGAGTTTGGGAACTGTCAGTGACATTTCCAACCTCCAGCTACCCCCTCACAACATCTCCAGATGCTGAGAGGATGTGGTCCTTTTTTCTTTTAACCATAGTCCTCTTTCACCGTGTGGATTACTACTGGATGTGCTATTTCGGGGTTTGGGCTAATACACATGGATATTCCAGTCAGATATCATGGTCACCGTAGTGGAAGTTATACAATCACTGGCCTTTTATCTGCTCCACACCATGAATATAACCGTTGTCATCCCCTGTGTCATATTTTCATCTTTATTTTTTTGTTTGCCAATTCCAGAGGCAATTACAACTAATTCTATAATCTATTTTGATCTATTTTGTCACAATTTTTCATCATATGATTAATTATAATTATTATTCACTGAGGAAAATAATATTGACTAGTTATGCTAATTTTATATTAATTATGTTAGTATTTTTGTGGAATCAAATACCAGCATTTAAAGTGTTAATCCTGAAGAACTGAAGTATGAAGTTTGTATTGTGGATTTGTCAGCTCTTGTAGTGACTGATGGTCACATCAAGTGCATTTTGATTGATAAAGATCCCTGTTGTTGTTCCATTTGGAACAAAGGTGTAATTCCAGGGTAACGATAATGTGATAGCATCAAATCTGCAGGAAATATATCACAAGAAGAGAAACTTGTGTACAGCCACAACAACAAACAGACAGTATGGCTCAACTGGAATATATTCAACCTCGTCTTTGTTTTCCCTAGAAAACATGTTACCGGAAGGCTTTCTCAAGTTTCTTTTTCCATTTGTAAGTGTTGGACATTTGGAAGTGTCTTACATTAATGTTGGAATAGAGTGATGCATCTCTTAAAGAAATCTTTACTCTGCTTCCTCTTTTTTCTCCCAGATGCACTGGTAATCTGAGACAATGACTTTGTCCACTTACACTGTATATATCTCAGCCATTTTCCTTTACTTGGCTACCTTGCTGTTGTGGTCACTTTACTTACTGGTCATACGTCATAAACCTCACGCATCAACAGACAAAAAGTAGTACCTATAAAAAAATATTTATCAGCTGTCGTAATAGTTTGAAAGTATTCATAGTCCTAATTGTACCCTGTGGGTATGCCATTGCATGGTCAGAATGAGTCAAACAATGGGCTTCATGCAATAATATTTTCATATTCCTAAACCTTTTGCTTGTACAAGTATTCCAAGTCGGATTAAAGAACTCTGTTAACTGCACAAAAAATTATGAGAAAACCACATATTCTCTTAAATCACTTGTATGTGCCACATAAGAATTAATCTGTTCATACGAGTAGTTCTTGCATGAGGCCTTTTGTCTCTGTTGCTTCCCTTAGTTTCTGAGACAGAGAAATCCCAACCCAGATATGGTTTAGCAGAAACCTAATCAACTTGACCTCATCTTACAACTCATAACATTATTTCTTTTATATTTCATCATTGTGTAATTTACTTACACTCGAGTGTTTTAACATTATTGTCATTCATCTAGCCGTTTTTGCTTTTGCCTACTCTTGCTTCTTTTTGTGTTCTAGTAGACCTTCTGACAGTCTAGATGCTGATGACTGGAAGCTATAGGTACTTGATGGAATGGAGTTAACTAAGTTTAAGTCGTTGTGTTTTTATTAGAGATGCTCCAAAGTATCAGTTATTTATGCAGTAGATTCTGGCTAAAACTCATGCTCAAACGCAGTATTGGTGTCTGTGAAGATTCTCAGTCATCCAGGTCATGGTTATCCAAGAAGAGTTGAATCAAGGGCAACTGGACTTGGTTGTAGATACTTGAAGATGTTTCGTCTCTCATCCAAGGGGCTTCTTCAGTTCTGACTGTCTAACTGACTGGCAGTTAGAACTGAAGCAGCCACTTGGATGAGAGGGAAAATGTTTTCAGTTATCTATCACCAAGTCCAGTTGCCCTCGATTCAACCCTCCTTGGATGCAATATTGGTGATTTCCACTTTGACTGAAAACAACAGTCAATTCCATGATGCACAAAATGTGACTAAATTATGCTTCTTAGCATGGGATAATATCTGGGTCTGGCAATATTTCATTATTTAATAGTTTGTAACCAAAGTCTTTGGGTTTTCTATTCTCCCAAAGGCTGTTTCTTTTAACTCTGAAAATGGGTTTTGCCTAAATCCAGTCAGCTAAAAAAACTGTTCATGTTCTTACAGAAATTAAATGTGACAATTTTATTGGGCAAGCTGGTCATTTTTATAGCCCAGTTACCACTGCATACACTGTCTAAAGGCAGTAGACAGATGGAGTTGAGTCTTTGTGTCTTTGCAGTCACATTTTAGAACCAATCCCAAATATTCCCCCGTTAGTATAAAAACTGTTCCCATGTCACATAGATAGTTATTGGACAATAAAGTTTGCATGGTACTGAAACCAACAAATTCCAATCAAAGCATCTAGAAAGGATAGCATGTGGCTAATAATAATGGCACCAAGCTGTCTCTAGCATGCTCTGGTTGGGTGTTCTTTCATGGTTCAGTGCTATAAGCAACAAGATTATATCTGACAGTCTATATCTGTTCATTACCATTGCCACCTCCTGCCCCTCACATTGGCAGTAAATGCTATGCAGAATAAAAGATAAATGCACAGCAATCATAATTTCAAAGTCCTGAACATCTATATTTAAATCTGCTTAAAATCTTGTAGTATAATAACACAGATTATTAATTACATGGTTGCCAGCAACAAATTCCACTTAGCCCGCACAAACACATTTGATGGCAAAAGTCCATGTAGCTCTAAGCCCTTGTGTTTCAGTGCATTTTCATGACAGGTCTTGCTCTGTGGACCGGATGTATCCGTCTTCTAAAGTGTATTAAATGGAAATCATCAAGCATTTGTATAAAACGAGCCACCAGATTAAGGGGATTTGGAGAAGTGATGCTTTTTATCCACCATGAGGTTATGCTGTTCTTCACTGTCACATTATGACCACCCACAGGCGCGCGCACACACACACACACACACACACACATACTCATACTATCCAAGCAAATGTGTACACTGTTTATAAAAGATGCAGGGTAGATATGCAACATGTAGCTGTTCAGTGACTCAACTTGCATCAGTTACTTGTAGAGATTTGTTGGTTATCCTGGTGACTGTACAGTAGATATATTTGCTTTTTCCTTTCACTGTCATCATGTTTTGTGTGAAGTTGTATTGATTATGTGTTCATGATGATCTGGAGGTTCAGAAAGGACATCACACCAGGATAGAATCCACAAACACTAGCATGATATTTTTCTCTTGATCTTCAAAGTTTGTGCTCAGTTGTGGGCAGGAATGTCATGTTCTCCATTGGAGGAAAAAAAAAAAAAAAAACACTTTTGATGAAATCGTTCCCGGACCCTTTTGTCATGCACCAGCGTGGAAATGAGAGTGGCTGTAATCTGGTCTTCGACTTCCCCTTTTTCATTGCTGCACATACCCATACACATACACACACACATACACACTAGGTCAGTGCATAGGCAGAGCTTTGGGGCTCAGGCTTCACTCTGGAGCGTTTATTTTGACTTGCATGTCTGTTTTATGTCTGTCGAAAATGGGTTCTGCCTCGCCAGTTTTCCCCCTTCAAATAGGAAGTCAGATTAAACTCAGTAGTACTGGAAGTGGTGCGTATAAACACACCCGACAGGCTGAATGATTAGTAATGACTTTTCAAACCTTTACCACAACCCAGTTCTCTAAACCCGGCCTCTGTGGTCAAAGCAATTAATATTTTCTTTTACTAGAGTTTAAACTTTCTCTTTCCCCTTTACATTAAACTAAGTATATAGCAACACTATTGTAATTTTTTTCAGATGTTTGATGAAAGATAATGCATTATTGGCTTGGTTAAGTGACACTGGTGGCTCTTACCAGGTTCCATATTTATCCGGTGTCTCAGAGTAGGAAATCAGCCCTAACTGGCCAAAACATTTAGGCTTATGAGTAAAAGCATTTCATCAACCTTCTTGACTTAGGAAATTATTCTAGCTCTGCCAGGATTTAGGAGAGCCGTAGAGTTGTCCTAACCTGTTAGATGCCACCTGGGGTTGCATTCAGACATTTTGTGTAAAGATGGATGTTCCTTGAAAACAGCAAGCTTATTAAAAAAAACCCTGAAAATGTAAAAGCTTTTTAAAAGTAGACTGCATGGCAGAGCTGTTGTGTTGAATTGTATTAGATTGTACAGTGGGCAGTGAGTGTCATGTGTTGAGATGTATTTCCCATCACTAGGGGAACAATGAATGATGAACTGGACAATGAAGAAGAAAAATTCCATGTTTTCAATGGAGATGGACCTTGGATGGACAGCCCAAAGAAGGTTTTCAGCATTACGGCAGTGTGTGCAACGTGCTCAATACATGCAAGATACAGCAGTAAATCACTATATCACTAAATCAATGTGATTGGATGGGACTGACTGGGATATGACCCAAAGCTGAGTTAAATTGCAGCAATCACTTCAAATATATCATATTTACCTTTATTGTTTAAACCACTCAGTGGCTTGCTAGTGCCTAATGCATTAAATATATAACCTTTAGCTTGGTCACCTATATTATTTGGCCTCTCTAGTTAGTGGCCTCTAACTGACAAAATTATAGTTCTGCTTATCTTCTTTGGCAAGAGAATGAGAGTAAAGCTGAAATGCCAGGAGTTCACTCATTGTACTCTCCTCCATTTGTGAATGGTAGAAGACACTAGGAGCTAGGTGGGTGGGGTTGCTGAGACTGTGCATTGAATGTGCCTCAAACCCCGAGTGGGTGGGGAGTTTTTTGTAAAGGCTGGAAAGTGAGTTTTGAGAGCAATAAGTATTAGCACCTAATGAAATAATCTTTTAGTCACTTGTACAGAAACAGATAAACGCTGTACCCTGCCTTCAAGCTGTCCTGTAACCCGTGTCCTTGTGCTCAAGCAGATATAAGGCAAAGTTAACTTGTCATGTTTCTAGATACAGCTTTGAGATGTCAAAGCAGAAGAAAGAATCCTCCATGACCAGATGTTTCTTGTGTCAAGTGCTTCCACTTAACTTAGACAGAAAACTGGCACAGAAAACTTAAAATGGCTAAAATTGGAACTAATGCAGGCTATGGTTTGGGTAATGAATATTAATATCCACTTCACTGCTGTCAGAGGAAGAAGGAGTAAGCTGGATTTATGGACTGCATATGCATAAATTCCCATGCTGATTTTTTTTTTCATTGTTGCACTGCTTATTGTTGGGTGGTTTGTAAAATTATATTAATTTTTAGAAATTTTTGTTTTACCTTGTTTGTCGCTAGTACGGTTAGAATTAATGGTATTGTTTGACATTGTGCTGCACTTTTAGGTATAGTATGATGTTTTGATACCATAAACACTAAGAATGAGTAAGAGCCTCTACACGCATGTACACACACACACACACACACACACACACACACACACACACACACACACAGGGGAGTATGTTTCCAAAATGCTGGCCATTATATGTGCAGTATTAAACAGTGAAGGAAATGTATTTCTGGCAGCTCTGCAGACATGGAGCTGTGGTTGAACTTTTTACCCTAATTACTTTCCTACTAATGCCTGCAGCTTGCCGGAATCATTGCGGCTCCCTCCAGGCCCCCAGCAGGCTCTGATGTGGCCAGCGTTTGTTGTGTATGGGGGGCTGGTGTGAGCTCAGAATGAGAGGAGTGGGAGTTCAAAACAAAACAAATAACAGGAGGGAGTAGAGAAAGAATGTTCCAATACATTATTTTGATGGTTACCTTTTTTTAATCCCAGTAGAAATGCAGTTTTTGTCCTTTCTACCGACATAGTGAAAACACGGCACAGTGGCACAGACCCAAAACTATCCCACCCTAATAAATTCTCCAATATTATTATCAACAAATCTGGCCTTGCAACATATTTGTCCCCCTGATGAAAGTTTTTTTAATTTACACCAAATCTTTTACATAATTTTCTACTGTAGATAAAAAAAAAAATACTCACAAGGTTGTACATCCCAAATTCCTGTAATATAACCTTGTTTCTAATCTAATACTACCTTCACACAGGATGCATTAAAACTATAGTTGTGACATGCTTAAGCCTAATAAACCTACCAGAAATTAAAGTTTAATGTGAGCATTAGACAATCTTAGCCTGTGGATTAAGATTCTACAGGCTAACAGGTTTGTTCTTCATGAAGAAAATGGTTGGAAGTTGAACAGAAACATGTGGTCATTTTCAGCTTCAGATTCAGTCCTTAACAGTGTTATTAATCTATTTGACCCTAAATGAATTAAAAGAACAAAATATATAGGCCGGCTTTTCCACTGCATCACTGGCCCATAGTTGAACTGGTTTAGCTGGTTCAACTTAAAAATGTTCCCCTGTTGTCTTAAAAATGGTAGTTCACTGAACTAAAGTTAGATAATTAGTTCAAAGTTGACTCATGAGTTGTGAAAAACCAGTAAACTTAAGATATTAAGTTGTATCAGCAACTGACAGTCAAATACATTTTCTCAGTTTGAGGAGTCAGTCCTTCATGTGACACACAGAACTTACAGGTGTGGCTGCTGTTAGAGCTAGAGACTTTTCAGCAACTGGAATAGTTATCCTAGTGACAAAAATTGAATTTCAAAGCAATAAACTACTTTCACAGGTGGAAATCAGAGTAATAATACTTTATTGGTCTAAAAGCTTATTCTGAGGCCTTTCTACACAGCCAAGTCTAAAATTTGGGGGAAAACTTGTTGAATGTTGGCGTAAACTACTGGATATTGGCAATGTTAATCTTAAATTTCTGGTTTCAGTATTCAAAAGCCCATATCAGTTGAACTCCAGTGGAAATACCAGTCCTCAGAAGTTCAGCAGTCTCCAGTTGGAGCATCAGCTTTCTCTCTTTCAACAGAGCCAGCCTTGACTTCCCAAACCGAGCTTGTATTTGTTTAGCATTTCCACAGCATGTAATTGTCGTTCGTATTTGGGGAGCTTGTAAAACTTTGCACCAGTCGGAAATGTGGTGACGTCCCTTCCTTGTAAATGAATTTATTTGCCTGCTTTTTAATTCCCCCTCAGGTCTCCATCTATGCTTTCCACAGCCACATGAAATCTTGTGGTTTTGATCCCCTGGTTTAGTTCACATTCATAAAAAGATGTGTGCAGATTCTCTCAGCCAGAGGGAAAGTGCTCATGGAATAAGCTCAGCATCGATGTGAAAATTAAAATAACAGATGTCAGCATGTTTCATCAAGGAGGAAGTACACAGACTAGATTGATGATAATGGCACGATAATAAGACACGCGCCATCTATAATGGTCCTTAATGACCATTGTAAACAGTTGCATATCTAAAATTAAGACTCACACATGGTTGTAAAAGTCACTTTAAACATTGTGTTGTAAAGGAGGTTTTCCAAATCTGGTGAAGTGCAGCACAGTGGCAGAGCAGCAGGACAGAGAAATGACCCAAACAGCCAGGGTTTACTGGAGGGCCAAGCCAAAGGGAGATGGATTCAGCAGGTGTGCCCTGCTAGGCTTAACAGCATAGCAATTAAGGATTAGAAAAATCCAATTTTGACTTGTTGAGAACTTGAAGCAAGCCAAGTCGTCACCGTGGGTGATCTTTTTTTCCATTTAAAGTGAAAGCCGACAGTACAGCTGGGTGCTTGTAATGTTTGGATACCAGTTGCATTATGACACCCAGGTTCTAGTACCCGTACCACAAAAATACATTTCTAAATATCAGTGAGGTACACAGCTTTTCTAAAAAAAAAAAAAAAAAAAACCCAAACATGTTAATCACACTTGTGGCAGTGCTTTAATGGTGGCAATGTCAGTCCACTGCTTTAGTCCAGACTAAATATCTTATTCATAGTCTCCATCCCATCTTTTTCTCTAGCTGCCCAATAAGATTGACATTTTTGAGTTTTGAGTAACATGTCTTGTTAGTACAGACATTCATATCCCCAAAAACTGAATCTTAATTACTTGACCGGCAGGCCAAAATGTAACCTTGTTCAATAATTTTGTTTCGGACCAAATACCTGCAAAACAAATTACCTTCCTATCTGCCTCATCTGTACTCTGTGTTAAGTCCTAATTGGTAAATGTTAGCATGTGATGATAAACATGATAAACCTGCTAAACATCAACATTTTGTCATTTTCCAAATTTGGGAAGATATTTTTTTGAATCAGGACCAATCTGATCAGAGAAAAAGCATACAAGACTAAGAATCTGAACAAGCATTCTAACCATTTTAGTTTTCGATTCTCTGGTAGAAACACATTTTGGCCTCTACTCTAAAAGTACTAATGTTTGATACTCAGTTCTACCTCACAGTAGTGTAGGTAGTGTAGGAATAATACTTTTTAATGGCTTTTTATATTTCAGCAGTGCTTGTATTTAACAGAAGTTTAGTTTAGTTTTTCCTCTGTTGGATCATGTTTTATAACCACTTTATGTTCTGTGGCTGGCAGGGCCACTCCATCTTCTCCTTAATTTCTGGAGTAGCTTCTTGTCCTATCAGAGGAAGTAAATGAGCCAAGCCTCCTTTCCTCCATCTCCCTCATTTTGTATCCTTTCAGACCCAAGGGCCAGTTTGAGTAATAGTAATTGACACATTGATCTAATAGGGCCATCATAATAGGCCTGTTACTGAGCTGGGGAATGGTGCTCGGCGTCACCTTAACATGTGCAAGGACTGACATCCCGCCATGATCCATAATGATAATTGTGATTTAGCCTTGCTTTCAACCTACGCCCCAACGTCCCCGGCATCAGGAAATCTTATTACATCTGACCCCGCATTGCCTCCATTAGAACTGGGTCATTTGTTAAAATACTGCAAAAGCAAAACAATTGAACCCTGTGCCATTTTGATTCTATAATAGCAGGTTATCATTGTCCCCTGTAATCAATTCCAGAGGCCCATTTTTCGGGATAGAGCTTTGAATTGGATTGATCGGACTCTGATAATGCTGAAATCAATGATGCAGCCGCCTGAAAGTAAATTATCGTCAAGTGAAATTTTTGTATTAATCTTAATGCCTGTACTCTTGATTGGTAATGGTAGCAGTGCTTGCATCAAGAGGTCCTTTGAAATGTTGACGGAGATGTTAACCATCAGGCCTGCCTGCTATGATGGAAAAATGAATCAAGGTTCGTTCAAAACTTATTTCTGTGGCACCTCTTTTATCTTCTCCAGTGATCATTCTCTGGGACTGGCGGGAGAAACACATTTGCACTAACATCCAAGCACTTTCACATACACACACACACACAAGCCTGGGACAATGTCTTATTTCCTGGTTTGGCCTATCTGACGGCTGACTTGGCGCCATTGCAGTCCTGCCGCTGGCTTGGGAAGCATACGGTCGCCACGCTCACTATGTAAATGTCTGTGTGTTCACGTGTGACACATGCTCTCTCTGTCGGTTTAATTCATATATCAGTCATCAAGATGGTTGTTGGATATTGTTGGAGCAGTTATTTCATCTTGCATCTCAGGGTGTGTGTTCCTGTCTTTGTCTGCGTTAAGAAAAATACATTTTGCGTCAAAGTACCGCCTGTGTTTGTTATGTATGGTGATGGCTTCATCCTTGGGTGACGGATTCCTGTTTTTGCCCGTGGTGTCAGCTGCAGCTTGGAGTCATGGTTTTACATCAGCTCAGAGTAGCAGATTCTTGTCCAGCTGTGCACAGAGTTGTTAGACAGTGTTCCCTGGGATTGTGTTGAAACCAGATTATTGTAGATGGGGACTAAAGGCTCACTATGGCCTGCTGTTTTCTGTAACTGCAGCTATGAAGAAGGATTACCAATATGGGATTTTGTGACCAGTCTTTTCACTGACATACTCACAGTTAGATTGGTTGCTTCTGAAAGGAGGGCAAACTTAATGTTTCTTTTTCTGTTGTATTGTGGTATGCATTTTTTTATGGAATTTTATTGACATTTGTTGTGGCATGATGTGCTTCTTTGTTCAGACATGTATTAGTCTGACTTATTAGAAAAGAAGTTAGCAGTAGCCACTTTAATACTGTCGTAAGAGCTGATTATCCTTAGTTTTTAAAAACAAATAGAGCTAATAGCAGTATTTTTTCCCCTCAACATAACACCTTTAAATACTTAGATCTGCAATCTTAAGTTTGTATTCATTCACTCTATGGTCTGACTATTGCCAATGATATTCAATGTATAGTAATATAAAACAGGGGAAAGCAGCAAATGTTCACAATTGAGCAGCACCACATTCAATTTAGAAAAGAAAAACTTGAGTGAGTTGTCTTGACAATTTTCCTAGTTTCTCCTCAAATACTCTACCAAGAGGTGCTCTCCTTTGCAATACTCAATTAGCTGTATGTCTTAGAATTTTCATTAGCCAATAGACACAGCTCAGCTTCCACAAGCACCAGTGCAAAGATGCTAACATTGATTAGCATTTGATGTCATATCGAAAGAAAGGCTCAATACTTGTAAGTCGTGGCAAACACTGCACATTTACAGAAAACCATGACCCAACACCATGGAAACGAGGGTGGATGAAGAGAGAGCTGAAAGGAAGGAGAACAAAAAGCTAGACAGACGGGCAGGTTTTTCTGTTATCAGGTCCATTAAGTGCTTCCTAGCCTACTTAGGCCACATTCAAACTAACAAAATCGCTGCACCAAAAACTCAAGCTCCTCGTTCATTTCAATGAGACTACTGCATTGGTGCAGTAGGGTGAGTGGGGGATATTGCCGGTTTGTCTAGCAAAATGGGGTGTAGGTGGGGTAACGGAACTCATAGTGAACTCAGTAGCCACACATTTCTCTTTGGAGCACTTTGGAGCTAACTCCCTTCACTTTTCCAGCACTTGGAGAAACAACAGACGTGACTTTTTAGCATTTAACTGACACACTGTAGTCTGTGCTGTACATTTACTGCCAGACTGACAACTCACCGCTAACCTTTTCCTCTGCTCCACTCGTACCCACCGTCACTTTCTCTGTGTCCAACTCGCTACGCTAATATACTACACAATGCTGTACTATTTAACAGAGTTACGCTTGTTTCCCAGGCAATGACACAGAGGTTCACTCACGTCCTGAACAACACTGCACACGCTAGATATTTCCGAATGAATGGATATTTGGCGTTAATTCTAGCATTAAAAAATATTTTGTTGGCCTGGCGGAGGATCTTGTTGATATAATTGTAGGAGAAACAGTGATTCAGTAAACCTTCAGTCCATTTAGTAAAGGCTCATTAATCATTGAGCACAGTTAGACCCAGAAGTCTCAGTTAGTTTGGGCGAGTTCAAAGTTGTGAATCCCAGAAAGCTACTGATGTAGCTCTTTTCTCCTTATGAAAATAACACAGACCATTCGACCAATGAGAATTTGGTCGAACAAGAGCATATCGACCAACTAATCAACTAGTTGACCAGCAGACTACAGCCCTAAAGAATTCCGATGTCAAAAAGGTAAAGAAGAAAGGGACATCAGAAACTATTTGATAATCCATCAAGCACTTCATTTGAGAAAGCTATTGGTATTATAGTGATCTCCATATTTGTAAAATCGTACATCTGAGGAGTATGAACCACTGTCTGAGTGTCAACTCATGGATGTATTGTGATTAGTGATATCAAAATGTTCTTAATGGTCACCATCAGCCCAACAACCAGCAATTGCTGATGTATTCGGAGGCACTGTGGTTCATGAGGTAGAACTGGTCATCCACCCCTCAGAAGCTTGGCGGTTCAATTCTCCAGCTCCTCCAGTCAACATGTCGAAGTGTCTTTGGGTAAGATACTGAATCTTCAGTTGCTCCTGATGGCTGTGCCATTGGTGTGTGAATTAGATCCTACTGATGCGTAGGTTGGCACCTTACATGGCAGCCCCTGCCATCGGTGTTTGAATATGTGTGAATGGATGAATGTGGCTTGTAGTGTAAGAGTGCTTTGACTGGTCAGAAGACCAGAAAGGTACTGCAGTCCATTTACCATATTCGCGCTAGTGGGTGTGTGGCACGTATGGAGGTGCTGAACAAAACTCAAGAGAACTCAGGAGCCAGACATTTCTCCATTCTCTGTTTCGGAGCAGCTGAGATTATCACTGAAATGAGAATAGCTGGTCCACCTTAAAGGTCAGTCTACCCTAAGTGAGCCTGGTCAGGTTAGACTAACCCATTGTCGCTAACTTTGGGGCTAACCCCCTTCGCTGTAATCAGCAGATGGCAAGCAAGAAACGGGAACTTACTTGGTCTTGAGGAGTTGTAGAATTTATTCACTGACAAATAGCCTAAACAGTACACATATTGCGCTGCTACATTCACAGCTACACCGCTAACTTCATACTCTCTGCTTCAGATCTGCTCCAGCTTCACCATCACACACAAGCTCTCTCTCTCTCAACCGCACACTTGCTACGCACACAACCTACGAACTGAGCTATCCCTTAGTAAGTTAGTTAAAATCATGCAAAAAATTGCCCAAAAAACAACTGGCAATGGGCTCAGCCAGTTGCTGATATATTTGTCCATCACCCAAGCCTAATGTATTATTCAAACCACATTTTTCAAACCACACATAATGGCCTTACAACAAATTAAAACCCTTCACTGGCTGTGAGTCACTGGTGCTGGTAACAACACACTGCAGAGGTATCACACAGATTTTTCCTTCTCCTTATCTGTAAGTGCTTCCAGGATCCTGACAATTTTGTAGCCACTTTAAGATGTCTTTGCTGCACTGTTTGCCTTTGGTACTTCACCCAGTGTCAGAGTTCTGAATCAGAGAAGCAGATCTCTTTCCACCATAAAGATGAAAAGGAGCTACACTAATGATTGGAAAAGGCAGACAGACCTTGAGTCGGTCAGTGGAACGGAGCATGCTGCAGAGAAATATCCAGCATGGCTGAGGTCATCTGTGTCTTGTAATGGATGTAAGGTCTTCCCATTATGTACTTGTTATTTGAATAATGTTCAGATTTTTCCCTCGGTGACTTGGCAATAGTTGCCCACTGCTTACATTTGTTATTTCCTAATGGTGTCATTGGCTGTAGTCTGCAAGAAGGGGTTTTCCTCATTGATCAAGTTGTCAAATCAGCCTAACCATTCATCCTAACCCAAACTTTACAATCCAAATATAATCAACCCTAGATTGTATAAGCATGCAGGTATTTTTTAGTTGTATTACAATTTACATTGTAAAGTTAAGATCTATGACCAATGCCTCCTGTTTGTCCAAAAACTGTCCATGCTGAGACTGATGAATCATATAGCTGCACTCAGTATGCACAAGCAGACTAAATAGACTGTTGAAAGCACTTAGTCCTATGGCTAAAGAAACAAAACTAACACCACATTTCACCCCCATATTCTCAGCCAACACGGCACCACAGGCCTCACCAAGGGTGACACAGACTGGAATACCGGTAGTAGCTTTCCTCAGAGAAAGAAGGAAGGGGCACAGGGGACGGGGTGGTGGTGGTGGTGAAGGAGGAGGAGGGGAGTCTTGCTTGATTAAGATTTATGTCTAAATTTTCCTTTGCCAGCAGCCGCTGCCTGCTGTCGGGTAACCTCCCTCACATAACCCTCTTCTTTGCTGTGTTGATAGAATTGCTTCTAGTAAATGTGTTGCATGACAAAGCCTTTCCCATTTTGCCCTTCATTTTACTCCCCTTCACAATATAGCCCCTCACAAAGGATAGGCCAGTGGGACATGGTGGAAACAAATACTGCATGCATTCTCCAGGGAGGTGCTGAGATAAACAATGTAGAAGATGGTTTGAGCAAAACGCTGTGTGGCTTGATATGCAGTTCTTTGGCAGGAGGCTTGATGTTCTCTTTCTTCATACCCACAGAGGAGTTTCATTATTTCAGAAGTGCATATGTTAGCTTTTGTCATGAATATTTGTTATCTGCCAAAGTTTACAATATGATAAGAAGACTTTATTTTGCACGAGTAAGAAAATTGGACAAATGTGACACCAGTTTGGCTACATCCCATGTAATCTTCCTGATTTATTGAAATATCTAGATGTCTTTTGAGGTTATTGGTATAAGAACAGTTTTCCACATAACCTACTACTCATCTTAGAAAAGCCAGAAAACATCACATGATCATGATAATAACAGCAGAAAAAATTGTCATAAAAATGTGTCAAGCATAGATGAGATCCACACAGCTGTAAGTAACACATTGTAAGTCAACAGAAACTTAAATTGGCATATGTCTTAGATCTACCCAAAAGAAGTTAACTATTGGCAGGTTGGATATATCACTTACAAAACAAAAAAAGGCAAAGAAAAATGCATGGGATAAAACGATTACATCTCTGGTTCTGCTGCCTTCATTTTAGTCCTCTTTTTAAACAGTCCATTGTGAATAGGTGTGCACTGCTAAATCAGCGGAGTACTAAGCAGCCCTCTAGCACATGATTTACCCCATGGCTTTACTCAAAGACAAAATTCAAAATGTTAGTGTTGGCTTTCATTCTTCCAAGGTCTATGCTACCCTGTGGTTCGTCTTTATCCATAATTACTTGAGGACTGCCTAAAGTATTCAGAGACTGACTGACTGCATTTGTTTTTCTGTGTTTTCAGGACGAGCCCCCCTTACTGTTGTGCTGACCTGTATTCTCTACGGACAGGGGAAATGGTCAAATCAATTCAGTTCAAGACACCCATCTATGATCTACACTGCAACAAACAGTATGTTGGACCAACTGATCTTTAAAAAAAAATCATATGTTTATACATATATTTTTACTACTACATGGTTATTTTGCCTGTATTGATGAACTACTTTCTCCTTCTTTCAGTATTCTTGTTGTCAGCCTACAGGAGAAGATTGCAGCATTTGACAGTTGCACTTTCACCAAGAAGTTCTTTGTTACAAGTAAGGAACTTAAACACTAAAGTTCAAGCACTTATAATGTTAGTGTTATGAGAAGTTCAAAGCGTATATGGGAATTCTTGGGAAATTTTGAAGTGTTCTTGCGATTCGCCAGTTGATTCAGTGGTCATCAGTATAACCATTGTGGGGCGAGTTGCTTGAAAATTGTAATTAATTACTGACACCACATAATGAATTGTAAAAGTAATAACATTACTTTACTCATTAGTCAGCAGCAAAAGTAACACATTATCTTACTTGTTGTCACCCTCCTTGCTAGTTCCTTTTGTTAAATTGTGTATAATAATATGCCTCCAATCAAAAAGTACTTAAATAAGAGCTTGTATGTAGATCATCATCCTTTGCAAATGTATTTATTTAATTTTTAGGGAAAACATATAATTAATGAAATGTTATATGCAGTAACTGCGCCAGTAAGAGTTTTACTCCTCGTCACATCACTTCCAACAATGCCGAACATGTTCAGTGAATCTGCCACACTGGCAGCCGAACAAACACAAAGCAGATCATTGCGTACAATACAAGCAGCCAGTGAGACTGGCTGTAATGTTGTTCTCTCTCCAGCTTTGCATTATAACTAAACTGCTTTTATCAAAACATGATATGCGGTTCTCCATTTGAAACTGAACACAGCAAAACTGTTTACAACACAGCTCTTGCATCTTCTTGGCTGTACCTGTCATGTCTGCCGAAGAAGGCTGTGAAAGAAGCATGGAAAAGAACGGCCAGACTGTATTACAAGGCCGTTACTGTCCACTTAAGTCATTGACTGGAGTAAACTGACCTTACTGGCTGGCTTTAATGTGTCTCCTCTTTGTCTGCCTGCCTTCCCTATCAGTGTCTGGCCCACAGGAAACCAAACATGCTCAATAGTTATTAATCGTTTCTGAATGCAGGGGCCTCCTCTTCATAACGTTGTTTGGTCTGTTTGGGCAGTAAAAGCAGTAAACAAAGAGTCCTGTGAGCTCTGCTTTGGATGAGCTGTTCTACCATTGTGTGTCAGCTCCTTGTCCAAGGATGTAATGGTGGACATGTCATGTTTTTATGAGCACTTAAGGCTTTTCCCATGTTTATCTTTTTTGCTTTGCATTCAAGTGGTGCGTGCTGTTAGCTTGGACTTCACTTGATTTCACAGCCTTGTCTAGTTTTTTAGTCATACTAGCAACATGACTGTAGGAATGGCAATGTCTGTCTGTCTAGCCCTTTGGTCCAGACTGAAATATCTCAGCCTGTGACATGGGTTACCATCAAGTTTGGTGGCCCCCAGAAGACTTTTGACTATCAAATAGCTTTTTTAATCTAGTGTCACCATGAAGTTGACATTTTTGACTTTTAGTGAAGTGTCCTGACAGATATTGGATGGATTGTCTTGAAATTTGGTGCATATAGTCATGGTACCCAGAGGCTGAGTCCTAATGAGTTTGTTGATCCCCTGAATTTTCAACTAGAGCACCATGAAGTTGAAGTTAAATGTCCAAAAATGATTAGGCATATTGCCATTAAAATTGGTTCAGACATTCATGTCCCCCCTGAAAAATAATTGTTTTCTGAGCTTCAAGCAAAACTGCACTATTTCATTCTACCTCTTCAAATACCTCTTCAGTTTATTGAAGTTGTACCCTAACTTGGATTTGAACCCTGGTTGCTTTGTCCCAAGCTCATTTATATTTGTGATTTATCTTTAACTAAATGATATAAGAGGACTAAAATAGCCTTGAACCATAAACCTTTAGTGTAGTGTACAATGTAGTGACCTTTCAAATGTGCTTGACCTTTACAGCTGTGCTGCTCTCGAGTCTGTGTTCGTGCACACAGATTATTTTCTCTTGTGCTCGTTTTGGGCTGCGGAACAGACCTTGCCCTGCTTGTGCAGCCACTTCTCCTGCACCTTTTCCACTGACAATGTGAGCTTGTCTCAATGTCTTGTGTGTCTGCAATGACACATCGCTCTTTTCATGGTGATCATGAAGCGCATCTTGGCATGAGGATTCTATAGGCCCAGTACATTGGCTTGGTGGAGTGCCAGGCCTGTGCAACTGCAGGAATATGTACACTCCTACAGTGTATACTGTTGGACCTTAATGTACAGATAATGAGAATAAGGCAGTTACTATTTTGGTAACAGTAGTTGTTGTCGAAATAGCAGCAAAAGCAGTAGAATTTTTCTTTTTTGTTTTGGTGGAAAATTTTAGATATTTTGTTTTTGACTTAAGGAAACATTTAGCACATTTGGAAAAATGGAAAGTTTTAACATGGAATATCAGAAAAAGGATCATCTATTGCCACGCTCAAAAAAGGTCTTTCAGGGTTCGTTCTTCAAAAGCCTGAACTCTGCTTTCAACTCCTTTGATTCCACCCATCATGTCTGTTTCCTCTCCCCACTCAGCCCCCTTGCTCTCCACCCAGGATGTCAAACACATGTTATCTCACCGCCCGGGCTCCCCTCGGCCTTGGAGAGGCACAAAAGGCTTCTCTGGCGTTACCAGCAGCCCTTGTGGCTTACCTCAACCTCCCCCTTCTCCCCACCAGCCCCTTCCCCAACACAGCACACTAAATTACTGTCTGCCTCCACCTCATCTGCTCCCTGAGCACTAAATTATTGTCAGCAAGCCATTTCCCCCACACCTCCGCGCACTTACATTAGCTCAGTGTGTGTGTGTGTGTGTGTGTGTGTGTGTGTGTGTGACGAGGGCTCTTGTTCTTGAACACAGCGGGTGTGATCATTATTGGATCAACATTTTGTTGCCTGTGTGTTTACACATAGTGGAAACAGGCAGACTGTCACTGTCTGTATCTGCTTGCATTTAAAGATATTTATGACAATATCAATCATTTCTCCAGTCTGTTTACAAGCACGTGTTTTTGTCTCGCAGCACAAGTGATAGACGCCCCTCTAGTTGGAGCTCAGTATTGGTGTTAAGTCATACCAGTTCTTGTTTACCTCCACATTTGTTTGAGATGGAAAGGGAAAAATACGTTCTAATAACATCCAAGACATTTATCTGGTTGTGCTTGGCTTTGTTTGTCATTTGGGATTATTGGTCTCTATTTTTATTTCTGCTGACAGCACACCAGTGGTGTTTGCGTGTAAATGTGTTCATGTGTGTTTGTGCCCCCACGGGGATTATTGTGTTGGTCAGTCAACAGAGGAGCCATCCTCAATTTATTGGGTACCACAGTCTCCATTAGGTCATACTGTGCGCACACACACACACACACACACAGACACGTACAGACACGTCACCCTCATTAGACTCCCATTTATCTTCCCAAATAAGAGACTCCCCACAAACACATTAATGGTTTAAGATAGTTTCAGACACTCTTCAGGGATGAGGTTTATGAAAATCCTCGCGTATGTGTTCTTTTTTTTTTTTTTTTCTCTGGCAAACTTTTCATGGGGTTATTTACCAAAATGTGTATGAATGTTTTTTTTTTCTTCTATTGTAATTATCATTGCTGCTCCCCTTAATATGACTGTCTTTGTGTCTTTTCAGGCTGCTATCCTTGCCCTGGCCCCAGCCTCAATCCAATAGCTCTGGGAAGCCGCTGGCTAGCCTACGCTGAGAACAAGGTAGTCTACATACACACATACACACGCTTTATCCATCGCAGAAGTGCCTTATCAGAACAGCGACATATTTACAATCCAAAAAATGCATTTTTATCTATTTTCTGCTTCTTTAATCTGTCTGGATAAACAACTCATTCCAAGAAGAGTCCACTAGAGATAATAACATTTTGAAAATCAACAGATGCACTGGAGTCTTCAGTTCTTTTCTGCTTAATGGGATTGTTAAGTATTTACAAAAACCAGAATGTTCTATTGCGCACTCTGCAATACTTTTAATGCATAATAGTGTATGGTGCTGGTCCACTCAAGTAATTGACAGGTGGGGCCGCTGTTTGTGTGACTGCCTAAGGATTTTCCAGAAATGACAAAATCTAGTTATTGAAGACTGAGAGTAATACTGGGACTAAGCTATTCAAGTGATATTGTATTTGAAATGAAATCAGTGCAGATTGGCTGTTTGGTCGTGTTATGTTTTTTTCGCTAAATTTGCAACCGATTTCCCCCAAAGAGTGAAAAGGGGAGACTTTTGAATGTCTGAAATCGGAGTTAATATAATATGTAAAATATAGGTCTTGTATTTATCTGTAAATCTTTTGTATTTTTGCAGTTGATCAGATGTCACCAGTCTCGCGGAGGAGCTTGTGGTGATAATGCACAGTCCTACACAGCTACAGTGATCAATGCTGCCAAAGTAAGTGATTGAACTGGTGGACATCAGAAACTTGTAAATAGACAGATTTACTTTGGCATTTTACCATAGATAAGTTCAATAGATAGATAGGTGATTTTATTTTTAATCGCCTTAAGTGACACTAGTGTTTTTGGGGTCATGGTTCAGTACATTTGTAGTAAAACAGGAAGGAAATTCATTTTCAAAATGTAAATATCAAGTGGTGGATCATTGGCCACCAATGCCAATATCTCAGTAATGCTCAATTGTTATTACAGAAGACTCTAACCTGCATTCATTCTAAAATAAAAATTCACTTTAAGACGCATGCAGTTCAACAGTTTAACAGCATGGCTAGCCCCTCAACTAGCATGAGTTAGCTGATAACAAGATGACACAAAAACTGACACACTTCCAAAACTTTTAATTATGCATGGTAAGACATAAGATAATTTGACTGAAACAACTGACTTCACAGTGAGTACCAAACTAAAGAAAGTCACATTCCGCTCCAAACAAATGTGAAACTGCAGCAAACATAACAAGTTCCTAAAGTGTGGTAACAAAAAGCCTTGGTATTTTTTTTTTTACTGGGCATCAATACAGCAAAAAAAATTGGGGAGAACATGCTGAGACTGAACCAACTTTTGATACTACAGTTCACAAATGAAATAACCTGCAGTTTTTGTTACTGGTTTTCCATCTTCAATTGAATTCGTCCTCAACCATGTCTTACCACAGAAGGACTGAATCAACAAGTTTGCTTTAATCTTCAAAAATTTGAAAATGAGCTCTCATGTTCAGACTGCGGCTACAATCTGTCTAAAAGTCCTTTGGTCTGTCTCAAGCCTTTGCTTGGGATGAAACAACACATAATACAATATTTCCAGCTCTGCCTACACCATCTGTAAATGTGCTGACATTGGATCCACCTGGCCCGCCTGGCTGACTGGGGCTGAACTTATGAGACACTTCATCAACCTGCCTGTCTGTTTTTTCACACTGTAATCTGTTTCTCTCCACTGGTCTTGTTTCACTCGTCTCCACAGGGGAGATTGTTCACTAACAGCCAGCAGCCCCCTTTGATACCAGGTGAAATTGATTCCCGGTCTGATTTAGCCACTCGCCAACTGATGCTAACTAGCTAGCTCCTCATATGGTTCTAGTCTGTTTCTCCATTCGGTCCCAGAGGAAGGGCTAATTGATTTACAAAGAGCAAGCCTATTCCTTCCCCTTCACTTAATGAGTGCTAACAGCTAGTGTGAGAGAAGTCTCATTAGCGTGGCTAATGATGGTATACATCAAAAAGACTGTGCCGCTAACAGGTTAGCAGTGTGGTAAAGGGTGGACAATGGCTGTGGGTTATTGATATGCAGACGGCAGTCTGCTCGCCCGCCCTCTCCTCATTTAAGACCATATATCTCAATATAGATGACAAGGTATCTCCTTCTGGCTTGTGGCGCGACACGCTGGCTCTTAGTGCTGACGTTCGGAGACATGGAATCCAAAAACAGGAGGGGTGGGGGTGTAGCATTAAAGTGTAATGACTTTTGTTTTTAAGAAAGATAAAAGAGAGAGTGCAGCAGCTCTGACCACCGGGACTCGCTGTTCCAAATTTGCTGTTTTACGTTAAATTTGTGTATGACATCAATCCTGTTTCTTTTCACTGCTCGGTGTATGATCGAGAAAGACCTTTCACATAAATTAGGTTGTAATTTGTTTAGATGGCGACATCAGGCTGTAGATGTGTGTGTGTGTGTGTGTGTGTGTGTATCCATGTGCCTTTGTCAGCCATCAGACATGCTCTGCCTCCAGAACCCCCCTCCCTCCCACCGGCAGATCAATAGCCCCTGTTTGGACTACCACTAAGAACTCCACAACTGCAGTGATTAGAAAACACATTAGTGTTGATCAATTAGGAGCCAAACGCCTCACTTAATAATTGATGGCTCTACTGGCAATTTACACACACACACACACACAAATGCAGGCGTACACAAGCACACAGGCAGCAGACACTGTTAGTGTGCCTGGCCAAGTGGCAAAGAGAGACAGTGGGTGATCCTCAGACCTAACAAACGCGAGGCGCCACGCTGTATTGACAGGGCCGCCTAGTCTGAATGCCTGATTAGGCTCTCCGGGGCCCCTTTGGCGCTTACACACACAGAGACACACAGTCACACGCATTGGACTCCATTAGGCAAAGACAGTGTAGTAGGTGAGATAGACTCCACTTAAGCAGCACTATCCATTTCCCTCAATCGAGCCACAGAGGTGTGTTTGAGCCAGACACCCTGGCTGGATCTTAAGCGGACACAGAGGAGCCTCGTGCACACACACACACACAAACACACACACACACACACACAGACACTGATGTCTCCTGGCGGCTACAGTGCTACAAGTCATCAGTACTACAACTTATCAACAGGCATCAAGTGAACACGTTCACCCTGGTGCATCTACACACACCAGTGCACTTAGCCACTCTCTCCTGCACATCTTCACTGCCTGCAAAGACTTCAAACCAAGTAACTGTAAACTGCAGTATATGACATGCATGCAGATTATGATATAAGTATTTCAGTTGTGAAGAAACAGGCGTTATAGTAAACATTGTCTAATTTCCTATTATTCTGTCTTCTTATTTCTTGTCCCTGCAGACTTTAAAGACAGGTCTGACCATGGTGGGTAAGGTTGTAACCCAGTTGGCAGGCACCCTACCAGCAGGCACTCCAGACGAGGAGGGCACGCCTCACAGCACAAGCCGCCGCAGCCCCCACAACCCCGGCGTGGTCACCATCATCGATACGCACAGTGTTGGCGAAGGACAGGTCAGTTGAGTGTCGCTGTTCTCACTCGTTATTGTTAATGACCTTATAATAGGGCCGGGTGATAGTGACCAAAAACTCATATCCAGATAATGATATCAATCCTGATATAGCACATTTTAATTCAATGGATAAATAGTACTATTTTTTTGCACTCTTCATTGACCTTAATGGAGTATCTACTGAGGACAAGGAAAAATATAAAGCAGAATTTACACAATACACAATACTAAGACACTTTATGTTGTTTTTTGATTGTATTTGTCACCCATCTGCGGATGGTTGTAAAGACGGTACTAGATGAATAATTCAGACATATACAAAAGTTCATAGCTTCAGTTTGTCATGTTAGCGTGAAGTTACAGTATCTTTTTTTCCTACAGTGATGAGCTTAGTCCGGTGCTTCAGTTTCACTATGACTCTTGAATTGTAGGTCAGAACAGATTAGGTTTTTGTAAACTCCACAACCTCCCCTTCTGCATCCCAGGAAACCCTCAGACTAAAACTGCTCTGAGCTCACTCAGTGTTCCCTTTTTTGGATCCTGCATGGTGGTTAACCAGAAACTGTTACCAGGTGACCATTCTTGTTTAATAGAGTGTCAGCTTTACTGGCTAGCCCTCTAAATGCTCACACTTCCCCCCCAACTGGGCCCTTTATATGCATAATACACACACACACACATACTCACATGCACACACACCAAAAAGATTAAATTGGCTTCAATTTGTTCTTGGGTTGTTGCCTCTCTAGTCTTGTCAAGTGTGACCCAGGTAAACATAACTGTGGCCTCTGCGGCTTGTTGGGAAACAGGAAAATCTCCAAGGTTGGCTCTTTTTTTTTTTTTTTTTTTTTTTTTTTTGGCGGTGGCCTGAGCACACTCAAGCTCATTCACCTCACCCCGCACAGCTTGCTGAAAGGTGTGACTTAGATTTGCTGTATATTTTAACAGCCAAGCTTTTAGCCACAGCTCTGTCTGTTTTAACAGCCCTGGAAGGAGAGACGCTTGGTAAACAGTCAGCTGTTGGTCTGTATGGGCAGTAACCTCACAGGAAGCTCAGGGCTGAGCGAGTACACCATATCCCAAATTAGGTCCTGACATTCAATTTGGCCATTTGTATTGGGGGGGATTTGGGAGGTTAGTGAGAAGTAGGTTTCTAAACCTACAGATTTATTTATTTTTTATTCAGAAAATTGCAAGTTGTTAAATTAGGGGGGGCCGATATTGCCTCAGAAGAAATTATGATATTGCACAGTATTTTAACCAAGCCTCTATCAATATCATAATATGATATGACATTTTTCTATCACAAAAACCATACCTGCATTATCATGAATGATATGATATAGCACATTCCTTGTTCTTAGTTTACTCCTTCACATTTAATCAAGGTAAAAAAAGGCAGGTATAACATTGAATGCTAAAGCATAAATCCATATTCATGACTTTCGCTTTGGTGGTTGGTTAGTTGGCTTGTCTGTCTGTCTGTTGTCTATCATACTTTTTTTATTTTGTGTTGTGAATTTAAAGATTTGCAGATATTTAACTGTAGTCCACAAATTCAAAGGTGTGTAAGCTAAGTTTGGGTATATTGTCCTGAGCCACATCATTCTGCACAGACCCACCAGGGTACCTGAATACAGTAAGTATACATACCAGCGTATTGATCTAACCCTGGTCATGGTTTGAACTATGCCAGTTGCCTTCAGCAGGATCTCCCCTTAACGTCTAAAGAAATGCTAAAAGCTTTTATCCCTTTAATTCTCCTCAGCCATTCCAAACCATGATTAATCACATTGCAGTAGCTGTCACATTTTTAATGAGGCGTGTTAGCATACATAGTACAGTTTGTCAGTGATGTAGTCACCACACACACACACACACACACTCTCTGCTTTCTCCTTCTCTCTTCCACCGTGCCTGCAGCCGCCCTGTAGCCAGTGTGTTGTCTTATAAGCTGGACCTAAGCCTTCAGAAGCAGGCCTGCACTCTGTCACCGGCCAAAGCACTGTAACCGTACACTGGCCATAAACGCCGGGCAGGGGGGGTGGTGGTGGTGGTGGGAGGGGGTGGGGAGGAGAAAGCTAGGAGTCGAGGAGAAATGGAGGGTGAAAGGGGGGGGGGGGAGCAGGAGGGTAGGTGGAGGGGGGGGGGGGAGCAGCAGAGAGTGAATTTAGATGGAGGTTGGGGTGTGATTTTTGGAGGAATGGGGAAAAGGCAGGAATATGATAGAGGTGAGTTCCTGTGTCAGTGTAGCAGTGCAGGATATTCCCATCTCTTTGAAATTCCTTATTTGGAACAGCAGCCTCATAACACACAGGCACACTCTCTCCCCTGTGTAACGGGCTCAGTTCTCTGGAGGACTCTCTTGTTTCAAAGGGCTCCAGCAGGATTCCCTCACAGAACAACATTGTCTGCTTGCACCGTAATAAAAGTGATCTGCTTCATGTCACCAGCCTCTTTCTTTTCTTTCTGTTCTCCCCTTTTTTTTTCTTTTTTTTTTTTTTTTTTTCCCCTGCTTATTTTCTTGCTTGTAGTCTGAGATGAAGCCCTTTAGTTTTTAGAGGCTGTTTCTTGTTTGGACTAGTTCCTATTTAAAAGGCTCAGCCAGCCTTCCTGACATCGTTAATGCAACACTGGGGCCAAATTTAACCCTGTGTATATGTTCTCTCTTTCACACACACACACACACACACACACACTCACACACTGACATTCATGCACAAAGTGGCCTCATGTCTAGGCTTATTTCTAATCTCTCTTCGTGACTAAAGGCGTTTTCTGCCAGCTCCTGGTCTGGGCTCAGCCTTTGTTCGATTTGTCCCGTTCTTGACAACAGACTACATAGTGAGATTTAGGAGCGGCCTCTCGTTGTGTAAAAATGACTTATAATTTCATTTTTCGAAGCAAGTTTCAGAAGTAGCAAGCCAGAGCCCGGATTTGACGCCAGTTTCATCCTGTTTACGGGAAAACCCACTGTCATGGGGTATTGTCAAAGCCACATGTGAAAAGCCACATTATTGCCAAAGTAAATTTGTCCATATTCTTGTCTTTGGTGTTGGATCGTACCCCGTCCACACTGGCCTCAGTGCAGCCTCTCACTGAAGGACCAGCGCTAATAAAATATAGCTCAGGTTTTGATGAGTCATGATGTCTTTGATGCACTCAGAGAGAGAGAACTGTTGAACAATATGTCCATTTGTGTTCATGGCATGCATAACAGGTAATATGCTAATTATTTTTCTATCCACAAGAGGGCAATGGCACATTCAGAAAGGAGTTCAACGTCCAGCTATTGCACAGTGGGGTGATGTCAAAGAACCCTGCTCATTGTGGTGATGATATCAGCGTGTGATGCTACAGACCAAACCAAAATGTGAAGAGAAATCCTTGAGCGGGGGAAAATCCCGCTCTGGGTTTAATGTTCTCATTGTTAGAAAATGATTTGGACTTTCTGTGTGTGTGTGTGTGTGTGTGTGTGTGTGTGTGTGTGTGTATGTATATATACTCCAGGTCTTGGTGAGTGAGGACTCGGACGGAGAGGGAGTTGTGGCTCACTTCCCAGCTCATGACAAACCCATATCCTGCATGCAATTCAACCCCAGTGGTAAGACACACTTGCACACACTCTCACTCTCTCTCTCTCTCTCTCTCACACACACACACACACACATATACACACAGAGTATTGAAGAAGGAGCTAGAACACTGTATGCAATTTCAGAAGTCATAGAAAGCAGCGGAGCGATGAACCTGAGATATTGATGAAGACATATGTTTAGCTCACATGTGGCCACCTTTTCTCGCAGGCTGTCCTGAATCAGTTATCTCAACCAAAGGCCAAATGAGCTTGTATTCATATTGTGCACCGCTTTTATGTCTTGAACCTGGACTTAGTTTAGAGTTCCTCGTAATGTCTTTATACCAATTCTGATGTCTTACAGTATACTCATCTCAAGCAGTTTACTCAAGACACAGGCAACCGATGTGGGTCAAGCAGTGTGTCACATGCAATAAATGGGCAACATATGCAACAGCTATGCACCCAGAGTGGATGTTTCACATTTTTATTGTATTTCCAATGTTTATTTTGCATTTCAGTCTCTCTTTTTGTACCTGTCAATTATATATACACATATAAAAAAACTCATTTCTAAACACTACCGCTTAGATAATGCAACCTAAATAACAGGAGGGCTCAAACAACAGGAAGGGTCTGACTACACATTATAATTTTTCTGGTACATTAAAGGGGCACCACAGTAGTTTTTTGTTTCACTTCCCAAAAGTTTGGGGACTGAACGAGACAGATTTAATGCAGAATGACCACAATTAATGCAGCAGATGCCAAGGTTAACCTGACTTTTAGGCCCTACTTTTTAGGTCAAGTTCCAAAAAAACACAGGATCCTACACTTCCCATAATCCCACAGGATCCTACACTTCCCATAATCCCACAGGATCCTACACTTCCCATAATCCAGGCTTTCTGTCCAAGTTCTTAATGAGTAATGTCCTTTAAACCAGTTCACCTTAGTATATGACATTCACCTTAATCAATGCGAGAATGACAAAAAATCTCTACTTCATTAAAACAGTCAAAAAGACTATGAGTCTACAGACATACTGGCAGCTCTGTGAGGCTGCACTTGGGCTAAATTCTCACATCAGTATGCTAACATGCTCACAGTGACAATGCTAACTTTTTGATGTTTAGCAGGTACAATGATTACCATGTTCACTGTGTTGATTTAGCGTGTTAGCATGCAAACATTTGCTAATTAGCACTAAACGCAAAGTGCAGGCTTGAGGGGAATTAAGAGTTTTGCAGGTATTTGGTCATAAACCAAAGGACAAAGGGAACATTTGACCAGATGATGGTGCTAGAGGGATACTCTCCACTAGTTGTTGAGCTTTTTCAACGAAGACCTAAAAAGTCAACCTCATGGTGGCGCTAGAGAAAAAACTTGCAAGATCATCAAAAATATTAAAATATATCACCCGGGAACCATGAATGTGTTTAGCGAGTTTTATGCCAATCCATCAAGTAGATGTTGAGATATTTCACAGCAGAAGTGAAATTATTGATCTGATGCTGTCGCTGGAGGAAAAGTCAGAGAATCACCAAAGACATTAGAATGTATCCTCTATGGACCTTGAATATTTGTTGTAAATTACATGATCATACATCTTGCTGGAGAGGAGGATTTGTAGGTCGCTCATTTTCACCTTGGTGTTAAATATGAGTGTGTGTCATTCAGTCGACACGGTGCCATTCAATGATATCAAGTTCCTTCAGACAGCTGAAAATATAAGATATTCACTTTTTTGAACTTACGCTGACATACTATCCTCTATAAGTGTGTGTCAGTGTGTTGAAATTAGCTTCCATATAACTCGCGCTCCTTCTTCACCACATTATTTTACTCTGACATCTCCCTCTCCACTTTCTTAACATGACTGACCTCCAGCCCGAAAACGAAAGGGACAGTAGATGTTTTGTAAATGCGAACAGGGGAAGCTCATCGCTCTGCATGTTTCATGTGTTCACTTATATATTTTCACTGTTAGCCCCGTGGTGCGTATGTACGTAAGCAGGTGTGTTCAAGCATTTTATGCAGAGTGTGTGTGTGTGTGAGTGTGTGCTGAGTGTGCATGTGCAGTTAATAAAGGAGCTGCTGAGAGATGGCTTTCACCTTGTGACCTCCAAGCCCCAAGAATCCTTCACTTACCAAGATTCAGGACTGAACTCTGGATCTTTTTCTGAGCAGGAACAGGATGATATTGCAGTCAAAGACAGACAAGATATGGTTGTCTAGACCCCACCTACCCCCACCCTCACCCTCATTAAAACCTCACATAAAACCCTGTTTAGTGAAATTATTGGCAAGAAAAGCTACCTAAAAGTGTGTGTTTCTCAGGGTGGGTATTAGACATGGTGTCTATAACAAGAAAAACAGCATGATGAAACAGAACGGTTTAAGAATGAAACCATTCCAACCAAGAGGTTGTTAATAGATGGTAAGATGTATAAAGAAAACAGTTCAGCACAAACATGTACTGCAGAATCTGTAGCTGCTATGTGTGTGTGTGTGTGTTTAGAATGACTTACTAAAGGGAGCAGCTCATTACTTATTCATCATGCAAGTATAATATTAGAATACTTAGCACTAGAGGCTGCTCAGTGAGAGACACAACGACCTTCATGCGAAATTAGAAGAGATGAAATAAGATAATTATGGAGGTGGAGATGGTAGCGATACAGCTGTTTTAATTAAATACTGAGGTTACTGTGTGTGTGTGTGAAAGAACAGTAATATAAAGCCCTTCGTGGTTCCAGAGACAGCTATGTGAAATTTGATGAATCGACTCAAGTCACTTGAGTCGACATCAGCTGAGGTTAAAAGTTTGAAAATAAAAGGAATCTTGTGTAGTTAGAAAGAAGTGAGGTTACCAAACCTCTGTAACCTGCTCATCGCTGTTTGAGAGTAGCAGCTCCGGTCTACAGTAGCTGCTACTAACACAACACACCTGAATCTCCAACCAGACTGTTGGTGATTGAGTTGTGTTGTGGGCAATGTAGTCACTAGGCTTTGACCAGGAAGAAGAATGTGCGGAGTAAAAAAAAAGACAATATTTCTGGTTTCTGCAGTCTTGGTTTTGATCACGTAAGATGAAATGTGTTCAGATGTGTGTTTTTGGCTTGTTTAGACATTCTATGCTCTGTGGCTCAAAAATCAATGAATGCCGCTTTAAAAAAAAAACAATTTTAATAGAACTCACTATGCGCTGCTCTTGGGAGAGTCTTGGGTCCGCTTGATATATCTGTGTTGCCCAATGTCACGAGTGATATTCCTCCTTAAAACACCCTTTTCCCTTAAACATTCCAGCTTGGTTTCTTGAGACGTGCCCGCTGAGTCAGCAAGCTTACAGAATCCCCTGTGAGCCTTTTCACAGGACACTGTCACTTTCAAAATTCCAAACACACTTAATCTTTCTGACTCATTTACTCTGAAGCAAATCTAAAAGGCTAATACATTACAATTTAAATTGCAGCCCCTAACAGCACCAGAAGTGTTGCCAAAAAACACAGATTTGCCCTTTTTCATTGCAGTTAGGGTGTGTAATGAGATTAGGACGATTCTTACAAGCTTAGCACGACTCTTTTCCCTTGTTGTGATTGCAGGACTGCTTTCATCATTGTTTATTCTTTTATTCATTTTCATTTCTGAGCTGCCTGCTGTGGAGTGTCCCATAATTAGAGGCCTCTTGATTTGATCAGAACCCAAATCCTGAGTGACGGGTTCATTGGTCTGGCACTAAGTGAACTCTTTCCAAGGAGTTAGGGGAAGCGGCTTTTACTGAACTACCTTCCTAGTCCGACCGAGGCTCCCTTCTCAGTGGTCAAGCTCGACATGGCAGAAACAAGAAAGATAGACTTAGCAGGAAACAATGATATGACTCAAAGAGGTCCTGGAAAGCCCAGAAGTTTTGGCTGGGAAGAGTTATGTAAGAAACCCCAGTGGCTTGTGTGTGTTGGAGGCTCTACAGAGGGCGGACCGGTGGCCGCCAGTTCTTGGTGTGGCGGCTGGCGCTTTGCGGTGCTTCGGTGGATCTGTGGATCTATTCCTAGTGGTGTAATTAGAGGGACGCAGATGAAGTGCAGTGGCAAAGCGCTCTCTTTAACAGCTGCAATGTGTGTGTGCTTGTTTTCTTTCACGTCTCGTCCTCTTCACTCGTCCTTAACGATCCTTGACTTGATTATTAGGTATGATTCCAAGGTCAAAATACACTCATGTTTTGATGACAGAGATATTGTCCAACGGCTTGTGCATTTCTTTGACTATGACTGGCACTAGATGGAGTGATTGATTCAGCAACCATACGAGGCACCACCCTCTGTGCTCTGTATTCTCCCAAAGCCCGTTCTCTGCAGTCCTCCTCTAGTCTGATAAGGATCAGTGTTTTACATGCAGTGGTGGAAGAAGTATTCAGATCCTTTGACTTAAGTAAAAGTAGTAACACCAGCATGTAATCATACTTTATTTGGAGTGAATGTGTGTGCATTGAAGTCTACTGAGTCTTCTAGTAAAATGGAAAAAGGAAAATGTCCTTAAGTATCAAAAGTATATGGAGGACGGCTTATTTCAGAGCATTGAAATGTATGTATATTTATATCATGCATTAATGTGTAAGCTAATTGCTAATTAGCTTACAGTTGAGCTAATTGTAAGCTCTATGTACTGTAGGGTAGTTTAATGAATTTCCCAAAATCTTGTTCTTGTCCCTGCTGCTTTTACTTTTTCACTTCTATTAACTCACTTAAATCTCTATAAACAGTGTCTATGTACTGTCCAGGTAGTAAAATCCAGATGAGAGAAGTTAATGGTCAGTGTTAATAGCTGGGCAGAAAGTTTAGTTTGTCCTAAGTAAATTGAATATCTTTGGGTTTTGGACTGTTTAGTCAGACAAAACAAGATTTGAAGACATCACCTTGGGCTTTATGAAATTGTAGCAGGCTTTTTTCACTATTTTCTCACATTTTATAGGCCAAACAATCAACTACTTAATCAAAAAAATAAAAAAAAAAAGAATTACCTAATTAGCCAGTAATAAATGTAATCAAGTTTCAGCCCTAAAAATGTTAATCTGGCTGACTTTCAATTGTAAGTGTAATCTCATTGCATTTATAATCTTTATGGGTAGCACCTTTTTATTTATTTAGCTCTGGGGGCCATAGACAACTGTCCCTATACTCCCTCATGGGTAGAGATTGTTGGGAGCAAACTACTCAGGGCTGAAAATCCATGTATTTCAGGTAAAAGTAAATGGTTTCATTTATATTTAGATTTTTAGTAGATTGTGTAATCACAGTGTTCTATGAAATAGACAGACAGTAAAGGACAGTTAACTAAATAGAATAGCATTCCTAACTTTCTTTTGTTAGACTAACTTATTATGGAAAGCGCCACCAATTTCAACACAATGTGTTGAAACGATGTGTTTGTTTGTTGTTGTTGTTGTTTTTTTTTTTTGGGTTTGAGAAACTTGTGATCTAAATTTTGGGTGCTACATTAAAAACATGACTAAAGTGTCCTTTTTTACCATTTAAGGAATATTTCCAGAGTCAGGCGGTTTCTTTCCAAGGTTGATGCGTAAAAGTTAATAAAAGCCGGACTACTGTAACGCCCTTCTGTCTGCTGTCTCAGAGAGCTGTTGGTCAGTTTCAGCTCATACAGAACACAACATATCGTGTGATATTTGTACTGACAAAGACCATAACCACATTACTCTCATTTAAAGATATTTGTATTGGTCACAAGATTCTTTCTTTTGTTTTTAAAAATCATTTGGTTTAGAAATACATGCCTGTTAGGTCTACTTAAGATTCTCTTTGTGTTGCAGTTTATGCATGAATTGTGCTATAGAAATAAAATGTATTATTATTATTGTTGTAATGCTTTATAAGTGAAGTCTTAAGCTGCAAAGTAAATTGAACTATACCTCTCCCCTGGAAATATAGTACACTAGTTAACTACACGTACAGTATCTCAAGATTGTAATTCAAGCACTGTACCTGAGTAAATGTATTGAGTTACTCTCCACCACTGTGTACATATAATGGTCACTAAAGCAGTTGTGGGGTCGGACAGCTTCTCTTAAAAACATATTGTAAACTTGGGTATTGTCAGACATGGATGTTTGACATGCACATTGTAGCAACTGATCTCTGTTAGTAGTAAAACCGAACTAGCCAGCTACCTTGTTGCCTGTACTTTTGGCATGAGTCAGTCAAATAAATTGCATTTAAACTGGATACAGTTTGTACTGAGAAGAATCTCTTTACACTTTCATTAACTTTGTCGTTCTCATAAAACAGTAGGCTGCCACAGAATCATTTTGTGCAGCCTCCTGAATGCTCTGAATATGGAAGTTTTGAATACCCCATCAAAGCCAGGAGTAATAGCAGCTGAATCAAGACTGAATCTCTCCCCACACGGAACTGTCCCATAAACCATATCCCTGGTTTAGTAACAGGCCGGTCTAATGAATAGCCTGGCCCGTTGAGCCTGACCATTGAGGCAGCTGTGCCGTGAAGGCAGCTCTCCATGGTGTAATAACTCTGTCTCTCCATCTTACTGATGTGTGAAGGAAACCAGGCCGTCGCCGAAAAACCCTGGACCCACACGCACATGTTGAACACGAGGGGAATTCCCACACCCAAGCAGCTCCACTAGGCCGCACATTTACAGCCACACATTTAGCATGGATTGAGTTGTGTCTTCACACCAAGATAGTAATTAGCACTCACAGCCGTGCTCTGATGTGATTTACAACAGCCACTCTGCACGGCTCTGTCTTGCCTCCGTCGTTATTTTGACTGGGGATAAGACGGGTCGTTTTTTCCAACTCTGCCTTTTTACATGAACGTTATGATTACTGTTATTAATGTTAGATATATTGCCCGGCATTACAAAAGTCTGACTTTTTTTTTTTTTTTTGTGATGTCTGTGTTTGTTAAAGAGGTTGTCAAAGCAGGGGCTGGTTACATCACTGTTCTATATAAGAGTAAATTAAGTAATTAACCGCTCTGGCCGTTGTAGCAGTGACAGAGACACTTTACTCACAGTCATATATTAGCCAGTCTTTGCGATATGGATAAACCTGTGGATGTGATGCAGTTTATCAATGTGTAAATGATTCAAGTACATATTTTAAGCTGAATTTAGCGAAACTGTGGCTCACATTTTTCCTGCAAATTTGACCAGCTGAATAAATTTGCCCCAACCATCTGCTGCTAGTTCTAGGTTAGCTGTGTAGGCTAGCTAGGACCTCCAGTTCTTCCTGTCATTTCCCTCCAGTCTCCCTACTTTTTCTTTCTGTCCTGTACATTTGTGAAGCAGTCTCATTAAAGTCAGATGAGAGCGAGTCGCCGCCGTGTGTCGCTCAAGTTTGAAACGTTTTCATCTCGCACGGACCCGTCTTTGCCTCAGTTAACGCTGCCCCGGGGCGAAATTTGTGTCTGTTCGCACCCGCTCGTGCTTTCCCTTCGCTTTGTGTGCAGTCATGCCACATCTGAAATTCAGACATTTAGTTACTACATCCATTCAACTGTAGGCAAAAGAGTTCCATTTGTTTTTATTCAAACGACAGCGACACGACTACAAGAACAGGTGAAGTCATTGGTACGTTTTCTAAGAAGCCTTTGCTAAGTAGCATCGGCATGAACAGCTTCTGAAAGCAAAAAAAAAAAAAAAGTACTTTATTTTAGCACCTTAGCGGCAGTGCTAACAGCTTTTACAGCTAAATAAAGAACAGCATATTTGCAGAGTTCTGCAATGTTACACTGTCTGGCCGTTATTAAGAGTGATTTTACACTCTAATGATAAAAATCTTGGTATTGTCAGCTGTTCGTGAAAAACTGCATTTCACAGCCACAACAGAGACATCAAGATATATATCCATGGCCAAAGAAGTGTAACAGTATTCATCAACAGAGTCTATTCAGGTACACAGAACCTGTATCACTCTACATAAAGAACTCTAAACCTTTTTTTTTTACAATTCAGAAAAAGAGTTCAGTGACCTTTAAGGCTTCAAACTAGAATAAATGTATTTGTTTAGCATTTGAAGTCCAAGTATTTAGTAGTTATCACATTTCAGTGATGCTACTGAGATGTTTGGTGTCCGCTGATGGATAAAATGCTCCGACACATCATAAATAAAAGGTACTGGATATCCTCGGGCAGATTCCTTACAGTAGTTCAGTGTAGTCCAAAAGAGCTGAGGCTTCAGGAAAATCACGATGTGAAAGTATTCATCTGAGAAAAGTGATAAGTGGTTACATGGCCGGAGCTAAGGAGAATATTTGGATTGGGCCAGTGACCATGACTCAGGGCCTCTGGAAAGCTTGGCCGAGAAAGACTCACCTCATCTCCCCTCGAGGCTGACGCTCACCAAACCTCCAGACACCTCAGCAGTGTCGAGTCATTCGCTGCCCACACAGTGTGGTAACACGCAGGTCATTTGTAACTTCTTTACGGTATGTGTGTAGGTGGGTGGCTTGGTGGGGAAGAGTTGAGTTGCTAAGTTTTTTTTTTTCGTTCCCATCAACAGAGCTGGTTTGTTTGTACTGGCAGGAGTCTCTATGAAATGGAATTAGGAGATGAAAAACATAGCTCTATTTACAATTTTATTGAAGTTTTGATTTTCTCCACACAAAATAAACATATATTATCATTTTTTTAATTAATATATTTTAGGAAAAGAGTATATAATACTATATATATATACTTACTGACAATTTTGTTATTCCAAGAGCCATATACCAGTATACTGTAAACACTATAGTGGACAGAAGCAGTGGGCAAGTAAAATCAACTTTTAAACATTTATCCCCTTAAGAGCATGAATGTACTCACCTAATGCTGATATACACATTAGGTTTTAAGATATCTTGTGTGCAAAGTCAGACGTCTAGTAGTCAGTGTCTAAATTGCTCAGGGTACAATCTGCCTTTTCGATTTTGCCATTTCATACATTCAAGTGAAATTTCTGGAGGAAATGTCGAGCGTGTCATCAGAACATCAGGAACCATCCCGCTCCTAATGCTGCTGCTGCTGCTCAAAGACAAATAATTGGACATAATAGGTAGTGTTCTGTATCAGCACTTGCAAGGCTGTCATTATTTTTGCATCTTTCTTTTTTTTTATCCAAAAACAGAGCTGCAACCAGTTGCACGGCCGTGTCATGACTAGCGGACCCTCCGACTGCTCAGTCTGCATGCATGTCCACGTCGCAGTTTACATTACTGTTTGTGACTCACGACTTTGAACTGAATTGCCAGATGGATCATCGTTAGTTTGACGTAGAGATGACGAAATGCTACGTTTGCCGGTGTTATGACACAAAAAATCTTGATGTTGTAATTTAGAAATGTAAGACATTGTGCAAAAACTCAAATTCTTGATTAAGCGTGAAACATTTGAAAGGAATGGATGGTCTCACTCCTTCTTCTCTAGTCACACACACATAGCTCTTCACCAGTTTTTTTTTTTTTTTTTGTTTCTCTTTTAAATCAGTGGACAATAGGAGCACTGTGAAATCTTACTTATGACAAGCGGCTGTGAATGTTTAAAGGGATTTCATTAGTTAAGAGAACAGAACTCTTCGAAATTTAAAACAAGCCGTGTAAATTCAAGGAGCTTACCTCTCCAGCCTCACTGTCTGCCTGTTTGCTCAGAAAGGGGATTAAGTGCTGATCACAGTCCCAAATTCTTTATCAGGAGATTGTGGACAGGAGCAATTTGCTTTGGGGCTTTTTAAAAAACATGGCTTCAAAAGAGGCCTGGTGTTAAAGTTCTCTCTAAGCCACTGTGAGAACATGTTTGTCTCATGTTGGGAAACCACAGAAAGAAAAAAAAAAAAAAACCCAGTCAATGTATTGGGATTCACTGGGAATTTGGATTAGCAGCAGTAAATTGGAGTTGTGGCTTTGGCTGGATGAACTCTTGCAGGTGAAGTGAGAACAGAGGCTACTTTAATGTTTTTTTATCTCCTTGTCTTATCCTGTGTTTTACCTATTAGATGTACTTCTGGTTTATGACAAACTTAAAAAAAAAAAAAAAAACACAACAAAAAAACCCTCTCTTCTTTAAAATAACTCCAGCAGGAAGTGTGCAAATATGTAAATGCCCCATAAAAACAGACTTAAGTGGTGTGTTTTCCACTTAAGGTGATGAAAGAACAAGCCTGGAGCTCTGCCTTGAGAACAGTCACGCTTTGTGAACTTGACCGCTACGGTGCCTGCCCCTTGTGTGTCGGCACGACTTTAAAGCCAGGCGGGTTTTGCCCTGTTAAAAGAGCCGGCGTTCCAGCATAGTAATATCAAACTAATGGCGACTTCTCAGCTAGGTTACGCACACACACACGCACACACACACACACACACCTTTTTTCATATCTATTAATATCTAAGTGCTCGCAGGTGGTCTGCCTGTGAAGCGCGTAGAAAAACACAACCCTTGGTTTCAGCCCGCTGTACATCAAATGAACCATAAGCACCTTTTCCTCCTTTCGTTTGCTCTCTTGTTTTCATTTCTGCCTTCCTTCCTTGCCTCTGCCCTTCTTTTCCTCTGTAGAATGAAGTTTGGATGAAGTTCAGGGATTCAAGAGAATTTTTACTAGCCAGGAAGATGGCAGAAGGCCATATTTAGGGCATTGTTACTGTCATTTCCCTTTTCTCTGAGGGACTGAGCAGCATTCTTTTTTGTGTCAATATTTAATTACATAACCCTTGACTATTTTTATACCCAAAAGAATTTAAGGATTTCTGGTTTTGCCCAGAATTCCATTTAATAGGATAGATGCTCCTTTAAAATCGCTCACTAACAAGAAATTATTTGCTTTTTTTAGATTCATACTTTTGTTTTCATACAAAATTCCCATAATATAGAAGAAATCAACTATAAGATAATGATATTTTCGGCTGATGTTAGCGTAAAATGGATATATTTCTTTCAGCGTAATATGTCGGCAAAACTTGCAGTACATGTAAAACAAGAGTTGCCAGTACGTCATTTGTCCACTAGACAGCACTGACTGACTTTTTCAGCTACAAAATGTGCCACTCAGAACATATCTACGTGAGAAGTCCTTAACATCCGCATTTAAAGGATAGTTCAGGTTTTTGTACAACTATTTTTGTATATTTGACCACCATGTCTGTCATCATCTGTTATGATAACATCATTCTTGCTAAGTTAATTGCTGATGTCTGGGGCGGCCATCGTTAAAAGTTAGATGGGGCAAGAGACACAGCTAGACAGGTTTGAAAGAGCCCATATTATGTTTATGTGATTTTCTTTTCTTTTTATATGATGTTAGATATCTATGTCAAACACAGTCAAAGTTCCAAACCTTGAGATGAACGTATGTAGAAATGCTCCCTGCAAGGCAAAAGTCAGGGCTTCAACCATAAACGGCTGCCCATACTGTAGCCTTGGTTGCTAAGGTTGTTGTTAAGGTTTTTCCGTGTGTTGTTCACTCAAACGTGTATGGATGTTTTTGAGAAGTTTGCATTTTGAGTAAAGAACAAGAAAAAGTAAGAAAGTGTAATCCTACTACTATAGTTTGTTTCATGGTTTGTTGACATAGCCCCCCTGGTGTGGGCAGGTCTCCCGAGGGGCTTCCAAGAGCTAGCCAATCAGAACAGAGTGGGTTCCTTGGGAGGGGGGACCTTAAAGAGACGGGAACTAAAAGGGCCTGTTTCATACAGAGGCTGAACCGAGGGGCTTACATAAATGTACGGAATAGGTCCCATTTACACAAACCCCCCCAGTTTAGTCAGATGTATTTGGAAGAGAAAACAAAGAGCAAACAATAAAATATTACCTAAACTGTCTGTTGTAAACATCCATCAAAGTTTACAAGCTGACATCCTGGTTCAACATCAACCTATATTACTCGCTGAAGTCGCGTGGACACACATTTTTCCTGTGTAATTACAGATTATTGCAGACATTACGGTTCCGCTCATTTTCGGCGTTGCTTCCAAATGGCTGGTGGGGATGCCTGCCAGACTCGGAAAAGTTTCTGGCACCGCGTTCAGACCATGTGACATTAAAACGTTTTAATTAAAACCCAGGGAGATAATTACACATGCAAACTTGTCTGGACTCCAGTTAAAATGTAAAAAAAAAAAAAAAAAAAAAAGATTAGTTTGCGTTTATAAGTCCTACAAGGTATATGTAATTAGTTCAACTGCACCCTCTGTGTGATATTAGAGGTGGATGGCTTTGGATGTTAGCCTCTGACTAACCCTAATACCTACTCTGCTGCCCAGCAGAAATAAAACTGCTTGTATATTAGGACGGTGCTGCGGTGCTGAGAGGATTAGTAGGGCGTTCTCCTCCCTCCTTCAATTAGCACTGAAACCAATAGCAAAACTTCATACTGGTTAAGACGATGACACATACCTATTAATCTGTTACTTTACTCATGTAACCGTCAGGATATTTTATAGTTTGAAGGCCTATGGTTTTGACGTTACACTGAGGGGAGTTCTCAACATTTCCTGGCTGAATTCAACAGGTTAAACTTAAGAGTGTTTGGTTTTTTGAAACGGTAAAAGATTAACAATAAAGGTAGGTTGATAAGTGGCTAAGGTAGGTTGGATGAATCAATGTGAACGGTTCATAGGTTGTCACAGCACTCATGGCAGCACGGATACATCGTTTAGCTGTGTATACAGATTAGAATGCAGGGCGATGCTGTATTGTATATGTCCAGCATGTGTGTAAGTGTATACAGACACAAACATACAGTTCTGCCCCCCCCCCCCCCAAAAAAAAAAAAATTGCAAGCTCTGAAGACAAAGCCTCGTCTTACGATGGATAGTCTTTCATTTGTGTGTTGGGCTCATTTGCTCTGAAGTTTATGCATGCTGGTAACAGTAAAGCTATCTGAATCCCCCAAGTATTCCATCTTGTAAGCTTTATGCCTTCCACATGGTTATAATTTGAGATTTTCCCGATTTTCAAAGCTTTTTTTGAGCCTAGTGTTGTTAATTAAAAAGTGGACTAGTTTGTTGTGGCCTTTTGTGTTGCCAAGTAGGGAAATCACCGCCCTCTTTGTTGCTCTCTCCATTTCTTTCTCTGTGTTTCTCTCTCTCTCTCTCTCTCTCTCCCACTCCATCGTCCCATCTGCCTTTGTCAAGAATAAAGCTAGCCCAACCACTTTGTAAATGAAACATCCTCCCACTATTAATGGGATTGAGCAGATGTTTTCTGTTTGGATGGTCAGGGATGGGACAGTAAAGCCTGCAGCAAAACAAAACAAAAAGATTTTTGGGAGAGAAAAAAAAAAAAAAAACAGAAAGCAAAAGCAGATATTTATGGAAATGATTATATCACTTCCCTCATGTCCCATACGGACGCATGTCTCGCACACATGGCAAATTAGAGGTCATCCCTTCCAGTTTAGCGCATGTCTAAGTGCGTGTGCCAGCGACTTTGGTACTAAAACATCGTAAATAACACTGTAACCCCTGGGACGAGGTGTTATAAATAGGACGTGTCAAACCCTGCTCCGGCCAGCCTCTGGTTTCCCCGAAACCCTCTCTTTTCACCCGCCGAGCGGCTCAGCTACTTTTTAATTTGGCCTTCCCGCGGGCTAACCAACTGACGCCTCTCGGCCAGGGCCCCTGTATTTCAACAAGGCCACAAAAGCCCCAGTCCTCGGGCACTCGCACTCACAAAGCTCTCCAGCCTTTCTGAGCTGTTACTTTTTTGGAGCCCAGACTCTACCATCAGCAGAAGAGAAACGCCGGCCCCGGCCAGAACGCAGCGGCCAAGTCTCATCTGTCAGAAACCCAGGGGCCAGACTCTCCAGCCACCGGGTGGGCGGGGCCCGACCAAAACAGAGTGAGGAGGAAGAAAGAAAGAAAGAGAAGAGTGTGGGGAGAGAGAGGGTTTGAGAGCGAGAGGAAGCTCCCAGATAAACAGACCGCAGCGCCTCAACTCCTAATCACCCTGCGCTTCCGTTTCCAGACTCTATAATTAGAAGGGCCCCGTCCCTTTTTTCTCTGTATTCCCAGTTGACGCAAATGCTTCTTGTGGCTTGGCACCTCGTTTGGGGCGTGGGTTTTCAAGAGTTTACAGGCCCTGGGCCTTAGCTCTCTGGCTTTCTGGTCGCTCTGATACAGCATGAATAGCTAACCACTGTCTTAATGCACACTTCACTTGGCTTCTCCTCTGCTTTTCTCCCTCCACCTCTGATAATCTACATGACCCCATCGCTCATCCAACTCCATACCTCCCTCACTCCACCTCTCTTCATCATCTTTTAACTGTTCTTCAGTTCAGTTCATACGAAACTCTTGAGAAAAAAAAAAAAAAAAAAAGAACCTTTCAACTCTGAATGAATGTGCAAAATTTTAGCACACTGAGCTTTTTTTTTTTTTTTTTTTTTTCCAGAGAGGGAGTGTTTTCCATCTCCCTCGCACGTGTTGCTGAATCCTTTTAATCTCATGCCATTCCAGCCTCCTCTTTTCACATTTGACATGCCACCCAATAAAGCCCAGCCACTAATTAAAACCTACTGCAGCCTCCACATAAAAGATTCCATGGGGAAAAACACAGAGGAAAATTACTAATTACTTTAATATCATTTATGTCTGGGAGTCGTCAAAAGGACAGAGGTTTGAACATTTTTTTTTCAAATCTTACACTCTCCATCAGTGATGTGTTTCCAACATTTTGAGTTACTGCCCGATCTACGGCTTTGTTTGTAACATCTCTAGAGGCTTCTGGGGATGGGTTTTGGGTTGCATTTGAAAAGCGGTGCGGCGTTTTTCCTAGCCGAGCCAGTTTAGATCTGGGTTTGTTCTGTTGTGGTTTGTTGAGCATGTTGTTTATGGTGAGGGCCTATACTTTCTAGAGTTTGACGAGCTTCAAATAAAACGGGACCAAATGAATGGGCCTGTCAGTGGGGGTTACACTTGTGCTGAGCTGTGGTTCCGTGTTTCAGTTAATCTCAATGTGCACACGCACGCACACACACACACACACACACACACACCCATTGCCATACACAGATGTATGAATACATAGATTCTCTCTCCTACAGACACTCATCATCTTGTCTGTCCCTCGGAGAAGCACACGACTCGAGCCCTGCTTTTAACCAGACCGAGCTATCATGTGAGGGAAGGCTGCGTTTTATGACAGCAACAAACGATAGCTGGCTTTGTTTTAATGGGCTGGTTTGTTTGTTTTAAAGGCACAGTAATTCTGTCATGCCGTCTAGCATGTGTCGTGCACAGTTGGTAGTGTTTGCTGTATTTGTCTGAGCCGCCAGAGTGAAATACAGTTTAAATATTTTGGTTGGCCTGACTTTGCACCAGTTTACCAGTGCACCAGTAGCAATGTTTAAACAAACGGGCCCAATTTAAAGCACCTTTGGGCGACTGTGAAAGGCATAAAAATAGAGTGTCCTTAAATCTTCATATGATGAATTAAATTATAGAACTTCCCCTGAAAGTTTGTGAGTAGCATCAAAAAATGTATGTTTTGTACTCAGTTATCAACGTACACATTTGTGATGGCTTGATGATTTACCTCTCATGTGATTGGATTACCCTGCTGTAATTATTCGCTTACATGATGTAGAAGATCTAACAAACAATTTGTAGAAAATATTACAGAATTGACATAATATAATGTCATTTAAAGCAGAACCCAAGTGACTGAGGAATGTACTTCCATAAAGTTGGGGGACTCGCAGGAGACGGATTCAAAAAAAGTCGTTGTGATTTCTACTCCCTAGTGTGGGTCGAGCAAACACACAGAATCCTATATTTCCCATAATGCAACTTAATAGCACCCCATGCCCTCGGTTTGTAATGTGCACTTTCTCTAATAAATTTGCAATTTTCAAATCCCGATTGGAGATGATCCTGATGATGTCATTAAGGGTCATCAAGACAAGTAAACGGGGTGTGCTTTCACTTATCTTTTAAGTGATTTAAATGCTCATTTTTTCAGTCTGACTGTGGTCATTGCATTTGTACTATTTATTTATTTATGCAGTCATTTATTTGTTTGACTAGTTTATCTATTAGGGACATGTTGCACATTGATAGAGCATCATATACATGGTGCAGAGCCAAGAAGGAAGTTGTCATCTGTAGTCTCTGACCAGATGTTACATAGGCACACATTGAAACGTTGTAATAATGATTAAAAAAAAAAAAAAAACACTTTCATTTAAAATGTATTAAATGAAACATCCAGTACGGAAGTGTGTAGTGAAATAAATAAAGTGACACCTATATGTGTAAAACAACAAATAAATCACACTGGATTAAAAGCACAGTGAAACAAAAGGCTACCAATTGACATGCTACAATTCACACATGTGCTAATAGTTGTGATAATGATTCCCAGTTCATGTAGATTTCAGCTGTGGAAGTGACTCCTCATGCAGACGACTGTATGTATGTTTGTTATAGGGATGCTGCTAGTGACCGCCGACACTCTGGGCCACGACTTTCACGTCTTCCAGATCCTCACTCACCCGTGGGCGTCCTCGCAGAGTGCTGTTCACCATCTCTATACACTGCACCGCGGGGAGACTGAGGCCAAGGTCTGAAACACACACACACACACACACACACACACACACACACACACACACACACACACACTACTACTCCTACTCCTACTAGTACATGGTGATGATTGTCCTTTTACTACATTCACTTTGAAGACCCCTACATCTTATCTAAGTGCCGTTATTTAAAAGGAAAATTCCTTCCTGTTACATCATTGACTTTTCATTTAGTAGCCATCAATCACCAATCATTTTATTCCCAAAATGTGGGAACACTTAGTCTTTACTAGACTAGGCTTATAAAACATTTCTAGAGTCATTGCTGACCCCTTCCACATAAAACAAAAGGCTCTGTCCAGGAGATAATGAAAGAGTTATGACATGAAGCAACATCATTAGAATCCAGCTGAAAACAAGATGGTTAGGGCAACAACAAAGAGCAACACGATGACAGTGGAGCAAACACTCTGAAGAACTTCAGTTCCAGTTCGTGCAGTTGTTTTTTGCCAATAGGAAGCTTTCTGATTATTAGCAGGCGCTTTAGTTTACAACAAGCCTTTAATTCAGAATTTAAACACTGTCACTGGAATAATAGATCAAACCGAAACCACTCTGCTCTAGTTAGATAATCAATATTATATCAGCACACAGACTTACAGTACCACACCTGTTCCTGACACCTTCATTGGATCGAGTGTGTGGTAGAGTTCGAACAAGCGCATGAGCCAAAGAGAGGTTTTTAAGGGGTTGCCTTATTTCCTGTCAGTAGTAGAAGATACTCTCAACCGTCCAACGGCAAGTGTTCCTCTTCAGTCCTGGATTCACCGCTGTCCAAACCACACACAGACAATTTGTGTGAGATATCAGCCATGACAAGCTAAGAAAAACATTCAACCACCAGTTCATAGAAAATAAAAGAACAAATCATGACATGTCCCAATCTTCTTCTTCTTCTTCTTCTTCTTCTTGCCCCATCTCTTCTCTTCTGTCTTGCAAATCTAATAACGGGAGAGCTTGTTTTTTTTTTACATGACTTCTCAGTTCTTCCTTCTTCCCTCCTAATTGAATTGTAGCGTTTGAGGGAAACATCTTTGGAAAAAAAAAACTTCTGTGTTGTGTTATGAAAGCCGTCATGAAGTTCTTGCACAACTGTATTCTCTGCTAGTTATCGTACAATCTAACAAATACTGTAATATGTTGACATGCAGTTTTTGAAAGCTTTAAAAAAAATACATGTCTTTTAACACAAGCTGGTATCAGTAAGAGTTGTCTGGTGAATGCACACTAAAAAGCAGGCGCTGATCACGGCAGTGGTTTATATTAAAGGGAACATGACTGCACACTAAGCTCCAATGACTTTATTATATAACCAACTTTTTCAAGGTAAGTTGGACGTGCCAGTGAAAATACTCCTTTCTTATTAGATGGCAGGTAACTGACTTAAATGTGTGTTGGTCCCCCCTCAAACACTCAAAGCACTGTTTGAAATCAGTTGATTAGAATGAATAATTAATCAGTATATTATTTGATATACTGGTGAAACAAATGTAATCACAGATTAGACTGACTACAAGCAATCTATATACATTGGAAGATGATTTATAGCCAGCCTTCTTTTGTTGTAGCTGGCCATAGTATACAGTATGTGTGATATTTAGAGTGTGTGATCACTTACATGTCTACACAGGCTGTGTAGGGGCAGCAGTATGTTAAGGTTTCAGTCCTCCATCTGTTTCTACAGAGGATGACATCACTATATGAATAATTATCCCCCAAAAAAGAACAATTATTACCAGTTTAAAATATTATTTTCCACTGCAAACAGTGTCCTCTTGTAATTTCTCCTCTATAGACTGAAAAACAACACAGATAAACAGTAAACTCCTTAAAACACAGTAATAAGGGCTCTATAATGGGAAAGGACTTGAACCATGAGTGAATCCAGTAGAGATGGGGCACTAAGGCAGGAGCACTACTATTGTGTCTCTGCAGGCCTGACCGAACACCCCACTGACCTCTACTCAGGATTTCCCTGTGTGGTACCAAAGAACATTTGATTATTGTCTAGAAGAGGAGGGAGGTTGGCTGCTGTGATTTGCCTGAGCAACACTTGTTACCCTTACTCCAATATGTAAAGTTAAAAGCCAGACTGTGGTTGTGGGTTGAAAGGCATCAATAAATATCAGTTGATGAAAACTCATAATATACACTGGGAAGACAAAATAACAGGAATGTTATATTTTTGTATTGACTTGACGATGTGATATCTGTTGATTTTTACTAAAAAGAAGCATCTTGATGATCAAGAATAAAATTTATATTATAATCAAACTATATTAACACCACTGATATTAGACATGCCAAAATATTAAATTGTATTTTTAAAGCAGTATTTGTTGAAAAATGAAAATGTCTGATTCATCTTGATTGAACCCACATTTAGACATTAAATCAAACAAGATCTGCTTTGGGCTCATGGCACGTGTAGGCAGATACAGATACACAATACATCTAGAGCTTTATTTGTATTTATTTCCTTACTGAGGTAAGGAGGGAAATAGTTCATAAATGCATCACCATCACCTTTTAGTTAAGATCATTTAAACCGGTTTTAAATGATATATGTATATATATATGTATGTTCACACCAACTATGAAATGCAGAAAGTTTGCAGTGCAAGGTAGAAGTGCTAACTCAACAAAACTACTTCAGGCCTTGTTCAGTTCAGGATTATTGACTGGCAAAACACACTAACACACACACACACACACACACACACACACTCTCACAGCCTGCCTATAGTTAATGTGTGACCAAACAGCAGGTCCGCTGACCGGCTGCACACTGAGTCTGCTTTGATCCAGCCCGTTGTAAACACTGAATGCCAGCCTTAGCCTAGTGCTTGGGTCAGGGGTTATCACCACACACACATACACATGCACACGCCCACACACACACACTCGCATGCACTCAGACACACACACTGGAGAGAGAGATAAATTCTTCAGTGAGGTGGGTGGAGAGACGCCTTATCTGTCTCCAGCGGCCAAACATGTGGCTGGCTGTCAGTGACCCGAGGCCAGGTAAACAGACCTGCAGCTGATAACAGCTGTAAGGGGCTGAAGGAGAACCAGAATGTAGGGGAGTTCGGATCCATGGATTAAACTGGAGAGTGCTAGTCCTGCACAATCAGCTGTGTGACTGTCAACCTACTGCACTAACCTGATTTCTTCAACTTCATGTAAACAAGAAACCTGGTTTCTATAGTGAGGATGGGAGATTCTAGGAACTAGACTTCTCCAGAAAAATTGCTCCAGGAAAAATATATAATATTATATGCATAAATGACTAGCATGTTCAACTAAAACTGAAACTGATATCAGCTAGCCTCTATGGATCTCAATGAATCAGTTTCCACATCTTCATCAGCGAATGGATAATGAGTACTCACCATCCACTGATAAATACCATGAAATGCACCAGAAAGTTCTGAAAAGCTAGTAAGCAGACCTTTGAGTTACGACTGTGTCACACATGCAATTTGTTTATTTTCATATTGAAAACATTCACTTTAAGTATTAAAATATTGTTTATTTAGCAAGTAAAAGCCTGCGTTAAAACATATTGAGTATTGGCACAAAATATGTGCTGCAGTCCAATAAATTTTAATGTTGGCTTTCAAAAACCCATATTGGCCAATTCCTAATAACTGGATTATGTGTATTGAGTTTTTTTTCTCAGAATTTCTTTTGCTTGAAAGCCTTTATAAAGTTATAGATCCAAACACTCAATTTAAAGCCATTATACCTCTTACTTGCTGCTACCACTGCTACTATTTTTCATTCTATTAGATCAAATGTTGCAAGTGAATAAAACAACAAGCTTGACTTTGATAACTAATCTGGTGTTGATAAATGAAGTCACAGATATGCAGTCAGAGGAAATGAGTCACGTCCGTCCACCAAACTTCCTGGTTAAATAAAGGTTAAATCCATCATATGGTAAATCAACCACACTGCTTGGAAACAGTCTGGGTTCTATACCAGGCCATAAGCGGACTTAGTACAGTATATTTGCAGTCCAGTATCAGACTATATGGAGCCAAGGTGTAAAACTGCACTCAACCAAAATAAAAAAAAAAAAAAAAAACACTGTTTGCTTTTCTTTCTGTCATTGTCTTTTTCCATAACCTTGCTTGCAGAGACACTTGAGTTTTATCCAAGTGTGTTATGTTTGTCCTCTCTCTTCACTCTTATCCCACTGTCCATCTTTGTCACATTCCCCTCATTCCTCCAGAGTTCCTCTCAGGTGAACAGAGCTGCCTAATCTCCCTAACTTGTGTCGCTGATTTAAAAAAAAAAAAAAAAAAAAAAAAATCTCAGAGTTTAACTATGTCTCCTTGGCATGTGTCTGACTGTCAAGGATGTCATCAAGTCCTTTGCGGACAAGAACAGGAGAGAGAGCTCTCCAGATTCTGAGGAATGTCCGACCTCCATGCCGACGATTGCATGTGACAGCGAATACAGTTGCATTCCACCTTTTTAAGATAACATTTGACAGCTGTTTGATATGCGCATGGTTGTCACACTATGACTGTACAATTACTGCCACCCCTTCAGGTAATCCCCCGCCTGATAAAAATGGATTGGGACAGTAAAGTCCAGGCACCCATTTACAGTTGGAGCTCTGACAGGTCTATTATGACCTATTACAACAGACACAAAGTAGCCCTTTCTCATCTCAGAGTCATCCCCTAATCAGCCACAGCAGAGGTCAGGCCTCCTCTTTCACTCATCTTGCTGCCTGTGAAGTAAACTAACTGTCTGGTATGTAGAGGATGCCCCATTAACTGTCATTGCTGGGGACAATTACCTAGTCTGACCTGGCTGAAGATTAGAAAAGCCTGCCGGCACAGAGCTGTCTCAGATAGACAGACTTGCTCTCTGGCTAAAGAGTTACACATTCCTCATCTTAACTTTCTCCTGGACTTTTTTTTTCTTCAATTTTTTTCCCACTTTCTTCACCCCATATATATATATATATATTTTTTTTTTTATAGCAAGTGGAATGATGGATGCTGTTTAAGCACACTATCACCTAATCAGTCTGTCACCTCACTCCTTTGTCTTTTTTTTTCCCTTTTTCTCTGTCTCACTTGTCTCTGTCCTGTGCTTGCATTGTCTCTTGCAGCCTATCTGTCTGGTTTCCTGCATGTCTAACATGCTCAGGGAGATCCTATCTTCTCAAGCGTCTGTTCCCCGAGAAGTCAGCCAGTGTTTGTTAAAGGAGGACTAACAAAGGAGATCCATGAGCTCTTTTGTCTTTCCTCAGTAATTTATTTTACCGGTAAACAAGCTCACATCACATTGTCACCTTTGGCAACAGTTATTGTCTAATCCTCTCACCCTGGTCGACTTTTGTCAAGCACCCCAGACGGATTTGTTTATCTGCATGATAAACACTTCACCCTTGTCACGCCATGTCAAAACACCTACCTAGCTCATTTTACTTGTGGACAGTATGGCAGTGCAGAGAAGTTGGATGGAACTGCTTGAACCAAATCTCTGGAATCATACTGTATACAAGTTGGCTGGTTAGAAAAACACTGCCAGAAGAAACAGGTTATTTATGGAAAGCAAATAACCGTATAGATGAATATTAATTAGCACATTATCATTTCAGAATTACCTCTAACGATTTTAAAAATAATTTTAATGATTACAAACTACCAGCCTTTTAAATTGTGCTTATAATTGGACTTTATTCTCAGATCCTATACTCTAAGTATTATCACAGCAGCTGGTTCACTACCAGACTGACCGAGAAAATGGCGCAGCTAAAATGAGCACTGCAGGTTTCATTGAATTTGTGGCTGCAATCTGTGTGTATTCAGCGACTGATTTACTAAGGCAGCAGCTCATTACGCTGTCAGCTCCTGGACTGAACCTGGGACTGAAACTCAAAGATCATTCTGAGAGTGAAATAAATATCATGTCCAGAATTTCACAGAGCAGAGAGGTGGAGATGGTGTTGATACAAGCTCACGTCTCACTAAAATACCGACCCGCGCACTGCCAAAACACACTGTTAAAGTCTTATTAAAAGAGGAGGAGAAGTGCAGTGGTAACCAGTAAGTAAAGTTCACTGGAACTCAAAGTCAGGACTCCTTGTGGATTTGTGGATTTGCATTATGTTTATATCTGATCTTTAGAGGCAGAGAGCTCTCCACATAAAACTGACCAGTGCAAATCATGCGACCTTATAAACTGAGTGGAATACATAATCAACCTCTGTTAACATGTCTGCACTTATGATTTGTATAGGTAAGAAAATAGGTGAAATGCATATGTAATGAGGACAGAGAGGCAACTTGAAAAAAATGCTCCTTTTTTTTAAATGACGTGCAGATTGTTACTCCAACAAGGAGCGTGCTTTTGATGAACACACAGTATGTGTCAGAATGTGTCACATCTGTGCCTGGGGAGGGGGGAAAAAAGCCACAAAAGTAAATCTGGTCTTGTGTCTTTAGGGACAAACACTTACTCACAACTTTTTTTAAAATATTCTAAATATAAAATACTGAACTAAAACAGCACCATGTGATATTGGCCTCCATAAGCCCATATCATGAATCTTCTTTCTCACATGTGATTAGTGTTGAACAGTCTTTGCACACACTGTCAGTCCCACTAATTGCACCCAAAATCACACTACCACCGTGACAGTGTTTGTGTCTGTCTTTCCTATACTATATTGTCCCATGTGGTGTACAGTGGTGCGGTATAGTGGTGATCCACTCATAGCTTAATGACAGTATAAAAAAAATGAGTCTGGATAGAATTGTTGTGACTTTAGAAAAATGGTTTAATGATAACATGAGATAACATGAGACTTTTCCATTAATGAAATGAAGTGTTTGTTTGAACCATTCAGGAATAAAGCGAAATGATTCCATCTTCCTCCACACTCTCTTCTTCATCTATTTCATCTATCCAGGTCCAGGACATGTGCTTCAGCCAGGACAGTCGCTGGGTGGCCATCAGCACCCTTCGCGGCACCACCCATGTATTTCCCATCAACCCGTACGGCGGCGCACCCTGCGCTCGCACGCACATGTCCCCGCGCGTAGTCAACCGTATGTCTCGCTTCCAAAAGAGCGCCGGGCTGGAGGAGATCGAACAGGAGCTGAACAGAGCGGCCGCCTTAGGAGGAGGGGCGGGAGGAGGAGGCATAGGAGGAGGTGGCTGCATCCTGGGCGGAGGAGGAGGCATCGGGGGCCGCTGTAGCCCCATACCCGGTCTGTCCAGCAGTCCATCGGGGTCACCGCTGCACGGTGAGGAGCTGGGAGGGGTTGGGGAAAAAGAAGGGCTTAAATGCTGCTGAATTTGTCCATTTACATGTACAGGATGGCATCACAGCAGCGTGTAGGTGGCTCATACCAAACTGAAAAAGAAACCCCCTTTTTTGAATTTGATCATTTACAGCTGCATAAATCAAGTTTTGGCAACAAGCAGGCAGAAAAACATCGAAACAAGCCAACATATACTCAGCTATGTATCTCTTATTTGGTCTTACTTGTGAGCAAATAGTTTTCTATGTACACACCAAGAGCAACAATAGCATTCATTTGGAGTTGTGTTTGTCTTCACCTCCTGAACCTGCATTTAAAAAAAAAAAAAAATGTGCTGTCAAACCAAGACAGAGCTAAAAGAGGCTGAAAAGCACCTGTGGGGGGAGGCAGATATTTAATTTATACTTTCGTTATTCATCCATTCATTTTCTATAACCAAGACGTGCATTTGGCAACAGGTGGGGTACACCTCGAACGGTCACCATCCGTCATCATGATACATTGGAAGTTTGCTACAGGCTAGAGATTGCCACAGTGTGATAAAGTGATAAAGTGTGTGTGTGTGTGTGTTTCCAGTGACTGGTCATCTCAGTAGTCTTTTTCCAGGGACTCTGATCTGTCTGCCACAACCTTGTCTCCCTTGTTTGTCAAACACCACTGCAGCCTGCTTACACTGTCTGTGTGTCCCTAGCTGACATAGATACACACTGATAAACACACACTTTGTGTCAGCTGCACTGCCTGACCCCAGAGGTGTTACTCAGTGTAAAATATCACAGATCTCATTAGTCACAGGTTTCCAGGAATATCCCTGAGCTTTGATAGGTGTACTCCAGACAGGGTGAGGTCTAGAACTCGGTAAACACTTCAGAGAAGAGAAGAACTGGGAACTTGATTAGTGGGTCATTTGGAAAACAAATTTGACAATTTCTTTCATATGCTCCCCGCACTAAGATGGTTTGCAGATTACTGGAGTGAAAACCACATCAGTAACTCTTCAAAAGACTTTTCAGGATGAAATTACATTTTTTTGTGTTTTATAGAAAGTCACTGAATTATAAAATCGAGGTCATGAAGGAAGCTGAAATATATTTGAAGCACGCCTTTGCATGTGTTTTTAGACCAGTTTCCAAAACCAGAGTTGGTGCTTTGCAGGATTCTACAGAGCCAAAGAGGAGTCGACACCTTAGGAGGGACCAATATGTACTCTAGTCAGATTTCTCTTCTTTTGTTTGAATAAATTCATTTATGTACAGTTCAGGTAGGTTTTCCTCAAGTCCATTTTGGGTTGGGTCTAAAATTCTGGACCTATGAAGGGCTCTATTCCGATTTCATTATGGATGGCTTCTGATAGCAGATTTCTATTTTTCATCTGCTTCCCAGTCCGTAAACTACCTGGAATTGTTAAGGTCTGACGCTAAAGAAGCTCTTATTAAAACATTTTTAACCTTCATTCCTCACTGTTTTTCATTAGCCAAGAGCAATGGAAGCATATAGGTAGCAGCTTTTTCATTTTTAGCCATCTGTTTATGATTAAAATGACAGTCATCAACACAGCAGATTAAATCAGCTGTAACTAATTAACGTTAACTCTGTAACAGCTAAAATTAAAAAAAAGTGAATGTGCTCTCTGCTGCTGGTGTCTATATTCAAACAAAGATAGCCGGTGGGTAGAGACACATCACTTTGTAACACCACTGACCTACTGCCAGCGGACTGTGTGTTTTGTAGGTAGACAGCGTAGAGGCTCTTCTCTAGAGAAATGATCAGCTGTAGCTACTTTGAGTTATGTTTAAGTCTAGTAGTAGTAGTAGTAATAGTTGGCCACTGCAGGCACTGTTGCAAATCAGTGAGCAGGACTCCTTGTGATAAAGTTGTGGTGATTTGTTAGATATATAAGTTAACGATAACTTGTCTTAGCTAGTCATTTATCTGTCAGGTAGTTTTTTTTCCTATTACCTCCTTACAATATCCCAATATATCTTAATGTTGCAATAAAAAATGACATAAACCATAAAAAATGACATATACCATAATGGAAAATTTAAGCTCTTTTTTTTTACAAGGGTTCACAATATACTTTTCCCCCTAAGTAACTCCCAGGCTGTGTTCTTTTAAAGTTATACACCGTGTCTTCAAATGGACTCAAATAGGTGACACAAGCTGCTTGGAGCATGAGGTCATGGTCATATTGTTATCTGCCTGCTCCAGAAATCACACTGTACATACATACATACATACACACACACTCTTGAGAAGACAGCGCCCTTGCTTCCTCTCTCCTTCCTGTCTTCCTTGTCTAGACTCAGACCCCTCTGTAACCCCTTGCACAAAAAAAAAAAAAAAAAAAAATACACAAACACACACACATACACATTCCTACACACTGTGAAAAATAGGCCATCAAACATTAAAAGGATGTCTGACTTTGGAGAGCCACCGCTCCGCTGTGATGAGAGACAGAGAGGGACAGAAACATCAAAGTGGGGTAGGAGGTGAAAGTGAGTGAGCAAAGTAATGAGGTGCAATTGAGAAAAATGAAGGAGAGATATAGAAGAGAGGGGGGGGAGCAACAGAAAGAGAGAGAGAGAGAGAAAGATAAGTTTGTAGTAGCAGCGCTGAAAGCCGGGTTCTTGGGGAGCGTGGTCGTAAATCACACTTTTGTTTCAAAGGAGAGCATTAGGGCCACCTGTCAACAATTAGTCCTCACAGTGATACCTTACTGAGTGTGTGTGTGTGTGTGTGTGTTTGTGTGTGTACATTCGAAGAAGACAAACTATGGTCCCGACTAATAACTCTTAATGGGGGAAAAATACAAAAAAAAAAAAAAGGAGCAAGTCAGAATCAAAGATAACACTTGAGTTGTAGTAAAGAGCTGGCAGGAGAAAGTTTTCATAACTCTAATATTTTACAGTGTATAATATAGTCCACAGGAAATTGAAGTCAGATTTCACACTGCTTTTATCAAGGTGTTAATCCATACCATACGGACACTTGCCCACTTTCTGACAAAAATCACAAAGCCCCTCACTGTGTGAACTACGAGGCAGTCACTTTGTGTACTTACAGTGTTACAACCTCATTTATATTGTAGTGTCTAACACTCTTTAAGTCCAATATGTTACATTAGTCATAGCTCATACTGTACTGGAGACAGTACAAGTGAGCGCTGAGACTTGGATCACACTGAGCATGTTTTTGAATTCACCTTTTAACCCACCCCTGCGAAATAATCCATTTCGACTAACAAGAAACACATTGTGTCATCTACAGAATTTTTTTTGCAAGTGTAAACAAAATAAAACAAAACAAAACACGACGTTTAGACAAAAATGACTTGATAAGATTTTCTAGCATTAAAAGCAGGCCGCTACAAAACACTATATCACCTTTATAAATACTTAACAAGACTTGACTTCCATTACATTCAAACTCTGCCCTCTTAAAACAAGGCTCCCTCCATTTTTTTTTTTTTTCAAGCATTTTCTACAATCAGTGTCATTTTTCTTGCCTTAAGGCCAACTTTAGTGTAGCGGCACTGAGCAATAAGTTTGATGCTAAATAAATCAAAGTGTTGTTTTAGTCTGATTTTTTTTTTTTTTTTTTTTTTTTTTTTTTTTTGAATTTGGTCAAGCTATCTTGTTTCCTCTGAATAAATGTTTGGTGTATCAGTGTGACAACCATACAATCCAATTTTAAGGCTTGTTTCTTGTCAATTCAATCTGAAAAACTGATTTAATATCTCACTGAGAAAAAAAAAAAAATCAAGAATTTGTTATCTTGAAAGAAGTCCAATAATTTAATGAAATTGTGCTTTAAAAAACAAGATTTAATAAGATATAACTTCCTTGAATTGCCCTTTTTTGCGCTGCAGTTATTTTTAATGGCATGGTCATAGCAGCAATACTCTCTGCACTGTGCAGTCTCATATACTCCGCTGTGTGTTTTTTGGGGCTCCTCTGGGTGTTGTGCATTAGCTCAATGATGAATTAAAGCTGTCAGACAAGTTTTTGCACCAAAACAAGGTGATTTCTAATTCTCAAGAGCAAGCATATATTTATGCAAAAGCACCAAAAAGCGCATTACACAGAAGGTCATTATCAGTTCAGCGGTGAGATCTCTGTAAAGGCAAGGTCATGTAGGTCTCTTAGTGTCTGTTATTTAGAAGATAAATTGGCTCCAAGGCATCCTGCCACATGTAAATATAGAAATCCAGCCCCTCCACCACCGCCGCTGCCACCAGCATTGATAAAAAAAAAAACTCCATAATTTGCGCCGTTTTCACCGGATGCAAACACATTGAGTCACATTTGCTTTTGTGTCTGCTTTTCCGCCTGTTTTTGTGAGCCGGGTGTGAATTTTGGGCAGTGAAGGCGGTTTTCTTAGGCTGGCAGAAAGGAGCAGGGTGAGGCAAGCCAGGGCCGGGCCACCTAGCCACAACAGCTGCTCTGTGATTGTCGCCAGCGAGGACAGCGTTGATTTTTGGGAAGGAACTGTAGAAAAGTACACATCCTTCTCAAAGCTGCCAGCCCAAGCTGCCGGCACACCTAAAAATAGAGGCTGCAATTGGCCGTCTTCTTGTCACTGTTAAAATCTGGAATGGCTATTTACGTACACAGTACTTTTTCCTCCCCCCCCTTTTTCTTTCCCCAAAGCCTTTTCCTCTGTGTGATCAATATATTGTCATTTGAGGTGATGACCCATAATGTGACCGTCCCACGCTGTAAAGCGCGGTTTGTCTGCGGCCCAGCGCATACAAGGCTAGATTAGTAAGTGCAGTTTCTCTGCACAGGGCAGAGGTTATTGAGGCTATACCAGGCATATGGCAGCGACTGTAGAGTTTTATTATTCCGATGTTTTTCAGAACCGACCACAGCACTGTATAGTACAGCAGCACAGTGCAAACAGGTTTTAAGCTCTCCAAAAACAACTCGATCATAATAATCTAAAAACCATCCATGTAGTTTTCGTTTGATCTGGTTTTATATTTCTTTGTGAAGAGCTGTACTTTGCCCTCTAGTGCTGGTAGATGGAGATGATGGTTTAATCTACTGATCAGGGGTCCCTTTTTATGACAATTAGGACAATTATGTGCATTTTTTTTTTTTTTTAACATGCATGGGTGCCTTTTGTGTGTATACACGGTGTTGGTCATACACTTCCCAACTGTAAAACATCAACACACGGCTATTAGTCAGTGCAACAGATTTGTTTCCTCACGGAGCAGAAGCCCTGGTGGTCCGATCACGAGGCCATATGGGCCCTGGCACCGGTTCAGAGAGAGAGGGGGAGGCAAAAAACAAGGTGTGACGGGAAACTGTTAATTCACTTGTTGATAAAGGGACACTTCCTTTCTGCTATTAGAGGCTGACGGCTTGCTTATTTGGGTTTGGACTTTTGTTTTATCTCGCCTCCCTCCTCCCCTCAGCGCTCCCCTTTCGTCAGTCATCGTCCTGTGGTGAAAAACACCAACGCTCTGTAGAGGTTGTGCCAAGGAAACATTACCTCATAACTGCTGGTGTGTGACACGTATGTACATGGCCTCACTGTGACCCTGTTTTTGACAGTATGGTTACTGTAAGTTAAAGAGTTACAAAGTACAGTGGAAGATGTCGAAAGTCTCTTACCCCGTGCTTTCACAGATAGTCGATGGATTTAACAGAGCGAGTTAGCAAAAGTCAGTCTCAGAAAGTTGTAAACAGCATGAAACAGCGTGAGATAGATGAATTGTCCAGATTTCAGTCAGCATGATGAGCTGTCTGCTTTGGAACTGTGTCCAGCCTGAGACTCGACTGAGCTAACCAGTGTTTGTAAAGCCACCACATGCTCGCCATGTTTTTAATTTTAACTTTGCTTTTTCATTTGAACTTTTTTTTTTTTAATCTTCTTCGCCGCTCCATCCCATTGTTGTTGTTGCTATGGTGTCCCTGCTCTGTAGCTACAAGCCTCACCTTGTTAGCCAGAACATGCTCAACATTGATTATGGCTGTAAGACACATCCACAAGCCCAAATAGAAACGGATGATATAGAAAAAAAACAGCATTTTTTAAATAATTATAAAGTTTTGTTTTTTTTAAATCAGTTGAGAAAAGCTGAGATTGACCTTTCTTCTCAATCTTGAAAAACGGCAGTCAGCAAAACCTCACATGGTCCTTTTAGTTGCTGTTCTGGAGCTTTTCATCATATCACATGATCTTTCTTAGCAGATGGAGTTTGCCCAGTCTACATGGAATTGTAGATTTTTTTTCTCTCTCTCTCTCAGCACTAGAACTTGCTCAGATACTGTGAAGAAGATGAAAAGCTCCAGAACAACTACTAAATGGACCTTATGGTAAAGGTGCTGCTCTGGTGTCCAGAGTTGTAGTGAAAACCTCTTTGCTATTACTGACGACAAGTCGCCATCGCCTCACTACATACAAGCTCCTATATCTTATGACCATATGTTCAATTGTGTATATTCATTTTTCACATCGCCATACCTGCACATCTGTAAAAAGTGATTGTGAAAAAGATTTCTTCTACGTCACACTGAGGTTTCTCACTGTTTCCTTATTTGAATCAAGGGTCTCAGGAAAGAGGATGTTGTGTTGCTGTACAAACCATAAAGCCTCCCGAGGCTAATTTGTGATGTGTGATATTAGGTTATATAAATAAAATCGACTTGACTTGATCACACCATTGTGTGTGACATTTTAGAGTGGGAAAAAAAACCAAACATTTCCAGGTTTCCCCAGACGAAACAAAGCAAGTAGTAGTGTGTCATGTTTTGTGTTGTGTATATAGTCTGGGCTCAGTATAGTCTTGGAGGGAGGATATCGCAGGAAGCTCTAGGCTAACACAGGACCAACATTATCAGTGTTTCCTTCTCTTTGACCTTGCTCCGACATTTTATCAGTGACAGCACCATTGCTTCCTTTTCTTTACCCTTGCACAGTTGTACTGTGTTGTTTTGAAACAATCAAGGAAAGTCAATCAATTTGAAGAAAAATCAGGGTCACTAAACGCATAAACGACATATTCTAACTGGTTATTCACCTCATTCTTGTCTCACTGCATCAGATGGTTCTCAGCTATACTGCGGGAAGTAAAACTTTTAAAGCATAGGAGGTCATGGAGACACTTTAGTTGCAGATATTAAAAAGTCTACATTAAAGCCATGGTGGCAGGCCCAGTGTATTAGTACAGAGCTTGTCCTCTGTGTGGCGCTGTGTGGTCAGGATTCCCAGCAGTTTGGAGAGGGAGGAGCAGAGCAGGCAGTCCGAACTCAACAGAGAGAGACAGAGAGGAAAAGACTTGTAAAGCTTGAGTTGTGCTGCAAGGGTTTTGCCTTGATACAAATCTAACAACAGAGAAAGAGCTGGGTAATTTCTACGGCTTTTTTTTTTTTTTTTTTATGAATGGTCACTTCCTCCAGCTAAAACAACTTGCAGCCCTTCTTTGGAGATTTTTTTTTTTTTAAAAGAGGCAGTCTGAACACTTTTCTCTTTAGACTTGAATGTTGCAACGTCTCAGCCGTAATCTTTTTCTTTTGGCTATTCCTTCCCAGTTTTTTATCATTGTGTTGAGAGGATGATGATGATGGGACAGATTAAGACATTTTTGTTTTATTTAGCATTTAAAAAAAAAAAAAAAAATGCTATCAAAATGAAGGGGAAAAAAAACAGTTGTTTCTTTTCAATCTTTTTCTCTGAGCAGCTCTGATAATTCCTCTATTTCACTGGACACATAGAATCCAGCATCACATTCAAATCCTACTGTACATGTCTTAATAATTTAACCCACAAATTACCGGTCAGCAGGGAATGGGAAATGGCAAATAACTCTCTAAAAGGAGCAGATGTTCTTTTAAAAGCATTTTTTTTTCTCCCCCCCCCCTCAACCTGCCATATAGTCAAGAGGATTACGCTTTGTACATTACTCAGTACATTTGATTTAACAGTTGTGTGCCATCAAAGGTAAGCTAGTGTTAGAGGCTTGTGTTTTGATGCAGCCTCCGTCGGCAGGCTTCACCCTGTGGTCGGCAGAGGAGCCAGAGCCCAGCTCGGCTTGAGTCAATAAACGGAGAGCTCAGCGCAAAACCACACTGCAATCGAACAAGCTGTTTACCCTGAAAATTAGCCTTCCCCTGTACTTTTAGGGCTTTTAAAGCGACCAAAAATACACGGTGTGAGGAATATGTATCTTGGCCGGCGTTCGGGCTCCGCCAGAGACCTCTGTCCTTTTTTATATGAACCCTAATAACTCAATCTCCACAACCACTAAACCCTCTTATCACCGGGTGCTCGCCGCTGCACTCATCATTATTTGATTTGCAAAATTGTAAGGTAGAGATAAAGAAATAAAGCTGGCTTGCCATTACACACAGACAGCACTTGTGGCTTCCAGCTTATTGCCTACCATGTGAAAAGTGCACACTGTGTAAAGCCAAAGCCTTTCATTGTCACAGAATCAATAGGTTTTACATCCCGCCTTTGTACTCCTGCTGCGTGTAGATCTTCTTTATACTTTTTTTTTTTTTTTTTTTTTGGTTGTTGTTATTGTTTTTTCGCTCATTTCGCTTCTATTTTTGTGTTCCTGAAGCTTAAAGTGTTCCAGCAGCGTTACAGCTCAACAGGTCTTCTTAGCCTAATTTGTAACAGTCTACATTATATACCAACTCTATTAAAATAAGTGACGTACATGTATATCAGCTGTTCTCCTTTCACTCAGACATGCTTCTCTCTGCAAGGTGATGCGGTTCTGACAACAGCCGTGTGTCTGTTAAACACACACTCACGCATATTTGTTGTTTAGAATCTTCATTTGAAATTGAAACGTTTTGACGTTATTGTTAAATTAATCCATAAAAAATATGACAGCGTTATTGTCCTAATTGTTGCAGTCAACTCACTCATTTCTGAGCACGACAAAATATCACTAATATCGATTTCCATTTATCAGAAGAGATTGAAAATGGCAACATTCCTGAGAAGAAACCTTGTCCTTTTTTTTTTTTTTTTACTCTTAAATTCTGTGTTTACTCGTGTCATGTCTAAGTGTTTTTGACACAGCATTTATTTAGACTCGGATGCTGTCAAAACTCCGCCGGCTAAATTTGGATCAAAGCATCCCTGCGGTTGTTACCAGCTATTGAAATAGAGCTTCTGTCGCAGCTGAACATAACTGCAGTGTCAATCAATCAGCATTAGATCAGGGTCATTTTTAAATGGAGAAATTAAATCAGATCTGCATTGCGTGGTCGAGTGTGTGCGCGCGCGTGTTTGGATTCAGTATAGAGCGTGAGTGGACTTGGGGAAAGACAGGACTGCTGTGATTAAAAAAAAAAAAAAAAAAAAAATTGAGAAAATCAGCAGCCTCATTAAAGAAAAAGAGCAGAGTGAACCCTGGCTCTGCTTTAACTGCAGGGGGAAATCACTATTAGTCGGCGCTTTAGTATTACGATCATGAAGGAAATGAACACTTTCAGTTTGACCTCATGATTTTCATCCAGTCGCTCATAAAAGACGGCGCAGGATGGCTGTGACAGCAGCGCAGACGTTTCATTATCTCCTCTGTCTCTCTTATTGTTTCCTCTGCTTGGGACCACGGGGTTCTAAAAGGAGAAGCATTTAAATCCAGACAGACGACGGATGCAGCCAATCTCCAATCTGATCGTGGAGGTCAGCAGGCTTCTTCTCATTTAGCTCCAAGCACACTACTGATCTGTTTGTAATCAAATAAACTGACAAAGGTTTCAATTCTGATTGAGGGGAAAAAAAAAAAACAATCGATACCAAAGTTGTCTGTGTTGTGGGAAATGTTGTGTTCAGTGCTTCCATATGATTTCCCTGTGTAGCATTGCAGTAGAAGACATTCCTTCCTTTTCCTTATCCTGCCTCCTTATCCCCCAGATGATGGTCAAAAACACATTTTTTTTTAACTTGGAGGGAATAGTAATTGAAAATGTGCGTAATGAAGGTGATGACTCAGATTCCTTTTTTATTTTAATCATATTTCATGAGGCAGTCTTTGACACCTGTTACCAAATTAATTGAAAAGATGTGTCAGACATAGATATGGTCAATGTAAGGCTGTTATTTAATACCACAATATGCGTCTTAATATATTATGTCTTAATATATTATGTCTTAATATGCTCCTGCTAAACCCTGCTAAAATAAATCCAATGAGTCTTACATCTGATGGAGAATTTTAGTGTCCTGAGGTTTTTACTTTCCAGGGTTTGCAGAGAATTAAGGTTTAAATACACATAGATTTCAGCATGAAAACAACTCAGCTTCTATTTCTGATATTATTGTTATACTTATGTTGTACTAAATCACTGAATATCTTCATCTTATTTGCAGTTTTAAAAACAAAAACAAAAAACGGGCCTTCAAAATCCCCGATTTAGTCAAATGAACTCAATTTATACTCACATCTGCATTTTTATCATCACCTACTTTCAAAAAAAAACAAGATTAAATGAAAAAACCCCCGTCCCTTCCGTTTGTTTCTATGAAGCATGTGTCCACACCAAACATGTTATAGATGATGAAAATGATTTTAAACCGCTGTTTATTAATGACTCTGCTTTTAGACTTTCGTTATATTTATTTCATGTTTTTCTTACAGTCTGAGACATTAGAGAATTGTCATTATCATTTATCCTTCTGTCATTTTCTGGTACAGAAGTTTAAAGTTCCCACTCAGTCATGTTCAGTTGAGGGGAAAAACAGTAGAGAACAACATAGAAAACATCTGATGCATCCTGTCTTTCTCCAGCTCTCTCTCTCTCTCCCTCTCCTGCTCCCTCTAAATTGGTTTGTAAGTGTGTGTGTGTGTGTATGGTGTGTATGTGCATCTGTGTTCCACCCCACCTCCCTCTCCTGCTTTCCCAAACATCCAATCATTGGCCATAACCCGTCCCTCTTTACTGTGAGGTACTAGCTCCTTGACCCAAATCATATGATGGCTACACACACACACACACTTGTACACACACACACTTGTACACACACATATGGTTAGAGTGTGGGTGTCATCTGATCCAGTGGAGCTGTCTGACCCCCTCCCAGCCCTTCTTTGCTGGCGACTCATTCCTGTCTGATGAAGCCTTGTAAATACTGACATGCTGTAAACTTGTAGATCTGATTTCAGGGTGCTGTTTGTGTGTGTGTGTGTGTGTGCATGTGCGTGTGTGTGCATGTGTGCGTTTTCATGTTTGCACGCGTTCCTCTCACCTGATTGTTTTCTCGTGATTATGTTTGGCTGTTTGTCGTGTGTTTCTGCATGTAGACGTGTTCTGCTTCTGTATTGCTGTAGTTTTTTTTTTTTGTTTTTTTTTTCTTTCTTTCAGCTGCTGGTTTTTCCTCTTCTTTACAACATAAGTCTGCTCTGAACATGTAACACACTAAAAATCTCACTTTCTTTCCTTTATTTAGCCCTGAAGTTTTATGACAAAATTATGTCCTGGGAATTTTTTTTTTTTTTTTTTTTTTTTTTTTTGGTGTGTGTGTGTAGTTGTCGAGCGTCTGTTTTTTTTTTTTTTTGTTTTTTGTTTTTTTTCTTTTTTTTAGCTCCCTGACATGAGAAACGTCAATAAAAATACAAAACGTTCAAAAAATGTTCCCAAATAGGGCTGTTAATAAAACCTCCCCGTTAGCTTGCGGTTTGGGAGCGGGGGACCGGGCAGGAAGCCATTTTCACACAGGCCGGCCTGACCTCGACTCTTAACTCCGACTGAAAATAGCAGACAAGCAAGATCACCGTACAAAGAGAAAAGAGGGGAGAAGGGAGAAAACCGAGGAGATAGATCCCTGTGCCGCACCGTTACCTGAGAGAAAAAGAAAAAAGGGGGGATGGGGGGGGAGGAGAAGGAGAAAAAAAAAAAAAAAAAAAAAAGACTTGATGGCTTTTCCACCGGTCTTCCGATTCCTTTGCAAAACAGTAAATCTTGTGAAGTTTATTTTCTTTGCAGCATCTGTGTTTTATAAGGGCTCTTTTAATTTGTTTTTACTCTGTCCAGTGGGGGATCCCCGCTCCTTCTTTTTATTTTTGCCCTCCCCCTTTATGTCCGACCCTTTTAAGCCCTCCCCGCCGTCCATCTCTCTCTCTTCTCCTCCCTTCTGTTTTTTTTTCTTTCTCCCTCTCTTTCCTCCTCCTGTGGAAGTGAGTGTTTTAATAATGATACTTTGGGGAATTGGGATGGTAGAGCAGCTTTCTCCTCCTGCACAGAAACACTACAGTCCCCCGCCCTCCCTCCCTCCCTCCCTCCCTGCCTCCCTCCCTCACTCTTCATTCTTCTTCCTTTCCCCTGCTTTAATCCCTCCCTCCTTTAACATGTCTGGGAAACTTGGACTATCATGGAATGAATGGTGGAAAGTGGGATCGACTGATACAGGTTTGCCGATATTAGACGGTCATTAAAGAACTAGTTCGATATCAGTGCCGAGTTACAACTTTTCATACCAAAACAATTTTTTTCTATACCTTCATTTGGGAAACATACATTTGTTGTTGTTTTTTTTTGTTTAGTTTTTTTGTGCTGTCACCTTACACCACAAAGAAATACAATGAATGAAAAAAACAGTTTCATAGATGGATCTGTCTTGAGAAGAATCTCCTCAACAACCTGAAATTGTTAAGACATTTCAAATTGTCACCACATTTATATGAAGAGGTGTGTTAAAGAAAGAGACTTCCGTAAACAAGCCCACAAATCTGCCAAAGCATCCGACTGTCAATACTTGTGGCTGGACATATTTCATATTTCAGTCAATAGGAAGTGAGGTTTGATATGCAGCCTTAATTTTAAACAGACAGCGTATCCTCCACTTCCTGTGTAATAGTTTCCTTTCTCTGTCACAGCTAGTCTTTTCATTTCTTTACCAGACAGTACTAAATACGAATGCTGAATAATTGTTTTCATTTTTTTTTTTTTTTTGAGGTAAATAAAAGTCTGCTTTACAGATAGATGACTGCCAAAGATCTCTGCACTAAGAGGTCTTCATGGGTCTAAAACGTTGGACCCGACCTGAAAGGGACCCGTGGAAAAACCCTACCCCGAACCCGACGCGCATGAATTCATTTTCAAAAGAGAGAGACCTGACCCGAGGGGCGTCCTGATCACAGCCAGACCTGACCCGAATAGACCCCGACGTTACAGACCCGCTCCAAAAAAAAAAAAAAAAAAAAAGAGAACGAGAACACAAACACCTGCAGCAGCCCGATGCGCTCTCAGTCCCTTCAGTTAACAAGCAGCAACACAGTGATAATAATACCTGAAGAACCAGTGTAAAAATCACTGGAACAAAAATAATGTTTATATGCTTCAAACACAGATAACATATAATAATTAAAACTCCCTTTCCACCTCCTATACCAACAATCAAATCTTCTGGAGCAAACTGGGTGATAGACAGATAAAAGACAATGTTCTAACTTATTTACTCTTTATTTTATTTCATATAAATGAATAATAATATCTGTGAATCAAATTCTAAAATTAATTGAACAGCATAAATCTTGTAGACAACTGATTTTCCTAAAATATTTTAGATTTTCTAGTTCCCTTGTCAGAAATTTTTCTCATCTTCGTTGCAAACAACAAACTGTGGCGTCTCCCACAACATTGCAATAAATGACTTTTTAAATTCAAGAATCGCTCATGTAAAAGTTTTTCTGAAAACGTCTCCAGCGTGGGAACATTTAGTTCAACACCTCCGGAGTCAGCAGTCTGAGTTGAAGTGCATTTCGCAACGTGCATCTTCTTGTTTGTTTTTGAAACCTTGTATTGAAAGCTGCCTCACCCAGCTGTACACAGCTGTTAATCCCTAACAGGATTCCATTAACATGAGTTTCAGCGAAGAGGTGTAAGCGTTTGATTATGATTTAAAAGATAGTTTAAAGATGATTTAAAGATTTCCACCCTGACGACGGTACACTTTTGTGGAATCATTTAATGAGCTGGCGCAAAGTTTTTTATTACGCTATACAACTTTTGGCATTTACATTCAGAAAACGGGTTTTTTTTTATCTTTTTGGTCATGAAAGTAGTATTGGCACAAAATATCAGCTTCAATCCAAAAATATCTTCAAAAGCACAAAGCCTAGACAAAACCATAAAAGTATTCCCCTAATGGGACATCATAGCTTTTTTCCTTGTCTTCCACGCTCCTTCTCTTTCTCCACCCCTCCGTCTCACAGCTGCAATATCATCCTCAGGTCCAAGGTCTCTTCTAATTCCCAGAGCATCACTCAACATGTCACCTGCCAAACCTGCTGCCTCCTAACACTCCCCAACCCGGTTCCTCTCCAGTCCAGCTTGCATCTTTTCCATCTCTTTGACTGAAATATCCCCTCTGGCAGAACAATTCAAATAAGACACAGTGTTTGTGTGGACACACACAGTCTTCAGAGCTTGTCCTTTTCGCACGTCGGCTCCTCACTGGAAGCCGCCTGCTTGTATTGGATGCAAATGAGGTATTAAAAAGAGGGGAGAGAAACATGAGATAGCGTGACACGGGGCAGCTGAGGAGAGAGAAAGAGCGCGAAGGATAGACAGAGAGAAGCTTAATGCAAGAAGAGAATGCAAATGCTGTTGAGACAGGGAGGGATGGATGGACAGATGGATGGAAGAGAGCTGGATGGATGGTTGGATTAAGGGAGCAAGAGAGACGAGGGTCAGGTGACAGTGACTTTTTGGCAGGGTCAGAGTTTTTCTCTGGACGACGGCGACGGAGCTGGATTTGCATTGATGGATCTTCTTTCCATGGGGATGTCATGTATCAGTGCTTGGGCACATCACGCCCCGGTCATTAATCAAATCATGGCCTCCGTCTAGAGCTATCTGTCTGCCAGACGCTTCTCATCTGTCTGCCTCGCTCTCTCACTCTCTCTCTCTCTCTCTCTCTCTCTCTCTGTCTTCGTATTAGCATTGGTCAGCCTTTTTTCCTCTGCGGCTTCCTTTTCTGCAGACTTTGTCTCTCAAGTTTAACTGATTATAAATAATATCCAGGTACCGCAGCAGTAGAAGAGAATGTGCAACAAGTCTGTAAAGTTACATTTCTAGAGGAGAACTAAGTAGCAGTGGTACTAATAGTAATGATGTGAAAAATAAGAGCTAATGGTGGTGATAAAGATAGGAAAAGCCTTTTAATAATCCAACTAGATTTAGTGGATTCTTTTGGTTTGTGGTGTCTCTTGGGCTCCAACCTGACAGTGATCAGTAACGTCTTCATCTTCATCTCATATCTTTTAATTCTAACTCATTTCTAAGTATAAAACTCTGAGCAAAAAAAAATATGCACACACACTCTCCTCATCAGATTCATAAAGCCGAGTGTACACATGGTTCTGTTTTTATAAATGTCAGCCTTTTGTAAATTTGTGCACACGTGCACAGGCCTGATTTCCACTCCAACTGTTAGCCATACAGTGATGTGGACACACCCTTAATTAGTTGTTTGCATATGTCTGCTCCACCACCCTGTCTATGAAAACAACAGCAAAAGACGCGCAATTAATCAAAATTGCATCACTAACGTCTTTTTAACAGCACCAAAGCAGTCATCATTGCCTGCTGCCGTCCTTCATACAGCTGCACTGATCACAGCACAGGTAGTGACTATAATTCACCCGTCATACATGCGTCTGTATACTGTCATCAACAGTCTTACTGTATCTCTTCCATATGTTACTGTCATCAAATGTTGGAAATGGCATCAGTAGTTATTTAGATTATAGCACTCACATCCTGTTTGTCCATAATAAAGGACATAAACACGGGGAGAATGATGCAACATGGGGAAATAAAAGCAAAATGAATAAAAATAATAAAAAAATGAGAACATAACAGTCAATAAAAAAGCTTCTAATGCACAATTTCAGTTATATTTAATGGAGGCGTTTAGACTGCAGAAGAAAACACTCAGTAAAATGAATAACCTTAAACAATAATGTTACATTCACATTATTTTTTCCATTTCGACTTCACCATATCATATTTAGCTCTCTAGAAAAATGTGTTTTATGATGAACGGTATGATGCATAGGTGAGGTGTCCATATCACGACGTCACGCATTTATTTTGTGAAGTATATGTTCATGTGTGGGAGACACACATGCTCAAAGAGGCCTTAGATACATTTTTAATAACACTTCTATCAGTTTGAGCTTCGTCAGGTGAAATAACACCTTTTGTACCATGATGAAAAAATCAACTGTATTTTTTGGGTTTCCATCTATCTAATTTATCAAAGAAAGATTGATTTGACTGACATTAAAAGGAGAGTGACAATATAAAAACACAGATAACATTCAGGTTTCCTCTGTGGTGAATTCTCGTGTTACACAAAGGTGGTTTTAATCAGTGGATTTGATTAATACTCAAGAGAATATCTGGCAATTTCACCAAAATTTTTGAAAACACAAAGAGAAACAAAGTAAGAACATTTAACTCTTGCTTAAAAAGTCAATGAAGAGTATGACAGTATAATAAATACTAACAAAATAAATTGCATTACAACTACAGACCTAAACTTTCTCTTGATCACAGTCTCCCTACTACTTGTTTTACACTCTACACACACACACACACACACACTCGCTGTCTGTCTCTCAGCCATCCAAGCTGTCTTTTCACGTATCATCTTCTGCTGGTGCGTGATCTCTAACACGTTCCACGCTAACTTGTCTTCACTGTCTGGAGGGGAGGGAGGGGACCCTTTGACTCTGAGTGACAGGATGGTATGATGGTTTGGTCAACAGTGATCATCATCTTCCTGTTTCAGTCGGGCCACACCTGTTCTACAATCCATACCAAGGCTTATTTTTTTAGGATGGGGGGAGGGGGGGTGACAACTAGGAATAATGTCAGTGGAGCAAAAGTGAAATGTCCGTTTTGGATGAGGATGCTAAATTCATCAACACCCCCTGTCCTCCAGACCTCACCCTCTACCCTCCCTCCCCCCCTCTTAGGTGAAGCACCATTATGGCTTTTCAGGCTGCTTCCTGTACAGATTTTTTTTCATCATCCCTCCCCCCCTCCACCTCCACCCCCTCCCCCCCAACACAAAAGGTGGCTGCCCAGGCTCTGGGGGTGTAGCACTTTTTGAAACGTGAAAGGGCTTTCAGGAGCTGGCCCAGCACAGACCTCCGTTAGTCTGACCAAGAGAGAGGAACAGAGGGAAATGAAGGGACAGGTTTGTGTAATGGTCTCCTCTCCCCCTCCGAAGGTCACGCGGCATTGTTGGCCAGCGGAGGTCTAAGAGACAGCCTTTTGGAGGACCACAAAGCGGAGGTTTGGCAGGACTAATGAAACTCAGAGCTACACGTTAATGATCTAAAAGACTGGACCAAAACACTCAGCAGTCCCTTTCCGCTCTCATTCAGCCTCCTCTCGATCGCTCCTTCCAAATAATGACAAGGCACTCTCCTCCTCTACCTTTATAGTAACCTTTGATGTCCGCCTTGTTTTCTTTGTCTCCGTGTCCCCCCCCCTCCCTCCTTTTCATTCCTTTATGTTACGCGGCTGTCACTCATCTATTAAGGCAACAAATGGAACAAGGAAAACATTCAGAGAGTGTATTGTGGTGCACCCACAGGTTTGCTCTTTATTTCTTTTGAAAGCACTTGAACTTGGAATTTTCCTTGGGCTGCCCATTGAATCAGTAGGATAGACTTTTTTTTTTGGCTGCAGGCATTGTCATAGGATTACAAACATATTTGTTTTATAATCCGCATTTCTAATCCCCTATGGTTGAATGTTTCTATGTAACTGTTATCATGGAACTGCTTGTTCTGTCATTGTATTGAAGAGTTGCCATAAAAAACCCCATCGTATTGTTAATGTTACCTCTAGTGGTCGTGAGATAACTTTGGTTTTATTTGTCCAAGTTTAGAGATGACCAGCACAGTGGAGACGCTCACCGCATTGAAAAAAAAGTATCTCTTATGTTTTCAGTTTTACAGAATGAAAAGCTGGATGAGACTTTGATGTAAAAGTCCAGCAATCTGAATCCAAAGTATGACTTCAATTGACAAGAACATGCCGTCTCCCATAATGGAGCCAAGCCAGAGTTTGGTGTGATTGTGGACACTGGTGACAAAATTGAAATCGAAGCATAAGCAAAGCTTCTTTTCTAAAACAAAAGGACAGGACTTAGCAATGATGGTATGAGAATCTTTTAGATATCTGCAATCCTCTAACATTCTAAGAAGAAGACAGGGTGGGTACCGGAGGTTCTGACATGATTGATAAATCCTCACAATTGATTCATGAATGAAGCAAAACTTTCCACATATTTCTGACTTTTTGGCTTTTCAAATGTGGAGTGAATATTACCATGTTTAGACTGGTGGTTATGTAAAACAGTCAACTTGAAGGATTGAACTTGTGCCCTGGAAAAATGTGTTTTTTCACTTGTTTTTTTAACATTTTTTTTTAACAACAAAGATCATCTGATTCAGTTGATAGAATCTGATGTTATATGATAATAATAAAAAATGATAAATTGCAGCCAAAATCCCTAAATAATAAATAGGAGTGGCTGGTATGGTTAAAACATCATGGTATATCCAATTTTATATTGCAGTTTTAATATATAGTATATTGTAATAAGGTAGACTTCAGAAGCTGTGTGTAGACATAAAAACAGATAGTAAAGCCTGTTTTTCTAGACCAAAAAATTCAGCACCTGATAGTCAAGCTATATTTATATCAAATATCACATATCATATTGGTGCATAACACATAAATCCTGCTCAAAAAAAAGTCATGTGATAATACCAAAGTCATTAAAGGAATAGCTACAACAATATAAAAGTCAAAACCTTTTGAACCGGGCCTGATCTGCAAACAGAAAGTGTTGAAACGTGTTGTTCTGTGAGGTGGAGACTAACCGTCTGTGTTAAGTGAAATAGAAAGTCAACTAGCAGCCTCTCTCCCTGATGTAGCTGGTTAAGGTCATTAGGCCTTTGACATCACCTGATTATGTTTGGCTGGAGCTGTATGGGATATGTGAGATGAGATGTGTGTCTTTGGAGCATCTGTGTGTGTGTGTGTGTGTGTGTGTGTTGAGCCAGTGTGTGTAGGGCCTGTTGATTGGCCTTGATTAACAGACTGCCAGGAACTAGAAGCACAGCTAGTGCCTTTGTAACGTAGCATCTTGAGCTGGTTATCTCCAATCATTCCACAGGAGGCCTTGAACCCGGGGTAGTGTGTGTATGTGTGTGTTTGTGTGTGTGTGTGTGAAAGGAGTTGGGAGAAAAAAAAAAAAATCTAACACAGTATTCAAACATGGCTTTTTTTTCTCCTTGGAGTGAAAGGTGTTTCAGTTCCCTAAACAAGGTCTTCTGGTGGTCTGTCTGGCCAGCAGTTTGAAGTGAAAGATTAATTTTTTTTTTTAAATTCCATTCTAAGTGAGCAATGCTGAGAATTAGCATCTGTAAAGACCACTGAACTGAAAAAGGAACCGCTGAGCACTGAAAAAATGAATTATGTATAAAAGGTTGTACCAGCGTTCATAATGTGATTCTCAGTATTTTGCAACCATTACCTGGGAAGTCTCTTACTGTATTAGTGTATTGTATACTGTATTTGTCTATGTTGCACCTCAAATCTATGAAAAAGGACGTTTCTCTGACCTTGCTGGAACATCCAGTACTATTTAAAAAAAAAAACAAAAAAACCTTAATAATCTAGCGTCTCTGTGCTTTTCCAGCCAAGCTGAGCAGCCAGGATTCATACAACAACTTCACCAATAACAACATGGGGAACCCGCGGCTGTCCCCTCTACCCAGCCTCACTGTGGTGCTGCCTCTGGCTCAGATCAAACAGCCCATGACCCTGGGCACCATCACCAAACGCAGCGGGTAGGTAACGCACACACACACATACACACACACACACACATTAACCTTCTCCACAGGAACTCCAGTTTATAAAACACATGTGTTACACAGCTATAATATAGAATAATCCCATCACAGAACCAATAACTAGGAGAATAAATCATAACAATTTTTTTTTCTTTTAGTGAGTCATCACTCATAAACATTTATTTTAATTACCCATAATTACAGTAATATTTATGAGCAGATACTATACTATTTATGAGCATACTAAAATAGTTGTATGCAGACATAAGGGCATTTTGAAGTGTTTGTTAATGTATTGTCAACAATTTGCAACAATCATATGTAATGATATATTATAACACAGATAAGTTCATCCTTATAGTGTGTTATAAAGCATTTAACAATTGACACTGCACACATGTATGACTCATTCACTGCAGCTTAAAAACTGTTGATAATTGTGATTAAAATGATGAACACTCATGAAGACACGTTAAACCTGAAGGTTGTTTTTTTGGCTTCTGAAATAATCCTTAACTCTGAGGCTTTCAGACTTTTAAAGGATTGATAATCAATAAAATAAACAATTACTTCATATTTTTTTGTTTATTTATATAATAAAAATTGTGTTACATTGTCAGTCCTTCATTATTTGTTGATATACCAGATACACATGCATCACAAGAGGAATTATAGTTGTTAAAAAAACACTTAAAATGTCCATAAAATTGTTATAATATGTAATAAACAATTTATTAATTGTTTGCAGCTCACAAATGCTAAACAGACAGGTTAAAATAAAGTGTTTATCCTTATTTATGTTGTATAAAGATACAGTACACATAACATACGCATAATACGTTACATGAAAATGGAATATTTTCTTAATATTTCTGATCCCTCAGTCTAGCTGCCTTTGGACAAAACCTTTTACTGCTGACTTTCCCACCCACACCACACAATCACTATGTCAAACATTCACAGAATGCAGATGCTGAAAAATGTCCCATGGATACCGTGTACATGACGTACGCTACATGTATCAGTAGATTACACTCTTAACTTCTTAACCTTTGGTCATTATGCTCATGTTTGAGAAGAAGTCCTTGTCGTTAAAAAAAAAAAGCTAATCCAGCTACAATGCATGGCAGAAGATACAACAACAAAAATAAAAGAGGATCATTGAAGCCTCACAAACCTTTTTTTTTTTTTTTTTTTAAATTTACAATATCAGTTTTTAGTCAGCAGTAGACTCGTGTAGGCCAAAGCTTTTCCTCTCACACATTAACCTGATGCTCATGATCTTCTTATGTCTCAGGCCACCACTTTTTTTTTTTTTTGCATAGGGTAATGAAGCACAACACACATGCGAAGTTGTTCTGCAGGTTGTTTGGAAAGCGGATAAAAGACATCATGCGTCACAAGACTATAAACACACTCTTGCGAATAAGTTAGAATTATATTCAAGTCATATTAGATGCAGTGTAACCTTGCCAGCAGTGAATACTCTGCTCTTATGAACCTCTGATCTCTCAGTCTCTCTCTCTCTTTTTTTTTTTTTTCACCTGGATCTTCGCCATGCATTGCAATTATGTAGTTTTAAGACCATCAGTGAGCACAGGCCTTTGCTAAGCGCATTTACATACAGTACAGGTGGCTCCACAAATATGGGTAGATTTTAATATTTTCATTTAAATGTAATTTTCATGTCCTGTTTGAATGGGAAATGCTATAATGATTCAAACAGACGGACAGGGATTTATTTCCCTGTGATATTTGATAAGTGAGCTTTGAGGATGAAAATAGAGACCTGATCCTGCGGTCAACATAAACAACATCAGGCCATTTTTCAAATCATTAGGATGACCTGCAAAGTTCATTTGGTTTGTAAAATGTATTAATGCTTATGGGCTGCAGTGGTGTCCTGCTTTGGTATATTTAGTATCATGTCCGGGTACTCAGTGGTTTGCATTTGGTTTAGCAGTTGTCATATTTAATGTCGTACAGTGTGGAGGGTTCTCAACATACAGTACATCTGACAGGTCTAAATTTCATTTATTTACTTAAAGATGTCTTAATTCAGCATTCAGTGAGCTGTCAGGTGTTCATTTCTAGTTTTTCAGTATCATTAGCCATACTCAGTCAAAAAGTAGGCTGTTTTTTCATCTGGTTTTATAATCTGGTAATGTGAAACATTCTTTTTTCAGCTGGTGTCTTTATTTTTTTTTATTTGTGCTATATCTGTTTTGGTGTTACACATTTTTACTATGCTGGTTTTTATTTTCTTTATCCTTTCTCTATACATACTAAGCTCTCATTGTTAATTATGTGTGGTCATTTGTCTGTCCTTTTTCTTTATTGTCAATCTAAGTGCTAATCAGTTATTGCACCAATTCTTTTTTTTTCTGTCTTTGGCAGTGCGGTGTTATTTCATTTATTTTGCCTTCATCTTTGGTAGTAAGCAATAATCACTACTTTCATTTATGCGTTCATTCATATATTTTGACTGATGTATTTACATTTCCGTCACATATTATTTTGCAATACCTTCATTTCAGACGTATAAACAAAACCCTTTGCCTAAATAAAAAATATTCTTAAGATTAGCAGAATGTTGACTTCAATCAAGAACTGTCTGACCAAAGATTAAGAATCTGACCAGGCTGGATGTAAAATGTATCCTCTATGAGACCTACAGGACACAAATTGTTTAGAATGTCCTACTTGCTATTGGGTGAATCACGTTGAAATGAACTGGCAGTAGAGTAAAGCATAAAATAATGGAGTTGAATGGTGAATTTGTCAGTGAATACTCTTCTCAGCTCATTTTCAGCAATAAAAATGTGTAAAAAAAAAAAATGACTTTTTTGATAGGGATGATGTAGGAGTTATTCTATGTTTGTTGTTGTCAACAAATCCCATGGCCAAGCCCAAAGACCAAGACCAAGAATGTATTAGTCTATCTGTCAATACTTCTGACTTCCTTATCCTGTCTGTGCATCGCAGCCTCTAGCTCATTGGCTCCTACTGAAATATACAAAATGAGCATGAAAAAAAAAACAATGCTAAAAACGATGAAGGTAGGATTTATTCCAGGTGCTTCTCTATGACTGCTTCCGTTTTAGCAAGGTGTACATAAATTAATAAACAGGCAACTGAATTCAGTTTCATTTTTAAAAAAAAGCAAAACAGCTGGTCACTGTAGTTTTTGGCAAACGTTACTCAAACAGGAGCAAATAGTGAATTTGTTGGGGACTATTTTCAGTGGTGGATTAATCCACATGTGTTGCTCTAGTGAATATTTCTGGCACATCAGTGAACAGTCTGGCATGTGTTTTAATAGTTTCTGGACAACTACGGAGCTCTGTGGCACAGAGGAATAAGATGTATCAGGCTTTTATATGCGCACAATACTTATTCATAGATCATTTCATTGTTGGTTTTGGTCTGTTCATGAGATTTGTTAACAATAACATACTAAGATACCAAATTCTTCAGCTGTTCCACCTGTTAGTGAAACACCTCCAAGTGTCTGCTTTGGCTCTGTAGGACAATATCAAGTATTGTAGGCTGCTTCGTCCGTCCATCCATCCAGTCCAGAGGAGTCCATCAGTATTAATGCATCAGGACATGCAGCTGTGCAGCTTGATCCTGCATGCACACGGCTGCACCGATAAACAAACACACACACATACACACGCACAGAGTGAGGCAGCAGGTTTGGCCCCTAGAGTGGGGGGTGATATCATATGCTTTCACGCTATACTTACACAGGAGTACCCAGGCACCATCTGTCTGTCTGTGCAGCCAACTCTCTTTCTCTCTCTCTCTCTCTCTTTTTATGTATGAGTGTGCATGTGTATGTGTGTGTGACAGACAGAGAGAGAGAGAGAGAGAGAGAGAGAGAGAGAGGAGCGTCCGGCAGCTGTATTTACACCTGTATGAGCAGATCCCTGTTGGCAGGGCGGCAGAGGAACACACCAGCTGCTTAACCTACATTCCCTACCAGGCTGCCTTTGTGTGCACTGTGCCGTGACACATGCACACACACACACACACACACACGCATTGATGAAGCTTTTACCCCCTTTGTCTGACCAGGCCAACTGCAGGGATACCTCCATAGACCCCGGCAGGCCTTCGGACCACCAATGTACAAAATGCCGCTGTTTCTCTTCAGACGCCTCAAATTTTTCACATCAAACAAGCTCAACAAGTTCAAGCAGAGCCCCCCTCCCCTCTTAATTTAGATGTTGGTGTTTTCCCTCTGTCTGAGTGGGGAGGTAGCATCGGATGTGGCTCAGCATCCGCTTGATAACCCCCCTCCAGGCGAGGCCAGGTCAGGGAGTCGAGGAGAGCAGCCAAGCTTCTGCTAGTCCTCAAAGTCTCCGGGGAGTCCCGAACAAGGAGAGGAGTGTCGGCTTTGACCCGGCCTCTTGTTTCCTGTCAGCCAAATTTGGCAGATGGTTTGACCCACATGAATTGAACCCCAAGGAAGAAAAAGACATTGGTCACAAAATCAAAAGATTCCCTCTTGGTGAAATGTCACGGTCAGAACTTAATCTTTGGAAGAGATTATGAGAGAAATGACAGTCAGCTCCCAGGAAGGTCCACTTGTCCCCGTAGTCACCAGAGCTCTACGAGGTTAGATTTAACATGTCAGAATGCCTGTCAGTATCAAATTGGGGATTTACAAGCAGACAAACTATTGCACACTTATCCCATCTACACACAATCTGACTTTAACACACACAAATGAAAATCCAAATGGAAAGATTGTCACAAAACAAAACAAAACACCACCCTTGACCAAATCCAGTTGATGACATTTCCAAGCAAATGCTTTAAGAGTGCAGGTGAGGTAGCTAGAAAGACAACAGAGAGAGAATGAATGAGACCCCGTGACCTAGCACAGATGTGCCCTCAGATTACTGTAATACGTATATAAGAGCCCAACCCGGTGTTAGAGCCATTGTCTTACAGAGCCTTACTGAGAACGGGGCTATAGAGGCGCATTAAGAATGCCAGCATCACATGGCAGCAAGACTAAACCATTTGCACAAATCACCTCACTTCCTTCCCGTTTTAATGGCCCAGGCGGAGCCACTATTAGGGCCAACGGGTTAAGAGATGAATGTGTGAACGATTATTCTCTGGGAGTGGGGTCGTCGCCCTCACAGGTCAATTACGCTCACTCTTTTTCTCTCTCCACTGGCTCTTTCCCTCTCTCTCTCTCTCTCTCTCTCTCTGCCTCCTCTCAGTAACACACCCACTCAGTCTTACACCCCTTTTACTCCACTGACCCATGTTTAACTCGTGTTTCCCAACATGCGGCTGACCTGTGTGGGATTCCTTTCCACAGAACCTGCTTGATAAGGCAGTGCATCACATAAAGGGGCAGTGTTTTGTCTGCACTGTGGCCAAACTGTGAACTGCTAGCTCAACATGCTGGACGATTTTCCCAGCACGGCCTCGTTCTTTAGTTTTAGTCTGAGCAGGATACATTTTGACAGTTGATTTGTACCGATAAATTAGTACATGTTCTAGTACAAAAGATCTATAGGCCTTGCAACAAATAATAATGATAAAAAAATCTGCTTAAACTAGTAAATACTTGAAACATAAGCATTATTTTTTCATTTAAAAAGACCTTAAAACATTTCATTTCTGCCTTGCTTATTGGAAAATGCAACCCAACCCCAATAATGTGGGGTAGGCTTTAGAAAGGCCACTCATCTGTTATTAATTCTGACTAAAGTGTTATTTTAATGCAAGACCCCTCTAGTTTACAATATAGTGCAAGTCCACTGGTTTGGCCTACACCTACTTTTAACATATGTTAGATAGTTAGTCGTTGGTCCCACCTTGACCTCAATTTCACTGAGCAACTGCTCTCTGCTTGACTTTAAGTCAGGTTGTCTGCACAAGTTGCTTGACATTAGACAAAAACTTTCCAAGTGACACTCGACCCTTGACCACCTGTGTAAAAGGGGTATTAGCTCTTTAGCTGCATGGTTAACTTAAGTTTTTTTTATTGGGCAACAAAAAGCCAAATTGTCTTTGGAAACCTGAAATCTGAGGTTGAGCGACAGCCTTTTGTTCCACAGAACATATTTATATTTTTGGGGACACTGTAGTTTACAGTATATAATACTGATGAGACTTTTCTGTTAGCATTTTGCTCAAATTACCATTTATGTCCACAGTACAGTAAATTTGAGTTTGTGCCAAACCATTATTAAAAATGAAAGACTTTTCAGTTACAATTATACAACTGTTACCATTAAATTATATACATTACTTTTATGTTCTTTTTACTTTATAATAGTGTGGCTTGCTTGAAAGGATAAATGTGAAGCAGCTTTTGACTAAGTTTTAGATGGATGCCTCCATTAGTTGAAACAGTTTAGTGCTGTTTCCCCTCAATATAAAACTATCCTCTTTCTTTTTTGCATCAGTTCTATTTCCCATTACTCTGTTAGCCATCAACAATAAGTTCCATCAACAATAAGTTGCAAGAAACTAGGGAGGAATAATTCAAACCGGCATCTTGTAAACCCCAAAGCCTACTTGGCCTTTGCTGCCCCCATGGAGATCTCACCCCGTTTGTCCATCACTCTCCCATTGGTGTCCGTCCATTTACCCAGCTGGAGGCCCAGAATGGGGCCTCTGCAGGTTCGATAGACTCAGCAGAGGGTAGATGGTAGAGACCGTCCACCCCCCTCTGCAGCACTTTGATAAGTGGCAGTTTACCAGGGGCCTCCATTACACCAACCAGTGTGTTCATTTGTCAACTTGCGCTCCAGGAGTAAGACATTCCAGGGCAAATTGTTGCTCCCTGTCTCCCGGTGGAACATTTCTCTACACATCCATGTACCAAGACTAATTGGAGACAGTGTGCTATCGTTGGGAGGGCCCGGGCGGATGCGGCGAAAGCGATAAAATAAAGAAGTGCTGCAGAGTGCTTTGCTTGGCCGGGGATTCTGTTTTTCATGACTGGGGGAGGTTGGCTGGCGGGGACAGAGTTCAGTCTCATCGGACCTTTATTGCTGTAAGGAAAAGGCTTATTTACTGTAAACTGTTTACGGAGCTCTGTCACTATCTCTGGACATGCAGAATAAACACAGGAACACACTCCCACTCCTAATGTCTTGTAAACACAAGAAACACGCACAGACTGACAGATAGACAGAAATACACCCTGAAAAAGACACTACACTCTGGATGACTCTGACACACATACACATAAACACACACACACACACACACAGACACACACACTGTGTACTTGTTAACATAATCACAGTGAATACACATTTGCCCACACCCTCACTTCCAAACAGGCACGCACATTCACAAGACAATGCACAGCCATAAATACACACTTCGCACTAAAAAAAGAAGTGGCATGCAAAAATACAACTCATTGTCTCAACAATGCCTGAGTGCTGTTAGTTTTATTGGTGTCCCCAGTTGTTATACAAATTGGATAAACTCTTCATACTCTTTCTCAATCTCAACAATCAGAACTGTTTCCCATCATTTTTCTGTGTCGTATTTACACGGTTGGATTCAGACCTACATGTTTCTGCACATGTACCCAATCCCTTTAAAGTTAAGGGGGAAAAAAAAAATATGACAGATGTCTGAAGAAAAAAACAGTCTGTGGACATGCTGCATCTGCCAAATATATGGTATCACACTTTACAGAGCAGCTTGAGCAGATGAATCATCAAGCCATCCCGCAGATTTTCAAATCCATCTTGGCGCACAGACATTCTGTTTCCTGCCTCATATGTGTTGTGCACTTAAACAGACACGTCAAAAAGTATGTAATGTGAAAAGTGTGTTTGCTCAAGTGTGCTAGTTTAATAATGGTTTTTCCGTCTATCTCTGTATTCCCCACCCCCTTCACTCCCCCCCAACCCCCCACCCCCTCCTCCACCCCCCCCTCTCATGAAGACCCTACCTCTTTGGGGCGGGATGTTTTGCCATTAAAACTCCATGGTGAGTTTTGCCTCTCCCCTCCTTGGCTCCCTCGGCAGCATGCAACTGTATACTCCGCCACAGCACACACACCGCCTCCTTTACCTCTCATTTGTCTCCTGGTATATTTTCAACACATTCCGCAGAGTTTGTGCAGCCATTCCTCTGGAGGGAAAAATCCCAAAGAGGAGTGTTTCTTATTTTCTCATCATTGTTACAGCTTTTTTTTTTTTTTTTTTTTTTTTTTTTTTTTTTTTCAAACCCTTCAATTTTTCTGTGTTTAAGTGTATGTTGATCTTTTGTTGGAGGATGATTCAATGTGTTGTGTTAAATCCGCTGCAATACTTAAGTGTAGACATTTTTTTGGTTGGATTTGCTATTTATGTGCAGTTTTATGGATGATTTATAGTGCCCTTATTTTGTTAAAATGACAGTTCTACATTAAAAACCGCATGCCCTCAGTCTGTGTTAGGTGGTAGTCCAGGGGACACATTGTAGGCTTTCAGGACTGTGCCATAGCCCTTCTTGTCTGGTTGCAGTGAGGTTTCTTTGAGTTACCCACTAGAAAATAACATCTTTGTCTTTTTCTTTCACTCTGCTTGGACCCTCCATGATGTTTTTTCCAAGAATGACGCTTTTGTGTGAAACATGTGTTCAGATTTTCTTTTAGCCCACTTTGGTTAAAAAATTTTTTCAGTCAGATGTGTGTTTGCACGCAGTGATTGTGCTTTGTCATATTCTGGTCTTTATTGTGAACATTGTCTTTTCTTTCATGGTTCTAGCAATGTGATTGAAGTGTACCCCTCGTCTAAAAATGTGTTTTTTGCAAAGAACCGATGGTGAACCGAATACGGATAAAGACCTCTCTTGAAGTAACTTATGCTGCACTAATGGATATTTTTTAGATTAATCACTATGTCTAATGTGAAAGAGGTCACTCCTAGTGACAAATCTGCAGTTCTTACAGAGCATTTTAGCGTCCTTAAGCCTGTTGTAGGATTTGATCTTTCTCAACATGTTTGCAATAGCAACGCTGATAACATTTGAATGTGAAGTGTTTTTACGGTTTGTTCTTCTGCCCCGAAATAGCTAAAAATAAATGAAAGCTGGAGCGGGGGGGACCTTTTTCTCCCCCTTCTGGCAGTGAGAGTAACTACAAAAACACTGTTGACGCATGCTTACATCATAGGCTCCACCGTAGTCTACTCACACAACCTCTGCGAAACGACTCGTTCACTATCAGAATTTTATCCGTTCCGTCCGATAACATTTAGAAAGTCTTGAAAAGAAGCTTGATTAAATTGTTTTATCCCCATTCAAGTTTGCAGAGGACTAACTGGAAGTTAGCCAGCGCAGCCGTCAGGAGTCTCAGGGTGCGCGTTCAAACAGTCAGAGTGGAATGGACGTGTCCTGCCTACCATAAGATTTAAAAACTCTGTATGCTGTGAAATACGGAGAGATTTATCTGGTGGTGATAGGCTTTATCATCACTGTGTGAACTCATTTGGCAAGGGCTTGAATGTAACTGACGTTCATCTATGTGTAAAGAGTCCACACTGCAGGTTTAATACTGCATCAAACTGTCTACAAGAGCATCATATCAACAGATATTTTGATGTCACTTATTTGCTTAATGATTATCCACAGTTTGTTACAAAAACAGCTTTATTTAAAGTCTGTGTAAAGAGAAACTGGAGATTTCTTTTTAATCACATACATGTAAGAAAATAATTGCTGAAAACATGTGAAAAGACTTTGAACTATGTAGTCAAATGTAGTTTGAATTGTTGCGTTAGAGTGTTGAACTGCTGACGAGTGGAGCCGCTCACAGCTTCGGACTGTTCGGCTGAGAGGACGGGTAGAGTTAATGGACGTGGCACTGGATGCATGGCTTTAGAGGCAGTCGTTCTCAGGCTGATGCCACAATGATGTTCGACAAGCACTTCAGCAAAGAAGTGAAGTCACATTAAGTGAACAAAACTCCATTGGAAAAATGACAATGACAATTTAACATAATGATGATCGGTGATGGATCGCTTGTTTACTAGTCATTTATGTTACATTAGTGAAATGAGTCCACACTTAGACCTACAAAATATGTGCCAAATTAAACAGTGGCTCCTAATGTTACTTTATTTTTAAAATATCATCCATGTTGCTTGCTCACCTACAAACAAGGCCTATTTTAAATAGTGTATTGTCATACAGGAATTTGTTCTGAGTGTTGTTAATGCAGAGGCTGTTCAGTTGGGCTATGCTTTCAGCTCCTTCAGTAGACACACCCCCAGTGCTTCAGAGAAGAGAATAATGCTTATTTTTCCATGATTTTGAAACCTAATTTTATATACTTGGTGAGGCTGGGTGGTTAATTACACTAAACTTTAGAATACATTTATTATTGCTTTACACCCACTTCAATATTATGAATATCAACAAATGACTTAATATCCACACATGTCATGTGCTCTCCAATACGTTCAGAGATTCAAATAGGTCTGGTGTTGAGCTTATTGATGACTGTATCCTTTGGTTGGAAGGGAACCTGAGCCAATCAGAGCTTTGAGACTAATACCTGATTTATGATAGGTTGCTTGTTAAATGTTGCACAATAGAAATGAATTTATACTTGGGTGAAAGGTTTCAGTCGTCTCCATGTCCTCCAGCTTGTTTAGTTACATTATATCATCCTGACTGGGGCTAATTAAACAAGGACATTACAAGTCATCTAAAGTTACAGACCAAAATGTCAATCAGGAAGTTCAGTGAACACTACAAACTCCATGGCAACATTAGTAACACTACCCAATCACATTGCGTGACAAAATATTATGCTGTCCGGGACATAATAAATTATTCCAGGTGTGTCCAGCAACACTTTTTCTACGGTAAATACGTCTTTTGTGTCGAGCGACGCTTCTCAAAAGTGTTGAGCAGTGAGTCTTAAGAACGGGGACATCAACTTCTTGTACCAGAGTCAAAAAATGACTCATCAACAAGCATGGATGAAATCAACACAACTGCACAGGCTGTTGCACATATCTTTGAAACATTATGTTAACTGCTTTCATGGACCCCTTCAGCAGCCTCCGTGTTGACTGAAATCGATAGTGGTGGGACAGACTCGTCACCTGTCACTGATTGGTTACGGCAAAATAAAACAAACAAAATGGCTAACATGAAAAATTCAGACCGAGTAAATGAAGTGAAATCAAGTATTTATGAGGATAACATTATTGGGAAAATGATCAACTTTCAGTTTGAAATTTGGAGTCAAACTTTTTTGTTTTCATCCGCGGCATTCAGCAGCAAATGTTAGAGGGCACAACATCTTCATCGTGAAGGAACTCCTGAGCTGTGGACTTTTTTCTCGCAGGGAGCCGAAGCCAAGTCTCTTGTCAACACTGTCTCGTGAAATCAGATGCTTACAAGCTTTTAAAAGAAGCCCCATTATGACAGAGTCACTTATGGAGAGATGATTGAGTGGCTCAGTGAAGTGAACTTTTCCCTTCCTGGCTCCCTGCTCTCCAGCTCCTCCCTGTTGACTCCATTCACTTTAGAAAATGAATAGCATGTGGTGCCTTCCCCAAGTCTTGGGTTTCGTCTTTTGTTGTGGGCAGTCACTCATACTTTTTAATTGAAGCTTTTTTCTCTCTGTCTTCATCCACCTCCCCGCTTAATCTAGGCCCTTAGTGATTTCAGAGCGTATACTTTTCAAAGGTACACATCATTAGCATTGGAATCTTGACCCTCACAATAACTGCCTTCCGCTCAAATTTGAGCTAGTTAAACCTATATTGTTTCTCTAATAGTGTATGCCTTGAGATGTGAGCTATGACAGTCCATTTGCCAATTTCTGCTTCAGCGTTAAAGCCTGCCTTCTGGAAGCTCAATAGTACCAAGACACTAGGCACACATTTTCAAAACAGAGCCCTCTTTTATTTCCTTCTCCAGGATACCACGTACTGTATAATGCTGTCTTGAATTTCCATCTCTAAGTTTTTATGTCCATATTCAAAGCATGTATTTTAAACAACTGATTTTGTGAGGCTCCAACTTTCTGACCTTTTACTTTAACTTACACCAATTAGAATTATAATATAATTGAGCAGTCTGACTCCCAAGACTTTTTAATAAAAGTACATGCCTTCTATGACACACACTATTGAGAATAGAAACAGGTAAAAAAAAAAAAAGTTGTAGTTTCTCCTTGAACATTTGATGCCCGTTCTCCAGTGTTCACTGAGTTTCCCCAGTAGTTGTCATTAGTGCTGTGTGTTCAGCACAGCCCTAAGGCTGCCTCTTTTCCAAGGGCTGTTGTAAAATAATAAATGTGACGTTGAAGGATGTGCCCTCCACATGACTGCCCTCCCTCACTACCTCTCTCTGTCTTTCTTTCTCCTCCTGGTCACAGTCTTAATACCGGCTCCTTTTCTGATATGAATGAACCATATGTACCAGAATCAGTGCAACGACAGCAGTACAGCTCTTTGTCACTGGATGGCCAGCTCAAGTTAGTGCTATCATATTTGTTTACTGTGAGGGCCCTGAAAATAAATGGAAGCTGCCACCGGACTTCCATCCCCCCTCGGAGGCGCCTCACGTTAGCTCCGGACATAGTAATGCAAAGGGACTTTGATGGTTGATGTCACAGATTGAATTATGCCCTTGAGGAAAAGCTATTAGCTCAGTCAAGAGTCCTCATTTGTTAAATTAAAAGTGGAAATGACATGTGAGTAGTCTTTTCAGTGAATTAAAGTTGCAAAGAGAATGGATTCCACTCCCTGCTAAAAGGCAATAGTACAAAAGGAAATCTTGTGGAGGGGGAAGAAAAAAAAAGAGATTTTCCCATTTGTTTAGTGACATTCATCTCCCTCTGCTCCCAATCCCCTCTTAGTATATTTATGTTTCATAATTTTATTGGGTTAAGATTTTTCGTAACTTGGTCCATTTACCAACCCACTCCCCTACCAGCAGGCTACTCCAAAAACTGGTTACTGTCCTACATATGGAGAGCAGAATTAGGCCCTTGTCTCCTGGAGCTGTGCCTCTCTGTCGTAAGGGTAAAAACCTCAACACTTTTAAGCCACTTCAAGTGAGATCAAGAGGAAAAGGATGATTTAAAACACAGATGAATAAACTTTAGTGGTCACGGTACCCAGAGACGGGAACTGAGCTGTGATCTTTGGTCCTGTTGGCAGGCTCGGTGCTAGCTAAGGCCTCTTCAAAGAGGCCCAAACCCAGCTCATCAACTACGAGACCACAGTAGGGAGTCAGTATTGTAGTCTGCTATCCCAGACTTACAGTATATACATTGCTGTGTATGATTACAGATATTGCCTGTGTATTTACTTTCCTATATAGATGTGTGAGGTCAATATGCATGGGCTGTAACATGGCCATTTCTTTGTCATTCTTCCAAGTAGTAATCCTCACTGTGCCTCTTTTTACTCAATGATTTGTCATTTCTCCTTTCAAGGAAAACTGGTCAGATTCAAACAATGTTATTCCTTGATTTATTATTCAACTTCCATATACATCCAAAGTCAACATGAAGACTATGAGGAGGTTAGAATATCTTCCAGTGTAAGTTGCTGTGTGGTATATTCGTCAGCCCTGAGCTCTCACCCTTGAAAACCAACATCAACTTGCTCTGAAATAGGATTTGTGTTTCCTGGGTTATTGAATCCAGTGAACCACAGGGCCTTTGAGGGTTTAACATATTTTCCAGCAATGGGAGAGATGGAACACCATGGTTTTCAGCAATTAAACACCTCACCAAAGAAGAACTACAACTTTGCAGAACTCCCACACAGTCAGTTGGGAATACTGTACCTTCTTTTGAGCAATGAGCAGAAGTTATATGGTTTCTTGTGACTAACAGACCCCTTTTTCCCCTGTTCCCTTATCATTTACCATCCTTATAGCCATTGTCACTTTAATGGATTGGTCTTAGGGGTCTTGAAAGTTTAAAAATCTTACATATCTTACATGTTTTGTGTCTATTTTTTATTTTCTCCCCATTCTATTTGCTTTTTAATTTGCCCTGCTGCAGGAGAGGATTGTTGAGATTGAAAGGTAGAAGAAACGGGGCATGCTAAAGGAAAATTTACAGAAATGGAAGCACTTTCTCATTGCTAGTGGATAGCTGACTGGATCTGTTTGTTAAATGCTTTATCTTGTGGATGATTGCATACGAACAGGCCTGAGGAAGAGCTTGGAGGAGAAGACAAGGGCACCCTGGAGTTAGCCAAGGCAATATCCTGAGTGTGACTTTATCTCCCTTCCATCTTCCTTTCAGAGACGGGGCTTACTCTGGATATTTGGTTATTCAACCTTCTCCTCTTGACCTAGCACTAATAAATACAAGCTACCAAACTTGTACAGAGGCCTTTCTTATGACTACCTTCACCACTTCCTTTTTCCTTATCCTTCTTTCACACAGTGTTGGCCAAACAAAGACATCAACATCTCCTTGCATCCAGGGAGTAATTTATGAGGTGCTGACAGTCTGAAGGGAGGCAAGAGAAAGAGAGTTTTGCCAGCAAAAAGTCTTTCAGCGCCTAGTTCTGTGAAAGCTGTACCACTAAAGTTGAACTACTGGACACACCATCTGCCCTTACATAGTCTATTTAATTTTATACTCTGTGTCCTGTGAGGCAGACTTATCAATGGCGTCTGGATTTTTTGTTTAGTGGCAAACAACATGAGCAAGATGTACGTTTTCCAGAAGTGGGAGCTGTTCGGCCCTTGTCAGAGCTTTCTGTACATGCCAACCCAAAGTGTCACTACTGCTAATTACAGTCAAAGAACAACGATTTAACACCTGCACGCATGAATGGTTAAAGCAGCTGTTTTCTTTTTTCAACAGCCGTTTCCTTTGCTTGCATTTGAGATTTCAAGTTTAACAATTAAAACTGTTTAAAAAATTGCTCATGAATACTTACAATTATAAAAAAAAAAATAATAATTAATGCATGACACTGACGTTCAGTGGACAATAAGTACAAATAGAAGTAGAAATACAGTTTGATGCGTTACTATAAAGTTACAAATGTGAGCTTTTGAGGCTGTTAAACTAATTCTAAACTACTTCCATGCTCAAATTTATGGATCAAGCTTAGTATTTAAGTGAGCCTAACTGTTATTTGTCTGTTAAGAGCTAAATATTCTGTATGTATACAGACGGGTGACGAATTAAAAGAAAAAATGGTACAGGCGATGCAGGCATATACACAAATAATGGAGTTTATTTTGTAGTCCTGGGATGATATGCTTATCTCCCAATTCAATACTATCATGATACTGAGTGCCGATTTGATTCAGATCTATTGTCCATTCAAAACTGATTGTCGAGTGAATCAGTCTCTTGCTCCAGTATACTTTGTGCCAAACCATTCACTGGTGTCCTTAGTCCACTAAAATACAATATGAATCATAACTGGCAGATAAGATGAATGGTCTGCAGCGTTTTCATTTTAAAAAGTTAACTGCATTAATTAATTAATCAATTTATTAATTAACCATGGCACAGTCTCCTGCCTGTATGAGAATAACAAAATAAAGGGGGAGGAGGAGTGGAGCCTCTCTGCTTTACTAATAGCTTTGGAGAAAGACATTGCTGTCCAATTGCAGGGTTAGCTTTGAGTTAATTACTTTGCACCAGAGTTGGTTTTAAGTTGTTTAATGCTGCGGTGTGTGATGGTCAGCCGGTCTTGTTTGCTACTCCTGGAGTTCGCTGCTCTCTGAATGATGGTGTTGAAAGTTCACAAAAAACTTCACATTTGTCTTGCAAAGACAATTATTTAGTCATTAAATCAAAACATGCTTGCGTCCTCTGTCTGTTTTGAAGATGAATTAAAAGGTAATCCTAGTGTGTGCATGCTGTGCACTGTATAAGGTGCTGCGCTGCCCTTGCAGATGAGTTCTGTATTTTTCGATCACGTGCCGCAATTTTCAACAAAGGCAGTGGCCAGCAATACAAAGATGTCCCATCTTTGAGCCCACCTTTGAATTAGATAGGCAGGGTAAACAAAAATAACTTACCCTTTGCAGGTATGGCTAGAACCTATCACAACAAACCACATATAGTACAAGACTAGGTCAAAACCTAGTATATGTGTGAAACTGTGGCCAGTTTGTTACAGGGACAGTTAGTGGTAGTGTCTATTATGTGAATTCCTGGATATTAAATATTCATCTGCAATTTTTTTTAGCTAATATTTGCTGGTAAAGTGTACTGAAGTAGCATATCACATGACATGGTAAAGCTATGTTTGTGTCAAAAAAAAAAAGAAAAGGTGACCAGCGGTGTAACTCACTCACTCGCTCACAGACAACTGCAGTTATAGGGCTGGTCCGGGGCTGATCCAGCCAAAAAAAACATAAGTTGTAACTAATTTCCTGCAGAACTGCAGAAACTATTTCCTCTAACTGGTACAGGTTAGTCAGACACTGCTGATGGATGATGCTTGGTAGGCCTGGTCTCAGGTGCTCTGCTATGTTTCCCTGATGTTCAAGCTTTTGTATTGGGAACTTTTTTAAATCAGCCATAGGAGCTGTTTGTGCTCATGCTAACTATCCATTTCAGCTTATATCTGTTCCACATAAACCAAAAATGTATGTAAAACACCCAAGTTAATGAGCTGAGTATAAGTGGCAATACAGAATAACAAAAAAATCCTTTTTCCCTGCATCCATTTGTCTCTGTCTTTGTATCTGTCTTTTTTAGCCTTGTCTTTTTTCCCCAACAATTGAACATAGACAGACGTACTATAAGTTTGTTGCCTCCATACCAGTGTGGTTTCCAAAGGTCAAAGTTGAGCACCCCTCTGGGAGTGTGTGACACCACCATGGGTCTTCAAACCCTTAGCCCACCTCATGCCTGATCTGCTGTGACCACATTTTACTGTCCAGGTTGGTTATAAGGCTGGACAATAATACCAGACCTAGCTACTGTTCTCTGATCATTTCCATATGGGGAGCTCTATTGCAGCTGAAAACCCTTTCTGTGTCCGTTTCCTCTCAAACAGTCCTGACATGCTGAATAATCCAATAACTCCCAATAAATTCTCTCCTGTGGCTAACACAAAGTGAGACAGCAAGGGAAGGCAGCTCGGATGTTGCCATTGTGAGGTGCTCATTCCACTGAGTGATAACTTTTCTTCATATTAAATATTCTTTAGGTCATGTGCATCCACTGTGTCTTAAAGCTCTTTAGGAGTTCTCTAAGTATAAATGACTTGAAAATTTATCAAAACAAGTGAAGTTGTACTTAAACTAATATATTTCTGTACAAGCATACCGAAATTCACAGTCTGCAATCAGTTACATGACATTATTCACATTATTCAGTATTTGCCAGCAATGATAAACTGGGGGTCGGTGAGCAAGGCTATAGGATGATCAGGACGAGTTCAGCTGGCCAACCTGTGCACAATGTAAGAACTTAAGAAAATATCAGTGTTTCTCTCTGAATTTTGTTTTGTTCGGTGTATACTTCCAGCATAAGCATGCGTTCATTAGAATAGTAGCACAGCATAAAACAAATATAGAATCCCGGTGTTGTTGTAGAGTGTTGCTACAGGATACAATAGAAAACTAAACTAGACTAGTAGGGTTTTTCCACTGGCACTTTTGGCCGTACAAGGTCAAACCATGTCACGCTGATTTGCGTTTCCATCGGGCATGAGTCGGGCCAAAGCACGCCCAACCCTCCTCTAAGTGGGTTGCGGTGATGTCTCGCCAACTGCTGCCAACCCGTGACAACCACCCTTCTCCCCGCTTCTCCCTCTCAAACAAGCATGTGTTGTGCAGCGAGACTCAACTCGTGTGTGCTGGAGACCAGAGAGAAAAGGTGCCTTTAAAAGTCTCTGTGTGTTCAGCTCTCGCTACTTTTGTAGAAACTCAATCTCTGTAGTTTGAAGTTTAGTTTCTCTCCTGCATCCCCGTTTTGTTATTTCAGATATCTTCTTTACTTAACTGTTTCCTGACCACTTTGGAGTCAGGCCATATTGGAGCCATGTTAAGTTACTGCTGATGAAAACACATTTCCTGCCGCTGCTTCGTATTTAAAGCTTTTAAGTAACAAAATAATTGAGATCTTTTATTGTGAAGAAGGTATAGGAAATGAAATGTGTTTATCCATTGTTTTTCATCTGCAACTTTGACCAATAGTCACAGCCATGATGTGCGCAGCTTGCTGCTTTTGGCTTAAGATAACTGCGTCATCAGTTAAAGACACATCTTGAAGCGGGTAGCCCTGTTGCAATGGAGATGCAAATCCCTGCCGTGCTGGACTAACACACCGAGTCTAACTGAGCCAAGCCAAGCCAGCCCTTGTGTATGGAAAAGGCCTATAGGAAGTCCATTTTATAGGCTTATCAAACACAGAGGCGCCTCACAGTGGTTTATATACTGTTTAGTCAGTATTGTACAACCATAGGAAAAAATGATAGAAATAGCAATTTTCTCCTCCATCTCTAAATTGATGAGGTAAATGCACTGACATGTAAAATCAGCATCAGCCCAATACTGACCCCTTTGGTGGATTGGCCACACATGATCAATCCACATTAAATACAGATTCTTCATTAATGTAATAAAATGTACTCTTTCCACTATCGATCAGTGCAGGCCACGAGCTCAGTTTTTATGATCCCAATGAGCTCAATGTAGTGAGGTATACAGATTTTGAATTTGGGAAAAAGATCACTGGTATTATATTGGCACATACCTTGACCTGAGGTACTGGAATTGGTAATAGGAGAGGGAAAAGTTGGATTAACATGTAATGCAGGTTATTCCACCTGGATATTTTTTTTTTTTTTTTTTACTGAAGGCCTTAGTGGTTGAGTGGTTGGCCATTCTACTCCAGCTTCTTGAAATGAATGAGAAAACCTGTGTATTTTTGTTGTGCCAATATTGGTATGGAAGCATTGTCAAGCCAAGACAGGAACACACTTAAACACGGATACTCAAACCATCGGCTGAATAGTATAGAGAGTTATCAAGAAAGTGGACATTTTGGTATATCTTTTGAGTTTTGGACTGATTTTGATTATTTTCTGAATATGTCATATAACAACTTTCTTTCCATTTTGATTAAGATGTGCCAAAGCAGAATATTTTTTAATTTTTTTTTCCATAAAGGTGGATGTTTTATTTGCAGGCATTTAAATTTCCCCTCGCTCAGCTCCTTGCATGCAAAGCATTTTTATAAAATGTGTGTTTAGTGTTCACAGATGTCGCTGTGTAATTTTCATATACTTGCCTCCAAGGTGTTTTCATTCAATATTTGTTACTTGTTCTGAATCCACTTATTTCCTGGCTGTTATCGTTAATGGAACAAGCATTACAAATTCAAATCATGGTCTTAAAGGTGCTTCATAGTGTATTTAAACTTCGATAAATCAGCACTTATTTTCAGAAACATTAAAACAATTATTGTATACAAATGAGACCTTTGTTGAGTAGACTACATTATCTTGCAGTGGGTTAATTTTGGAGGTAAATTTAAACTTCATTACAGCACAAAACAGGTAGTTTGCTCTTCCTCATTGCAAATGCAACTAAAGTTATGGAACATGACATGAGTTGCAAGCCCAATGTTAATCTAATTCAGTGCATCCAGTCACCAAGAAGGGGTAACTGGACAGTAAACAACATGGTTCATGGGAAATGTGGTCTTAATTCTGACAAACCGGCAATTTGACATAAGCTTGAAGTTATCGATTTTATTCTCCATGGTCTCATTTGATTATGGTACTTACACCAATCTATCATAATTCATTTGAGAGTGGCATGCTCAGTTGTACAAACACTACAGGGAGCACCTTTGAGACCCCAGACACTGTGCCACAGTTTTCACTTTGTCTCAACTTTGTACTCTTTTCCCTCCTGAAGCAAAGCTAAGCCACCCCCTCAGATCTCACCAAGCAAGTCCAGTGGGGGCGAGTTCTGCGTGGCCGCCATCTTTGCCTCATCTCGGTCTTGGTTCATCACTAACCCCAACATAAAAAGAGATAAAGGTTAGACTACAGCTGCTCTCAACATCCTTTCTTGACTTATTTGGATGAAAATTACTTACTTATTCAATAATTGTTTGCAGAGTAAGAACACTGACTCCTGGATTTGTGCTTAAATCATTCGTACACATGGTTTAAGCACAGATTTGAGTGTATGCACTATTTGTGAATGAGACCCAATATGTACATTGCTACACAAGTGTTCAGTCAAAGTCCCAACATGTCAAGACTTCTGACATTTTTCCCCAATTTTTAGAGAATGCACTTCATAATAATTGTTTTTTAAAGAAGTGTTTTTAACAGCCATCATCAATCTCCCATCCTCCTCCTAGATCAGTCCAGGCAGTCGGTGGTCGACTCACTGTACATCCTCAGTTGCTACGGTAACTTGGTGGAGCATGTTCTAGAGCCTCGGCCAATAAGTACTGCTCAAAAGATAAGTGATGACACACCTTTGGAGCTCAGTACCTGCCCAAGGGCCTGCTGGACTCTAGCCAGGTAATGTTGTGTTCTTTTGTACATTTTCTGCTTTATCCTTGGAAGAGATGTCACTGATAGTCAGTGTCATTGCTGATTTGTGTTTGGTACAGAACTCCACAGTGGAACGAACTGCAGCCACCCTTCAACTCCAACCATCCCTTGGTGTTGGCTTCTGACCTGGTGCAGTACTACCAGTATCTTCTGGCTGGTAAGGGCTATATCAATCTTTCTCTTTGTGTTCATGGGTGTCCAGTCAAGTCAAGTTGTGTTGACTGTGAGTGCACAGTGACAAGTGCATCTCAAGTCAATGGAACAATCAAAAACAATGGAGATTTGTTCAAGGCAGCTCAACTTGAACTGAAGATGCGTCTCACATATTGGTTCATTGGGATCCTGAAACATTCTATATGCTTACAATAAAAGGATTTTTGTGATCACAGAAATTATGGAAAGAATCTGAGATGTCCAAGTTTGGTGTCAAACCAGCAGCAGTATTAAAAAAGGCACTGGAGCAGACAGTAATGAACACTGCTGCTTGCAACCAAACAAACAAAAGGACCCAGAGACACAGAAAATCATTGTCTGAAAACAGCACATAGACACAAACGTAAACCAGAATAATTTGAAAGAAACTACAATCACATAACAAATTCTACAGTGTGGCTTTAAGATTATTGTGAAAAATATTATATTAAATGACCATTGTGCAAGACTTCTGTCTTTTCTTTTCCTAATTTCACATTTTATTCTGAGAAAAAAACATTTCTTGACCTTCTTTCATGAATTATTTCATGAAATTTTTTTTTTCTTAAACTTTAGTATAATATGTTTTTAGTATTCTTATTTTTTATCTTTTGTTGTTAATTTTTGACACTATTCTCACAGATCTTCACAGAGGTTTTTTCTATGAATATGAAACCCAAACATGCCATATTAAAGAGCTGTTATCTATTTTTTTTTCTTTTTCCACCCTTATACGCTGAATGAACTGCTAGTAGTATTATTTTCAAAAGATACATTGATGTGCTACAAAAGCTAGTATAAACACCAGTTATATTGATGGTTTTGATGTATTCCAGGATGTGTGTCATTACATTTATGCATCATAAAATATAGGCCTGTGTATGTTTTGGTTTCACAGGCTCACATGACCATGTATGTTTTCTGTATGTACCATATGCATCATTAGTCAAGGGGGTGACCCCTATTCCCTGCTGATTTTCCATGTTGACTCTTGAAAGCCAGTCCTCAGCCTCTTATTGGTGCCACATGCTGAGAAGAGACCTTTCCAGTCAGCAGCCATAACATTTCCTTTCTCAACATCTTAAAAGAAAAGATACTTCTACTATTTCTACCACATCGTATCCTCTTGAGGTCCGTCAGAAACTATCTTAGATCTTAGATCTTCTGTGAGTGCTGCACCTTGAATCCGTCCTTTTTACTGGCCACACTGCGCGGCTGCTTTGGGACATGCTAGCATGATGCTATAAGATGCCACACTCAAACCAATTAGCTGACACCCTAAACTCCCTCTAATTCAATAACAAGTACAGAGCAGTGAGCACTTTAGGTTGCCGTCTGAAAGGCCAATTCGCAAACGCAGAGTGCACACGGATGGCCACACACAGAATCAGTCCACCCCCTGGAATAGGCTGGCGTTTTGAGCTCACTCCATAATTATAAACACACAAAATCTGTAATTAGCTCTTGTGGTGCTTCAGGGCAAGTGGTAGCTGTGTTTACCCTAATCTCTCTACTCGTCTCTGTTGACTTCTGCAGTGCTCCAGGTCTAACTGGTAGGATATTTTCTCAAATTAGTGCTAATGGTCTCTCCTAGTGTCAGAGCAATGAGGGCACTTTGGAGTGACGGGCACAGGCGTCAGCTTATTCCACCATTCTCTCTGCCAGCTTGGGCAGTGGAACTGGCTGCATAATGAGAGAGATTCATTGCATTAACATTTACATCCAATTAGCAATAGCCAGATAACACCGCCGTGTCTCTTTATTCTCCAAACCAACCAAGTGTGAACCAATGCAAGGCCAAGATGCTATAAACATAATTGTTCAGCCCTCAACCCACTTCTTGTGCTCCTGCCATTTTCCCTCTGGGCCAGCGTCCCTATACACCACCACCACCACCACCGCCGACTGAGTTGCTCTTGGAGTGCCACCTTCCATTTCTGCGCTTTGCACCCGAGCGCAGACTCTCAACATCCTGTTTCTCAGCATGGGTCTCCTTGCCAGCCCTCTCCTCTGCCGTTTCCTCCGGGGCTTGGCAGCGCAACGGAGAAGTGATCCAGGAGAAAGAGTTGATTTGACCTTAGGATGAATTACAGAACAGCCGTACGCCCCTTGTCCAGGCGCCTTTTTCTGAGCATAAAGATCAGGCTGCTGCATTGGAAACCGAAAAGACGCGCAGTTCTTATGTGCAGAACAAATTGTGCTATGTAGGTCTAATTTACATTGCCAATATAACCATCACAAGAGTGAACAGATAGCCAGAGAGGAAATGAGATGATGCTGATGAAAGAATTTTTTCCTTGTGGACTGAAAACTGTGAAAGAGTGAGGAAAAGATTTCTATAAATATCCTCCGTAGCTACTGTATTTGTCTAACAAACAGAGTACGTCTCTAGAAAGGTGGTGCAAGGCGAAGAGGTGGCAGCGCTTGATTGACAGACCATGGTCTCTGGTCTCGTGACTCTATATTGGATGACCCAGGCTGATTAAAAATGCAGTATGCAGGGAAAGGAATAGGAAGGAGAGAGGAAGGGCCAGGGTCAGGCCAGACCGGAGCCTCCAGGACGGGATGATAAAAGGCAGCGGTGGCGCCACTTCATGGTCACTATCTCCACCTGTCCATCTGTAGCAGCATACTGGCAGCACTCAGCTTTGCAGAGGAAGGCAACGAGCAAGCACTGCCTTGGAGAGATAAGGAAAAAAAGAGACACACATTATACGGTACACTCACAAACAGAGGAGACGCTGTAGTATGATCTGGCTTCATACAAGAAGACTCGAGCTGAGTTTTTAGTGTTTGGGGAATCCTTTATTTGAGATGAGGTGGAATTGCAGGAATTCTGTCCGTGTTTCCAAGAGTAGCCATTAGCCAGTTGAGCGAGTGTGTAAATGGACCCTTATTCTAACACCCAAAGGTGTTAAAGCTGGGTAATAACAGAATGACTGCTCTAATCCCTATAATAAAAGTGTCCAAACCTTGATGGATGTGAGGTTTCTACACCCTCATTAGTTGCATTCAGACTTTTTATTCACATGGATTTTTTTCCACATATGTTTTTTTTTTTGTTTTTTTTGAAGGGGGAGGGGTGATATTTATCTAGTTGTCCGCAGTATGTTTTCCGACACCTCTTCCCCTCGCCGCAAAGTTGCTCTGAAGCAAACAAACCGATGAATAATTTACCACCTGGATTTCTGGCTGGCTCCTTTTGAGCATGGCAATGATGGCGGCAACAGAAGCTATGCTTTTTGGCCGGGGCCCTTCCCTCCCTACCTGTCATATAATGTGCTAATTGTGGAGACTGACTGACTGGCTGGCTCGGCTTCTCTCATGGGACTTTGAGGCCCATGACAGGCCAGCCACAGTTGCCTCGTCAATAGATCTAATTGCTCAGAGAGAGGGGCCCGGAGTGAAGGCTTCGGAGCATCGGGCGTTTGGTAAAGAGAAGCCATGGCGCCATGACTGGGTCAGTAATCAAAGAGAGGCAGAGAAAGGATGGGGTAAGTGTAGCGCTGGCTGAATGAAGGAACTGTCAGTCAAATATGCCTTGAATGATATATAATGACTAAGCTATCCCAGTCTGTCAGTATGCCAGCACCTATCTGCCAGGGTACTACTCAAAAGAGGAAAGTGAGAAGAGAGGAAAGTGAGAAGAGAGACAGGTGGAGCAGTCAAGCGGGATGCTAGCAAGTGAAATGTCTGGCAACCAAGTGTGGCAGGTCAAAGTAGAGAGAAGAGAAAATAAATGACTAACAAAATGAACCTTTAAAAAATACAAATGAAAGAGATAAAGGTGAACAGAGCAGATGGGCCAGACAAGACGGCTATCCTCTGTCCACTGTGCAGCCAGCTCCCCAGATCTATCAGATTGTTAGCCCCCTTATCTATCCCTGGAGATCGGCCTGTCCGGCCCCTGGCCCCAGGCCCCAGGAGGTCGGGCTACATCAATACCTAGGCAGCCTTTGTTCTTGTTCTGACTCCCTGCTTCACTGCTCTGGCTAACAGGCCACTGGCTACCAGCCTTCAGCACAGCAAAACACCACTCTCTCCACAGTCAATAAAGACCGAGACACAGACAACTCTGTTCCACGGCAGTGTCGGGGAGATTGGTTTTCTGGTTATGTGTGTATGCAAGCGCATAACCATCATGGTGTTTATTAAAGGAACCGCCCCCCCAAAAAAACACATTCCTTAATAAGGCCTTTATTATTGTAGGTTGGCTGGAAATCATATCTTTTATCAATTACAAATCTGTCAGTTTGTCTTTGACATCAACCGTCACAAGCAAATCACTTGTAAGTAACAGCTCTCCTGATTGATTGGCAGTTTTAGGATTATTTTTCTTTCATGTTGGCCAGATGTAGATCTTATAATTACACAGCCGTGTCTTTTTTAAAAATGATTTTAAATAATGACACCACTCAGGAAAAATATAATGTACACATGTAATAAACACACAAGATATAGACATGACATCATATATAGACTTCCCTCATCCCTCAACCGCACCCACCGCCACGTCCTAAAAATCTATGTAAAAACAATCTCAATATATCATTAACCTCTTTCCAGGCACACCCATTTTTGTACACAAAATAATGTACCCAAAATATAAAGGTTACTGCTCTTTAACCCTTCATTTGAAAGGCAACTCTTTACATTTTACAACCAAAAAGTCAGAATGAGTTTAAATGATCCTCAACCAAAGTTAGAGACTAAATTGTGTTGTTTAAATATGTATATTTTCAACAAAGTTTATAGGTATATATACATTTGAGAGACAGTTTGTAGATAATTTAATAGACGGGGATGTCTGTTTTTGGTTAATCCTGGAAATGAAATACCAGAGAAATATTCTCATTCTCTCAATTTTGGTTATTGATTTGCAACACTGTCCACAATGGGCAAATACAACCATAAACAAATGAATGTTTTCTCATGGTGTATCATGATATCGTCCAACTCTATGGCACAAGACTTAGACAAGACCCAGAATGAGATAAGGTGCCCTTTCCTTTCCTTCATTTTGAACATTTGTCTTGATTAACACTGTTGAATTGATGCACTTTCTTTTCCATTCTTTGATCATTTCTAAGTTTTTTTTAACACAGCCATTTTTAACGTGCATTCAGACTTCTTTCTGTGTGGTGCAATAAATTTGCACTTAAAAAAAAAATTTGCTATCTGTGAAATTGCATTGACATTCTGTCTCTTAAGAGCCCATAATGAGTGTTGTAAAAGCAGAAGGCCGAGTGGCTGGCTAGCCGGACACTAAGATGGGGAAGATATGACTGTAACTGCCGGGGTCAGTCTGGCTGCTGATATGCACGCTAACACACACACACTAACACACGCACGCAGAGGATTGTCTCTTTGCCTGACCCATGGGGATGACCACTAGCTCCCCTCACCGGAGCCTGGCCGCGACTCTGGCCATTCAAAGCCCCCCCCACCACCTCCTACAGGAAACCTGATCTAGCCAGTCCACCAACTGCTTCAGAACATCAATAATTAATTAGGGGAACAGCTATTGGCCCCAAGGGTCAGAGAGCAAAAGGAGAGAAAGAGAGAGAGAGAAAGAGAGAGAGAGCGAGGCAGTGGGAGTGAAGGAAGGGGTAGGAAATAGAGGAGTCGTGATTTTGTTTAATAAGTAACACAACACAGGCTTTGTTCTTCTCTCTTCCATTTGACATGAGAAACCTTCTCTGCATCTCTCTCTCTCTCTCTCTCTCTCACTCTCTCTCTCTCTCTCTCACTGTAGCTCTACTTTTCCTCTCCACGTTATGTGTGGGTCATTAAAGGGTCAGCTCTCCAGCTCTCCCAAATGACTTCAAAAAAAAAAAAAAAAAAAAAAAATCACTTACTTGTGGTATTTCGCCATGCATGTAGTTTTTGTTTTCTTTGTTTGTGAGATTTCTGCCTTCTCCTCAAAACAATGGAGGAGAATGCAATCCCATTTTTGTTGCTCACAATTATATTTAACAGCCAGAGTGTTACTCCAGATAATTCAATGATTTCACAGTGAACACTTTGGATTGGAAATACCTTCTGGCAAATAGATAGTCCATTATGTTATTATTCAATAGTTATCACAAATGACTCAAAAATGTACCTCTATTGTGTTGGGGTAAAGGTTCAAAAAATATTTAAAATTTTTTTTTTTTTTTTATATATAAATTTTTTTTATTTGGCTAGATTAACCCTCACTTACACTCACACAGTTTACATTGTTACAACTCAGATACGTTGAACTTTCTGTTATCACTGTATTGTATGTTTTGCTGAAGCAAATAGTTAATGTACAAAAATGTAAAGGTCAGTTTGATCATTGAATAGAAGCCCCCCCCCCCCTCCACTCAAAAATGTGTTTTTCTTCCTGTCACTTCACTTGGATGTTGAGCTTCACTGTGCAAGTATGCGTAGAGTTTGACATGACTAGTGCTGCAGTTCATCTGTGCTCACCTTAAATCTGAGATTAAGACGTGTACCTACGAGTGTGATGACATCACAACTAATTAGGAACCATGGTTCAGTATGTAATATGGAAACATCCACTGAGAATGAACTTTTCAATGAAATTCATCTTGTGTCCAACAGTACAACTTTTGAGACAGAAACTATTTGCATACAAGTAAGGCTTTGATGTCATTTTAAGAATTTTTACCACAGTAATTAAACTGTTATGTTAAAAAACCCATTTCAGACAGATATTACTATTCATGACATAGTATTTTTATAGTCATAAAAAATTATAGTCATAAAAAATATTGTATGGTTCCAGCTTCTCAACTATGAGAATGTGCTGTCATCATTTTTCACTGTATTCTGACATTTTACAGAATCAACAATTAACAGATATTTTTGAAAAATAATCTAGATTTCAACTGATAATGAACATATTTATTACTTGCATTTCTAGTTGTAGGTAATTATATTCCTGATATGAAAACAGACTTGATCAGGTCAGTTAAAATATTTGAATGCATCAGAATTATTTAAACATGTACAGTAATTCAACCAGTGAGAATGCTGAAATATACATTTGAGTTCAACGTCCAGTCAAAGAGCAGGTCAGAAGATATTTTTAAAGATAATTCCTACATGATGAATAAATCATTTGAGAACTTTCAGTCACAGAATAATCTTTCCCAGTCCTTCATCACTTCTTTTTTTCTGACAATCCAAACACTACTTCAGAAGCAGGTGCAAGAAATGAGCACAGTTTCATAATGTGCGAGTTAGGGTGGTGGTGGTGGGGGGGGGGTGGGGGGGGGGGTCACACGACATTAGTTACAGAGGTGTCAAACACAGAGCTGCCGCCGTTCAGGGTGCATGAACACCTGGCATATGTGAGTGTGTGTGTGGATGAAGAGAGGAGCGCCTCCTGTGCTCCAGATGTGAACTTGACAAGTTTATTAGCCATTCCTGTGTTAAACAAACCCCATCCCTGAGGTGGGAGACAGAGAAAGGACTGATTCTACACATTAGGCCTCATTCTCCATGCCTGCTTATTCAAGCCTGCAAGAGCCCCATCTGTCTCTGGCTCTCTCTGTCACTCTCTCTCTCTCTCTCTAACATACACACACACACACACAGTCTCTCTCTCACACACTTTACTGTACACTTGCTTTTTCACACACACTGGCACGCACCCATATGCCCATGTGAGAGAAAGATACACATGTTTTTTTTTTAATTTTATGTTTTACCATCTTTCTCTTACACTCATCGTTTTTTGATCTTAAATATGAAATTTCGATCTGGTCCAGGCAGTCATGAAATTTAAAGTTATCCTACTTGATCACAGGTAAATCATCACACCACATGTATTGCTATTAGCTGTCAGAAACCATATCCGCTAAAACCCGATGAATCAAACACTTTTTAATAACGAGTTGTCAGTTATCATTTTCTCTCACAAGCTGATTTATGTAAATAGTTCATGTTAATATGTGATTCAGTGCTGTGCTGCTACTAATGCTCAGTCAGCTTTGACTTACCAATAGCCTTCTCTGCTAGCTGACTTAATGTCACATTTCATAACGTTGGAGCTTTCCCACTCTGCAGGAATATCATTATTTTGGAGACAGTGATTATTTTCATTTTAGAGATTCTTTTTTTTTTTTCAAGAAAACTGTCAAATTTGATTTGATTTCATGAAGTTATTCACTATTTTCAGCTTCAAAATATCAATGTACTCATTTGTTGTGTTTTTTTTTTTGTGTGTGTGTGTGTGATTTTCTGTGTGTGTGTGTGTGTGTGCGTTCTCTCAGCCATGCCCCCAGGGAGCCCGGGCCCAATCACACGTCACGAGTCATCAGACAGCCTGGCGTCCGACCACAGTGGACAAGAGGACGAGGAGTGGCTCTCTCAGGTCTGATCTTTACCTTGACCAACATCACGGTGACATTTAGTTAGTCTGTGCCAATCAGACACGGGTGACGTTATCTCTCGATCAGTGACGTGACACCTGTGTTGCTTTGACGAAACAAATCTGATCTTATCTCGCTGGGCTGTGGAAGAAAATGCTCGAGAGATTGTGACTGCGATTGCCCCTTTTTTTTTATGTGTTTGTTTTCTCTATACTGAAGGATGTTTTTGTAGTGATTGGTTTTAAGTTCATGACCATATTATGGAAATCTATTGTTTCCTTTCTGGATGAGGGAGGCTGAGTCTGACATTTTCTGTAAGTGTCTAATGTTCATACTGACTTGATTTGCCAGCTCTGCAGATGTGAGGAAGCGAGCAGAGTCTGCACCGTTTTTTCAATTATTTACACAACTATTTCTGTCACTTTTCACATATACAACTAAGCACAATGCTATGAATACCTTCCAGCAGATTATCCCACTGAACACTTTTGATTTTCATTTGTTCTTTTCTAGTATAACCTGTTTAATAATTCACCCAAAACACATCACCTGTAAGAATGTGGATTTTCAAGGTGACCTGTTTCCATCCTGAGGAAAATGTTTGCAGTTTTAATTTAAGATTAAAGCCTCACTTATCTATATTTGTATGTAAACAATGGATCAAATAACTATAATATTCACATTGACAAGCTTACAGAGAATTATCACAGAGCTTTTTAGCTTTTAAGCCTCTTCATTTGGTGGTCTGGCCCGGCAACTTTCTCATTAGGGTTATTTCCAAAAAAAAAAAAAAAGCAAAACAATTCACTATGAACTCCAGGGGTTTATGACCAAAACAGAAATAAAACAAGAGTGACTATTGGACTTACCCAACAGAAAGGAAAATCGACTCCAAATGAATGTTACTGTTTCAGGGAGGGCAACTGTTTGCTAACACATTAGCCATAACAGCTTTATAAGCTGATTGTCAATCATTATAATAATCAAATTTGGCAGAATTTTAACAATTTCCCCCATTTCCAACTGGGAGGACGTGACTGGATTGTGGTAGGGACATGCCATTCTCTCATCTCAAGTGAAGATTTTGCCTTTTAATTTTTAACATTGAGAATTAGCTCTTCAAAACTGTTGATATGCTGCCACCACAAGGATTTAGTTTTCAATTTATTCTACTTTAACATGATTTTGTCCTTTTTTTATATCTGCACACACAGCTATTAGATTGCAATTCTTTGTTTTCCTACACATTTCCTCTGTTTTGTTTGGCCACTGCTCAGTCACAAATGATCACTCGCTTTGCCGTGTTCTCCCAGTCAATTACACCATCTGGAATTGTGGCAAAGTGGCAAAGTTTTCACAGTGTTCGGTAAAGACATGTTAGAATAATCATGCACAGCACACACACACACACACACACACACATCCTGGTCTTTTCAGCTTGGTTAACCCTCATAGCACTCATCTCTGATGTCGGCAGGTAACCCGCTACATTTTCACCATCAATAATTCCGCTGCATGCATAATTGATTGGCTAAAATGCACCCCACTTAGCTTGCAGAAGCCGTGGTTCATATCTGCCATGATAGTTTGCCAGGAGCAAAACTATCCATTGCACTAAGCTGGATTTTTGGCGACTTCCTGTCAAGAGCAGTGGTAGCGATGCATTTGCTAGTGGTTGGAGATGTAAGAGTACAGGTCTTCATATCCTAACATGTACCTGAGTTGTTTCGGAAGTAGCTCTTGTGGAACGAACTATCAGTGAATTGAAGATAAGAAGTCCAAAATGAAACATGGGTTTAGATCAAATATACATGCTATTTTGTTTTTTATTCCAGTCCCTCCAAATATATCACACACAGCCTGGTGGGTTGAGAAATGCTAAATACATATAGGCTAGATTGAATTAGAGGCTAAGTACTGCCTCATGGATTTCATTATAGCATATCAGTGTCCTTCATTAGATTATCAGCGGGCGTTTTGGCGTTGGATTGGGATTTAGGATTGATCGGCCATCCCCTAATGAAATGTGAGGGTTTGTGACCCTCCATGTCAGTGCTTCAGCTTGCTGCAGCATCGTGCCATTTGCTGCCTATCAGTGTTAGTTGCTCTTCTGCTGGCTGTCAGTGAACGGCGAAATCTCGGGTCTCTAAATTACCTGAGACCAGAGGTCAGTTTTGACGTGATGGAACGGGTGTGATGTTGGCGGTTGGTTAAACTGCTCAAGGTTCCCTGAGTCCATTCTATGATTTCATGAATACAGATGTGCTTCAGGCCACTGTGCATGACTCATGTCATATTTTGTTCCCAACTATAGATTATTGATTGTTCCTTGTCAGTGTGTAAAGTGTTACATGTCACATACATTTTTGTTAAACAAGGGGTATATATGGATTTTGCTCCTGCAGTGTTTAAAATGACAAAATAAATAAAAGAGACATAAAGACAAGACAAAACAAAGCATAAGGCAAATATTCACAGGAACAGACAGGAAGCCACATGGCCATAAAGAACAAACACTTCAAATTAAAGCCCATTACAGCACTGGGTATATGTTGTTACTGTTTTTCCCAAAGATATTTTATGACCTCATCACAGATGCTAAACTAAACTAGGTGGTCTTACATTAGCTTGGAAAAGGAAGATTTTCAGAAACCACTAAAGAATATGGCTGTCCACAAACTTCTGTTAAACACAATTCATTAATTCTGAGATTCATAATCAATGCCTAAGCAGAATGGCCAGGCCTCAGCTAAAAAATATTGAAGTTGTATGCTTCTACTGTCATAAAGGTGGTACACATGCTATATCACATGCGGTGTACACATGCAATCTTTGTAATTTTTTTGAAACAGACGTTGGCCAGGTGTGCAGAGGTGTGAAAGTAAGTAAGAAAAGTCGAACCTCACTTTTTGTATTATTATCATGGATGTCTTCAAAGAGAAAACTCTCTGAAAAGTGTGCTTTGTTGTCCTCATTTCAACAAATGATGGTGTTGAGACTGACGTCGGACAATACTGTAGGCCATGAAGGCAAAGCTGAGGCAACATGTCACCGTTTCTGTCCGTGAGACAGAGAGGAGAGGGGGGGGGTTGGGAGTTGCCATCGGACTGTAACATCTGGACCTTCCAACCCACTGCAAAGAGAGCGCACTGGCAGCTGTTCAGTTCTGCGGCTGGGCGTGACATTGATGGTGTTAACTGGCAAAGCACACACACACACACACACACACACACACTCTCACACACACACACACACACACAAGTGACAATCCTCCTTCCTTCTTCTGTGGCCTAATTTGCACAGCTGTGACAGCCCACATATATCTAAACGTGTATGTTCATATATATATATATATGTGTGTATAAACACTGACACACAGATGAATTAAGAGAGTGTAAGCTCTCCCTCTTGTCAGAGATGTTGGCACCTGGCAGCCAGAGTGGAGAGAGACTGTGAGCTCAGAAACGGGCTGAGGTGAGAGATGAACCCGTACGTGAATAAAGATAATGAAAAGTGAACGGTGAGACACCGAGAGGCGTGTTAAGTGCTGCAGGGAGTTGAAAAGTCAGACTTAGCGTGGGAGAGCGCTGAAAAGTGGGAGTCCAAGGCAGGAAATTGTTAGTCAGTGAATTCAAGGCGAAGAGGAGATGGAGACCGGAGGAGGCAGTAATAGTCCAATGTTTATGAGTCACCCACTCCGTAGCCCTTTTCCTATCCTACTTTCAGCCAACATTAGTGCCACTCAGCTCAGGCGACCGCGGACCGCCCGCCATGCCAGCGCCGTCTTATTCTCCCAGTAGGTCTCACCTCAGCCTCGCTGCCATGCCGTCGCTAGTGTTACACTTCTATTAACCTCCCAGGAAGGCTTCCCATCATGCCACCAACACTCCCGACACACACACACAAGACCTTGACGAGTTCTGACATCGTCGTCAAGACCTGCAGCGGCGCAGGAGCGCAGCGAGCTTTTAGTCGGATGTCATGCGAGCGAGTTCATCTGAGTCTTGTATGGGGTGTTCGGAGTATCGGCACATACGTCGACGCCAAACCACCATGTCAAATCCACCGATGATTACCCCTCAAACAAGCTGCCAGTGCTCTGTCCTGCTGATGCATTAGTAGCGGAGTTCAGACATATGTTAAACGACGATACAGATGTTTTGTATTTGAACCTGCTGATAGCCAATCTTCACTGCCTGTACCCTTTTTCTGCCAAAAAAATTTAGACTCGAGAGTTTCTCTCCAAGAGACTATTTGGAAGACTAGAACTCACCATCCTTTTACCTTTCTATTCTCAGGTGGAGATAGTCACCCATACAGGGCCCCACCGGCGCCTGTGGATGGGCCCCCAGTTTCAGTTCAAGACGATTCACCCTTCAGGCCAAACCACAGTCATCTCATCCTCCTCCTCGGTGCTTCAGTCCCAGGGCCCCACCGATGTCCAGCAGCCTCTCTTGGACTTTGACACGGACGACCTGGACCTGCACAGCCTCAGGTACCGTGAAGCTATGAAAAAAATAACGCACCCGGCGGTAACAGCCTGAGCTGCGTCGGCCTGGATCTTGATGCAGAAGTACACATTATGTTATCAACCATAATCACAAAAGAGGGTCTTGCAGATTAGGCGGCGTTCATTCCAATTTACCAAAAGTTATCCTAATAAGAGCATGTATAAGAATAATATTCCTATAATCATTTACTGCACCACAATTATCCCTCTCCTCTAGGTAGCCTTACACTTAATCGCTAAAACAACAACCCAAATCTGCCTCTATGGTTTCTTGGGACCAGATCCAGTCAAACAGAGTCTTAGGCCCTAATTTGTGGCTGTATGTGTATTTCCGTGTGTTTTGCAATAATGTATGTTATGCTTGTGTGTGTGTAGGATCCAGCCAGTAAGGTCAGAGCCAGTCAGCATGCCTGGATCGTCGAGGCTGGTGGCTGATCGCCGAGGACAGTCCAACATCATGGATGCAGGATCAGGTAGGGAAAACCGCAAAGATTTCTTCCGCCTCACTACCGTCTGTACACCACCTCTGCTGCTCCGTGATACAGCTTCCTACCCGTCTCAACTGTTTTCTGTCTCACGCTCTCCTGCATCTACTTCATCTACGACGTCTCTCATCGTCTGAAGTAGTCGGTTAAAATGTGTCTTATTTTCTGCTGATTCATACCGGTACTCCATTTTTCTTGGTCATGTTTCATTTGAGACTCTGTCAGACTCTGTTGTGGTGCTGTCTTTGTGGTCCATATCTGATATATGAGTCATACTTATGTACATCTACTGTATATATATACATTATGAAATATCAAAATAAATTAGATCAGATGTTGCAAGTCCATAAACAATGCAAGTCTAAAGACACCTAATAGCAGTTAGTGTTGTTTGCTCATTTTTCTCTGCTTGAGGATTAAAGACATATCCAAAATAAGCCTCTACAGGTGCTAGATCAAAAAACAACCATAAGGCAAAAATCAGATAAAAGCTCCACATTCTGTATCGATATCTCCCAGCCAATTGAATTTAACAGAACAACATGGATCTAACACGTATCTTCGTCAAACGACATTGTCCTCTAATGACCTCTTTCAACCGTATCCACTGATAATTCAAGCCTAAGGATCAGAACAATGCTTCATGTTTTATGAACTCGATGAATAAATGTATTAACTGTAGTGGGCAGTTACAGTAGTATCGTCTCATCTGCTTCAAATTTTCTAACCTTCCTGACGGGAAGGACTAAAGTTACTGTGGAGAAACATGTGCAAGTTGTCTGGGTTGACCAGATCCAGTTGTTTCCATTTTTTTTTTTAAAAGGAATACTTGGAGATTTGGGGAGGTCATCCCATCGGTCAGTTTAGCCTCAGCGTGGATCAGTTGCAGTTTCTGTTTTGACGACTCCAGGATGAAGATGAAGCCGTTTTTTTTAATACGAATGCTGCTTCTGCATCCATACAAAACATGTTCCAATAAGCTTTTTTGACTACATAGGAAAATAACATTTGTGGAGGAAAACAAGGATTCAAAATTAGATTCACTGTGCATCTTACTAGCTGCTGTGACTTCACTTACTTTTGGTGACGTTCTGCTGTAGTGAAATCAAAATGAGTTTAATAGTTAAGAGGTTTCTTTGTCTGTCACCGGCACACTTCCATTCAAGCGGATTAAGAGTAGTGAAGTCTCTCACACTAGCCGTTCACCACCTTCGCTACCTCGCACTCTCCCCACCATACAGAAACGAGGATGCTCCCACACACACACACACACACACATGTAGCAACCCCCTTTTTTTTTTTCCCCCCCCAACCTGTTGTTATGTGTGCTGCACCCTTATTCTGTAATAAGATCTACTGTAATTGTCTGAATAGGTCTGTAAAGTCTATCAGCCATTGCAGAGGATGGATTTGGTTTCAAGTGATTTTGATAGTATGGCACTCTACATGTCTCCTTTAATCTGGTTATAATGTTAAAGTAATCCAATCACACACAGATGAGAGGATTTCCCCTTTAAAATATGTTGTTTTCTCTCAAGGTATAATGCTGTTACATCCGTCTTGTGAGGGTGGGTGTGTGTGTGTGTGTGTGTTTGTGTTTGTATGCACAGTATGCTGGGTATTTACTGCCAGAGCGGGCAAGGAAATCATCACTTATTGCATGACATTATATCCTGTTGCCTTTTGTTTGATAAAAGAGATAGAGGAGTGACTCTGGCGTCTGTGGCATTATCTGCTGTGTCTTGTGACACAGACTTTACTCATCTGATCTGCCTCCTCACTGACAGATAGCCACTCCTCAGCCTTTTTCACCCGGGTGTCAAAAAATTTACAGCACGTGTCACAAATATTTTCACATATCTGATAAATGTTTTTTTTTTTTGTTTTTTTTTTTCTTCTCCACCTTTCTTTGCTTTTCAACACATACCAAGAACTTCCTTCCGCCCCCCACACACACACACACAACGGTAAACAGATAAACATAGATATGGTTTGACCATCATTTGTTTACCGCAATTTAATTCTGAAGCTAACATGGATCAGTCTCTGTCATCCATCCACCTCCGATATGATGCATTTTTACACTGATTGATTGTTTATATAATATTTATTTCTTAATTGATTTATTACATTTTGTTCTGCTTTCACACACACACACACACACAGTAGATATTTGTTCTTGAGAGTTTGGTGTTTCATATTTTCATATCTGAACCGGGAGCTGCTGTATGGAATCCTGAGTGTGCCGCTGTCTTTTTCAGTGTTTAATTCTGATCAGTAATACATCGATAAAAGTTTTATGAATTGATTCTTTCAATTTGTATTTAATGATGCATAAACAAACTCAAAGTAAAAAATAAAAAAATAAAGATCAATACATTGGCCTCTTATTTTTTAACAGCTATTGCCATCATGTCCTATAATTAAAAATTAAAATTAAATCATAAAATGTTTTGTCTGTAAATGTTAAAGCATGAGGCCAATGAGCACATACAGTAAATAAATTATATGAATTTTTATATTTTAATAGTATTTTAGTATAATAACTTAAAAAAAATAATAATAATAATTAGCTATTTTTGGCACAGTCCAGATGAATGCACTCCAACAAGAGGACATTCATGTAAATTTAAACATACTAAATACTGGCTGGTAGAATATAAAATCTGAGATATTATTTTTTGTCCTTTGAAAACCCTGCAGTGGCTCTTTAGATAAATTCACACATACATTCATGCAGGCTGTCCCCTATGAGCTATACAATTAAAAATGTTTGGAACATGATCCCCATATTTGTCTCAAAATTTCACAAATTGGCAGCTCTTGGCACCTTCATTTGAAAATATACTCGTATTTGCAGCCTTATTTGCTCTTCAAAACGTGTTGGTTGAATCTTGATAAGGGCAGAATGAATGAGGCCTTTGCAGAAGTTGTTTGGGAGGAAAAGCTCTGCTGACTTTTAACTGAAGTGTGCAGTTATGTGGAACAGTTGGATAAACTCTTACTTCCACCTGTACTTGTTAAAACTACAGCACTCCCTGCGTCTGCTCCTCAGATGTTTCCTTTCTTTCGCCTCCGCCTTCATCTCTCTCCCCTTCTTGTCTGCCCAGTATCGTATCTGTGCTTCCTCTGTCTCCAGCCAGTGTCCCCTGTGTTTTCAGTTTCTTCACTAACTCATTCAGAGCAGAGAGAGAGAGAGAGAGAGAGAGAGAGAGAAAAAGAAGGACAGAGCCAGGCCGAGGGATGGAGGTGATGCTTATCAGCGTGTGTGCGTAGGGAGGGTTGAGTGTTGTGTCCTGCCACTGCCATGGCGCCTCCTCTTATCACACCCACACATCACTTTTGTCTCACCCTCAGAATAACACGCCTGTGTGTGGCAGAACTTGCCAATAGGAGCTTTAAAGGCCAAAGGCCATTTTTCTTTTGGGTTGTCATTGTAAACAATCAATACAATCTCTCAATTTGACCGAGATGAAGTATTTTTTATGCGTTTTCATGTTTGCAAAAAAAAAAAAAAGCGTAGAGACACCGCTGATAATTGACATTAAGTTGTTGACTTGAGGTTGACACATTTCTGAGCACGCTGTTGACCTTTGGGTTTAACTGATAGTAGATTCTGAAGGTTGATAGCAGAAACATTTTTGGGCTTAAAGCCACCAGTGACAGGTTTAGTGCCAATATTTAGTAGCTTCCAGTGAATTCATTTGTATGTCACTGAATTATATGTGAAGTGGTTCCCATTGAATATCACATACAGACCGTTTCATATAGAGACGGCTGAGAACTTTGTCTGATGTCATGTGTAACAGTTGAAAACCGTTCATTAATTAATATGTATATTTTATATTTAATCTCGCTTATGTATAGGATATCATATACTGTATCAGGACACATTGATATATTTTTTTTTAATGTATTTGATAACATTGACTAATTTTACAATTTTTATCCACAATATTTAAGGTGAAAACTGATCAAATCTGACTTTTATTGATTACAACAGGTTTCGGTTATACATACTTTATCACACCATGTGTCACCCACATAATGCATCAGTCTGATCTTACATTGTCGGTTTCCTTACATAAAAAAAAAGCACATGTGAAATGCATATTTTCACATGTGAAATATTAGAGTCCGCATTTGGAAAGTCTTAAAACATCCATGCGTGATCATGTGAATGTCCCAAACCCACATATGCTGTTTCACATGTAATAAATCACGTTTGAATTTGACTTGAATTGTGAAATTAAAAAAAAAAAGTGAAATGAATCTTTTTGCATACAGTATAAAATATGACACTTTGCATATGTGAAATGTTCAAATACATATATGTCTATATGTGACCTAATCACATGTGAAAAGCTTCATATCTGATGTTATATGTGAAGCTTATGTCACTTCCAAAAACCATATGCAGCTAAATCATGAAGTGGTGTTTCCTACATGATAAATCCACTTGTGCCTCCATAGACTCTGCTATAGAACTGTACACACACACACACACACACACACACACTGTTAAAAAAAAACCTCTGCTTGCTCCTGACATTCACATGCACTGTTTGTAATGTGTACATTTTCTGACATAATAGCCCAAGTCCTTGTCTCCAACCATAACTGTTAGAATAAAAGTGTTTCCTTCAGTCCTCAGGCCCAGTGAGGCCATAAAGCTGCACTTCTCCCTACAGTGACTCACTTACAGTCAGTCAGTCTCCCCAGTGTCTGCTCCCATCTTATCTCAGCCCATACACTCTGCTTATCTCTGCCTTCCCCGAGGTGATGGGACGCCGTCTGCAGGGACATACACACACACACACACACACACACATACACACAAATAAGCACACTGTATGACATACAGTGCTTCCAGTTGTGCCTTCTTGACTCAGCATATCTGTCTTTACGGAGGGGAGACAGAAGAGCTAGCAGCGACGCTACAGTCTCACTTCTCCACCAGCTCACCATATATATATATATACAGGATCAATGTGTAGCTGTTTATCAATAGCTCTTATCTGTACCCCAAGCCTTGCTGTGGGGTGTGTGTGTGTGTGTGTGTGTGTAGAGGCGGCTACAGTCCCAGCTAGACTACACAGTGGCATTTTGTGGCCCAGGAGGTCATATCAAGAAAGAAAGAAAAGGAGACAGACCTGAAAGAGAGATAACACCACAAGACTGAAAGAAAGAGTATTTAATCTTACCTGCTTGTGTGTTTGCGTGTGTCTCTGTGTGTGTGTGTGTGTGTGTGTGCGTGCGCGCGCACTGATAAATCTCCCAATCCCTCTGCACAGCACTGTAGTTGTGTTTTGACTCTGCAAAGAAAAGCCACCCTGCTCCACAACAGGAAATAACAACAAAACACTGTCTGTAACGTCAGCCATTTTGTTGTTTTTGTTGTTGTCATCTTCAGCGTTATGGGCCCCGTCTTTGTCGCCACGTCTCGGCCTCACTGTTTGTCTCCATCTGTTTGTGTGTGCGTGTGTGTGCGCGTGCGTGTGTGAGTGTGTGTGTGTGTGATTTATCTGTGGCGGTGAATCAGTGATAGTGTGTTAGCTGGCGGCAGAGCAGAGCAGAGCAGGACGAGATGGAGCTGGCTTATCACAACACGCTGAAGACACTTTAGAGAGCTACTAGACTTTGGCACTGGTCTTTGTTTTTAAGAGTGTGTGTGTGTGTTAGAGTTAGACCGATAGACCGGTCAACATCGAGGGGCCGATATAGTCGTCTGAAGATTTTCAAACTCTCAGGGAAACTGTGAATGTTTGACAATACTAAGCTTTCATTTCATAAGCTTTAAACAAAAAAACCCTGTCAGTATCGGTCGATTAAATCTGATATCAGTTTTTTTTCCTCTAGGTTGACTTGTATGTGTACAGACATGTATGACTATACTGGATGTTTGCCCTTGTGTCTTAGGTCTAGTGTGTGTGTCAGTCCATTAGCAGCATCCTGTAAAGCAGTGAGTTAATCAGTGTGGGATCAGCAGCTATCAGCCATTAGCCACATCCACCCCACATTATCACAGCTCGGTTAGCTTCTCTGTCTGTCTGTCTGTCTGTGTGTGTGTGTGTGTGTATGTGTGGGTGTGGGTGTGTATATGCTGGGGTTGTCATTTAATAATCTAATATCTTTGTTTTTAAGGTTCTCTGTGGTTTTGACACTTTCAACATACAGACAGGGGACTGATGCTTTTATGATTTGTCTCAGAAAAGTTTAACATTTTCTCTGAAAATCTTTTCTCATATTTGTTTTTTGTTTTTTTCTTCTTCTTTCATTTATTTATTTTGAAGGAAAACACATATGTTCAACATTTCTGTAAATATGTTAGTCATCAAATATTTGACTGCAGCCCACTGGCAAAAAAACAATCAAGTGACAGGTTAAAAAACAATCCAGTCACAAACAACTTAACAACAATAACAGCACGATCAGCATTCTGAAAGTAATGCGCAATCCGTTACTTGGAAGAACAGAGAGAGAGGAGAAACACTGAAGCAGTGACATCATAACATCCACCGTTCAGTCTGTCTAACATCATTAAAACGAAGCAGATAGAAATGAAGTTTATAACCACAAGTAGGAAACACCCAGAGCAGCGTGAAGCACTATGATACACTTTATAAAGTAACGACTTTAATATTCATTTGAATAAATGTTAACAGGCGTCAATTGAAAGTAAGTGAAATGATAATAAACACAAAAGCCATTCAGCCAAACAGCTGCACGTCCTCATTAGTGGAGTTAATAAGAAGATTCCTGTTTGAACGACAGATAGTAGATTTATTTATGTATTTGTCAACTACTGTAACTCATAAATGTTTGCTGCTGTATAAACAGAAAATGAAAGACAATATAGTAAAACACAGTAGTAATAATATATATTATGTTTTCATAGGAGAGGTTATAATTGTTAGCAATTACTGTACATTAATAAACAGACATCTACATTACAGTGTGCTATAAAGCCCTTATTGACTGTTAATATCAGGCTTCTAAATGCCAGAGAGGTGGATTTAAGGGAAGTGTTGCAATAGGCTCTAATGTTTTATGGCCACTTCAGTGTTTTTGCTCTCTTTTACACTCATTGCTGCAGACCATGCAAAGTGTTTTAATTATTTCGTGTGTAATTCCAGGCTGCGTGTATTTACTCTGGAATGATAGGTATGATTCGGGGATATCGGATAGGAAAAACAGAACTTTGAGAACCTTAAAGTTGCGCACTCAATCATGCGTGAAGTCTCTTCAAATAAATTTTTCACTCTGACAGTGAAATGAATGGAAACCGGCCTAGACGTTTAAAAAAAAAAAAACAGTCTAATACAACACTAAGTATGTCCTCAAATGATGCAATATACATGATTGATATTTGACTAAAACACACAAAAGCACTAGAATGTTTTGTTTTTTTTTTCTTCTTTTCAGTAAAACCATTCTTTTGTGTAAGTGCAAATGTGTGTGTGTGCATGCGTGCACCTGTTAGCATCACAAACACAGTGCCCCTTGTCCTAGTGACCCACCGCCCCTTAACCACCACCATCAGCACCACCCTGAGGCGAGAAGGGGCTTTCCCCCCCTGCGTTATTGTTCTCACAGAGGCTGAAGAAAAAGAGAGAGAGAGAGAGAGATGGGGTATGAATGACTGAATAAAAAGACGAGGATTGAGAGCTTGCACCCCCAAACGCGCACACACACACACACACAGACACACACAGTTTGTCTGCCATCCCTGTTTCCCTCCCTTTTTTCCTCCTCCTCCTCTTCATACCTGAGCAGCCGTTTAAAAGACCAGGCACCTGTGCTGTGGTATTCTGTCTCTTTCTTTTTCTAATACACACATACCCCAGTAACCTATACCCCACAATTACCTCCCCAGCCTCATAAAGGGCCCTTGTATTTTTTTGTGCTATAGCGGCCACACTGACAACAGTGATCGCACAGGCCAGAGAGATGCCTGGCCATCCGATCTCTTCCTTAAAGACAAATACCCTCATTTCCCGTGACCCCCTCTCTCTCTCCCCACCCACTCCATTCCTGCTCTCCCGATTTTATTTTCATCAATAGGCACCTTTGTCACCTTGCTGCCATTCTGCCCCCCACCCTCCCACCCATCCTGTCCATCGCCTCGGGGTGTGTTTGGTGACCCGTCAGTTGGTGACAGGACATAACAGCAGGATCTCTACGGTCACCGCCGCTCCTTTTTTTTTTTGTCATCACCAGAAATCAGGTAAAAAGAAACCAGCAGAGTTCTTATCAGAAAGAGAAAAATGATCTGATGGGGGGGAAAAAAAAGGAAGCAAAGTAAGGAAGAGTGACACATTTAAATATGGTTTACCTGCTTCTCCTGGAATTCCACGAATATCTCCTGGTGGCTTTGAGATGTGTATTCCAGACAGAGATCAATTTCTCAATGGAAGTAAAAAAAAAAAAAAAAAAGGACAGACACACTCAATCAGAAGTTCTGGCGCGCTAATAATAAAATCTTACTATCAATACACACACAGCCCCCCCCTCCCGTGGTCGATGAATTGACTAATTGTTTCACCACTAAACCATAGTCCAAAAAAAAAAAAAGAAGAAGAAGAGAGAGGGTCCTCGCTTGTCAAACTCATCTTAACCATTTCTTCCTCTTCTTTCCTTTCCACCTCTTTTTCCCATTTTCTATCTCCTCTCCTTCTATCTCCTCTCTAACATCTCTGAGATTTATCGTTCACTCACTTTTAAGAGTTCAGGAAGTGTGTTTGCCTGCGTGTGTGTGTGTGTGCGTGTGTGCGTGTGTGTGTGTGTGAGGCTTTGGGGACTACAGGGCGGGAATGGTTTAGCCACATGTAGGGATTTATGGCGACTGTATGCGTGACTGAGAGAGATCAGGGTGTGACATGGATTGATATGGGTGAGTGCTGATCAGGCTTTTGTGATGCCGTTATCTCTTTCTCTCTATGTCGGTTTTTTTTTTTGTGTTTGCGCACTTATAATCTGTGAGAGATGGAATGCCCTTCAGCATTAGTGTTATACAGCAAGTGCATGTGTGCCTGTGCATCCATGTGACTGTGTGTGTGTGTGTGTGTGTGTGTGTGTGCAGTGCCAGAGGGCAGTGAAGACTGAGCAGCTGCTCTTTATAGTGACTGAACGGACACCAATGTGTCGGGCATCTGCCACGCGTTCACCCTGCCGCCTACCCACTGGAGTGTGTGTGTGTGTGTGTGTGAGAAAGTGAGAGAAGCAATGTTAGTGTCATGTTCACAGTGATTTCATAATTGTGTACAGCAATTCTAATAGTGCAGAGGAATATAGATGTATGTATTTTTAATAGCAAATGAGAGGAAAACATAATGGTTATGAATGCAATTTATGTGTGTGTGTGTGTGTGTGTGTGTGTGTACCAGTTGTTGAGACAGAGAGGATCATGGTGATGTTTCATGCTCATCTCCAGTGTGAAAACACTCTCACACACACACTGCATGTGTAGAGCGTGTTAAGGAGCAGTGGTGTGTCCCAGTGAAGGGGTGAAGGGGGGTGGGGCTTGCTGTTGGTGCCACCCTTTTATTCCCATGACCTCATATAGGTCAAGGGGGGAGGAGGAGGAGGGGGGAGTAATAGGGGAAGTACGAGAACAGCCGCACGCTGACCTCACACACACACACACACACACACACACCCTGATACACAGGCGCTAACGAGTCTCATCTTTATGGAATCATCTCAAGCTCAGTTCGGACTCTCGAATGAAACGATTAGCCAATTAAACACAATCACTCGATCACCAGTCACCACCGTCGCTATTTATGACGTGTTATGGAGTAAATGAATGATTAGAAACAATGAATAATAAAGATCATCATTAGCTGCAGCACTGGATCAATACAAATAACATGACACAAGCTCTTAAAGTGAATTGGGTCTGACGGACACATGGATTCAGTTTTTGTCTCGCAATTTGCATCCGAACAAGGCTCTAAGCTTCACTCATGAGAGGATATTTATACATTATGATTTTCAGATTTCACTGTTTTTTCCTCTCCAAACCTTTTACAGTTATTTAATCATTTGCTTTTTCTTGTCAGTCGAACCTGGTGAAATAATCTTTTAATTTGCGCATATTCTTTACCGGCAGCATGCGTTTCTAAATATTTAGCTCGACACACTGACATGAAAGCTCTATAGGTGATTTAAATCCCCCTTGGTCCACACACACACACACACACACACACACACACACACACACACACACACTAAGTCATTTTCACCTCCTTTGCCTGCCTCTTGTTCTCAGGACTGCTGTGTGTGTGAGGACTGCGCCTCGCTCTGCCCTGAGAATTCCACCTTTATCATTCTTTAGTTAGTTTGTGGAGTTTGGTGACCTTGTGTGATTCCCAGCATAGCTCTGCCCACCATCAGTTCTAATCAGCCATAACTGAAAACACCTGTGTGGGTGTGCATGACCTTTAAGTTAGTGATGGAATGTAGTGTATTAGGCAAACGCTGCAGTCAGAACCTGCATCTTTGGGAGCCTTTTCACTAACACACAGACTTCTTTACCTCTGTAGTGTTTTAACATTCAAACACTTCCATCACCCTCCTCTATCTGTTTTTATTCTTTTTCTGCTCCTTTTCCTCTCTCTTTTTTTTTTTTCTTCTTCTTTCCCTCTCTCTCCCCCCACACAAAATCACCAGGGACAAACACAACACATTGTCATCAGGAGTGACACATCTTTTCCTCTTTTACATCGTCCTTGTTTTTCTTATTTCCATCTGCTCCTCTTTCTCTTCCTTCTTTCCAACTCTACACTTTCCTTCTCCCTCTCTCCCTCTCTCTGACACTAACCCTCTCTGACAGTGTCTCCATGCTGTCGCGCACTAATCCACCTCTGAGAGGTGTTAAAGCACTTCCACACTCACACACGTACACACACACACACACATACGAACACACACACACATAGCGTTGCTCCAGATCCCGTAAGGTATCGATCTGCCGTCCCGCTCACTCTAATGGGATTTTTTACACCTAAGCATCAGAAAGGGGCTAATGCATCACATCACATCTGATGTGCTCAGGCACGCACGTACACACACACACACCACACACATACACGCGTACACAGAGATAATTACAGCGAGCGGCTGAGCCTCGCTGGCAAGTATGGTAAAAAATGAATAGAGGACAGAAGAGGAGAATGCACTCAACAGCATATGCATCTGACTCCTTCAGCATCTGACTCATGTCACAGATGTTCAGACTATCTCTACATCACACACACACACACACACACACACAGACACACTTCGAGTCTCTCAGTGTGACTGAAATGATAAATCTCTTCATACAGTGTTTTAAAGGAAGAGGAGCTCTCAGCCGTTTTTTTTGTGAACGTGAGATTTTTTTTTTCAACGTAAGTTTGGGAGGGAAAAAGAAAACCAATGAGGAAAAAGAATACTTGTGTCTTGTATTTGTTCTCTAAGACCTAAAATAAGATTTCAGAAAAGCACCTTGTAGATGGACTTTAATGGTTGCTGTGCAACAACAACATTAGCAAAAGTGATATTCTGTGTCCTGCAGAGGATTTGCAGATCTCTTCTATCCATTCTTCAACCTATGACAAAGTTATTGTTGTGCATGTATAGTAGTGTATGTGAGTGCTTTTTGGTTAATCACAGCTTGTCGAACAAGACCAATAAGAAAAACCTTCTGTAATAATAAAAAAAAAAGATTAAAAAAGCATGGTTCTGCAGATACTAGAGGAACACACGATCTTGTTCTGGAACAAACTTGGGACTCAGTAGCTAGACATTTCTCTGTTCTCTTGTTTACAGTAGGAATGGCTGAGACTGACACTAAAATGAGAATGGTCAGGTCATCTTAAGTGAGCCTGGTCATGTTAGGCTAACCCACTGTTGCTAACTTCAGAGCTAACCCCTTCACTTATCCAGCAGTTGGAGAAACAACAGAAGCTGCAGCGTTTATTATAACAGTCACACTGTAGTCTGTACTGTACATTTACTGCCACACACTGACAACTCACTGCTAAACTTTCCCTCCGCTCCGCTCACATTCACTGTCACTTTTCTGCTGCTCACTCTCTCACACACTCACTACACTCACATTACACACTGCCCTATTCCTCTTATAACAGTAGCTTTCCCATAGATGTCCTTTTAAGGAGAGGGAGGATGACTCAAAACAATTTCACGGTGAGAGAGTGTGTGTGAGTGTGTGTGCAAGTGAAAATCATTAGTAGCTCGTTGATATTAATGATCGTGTGAAATTTTAGCAGCGGCGCTCTTGGGGAAACGCTGTTACTCAAGTCGAGCTCTGTTATGGCGATACACTCTCCCCTCTGATCTTACAACATCACGTAAACACGGAAAGTCCAAGACTAGTGTGTCATGACACCAGTAAGTGTGACTAATAGCTGCCCTGTTGTGCTCTCTTGTTGTAGATTTTTAGATTTGTTGGATCAATTATACGTGGGAGCCCGTAGGCTTATTGTTCCTACCAAATCCCTTTCAGAGGCTTTTAGCTTTCTATTTATTTATTTTTTTTTTTAGCATAAAAAAATATCAGAGATATGAAATGCTTCGGCTGAAAAACAAACACAAGAGACCCTTCTTTGCTCTCTTTCAAAAAGTCTTTCTTTCTTTATCTTCATTGCCTCTTTCCTTCCTTTTGTTTTTCTCCGTGTCACCTCGGGGCTGACCAGGTGGAGGCCCTACTGCAGGCTCATTTCCTCAGCAGGTGTGTGTGTGTGTGTGTGTGCGTCTTTTCTCATCGTCTGTGTGTGTGTATGAAAGTGTGTGTGTGTGTGTGTGTGTGTCTGAGCGCACATTTACGTAGATACTATCTGCTCACCTGCTCCCGTCCAACCACAGAAGCAGCCATTGTGTATTGATGCTAGCCGGCTACAGACCAACCCCCCCCCCCCTCCAGGTGACAACAGGTGTGTGTGTGTGTGTGTGTGTGTGTGTGTGTGTTTGTTGCAGATGGATAATATCAAGGAGGATATTGTTTGTGCCAGCAGGGTTGGGGAGATGGAGGGAGAAGGGAAGAGGTTACAGCCTTTCTCTCCTCACCTGGAAATTATGTCCTCCCGCCATTTTACTGGAGTGTGTTTCCAATCACTGCAGGAACGTGAGAAATGTCCGCTTGGGAATTCCTCCCCAACTTCCTGTCTGTCTCTCACTTTGTGTGTGTGTGCATGTGTGTGTGTACATGCATGCACGAGGGAGAGAGAGAGGGAGAGAGTGTGTCTGTGTTTGATTGTGGATGTGTATCAAAAGTGGCACTCACAAGTTCCCTTTTCCTCTCATCACTGTAAGATTAGTTAGCGTTTATTTTCTTCTTCTTTATTAACCTTTTCCACTCCCACCTCCTACCACACGCCCTTTTTTTTTTTTTTTTTTTTTTTGTCTTTTTTTAGGGGGGAGCAGGGGATCTTTAGGGGGAGATAGCAGGTCAACGGTATACGCCACATAGAAGCGGTATACGTCATCTGAAAGCTGGGAGCCGGAAGGTCAATTTGAGACGCAGCTCAATATCGTGTGTTGAATTTTTCTAGTCATAAATGAGTAAAACAAAAAAAAAAAGTGTTTTGGAGAGGTACCCTTTCAAAATGTTGAAAGTTTAAGAGTGTATAAGGGCATGGACGTGATGGGACTGACCAGGACATCTGTAAAGGGGAGACTCATGGGTAACCATAAAACCCTCAGATATCTAATGAGAGGACAGTCAACCCCTTTTGAAAATGCCTGTTTTTCCATTGCTAAAGCTTCCCAACAAACTAGCGTGACACGTACCAACGGATGCCTCAGGTCTTCTAGATTCATGTGACACCAGAATCATCACTCTAGCTTTAAAACTGAGCCCGCTGCAGCCTCTCAAAGACAGCCGTGTCAGACCAAGGACGCCGGCACCCTCGGTGAGTCGAAGAGGTTAAATGTTCAGTTCAGCTAAACAAAAAAACAAGATGTGTGTTCCCCCGCCCTAATATGATGAGGCCGAATGGAAGCTCACACAGCATCGAACACATTGCATTTTCGAACGTCAACATTTCCTGAGAAATTGTTGAACGGTTCTTACTGGAACTACTTTCTATCAGAGAAATGGTTTAATTTTGGTCCCGTGGACTACCAGAGAAACTCAGTCAGTCTTTCTGGGAAGAGATGTTGCTGTTGGTCATTGTTCAAAAGCGGTAAACACCATCACAGGAAATCATTCACCTCCATCGTAGTGGAGTGAATGCAGACAGATAATCAACACCTTGATTTCCAGATACTGTGCACAGTGGGGATCGGCTCCGTAATGTAACTATTGTTATTGGCCCGTGGGGAACGAAAAAAGGATTTCAAGAGAAGAGGTTTTGCACAAATGGTTTGATTGTTGAGCGAAATCTGGAGAGATTTATGTTGAAGAAGTCATTTTTCATATTCTTTACATCTTCTTGGCCTCTCTAGCTTCTCAGTACCAGTTTACTGTACGCCTGGCACATTTCAGCATGAGCCCTTTTTACATTTTTAGAGAGGGAAACGGTCTATAAGCCATACATCATATATTCAACATCGGCCTGTTTTGTCATATTTACATTTTGTTTTAAACATCAGAAACCTTTTTTTTTTTCTTTTCTTTTTAAACAATCCACTAACTTTTACTGGTGCTGTAGTATACTATTTAAACTAAACTCCTTTCAGTTGAATGCCAGTAAGATTTTTTTTTTTTTTTCAGTAGTTTAACTTCTTCCTGACCAAAAAAAAAACATTAATCACAAAAAATAAATAAATAAAAAAAAATCAAAGTTTCCATTTGAGTTGGGTATTTTAGTAGTGTTTTCCCCTATTTGTCTTAATGCATCTTGTTCCATTTGCACTTTCTGCCCAAATATATTGCAGATGTGTTTTCTGACTCACTAGTGTTTTAAAAGAGGAGACAGAAAAACAAAGCAGAAACGGGAAGGAGGCCATGAAGGGAGGGCACATCAGCGAAAAAAAAAAACAACACACACACACACACACACACACACACAGCCATCATCTGTAGAGAAAGAAGTGATGAAGGAAAAGAAATTGAAAGGCTGAGACAGGAAACGCACACCTCTCTCTCTCTCACACACACACACAAACACACATTTGGACTCATTGATGTGTAGTGGTAGTGGCAGCACTAGCGCACGTTAGCATGTTGCAGAGGCTGCAGAGCCTTGCATCTTTTACTGAGGATCATGGCAGAAGCAAAGTGACAGCTTTCTTAGACGGAGCTGTCCTTTTTCTTGCTGTTCCTATAGTCTGTCGTGCGGAGTGTGTGTCTGAAGGCTTCTGCAGTGTCGCCATACTGTGCAGGTAGTGCAGTGCTACATTTGATAGACTGCTGGCCGTTTTGTCTGTGTTGCAACTTTGATATGCCTTAGCTGTCCCCCCCCTCTTATCTCCCTCTGTTTTCTTTTTCTATTTTTGAAAGCTCTCTCTCTCTCTCTCTCTCTCTCTCCATCTGCCATCCTCCGCTCCTGTCTTTTTCCTCCCATCTCAATCCCCCCGTAAGTCTCTCCATCGCCCGTTATCGGCAACACAGGAAGCTGTTATTTCCACAGCGCTGGAAGTTAACATCCATCTATCTGATGACAAGAGGAAAGACTCCAGATGTGAACAGCTCTCTCCATCCCTCCCTCGCTCGCTCGCTCTCTCTCTCCTTTTTCTGCCTTTCTTTCTTTTCATTAGCTTTCTTTGGCCAGTCGGAGATCAGCGTCTCAGTAACACAGTCTGCATAGTCTAGACATGAAGCTTGATGGTTTTGAACCAATTTCTGGCACCGGCGCTGGCCTGTTATTAAAGATACGATCTGCTCCCGTCTGCTTGATTGATAATGTAGTCGTGGTATCCTTGGTTTCGGCGCAGAGTTTGTGTCCAACGGCCTAAAAATGGTTTTAGAAGCTGATAAGTGTAAAATTAAGGGTAGCACACAATACTTTAGCGTTGTCAGAGTATAGGAAATGGAACATGGAAATGTTCAGGTTTAAAGACGTTAAATATTAGTAATTATCAGCATTAGTCCAAAAAAAAAGCCATCTGTATTCTCATTAAGAAGCCCTTTGCTGTCCTATTCTGCTCAAAGGATAACTACACTTTACTGTTGTTGGCATCTTATTGTCACAGTTTTGACCATCATTTCTCTCACTTATGAAAACATGCATACAACAGCATGCATACAATAACTTCTATAAAGTTTGGCAGGTCAAGATGATATGGCAGACAAGCCGACCGTTTAGCCGAATTAGCCACCATATCATTTTGGAGGTGAAACCGACATTGAACGCACTCAAAACGTCAGTAATGATCCCTCATTGTGCAGTGCACACAAACTGCACTGAGTACCGCAGGTCAGAGTTGAAGCAGGAAGCCTCTCTGTAAACGGTGACGGGTGTAGAGAGAGATCTGGATGCCATGTTCCAAGATGGCGACCAGTTGATTCTAAAGGAAGTCGGCGAATCATTTATTATTTCTTCAGGTGTCAGATGTTTTATGGCTCAAAAAAAAAGCATGCGCCATGGACTTTTCTCTGGCTGAACCAGGTCACTATGTGTGTATACTTCATAAATTTACTGACTTCTTATTGCACTCAAATTATGACAGTATAAAGACATTGATCAGCTGTTTTTTTGGGGGTCACCTTCTGTTCTGTCATCTCAGTTCTCACAGCAGCCCATCCACTGCTTCAGAAAAGACTTCATGGATGTGTTGAGGGCAATGAACAGCCCCATGTTAGCGCACTCTGTGTAGCATTACATTCATGTGTTCTGTAATACACGCGCACCTCTTCAATTTTTAGACGTGCAAATTGTATGAATTCAAGCTCATTCCAGGAGGCTACAGAGCAAAACGAACCGCGGCACAAACTTAACCTACCGTCACCCTGATGAGTGAGGATCCAATCTGAAAGGCAAGCTGGAGGCCTGACTTGTGAGTGTGCGTGTGAGTGTGTGTCCGTGTGTGTGTGTGTGTGTGTGTATACAGTGTCTGAGATCGGGTTAAAATACAAGAACGGTATTTGGTGGAGGCCGGAAATGTATTCAGAAGCATAACACGTAGTCAGAGAGCCCGCTGCACACTCAACACACATGCACGCACGGAACATGTGTTTCCAATGAAAGTAGTATATGGGAGAACTGGTCAGCCATACAGTATGAGGTCATCCGGTTGGGTGTATGTATATGTGTGTGTGTGTGTGTTTAAGTGTGTGAGCCTATATGCATTTTTGTGTGTGTATGTGTGTGTGTGTGTGTGTGGAGTGCTAATCACCTCACTGTACATATCTGGGATCCAGGGGAGAGGAGATGCACTCACACTTATAGGCTGCATTTAAAGTCTTTAGATTTGTGCGTGCATGTGTGTGTGTGTGTGTGTGTGTGTGTGTGTGTGTGTGTGTGTGTGTGTGTGTGTGTGTATGTGTACACTAGCCATCAACAGCAGCTCTGCCCTATGTTGCTGAGACTCTATTAAAACTGCAACCTTTCATCTAAAGGCTATGCTTTTAGACCAGCTCCACCTGGCTCTGTGTGTTTGTATATTTGAGTGTGTGTGTGCCCATGGGTGTGTGTGTGTGTGTGTATGTGTGTGTGTGTGTGTGTGCGCGGGCATGCCGTCAGCCACTGGGCTAACAAACACACTTAATACAATTATCCCTCGGCAGAGACGAGCAAGGGAGACAGGCGGCACCTCAGAAGGTACACTGTCTGATGTGTGCATGTCTGTGTGCATGTCTGTGTGTGTGTGTGTTTGTGTGTGTGAGTGAGTGAGTGGGTGGGTGTGTGATGGGGATGTTGTCACTGGCAGCTAGTCGTGGCATTTCCACGCCTGGCTTCCACTGTAGCGTTTCCATCCTTCCCTCCAGGATCCCCCCCCCTCTTCACCCCCCAATCCCTGTCTTCCTCTTCTTGTAATTGGGGCTTTCCCTTATAATTAGTCCATCCTATTCCCCCCTCCTCCCCTCCCCTCCCCTCCCCTCCAGGAGAGGCCTGCTAGCATGGCACCTCAGCCCTAGTAACAAGCACCCTTTCCCCCCCTACGGCCTCGGCGCTCCCCCCCCCAAGGTGCGGGGAGTGGGAGGGATAGCTTAGCATCGCGGCTAACTAGGCTGTGGAGCCTCAGAGCGGGCCCTGGCGCCGGCCAGCCTCATCCCCACTGGTCAGTCTTGCACTAATCCAATAAATGAGCTGTGCGGGAGGGCAAGTGTCACACACTCTGCACAGATATACACACACATACACACACACGTACACACACAATGGAGATACACACTTAGAGGTCCAAAGTTGTGACAAGCTGCTGCTAATTGTGTTCTGTCTGTCCCCGTCTCCTCCTCCTCCTCCTCCTCCTCCTCCTCCTCCTCCTCCTCCTCCTCCTCCTCCTCCTCCTGAGGGCTCAGAGAAATTCCTCAACCAGTGGGTCGAACTCAAGTGTGTTTTTGTGTGTGTGTGTGTGTGTGAATGTATGTTTTCGAATTCATTCTGCTGTTTATTCTGACTGACACCCTTCTTGTTTCACCCACATATCGCTACAAAAATTACAATTTCAGTTTTAACATCTCCATACGGGGGGAAAAAAATACAGTTGTTCAGCTGTGAAACTCAAATAGAAATCTGTCAAACCTCAGAGGGACCGACAGGGTTTGTTTGACTTCTCCACAGAGTAAAACCTAAAACCCGAAAGAACGCCGCACCGATTTCAGAATCGCATCTGAAGCAGTGGCATCACTTGATCTCACACAGTTCCCTCTGGAGCCACAAAAAGACTTTCCTCACAACTTTTTTTTTTTTTTTTTCACACATGTAGTATTACTTCCCAACACCTGGAGACACACTTTGTAAATGTGTAAAATCCTGGAGGGGGGGACGTTTTAAGGTTAGCCAACTGAATATTTTGCAGAGATGCTTGACATAAATATTATGGCTGTAAAGAGTAGTTATAGTAGTTAAGTGCAGCTACAGTCAACATTCGTTTTTATGATAAAAAAAATATAATCCAGTCAGCATTATGTTCCTTACAAGACTTTCATGAATTTAGTAGTGGATTAAGTGAATTTTTAAGAGACAGGATCTTTAAACATGTTAGGCTAATAAATGTCTCCAGTCACTGTAGACATTTTTTTTTGTCAGTTGAAATGTATTAACGACCTCTACTCTCATACTCTCACCCAACGTTATCCTCTCCTTCATCCCGCCTGACTCTCCTCCGGCCCCGATGTTTTGTCTACTCGCTGCACTTTGGTCCGATGTGTTCCTCCATCAATACATTTAAACACCAAATACATGGGAAATGAACAAGTCAAATTGAAGCAGTTATGATTTAACGTGCTCTAACACTTCGAACATACCTGCATCTTTTTTTTTTTTTTTAAATGCTCCCACTTGAGGCTCACCATTTTTTTTTTTTTTTTTTTCTTCCCCCAACTTGACAAAACGCTCAAACAGCAACAGTTATCAAAAGCTGATGGCAAAATCATTTCCAACATATTTAAACCCTTAAAGAGGAAACCTTTGACCGAAGTATCAACATCCTCTTCACCACAGGAAGCGGCAGGCTTTATGGGAAATGTGGACTTAATTTACTGAATCACTGGCACTAACAATACCACTGGCACGAGATAGAGGCTGCCAATCTCCTCCGACCGTACCGCATTTGTTTACCGTAAATTAGGTAGCAAACAATTCATTTGTCAATGACATATTAATGTTTTATGCCTCACGTAGCACCTTTTTAAACAAGGGCCATTGAAAACAAACAACATTTCACTTTTCCGCAACTTGAAAGACAGATATACTGTACAGAATAGCTTCTAATGTGTTACTTGGAGCCCAGTCTAGAGCGAGTATCTGGACCGGAGCTGCAGAACGGTTGACCAAAAATCAAACCTGTGCTCGAGGTATCTGAGCTGCTGCAGTGATGTACGGCTGAAATAAAGTATATACCAACCAAACAGGCTCTGTGGCCTCTCAGCTCAACTTCTGCGTCCAGCCCTAACTGGTATGTGGAAATGACAAAACAAGGTCAGAGAACATTGGAAAGTGCTGGAATCTCCCAAAACTTCAACCACTATCTTGTATTTTTTTTTCTTCCTTTTTCACCATTTTCATTAATGCACACTAAATGAAGCATTTTTCTCTTTTTTTTTTTTTTTTTTTTTTTTTTTTTTTTTTTTTGTAGAACAGCAGCTGCTTTGTACGATATCTGATAAACAAATATGACCTAATGAAGCAGTAAGCAGTTCACGTCTTTCTCCGCAAATCAGGAACACATGGCAGACACACAAACACATGCGCGCGGCCGTGTCGGAACACACCGATGACACACACAAGCCAAACACAGAGCGCAGATTCTCAGGCTTTTGGTCATGTGTTCAGACACAAGCTCGGTTAATACATACAGGCGCCTGAGGGAAAAACTTTCTCACTTTAAGTTTCACGCTCTTTTTTTTTTTTTTTTACGTCATTATTCCTTCTTTTTCCTCATTTTTCTGCGCTCTTCCTTTGCCTTTTTCTCCTTTCATCACCGACTATGTTGCTATGTCGACACAGGTACTGTCATCCTCCGAGCCAGATGCCTCCAAGTCGCTTAAGCCACCAGTCAGGAACACACTCACATCCATACCCACACGCACACATAACACATGACACAATCTCACCACAGGAAAAGCCCTGAGCCAGAACAGGCAGGAAAACTCTGGAAAACCAGGATACAATTTGGCACTTATGGAGCCTAAACGATTTCCTCCTGGGCGTTGGGCTCCGTCCTACTGGGAAAAGCCAAAAGACCGGCAGAGAAAATTACATCCGGGAAAATGTTTATGCAGCACACTCAGCTCCCTCGCTTTTTGCCCCGCAAATGAGTGATTATTCGTCTACTCTTAACCTCTGAGAAAGAGGGGGGGGGGGGTGATGGAGAGAGGGAGATTCTTTCCATCATTAGCCTTTGGAAAAGGGCGGCTGCTGGCATAGCTTAGCTTCTTTGTCACAATGTGAGCTTCCTATTTGGCAGCGTCGGAGGTATTTGGAGAGCACTCCGCAAAATGTCGAGCCCGACTCTGTTAAATAGCACTGGGTTACGCCGGGGAAGGTTGGTAATTGGGAGAAAGTGTCCACACGAACACGGGGGCACAACACTCACACACACACACACACACACACTTACCCTCATTCAATGCTTAGCTCCCTCCTGGGTACTCTGTGCATAGTCCCACTGGGTCAAGTCATATAGAAACATAATGTTCTTTACCATAATTACCAGTACAGCACAGAACTTGTGTTCCCTGTGACCTTAGCCCTAAACATTATGACCTAGCACTCTAATAGTATATAATGGACAGACAGATGAATGGATAGCCTTAAAAAAAAAACAATAATAATAATCATTATTCCATGTATTTTAAAGGGGAAACCCGCCCATTTAAACACAAAGGTAAGTAAACTCATGAATAGTTTGACTCATTCAAGCCTGATGATGTTATCAGGGTTTACTGTACGGCAGAGAGCTGTTATGAATCCTGATAGTCAAATAGTTAGAATAATTTGAGGTGTGGTCATTTAACAGGCAGGGAGGGTCGAAAATGAAAAGTTGATATTGAGTTGCACTGTGGGAAATGTAGGACCCGTGGTTGTTGGAGCTCGATCCTTACTAGAGACTAGAAGTCAGGGTATCTCAGACCACCAGACCATTCTTTTTTTTTTGTCTCTTGTGGAAGTGGAATCACCCTTTAATTGTCACATTAATATTGTGACCAACTTACAGATACATGCCTTTATTTTAATATGTATATTTTAACTCTTAGTTCACTGTTGACATTCTAAAACGCACAGCTGAGTCAGCACACCTCAACAGTGAGCTCTATGTAGGTTTTCAGGGGGGCTCGGAGACGATATCAGTTATCATAACAACATCAGGGGGGTGTATCTTGAACATATACCGTAGCTGTGAGTTTTTCAAAGTAAGATTTACAGATGAAAACGTTGGGCTCATCGATATTTTGAAAGCTTTATTATTAAGCTACTTGGAGTTATCTTTAGCTTCTGGTACTTTTACAACGTCTGATAGAAGTGTGTTGCTTTTTTTTCCCCCCCAGATATTCTGATATACAATAATTGCTGCTTTTATTTTATTTTAAGAGGTTAGAATGTTGGTTTGGCCCTTCTGTGTAAACATCCAACTGCAGCCAGTTCAGTGCTGGGAGGGAGAGATAGCAGTAGGTCTCTGACCATTACCATCTGTATTCAGATCACTGCAAATTGAACTGAAACACTTTGGATTTGTCAATCTAGTGAGTGAAAAGGTTTTATATTCGTTGCTCCCCTCTAACCCCCCTCCCACACACACACAAACACACACACACACACATACACTTTCCACTTGGCTACCTCCATCTGTATCTTTACTCCTAACCTCCCCAGCTCCCTCTCTCTTTATCTCTGACCCCATATATATATCCCAACCCCCTTCCTCCTCTGCATCCTCACTCCCTTTCTAATCCCTTTACCTACTCTCTTCTTCGATAACCGCTCCGCTCCCTCCCTCCCTCCTCAGACATCCCCGCACCTCGCTAAGCATTATCTCTCCGACAACTTTTACACGGGGAAGCCGCGCCAAGTTACTCGAGTATGTAGTGACTTGACATGACTGGAATGTTAGAAGAAAAAAAAAAAAAAAAAAAAAAAGCAGTAATTGTCTTTGGCGATGATACATTTTAATCAGCATAGTCAGAAGAATTGAATTAGGGCTATTACTGTCTCTGAATGCCAGACACAGTACACGTAAACTCATAGGTACACCTTGCAATATAACAGCTTAGAGGGATTAGCACTGGCACAACAACAAGCACGACTAATAGAGAGCAGGACTGGGTGAAAAGGTTTCTGATTCACTCCGATCAGATTTAGATCCGACCGGGCTGCCAGTTCACTGATGGCTATTTTCCATTCAGCTGTCAAGTACGTTCGAAGCAAAAAATCCTCTCCTTCAGTAAATAAAGTGTCACTTTTGTGTTTCTCTAGCTTACAGGCTTCTTAAACATCAAAAGAAAAAAACATGTTACCAGTGATTTAGTGCTGAGCTGGATTAAACCGCAGTGATGCAGTGGCATGTGGAATTATCTGATGGTAAATTTGTTTTGTTTTGTTATTTTTTCCATTAGGGAACAATGGTGAACTTGTTTAAATAATCACGCATCACACCTGAAGCTACGACTTAGAGGTCGAACATCCAAAATTTCCAATTTTTTTTACATTTCATTGTAAAAAAAATAAAAGCAGTGAGTTTGTCTGTGAATTCTAAGAACCTACAAGCCGTTTCACTCGCATCATCTAAACCACGTCCATATTTATATACTATTTTGCATATTGTATGATCTAGGCTATTTATATGACGCTATAAAGTTTACAGTGTACACTCCTGGCCTTGAGAGAAAGTAGCGTCCTAGAAGATATGTTTTATGAATTGATAAGTTGTTACAGCGGGATAGCCGTTACATAATGAATGATTTAAGTCATGATCTCATCATAACAGACCTCAAAAATGACTTTCACAGCCACACCGGCTTCTCGGCTTCAGTTAGGAGAACAAACTGTGTCCTAAAATAATTCCAAGTATCGGATATTTTTTGAAATAGAACGAAGCGTTTAGAAGGTAATGTTAAATAATGTCGAGTAATGCTTTAGCTTTTATTGAATCAGGACACATGGGCTGGCTGAGCCTCCTGCTTGTCAAAATCCCCGGGGCTTTACAAAAGCAGTTTACATTGCAGTTGACAGACAGCCCCTACCATACTGACTTAGTTTTGATTTTTAGCACACATCGTGAACACAGCGTAAACCAGCACCTTCCCTCCTCCTCCCCCTCCCCCTCCCCCTCCCCTCTCTTCCCCGTCGACTCATCCACACTGTTAACTCATCCCAGGAGGCTGGAGGTGTTGGGTCACTTACTGTAAAGGAGGAGGGAGAGAGAGAGAGAGAGCGAATGATGGATGGACGCACGGGAGGAAGGAGGGACAAGAGGGGCGAGTGGGAGTCGTGGGAACTGGCAGGCATGACTCTGCTTTTGTTTTCTTTTAACAGCTCGTTCGCACATCACGTCTTCAGATGCAGGCAAAAGCAATTTGTCCTCTCTGTCTTCCCCTCTCCGTCCTCCCCTCTTCCTCCCTCGGCCTTTGAATCATTCTCCAGCTGGGCCCAGTTTTGCTCATGCCGTGTCAGGGTGTCTGTTTGCATGGTTATGTCTACGTCTGTTCTGTGTGTATGTGTGCATTTGTGGCACACACACACACACATACACACACACACACACACACACACGCAGGAGCCCCAGGACCTTGACCAATTCCCAGTGGAAAAGCGTGGCGTCTCTCTCCGTCAGGACATCTGGAAGTGGGCATTTTGCAGTCGGCAGCCGCTGCACTCTGACTTGATTATATTATCTTGTTGGGGCATGTGTGTGTGTGTGTGTGTGCGTGTGTGAGTTTTGTGTGTCTGGTGTGTGTGTGTGCGCACACAAATCACACATTGTGGATTCATATACACACCTACTAGACTATAAACTAATAACTTGTGTGTACATGTGACTGTCAAGCTCTGTGAGTGCTTTACGTGTGGGTGAAGAAGGCCTCTCGAGCTGTGTATTTGTGTGCATGCGTTTGTGAGTGTGTGTGTGTGTGTGTGTGTGTGAGTGTATGTGTGCGAAGGGGTCAAGTGGTGATTGCTGATGTTGTCTGCTTTAAACACATGTTTAGCCAGGGCCCACTCAAACGTTTGGCAACCATTAGACAACTTCCTCCCTATCTTCCGGAGTCAGCTCTCTACGGATTTGTGTGTGTGTGTGTGTGTGTGTATGTGTGTATATATATGTGTGTGTGTGTGTGTATGTGGATGCATTTGCAGGTGTGGATACAAGCTGGAATGTGTGCGAAACAGATTTTTTGAAAGAATTTTTAACATGCAGTGATGCGAAACGTTTAACTTAAATGCACTTCAACATGTTTCTCCTCGATACACATACACAGAAGCGCACACACACACACACACACACACACACACACACAAACACACGCTCACACACTTATGAAGCTCAGCCCAGACATCTCTCTCAGAGCTTTGTTTTGCTACAGGATCAGCGCAACTGTGAACTTTACATGCAACCGTGGCCCCGGAGCCGCTCACACACTCCACAAACGCACACACACACACACGTACCCATGCACAGACACCTAAGGGCCTCGGTCGGTCATCAGGAAATGAAAGGATCATTTTAGCTTAAAGGGAGATGAGAGGATTGAGGAAGAGAAGAGATAGAGGAAGAGGAGGAGTGTCTGTAGTTTGATGCAGATTCCTGCAGGAGAGACGGTGTGATTCACCAAAAGAAAACACAACATATGAGAGAAAAATCTTGCTCGGAGCTCCGTTTCTTTCTTTTTTTTTTTTTTTTTAAGGCTTTACACTTAGCACATGTAGACACACACACACACACACACACACTGAGAAGTCTTGTTATCCCTGCAGACAGTTACTGTTGGTCATGGGATTCCTGGAATATTATGGTTTATAGATGGTGTATTCCAGGGAAGGAAAGTCAGGAAATTTAATAAATTCACCAGGGAAGTTGGGGAATTTCAGAGAGATTTTAAATCTGAATGTTGCACAAGGAATATAGCTGTGTTTGTTTGTTTTTTTCTATTTATCATCAGGCATTCAATGAAAAGTCTTATTTATCGGAAGTCATGAAAAAGCGGTGGTAACTGCTCATCTGCGCCGCGAGAAAAGAACGTTTGAAATCGAATCAGCCGAGGTGGAGATATCCAGACTTTTAGTCCCGTGCACCAGTAGCTCCGGATCTTAACGTTTCCCATGCGACCCACGGCATCTTTTTTTTTGTTATAAACACCCGTGTACAGTACGTCATCAAGCTTCCTGTTACAACACCGTAGCCTCCAAATCCAAAGCTGAGATAACCCTGATGACATCACTGTTTTCTCATACTTTAGAAACCCCCTCCAGCAGCAGAGCGGTGCTCCTCATAACGGCTAAATGACTCGTCTCTGTTAAAAAGAGTGGGAGTTTCCCCCCCACTTTGGCCCAGCACCTAGTATTAGGGGGCTGTTCAGATGTTACGTCCTTTTTGTACACACAAATTTTCCATGACATAGTAAACCACCTCATGGAACTCAAGGTGTACAGCTGCGAAACATCTGCCCGGCTGCCCTTAAACCGTTATAGATGACATCGGATCACATGTCATTATTGATGGCTTAAGGATGATGAGGTCAGTTAGTAGGTCTGTCTGTTTGTCTCTCACTCACTTTATTACTTACGTGTAGGCCAAAACATTCTGACCATATCAACGTGGAACTTTCTTGGGATATTCATAATCCCAAAAGAATCATTTTTTTTTGACCTTCCCTAACTTTTGTCAGGTTAAAGTTTCACCTTGACCAACATTTTAGTCCTTATCAAGGTTTCTTGTGACTGGATTGCCATGAAGAAGATGATGATGATGAATTCTTTAGTTTGTGGTGACCCTTTGACCCTACTTCTAACACCCATTATTCAGCCAAAAAGTGTTCGTATCCCTCGAGGATAAAACTCTTCCATCGCCGTCCTTTCGGATACATTGTCAGCTTTGTACTAGTTTTGACAAGAGTCAAAACATTTTTTCTGCTGTGGCGAATGTGAAAACACAGTCTGCCTTCCATCTGACGTGCCCACAGCTTAAGATCCTGACCCTACATGTTATGAGTTTGTTTTGAGAAAGCCAGGGAAACAGGTTTGATTCAGCAGCGGCCGCAGAAGTGGACTCAGAAGGGCCCCGGCGGTGATCGTAGGCGTTCCCGGCTGGTAAACCTCTCCTGGCTTTGGCCGGCTTCACTCCTCTCGATGAAGTCGGGATCATGTTTGTTTTATGGCTAAAAAGGTGGAAGCTGTTACGAAGTCCAAAAAAACAAATGACACATCCTCGTAGGACTGAGTCAGCTTGCAAATGCATCATTTTCTCTCCCGGTGTCTCCCAGATGTGCATCAGTGGCTAATGAGTCAGATCTGTTTCCCCTGTTATGTGATGCCAGTTATGACCTTTGAAACTCTTCCTCCGCATCTAAGCTACTGAATAGAAAGACTTAAAAAAAGTTATCGGCCCGATTCGCCTCGGATACTCGAAGCAGCGTCGCCCCGTTCTCTCCTACGCTTGTGCTGTAGTGAACATCGTAGCCTCTAGGGGCCGGCACCGAAGCTAGGAGTCGGAATCGGCGTGCGTACGGGCGCTGCAGTCAGGCGGTACTGTGCTGTGCCTTGGCAGAGGGCACCGAGAGGACATGGACAGATCCCACCGGGCATCCGAGCCACATGTGTCTCTGTTAACATTCGCCTCACACACCTGGTGTTGAGTGTGCCCATGTGTGTGTGTGTGTGTGTGTGCGTACCTTTTCATGCCCTATTTAGCCCATCGCTGTGTGAAGCAGCGCCAAGTGTAAGCAAGTTTATTTGTCACACTAGCAGTGGCCTGGTATGAAGCAGAGGAAGGCTGCACACATTATTCATGTCTTTTGACTACACAGGCCAGACTGTAGGTGTGTGTGTAAGTGTGTGTGTGTGTGTGTGTGTTTATGAGTGTGTGTCTGGCTATTTACACAGCATATACTTGAGTGTTTGCTCTTCCGTGATTCTGTTCCTTCATGTGTGTGTGTTTACAGTCCAACTTACATGTTTGTACTTCACACATGTGTGAAAAAAGTGTGTGTGCATAAATGTGATTGTGTATTTGCAGCCCTATACGTGTGTGTGTGTGTGTGTGTTTACACAGAGACAGCATGTGTCTGACATTTTTATGCTTTACATGATATGTTTATGCATGCGCATGTTTACACTCTTCCTGACATGTGTGAATATGTGTGTATCTTTGTGCACCTATGCGTACATATGAGCACATGTATGTGTGTGTGTGTGTGTGTGTGTGTGAGCCCCAGGTGCGCCAGTCTAGCAGCTCCACATTAGCTCTATAACCAAGCTAGTTTGACACCTTCACATCCAGACTAGCGTTCAGCTGCTGGCTCTGGCACATTCAGGACCAGCTCGACCCCGTGTGAACGCTCTGTCACCTCCACTCATGCTCACTTAGGTGTGTGTGTGTGTGTGTGTGTTTGTATGTGTGAGTCTGTGTGTGTGTGTGCCTGTACCTTTTTCATGCACTTTTCATGCAATTTATTTGATTCCTGTTGTCTCTGTGCATCCAGTCTGCTCCTGTTAAGTGCTTATGTGGATGCAAGTGTGTGTGAGGTTTTTCACACCCTGTTCACCTGTGTGTGTATCAAACAGAAAGCATGTGCAAACGCGCTTGTTTGTAGATTTGTGTGCAAGCCCCAAATACACATGTATTGTTTGTGTGTGTTTGTGTGTGTGTGTGTGTGTGTGCGCGGCACCTCCTGGTGCAGTGCACTGTGTTGGCAGGTCGATGTGATGGCGTGTCACCTCCATAGACACCCAGTCAGCAATGCCTGCTAATCCGCCTTTACAGCACTATGCGTGTATGTGTGTTTGTGTCAGTGTGTGTGTGTGTGTGTGTGAAAAACACTGCGTAAGTGCTAGCATCAAGACTTTTTGAAGTGTGTTTTTGTGTGTGTCGTGGCCTATATGTGACATGGGAACATTTGATGGCAAAGTTGAATCAGACACACACTCACAAATGTACAACCCAACAGTGTTCTTGCTTTTTTTTTTTTTTTTTTTTTTTTACGCTTCCATTTGATTAAAGGTTCTTTGTCAAGCGACAGACACACACACACACACACATATATACAAACACACACATGCTGCTGGCGATCATTAGAGTATATAGAGTGCCTCCAGGCAGCAAGGGCCTTTTAGCTGAAACCATGTCTTTCTTTTTTTCTCTCTGTCTCATTGTTTTCTTGATATCTTTTTTTTTTTTTTCCTCCCTTCCATCATCCCCACAGGCTGGACCAGAGGCTCCATGAGTGCCACTTAACCAACACTGCCACATATAGCACATGAGTGTGTTAGCGTTCAACTGAAATAGAATTTTTTGAAGGCTCGGTTTGAGGTGCTATTTGATGATGAAGACATTCAACATATTAAAATGAGGCTTCTTTATATCCAGAAGAAGTCATCAGCGTTTCTCCTTGAATTTCATTGCACTGAAGCAATTCTTTAGTTTTGTTTACATTTTTTTTTTAAATTTGTCCAGTTGTGATAATATTACACTCTCGACTATCACTGTAAATCTTTTAGTTTATAGGGACTCTTGTAGATGCCATAGAAACAAATCTTATACTTTCAATTGACAGTTGTTTAGAACTCAGATTACATAAATGAATCTTTATGATGATGCCAGTCATCAACGCATAATTGACAAAACTAGATAGAGAAAACAAAAGGATAACAGTGGTTTATTCTGTCTTGTTTTTCTAGTTTTGGTCATAATTTGTTTTGGCTATGACGAAGCCGTACAGGTCAAAGTAATTGTTGAGATCAGGGACAAAACACCAACATTCACACAATCAGACAAGTTTTAAACATGCAGACATCTTATAGTCTGATTACCTAAACCACTTTATTTGGAGGTACAACACCTGAAGTGTCTGTAATAATCTGTCAATCTGCAGAAAAACTGTGTCTGCACTACAGTAAACACAGAAGGTGAATGTTTAAGCAGGAAGTAGGCTTGTAAACTGTGATGGATATTTATAACTGACAGTTTGGATAATAATTTTACCATTCAAGCTGATGACATGAAATAATAATAATAATAATAATAATAATAATGATGACAGCAAATGAAGATGCCGTCATATCAGAGGTGGACAAAGACACACAAAGACACACAAAGACACACTGGCTCAGTTTTGAACAAAAGGCAACACTATTAGACTGATGCTCTGCAGTTTATCTGTCTGACTGCAGCTCATGTGACTGTATGTGTGTGTGTGTGTGTGTCTGTGTGTCTCACAACTGCTCCTTGGGTGTTCGCCTGCCTTGTTAACACCTTTTAACACGCAACACCAATTAACCCTTACCCCTCTGGCTACCCAGACACAGACACACACACACATATATATATATATATATATATACACACATACGTATAAAGAGCATGTTTTACACTCACACACCTCTAACCCTTATATTTATAACAAGAACTGAATCAACTCCTGCAAACTAGAGGCCTCCCAATACATTCATAAGTCCTTCTGCCTGCTTAACACTGTCACACACTTTACCTTTTTTTTTTTTCCTTTGTTGACATCAGGGTTAGAAAAGTAAAAGCATGTCTAAATGAATAATTCAGCAGTGAAGAGATTTGGAATAAACAATGACATTCTAAGCTCATATAGAGTCATGTGTGTCTTCTCTAAAAAAAAAAATTAGAAGAAAATTCGAAGTGAGAACACAACTTGAGGGGAGATAAACTCCCAAAGACAAAACACCATCTGCAAGGAAGCTGGATTCTTGATTTTGAGGAGTGTTGAACAAATGCATGCTCCCAAGACGATCAATGACAATGTGTGTTCAGTTTTGGCTGAACAGTAATTTCAGTATAAATATACACACACACACACACACACACACATTTTTTTTTTCAAGCCGGTGGAGCCTTATGAAACAGCATTTACTTTATCATGTGACATTTAAACTTCACTGACACCCGGTCAAATGAAACGGGTTGTCGGGTCAGAGATTCTGTCAGGGTGGCACGGTGGAAACGGCCCTTTTTTTTTTTTTATCCTTCTCTTCAGTGAAGCAAGCATAAGGCAAACTGACCTCTTTATGACCAAACCTTATTGTTCATCTGACCCTACTTGTGTGAATAGACTGCTCACTCTCTTAGCCGTGTCTGTTCTTTGTCCATCCACAATCATATCGTCCATTATTCCCTCTACGTGTGTGTGTGTGTGTGCGTGTCAGTCATATTTTAGAGGCATAAAAAGCCAGTCAGTGGGGTCAGTCGGTCGCTCCACCTCACACCCCCAGCAGACATTGAGTCTGACACATCGTACACACACACACACACACACAGAGAGAGAGAGACATACACACACAGAGCACCCTTTCACTGTCCCTCACTAGAAGACATATGGAGCATGACTAATGGCTTGATAAAGACACACATACACACACTGTAGATACATTTTTGTCCAGCAGCCACCATTGTGTTAATGGTGTTAGCCCAAAAAGCCATTTTTTGCAACAGATGTGCCTCCATGCTTCCAGACCCTCATTTGACCCAAATACTGTGTCAAATCTAACACACACACACACACGCACACACACACACACACATGCTTTCTCATGTCAGTGGCAATATACTGCTCCCATACAGTACCAAGTAAATAAATAATAATAATGGAGATATTATTTTGCAATCATGATATTTTATAATATATATTTTTTGCCTCATGTATATATTCAATTCTACGAATTAATTAGATCATCACAGAATAAAATCAATCACACAGATGACACTTCACTTTTGTTTTCAGGATGGACTTATCAGGATGTGTCATTAGCTTCAATCCAATGGTTTCCTGTCAAAAAAAAAAAAAAAAAAAAGTTTAGTGTCGCATTGGATAGAGGTGCCTAGCTATTTCCAACACACACACACACACACACACACACACACACACACACACACACAGAGAAAGCCACACGCTCCAACAGACACATGGACACATCACACATTGGATGGAAATGTCCACAGCTCTGGTCTGCAGTGGCGCTCTTAGACCTAAGTGTCTGTCTGTCTGTCTGTCTGTCTGTCTGTCTGTCTCTCTGTCTGTCTGTGTGTGTGTGTGTGTGTGAGAGAGAGTGTGTGTGTGTGTGTGTGTGTGAATGCCCCATTAGGGCACCAGTCCAGGAGCCAGGCGTCTGGGCTCTCGTCAGCCCACATCACTGTCAGAGAGCCGTTAATGAGGGGCACATTTACTGCTACATTAGGGGAAATGTCACTACGCACACACACACACACACACATACACACACACACTCCTTGCACTCCTCGTGGCTGTATTTTCAGGCCTTTATAGCTGACCTTACAGTGGATACAATTTTGAGCAATTTCCTGATTGTAACCTAATTTCCAAAATCAGAGTGAAATCAAGCACTGCTGTTACAACCCAAGAACGGAGCTTCACTAGAAACAGCAACGAAGGTCTGGTAAGGATTGTGGTTATAGAAAATAAGATATGATTAATAGTAAGGTTAGGCAAAGATTTTGGTTACGAAACATTAATTGCTTCCTGTCTCCTACAAGATGCGAACTCTCAATTCTCTCAAACATATCACACATCCTGCACTGGCACTGTATGTTGGCAGTGGTCATTAATCATGACGTGTGGAATCTGATATGAATTCATGTCCAAGGGATACTGGTTCCCAACCATATCCATTATTTTCTAATAATCTAGTAAAAATGTAAACATGTAACAAATGTAAGAATTTTTTGGGGGGGTGCATTTCGCCTTTATTTTACAGTCATTAGTGAAGAGACAGACAGAAACAAGGGGAGACAGATGGCATGACATGCAACCGAGGTCCCTGGCTGGAATGGAACCAGAGGTGTTGTGATTATGTGGTATGCATAGTAACCATGCAGCTAGCAGGGGCCCTCCAAAGAATACTTTTTGCTGATTTATCTGGTCAGGTGTGAAATATTTTTAGATAGCCTGCCAGCACAGAAGTCGTGCATTGCATCCTTAGATAACTGCTCAGCATTCTGTGCGTTATCACGTAGAATAATATATCTGGATTTTACATGGCTTACCATGTGTCTGGTTTGAATCTCTGCTTACCGGCACAACACTAACATTAACAGGGATGCTTGTCATTTTAAATAAATGTCAAATGTTGTCTGAACACAAGCAAATGTGTAAGAATATCGCCTTAATTCATTAATCTAAACATAAAATTCACTGTAAAGATGTGTAGTCTTCATTTGAATGTGTGTGTGTGTGTGTGTGTGTGTGTGAGAGAGAGAGAGAGAGAGTAAGCAAGGAAGAAAGGAAGAGAGCTGATGTGAAAGGATTGGCTGAAAAGAGACAAGGGTCACTGCTGAGGTCCCAGCCTTGAAGTCCACTCCACTCATCTAAGTGTGTGTGTGTGTGTGTGTGTGTTCACTTGACAGATGACTAACCCAAACGCTGTCAGAGTGTTGTTTTATTCTCACGCCTCTGTCATTGTGACTCATCCTGTGTGTGTGTGTGTGTGTGTGTGTTACTCATTGACTGGTGAGAGCCCTGGGTACATTGACATGACATTCGTCTCTGCCTCTCCTTCCAGTGTGATTCTCTTCACTGCCGTCTCCGTACTTCGTTCAGTTGCTCTCTGCTGTTTCCTAGAAACATATTGAAACCTGGAATTACAGCTAATGGCTGCTAGGGTCAGAGTCACAAACACTGCTAATAGTGCCCTTTTTTTTTTTTTTTTTTTTTTTTAAAACTGCATCTCTCCTGCTGGTACAAGTGATGTCTCCATTAATGTATGTCATGACAACAACATGTAGATGTGTGTAAATGAATGCAGCTAGAATATTCCATTTAGTGATAATAATATAATGAACACAAGCATGGAAAAACATATAGTATGATACCAGATGTATCCAGATGTGGTACACATTAAAGGAAAAAAAAAAAAATAAACATAACAAATACATAGCTTCCATACATGACACAAGGTGAAAATGATGAATGAATCACATGCTTTGACCCTCACAGTCACCAGATGAGGGAATATCTATCTATCCAGAACAGTTGAGAATCTCATACCCCATTTACACCCGCCGTTCAAATGCCATCTCTCTCTTATCTCCACACGTTATTCTGATGAGGGGAAAACACGTTAACGCAGGTGTAAATGAATCAGAATGCGTTGCGATCAGAAGGCCGCTGGAATCGGCCCGGATCGGCCAGACCACATCTGGAGGCGGTCAGACTCGCATTGTGATTGGATCTCAGCAGGTGGAAATGCAATCCATACAGCGTGACCGCATTCATAAGGAAAATATTGGCCCAGTGAGTTGAAAGGTCTCTGCCTCTTCCTGCTGGCTAAAGCAAGCCCCACAAAAGCTACAAGTGGTAACAGTGGCTGTTTTTATAGTTCTGATAAATCTTGCCTTCTGCTTCATACATTTCAATATGTGATCCTTAGGTTCTGTTGTGACACCTCTGGAGGCTTTTCAGTATGTCCCTGTTGAGTCTGTAAGCATAACATACCCCCTTAAACCCAATGTTGGCATTTGCATTGTTTCTGGCTTTTTGTGCTGCATGAAGAAGACTGTACACAGTAGCATCTTCATCATTTGTACTTTTCACCTTAGCTTTCACGACTGGAACCTCTTCAGCATCATCAGCTGTGAGCTTACTTTGATCCACTGTATTCCTAAGTCCATACGCAAAATGAACGGTCATCATGGGCACCACATTGATCATTTTGTGACTCTAACGTGCAGCATGACAAAACTATAGTGGCTTGATTGTGACACAACACTATTTGACATGTTGACGTGATAAATTGAGGCGTTATCTATAAAAAACCTCAAAGAGGAAATGAACTTTGCTGTTACTGTTTTTCTTTGTCATGTGGCTCAGACAGTTATTTCTCTGTTAGCTAGATAGAACAATGGTTCTGTACTCAATGCTAGTCTTGAGTCATAGCCAGTTCTTTGGCCATGCAGGATGTTAGCACAGTGTCTCCCCTTCTCGAGTCGTGCACTGATCAAGAAGGGGAAGCACTGATTACTGATCACTGCACTTCGCAGTGATTCAACTGGTTAGGGTTAGCCATACATGCGTAATCCACAATCACTCCGTGTAGTAAGTGGGCTGTAGTGGCAAGTCACTCATGCTGATGACTAAATGAATTCTGATTAGTGAGTCACCGCTGCATGTGTTAGCCTGCTAGCCTGGTGGACTAGTGCTGGATCACTGACTCAGTCATTAGCATCCTACTTATGTTAGTGCTAATATACTGTACATATCGGTTGTGACGTTATTCACCCTGCCCACACAAACACACACACACAAACACACACACACACTCATACACATACACAGTCCAGAGAAGCATTGGCTCAGCCAGTTGTTGTGTCTGCTCACTCGGCCAAATTGAAAGTCTGTGGTGCATGCAAGGGCTGTTTGAAATCCGCCTCATACGCTGTGGCTTTAAAATTAGTGATAGCAGTTCTGGAGAAACGCTGGAATACATGTGCATGTAAGCAAACACACACACACACACACACACGCACACAAATATAGACATGCATGAAAACACAGCTCCCAGGTAACAGGGGTAGTGTGTCCTGAAATGAAACAAGTCTATTCCCAGCCTCCGTCAGTCATGTAACCCAGTGCTGACATGAGTTCCTGTTGTACTCCCCCCCCTCCCCTCCCACCCCCACCTCCCCCTCTCCCCCCTCTCCCCTCCATCTCTAGGATAGTGAGTAATTAGAAGCAGATGGAGCTGAGACTAGTGTAGTCAGACTGTTATTTTAGCCCTCTGCACAGCCACGTTCATATGCTCTCTTTTCCTCTCAGGCCTGTGTTCCATATTCAGACACTAATTCCTGACCTTAACACAACACAGCAGCCTTAATATTTGAATATGTTCCTGTGATCGCTACAAGTCGAAGCACTCCTTGTTTTCAAAACACACTGAAGGAGATATCGCAGGGGGCTGTGCGATACGCCGCTATCATTGCTAGAAAGAGACTTACATCATGGGAAAATAGGGAAATAGTTGCATTCGTTAGGTCACTCCTCGCGTTCAGGGCTACAGCCCGTTTAGACATCAAAGGCTTCCCAAAAAAAAACCGCTGACACTGGATCCACTTGTTCTCATTTCCTTCAGCGTCAAGATTCCTAATCGGATTCCAGATCAGAACTCAACAGCAAACTTTACCAACCGCTGTTCCCACACCAAGAGATAAAACTAGAAGCAGCAGAGAGAGCAGCGGAGCGTCGTATTAGAAGAGGTTCACACGTTGTTGCTTCACCATCACTGAAAAGTGAAATTAGCTCCGAGAAAGAAAAAGCCATTGTTACGGATTCCTCCATCAAACAGTAACGTGACGATATCATTTCATCTACATGATTTCAAAATGAAACAACATAAGCATTAGGAAGGCAGATTGATTTTATTTTCTCAGCTGCTCACTAGTGATGGGAACACAAATTGTTCAGTGTATGTTTAGTATAAATTGTGTTGCAATACATGCCTACTCACTTAACACATGATGGAAAACAAATGAAGAAGAAAGCGCTGTAATTCAGTGAGAATATTGTTTTAAGAGTACAATTATTAACATTACCAAGTGTTCCGTCACTGTTTTCACCTACAGTGTTACAGTATTAGATATTCTTCAGAATAAATACAGAATAAGTATCAGGTGGACATATGCAACAGTCATAAAAAGAGGACAGAAATATAGTTATAGAATGGAAAACGGATGCATGTGTGAGTGCACAAGAAAGTGATGTGAATTCAGCTTTATGGTTACTTCATGGTGCTGTATTGTGTTATAGAGAGCTGTTTCTAATATTTTGTCCACCCGATTCATGTCACTTTGTATAGACACCTCTCTGAAACAGTTTCAAAAACATCACAGTCTTCGTGAAGCTAGGATGTGTTGCATTAGTTTTTAGTTATCTGGATCTAATAAGCTGGGAACTAAGTCTGGATTTTGTTTTTGATCGACACATTTGAACATTTTTTACTTCATCTGGATTTTACAAAAACCCTCGAATCAGCAGCTACTGTCAAAGTCTCCCATTTTTATCTATTGTCACGTGATCCGTTTTCTTCTTAGAGATGTTTGCAGGCGCCACACTGTTGCTCGCGACTGCGTTCTGTGATTTGTTTCTTCCACGCTCACCCAATCACACACCGCCTCCGCTGGCATGCGAAGCCTCTCCACCCCGTACAAAATATTTAGTGAGCAGCATCTTAGTCACGTTTTCTTTTTCCAATAAGCATGATGTGAAGTGGTGCCCGGCTCCCAGATAATGACACATATTGTGGTGACATTAATGTCGGATCAAAGGGCCGGCTGTTTCATGACATTTCAGCTGGGGTAAACAAACAACAGACGGGCCTATTACCCAGCGAGGAGAGCGAGGGATGACTACCTCCACCACCCCCTCGACGCCCAGCAAACCACCCCCACATCAGCAGGGTAAGAGGGCAACGACAGGAAAACAAACTAGCCTCATTTAGCTTGTGTGTGTGCGTGCGTGTGTGTGTGTGTGTGTGTCTCTGTGTTTTCCAGCGTGCACAGAGCTTCTGCATTTCCACTCTCTTGGTTACAGTACTTCCAGCTCATCTCCTTTTACAAGGCGAGGCCATTACATAATTACCCACTGCCAATTAGATCACATCCTGTGCGGCATTGCCGGCTGAAGCCATGTTAATTAATCATTGGTCCCCAGAGGTAGCTCCTTCTCGCTGATGTCATGGCCATCACGGCCGCGGTTGGCTAGAATCGTGGAAAACGCCCGTCTGTCACCACGGGAGATGGAGAGGCAGGGAGGGAATTCCTCGCATGGCCTTTGATATAAGAGAAGTCTATGCAGTGTGTGTGTGTGTGTGTGTGTGTGTGTGTGTGTGTCTGTGTTTACGTTTGTTTGATGCTTGACTGTAATAGGATTTAAAGATCAGTAACAATATTTTTTTGATAACAGCCTTTCATGGGCTCTTGATTTATGCCCAAAAAAAGTTATCAGTGATGAAATGTCATGAGTGTCGGCATTGGAAACTAATCAGAGTGGTAAAATGAGGCAGATGTTTGTTATTATTTTGCTTATTGTCAACAAACCATCAGTGTGTTAAACTATCTCTCAATAATTTATGACCTTCCTACTCTGTCTGTGACTCTCAGCCCCCAAAACCCATCGGGTCCTACAGAAGTCATCGATATACAATAAACAAGAATATATAGTTCAAATTTTTACATCTTTTACTTTTACATTTCCCCCAAAAAAACAGCTGCTCACTGTAATTCTTAGCAAAACATTAAACAAACGGGAGGAAATCGTTCATTTGTCGGGGACTATTTTCAGCGGCGGATGTATCCACATGTGGCGCTTTAGTGAGTATTTCTGGCAACCGGATGGTGTGTGTGAGGCGGAGTCCAAATAAACTACAATGTGTGTGTTCATAGTAATCAAGGAACATGTCACCTAGTGCAACGCTGCGGTTCACTGATGACTTTTTAATCGTTTTTTGGACAACAATAGAAGTCTGCAGCACCGAGGAACAAGCCTCCGTAATATATGAGCCTTTGATACACACACACAATACTGCACTGATGTGTTCAGTAATGATTAGGGAAAATATTGCCAGTCTCATGCTAATAAAATTAAACACATATAAAAAAGTATTATTGTATAAATAAGTTCATAACTTGTAGGACGACTTCATATTTTATACCTTCAGATTGTAGTGTAGGTTCCTTTCTAGGATACCAGCGACCAGAAATGAGGAGCTATTGTCATAATTCTGATTGCTGCTGACATTTTGCATCGACCATTAATACATGAACTGAGAGGCGTTTTGTTTTGTCGCACTGCAAGTGAGTAAAACGTCAACAGCACAGCGATCTTGTCAGTCTCATCTCAGCGTCCATGCGTCTTGCGTCTACTACACGCTCCGTGCTAGCGCTGCAGACGTGGTGCTGCATGTAGTTTTGATTAACCTTCTGTGTGTGTGTGTGTGTGTGTGTGTGCGTGTGTGTGTTGTCATAATCTTCCAGTGCCATGATCAAAGCAGGTAGGCTTGTGGTCACACACTCACTCACACACACACACACACACACACACACGACAGACAAACATTCCTCCAAACGGTTGTTACATGCCAGAGTCAAATTAGTCCATGGGCTTTTTAAGTGGCACAAAAGGTTCAAATTAGAGACAGGACTTTGAAGCCGTACAGTTTGCAGGGATAGTCTGTAGCCCCTCGTGGTTTTGGCCTCCATATCATTCCCTCAGAAAAGAACATGTTCACATCAAAGGTTAACTGGGGCATGTGTACTGTAACTTGTCACCAGCATAGCCCTGATTTCTAAACAGCAGGGAATTGGGACAGAATGGTATGTGGGCTGGGAAGAAGCATAGTGTGTAATTACATCGGGATCTGTGGGTCGCTCTCAAGCCCTCTGACTGCATATTATAGATGGAGGCTGGTAATTTGATGAAATCACATAGATTATTGTAGATCATGTTCATATAGTAAGAGAGCTCACCTTGAGAATATCCATATAATGTGCATGATAAGAGGCAGGACCGCTGCATTAGTCAGTTAATCTGCGGTATTAGTTTAGAGTTGATCCTACAGTCGGGTTATACGTTTAGTCTTCATTGATATGATCTCAAACCATGGAGCTAGTAGTTAAATCATAATGAAATGCAATCATTTAGGGCTGTAATTAATGATTATTATAATTATCAATTGATCTGGTGACCATTTTTCAGATTGTTTAGAGTATAAAATCGAAAATATTGACATTCTGTATGTCCCTTAAAATTTTCCAAAGCCTGAGGTGACGTCTCAAAATGAATTGTTCTGTCTGACCACCAATCATCCCACCCCTAAAGACATTTAGTTTACTATGATATATAACAGAGAAATCCAATCCAATAGCCAGAACCAGCAAGTTTGCCTCATACATCCTGTATATAAGGATTAATACTCATATATAACCATTTCATGTTGTCCATAATAAAACCTGTGTATATATTTGCATTCCATATATTAGCACTCACTGTTCATGTACAACCTATATACACTGTATACTCATATCTTACACATTAGCTGTTTATACTGTTTATTTATAACCTGTATATACACTCACTGGACACTTTATTAGGAACACCTGTGCAATCTACCGTAATCCAACACAGCAGCTCTGCCATAAATCCTACATTCATGAAGCATATACATTTTCAGTTTGTGTTGATATTGTCAGAAAGGTGATAATTCTACTCTATGTTTATTATTGAGGTAGTAATGGGTGGTGGTGGTGTACTGGGGTGCATTCAATTCAAAAAGTTCCTAATATTTTGCCCCCCTCATCTATGTAAATGGAGTGGACAAAATATTAGGAACACCATTCAATATAATGCACTCCAGTACACCACCGCCACCAACGACCACAACCTCAATAATAAACAGAAAGTAGAATTATCACCTTCCTGACAATGTCAACACGAACTGAAAATGTATACGCTTCATAAATATAGAATTTACGAAGCGTATACAATTGGATTGCATTAGATTGCACAGGTGCTCCTAATGAAGGGGCTGATGAGTGTATATCCATACACTAGCATGGTTCATGTTATATAACCTGTACATAGGTGCACTTTATGCATGTACTTGTTCAATGACGATAAACATGGCGTACGGGACACTTCACAACATCCTGACCGAAAGCAACTGGTGTGTTAGAATCGTTTCGCCTCAGTCGATGTGTTCTGAAATGCTGACCTTGAAGCAGCAGTGTGAGTGAGAGTGCTCTTCTCAGCACAACATGATGATGCAAAGTAGCGATGATGATGTTGGTGCTGCCAGGTGGATTACCTGATTACCTGTACACAAGTCATGAAAGACAGCGAGCTATGATTGCTGTAACTGTCGTCAGTCTTTGTCATCACCTGCACTGACAAAATGATCACCTCAAAACAAAAAAAAATATTGTGTAGTCTGATGCTGCTGTTAAACGATTGTATCAGGAGAGCTGTCAATCCATTTTCCACCCATCAACTAATCAACTGATAGACTGATAGTTTCAGCACTAAAATTATTAGGATAATAAGATTAATACCTGCATTTATTTAATTATTTATGTATTTATTCAAGTTTCTCGGCCAGCTGTTGCCACCAAAAACTTTTTTTGTGTCTTGTTTTGGTTTTTTTTTCTTTAATGAGTTTGCAAGCTGACACTGAACCTCAAAGAAAAATCCAGAGGTCATACTGCATGTCTGAGTGTGTGTGTGTGTGTGTGTGTGTGTGTGTGTGTGTGTGTGTGTGTGTGTGTGTGTGTACCAACATGTGTCGTGTGTAGGGGTGTGCGCACGCCTCTGTGGTGTTGCTCAGCAGCATATGGAGCCTTTGGGTGCTGCACAGAGCTCCAGGCACTCCACTGCTGCTACAGCTAATAGCATGGCACTTAACATCAGCTATGCTTCATTGTTCAGTAGGCTAAGAGAAGACAGGAGAATAAAGAGGAGTGTGTGTGCGTGTGTGTGTGTGTGTGTGTGCATGAGGTGGGGGACTGAAAAAAGGGAGGAAACGTATCCTCTTACCTTACCAAGAGTAAGAGTCTTTTTTTTTCCAGATTTGGGATCTGAAAAGTCTTCTTATGCTGATAAATGTACAAGCATTGAGGTTGACTGTGTAAATGAGATGCAGGTGGACTTCTTCCCATGCGGTCAATTCAGGCGGTTTGCGCTCTGATATCAGCAAATAGTCCCCGGGATTGATCAGAAACACTTGTGCCTCCTGTTAGTTTGACTTTTTTTTTTTCTTCCTGCGTTCACAGTATTGCGATATCACTGAAGAATAAACAGTAGCAGAAAACACAGAAGAGCTGTTCAGTGGGACAGGAGCCAGGCTTAGATTGAGGATGACATCCAAGAAAGTTGATTGTTTTTTTTTTTTTTGTGTTTTGTTTTTTTCCTCTTCTCCTGCTTCTGCTGAGTCATCTGTCTGTGGGATTTGAGCCCACTAGTATTGCGTCATTATCTAAACCTTGAAAACGGGGATTAAAGGTTTGAATCATGTGGAGATTCTTAACATCAGCTGCTCCACATGTAGGCAGCACTGTCCGGCTTTTCCCTCACCTATCTCACTAGTGTGTGTTTTTGTTTGTGTGTAAGTGTAAGTGTGTGTGTGAGAGAAAGAGAGAGAGAGAGAGAGAGAGGGAGAGAGATGGTGTTATCTCTGTCTTCACCTTTCCTGACACTTGTGTGGCACATCAGTGGCTATGTGAAGTGACAGGCCACATCCTGGGGCAGCTGGCAGGAGCTGGCGCACTGCAAAAGAGCAGCACAACTCCATGAAAAGACACACACAAACATGTGGACACATACACACTCAAACACACACACACACACACACACACACACACACCTCAGGCCATTCCCCAGTCTTAATTCCTAAACGCATTTGCTCCAGTTCCTGCTGAGGCGCTGCAGGGGAGACTGTTGGGGGATAGAGGAGGGGCAGGATGCATGGAGGACTAGCTCTTCACACACTATTACCCCTAACACACACACACACACACACACACATACATAGAGTTATCTACCACCCCCCAACATACACACAGTTAAAGTTGACAGAGCTGAAGGGATCAGGCTGGAACAGGCTGGTAGTGCCCAGTACAGCCAACACACACCCACTGGCAAAGAGGTGGGAAAGGTGGCGAAGCCCTCTGTCTACTAATGGCATGTACGGCACGGGATGTTTGAAGTGTCAAATGACTGGCTGGGAGACTAATGGAGGTGGACGCCCAAAGCAAACCCCAAGAAACTCACTCACTCACTTTTTTTTTCTTTTTTTTTTTTTTTTTTGATCAAAATCCTGTCCCAGATGTTGTGTGTTAGATTTTGCCTCCTCAATGACACATAAAAGGATGTATTAAGACTAATGACAAGTCCTGCTCATTTAGCAGCGCTGGACATCAAACAATCATTTTCTTACTTCTGACCAAAATGTGTCTGTAGCACAGTATCAAAAACTGTTAGGTACTAAAATGTGGAATCGAACATCAGCTCAGACTCTTAAGCTCGTTTACTTCTTCTTCTATCAGACAGTTCCTGATTGAATTGTGTCATTTGCCGATTTCAGACTATGTATGTTTGCCATGTGACAAGCTGTCAACCTGTCCAGGTGTGCTCTGCCTCTGGATCAGTATTAGTGAGGTTAGGCTCCAGCCTCCATGAATCCCACACAGCAGAAGATAGAGAGCATCCATGAATATTTGAGCTTTTTAGTTATATACAGAAAGGGATTTGTGGGAAAATGTATTCAAAAAAAAAAAGTTTTACTATTTAAATTTAAATACAAAATGTCTTTTTTTTAAAGTTGACAATGTGGAGGGAGACAGGAAACAACAATTTCAACCAATAAGCAGCTCAGATTTGCCCGTTTCTGACTATTTTGTTTAGGCAAAGTACCTTTTACAGCTGCCCCGATTTAGTTAGTTAATATTTCAAAATAAGAGTTTTATAGAATATCTATATTTCTAAAAGTGAAGTTGAAAAAATATATGATATGATAGCAGATATCTGATCAGGACTAGTACCAAAAACTACTACTCACAACTAAACTATTCACAAAATACCCAGCTCTGTTGTTGATATGTGTTATGAATGTTCCTGATAAACATGTGACTAAGCCATAAAAGTTTGGGAACAGATTTCTGCCATATAAAGACTGATTTTGATTCAGCCACAGGACCTTTCAGTGTACTACCTCCTGACTAGTGCAGGGACACCATTGGCTCTATCGGATTATGATTGATAAAAGCAGCTCTAATGCACTTTATTAATATGAAACAGATATGCCATCAGATGACTTAACACTCAGGTCTCCCAAACAAACCATTTAATGCTTCCTCTGACACAAAAAATAAACCGTCTTTTCTCACTTGATTACATTTCACACTTCAGTTTGTGTTGATAACCTGGTGGGAACTCAAAAATTAGCCTTCAAATATCACACTGAATTTGCCAAAATTAACTGCAACTCCCCCCCTTTGCCCCCGGCTTGGCCCTCTGGGACTCAAAGAGGAAGAAGGAGTGAGGGCTGAAGATGAAAGTGTCTGGGGATCTCTGCAAAATCAAAAACAAATCTCTGGGAGCGTCGGGGGTTAACCCCTTTGGCCGTCGAGGGCTTTGAAGTGCTCGGCCATACAGTTAATTGTGAGAGTCGGGATTAGAGAAAGGTGGTAACAATTTAACCCGGGCAACGAGAGGGCTGAGGGCTTGAGCCTATCAGGTGTTTGCAGATGTTGTGTGTGTGTGCCTCGGGAAAAGCGACAGCAAACTCCTGGAGATGAGGGGAATGCTTAACCGACCCGTAATACTTTGTTTGCTCAAGCCCTCATCACATTGTAATTGGCTGGGAGGGGGAACAGAAGCCAGCTGATTGGACAGCTGGTGCACTTAACCGTTACCATTTTGGATGGTATGCTGGGCCGGTTCAAGAGCACTACACTCTGCTTCCCTCACAAGATCCTGATTGACAAGACATGCACTCTCAAGAGAGGCATAAAGGACAAACAAAATATAGTTTTTCTGCTGATGCACATGTTAATTTATCCTCAATATGATGCTGGTGCTGAATCTAAACAATTAATTCAAGCAAATTTTCAAAAAAAAACACCCACAATCATCACATCCATCACACATATCTCCCCAAACTTGCAGCGTGACCCCAAATTCTTACCAAATGTGAGACGTCTGAGGCGCGTGAGCACTGCTGAGGCATCCGTATGTTTAATCCACACAGACGCTGACCTCCATTACAAATGTCACTGTCTCTAGCTAGCGGCTAATAGCTATAAATGAGAGCGCATCTGTTGCATCAGACGGACGAACGACAGCCGTCTGAAACGCGCTTCAAAAAGAGCTTATGGTGTGAAACTCCACCGCTATCTAAAATCTGTACGGTCTTAACCTGCCTTGTACAGCCTGCGAGCGTCACCTTTTAAACTTGCAATAACACGCATATATTACTGTCAAGTTCTGTTGAAGTGTCCCCTCTCTGTCTGTTCCTGTTCTGTCTGTCCTGACAGTCGTGACAGCCGATGTGTTATTTTCTGCTGCGGTGAGTTTCTGACTCGCTGGTACTGATCCTGGCTGTCACTCCTGCTCTCTGTTGTTTCTCTTCAGGTAAAACAGGCCATATTTGATCCGGAGCTGAGTTTGCATTCAGTACGGATTTGAACCCGTTGCTCAGTCTTTTCTCTATTCTACCTGTCTGTATGTATGCTTGTAGTTTTCTACCACCTCAGCAATGCATGGTGACACACCTGTTTTTTTTGCTTACATTCCAATGTGTCTTGTCATCTGTAAGACTCAGTGACGTGCTGTTCACTTTTTAGTGTCTTCAGCAGGTTCTTGTGGCCGTGAGATGCTCATATTCTAATATTCTATAAATCCACCTTAACTTTTTTCTATGTTCAGCAGTGTTTCGCCATCCTTTGTTTTCCACAAAATGTCTCTAGTAAATGTCAGTTGCCATTAGAGAAGTAGGGCAGTGGAATACTAGGAGCATTAATTGTGCATCCATGCTATGGCCAACATTGCTTTTGTTTCCTGTAGTGCTGAGTGACCAGAAACAAATGAGCTAAATCATAAAAGCAGAAGATATCGAAAACAGCTGAGGAAAGTTGCCCGCAGCTGAACTTTTTCTTCATCCATCAACATGTGGATTTCTGTGCTTCCTTGATTTTGTTTCATTGTCTATAGTTCTAGAAGAAGTTGATTAAAGCCATTCATAGCCCTAATATAGTTCCTACTTTCCTTCCACTTTCACTTGAAAGACCAAAGGAATAAACCAACCATATCGCACAATGTTGCTATTGGATGAGTCTGCAAAAGCCCGGATTATTTTCAGTGCTGACGTTTTTTAAATGTGTTCATTTCCGCAATTTTCCATGACAAAAAGCAAATATGAGGAAAGGGAATGGTTATGGCAAATGAACTGTGGTTAAAATATGGTTAAAGGACCAGTGTGTAAGAATTAGTAGCATTTAGCCATAGACTGTAGAACTGTGCGACTGTAAGTACAACATGGGTGTAGTACCATGACATCACCCATTGGTGGACCCCAGAGAAGACTAGCTGTGCTTTAGGGCACAGCTAATGGGGATCCTAACAAATAATCAACTAAACATTGGTTTCTGAAGAGCGGTTTTGAAGTTCAAAAAGGGCGGCTCCAGCCTTTGCCATCTTGGAAGTGCCTGACTCTGCCTAACTCCCAGCTAATCCAAAATTGGCAAAGAGGTGCAGCTGAGGCAGGCTGAATGAAGCCCGGTTCCTGAAAGAAGCCACCTAGTGGCTAGCTCCCTCAAAGCAGCCATGTCCTTAATTATGTGTAACTACAACTGTGTAACAGCTGTCATGAAAGGGGAAATTAGCTATAGAGACCAAAACCGTTTTTTTTGTACCAGGCTGTAAACATGTTCATTTCTGCTGTACAGTTGGGCATTTTAACATGGAGCTCCATGGGGATTGACTCACTTTTGGAGCCAACCTCAAGTATCCATTCGGAGCACTGGAAGTTTTTGGCACTTACCGCATTGACTTCATTTTTCAGCCTCGGAGGTTGCTGCTTGCATCTTGCAGATGAGGCTTGGTAGAAATGGAATATAATATTCATAAGTATGTTTTAATTAGTGTATAGTCACTTGAAAACAAGAATTGTTGTGTTTTTTTTGTTGCCATGTTGCACAGTAGCCCAGAATGGACAAACCAAACACTCAAAAAACAATAATAGATGTTGACTGTGATGAGATCTGCCACTTAGACCTCAACACCTGTACATAAATTGTGCGCTGTATATGGAATATATAAATATTTGAAATTAATTACTCCTTGTCTGGAGTAATAAAATGATTTTTGTCACATTCATTGCTGGTGTTGACTGTAAACTCATAACTGCTTTTCTGTTTTGATAACTGCCCCATAAATAGTTCTCTTTAATTAAATCTGTCAACTCAACCAATAAATCTAACAAAGGCAGATTTGACTAATAAAAACATTGCAAATGCGGTTACAGTGATGCAAAACCTCTCACACAAACAATGATCTATCAACTAATGTGCTCACAGTTTGAACGCGCAGTTAACAATCTGTCTTTTATGGCCGTCGACTGTGGTACACACGTTAACAGCGATGACAGTAAATGTGTGTGGCCATGTTTCTGCTGTCCAAACATAAGCTGTGACAGCCCTTGTAGGTGGAACTGACAGCTGTGTCCTGTATCACTGGTCCAGGCTTTGTGTTCAGGCGTTAACGGAAGTGAGGCTGAGTTTTGTTTAAGGCGTCTGAGTCTCAGGTTTGATTGACAGACAATGCGGATGGCCGCACATGACCCAACCCCCTGCTGGGACGGAGAATAGGCCTGTTGTTCGTAAAACAGTCTGCCGGTTAGAGCTACAGGTCAGCGAAGTTATGGGGCCAATATTTTCCCTTAGTTAAAAAGAAGATATTAGTTTGTCGGTGTCATACACTTTTAATATGATAGATATGGTGTAGTTAGTTTGATTTACATCCAGGATGTGGACACAATATCATGAACACATGTACAGTTGAACCAAAAAAAAAAGTCAGTAAAATGTAGACAATAGAGCTGTTGATTAAACACAGCTCATTTCTCTGGCAGTGATTTGTGGCTTTATTATATTATATTGGATTCTACTGAAATGTATTCATGGTATTATATATTATGATATAGAATGACTAAATACAGGAGAAGTGAGTCAGTGTACTACAGTAAAATAGGGTACACATATTAACACTCAATACAACAATACTGACCATACAGTTAAATCTGACAGTCAACAATAACATTGTAATCTTTTACAAATGCAGTGTTTGTTGTGGGATTATTTTATCAGTTTGCATCCTGCTATGCAGGTTTTAAATGTTTATTCATCATTGCACTGGTTTATTATTGGAAGCCTTCAACCAGAACCACTATTATCAGTTAATGAAAAAAACATATTAATTGACAATTTTATAGTTTTTAGAGAGCAAAGAATAAGTGTAATTAATGGTCTTAATCCCCTAAATATATAATTTACAATTATATTAAACATAAAAAAGCTAGAATTAGAGAATATTTGGCATTTAAGCTTAATGACACGTACAGTATATCCTCACATCCTCACATCGGAGGACTGGAACCATTCTGGACTGTTTTGCCAAGTAAAGAACTTTAACAATCAGTTAATTATGAACATTATCAATTAATGTTCCACTCATCATTTCAGCACTACATGGAATACCACTTTAAAATATCAGCTGTTATGAACTTCACTCCAAGCATAGGCTATGGTGATAGACTTGGAAAAAAAAAAACAAATATCAGAATTCACACTCACTCACACTTCCAGCTGACGAGTGGTGACATCCGTTATCACTGTCTCTCCATCTCCTCCCCATTTGACTTGGAAGAGCCTGGTACCATGCTAACAGGTTATCATCCTCCACAAGAAGATATTGGTATATTGGTTTTCTGTTGCCAACCGAAGCCCTGACCCGGTCACGTGGTGCCAGTCTAGCTGGATATCAGCATGACCAGTGCCTCTCTGGCACCACAAAACCCATTTAGCTGAGACTTGCATCCCCCTCCCCACTAACCCAGACCCCCGACAGTATCACTGTCTTCCTTTCACTTTTTATCTCCTCGGCACACACATCCCCGCTGTATCTGTCTGTCTGTTTATTTCATTATCACAACACTTTTTTTTTTTTTTTCTTTGCTCTCAAGGTCAAGTCTGCAATCTAAATTTAAAACCGGCTCATCGACGAAGAATTTAAGCGCAATTCTGTCTCTTCTTTGACTCTCATTTGTACACCTTTGTTTTATTGTTGAACTTTGCCGGCTGTATTTTATATTAGTCGGGTTTTAAATTCAGATCCAGACTGCATTAAGAAGCTCCAGAAAAGGTCATGTCTTTTTTTCTCTTTTAGTATCCAATTTCTTCTTCTTCATCCTTTTTATTTGCGTTTTTTTTCCTTACATCCTTACACCTCCAAGTCCTCCTCTATCCCTTCTTCCTCTCCAACACCATCCATTCTCTCTCTTAGTCTCTCATAGTCTCTTTCTCTTGCTCTCTCTCCCCCTTCTGGCTTCCCCGGTGGGGGTGTTGTTTGTAAAGCATTATAATTTATAACGGAGCAGAGTGGATTTAATTTCAGTGCGCGGGGGCTCGCCAGCAGGGCGCCAGCCTGCAATCAGGGGAATCAGCAGCTCGCACAGGGCCTTCAAACACACACACACACACACACACGCACACACGCGCACACACAAACACACAGCAGACCCCCACATAGAGCCAGCTAGAATGGAAAGTATTATCAGTGGCCACAAACGGACAGTGTTTCTCGTCACCCAACTCCCTGGATGCTCCCTCCACAGCCCGGCACCTTCTCAGCTTCACTTTCAGCCCTGCTGCAGCTGCTCTCGCTCTCTCTTCCCCTCTCTGTTGCTCTGTAATTTCTCTGTCTGCGTCTGGCTTACATTATCTGCATCTTCCTCCCTCCCCTTTCTCTCCCTCTCTTACTCATTGTCTCTCATTACCACTCATTACCTATTTGTTGGGGGGTAAGAGGCTTTCTCATCATAGACTCTGCTGCCTTCCAAAGACAATGAAGGTTCACCAGGAGGTCAAATCCAACTATTAGTCCTCCCGTGTCCCTGTCAAATATTTGCCTTTGTCCCTCTCTCTCTCTCTCTCTCTCTCTCTCTCTCCATCCCTTCTCTTCTGCCCCGGGGGGCCATTTTTTTTTCCACCCTACCCATTTGCCAGTTGCAATTTCCCCTTCATAAATCCTGCTTCTTTGGCAAACTGTGCCAGACGGTGGGATGATCCTTCCTCGCAGAAGGTCACAGACCGAACAAGAGGAGGAGGAGGAAAAGATAATGTTTCTCTTTAGCTAGTCATTTTGCGTTGCATTGGACACAACCGACAATTGGATAGTGACCCTAGGAAGCTAACATGACAGATACAAGTTAGCTGGTGTTAGCTCAGTGTGCACACAGCACAGCTGGATTTGGATTTACAGTACTCCTGGTATTTTGATTCAAACTGCATTCCCCTCAAACTATGTGTATGAGTTTGTGCAACAACCTAAAATTACCTCGCTTTTCACAACAACAAAAAAAAGCGCAAATCAGTCTTTGACAAACACTTAGCAAAGGTCAACAAGCAGCAATTCCTCTGTGGGGGAGAAAAAAAAAAACCCAGAAAAACACTCAAGGTGAGGATCAAATTCACGTAGACGTTCTCAGTGGGTTAGAGTAAATTTCAAGGAATGACACTGACAAGCATCTTGACAGTTTAAGAAGGGATATGTTTAAGTTAGCATATGGTTTAGCTGTAAAATATGTTATTCTTCTAAATAACTTGAAATGGCTCTGAACTATAGACTTTTATTTGTGAAAGTCTTTAAAAAAAAAATAAAAAAGCCTACTGATTTGAAATGGCTTCCCTACTGCTGCTACTGACCACATTCCGCAAGTTCAAGACTAAGTGAAGGACACATTTCAATGTCATGGCTCACAGTCCAAAACAGTTAATATGTAGGTAACATGTAATGATGTGCAATACTCAGGGTTCAAAACATATTGTGGTTTGCAGGTAATAGTTCTTTATATGTTTGGTACATTGGGGAAAGAATGGAATTGTAGTGGCTACTTGCTTTGGGCTAGTCGCTGAGCTGCTGTGGCTGGAGAGCTAACCGCTAACTCCACACCGGCTAGTGAGTCAGTAAACAGTTAGCAAACTCATTAGCTTAGTTCATCCACTAACCAGACAATAACTTCATGGTGTAGATGCTCCAACTGCAATTTTCTGTGCTGATTCTGATTTCCATCCTTTTAAAAGTCGGACCATCCGATTCCAATTTTCTTTCTTTCTATACTTGGCAGCACACACAAATATTTTTGTAACTTTTCTGTGATGGAAAATTTTATGTTGATAATAAAACATTGTTCATATAAAACATGAACACAATATTTGTTTTTTTAACAACATTATGAACTTTTAAATTCATTAAAGTCAATTAAAAGTGTAATATTTTGACTTTTTTTTTTGGGTGTACAGTTTTTTCACTCCGCTCTACTTATTTGGTCATCATTTCTAGATTTATAATATTAATCAGCTTTATTAATTCAAATTTACTCTTTCATATTTTTCCTTATAGATTGAAGCACACTGCAGGATTCATGTCAGTATCAGATAATGAAAAAGAGGTTAAATTGAATATAATATGAACAAAAACAGCAGCAGAATTAACAGCAGAGTCACACCTCAGTTGATTTTCAATAAACATTAATGTCAGACAAACAAGGTAAAATCACCTGGTTTCAGGTAAACTGAATGTAAACAGCTGAACCATCCCAGCATGTTAACTCTGTGTTATACATACGCTATTTTGGGCTGACCGACTGTTTGGTTTAAGGGTGTGTGCGGCTGTGACGTTAATGTCTGTGCCACTGTATGCGCTACATGAACCATCAAGCAGCTACGTGTAGCACATGCATGTAAGTTGACTGTCAAAAAAATCAGATATATGAGACTGAGCAGGGCTGGTTGCTGGTCATGGCCGATCAACTGAAACATCAGCGGCCGATCAACCAGTGCATCTCTGCTTCACACAGTTTATACAAAAGACGCATTTGTACCATCAACTCCTGTCTTATAACTGTCTGAAAACTGTTTTTACTCTGACAGAGGAGGTTAAATAACAGTGAATGGTCTCATACAGCTAATAAGCTACTATATAGCCTTTCCATCTAAACTGTCTGGTTCTCTGTCCTCTCAGCACTGTCAAGACAGCTGTCAACAGCACAAATATGCAGGTCAAAGTTAACCAAAGCGGAACTTGACACAAAAAAAAAATTTATGGGAATTTACTTCACCCTAAAAGCAGATTAGTTCTTCCTTCACCCTGGTCTGAATCTGTGGTCAGAGGCTATTTTAACTATGTACTTTGTTCTGGAAAGAGACACACATGGGCCGGGCTGTCCACAAAGGAGTTCCCATGTTTGATGTCGTGTTTTTCCAGAGACAGAATGTCACCTAACTTTTTTGTTTTGATCATCTAGTCCTTGTCCAGCATTGCTACAATTATCTGAGAAACCATAACGCTCCCGAACAGAAGATGATACGGGGGGGGAAGGATTGTCGAGTTCTAGCTTCTCCATTTCTGACCTGACGAGCAAAGTATAGTTAACAGACAAAGCTGCTCTTGTGGAACTATCACTTTTGAATTTATGATCCAAACATGCCAAGACATAGACAGGAAATATGCAGTTCATATGGTACATTGAGCCAAAACAACTCATGAAACTAACCGGACATCCTGAAAACACTGAGCAATCCTTGACAGCTGTGTACCGTTTAGTATTAAGTGATGGAAATACATTCGAACTGAGCTTAAAAACAACTGTAAATTTTGTCTACTGGAATACATTTTATGCTTCACCTTTCCTTTAGTTTTAAGTTGCTGGAGTCGGTCTTTTATTACAGATTTTGTCCGAGATTGCCCAAGTACCTTTATGGCTTGCCATTTATTCTCATTGGCAAACACAGCATCTGATGCATCCAAGTAGCGTCCAAGGACCTTTCCCTGTCCTCTGTCCTTGTTAATATATTGTTGTTCTTTTACCACCAGTCATTGGCTGATATTATTCAGTCAAACGCCACCACATGACATAAGAATGAGTCAGTTTAAAAAGCAAACAAGGACAAAAAGGAAACTCAAGAATCATGGTGCTTGGATGTTTTCTATTTTAAATGTGAAGTACCTCCCAGTGCCTTTGTTTTCCCCCCAATATGGAAATTGCATCCATTTATGATTATTATCGTATTCGGTTTGAGCCTCGTACTTGTTCTGTGGTGCTGCACATCACTAAATCTCACCTCATCTTGCTCGTATTAGTTTGCTGCGTCGCCGCTGTGCTTTATCCTCTGAGATGCAGATAGTTTTAATCTGAGGCCTTAGCCACTGTGTTGTTCTGTTCCTGCTGTTATATTAGGATGATTGGACATCTGCTGTGGGGGTGCTAAGCTGGGAACACTAGTCCAATCTCCAGCAGGACATTTGTCTGACGCCACAGCAGCATCATTGCTCCAAAGTGAGCGTATGATACAGATACAGTCTGATATAATGATGGTAACACACACACACACACACACACAAATACGCAGGGTTAAAACAAAAACAGAAAATGTGTGTTTTGTGTGACTGGTCATTTGGAGTCTGGTGCATATGTGTATTGTTACTGTTCACTTTTGGGAACCCGGCACCATCTTTCTCCATTTAGTATAATTAATACCCTGCCTTTCCACTCTTCTTGGATTTGCTCGCCTTTATCTAACCCCAGCTAACAACTACACAAAATGCTTTATGAGCTCAGAAGAATAACATACAAGCACAACACACACACACACACACACACACACACACGCCGAAAAAGGTTTCGGCATCAAAAAGCCACAATTAGCTCATTTATATCTGCTGGACATTTTTGAACCACATGAATTGGACAGGAAGCAGGTCATTTCTCTCCCTGTTACATGCTCCAGCAGCAAAAGTTCAGAGGAAGGGCTCATCTCATAAATACTACAACATGAGCCCTTTTATTTGTGGATATCTGCCCCCCCCCCCCTTACCACCCCATTCCACCAGGTCTTTACAAAAAATGGATAAGTCATCAAATAACTTGTTTTTGTTCAACCCAGACATGTTGAATGTATGATAACATACAGAATAGCAGCAATTACTCACATTGTAGAAACTGTGAATGTACATTTTTGCGTGACATACTGTATGATGATTCACTACAAATAATTGCTGATGAATCTTCTGTCTGTTGATTAAGGGTTTCAGCTCTTTATCCCTTTTTTTTTTTTATCTCCACTTATATTACCCAACAAAATGAAGAGAAAAACATCCCATAAAAAAGCTTATTTTCTCACTTCAATCTGTCTCAATCCAATTCAAGGAACTGTAAACAGTGTCCTCTTTACTACAATCAATAATCCACAGAACACACCGTCTGCAGGCCTCTATTTTTTTTGGTAGAAAGTAGTTCCGATGAAAACTTTTTGCACCTCCATCATATTTGGTTTGAGGGAGAAATCTTGGATATATCTCAAAACACAGATAAATAAAACCAAAACTATGTGGCTTGATACCACTAGTCATTTTAAATATCTGTTCCTAAACCTACTTCATATAAAGGATAACAAAACACGTCACATGTATTGTACATATTACATATTGTCCGGGCATTACTGTTATCGAGTCCATTCTTTGTATTAAGAGGTCAGTCATCTCACTCTGGATAATCCCAGTGATTATAACTATACTATAGATATTATAGCTCATTTCATGGTTCATACTGTAACTCAACATACTGTATACAATGCAGTGTTAGCATGCAGCACCATCACATCTTCTGAAGACCCACTGATGATTTTGGCTGTCTATAAAAAGCAAATCACCAATTAGACAAGACAATAACTTCTCTACATCATTTTACAAGCCATTGCAAGATAAAAACAGCTGTAAATATTAAATATAATTGTGGATCCATTTAATTTACATTAAGTGTGCTACTCAAGTAAAGCTGCAACTAATAAATATTTTCATTGAATATCAATCTGTTGATTATTTTCTCGACTGATTGATGAGTCATATGGTCTATCAAATGTCAGAAAATGTTGCTAAATGTCAGTCAGTGTGTCCCAAAGCCCAAGGCTATGAAATAAATCAGAAAATATTCATATTAGAGGAGCTGGAGTGAGAGAGTTTGACTCAAAACAATGAACAAATTATCAAAATGGTTGGCAAATAATTTCCTGTTGATTGATTAATTGTCGTCGCTCTACACTCGAGGCTGTTTTATGGTGCTGCTGGCTCACTAAAAGCCACAGAGACAGCAGCGATGTTAGGCATTCCACTTGTGCTTCTTCAGTTACGACAAGTCCGAACGTCTGCTCCGTAAAAGACCTGTTACCCCGGAAGTTCGTCTCTCTACAGTTTTGTCACTTGACAGCAGTCGCTCCTGTGTCCTGTCCCTCGCTCTCCTTTTTCTCTACTGGAGTGATTCATTAATGTGGGACACTCTCCTCCAATCATATTTGTTTATTCAGACAAACCTGAGTGTCACCGGGCAGATTGTGGCTGCCAAAATCACTTCTCTGCCAATGGAAATAAACCTAATGACCTTGGTTGCCTTGCCAACTTCTAAAGACACTACGTGTGTATGTGTGTGTGTGTGTGTGTGTGTGTGTGTGACACTAATGGCTATAGAGTTGTAGTTGTTTCATTTAAGTCAGAGTTATGAAGTGTTACGGAGCCCTTTTAGGTTTTAACCTCCCTTGGCAGCAGTAAGGATCTATATTACAAAGGTTAGAAGGCTTTACAGTCACTCATTTTTTGCTTTTGGCTCACGCATGTGCACACACACTTAAATGAAGCTGCACTGGCCATGGCCTTTATACATGAGCTATACTCAAATTTAATCAAAAGTCCTAATGGCTTTTGTGTGGGACGTTCTCTTCTCTCTCTCTGTGTGTGTGTGTGTGTGTGTGTGTTTGTGTGTGTATTTGAGTGTAGGCAGGCCAAAGGAGGCCTTAGAGGCAGCAGTGGTTGATTGGGGGGGCTCATGTGTGATGTGGCTGAGAGATCAAACACACGTTCTTGATGAATGTGAGAGCGGAGGGGGCAGCGCTCCTTCTCTCCGTTTCTAATCAAGGTTAGGGTGTTCTCGGTTCATTAGATACACACACACACACACACACACACACACACACACACACACAAACACACTTGCTCTTTTTATAGAGCGAGTGAGTTATTGATAGTAAGTACGTAAGAATACCGATCAAGCAATTTTATATTTTGCCACGTATCTTATTTCAAATGTGTGCGTGTGTGTGTGTGTTTGTGTCTGTTGGTTTGTGAGCTTGTTGCCAGTAATGAGGTCAATCTCCTGTGTGGAGCTAAAACCTCTGTGTGTCTTTATCTCTGTTACATGGGCAACGGATTATTCTCATCACTCTCAACACCACCCTCTCACTCTCCACCCTCTCCGCTCACTGTTCCCACTAACTACACGCATTCAACACTGCATCTTCTGTTCCTCATGACGGGTAATTTAAGTGCATAAATTCATTCCAGCAGCATATATTGGTGGATATTTCCTTTTAACATTAGTTTCATTCCATATTTGTTGTAAAAAAATCTCTGATGATGTCATTGGTTGGAATTTCTGGTATTTCATGAATGTGGTATGCCTGCTGGGAAGCAACAAAGTAGCAAATGAAAACCCACCAAAAATGCTCCAATAAAAATACTTGAAAATACAAGCAAATTAAAGCTGAATGCTTTTTTTTTTCACACTTATGATTAAGTAGTTTTATATATAGTACAACATACAGGACACTGCATTTGGAGTGGGACAATCCACACACCTTCAAATTTGTTATAATTACATTTTTTATAACAAATACCTTCATTTTTAGGGAAGGTTGTCTGAATATCCACCATAATAATTTTAAAAACTCTTTGAAAAAAAAAAAAAAAGGAAAATGATTAATTTCTCACAGTAAGTTCTGGCTATCTGAGAATGGTAGTGCTTTCTATTTCTTCTGTACAGTTTGTTTAATTATTGAAATGCAGTAACAATCCATATGAATGTGAGCATAGACAGAAAAATATTTATATCATCTTTGCAAGATAGAAATAATCAATAGATTTGTAATCAGATGCAGCATTTATGATGCATAGGGCAGTTCTGCAGCACTGCAGTCATGTTTTTTCTCTTACAAAATCCCACTTTTAATTTTTCTTTCAGTTTTATCATTTTAGAAATAATTCCATCTTCATCTAGTCTCCTTTCTTACAGTCTGATTGACTGCTGACGTGCATTAACACGCTGCTTAAAACCTACAGCTGTTGTGTAGGAATGTAGTGTAGCTTTGTCACCTGCTGCCAAACAAGAAACTCTATATACATACACAAAGTGTGCATTAAAGGTGCACCATCACCACCTTATTGAGACTGGCAGTCAGGCAGTGTCATCTCAGTATTTGTCTGATTTCATATTTATTACAGAATAAATCAAAACTGCACTAGTCATTACTTTGATCATAATCCACATAAGTGATAAGGTCAGTATTAATGTTTTCAACTTAGATAGAGAGTAAGATCTTCAAGAACCCCAAATTATTTTCATTATATTATTTTCCTATTAGAGTGTCATTTTTATTTATTTATTTATTTAGCATTTGATCTGATAGCACTGATTGCTATCTGTCTTTAATAACACTAATCAGCCTTAACACATAGAAATGGGTATTTCTGCTGAGTGCCACTTTGAAATAATAATATAATACAGTGGAAGGCATCCACTATTAACCAGCAGCCTATCATGTGACGTGTTTGGTTCTCATACATATGTAGTGTATTTCTGAAGAGGATAGATGGAGGCTATAAGGCTGCGATCTATACACACTTACAGGTACTCTATTAAGACCATCTTCAATATGTGCTGGTCGTCTAAATGGCTCTCCTATGTAGAGTGCAGGATTGTTTTGGTTGATGCTCTGCTTGTATTTCTGTACATGCCCATGTGTACCTTTTTTTTTTTTTTTTTTTTTTTTTTTGCGCAGACACACACAAACACACTCATACACACATGTCTGTCTCTTTGCAGTCTGTTTCACCATAATTGCTAACACCCCCCTGCCCTCTGTTCACTTCACACATGACGTGGCCCACCTTTTCACCCATCTGTCGGAACTATTGTGCGTGAGTGTGTGTGTGTGTGTGTGTGTATGTGTGCGTTGTGAGCTGTCATGCGAGGCTGGAGCGGTGTTGATCAGCGGGCCAAGCCAATGGCATATGGCCATGTCCTGGGGTGCTGTGGCATGTAGGAATGCGGGATAGCAAACTGAACGGACAGGAGCTTTTGCACATGGCTGTACAGATACTGACGTGCCATTGCATATGCAACTCATCAAGTGGAGTTCTGAGCACCCATTTCTCTCTTTCGCTTCCTCCTCGCTGCCTACAAACTGCTATCAGCGGTGCCAGCGCCACAGTCACATCTCTGTACAAGGAGTTGGGGGGCGTTGGCTGTTGACAGTACAAATGGGGTACGGTGGATTTTCTCGGTATGCCTAAATTTATACTATCAATACCCTCTCCTCCCATCAGGTGGGCTGCAACATCAGATAGGACAGACTCAATAACCTCTCTGCTTCCTCCCTCTCTCTTAACCACAGCTTGAATAAAGTCTCTTGAATAAGGCCTCTGGTGCCCTCAGTGTCTCTTATCTGGGTTCAAGCAGGTCCTCTGCAAATTAAGGAAAGATTTAAGGGGTCAGTATGCTTCAAATAAAGTACTTGTGGGATAGTTGAAGAGCATCTGAAACCCCCTCACCCAACACCTCTCTGAGGTTATAATTTGAATGGGCTGCAGCTGACAATATTTGTAACTTTCCAAGATGGACGGTTTGATAAGCAAGGCCACTTTATGCAGGGGTGAGGTGTGATTTTTGTGTGTGTGTGTGTGATGGCAACAACCAATACCTCTGTGGATAGACTGTATTTGAGTGTGCGCTGTATCCCTGTCATACTACAAAGTCATACTACAAAGAACAAAATCCTTGAAAAGTGATCAGGAAGGAAATGTGATGTAGCCAGGAGGTAGCTATGGTGGCGTGTGTCCCACCTTCCAGTGCAGTCATTCAGAACAGGTATAAACACTTTGGCCTTTCAGACTAGGTCAGATGATATGTTGTACAAACTAGTTCAAGCATATCGAACCATTTAGTCTAGAGGTTTACACTCCTGAAACGTATCCAAGAGGTGTTTAAACCCACCTCTACAAATGTTTTTTTTTTTTCCTCCACATTTTCCCATTGGAATTAATAAAGTGCTCTATGTATCCATCTACAAGTTTCACCATGTCCACTTCAAGCTGGCTATACTGTATATGGTATATGTAGTGCATTACTAAAATAGTGTGCCCTTCATATAAAACTGGGAATCTCTAATGTGCGTCAGTGTAGGGATCCATGGTATGAAATACTCTACACCAACACAGTTGCTTGCTTTCCCCTCATTACTTATTCATATAGACTGATTGAATGACTCTATGGTGCGTTTTCCCACAGCGTATAGATGGTGAGTCTTTATCTAATGGACTGAGTGTAGGACGTGTTTTATCTGTGCTGCTGTTAGCTTCCTTTTTCATGTACTCATTCTTTTTTAGCCACCACATATCAAAGTCTCAGGGATCAAACTTATTTTCAGATCATTTTGTTTTTACACCTCAATAAAAGCTTCAAAACCAATGATTCAATGGGCTAAAAAAAAAAAACAGTTAGAAAGCTCTTGCTGCTGATTCAACATGCCCTATTGGGTCAATGGTCATCTATAATGGCCAACTGCTGCCAGCAGTGCCAGAAACAACGTAAAAAAACCAAAAACAAACTATGGGCAATGGCCAGCCACTGACAGTCAATGAAGGCCCAATATAGGCATAATAGAGGCCATGAGGCCACCAACTATTACTAATGCCAACTGCTGCTGTCAGTTCCATTACGGTGTACAATCAGATCGTGACATCCGTTGGTGCTAGTGGACTAGGTCTTGTAACTCAGTCTTATGAGTTTGGATTCATATTAGGATAAATACACATTTACAGTATTTCAGCCCTGTCACCAAATAGAAAGTTGACATTGGACCATTCTGCAAAACCCCGGATTACATTTAAAACCAACATTTTTAAACATCCAATACCTACAATTTAAAAATTCTTTCTTTCTACAACATCTGCGTATTGCGACTACAATACTATTGAGGTTAGGAAAAGTGTGTATTTAAGACAAATAAACTCTGGTTAAGGTATGGTTAGGCAACTAAAGCCTTTGGTTAAGATTTGTTTCTTTAGAATTTGTCCCCATGGCAACTGATGAAAAACACTGCCATCTATGCACAATATAGAAAAACACAGAAATAACTGATCAAAGTAAATTAAAAAAATGATGAATGGGACATTTTACTCCCTAAAAAAAAGCTTTTTCCATCAGCAGACACAAACCTCTCTGAAATAGTGGTCTTGAAGCTTCTAAAAGTGAAGTTGCTGACATGATGTAGAGAGCTTCGGAAATGTGCGAATGTTCTGTCTTATGGACAATTAAAGATATCGTCAGCATACTTGATGCACCTGAGCAATCGGCTGACACATGAGGTATTTATTTACTCTGTCCATTTTTTGAATAAGTCCACTCTTGCATTCATATAAAGCTTAAATACTGTATTTCCTGAAGCAATGTATGAGAATACAGTGTTTTTTGATGTTCCCAGCACATGTAAAACGAGATTCACCCCACTGTTCCTTTGTCTGGAAACTTAGTGGGAAAAGGAAGAATGACAATAAATATCACAACCCACAAGTGTGACAAAGTAATAACTTCTACTAATCTGTCTATTCAGTTCAGAGGAGAAGTTTGTTTATTCCTTCTCCTGCTGTCCAGGACACAGTGTTGTACATACTGTAAATCCAGATGTCGAAGGAAATGATCAGCACTTACAAGCAAATTAAGGCTAATTTGGCATTTAAACATGTTATGGAAAAGTCTTTTCAGCCCATAAACTGCGGTACAGGGGCTATTTTTTTTTTCCTTTTTTTTTTTTTTTTTTTTTACAATATGCAATAGTTTATTTGGATAACTGCATAATTCATCTGGACACCTTTTGCTTCATTGCAAGCTGAACTTTGAATGATGATGACACAAAGATCCTCCATGGAAGAATATTTCCCCTGAGGATTTTTTTTGCACATTTGACTGACTCACTCACTGACAGATACACTGATCTCAAGATATCTCAGTAATTTTTCAGCCCTTGTTATTTTATTTTACATCTGTTTAATAAATTACTGGTATTTTATTTTCTGCCTCACAGCAGTAGTGATTCATTTCCTCTAACCTAATGCAGATTGCTGGTCCAGATTTTAATCCAGTGATTTTACAATAGCAGTATTATAATAACGCTTACAAAGATAGCAAGCGAGAGTGAATAAAAGGGAGAACATTGGCATGGCAAGCGATAAAGACTTAACCCTTGCTCCTCTGTGTTGTGGATTAAATGTAGCCTGTTTATTACGAGCTGGGTTTGGGGATAGAGGATTAAGTGGTCCCTCACCTCTACTGCCTCCCTCACCTCTCTGCTCTGGGATTGTCACGGGATAGAGCACTTGCATTAGGACCTGGTACTTATCATGCTGCTCACAGTGGGAGCGCAGAGAATGTGATCACTGAACAAGTTGACTTGACCTTCCCTTTAATTAGGACCTCAGGAAGGTTCAAATTGAACAAAGGCCTGACAAAGAAGTCCTGGTCTGATTTACACATATCCTGTGTCATGGTGTGTCTACCAACAAGTTTTCTACAGCTTAGTGACAGCAGGTGGTCTATAGCTCATAAATCCTCAGACAGCCTAGAAAAAGAGGTTTTTCTTCACTGCCTGAGAGAAACATGACACATCCCAATCACTTTTTTATTCAAAAGAGTAAATGATGAACAATATTCATGTTTTTGTTCTTAAGACTCAAAAACATGTTCATGTTTAAACTGTGGAAGACCATTTTAACCATGACAAGAAATTGAAATTTTAATTTAAAATTTTAACTTACCAACTCTTAATCATGACTTTGAGTTGATTCAAAATCATAACATACATAGTCAGTATTATAATATTTAAGTTATAATGATAGGATAATAAGTATAAATTGAGACGCTTTATTAAATTATTACTTTCAATTATGAGATAGTAATTAAAATTTTCTATTTACTGTCATTATCTGCTTACTAACTCAAAATTATGAGATACTGAGTCAACATAAGAATTGTAATTCAAAGTTAGGAGCTAGACTTAATTATGTTTACCACATTCATTTTTACATTGCAATTATAAGTCATAATTCTGACTTTAAAAAATTGACATTTTATTTTGTTGCTGTGATCTTCCATAAGAAACTAACTTTCATACACAAATGAATATCTATGTACCTATTTTGTTTGGTAGTGTATTTCTGTACAGCTGTATACAATGTGGTGTCACATTTAGAGATTCACTAAGCAAACATCGACACATTCAGTTCAAATTATGTCTTTTAGGTCACAATGATAAGTCATAATTTACTTACTATCTTAAAACTTGTTTTTAGCATTTCTGTCTTTTTTTTGGCATAAATAGGATTCCACAAAAAGCTACCTTTGGAACTATTTTACCACAAAAAACAGAGTTATTATTCATGTAACCATGTTGTACTGAGGTGTATGTTATTTCTATCTTCCTGAATACTGGACAACTACACAACATGATGTCACACTGAGGGACTTTATTTCCAACACGGCTACAGAGGAATTTGAAAAAAAATAAAATTTTTCATCTTTAAAATGCAGAGGAATCAAGGAGACATGCTTCTGTTTTTAGAGCATACATTACTAACACTGTGATGCATGACTGTGACTCACATGAAATATTCACAGCAGCAAACACACAAGTGTTCTCTCTCTCCATCCCTTGATATTTTCATCACTAATGAGCTGCTGAGAGATCAAACTTAGGAAAAAACATGACAAGAAACTATCCTTCAATATTTAACTATGACTCCACCTTCACTCCAGGTGTCTGCAGAAATACATCCGTGTCTGTTACATTTAAATTCTTAATCCCTGAAATTGCTTTATGACACGGCTACAGTAGTGCCTGCTCACTCTGTCACTGCTAATGCTTTTTGTTCTTGATGTGTTGCATCTTGCTCACGTCAGTCTGTTGGATCAGCCTCCATATGTGAGCATCAGCCTTGAAATTTGATTGGACCATCTGGCTCGTAAGGCGAAGGACTGGGGAAGACAAATGAGCATGCAGTGCACAATATAAATAAACTCTACCAGGAAATAGGCTTCATGTAATTGGTTTAAGTATAGTGACACAAGAGTTCTGACTGACTGACAGAACAGTGTCAGTGTGGTTATAAAAGCTACTTTGTTGTTGTCCCACAAGGCATTGTGGGTGTTGAAGTTGTTTGGGTTATCACAAAACATTTGTTCAAACAGATATTTTTTTTTCCTCAAGTCTCAACATATGAACATGTGGATTGGGAAATATTTTCAAAATGTTTTTTGGCCCACCTGTGGAATTTCAAGTGGTTTAATTGCTTTGTCATGTTTTTACAATCAGTTCAATGTGTGCAAATTTCAAAACAGGAGACAAGCGATAGTTTTGACTATTTTTGACTGTTCCTTTAGCTTTCCTACGGGTGTAATTTTCATATTTGACTTTTTGAAAAAATCATATTTCAGCCCCCTCGGTTCAGTTCGATTTACTCACTGAAATCTTCCATTGCCCGGATGTCGTGATCCTGAGGAGTTGACCAAAAAAAAAAAAAAATCACTTGTATGGATCACAAGCTCCGTGAGATCACAGCAATAAGCCTAATGCCCGGGTGCAAACTGCCACCTCCTCTGCATGTTCTCCTCATTTTACCTATCCTTTAATTGTCTCCTAATAAAACACTCAAATTGAACTTCAGTCAAATTCTTTGTCACTCCAGAAGATCAAATTGCTATTTTCTATAACTCCTTTTTACTGTATATCAACAGATGGTTCAGCAGATATATTTCAAATCACACACAGTACCTAAGGACCAACAGTAGTGGATTTCATATATAAATAGATACTAGCTGTTGTGAAGATCAGTCAAATGTTGGGTCACTTATTAGAGGGTTAAGTTATTGGACAAAAAAAGGAATTGTTATAGTAGGAAATTCAGCTAAAATAATATTTTCATGGTGTGGGAGCTGGGAGCCATGGTGACCTCCAGAGTTGTCAAAACGGTCCACATTCCCATAGAGCGGCTCTCTGACGGCGTCCTCTACACCTAGGATGTCTAGTGCGCTGCGGTGTATCAGTGTGTTTTGTTGTGTTGATGTCTGTGTGCGTAAGACACAACTGTGTTCTTTGGCTCTCCTCGGCAGAAACAAAAAGGGGGAATGTGTGTCTGCATTTGTGTCTGATGTTGTCTTTAACAGTTTCCCTCTGAAGCCTTGTCAGACATGCCATACTAAACACACACTCACACTCACAAGGCCTCAGAGCCATTGTTTCTCACACAGCAGGGCACAGGGTCGATTGCCAGTTGTGGAGCATTATCAGCCTCCTTGCGTTAGCTTGTATGTGTGTGTGTGTGTGTGTGTGTGTGTGTGTTTTTGTGCAGACATGCTCTCAGCTGAGGGAGCTGGTTCACGGGCCGGTCAGAGCCGCCTTATTTCCTTTTAATTGACTTAAGATGGGCAAACAAGACCTCAGCAAGCACACGGTACCCATTACACTCACACACAAGGAACACACAACGCCAAGATGCACACTAATGAAGCACACGTACTGACACACACACAGCCACAATTGCTCCTGCGTGTGTTAGCTACTTTACAGTTCCATCAGACTAAATGAGGGGGTTGTGTTTTCTCAGTCAGCACTGCTGCTTTCCAGCCGCCTGCAGCCCTGCCAGAACTCATTGACAATCGGTAATCTTTTTTAGCCACCTTGCCGTATAACGTCCACCTCGGTCTAGTAATGTGTATTCCACCCCGAGGTCGTGATCAGAGAGGAGACGGTCTTCGTTGCGTTGCAAAACTTGAGTTTAACATGACAGCTCGCAATATATCTGGAGCCCTTTTTCACACATGGAAGATTGAGGGTTTCTGGCTCTAAATCTCAGTTTAAGACAGTGGTTTTTGGCATTAACGTTTAGTTCATAGGCCGTAGCTAACAATTCCATATTGACTCTTTTCACACATGATATGAAAGTTCTGCGGTGAGGTCAACAAAGCAGCCAGTTGGAAAATAATGACGCTGAGGAAGAAAAGCATTTCTTGGTTCTCTCACAGACGCCTCGGTGATGAATCTTAGGACTTATTTTACAGCTTCTTGAATGACGCATGAGCGGCAACAGTGCTGGAGGAAGACTCATCCTTGCATTAGCAGCCAATAGTTTTTTTTTTTTTAGCATCCTGTAATCTCCTGAATATTTCATCCTTGATCATCGATTAGGACAAGACATTTGAGACGTTTTAACAGCATCCAAGTTGTTCCAATTAAAAACGAGTTTACAACTTTAAAGCTGAGTTTTTGCCTCTTTTAAGTTTAGTTTGCTCACATGCTGTAGATTTATGCTGTCAGTAGTGCTGGCTTTCATTGTGTATGCATGAATGAGAAGCTGAAAGAACAAAAACAAACAATTTAAACTCTGTGTTTGAGTTGTTTTTTTGTTCTCCACTGCACAGCAAGATAAAAATACTCACCTGCCATGAGAAGAAGCTTTATTCCCTATTTTACGGTCGGTTCAGTCACAGCAGTTTCTTTAGAGTGACTCTCAAAGAAAGGCATTAGAAGGAAGATCAGCGGGTTCGATGCCCGGCTCATGTAGTCGGCACATCACAGTGTACTTGGGTAAGATACTGAACCCCGCGTTGCTCCTGAAGGCTGTGCCATCAGTGTGTGGATGTGTGTATGAATGGGTGAACGTGGCTTGTAGTGTACACATAAAAGCACTTAGACTCACTGAGATTTTGAACAGAATTTGTCAAAAATGATGAGTCCTCCCGACTTTTTCTCCTCAAGCTCCAAAAACCGCAGTATCCTACACTTCCCATAATACAACACAATAAACTGCATCCTCTTCAGGGGCCTCACTGTGAGCTGCTCAGCTGCTCAGAGCGACTACATACAGAGCTGCATGCCTCACTCGCTCATCTACTCTCTGTAACCATGGATATGCATGCAAAGGAAAAAAAAAAAAAAGTGTGCTAACAAACATACACACACACACACACACACATGTCACCAGCAGACATTTAAAACCCAACTTTTTTTGTTTTTTATCTCCTGTCTGTCTCCCGCAGGTTATTCCTAAAAACGAAGCTCCTCGCTCTGCCAGTTACCATTTCAATTGATTTATTTGCTTTTTTTCCTCGCAAGCATGCCAGTCATTTTCATTGTTCCCCCTTCATCCATCTATCCATCCATCCATCCACCCCTCCCTCTCTCACTCACTACCCAATCATTGTTCTATCATTGGTGTGAGAGAGAGAGAAGAGGACAGGCGGAGGAGGAGGAGGAGGAGGAGGAGGAAGAGAGGAAGATGGCCAGCTTTCTACTTGTCTGTCTATCTGTCTGTCTGTCCGTTCAGTTGTGTTCTCAGTGTGGCCTCAGAGAACTGGTCCACATGATGATAATAATAAGAAGAAATAGTTTCAAAAAGAAACAACAATTTTGAAACCAGAACGAAATCTCAATGAAAACATTGACAACCACCCACTGGCTGTGTTCAGCCAATAAAAAGGCTGAAATATATTTTAAAGCACTTTATCATATTCAGTTATTCCAGTCATTTTCCAAGGCCGTATCAACACTGTCAGTGGCTGCCCTTAAGATGCTCTCCATCAAGAAGCTGGCATCACTCAAACAAGGAGGAGGCCTTAAATAGTTCAGCGCTATCGACCCCAAAACCAGTCCGAACAATTTGGTGATCAAATGTCAGTTTGACAGGCTCCACATTCAATAGTTCCATTTGCTGCCATGTGAATCACCACCAAATTCTTATTTGAATATTTCAACACTCAGGTTGGCTGGGTGTGTATGGAGTTGTCCGGTTCCAGGCCACGTCCGCATCACTGCAGACACATTTGAAAATTGCATCTTTTTTGTTTCTGGTTTGGCGTTAAGGCCGCATTTAAGCTGATGTTTCTCACCAGGCCCTTGAACTGAATCGTAGAGTGGACGGAGGCAACGAAGCTTGAATACTAGAATATGACTTTCAACCCTTACTGACATGTTTGTGTAGCAGGAAATCTTTAAAGGACCAACTCTGTGTTACTGCTCATTTTGCACATCAGTTCAGGTGATCACACAGAGTTGGTTGTGGCCACTGATATCTAACTTACTTGAAATCCAACCAGCGATTGCCATTTATTGTCTCGGTGCAGCCACTCAGTACTAGAGAGATGAGGCAGTGATGTCTAAATTTGTTGTTGATCATTATTTCTCCATTTTGAGATTTCTGTGCAATAGAGTCAAATATTTCTGACTTAGTGTCAAAATGGCCTCAATAAATATAATACCTTCATTTAGTTTTGATGCATATTGATACATTAATAGAAACACTCGTCTCTGCTACTTTTTAAGGGCAAACCAACCAAAAGTTCAAAATTGACCTATTCATCAACACTAATAGTGTACGTAAGACTAGGATATGTATTTTGAACAAGAGCCTGTTCCAAATTATGCAGTTTGATTTAAAGGCCATTATCAGGTTTTCTCTGCAAATGATTATACATTAAACTGACTTGGACAATATTTGTCAAGATCAATTGGATTATTAAATTCGTAGAATTGACCAGACTTTCATTTGCAGAGACAAGTTTCACAAAGTGATACGAGTACAATCTGTTCATCACAAGACCTCACCATTATCTTGAGAAATGGCAGTGTACTCTGACAAAACTGGAAGCAGCACTTCTGGCAACAACAATCAAAACACATTCAAGGTAACTAAGATCAGGCATCTTGCCAACTGGAATGTTTATTCAAAGCGTAAGTGAAGCTGTTGACCTGGTCTGTATGCCTCATATATCCACATTGACTGACTGACACCGAGTCCTGTATATCGTAATTAGTGTAAGTCCTGGGAACGGCGGCTGATTGAAACTGTCAAGGTGCAAGCCTTAGTGTATGAGCAGAGTAATTACAGCTTCTTTTACACTGATTTTTATGTGCTTCAAATTAACACCGGCAAGTGTGAGGCCACCAAAAAGTAGTAATGAAGAGCAAGTGAAAGATGTGTTTAAACATTTTAAGCTCCTATTATTTAAATACTTTTTTTTTTTTAAATGACATATTCATACCAAAAAAAAAAAAAAAAAGTACAGTACGAATTACTTGCCCCATAAAATTTAATACGATGAAGTCATATTAACTTCCCGTAGCCAAAACTGCTGCCTCATAAGAACCAGTTAGGAAGTCCTCCAAGCCATCAGTTGGCAACAGAGATTGAAACAAAGTGCGCTGGGCTCAGCTGTCTCTTGTGTCACAGGACAGTTTCTCTATGGAGCAACTCACACAAACACATCTTCCGCACACACTCAGCAGCATTTGCCCTTTAGGCAGAGAAGAAAGCATGTATTATACATCCAGCGCAGGATGAGAAGGCAAGAAGGGTCACAATATGAGGATTGGTCTTCTGGTCTTCTGCATATACAAGTGCACTTGTGTATAAAGAAGACCAGGCAGTATGGTGTGTGTGTGTGTGTCTGTGGGCTCCTCCGGTGTCTCCTTGTTGTCCTCTTCAAACAGTCCATATTAATATACACACAGTGCCACTTTAAAGAAATGCACAATAATTTGTGCATGTTTAGTTCATTTGTCCTATTGGATAGATTCCCTGTTCCGTGATAAGAATGGAAATATCTTAATCATCCATGTTCTCCCAGAAGATGCTCTGCTGTGGTGCCTCATGCTGACATCTTCCATACTGTAAGCTATGTCCAGTGACAGCTACATGAAAACTTCAAACATTGACACTTGCTCCTGTCCACTTTTAAGCCATCTATCTATCTAGCAATCCACCCAAACCGCCACCTCCCATTATGGAAATGTATCACCTATATTGACGTCATCTGAACTGCGTCACTTCTCCAGGTCATAATTACTACGACCAGTAGATGGCGTCTGTCACAATATATAGGTCGTTATAGGTCGTTTTAGCCGAATTTTCGACCTATGCTATCATTTTTCTTTTGAGGACAGACCGTGTTTTCTAGATTTTCTATAAAACTCTCAAATATCTATATTAGCCTTCAATATTAGTGTTCAAACAACACGCACGATACGACAATAACAGCTTTTTGCTTATGCAAATGTAATCAACTTAAAAAGAACTCCAGCAAGTATATTTTCACTATTTTTCACCATCCTCGTGGTCTCACATTTGAATAAAACCCCTACTCATTTCCCAGGTGACAGTAATTACAAAGGTTACACACCATCATCATTTCAAAACTCAGCTATTTTTGCTATATTGGTGTACTGCGTTCAAAGCTCACAAAATTCAAAGACTTGTTTGATTTTAGCTACCTGAAAAAAGCTTTTCCTTTTGCGGACCCTATTGCCACCAATGCACACACAAGTGTTAGCACAGAGCCTACTGTCACTCAGCATAAATGAAGTAAAGAAGCATATGGGAAATATGATAGATGGAAAAACCTGAGCAATGGGACGATCTCCAATAACTTTCTCCTAACTCCTGTTGTTATTGTGCACATGTGTCAAATACAATAACATTATGTTAGACCTCTCAGTGCTGCCTCTTGAGGTCTAGTTTGATGGTTTTCAATAACCAGTACATTTTTTTTCCCTTCTGTAACAACGAGTTCAGTGCTCAGCTCTATTTTTGTGTAAAGATATAAAAACCTGATTTCATGTTGTATATATATGCTGTATTCCATTTGTATTGTTTTCAGTGACAGTTCCCATCATAATTTGACATTAAACAGTACATGTTTTACCTTAAGCTGGGAGTTTTTAAGTATGTACAGCCACACACACACACACACACACACACTACCATCTTTTCTCAATATTCCTGCTCATTTGAGCATTATGCCCAACTTGTGCGTTGTGTGTGTGAGGACAAAGGACAACCTCACATCATGTTAGGCCCCTGGCGCAGTGCGTTTGTGTGACAGTGTGAGTATAATTGTCCGCACGACGAGAGCCAAGAATGGTGTTTGTGTGCATGTGTGTTTTGTATTATTTATACATATGGATGAAGGAGTGTTTGAAGGGGGTCTTTGGGGTCTTTGTTGAAACTAAATAAATAACTGGTTGTGGGATGCACATACATGCACACACACACACACACACACACACGCGCCCACACCCGGTGGAATTTAATTTCCTATTTATTTCATACAGTATGTTTTGAATTTTTCATAATATATTCACATCGTACAAATTTTCACTGTATTGTAATTTAAGTATTTTCAGATGTTGCCGCTCTGCATCCCCTGGTTACATGATATCATGTCTCACATAGTTTTAATCCTTACCTCTCTAATGTCTTTCTCTTTGAATTGTCAGTTACATTTTGTTTAGCACCTCGTTCCCTTTATTCATCGTTCACTCTTATTCTTATAAATATATTCTTGTTTCTTTCTCGTTCCGGTTTCCTGAAATTGTCGGTCATTGTTTCGCTCATGAGTATAAAATTTGATTGTATTGAGAAATGAGTATTTGCACTTGTGTAAGCAGAAGACACTTTGTTCTTTGAAGGGTAGCACATAACCATCATGTGTGTTGAAAATAAGACATTCCCTGTATGGGAAATTCAGTTTGACACAACAGTGCAAGGGATTCCTTTTTTTTTTCATTAAAAAAGTAACTAAACAAGAAAATATTATGGGATGGATGGTCCAGTGTCAAAAATGTCTGAACACCATCATTGTCTAACCATAACCCAGTATATTCATTTAACTAAACTCAACCACATACTAACCATAGAGGTGGTAGATCATTTATTTAACACATATGAATCATTTTATTATAGTCTTTTCTGTCATTTTGGAAGACACAGACAAACAACAACAAAAGTTTCCATTTAGGTATGAGGACTTGTTGGAAAAGAGGCACCACCCACACACTTCAGATACAATTTTTTTTTGTCATAGCGCTATACAGTATGTGTAGCAAACAGGTGATGTCTTCTGGTGCATCAAGGTAAATTGGTAAAGCATTCCTAAAAGAAGAGGCACACTGCCAGGCACTTCTGAAATATGTAGCATTAATTCTGATGATGACACTTTATACACAATTACTATCCAAGCAACCTATCAGAGGTAGACCTAAATGAATGTGATGTAACACCTATTGAAATCTTAAGAATAATTCAAGATTTAGTTGAAAATGCAAAAGGTTACTTTAACCCACTAACACACAGTCAAGAGTATGAATCAAGAGATTCATGCAAATAATAGGAATATACTTATGTAACTTCTTGCAGAATGTGTGGTAACATGTAGGTATAAAACTAACTGTTAGCCTTGAGCAGCAGTCTCTTAGATGAATAGGCTATTGAGAGGTATGCCCAGCTAAACACTATGCTGCTTATTTGTAATTTAGAGATGCACTGAGCAAGCTGTTTTTATGTATAACTCATAAACATTTACAACACAGGAAGTAAAAAAAAAAAAAAAATGAAATCCTTTCCGTCTCCATACCACTTAGAATCCAAGAGGAAGAAATTTGATTTACTAAGGTCACTTTAATTATATGTGGACGACAAAGGAAATCCAACTTTGAAGAATCCAACTAGTTAACTCTGGATGACAGCAGGAGCCACCAAATGCAAGTTCAGCATAAAAAAAAAAATGGAGTCAGAAGGCCTTAAAACCTGCAAACACCCTGTGTCCCTGAGTTCACATTTTTCTGTGTACATGTTGGCGTTGCACTCCTCTCCCAATTTGAACCATTACTCTCCACTTTGTAATCAGCTCCAACAATTATAACCTCGCAGTGCGCCTCTGATTACTGTCCGGGTGTATTTTGGACTGTTCTGGGAATCCAGAAAAAACTGATGCTGGTCCCAGCAGAACTCTGGGTCACACACATTTACAGTAACCCCGTCTGTGTGTGTTTGTGTGTGGGTTGCTGTTCGTTTGAAGTGCTCATTCCCCCCAAATTACAGTGCTGCCATAATGAAGTATTACCATGCGATTCCAAGACAGACCAGTACAAAGACTCAGCGAGTGTGTCTGTGTGAGCGTGAGTGTGTGTGCTGGACACTTGAGGTGAAAGTTCAAATGGGATGCCCGAGTGTCTGCCCAGCAAAAGAGTGTGTGTACATGTGTGTGTATACTTATGTGCGCTCGCATGCGTTTTATGATGCAAGTAGAAAAATAGCTTTTGTGTGAGATTCAGCCCCGCTGCGCTGAAGACGAGTGTTTGTGTGTGTAACAATGCGTACGACTCCGACTGGAAGAAAAGGCGGTTTGCGTGAGCAGTTTCCCAGTTGTGTTTCTAAATGTGTGGATCCGCCAGCCAGCTGTGACAAAGCTCAGTTTGAGCTCACACACACACTCGGAGGTGCGGACGTCTTTGGCTGCAGGCTGTGCTGGCCTCACCTACAGCCTCCCCGACCTGCTGAATGTTGCATGAAGCCCGGCCGCCTCATACATAGTACATCAGCACAAACATGCCATCGGATGATATACATACTGCATTGGCACCTGTGCCCGCCTTCGCTAACAAGCAGCCAATCTATTTTTCATCAACAGATGCAGTGGGGACGGGTGTTCGAGGACAGGAAAGTATAGGAGGCCGTGGGTGGGAATGTGATTTTTTGCTTTTGTTTGTGTGTTTGTTGGGGGGCGGGGATGCTTTTGTTATCTCCCTTCTCTACATGTTTCTTTAGTTTTTTGCTTTGGTCAGGAGAACTTCTTTTAGAGATAAAATACTAATGGATGAAATGACTATTTGTAATGTGAAAGATGTCACTTATAGTGATGAACCACAGAGAATTGACCCAACTCATCATGGAGCTTTTTAGCCTCTTTTGGCTCATAGTTCTGTTTTTACAGCCTCTGCTCCTATCAACATCATCTCCACAAGCAGTCAGGCAGCAAAAAAAAAAAGCTCCGATAAAACAACTGTACACGACCTGTCCAGCACCTAACAGCAGACAGACACGGTTAGTGACTAGCTGGTTAACAGCCAAGAGCCAGCAAGCTGTTGCTCCGGATACGTGTCCGTTTAGACGTAATTTGAAGGTAGTGTGGGAGTCATACTATAACTTAGTAAAACTTGGTCGCACCATACATGTTCCCCTAACAAGTCTGAAGCATTCATTATTAACTTGTCGTGGTAGAATGTTTGGAAAGATGGAAGATAATGTCTGTAGACCCCGAGGAAAAGTGTCTTTTTTTTGTTTTTTTTTAATATTTAGTTGAGCTAAAAGCGAGATTAAAGCAAAAGTGCATTGTCTGGTGCAGCCATGACACTTACAGCGACACTGGCATGCATGCTCTCTAGTGTGCTGTTCACTTAGTGTTCGTCAGAACGATAGGAGTACCTTTATGCTGGGATCACTTGTTAGCAGGTATTGATGCTGATTTGTAACCCTTTAAATGTCAATTTAAATGCCTTTAAATTACATCAAGGTAGAAGATTTCCAAAATCTTTGTTCATGGTGTTTTCATTATGTATGACTGTATGAGGAAAAGCACACATTGTACAACATCATAGCATATTTCACTTCTCACTTCATTAAATGTATTTTTAGTCAGCAGTTAGTAACGGCTTTCTCTCCCATTGTACTCAAATCTGCAAATCTCTAGATGTGACATCACAAACAATGTTGCAAAAATGTTTTGTTTATTGAAGAAATAGTCAAATTTCTGTAATTTCATAAGTAGAGATAGTGCAACTTAGTTTAGTGGTAGTTTAACATAGCAGTTAGTGTTAACTTTCCACTTAATGACTTCTGCTCAGCTGATGTCACGAGCTGCAGATATTTTGCTCGGGATTAACAGAGCTGAGAGCAGAGTGAATATTGGGCTTGAACTCTGTCAGGTGGCCAGAAACATGACTCCAAATGACTGCTCATGTTGTTTTGTGTCTGCTGGATGTGTAAATATGCAACACTTTCGTCACATCAACTTTATATGGTGATAATATGTCAATAAAATTTGCTTGTTGCCTTACCCGCAAGTGTCAAAAAAATGCATGCTTTTCAGCTCTAGTAAAGGAAAACAACCGTTTTAGCTTGAATAGCAGCCCAGGCTTCCGTCAAATAGTTATTGCAGCTACTTTGTCTAACATGCCTCCAGCCTGCAACTTCATCCATAACATACAAGGTGCTGATAGCAGCCATGCTGTCACTATGGCTGCTATCAGCTAACATCTCTTGCTCCCAGCCAGTGACCTATCCTGCTTCTGCATTATAGCTAGCGTGCTAACAGCAGTGGGGCCAAGCACCCTTTAGCAAGTCTCCCCTGCAAAGCAGAGTCTCCTAAATGAGAACCATTCCCCTCCGCCTGCTTCCCGAGCTCTGCTCAGGGACAGGAGCCGTGGGGTCAGCAGCTGGTGGAGGATATGGCAATTGTTTATGAAAAAAAAAAATGCTTTCTCAAGCCCACCAAAAACACACACTTGGGGGAAAAAAAAGCCTCTGCCCCTGAACAGCCAACAGCTGGGAAGGGTTGGGAGTAGCCTGGAGGCTGGCAAGTCGCCCCCTCCCCTCCCCAGTCCAGATGGGGGAGGTTAGGCTGAGGCTAGCTGCAGCCCACCCCTCCCCTCCACTTCCCAAACTTCCCATTCCCATTAAGGAGAGGCTGAAGATTGCGGAGGAAGGGAAAGGAGGAAGAAAAGCAAAAGAGCATGACTGCTCTGTTTTTCACCCCCAACCCTCCCTCCGTCTTCAGCCTAATCAAATAAAGCAGGAAGCTTCCGAGACGGAAGAGGAGTGTTTATTGATATTTGCGTGAGCTCCTTCACCCCTTGTCCTGTCCCTGCTGTTTATTTTCTATCCACCACTTTTGAAAATTTTGATATTGTCAATGTTTTCAGTTCATATATCATGCCTAACTGAATGTTTGAAAACTGCAGAGGCAAAAAAAAAAAAAAAAGCTTGTTTCTTTCAGCTTCCTACAATATAGCATTATCTCAAATTGAACCACTGGGAAATTACACACCAACTCGACATCCGTTGCAAAATGGCTGTGTCCAGTCCATTTATTGTAATAAGAGGGTGTCATATGAAATGAAACGGCCTTAAATAAGAATTGATGACCCTCTCCATCTATACCATTGGTCGGACATAAAGGCGCGCACACCGCTCAAAGTGGAGCCAAGAAAAGCCTGCGGAGAGTATTGTGTTACCGCTGCTTACCTTTTAGTGCTCAAAAAGTTGAAATTGCATCTTTAAGTAGCTAACAGACTCAACTCAAAAGTGGCCTTTAAGTGGAAAACTGTGTTGGGAACTGGATGCAGACCCTAATGCAGATCTTACAGGGAACGGTGCCAAGAGAGAAGCTCCATAATGCAACGTAAAAGGGGAGTTTTAACCCTAGTAACCCCCTCCTCAAAAAGTTTTAATATCATGCTCGAGCCCTCAATTGGATATGAAAATGATTAGTGCTACACGCTTCAGAGATGGGACTCCGCTCTTTGACCAATATTGAAATACAGTAATAAACATTGTGGTAAAGGTATAAAGTGTGTTGAACCCAAGCCTCACCCCCGTCACTTCCTATGTAAGTGCACGTAAGCATAGATTCCAGCAAGTTCCAAACGTTTATAAGGCCATGTAAAACCCAAGAATAACCACGGAGTAGTTTTACTGATGTAAAAATCATCTGCAGAGTCGTTTGAAGGGAAAGCAGCGGTAACCATATTCATTTTAAAAGCATCATATTCTGTCACACACGTTATTGTTGTGATACGCAGTGTTGGAACAGATTGTAGGTTGGGTTTCCAAACTCGGATGTCAGTTTTCCAATACCAGTATCCAGTAGTCGTCTCTTCAAAGTGCAGTGAACCCTTGTAAAACCAGTTTGGCACTGCTGAGGGGATCTGGTGTTTGAATGGCGCGACGCTGAGAAGTTGCCTTGAGTAACAAAGGGAAACTTTTTCTTGAACTGCCACTGTGAGAGCCTGTCTTGTTATTTTCAATGGTCCTTTTGTTAGAGGTCATTGAGAGGCGACAGCTTGATTTCCCCTCAAGCCATCCATGTGTGTGTGTGAGTGTGTATGCACATGCCGCCGCTCTCTGACATATCACTCGTCATAGCATTGTGTGTGTGTGTGTGTGTGTGTGTGCGTGCGTGCTTGCTTGTAGACAGAGTGCAGTAATCCAAGCCTACCTGCAACCCTGTGGGCTCACTGCTGACTGCTCCCTTAAAGGTCAGAACTCATGACCTCTGGGGTCCGGGGCAGATCAGTGTCCTGGGGTGCTGTTGTCTCTCTCCTATAAGCATCCCAACATACACTCCAGGCCACTTCCCTCACACACACACACACACACGTACTACAAAACCGTCAGACGAGGACCCATTGTCTCGTTGCGTCCACTTAGTATTAGAATATAAGAAGGTCATTGTGTGTATTCACCTCCTGAAGGTGGACTCTGAGCTCGCACTCACACTTCCCTTTAGTGAAAAGCATCAGAACATATAACACCAAAACCCTTCCAATCTTAATTCTTCTATGAATCACACATTTCTCTGGAGAAAATGTTTATGATGCTGTGAGTAAAAAATGTATTTCTTGCAAAGATATGACAGAAGGAGAGACAGAAGGGATAATAAACGCAGGGAGAGGAGCAGGATTGTTACAAGCCCTGTATATGGGAAGGAGAAAGAGGGAGAAAAAAAAGTGGAAGAAGGGAGTAAAGAGACTGAAAGAAAGAAAGCAGGGTAAAGGAAAGAAGGGAAAAAATCAAATAAACAAGAGGGGGAGAGATGAGGACAGAAAGAAGGGAGGGAGGAAAAAAGAAAAAATAGGGAAAGAAGTGCGGATGAAAGAAACAGGAGGATTAGAGGGAAAGAAAGAAGAGGGGAAAAGAGAGGAAAGAAAGGAAGAGCAGGGAACAAAAGAGAGAAAAAGAAAGGAAGAAGAGGAGAAAAGGCAAGAGTGGGTAAGAAGGGGGGAAAAAAAGAAGAGGGAGAAGTGAAGAAGAAAGGGAAGATGGAGAGGGAAAAAGAGGAGGAAAGGTATTAAAAACTCCATTGTCATTATATCTAAATATGATTGTTGCTTTTGGCCTACAACATTTATGAGACACACACACACAAACACACACACATATATATATATATATATATATACACACACACGCGCATGCACACGTCTGAGGGAAAACCATTTGTAGGATGTAATTGTGAGGTAATGGAGACTGGTCTGAGAGGGGTGAGAGGTGAGAGGTCGGGTGTGTGTTGTTGGAGAGGCCTCCGCCAGCAGCGATCAGCGAGGGTCATGTCACATGTGTGTGTATGTGCTCGTGTGTGTGTGTCAAAAATTAGAATAGCAAAGCCATTCACCCTTTAGTTAAAAACATTAGGGTCACTGTTTTCTTCCAAAAATACATCGAGGCATTTCCAGACATCCCACACTAAGAACACACACACACTTACACTTACACACACCTCTCCCAGTTACTACAAAAGGAACTACAGAAAAAAAAAAGAGTCTGTTTTGCAATTTGGACATCACTTCATATTACCTCGAACCAGCCTCCTCTACCCCAGCTGTGTGTCACTTTACAGCACACACACACACACACATACACAGGTGTAACTCTAGCCCCTCCAGGTCTCCCTCTAAGCCCGCCTGCACTCCTACAATCCCCTTCACCTATTAACATATGTAAGAGCGGCGAGGTCTCACCTTTAATGAGAAAAGCCAGGCCGCCCTGCGAGTTCATTAGCCTTCAGCCGTGTTGAATTAGACGCAGCACAGCCCTGCGCTTTCTCACACTACCATCCAACACTCAGCATGCTGCTCACTTACACTCTGAAGATGGCTGCTGCTGCCGTCTCGACAGATAACACAGTCCTCTTTGCAACACACTGGCCTGAAGCTGAGTGTTACTTACATGAGAAAGGAAGAAGTACATAACCAAAGACGCAGCAAACCCACCGCATTTTATCAGTTTGTTGTCATTCCTGATTGTCTGACATTTTCAAATATTTAAATTATATTGTTTATCTTTTAACAACATTTAAACAATTAATTAATCAAATCAATATGATAATTAGTGTATTAGTATTTTCTTTCTTAACTAACTACAGTGCAGTAACTTTAAACAGCTCAAAACAATATAGCAAGCAGTAATTAATGTAATACTGAATCTAATCTAATGCATTTGCTAAGTCTGCAGCATTCTCCACTTTAACTCTATAAAATTACACTGTCAGCAATTATTGAGCATAGTGGTCAATTTTTCTTACATTAAAATTTTAGATGTCACAAGTAGTATGAAGAAATTTCATGACATCACCAAATTGAATTGCTCTAAACAGTTCCATTCTGCTGTCTGTGTGGGAGTCCAGGCTGTCTATATTGCTGACATACTGTAGCTGATCATTTTTTATTTATTTATTTTTTTTAGTCTGAGGCTGGTTCAGATGTGGGCTACTGTTTTACAAAACACAAATCATCATTTTGACCCAAAAAGTCTTAATTGAATATCCAGACAGGAATCATGAGGTCTGGGGTTGGCAACAAGAGCCCAGTAAACAGGACAAAATTCTAATTAACGCGTGTTATCACTTGGGATCACTTCCATGTCCCCTCGGAAATTTTATTAAAGAAGAAAAAAGAAGAAGAAAAAAAAAAGAAGGAAAGAAAGAAAGAGAGCAAAGCAACAATAATTCTTATTGTATCTTTGGTCTGAAAAGCAAGTATCTCACTCGTAGATGATTGTGTGTCCTAAATTTGTGAAAGAGCAGTGTCATCATCATTACTTTGAATGTTGTGGCATATTTATATTGTTACCTGTATATAAGCTACATTAAAAAATGAAACTTAATAGCCATGTTTAGCAGCATATTTCCTGCTACTTAATTTGATCAGATATTACATTTCTCATTATGAATAAACTGTGTGTTAAATAGAAAAACACTCACTTCACTGCTCTTTTATTCCTGCAGGTATTGGCTGTTTTAAAACTCAAATATTCTCACTTCTGCACTGCAAGTATTATATCATGCTATATATCTTATGATTGGATCTGTATCACTGATGCATTAACACGGAAGCAGCATTTTACTGTTACATTTGGTGGATGTAGAGCTGATTTCACACACTTTTTCCAGAGAAAGTGAAGAAATTCTGTCTGCTAGTCACCCCAAAAATAGCTTCAGTGTGGAAATACTAGCTGATAACGCTTATCATGAACTTGTATGCACAATTAATACAAAACATCTGCAGCCAAATTTTTTGATAATGTAACCCAATTTTTTTTTTTTTTTTTTTGTGACCAACCTCTTTATTTCATTTTCCCATTTAGTTTGGTGAGGGTACAGGAACATAACACAAAAGAGACTGAATGTACTCATAGACGGAACATAGATTCTATAATTAAATACTTGCATATAATCTAATCAAAAACACAGAAAAGATGTATCAACCTCTCCATCCCGGATCTTTACGGTATTGAAATCAAACAAAAATCCCTGTCAGAACCCTGGAAGAACAAGAAGCTTCAGATGACAAGACTTTGTATTATCACAGCTTTATATAATCCACAGGAGAACCAAATTTTAAGATGACACTTTTTTTTTTTTCCACTTACTGTATGAAGGTTTTATACTGTATCTGTTAAAACTGCAGTGCTGACAAGTTTCTCTTAGACTTCTGACCTTCAGATGTGCCAGTCAAAGCTGCTCACAGTGACACATTACAGTACTCTGAGTAACTGAACAAACCGTTTAACAACCAAATATGTGCTCAGTGGTCAAGCAGGTAAAATCCTGAAATCACTATAATTAAGTCTATCCATGTTGGTAATTGTTTCAGGTGATATAATTATGCAGTAATGACGTTAAAGGCCTAATGTTCCAAGTGGGGACGCTAACAAACGAAGCAAATGCAATTACTTCGCAAGCTGTTAAGGCAAACCTTATATGTTGCGTGTTTTGTGAGAATTCTTGCAGAGTGATGCAAGGCATTCGTGTGTATGTGTGTGTGTGTGTGTGTGTGTGTGTGTGTGTGTGTCTTCCCTGTTAGCTCTGTGAATCAGCCTGTAAACAGACACCTATGAGCAGCTGGGCACTTGGCTCCAGCACAACTCCCTCACAGAGAAGAGAACTGTTGACCTCCACACACACACACACACACACACACACACACACGCACACACGCAGGCACAGACAGTGTATGCATGCACCAACAAGCGGTACATCACCACACACAGACACACAAACATGCATAAACACACAGATCCACTCGACAACACACTCTCACACAAACACATTTCCCTCAGCTCCCACAGGAGACAGACGCTGCCATGTTTACTGCCTCGCCGGAAACTTTCACAGGAAGGAGTGAGAGACCAGCGCCTATCATTCTCTCTCTCTGTCTCTCTCATCCAAACTTTTTTTGTGTGTGTGTGTTTCTTTCGGACATCTCTACATCAACACTTCGGTCAGTTTATTTGTCCAAGGCAACAACTCAGCAGGTTTTATTGCTCTCCAAATCTAAATCAGGAGGGGGCGTAGAGGACAAATTTCCGGATGAACACGCCAGTAGACACACTCAGGAGAATGTAAACCGGGCCTGGAGCATAAGTGATAACAAATAAGAGATGTGCTCTAGCTGTGAGCCGTACACTCACAAATGTTTTTGTTTTTACTCTGAAGGACACAGAGGAGTCTGGCTGGAGCTTCAGCCAGGAAGACACTCCAGAAGCTTCCAAACACCGTCGTCCACACTGTCTCTCCCTCAAGAGCCGGCTTGTCTCGGCCTTCACACGCTCAGATGAGGGTTTTTTTTTTTTTTTTTTCTTTGGGAAGGGGCTGGAGTAATTCAGTGGATCTGATGATTCACTGTGAGTAGAGCGGGAAGACTAGGATAGTATCTCAGGGGGCCACGGGAAATAATACATTTCCCCATCTGACAAATAAAAACAAGTGTAAATTCAGCCGTCATTAAAACATCTCTAGTTACTTTACAGTGTTTAAACATTTGCTTTTATTTAAAGAGCTTTTCTTCCAGCAAGAAACTGAAACTCAACAAAATCTAACAGAGCCCCACTGGACATATTAAAAAAAACACATGATAATAATCTCAACTCTATCATGGCATTATATTTTTTTTAATGGCTAATATTAGGCGACTTTCACTCTATGCACAGTATTTTATAAATCATCTGAAGTATTTTATGGTATAACTAGTCAGATATCATACTAATTCTTTTTTGTTTTTAAAATCAAAACAATGTAATCTGACTGGGAATACATTCTGTAAAACTAGAAACAGATGTTCTGACTGTTTGGACTTTTTTTTTTTTTAACATCTGCAACTGTGTCATTTTCACCATTGATTTTTTTTTTTTTTTTTAGTCTACAACATGTCAAGTTAATGACAAATGTCTATCAAGTTTCCATAACCTTGAAGCAACATAGTAAAAATGCTGACTCATGTTGATTTCAACTCCAAAAATCACAAAGTGTTCAGTTGATAATAGTTTGAAGCTGAGAGAAGCAGGAAATCCTCATATTTAAGAGACTGAAATCAGTTGTTATTTTTCATTATAAATCCATTATTTTTTTTGTGGATAATGATTCAAATGATCTAATGATTAGTGTTATACATTTATATTTTGTTTATCAATATAGATAGATTTTTATATATAAAACAAGACTGTCTATTTGTGGATAATTCACTGAATTAAATACCTGAAAAATTAAACAATACAAAGCTGCACTGCCATAAAGCTGCTGTGTTCATTGATTAGCAGCATTTCCTACACTGGCCACATATATGCAGAGGTATTAAAGATGTCTTACTGTTAATATATTTGACAAATTATTTCACAGCTAAATAGATAAAAGGCGTCATACAAATTGTTTATGGGTGTGTTCAGCATATTGAATCTTCCTCTGATATTACAAAAAGATGATAAATGTTTTAGTTTTTTTTTAATCTGCGGTTTCTGGTTTGAAGACTGAAGCATCTGATGTTCAGGTAGAAGAGAGCTTGCGTTGAAATTGATTTATGTGTAAAGACTTTCAATCAGAGATCGAAAATGTACACGGCTTTATACAGTACACACACACACACACACACACACATGCAGACATACACTGTCCGGCTGTTATTGATGGTCAGGAGCTGCTAATTCTCTGCATGTGTCTTACTCCTCTCCTGTCTCTCTCTCTTCTCTTTCCCTCTCTTCCTCTATCACCCTTCTTTTCCACTCTCCTTTCACTCACCCTCTTTCTCAGTCTCTCCCTCTTTTTTTTTTTTTTTTTTTCATCACTCCTGAACAAAGTCGTTCTTTATCATCACTGCCAACAAAAACCAGTTCATGTTCCCCCACCAGCACTAGCAGCAGCACTCTCCGTAATAACAATCCCAATTAGCTGTTGGTTGGAAATTTTGATTACCGCATATTAGACGGACGGAGGGAAATAAAAAGTGTGTGTGTGTGAGAGAGAGAGGGAGAGAGAGAGAGAGAGAGAGAGCTTAAACTGTCTATGTGTATTCATTGCATTTATGCTCAATGGTGGAATATTGATTCTATTAGGTACTGCCTCTGTCAACATACATCACCATGTTTTTCACCTGGTTTCAAATGACAGTTTAATCCAACTCTTTTTTTTTTTTGGAAGGAAGACTGTATAACTACACATGCATCCACATCATTTACTATGCTACATCCAATTATGAAACGAAGGTAAAAGCAGCAAGTCGATGCAACTAGAAGTGGGAAGTGTGTTGCCTGCAGTTTAGCCTCTCAGGCTGCAGGAAATATTACCTTCTTTGCTGGAGTTGGGAGGAGGATGGAAGCATTAAGAGGACCCAATCCTTCGTTGATGGTGCCACATTCATTCTGATGCAAGTATCTCCCTGAGTGCATACACTGAAAAAAATATGAGCAGATGTAATATTAAGCATTTTTAATGAGGCGATTCAACTTTTTATGTGGAAAAACCATATCAGACACAGATTATAATTGCAAGCAGAGAGTATCTAGATTTCTTTAAAACACCTCTGGAGGAAACCTTTCAGTAAAAAAATGTCTTGTTTTGTCCGACCAACGGTTCAAAACTCAAATATATTCAATTCACTCTAATGTAAGATCAAGAAGAAGCAGTCTCACATTTGAGTACCCAGAACCATTGCATGTTTTTTGGGCATGTTTGATTGAAAAAGACTGAAACAACTAATCGATTATCGGAACAGTTGCTCATTTATTTTCTGTTGATCAGTTTATTGGTTTATCAACTAATCATTGCGGCTCTAGAACTGAGATGCAAATCCACAGTTGTTGTTTTTTTTTGATATTTGAGCTTGCAGATCATTAAACGACACAGCTGCACATTTTCTATTTATTATCATCATATCATTTATTTATTAACGACTCCTAATAAATAGATAAGTCAGACACACGATGGTGCAATTTTTCCTTTTATTTCTCAAGATAAACTGATGGTTGTTCTCTAGGGTCTGCTGTTTGATCACCGCATTCAAAAACAAGTTTATCTATGCACTGGCTTTTTATATTGTGATAGTACATGTAAATAATAAAACACTAGAAACAATAAATCATATCTAGTTTAATATTGCTTAACAGTTAGTAAAAAGGTTTTCGCCTCCAAAGGGTTTTGATATGTTTGTTATATCATGTCTCATTTGCAGTTATCTTTCGTTCTAAATATTTTTATAATGAATTTTTCAAGCCTCATAATTCTCGTAATCCATCACATTGCACAATGGGAGCGATCAAAGCCAAGTGCTAATAGATAGACAACAGCTTTTCTCGGTACTCTCCGGCCTGGACTTGCTGGACAGTAAATATTTGGATACTGAGGGTGATACAAGCCCGCTCCTCACTGAGGAGGCCCTTGAACTTTTAGTTCTCCCACACTGGGCCTTAGAGGCCGAGCCAGGGGGTAACACTGGCCACCGCACATGATTTAACACACCCATGCACACACTGACTGCTCCGTGCATCGCCCGAGTACGCTCGCACTCGCATGTCTGGTGCTGCCCAGGTCAAACTAATGTGTTCTCTGTCAACCCACAGAAAAGTGTTTTGGGGATTTCTTCATTTAAGTTAGATTGTTTGTTAGCATTAAAAAAAAACGCAGCTCCTGTGGAATATTTACATGGTTAAAAATGTTTTTTGTTTTAATTTAATTGAGCATTTCTTTACTGTCTAGACTAATGGAATGAACGAAATGACTCACTGTTGAGTAAGCTTATGTTTCAGGGTGTGATTTGAGTGCTTTTTTTCTTTATAGATTATTTTTCAGCATCTTGCCTTTATTTTACAATTTGAAAGTGCAGAGAGACATGAAACAGCGGCAGAGGAAGACTGCTCTCATTACGTGGTGTGGATCTTCACCACTAGACTAACGAGCACCCCAGACTTGTCGTCATTTATGTTCAACGTCGATGTGAATTTGAACGTCCTTATTTTCGGAACACGAGTATGCAACGAGGGTCCTGAGCTAGAATCAACTTGGAAACATGTGGTTTTCATTCTAGACTTGTCTTGTCTTGTATTGTATGGAAGCATCTGCTTTCGTCCTGCTTCTCTCCTCTTTTTGTCAAAGTTTTTTTTTTTCTTTATTTGCTTCCCATTTGATGCTAGAATTTGTTCCATCATTTTTTATTTTTTTTTTTTAAATCATGGCTACAAATGTTGCAACAACTGGTAGTTTCATGCACAAAACGTTATTGTTTTGAAAAACTGAAATTACACAACTGAAATCCAAGATAGTGCCAATACCAAGAATGAGAATTCACATTATTTAGTATAGCTGTCCAGTTTCCTGTATTGTATTCAATGAATTCATGTTGAGGTTGCGTAGATGATAGTGAGATAGTAGAGATAGTGCAATGATCCAATACATAATATCACGTCATCTTATCCATCATAAGACATATCAAGTACTACTTTCACCCCAACATGCAGAGGAAAACAGGAAAACCTTCTTCCTGCTGTTGGGAACATGGGCATACTTTGTTTATTTGTTTATTCTACAGGGACGACGCAGGTAAACAAAGTGGAGGACAAGTGCCTCCACTTTTACTGTGTGGACCAATGTCTTTGTGGCAATATGTTGTGTGTGTGTGTGTGTGTGTGTGTGAGATGGAACGCAACAAGGCCTCATAGGCTCATTGACATCTCCATGACCTTTAATGCACAACACACTCACTCCTTCTCCTTTTGTGTGAACCGAGGCTCTGGTAGTGTTGGGGGGGGGGGTGGAGTGCAGTGGGGTGGGGGTGGGGTTGGGGGGGGGCGTCTTGCTCCAGGGCCAGGCTGAACTTCCTGTGAAGGTGTAAGGGATAAACGAAGAGAGGGATGCTGGGAAAGGGCGAGGCCGTGTGAGGAGATGAGAGTCTGAGCCCGGCTTAGACATCCTCCTTTCAGAGGCTCCTGACATCCCTACCGGCTATCATATTCTCCATGGCCTTAGCGCACAACTCTCACACACACACACACATTCACACACGCACTCACACACACTCACACACACACACACTCTTGCTCTTTTCTTCCCCCTGCTCCGACCCTGAGCGCTGCTTTTACAGAGAGCAGAGAACCTTAGTGCTGTCGGACCACTTGTAAAAGCCTCTATCCCTTTCATTCTCTCTGGCTTCGGCGCGCATCAAAAGCAGAGGCTGTTTAACAGCACTGCTGGCCGCTGAGGGTCATGGCAGAGGACAGGCTGGCTAAGTGTGGAAGTTCATACTGCTCTGTATTTGAGTGTACTGGCTGAGAAACGGTTTGGAACATGATGCGGAGAGAGAGAGAGGCTGATATTATGAGATCACTACAGCAGTAGTTTCCTCCAAGATTATCCTCACCACAAAAACGTGTTTCATGAAAAAAAAAAAACACTTCAAACTGTCTATGGTTAGGTCTGCTAGACTGTCCTCCATAAGTGAGAGCGGAGTTCGCACGACGTTCTACCAACACAAACGTCTCAGGGAGGAGGTCAGAACGGCTGTTTGGGTCAACATACTGTGTGACTTCGACATGGTAGACCGCCGTTCACACCCTTTCTCATACCAACTGTCATTATTAGTTTCCCTTTAACCTTGACAGCGATGTTTTCATAACCAGAACCATGACCATGATCCTTCCCTAAACATAACAACTTATTTTTACTCATCTAAACTCAACCAAACCTTAACCATGGGGGTGGCAGATCACAGAATGTCAGCGCGAGTCATTTTCACGTCAGTTGTATGGGGTTGTTTAAGAAGACGCTGAGGACAAGCCTTGGTGTTTAGGTATGAGGACTTGTTTTCTCCGACTTTCATGAACGTGTCACTTGACTGTCGCTCTTTGTTTCTTATTATTAGGCCACTGTCTTGTTCTAAGAGTGTAACCCTAGTAATATCTTAGCGAGAGAAAGCAACAGGGCTTATGGGAAATGTGGTTTTGATGAATTCAAGATGCTGCATTTAGGAACATAGTCTCTTCTTACATCTGATGTTATTCGTGATACATGTTGTTTGTTCACACTTGTAATGATGAACTGATTCCACCCATTCACTGTATGCTATATTATCCATAATATCTCACAGTGGTAAATTATGTTTCGGCCTCTGCTTTAAGGATCTTACAGGAATAAAATATTGTGCGAATTGTCCTCTACATGTCATCTGGTGGTACCAAGAATTATTCTCATTTCAAAAAATGCTATGCATCACAAGACCTTTGTGATCAGAACAGTTTTATTACAGCAAAAGAAGACCAAATGTATATTATGAGGCATAAAATATCAAAGGTGTGTGTGTGAAAGATTATTTCTATGATTCTTTTAAGGCTTTCTAAGTAGTACCTGCTGTACTTTCCTCGTTCTGTTTGTTGTTTGGTTTGTTTATTTTCATTTTCATGTAGTCGACTGTTGAACTAATCGTTTAATTATCTTCTTTCTCTTTTCCATGTGCTGTCCTCATGTCCTGGTCTCATGTGGTGATATAGGTGAGTGCCACACTTTTTTTCTCTTTATGACTATGAACCGCACAGTGCTCTCTCTCTCTCTCTCTCTCTCTCTCCTTCTGTTTTTCTCTCTCAGCCTCTCTCTCTCTCTCTCTCTCTCTTTCTTGGCCCCTCCTCAGTTTCGGTGTCAGGCCCTCAACACTCCCACCAAGGGACCCTCCATTCTGTCCCGACACCCTGTCATTATTTTAATCAAATGCAATTACCGCCACACTGAGGACAATTGAGTTTTGTTGACTGCCCTTTTTCTGTTACCCCTTGTCCCTGTCTCGGCCTGCCCCACACCAGTCCACCATAACACACACACACACACACACACACACACATAGACAACAACTGTCCCAGACCAGAGTTAAAAGTCATGCAGGCGTGTGGGCTAAAGAGTAAAGGGGGGGGGTCATGGTTTGAAAACACACATTGTACTGTCCACAATTCACCAATGCCATTACAATCTTAAGAGGAGATCGGGGGGGTGTATCGGCGCAGGGGTGGAGAATTTGATTGAAGTGTTAAGGGCGACTTGTGTTTGGCCTCCCTGTCAGGGCCTAGTGCAAAGTGTGTTTTAGAGCGCGTCCCTGTGGTTTTTGGTGTATCATCCGGACGTTCTTTTGGACGAGAGGTAGGCGAGGCAGGAGCGGCGTCGGCGAGGTTAAAAGGACCACGTGACGCAGTCGTGGGACGATGTGTTGAAAGTGGCCGCTTTTGTGCCGAGCGACCAAAAAAAAGATGCTCGCACCAGAAGCGGGCCCGCCTTTGTCCTCATCACACCCATTATGTTTGTACCACTGCAAAATATGATTTCAGATCACGACAGAAGAAAAAGGAAAGATCAGTCGAGAGGGGAAGACGGTTTTGTCTCTGTATGTGTGTGTGAAGGGAGGGAGGGGCGGGGGGGCAGCTGCTGAATAGCCTCCTGTGTAGTAATCAGCAGGCTGAGCCCCCCAGGATGGGGGAAGAAGAGCGGGATAAAGACTGTAAGTGTTCTGAAGATGTGACCGCCACACCACCGCTTCTTTTGCCTTGTGGGCACTAGGAAAGAATTCACAGATCTGTCATCTGCCAGACATTACCCCCAACACCCCCTCCACCGCCCCCAACCCCTTTTCTTTCACACACACACACACATACACATCCCTGTTCTTCCCCCAGCCATCATCAGGATTCCTTCCTGTAACTTTGGGTGACCTCCACCCCAGACCAGACGCACAATAACCTAGTGGATCCTTCAGCAGCGCCCTCCCGGTGAGAGAGGACTTAGCCAGTGTCCCGGGAACTTATGATTCACCTTCAGGTAGACGAAGTGTGGAAGTGTGTTACAGAGAAAGAGGTTAAAAGCCCAAGGAGGAGTGTTAGGATGCTCGCCCCGCACAATGCACTCCAACAAGAAGGCAATATAAACATGACACACCAACAGGGTGGGGGAATTCCTCATGCATGGCTACTAACCAAACATGAAATGTTTATGTTGTGTGTGTGTGTGTGGGAGGGTGTGTGGATACGTGCGCTCGAGAAAAACAAGGGACAAGGTTGACTGTGATCCACTTGCGGTACCTCCCACCGTTTCATGTATTCTTGCATCACAGCATGGCAGGGAGGGCGGCTGCTGTCCCTTGACCAAAGATACGAATATTGAACAGGACAAGATATTAACATTTCACCAGCACCTTTCCTCCCCTCTTCTTTTTCTCACCCTCTCTCTCTCTCTCTCTCCTTTTTTTTTTTTTGACATGGTGCTGGCGTTCCCCAGAGCTGCAGCACACTCACAGTGTGCTGGGGGAAGTGCCACGAGCCGGAGGCACAGCCACACAGCGATGGTAGATAGAGCAAAGTGAGCTGAAAGAGGTATCTCAGCAACAGAAAATGTGCAGCCTCCATGTGGTAAAAGAGCCTCGGGCAGCCTGCTTTAACCCCGGGCGCTCGCCTCTCTGACAGCTTTTAAACGCACTCATTCTCCACTCTCTGACCCCCCCCCTTCCATTCACACGTTGCTTACATCTGTACTCTGCCTTGGTCAGCGCATTGGAGTCAAAAATTGAGATAAAAACAACAAGCCAAGTTACAGAAAGGTTACACTGAAATTACTTCTCAGTCTCTCCTGTTTTTATTAGAATTTGATGATCTTGTGCTTTGACTTTTGCACCTTTTTAGATAATGTTTGGTATCGGTATTTTTTCTTTTGCCTCTAGTTTGCCACATGTTGAGATGCATCCATTAAAGTGTATGGTATATATGGTTCCTCCTTCACAATTGGATCAGAAAGTGGTCTTTTTTGAAAGTGATAAGATCCAAAATATGCCCCTTGGGGATTTTTTTGATACACTTTTTCCTCATCATCTCACTTCTCCTTTTATAACCTATACTGTAAAGTGTTGAGGACACTGCTGTTGAGAGTTCTGACGAGAGTATTCAGGGACTGAACAGGAGAAATGCTGCAGTGGTCCAGAAATGACAGGGCCCAGGCAGGCTATGTTGCTCTTGCTTGGTTTCTTAATAAAAGACTAGAGGTAGTTCAGGCCAGAAATAGGGCACGCTCTACCCGGCCCTGACCATCGGCACTGTTTACTCTGAACACGACATTAACACCCAGCATACATATGTTAAGAGCCCTCTCAGAAAGTACAGTGTGCGGTCGAAGCGAGGGATTTGTTCAAATTAGGCTCTTAAAGATCATGTAACATAAGTGGAAACAAATGTGGATGCCTCTGCCATGTTATTCTTCCGATGCTCCGCCAAAGCCTCAGGCTTTGAGACAGCTCATATCTCAACTACTGAGTAAAACCGAAGAAGAAAAAGACAGAACTCAAACTTTTTCATGTCCCAAGCCCTATGTTACACTCCAAGTTCATTTTATGAGACACCTAGGAGTATTTGGAGAAGCCTGACTCTCAGGCCTCCATAATACAGCCTCACAGCATGTGTAGGAGGGCCAAGTTATGCCTAATGCGCAATGTCCATTGAGTCGTCTGTTATACATGGTAATGAATGGTGGTCAGAGAAACAGTGTCCTGTATCAAAGAGCTGAACTAACATGCCTTTCTCACGGAGCCGGAGAAGTGGCCCTTTGTCACGGCGGACGCCTGCTATCGACTCCCAGCATCTCGCAAAATATGCCCCATTGTTGGAGAAGGCCAACTCCGTTTACAACTCTGAACCGACAGCATTCCTGAAGTCAGCAACACCAACCCCTCCTCCTATAACTTCCAAGAGTGACGGCAATGGATTACATTATTAAACATATATATTTGAAGAGTACAATGAATTACATTATTAATGGATTACATTATTAAACATATAGAGTATATATGAAGAGTACAGCTTTTACTGGCTCCCCCCCAAAGCATCACCAAAAAAAAAAAAAAAGAGTGGACATTTAATTTATGACGACTTAGGAGAACAAAGTTTGAGAAATGTCAGCAGATCCGGTTAATTTCTCCAGATTTCATCCGTGACCCTGGCGTTTAGATTTACATTTCTGTAAACACTCTTTAAGTGTCTTGGTGAAGGAAAGATGGATTGCCAGAGCAAAATATGTCCCTGAATTGTTGTGTTGATTCATGATTTGCTTTCCTTATGTATTTCATCTGTTAAATGGGCTTAGATTGGAGTCATGGTTATGTTTGCAATGGATTGGAAGGATTATATTTCATGACCAAATTAAAACATGTATACAGCATCTCTGAAGCTGACCTGACCGCTTATGAAGGGCTTTTTTGAGGCTCGGGAGTTTGGTTCTTTTCTCAGTTACTGGAGCCAAAAAAGGTTTATCAAATGGGATAGAGCTTTGGTGTGACAAACAAATGGCAACCACTGCCAATTCTCAAAAAAAAAGTTATATATGCAGAGAAACTGAGGATTTTTCCAGACTTGTAGGAAGAGTTATCTTGGTGGTGGTGCATTGGCTGGGTAACTACTACTTTTGCTTGCGTCATCTAATTAAGTTCCCCCTCTCTTTCAGTTTGGTAGCACTGTTGTGGTAGGCTGTTCCAATAATGTCATTCATTTTAACTGACTGATATCACTTTGGAGAAGACTTCTCTTTGGCAGTACCATCCAGCACTGAAGCTGAAGGCTGGGAGGGGGTTAAATTTTTGTTCCTCCTCCCAGTCTGGAACATGCAGTGCTCAAGAAGAGACTTAGCTCATCTCTGTCTGCAACTAAGCACAGTAAACCCTTAGAGAGCGTAGAGGGCTTCTTTCTCTGTGAAAATGGTGGCAGTGAAAATGGTGCTTGGGGAAAACAGGCGGTTGAGTCCATTTTAAAAGCCCTGCCACCGCCACCCCATCCACCATCCACTCCCCTTTCACAGTGTTGGTAGTGTTGGAATGTTTTTCATCAGAAGGGGGCTATTTACTCGGCTCCAGCCCCTGCATGAGTGTGTGTCTGCGAGTGAGAGAGAGAGAGAGAGAGAGAGAGAGAAGTAAAGCTCAGGAAAGCATTTATTTATAGGTATCTGAAAGCAGCAGGGCCCAGAAACTCTGGGATGTATTATGATGTGCCTTTGGAAAAGCAAAAACAAAACCCCTTACAGCCAGATCCAGCTATTTTTATCACGTAGGTTAGCTCCAATTGTACACCATAAAAGCTGTGTTCTCACCCCACCCCCTTCGCCCACATTACCTTGTTAGTCGAAACACTGTGTTTTTAGTGTGCTCAAACCCCATGCAGGTGTCCAATGAAAGCATTTATGCCAGGAATCTCTGCCCTGCATGACAACTGTTAAGACAATATGAGTTTTTTCGGAGTGAACAACGCCTGCTTTCAATGCTGCCTGCTGTCGTCAGATATGTACAGTAGTTGTTTAGCGGTCATGCTATAGTGCAGAGGCTGCTACTTCCTGGGCCCGTGTCTGTCGTAGAATACCGTCTGAACCGGATCACTACTCCTGGCGCTAACTACTCCAATGATGAAGTCAGCACCTCTCAACATCTCACCCCTTAATGGAGTCTTCACTGCCTTTGTCCTTAACCATCCATTTCCATTAATTATTCAGGGAGAGAAAGGAAAACCGTTTGAGTGGGTAACACTGATCCAGTGTACTCAACCAATCTATGCAGTGTAAGTAATAAAATACCACGCACTCAGACGACACAATAAAAGAGATGGAGACAGAGGAGACGCTTGTTAAAAATGTAAGTAGACGGAAGCTACCCGAAGACAACAAAGGGAGGAGGAGGCGGCGGCTCGGGAGTCAAAAGACACAGCAACGACATCTTAGTGTCTGGGTTAATCAGCGAAACAGGCCGATAGCAGCTGGTGTTTCACTGTATCTGCCCGGTCCACGGAGGGCGCCTGTCTAAGCAGAGGCTGAGTCGATGTGATGCGCCCTCAGTGCAGCTGAGTGATGCTAATTGGGATTAGCGCCCATTGCGCTAAAGAGACACAAGACATTCCAGGGCCAGCCCTTCCAGACTCCACTCACCACACTGTCAAACCCTGCCGTATGTTTTCCTCTCATCCCCAGGGCTATGGAAAGATGCAGGGCACAGAAAATAAAAGCCAAAGAAAAGTGGAACCAAGAAAGACATTGGTGAAAGCGAATTTCATTGTGAAACAAAAAGTGGAGGACATTTGGCCAGTTTTGGCCAATGCATTCTGGTACCAATGCCCAGGCTGGAAAAGGTCACAATGCACTTTTGAACTTTCACTCTGAGTAAGGCTAGCTTTCCCTCCCTGGAATGAGGGAAGGGAGGGGCTGGAAATCCATAAGACATCCTGCAAAGATGAATTCTCTATATGTGCAACCAGACTCCAGTTAGATTTTCATTGACAAGAGACTTTTGCACCCTGATAAACCCACCCAGCCGGCCAGTGTGAAGAGAAGAGGTTGGAGAGATGATGATTTTTTTCCTTTAGATTTTTGAGGGGGGCCTTTTCTGAGGTATTAGATCCATGAACTGGGAGTGCTGTATTGAATATTTTATCGACTGTCTGCTTGCCCCGTGCTGACCTGCCTGACATGCTAAGTTCCCGGCTCGCTGGAGACGCCACGTCGCTTCGCATCAGCCCAGCCACCCGTGAGCCTCCCCTGCATTTCCTGTGAATAAACTCGCACACAGTGGGGGAGGAAGAGAGGCCAGGGCACAGGGGCACTGGGGCTGAGATGAGGAGAAAACACACACACACACACACACACACACACACATTCTTTCTCTGAAGAACAACACACACAACCTTGGCTACAGTATGAACTCCCTTGGTCAGAGCCTGATGAATCCTCTGAAAGCACCCAGTGAATTGAAACGACCTGAAACCCCTATTTTAATTACAGTTTCACTGTCCATAAAGTTTTCTGCACCAAGGCAGCTCAGAACTGGCTGTCTGTAATAAGATATGAACCTGATGAATGATCCAACAAGTCCTTGTACCTAAATATCAAAATAGATAGTTTGTCATTGCCTTTCAAAATGACCCATATTAGCGTACCCCTACCAGCAGGACAACATGTCCAACAAGTCCTCATATCTAAACAGCGGAAAAACATGTACGTGCCTGCAAAAGAATGTTCTAAAAACAAATCATATGAGCTACCTAATTTGCCACCCCTTTGGTTGAAGTTTAGGCAACTAAAATGACTTGATAAAGGTTGGGGAAAGATTATGGCCATGGTGTTATAAGACAACATCCATCCACCCCAACTTCTTTCCAAAAGAGGTTTTGCGGTGCTAATGCCAGGCTCCTGCCTTTGCTTTCTTTGAGTGTTATTATTCACACGGCCACAAGAGGTCGCTTGTCAGAAAAAATGTCAACATTTCAACGCAAAACAGATCTTGTTTGTTTTTCTGTTGAGGACAGTCTTAAACGATCAACTAACAGCTTGATAATATTATATGGTGTTACTTCACTCGACAGGAGAATGCATCACAATTACATTCCAATTATTATATTAAATGATTTTAAATATAATTGACAAAAGGTTGTCCATTTTATTCATTTCTTATAGCGATTTCAACCAATGTTTCATGCTGATTGTTTATGAAAAACTGCTGAGTAACATCTTACTGTAAGTGGTGTTCAGAAAGCCTCACAAGGAATCATGAGCTCATGATAAGGGTGTGATTACCATACAATTACAGAATGATATGGTAATTTACATAGAATGTGGAATGTTAGAAAACAACATTGAATGTAATTTGTTGTGCTTCGTCTAGTAAGCAAAGTCTTTGATTCTATGGCCTTACAGTATAATTACGAAGCATACCGGTACACTTCAAGTAAAAGCTTACCAATCAGGAGTGTCGTCTTTTTCTCACGACATGTTAGTAACATTTGCACAACAATAACAGGTTGAGAGTGACACAGTCAAGTGTGCTGAGGGAGTTATGCTCAGAGGATGTGAGTACACTCTCTCTCTCTCACCCCTCAACACCCACCCCTCCACCCCCACCCCCATCCCTCTGTCTCTGGCTCATTACTGGCAGTGGGGCTTCCTAATGTGTTAAAACTCAGTGGGGTGGAAACGTCAGCCAACGGACTTTGGTCCCCCAACGGTCTTTACTTATTCATGCAAGCGCTGGCCTCTCCCCAGGACAGTGTAGCGCTGACCCAGGAGGACAGCAGGGTCTAGAAAAAAATGACCCTGCATCAGGGTCACTCAGCATTTTAGGCCAATGAGTAGACAAATGGCAGCGTCAGTGGAGCACTGTGCTCACTTCTGTTGACGATGTCCCACTCTTAAGCCCCGTGTTGTGATTTTTATATTCTCCCAAACATCCTTTTTGTTTATCATTAAGCATGTGTTGTCCTAATTACCAGGACACTTGATTTTTAGACAAATGAGCACAGATATCATTGGCCCTGTATTAAAAATTAGAAAGAGGCAATCCATCCGTGATTTGATGGATGTGATGCTTGAGGGCAGCACAGTCTAGAAGAGTGAGTGACTCATTTCTTATCCTTAGACTGTATGTATCCATTTTAAATGCAGCCCATAGTTCATGCTTTTGAATGATCTTGTCTCTGACAGTAGATCAGCAATGCTTTTGGCTGACAGCCTGCACGGTTGCAAAGACTCCTGACTCTGGATTCTGGCACCCTTGCATCCTCCATCATACATTCAGATGCTATTACGTAATATAGCACCGAATACGAACAGTGTAATTGACTGGCAATATTCAGTGTACAGGACAGAGGTTCATAATGAATAATGTCCTACATTTTTATCTTTTGGATCTATTTAGAATGGAAAAAAAAGCTTTAATTTCTTTGGCTTTATTTTGAAACTGGGAGTTTCATGTAGACATAGGACTCTAGCCAGGCAGGAAGAGCACAGTATGTCTGGTTGGGTGTTAACTGTCTGTTATTGATGGTGGCCAGCACTAAAGTTAGCCTAAAGTTGGTGCTGTTCCTAATTTCATAATGATATTTAGGACTAAACACAAAGTTTAGGAACTGGACTTTACTCAGGACTTCTCTGTCTTGATTTGAGACATCTCTCAAGACTTCATTGCCAAGAGTTGACTGACTCAGTAATGTCAGTTACAGGTATTTTAAAGTTAAATCATTAAAGTTTGTATGAAATTGAAACCCCTTTTTGATGCTCTTTATGTTCTGCATATTTTCTAGTAATAGCCATTCAATGTATTTACTTTCTATAATTACTCTATATATTAGTCAGCAGTTTTGTATGGAACACTGTGCGTAGTATGAAATTAAATCATGGTTGAAATTATTGACAGACTTCTTTATTAAGACAAAATGAGTTTGTTTGGCTGCTGTGTAAACAGATACACAGGCTGCTGTGTAGTAGCTGCAGAATCTTCGCTGCCTCCAGACTAAACCACACTTGCTGATACTACCAGGTGGCGACCATAGATATCCCCTAATCAACCAGGACGGAAATCTTAAGGTTTATCTACCATAAGCTACTGGTCACACCAGGCAAAGTAAGGTTGTAGCAGCAAAACAAACTGAACAAGGATGGAGTTTTTTTTCTCATGAACTAAATGTTTCTTTGGTGAAAGATTGATTTATTTTGATTTTGAACAGTTGCAAGTCATGCTTTAAAATTTGTAACATTTTATATTTTTTGGCATTAAAATGGCAAGCATTAGATATTGGATGCTAGCAGAAAATATCAGCTGTCAGCTGCTTCTGTCCAAAAATAGTTATAGCGTTGGCCTACAAAATCCCTCACTGGTCCAACCTAGCCCTAACACCTCCCGTCCTATTTACTTTTTAATCTGTGTCCTCTTTTAATCCTTCTATCTCTTCATTTCTCTAGCTCATATACTCAGTTCCACTTTGCTCCATCCCTCCAAGCCATTCCTCTCCCCTGTCAACAGACCCAGTCTTTCCTCCCATGTTGTCCCTCCCTGTCTTCCTCAATTCTCCCTCCCTCTTCTTTGCTCTCCCACCCTGCCCATCACACAGCCGTCAGTGAACATTTGGAGAAACCCTCCAAACTTGTTTGTTTGCCTTGCTGTCATCCTCATTTGCCAAAAACCCCAACCACTGAGCCCCAATGAGATGTTTTACAGTTGGCCCTTCAAAGGAAAGTAACTTTTAGAGATTCAAGATGGAGCTGGCCGTCAGCTGTTTCCCGCACATTCAAGAACCACAGAGATTGTGATTTACCAAGTAGGGTGTGCTCCACCGCTTGGCAATGTGATGGTTTTGACAGTGTTGTGGTGACTGAGTTGTCTGAGCTTGGTTGTGGGGAAGTGGAAACAGCTCGAGCACCATAAATCAGGATAAAGAGTGACTCAACTTCACACATCACTATATATATTTGAAGCAATATTGGTTTTAAAGGCTTACTGGGTATCTGGATATGGTTGGACTGAAGTGAATTGCCCAAAAAAAAATGCCTCTTTCCAAACTAAGCATCTTCTAAAACAGATTTGGATCATCATCAAACACTTCAACTCTCCATTAAAACCCAGACGTAACAAAGTGTAGCTTGGATGTGTCAGGTTTTGTTTGGATTTATCGGTTAAATTTGTTGAAATCTCCCAACACACTGCAACTGTCAGATGTCTGAAATAATTATAATTAAAAAAAAAAAAACTTTCTCACACTAAAAACATTCACTAGCTGTGTTCAGGAACCTCCATCATATAAATAGTGGATGAGACTGACTGACACTACCTCATTGTAAACCTGCTCTAGACCAGCAACAATGAAATGGGGCTTGGAGATATTTTTATGTGGGCATAAATAATTGAATTCCCTACTTAACCTCAGCTCTTTTTCTTTGTATTATCACTATTCAGCATGTACATATAGTATATGTGGTGTCTGATTAATGTACCTCATTGGTTATTTAAGTTATTGTATTTTTTATGCTGCTTTATCTTTTTTACGGAGGAGAGAGCAGCGGTTTCAAGAAAGTAGATTCAAAGGAGAGAAACAAGGGTAATGTGACATTGGCAGAACCTTTGCTAGTGTTAAGCATTTACACTGTATGATCACCATGTGATTATATCATCAGCAGAAAAGCAGTGATTAATGAGTGTGCACAGTGTGTTGAGATACAACACATAATACCTTTTGTCTTTGCAACACTGAACAACTGTTTATTTAGTATTACAAATATTTTTGTCCCAGAAAAGTTCAATTATTTCCAGAAATGTACTAATTCAAATTTATACAGACCCATAAATCCACATGGGAAGATGCCCAGAAAAAGTTTGCCATAGAGAATTGGTGTCAAACAACACAGCTGTCGGCCGCCTCAGAAGGTTAATTAATTGAAGGGATTTACTTTAACCAGCTCAGACCTTTGCAACCAGTCGATTCCCCGATGTCTTCCTGACGATCATAAAATCTTCATTTATCACCTGATGCTGGCACTGCCACTCTCTTCCACTGACATCCCTCTGTCTTTTTCTCTTCTCCTCTAAAGTCTTCTCCCCTTACAGCAAGTCTCAGTAGGTCAGTAAAGTGCCAGCACTACTCAATCTATCGCCTTATCACTGTCCATCCACACTCCTTTCCATAATGCATCATGACCCCCTTTCACCATTACCCGCCTCAACACCATTGTTACATCCATCAGTCCTTCCAGTGCCCCCAGTGCACAGAGCAGTCACCAGCAGCAGCACCAGCAGGGCTCGAGCTGTCAGCAGGCAGTATGAGTGTTGGAATGACAATGCTGCACGGCTGTTTGCATCAGTGAGGAATGCCATCACTGTTTACTGTCTTTATCTCTGACACCTTTTTTTACATAACTGTATTTCCAACATTGATGTCAAATCCTCATGAACATCATGACCACGCACGAAGGTTATAATAATAGTAGTTTTGTTTAGAGGTGAAACAATTAGTTGATCAATGGATTAGTTGAGTGTGATACTCACTTAAACATTTCAGCTATTTATCAAGCAAAAATGCTCAACATGTATTGGTTCCAGCTTCTCAATGTGCAGATTGAATATTTTGGGGTTTTTGACAATTGAAATATGGAGAAACTTTATTATGCCTAGACTAGGTTTGAAGACTTACATTTTTAACGGGAAGCCAGCATTACAAATTGACACTTTTGAGTTGCGAAATTAGAAGCTGTAGAACCCAGGTCTTCCTGTAGAATGACCCATACAAGGAAATATGAGTCAATATGTTGGCCATTTCCTTCAAAGTCTGTCTCTCATAAGTAGTGCAATACTAGATTTTTACATATTTCTATTGGTTTAACAAAAAAAGTGACAGATGATAATTGTTTGTTTCAGCCTTACTGTTGTGCATCATTTTCATTCTCCTTTAAAATACAATGTTGAAGGTTCTTACACGTTTTCCATTGTAGACAGAAATAGAACTAACTAAAAATTGAACAAGACAGAAACCATTTTCAATCATAATTTTCCAGGTGATTCCATTATTGAGTTCCTGCTTTCTGGTTGAATGTATCATAGTCAGTGAAATCATGTGGTGCATGAAGGAAATAGCACATTTATGACCTAATACAATTATCAGACCACCCATAAGCTATTCATAAATGGCAGAATACGCTGTTCAACTTGCTCAGTTGCCAGACTTTCCCTCAAAAAACGGATCCAAGTAGAGATGTAAGCTTGATATTAGTTTCCCTTTTTTTTCTAATTGCATTGACAGTTCTATGATCTTAACCTCCTCACCCTTCCCATGACTACACCGCATTTCCATACAGTCACACCGCAGGACAACAAGGTTGGACAAACACCATTCGCCACTCAAGAGGTGTCCCCTTCCAAGCCGCCACCCAACCACTACCATCCCAGCGTGTTAGAAAGCCATTAAAAGCCAGTCTCTTAAAACGGTTTTTCTCAGCTCACCCATGTTGCTTCTTCTCTCAGGCCATATTTAATAAATAAAGCCGCTGGCACTCTCTCGGTCTGGGGCGAGAGAGCTTCTGCAAAGTGTGGGGGGCAGTGAGAGAGAGAGAGAGAGAGTGAGAGGGTCACTATTATATCTTGCTAAAACGCTCCAAATGTAATTCAGCCGCAGGACAGAACTTTAAAAGTGCAACCCCATGTGTGTTTGCAGGTGTGTGCGGTGGCACTGTATGTGTGCGAGAGTGTGTAAAAGGGGTCGGTTTTTAAAGGGTTTTTAAAAGGTTTGGAGGAGTGAAGGTCAGGTGATGGAGAAAGCGTTAACAGCAAACCTCTCTCGCCACATCTCTCCACCCTGCTCTTCCCCCTTTGCTGCCCATGAAAGTTTGATGTTAGAATTAGGTTGTTGACTCATCTCGCACCTCTGTGCTCATAGTATTGACAGGCTGCCAGCGGACTGCTGGGCGGGCCGAGATAGCCACTGAGTGTGTACTCCCTCCCTCACTGTCTCACTTCCTCTCTTTTTTTTTTTTTTTTTTCACTCTCCTTTTTGCTTCAGCATCAGCCAACAGCATCAGAAGTGTTTTAACAGAGCTTTAATGGCCTCGGCCCCAAACCTCACCTCCAGCCCACACTCACTCACTCACTCGCACACATACACATACACACACACACACACACTGTGGGGTTGGAAATAGCTTGCTGGTGGTGGAAAAAAAAAAAAAAGTGTTGAACAGAAAAAAAAAGAGAGAGAGAGAGAGAGAGCTCGTTGTGCTGATGGAGGATGACATGCCCTCCTTTTCTCACCGCCAGCTCCCCCCATCTCCCATCTTCCTTCCTTCTGCCCACTGGCTCATCTGACCGGCGTCCCTGGATTCTTCCTTTTGTTTTCTTTCTGTTCCTCTCTCTTCTTACATCGCTCCATCTTGTTTTCACACTAATGTAGTGTAGGATTCACAGCGTCCTTTGATCGCCCTTTCTTTCTCAGCGCCCTTTACTGTACAGTCTCATCATGCACTTAAAGTACCACCACTACTTATTTTTTTTTATAAGTAGCATTTGGTAAATCTTAGCTTATATGAACATTATATATCATACACATGCTTTCAGCTAATCTGCCAATAAAATTGAAGCATATACAGGTAATTAATTATCAGTCTGATAATTGGCTGGTTTAAAACTGATACTAAAACTGACACACACATGACTATTTGTAAAACTAAGACACATTTGTGCTATGATGGAGAGAAAAAAAATGCATTCAAAAGAGGCAGGTTTTACAGCAACCAGGTTACTACAGTGCATTTAAATGCCTTTTTCCGAGCAACCTTTCATAACCAAGGTCTTCCCCTAATCATTAACAATACCGTATATGTTATGCAGGGATATTACAAGAATGAATAGTTACAAGCCTTGAACATTCAGAAGCTCCTCATTGAATATAATCCAAGGTTCTGCAGAAACATCCCATATCAGTGTTCTGTGTGGAGATATGGTCTGATTACATTACAGTAGCTGCATACTTCAGCTCCATCAAACCACTCTCCTGTACATTCTCTATGTAAACATGTTTGCTATGGAGTCCATCATGGCCTTTTAATTTGAAAGTACGGTATATTCCCTTGAGTTTTCTCCACGTCTGATATGAGGGATATGATGCAGTTTGTCTGATGTAAAAAAAAAAAAATGATCGACTGACTGAACCACACAGATTTACATGAATGTCTCTTATTGAACTTTCCACCCCTTGGCATGAGCGGCACTCCGGCTGAAACTCCGAGAAGTTCTTTTGTTTTTCAGTGTTTTGCCATGAAAACAGTCACATTTACTTTAGCTACAATTTGTCATCTTTGATGAGGTCCCATCCTGACTCATTCTTTCCTCTTCTCACTGTTTGTCTCTGTCGTTCACACACTCCCCTACCTCCCTGTCTCCTTTACCATGCCCCCCCCCCCCCCCCTCCCCTTTGCCCCAACCCCCTCCTATTTGGTTCAGGGTTGGAGTGTGTGTGTGTGTGTTGGAGGGTTTTTCGCTGTGATGGGCGCTGTGCTACCGAGGCCCAGCCAGAGGCAACGCTCATTAGCAGAGTTTAGCCACACAGGCACTGAATGGGACGGCTTGTTGACACACACAATGGGATCAACCCCCTCACACTCACACAACACACACACACACACACACACAACCGAGTCATGGCTCCAGCTTGACGCGTCATGCCCCCCTCTCTTACCCTCTTCAAACTGGGCTTGTGTGTGTGTGTGTGTGTGTTTGTGTGTGTCAGAACAACCCATCCAGATAGCTCATCTGATGCCCTCTTTCCCTCACCTTGCACTGTCACACACAGTCACATGTCACACACACTCCTCGCTCATGCGCCGTGATCTGACACATACACATATTTTCAGACGAATCCTACACGGATACACTAACTTAACTATCACACCTTGTGCGCACACATTTCTTGGGAACCTTACATGGATACACTTACACGCATGTTTAGGAGCACAATACATCTATTGTCTCTTCGCGGCAACAACCGCAACTGTCCCTCACAGATTTTTTAGTATCTACAGTGAAGTTGTCTCCTCAGGGGTTATATCATCCCCAAGCCCCCACCCCCCTGCCCCGACCCCCTCCTATCCTAACCACACAAGCATACACACATACACACACACGTGCTTGGTAATGGAATAAGCAACCCTAATACACAGTAAACTGACCAGTTAGTGCTAATAGGTTCTTTCACTTTGGCCTGGTTTGACTGTCACATGGCGGTAGGACAAGGCTCCGTCTTATGGCCCCATCAACCCTGCCGGATGGGACATATCAGCTCCAATTTGGCCCATCGCCGCCTTTAAGAAAATTCATCAGGCCCTCGTTAGGAATGAAAGCAGTCTGTGTACCAGGAGCCGGGGCAGATGGGAGATTAGTTCAGGCTCCCACGGACAGGGAATATAGAAGGAGGAGGAGCTCTGTGTTTGTGTGAGCTGAGATGGAGAAAATGAGGGGAACGTAAGGACACTTAAGTTTTCTATGCTGTTTGTTAGCGTGTGTGCATGCGTGTGTGTGTGTGTGTTCTTGTACTTTGAAGGCACACACTTATGAAGATAAAGCTAACCCTTATGAAAAATGATGAGGCAGAGAGGAGACTAAATGCAGCTCATTCATAAGAAGAATAGCGGGAGATTGGTATACTCAATCATATTCTTAGTCGAGCGTTTCGGCCTCCGCGGTGCGCGCAGGCTTACCGGTCCAAGTAGTCCAACTCATCACACAGCTGACCTCTGTGTGACTGCCTGCTGCTGCTCTGACATATCACATGTTTGGATGTATTTGGGAAATGTCTGTTTGTTTTTTCTACCTGTTAGGAGTAGATTGGTAATTGTGCATTCATGATGTAAGCATGAGTCAATCCATGTGGGTTATCGGTTGATGCTACAGTTTTAGTGACGCTCCCTAAACGCCTCACACACACAGACTACAATTTTGAGTTGAGCTGAAGTTGATCAGATGAACCGTAGCGCCCGTTCACAACAGAGCGTAAGTCTCTTAATCTTTTTCAAGTCATTAACACCATGGATGTAATCCCACCTCTGACCACAATGCGGTTCGCAATGGTGGCGCTGTCCATGTTTCCACTCGTTGACATCGTAGTGTTACGTAGTGGTACAATGAAGTGATGTGTGTTGCTCACTTGTAGCTAAGAGTCCAGCTGCTGGAAAAAAGCTGCAACAGACGCACAAATACTGTCGCTCAAACTTCATCAGTCCATTTACTGCCACTGCTAAAACGCATTTATATTTAGAGCAGGGGAGTGTTGCCTATACAGTGCATCACTTTTTGTTGATTGTGTTGGAAAGGTGTAATTAGAGTCCTGCTTGTCCTGGACATTCGCACCGTAGCGCTGCTTTTTCAGCCTTCATTAACCGAGCAGCTGGGATGTGCGTTTGGCTTACAGGTGGTCGTCAAACACATCTGTAACCCAACCTTGTTAAAGGTACATACAGTACAGAGTGGCGCAACCGCATACAGCAGCAAATCTACAGAAAAGTGTCTGACAGTTACATCGTAAAATTTCATCAAAATGCAGTCAAGTGCAAAGTTAGGAATGCATGGATGGAGCGAGGTCAAGAGGTAATGGAAAATATTTGCACATCTTGTCTTTCTTATGCAGGTGCATCCGGTAAAAGAGATTGTCGTAAAGCTCTCTTAATATTCAGAACATTGATTGAGTCTGTACGTCAAATTAAACTTTCCATCCCAAAAGACCCGCATGGACTTTCCCACCAGCACAGTAAACACCAACGCACTTCAGGCACTGGTAATGTCCATTTTGATAGCAGGGAAATTCACAAATTGTGATCTTAATGTCATATTTCTTTCTAAAAAAAGTCAGTATTATTATATAATTCTGAGAATGAAGTCAGAATTCTGATTCACCGTGTGTGCCAGAATATTGCGAGTGTCACGTTTTTTTTTAACTTTATTTCCACAGTTTTGTCTTAACTCTCCGAATTGACTTTTTCTCTTTCTCAGAATTCCGGGATTAAACTTGGAAATATTTCTTTTCACGTGGTTCTAATCCTCTTCTTTGTGAAATACAACACCAAAGCAGCAAAGAAATACACAATCTGCCAGTTAAAAACTTGGTGCGCAAGACCACTATGTAATCAGGGCCTCTGGCATCCCACAGTCGCCTTTTTCATTTCACCACAGATGTTATTTTTGTTCTCTTGAGTTTTGATCACCACTGTTTCTGATGTGATTTCACTAGGTTCAGTTTCCTCTGTAACCTCTCTGTGCACCCTCTGGTGTGGAGTGTCTGTAAACAAATATAGAGCGCGGGGCTGCAGTACATAGTACACACACTGTGAGTCAGTTTCAGGGAGGTTTGCCTTCATTATAAGTATAGCATTGTCTTTAGGTTTGAGTACGGATGAGAGGATAGATGTAGTTAAATAGGACGTATACCCGGCTCACAGCAGGGGTTAACCATACTGATCCACACTATTGTGGTCTTGCTGGTCCACCCGGGGCCGACCCGTGATGGCATCCTCTCTGAAACCGAGCCATTTCTTGTGCTAGACTGATTAGAGAGACAGCATCATTTTTAAATGTCTCACTAGGTTCAGCTATTGTAGCTTGTAACTGAATCTGTGTTGACTGGAGGTTAGTTTCCTGTTCATACTTTCAGCTAACAGACACCAACATCACTATAAACACACACAGACATAGACAGTGAACAACACACTTCTGTTCGATATCTGCATATACACGGCTGTCCACGACATTCCACACATGCTGTGCATGCGGTCATAAATTTGCGCAGACATGAGCAGATGATGATATTTCGGTCTCACAAAACCCTCAGCCAAATTGGGCTTGTACTGACTTCCCCCCCCCCCCTCACAATAAAGGAGTGTCAGAGACGTATTTGATGTGTTAAGTAACTGTTAACGCAGCTTTACACAATTTGCAGTTTGTGCAAACCCAGCGAGTGACCTCCCAAAAAAAACAACATCCATTGTTCGCTAGCTTGCGAGACCCTTCAGTGGTAATGTGAATTATGACTCTCGTCTGTGAGAAGCAGAGGCGAAAGTAGCGTGACGTTGTTACAGAGCGGCGAGACCTCTTCGGGACGAGGTCAGGATTGGATGGATGGGACTGTGACCGGACCGGAGACCACTTCCACATCCCCCCTCTCTGACCGACACTTTGCTTTCTTTCAGCTTAAACTTTACCAAGTAGTTTTTTTTTTGTGCTGAAAATTAACCAGACTTCGACCGCAGCATCATATTAATAACTTTTGTAGTGGTCGTTTGGTTTTGGAAGGAACTGACAAAGCGCTGAGACAATGCTCACATTGGTGGTTTTTGGAAAGCAAAGACAATATGTATTGTATCATTTAGTTTGGAAGGACTTGTTGCAACCGTCACACACATATCCATCAAGTCACTAAGGTAGTGGACGTCTTTTGCTGTGCTATTTATGTGGTGTGGAAAAGTCAGCTCTGTGTGAGTATCCCCAACTGTGGAAAAACACTAAATGGTCCCAATAAGTCCAGTAATTGGCATGTGTGTACATTTGTGCATTTGTCTAGTGTATTTGAATATAAAGTCACTGTTGCAGTGGAATGTGGTTAGATGTGCGTAAAGTGGAACTGTGTGTCCCAGTCTTATCTTCAGCAGAGACAGTTATTGCCACACAGCAGCCTGATTACTAAAGTGAGACAACCACCTTCTCTCTCTCTCCCTCTCTCTCCTTCTCTCTCTCTCTGCCTCCCTCTTATCTCCCCTCTATCTATCACATTCCTCCCTTTGATCAATGCCAGGGGCATGTGTGGTCGGAGCCAGTGTGTTTGGATGTGTGTTTGTGAGTGTGCGACCGAGATTATGGACGTGTTATCATGTGTACTGTGTGTTAGTGCGGCGAGCGCGTGTGTTTGTGTGTGTGTGTGTGTGCATACCAGATTGGCCATGCTTTGATCTCCCATGCAGTGTTGTCTTTGAACTGGAGAGCTGTGTACGACTGAGGCTGGTGTTAAAGCAGCAAGGGCCCTCCACTGATAAGACGGGAATCCCTGGGGTCCGCATGGAGCTCAGTTAAAGTTACCACCTCTCTACAGTGACACTGATATGCCTCCTACAAAGCTGGGCTATTACTTTATGTCCAGACCAAAAGACCAGCTGACTGACCAACTGTTTGACTGAAATGAAGGGGAAAATGTCATTTGATTCAATAAAAATGATCCCACATCCACATTTTTTAAATAGCATCTCCTTTCTTAAAACTATTGTTCACTTCAATTATCAGTTGAGAAATAGATGTGCTTGCTTACTGTGTTCTTAAATCAGTTCCTAGTTTAAAATGTTATTCTTAAATGTTTTTTTTTTTTTTTTTAACAAAAATGTGTTTTTTAATTATTTTTATAGCATGGAAATAGGTTTTAAATTCTTTTTTCACCCATTTTTACCCAACAGTAGTCACTGTGTATCATCACTTTTGCCTTCTAGGAGATATGTGCTGTCTGAACACAAGGCAACAAACACCGTAGCAAAAAGCTACTGGTTTGTATTTGACTTGCTTGCTTGTGAAAGATTGATGCGTCGTTGCTAAAATACGCGCCGCATGTGTTAACGTTTTAAAAACCTCGGAGCAAGATTGGACACATGACCACACTTGTTGCTCATAGCTGTCAAGTTGCTCCATGGGTCATTCCAATAAGACATCAATGCAACATGTCACCCCTGTCCGCCGTTGGAAAAGGTTGGCCCCACATGGGAGCACCTTCACCCCTACTGCACCCTGTCCTCCTGACCCCCCAACATGCTTCTCATTTAGGGCATCAAGCATGTTGGCTGCAGCCCTGACCTTCCTCCTCAGGGTTTTATGAGGCAGCCATTAACTCCCTGCTGGCCTTCCATGGCCTGCTGGCCAGATTTACAGCACCAATGAAGTTGGGAGTGTGTGTGTGTGTGTGTGTGTGTGTATGAGTGAAAGCTAAGACCGTGTTGATTATCACGAGGGCCACCCTAACTAGCTCAGTGGGTGCTAGCGGGATAAGGTGTGTGTATGTTGCCTGGGCCCTCGCTTACCCTGTGACTGTGATCCTCCATTAATCTGCAGCATTAGCGCTAGTGAGCTAATGGATCCAGCCACAGCATTAGCCATGGGGAAGAGAGAAGTCTAGGATTGTGTGGAGGAAGAATGCAGCATTAAAATGAGTGGCTGCGAGGAAGTGTAGGGATGAAATGATAAGCTCTTGTGCAAGCTTCCCAAACAAGAAGCCATTGATGTACGGTCCTCCTTCTGTCAGCGACAGATGTAAGTCGAAATCTACTGTGAGGCATGTATAGTTCAGATCTACAGCCAATGAATGAGTTGGCGAACAAGCTGTGGTCCCTTTTTTCCTCTAAAACCCTCGTTCACACATACAAACTCAAAGACCAAGGAAGAGACAGGATGCCGGTCCTGATGCAGCTGTCGGGACTCAGAAGTGTTACAGTTTTGCAAATGAACAGACGCACAGCAGTGGCAACCCCATAGGGCTCACTTTTGATGAGGGATTGGATGGGATTCTGGCAGGTCCAAAAATTTTCCGTCAGCTGTCTTGCATTTTGAGCAATCCTATTTCCCCAAAAGGCTGCTGTTATAAACTCTACTTGTAGCACTTGTTACATGTCGCGGGTAACTTTTTTTACTTGACTTAGTTGACAGGAACAAAACTGACCTTCGCCGCAACAGACCAGGATATAGAATAAAGCTTTTTTATCATTGTCAAATGGACAAAACCAATTGGCGTATGTGTGTTTACATTCAGTGCAAGCACCCACACTGTGTCTTTGCCACTTACCACCATCTTACACCAAGGAAACCCATATTATAAGATGTAGAAAACTTCTTGGAGCTGAGACAAGTGGCAATCACCACAGCGGACCATGACGACAATTCCCCCCATTATACACATCAGGAGTAAAATAAACTATCGGGACTTTGTATGTCAAGAGAGAATTTCCTCTGTGAAAGACAGCCGCAGTGGCTGACCTTTTTCCCTCTAAATGTGGAGTGGCATTCTGAGACTGAGGTGTCCATTTTGTGTCAGAAGCACTTGGGAAGCGGAGTCCCAGACTCCCAGAGTGCTACTTTATGTCTTCAGGCAGAGAGCTAACACCTAGGCACTTAGCTCTATAGCATGTCTCCCTCCTCCTTTCTCACCCTTTACCCAAGTGGCATCGCACTGGAAGAGGAGGTGGGATCACAGTCTCAGAGGTGTTGCTGGACCTGTCCACAAGCCTCGGAGTTTGTATGTGCGTTCCGGGGTGCATGTGTCAGTTGTTATCTGTATTTGCTTTGGTACTTGGTGCTTGTTTAATTTGTTCTTGTACTGATATTAGACTTTTGTTCCTGTTATCTTAAGATTTAACAAAAAAAAAATCAATAATCCCTCAAATTATTATCATATTCGTGTTTTACCTGACTTCTTTGAAGCGACGTTGCCTCATCGTCAGACCTTAAAAATGAACTTTAGTGCAATGCTAGCATAACCAATAACACAAAGCAGCTCAAGACCCACCTGGTTAGATGTTCCTTGGTTTCATTTTTTTCCATTTTCCATTGTATCTGCAGTTTGTCGTATTATTAATATTGTGTGTTATTGTGACGTCCTTTATCCAGGTCTGCTCTAGAAAGGTGAGATAAGATCAGGCAAGATCAATCTTTATTAATCCCCAGAGGGGAAATTCAGGAGTCATAGAGGCGACAGCAATGAGAATCAAACCCAGCAGTGGTACAGATAAGAATCCAGAACCAAACCAATGATAATAAGAATGAAGAATAAAAATATGAATGAAAGAGTCTATGCAGGATTCAGTAGTCAAAAGTCCAAAGTAAGTAGCAGACAGTGCCGGCCTTAAAGTCCTCATACAGGAGTCAGCCTTGATTGTGGAGCCTGATAGCTACTGGCACAAAGGACTGGCCGAGGCGCTTTGTGATGCACCCAGGAGGGATGGGTCTATGGCTGAACATGCTCCTCATCTTCACTAGTTCATCATAGAGGGGATGAGAAGGGTTCTCCAGGATAGTGTTCCGTCTTCCGTCTCATCTTCCCCCTCCACCAGGCCATGGTCCACCTGCATCACCGAGAGCTTCTCAGCTAGCTGGAGTGGCTGGATGGTGTCGAAGGTGCTCCATCTTCAGGTGTGTGTGTAGACTCATGTAGATGATAGCATCGGGTTTCCCTGGTATGCAAACTGCAAGGGGGTCCATAGAGTCACTCACCAGGTGCTTGAAGTGCTGTACAAATTAGAGGTCTTCAAATATTGGGTCCAATCACAGCATTAAATATTTCCTTTCATTTTATTTTTTCTCTCAACCCTTTCAGTATCATTTCTCTATTTAACCATCAAATATAATGACCTCATTACTGAACCGATGTTCTGTAGAAAATGCCAGACTTTTCTGTCTATAAGATAGAGGGCAGAACTCTTCTAATCTTGCGAGAATTCGAATTTGCTCGTTAACACGTGCAGAAAAGTGTGTGTGTTTCCTCGAGGCGATCTTACAGGAAAGAGTTCAGAAGTTCAAGGTCAAATGTTGGTCATGTCCGAAAGGCTCACGCTCTCAGTCTTATGGCAAACACAGCCATACAGCTGAGCTGGTTCACTGGTAAGCAAGGGCTGTAAAAGCACTCCCATGCACACTCACACACACACACACACACACACACACACATACACACACACACATACGGGTTTGCACGCAAAGCTGAGAATGGCTTTGCCGTGGAGCGCTGCAGTATGGGCTAATGGCTTTCACAGGAGGAATCGCACTCAGGTAGCATGTCTTCTCCATTACGCCTTGCCCGCTGCTTTAGTGCCAAATCTGCATCTTTTTTTTTTTTTTTTTTTGCTTCTTTCTTTTTCCTTATTTCACACCTCTTCGGTCTGCCAAGGTTGGCTCCGCTGGTCCGTTTAAAACCATTCATTCTCACTGTTGATTTTAACAGACCGGGGGTTAGCTTCACAGAAAAGATGATCTCAGATTGTTGTAAATCTATCAATACATCTACATATATACTATAGGGGTATAATGGTATGTGTATTCATCCCAAACTGTCCGAACCGGTTAGAAGAGTTGGAACAATGATTCTAGAGTGCGAGTTCAACCCGGCGGCACACCGCTTAGCTGTAGTACGCTCGTTGGCGTTCGCTAGTCAGCTTAGCCAAGGTAGCCTGGTTGTCCAGGGTTACCGTGTAGTGTCGCTGCTATCAGATTATCTCTATAGTGAAATGATACGGTGCAGCTTCTCTGTCTCTTCTACCAAATCATCAAAACGTCACATTTTGCAATTAACTGACCCAAAGGAATCTTTAGCGTCTTGTGGCGCTGTGAAAACCAGACAACTCCTTCTATTGTCCATATCGGCGCAGTGGCAGAGCAGCTCTGGATTCACCGAACTCAAACAAAGACGCTAATCTCCGCCGAAGTGTTTCCCTCAGTGGCAATCAGGTGAAAAGCTTGTGTGCCTTTAGTGCCTCTTAGCGGAGCCAAGTTCTTCCAAGAAGGGCTGTGTAATGTGGAAACACTCTTGGACCACCACCTCTAATCAGACTGATGATGGTTAAAGACACAGAGCCTTCTCTGAGTCAAAACAGCATCTGTCTGTGTGTTTGAGTGTGTGTGTGTGTGTGTTGGGGTCTGTGTGTCTGTATGTAAGAGGGCTGATGGCCTAGACAGCTTTGATCCCAAGGCCTTGTCATGTTTATGGGGGTGTTGAGAAGGGTAAGCCAGGCCAAAGGAACAGGTCACTGACTATCAAGGCAGTATGTCCGTGTTAGGTTAATAGTGTGTCTGTGTGTGTGTGTGTGTGTGTGCATGCATTTGTAGTTATCTTTTATTGCCTCTTGTACATTTCTGTGCTCACACACACAATCATTAATCAGAATATTTCTAGTCTCCAAAAGGCTTTAAAAAGGCTTTAAAAAGATTAGCTTAAATATTCCAAACGAATTGATGGGAAAGCGTCTCCGCATAGAAATACAGCTGGGAACACTGACAGAAATGTGTCTGTCGCACCAAGTATTAAAGTCTATCATGTGTGTGACTGAGTGATTGAGTTGTTGTGAAGTTCTTGGTTAGATTGGTATGGTCTTCTCAGAACAGAAAAGTACAGTTTACAGTTGGCACAATAGCATATAAAATCAACACAAAGATGTGATGAGTTGAACATGTTAGCATTTGAACAAAAATGCTAACTTTGCTTTCACTGAAGCGTTAAGATTCCAAATCCATAAATGTACCGAGATAAGAAGAAAAGGAGGAGTATGGAGGAAAGTCAGTTAGAGTTTGCTAGCAAGCTACAGCTAACATCTATACTGTTGTTACATTGACATTAACAGGAAATAAACATGGAAAGCAAACTCACTGAAGTGGGAAATGTTTTCTATGCAAAGACTTCTGTACAACAAACATGTCCATAGTTTCATCATCAGTACTGAAACTCAATTATCATATTTGCACCACTCAAATGACACCCAACGCTAAACAGGAAGTGACAAATCCCTCAGATATCTCTTTAATAGTTAATAGTTTTACCCTCCACGCAGCCTCATCACCATAACTAACTACCTGGTATCGACGCAGTCACCCTCCCCTCTCGCTTCTCCAACTGGACTTGAACTTTACATAAAAAGCTTTCTTACCGAGAACACCCCCCTTCTCTCAGCTACAATGTGACACAACACCTTCAGTGTGCCGTTTTAGTGTAGAAAGCTGTACTGTACGCGGCGTTGGCCGAAGGCTAAAGGGGGGGTAATAAGCTTACATGTCAGGCCCACTGGTTAGCTTAAACAAAGAGCGATTATCCCACTTTCTAACAGAAAGTAAGGAATGCACTGTGCTCTCCGCTGCCATTCTGCAGGAAAAAAAAGGTCAGGATAAGTTGTTGTTATGTGATTGTGGAATGTGTGTAAGAGGGTGTGCACATTTTCTATGTTTGTGACTGCCTCCTCAAGTACATTGCGTGTACACGTGTGTGTGTGCGCGCGCTGCGCGTGTGTGTGTATGTGTGTATGTTCAGTCGAGGGTGAGCAGCCACGCATGGCGCCGAAGCCTCCTTATTCTTGAATTCCTGGTAAAGATGCTTATTTGAGACCCTCTTCACATGTGTGTGTGTGTGTGTGTGTGTGTGTGTGTGCGCTCATTCTGAGTGAACTGACTAAAGCTGCCCTTTAGCCCGGGGCAGTCTCTCTTCGTCTTCTCACTCTTGAGTGGCCACACACTAAGAGGCCAGATCCACTCTTAACAGCAGAGGGAAAGACAAGGACACGAGTGAAAACACAACAGCCCGCTTCTTTTACATTGAGCTGGAGTTTTCATACGAGGTGCTACGTTTAGCATGTTTAACATTTTCCCTGTGTCAAATTAAGCGTCATTTCCTCAACGCAAAAAAAAATACCTCTATGTTAGCTGGTGCAAAGAGGTTATTTGCTCATTTCAAGGTTTTAAGTGTAAACACATTGGGGGCAGTTTTTTTCCATGATTATTCCATTCGACTCTGTATTCCATTGTCAGAAGCTACGACGTGTAATAAAAGAGAGAAGCCACCTCCTGTGCTGTAGATGCTTTTCCGATGAATCTACGAAACAGATGATTACAGATGATTCATTCATTTTCAAAATACTACGGTCATGACTTACCGATGTCGAAATTCAGCATAACTTCGACAGGACTGTACCAGTATTTTTCCAGGTTCGAGCTCCTTAACTCCAAAACTTTGATCATTTTCAAACACATGTCGTGCAGTTTTACATTTCCAGAGGTATTTTTTTTTTTTTCTTACCGGGTCCAGGCGGCCATTGGTTTCCACTTATTTCCATATGGTATGGAAATCAAATGATCGACTCTTGAAAACTTGCTCAGGTCGTGTAATCAATCACGGTAAAACCTCGATTCTGTCAGTCAAACGTACGACGCGAGAGTGCTTTTTTTTGATCCAAAATAACCTTGGTTTGCCTTTTGATGAGTAAAAAGTAGAATTTAACACAACTGCCTCTGTGAGCTGTTTGCTCCTCTGTTGTATTTTTAATACCTGATGATGTAGTAAAAAATATCTTATTGCTTAGTGTATATTATTGTGTTATTAATATGAATATTTTCCCATTTTATAGCTTTGAATGGAATGTATCGTAGTGCATGACTTGTACTTTTACAAAGAAAGGTGATGGTGGTGGTGGACTGGACTCTATTATATTCAAAGGTGTTTCTAATATTTTGTCAACCCCTTTTACATACAAAAAATATAAGAAACAATTTTAGTACACTTCAAAGTTCTTTATGGAAGCACTTTTCTTTGGTTGTGTCCAGGCTGTTAGTGTTCATTTTATCAAACATGCCCAAGAAATCCTAAAATCTCTTTGTCTTGAAAAGGAAATTTAAAAGCATCTGTAGGAAGGATTACTGAAATGTTGCAGTTGAGTCAGTGAACTTGCTCATGTAATAATTCATTTAATCAAGTATAGTGAATTAAAGCCAACCCGAGTGAAGATGTATGTGGAAGCAGTAAAAAGATGACATGCTGTATGCGTGTGTGTGTGTGTGTTTTAGTACTTTAAAATAAGACGGTCACTCATGTACGCTTGGATATGATGATTTAGCAAGCTTGTGTGTGTGAGTGTGTGTCTGAAGGCGGTGTTCAACACTGCTGTCATGTGATGACTTCATGTCATCAGGCCAGAGGGTCTAATGTCCAGCCTGTCTCCATCTGCTGCACACACACACACGCAGACACACACACGCACACAGGGACACTCTTCCATCTGATGTGCCATTGTTAGTCGACTTTCTTAATGTGTGAACGCGTTCTGACGTTATGAACCCGGCCTCGTAGTCGCCGCCGTATATAACGCGATTGTACCGTGAAGTCCGAAGATGTGACTGTGTGTGTGTGTGTGTGTTTGTGAACATGTGCGTGTGGAGTAACATTACCTGAGTTTATACATTCACACTGCGGTGAGTGTGCGTGTGTTGTGAGGGTTGGTGGCGCTATGGCAAAGGCTAAAGAGAGGAAGAAGAGCCTCCCACTGTCTCTGTCTTTCTGCTATTGGCTGAAGAGTCTGCAAATGAAATGTGATCCTCAGAGTGAAACATCAAACAGCTAGCAGCTGCTGGGCTGTCAGGTCACCGACCGGTCAGAGGATGGACCACGGCCTCCCGTGTGTGTCTGTGTGTGTGTGTGTGTGTGTGTGTGTCTGTGTCTGTGGCTGCATGCATGAGCAGGCATGCGTGTGTGGGTTTATGTCTCTATCTGTTTGAAGGTCTTTCATTCTGTTTCGCGTGTGTGTGACATGTTCTTTTATGAATGCAGCTTAAGTGTTTCATACTCTTTCATACCCAGTATACAAGCACAGCATTTGCGCGTGTGTGTGTTTGTGTGCGTGCGCGTGTGTGTGTGTCTGTGTGTGCACATGAGCATGTCCACAACCGGTAAACCCCACCTGTGTGTGGCACACTGAAATACCCCTGCCATCATCACGTAGCATATGTATCCTCACAGACTGAGGCTAGCTGCTGGCAGCTAGTGGCAGTGGAAGAGGAGGAAGATGGAGGAGGTCAGGGTGTCTGGTCTGGACGACAGAGAGAGGCGCTGAAATGCTGTCGGGGTGGAGGGAGTGGAGGGGGGGGGTTTGAGTCGGAGTATTAGGGGCATCTGTCTTGTTTTTGGCGTGTGGAATGGGTCAGAAACCGTGTAGGCAGGCGAGCTGAGTGGCTGGCGTAGCCCAGCCAAAGCAGATGGTTGGACGGGTCACTGAGGGGTCATTCTTGTGTTATCCATGCCACATGTACGTGACATTTTGACAGCAAAGACAAATCTATAGGTGTTCAACTCCCACAGGCACTAGACAGAACAAGTGAGTATCTTTTTTTTTTTTTTTTTTTTTTTTTCTTGTCTTGTTTTTGACATCTTTGTCTCCACTTTGGTGCAGGCAGTGTGTTTTGAAATGTCAATCAAACAGTATGGATAGTTATGGGGGCTGATATTTTAATAGATCAGTATCTGGTACTGTGTATCTTCATCTGCTGTTGCAATGCTGCACTCCTTCATAGCCTGCAGTGCGAACATTTTATTTGTACATGCAAGCAAATGTGAATAATGATTTGGCTGCACCAGTGTGAGCTGACACTGAGGTTGAACTGAACATCACTCGCTTTGGTTAAGTTAACAAACTTTTCCTGCGGTAGGTCGTATCAGCTGTCACTCATTAACACTGATGGCACGAACAACTTCGTGACAGACCAAACGTAAAGTTCGCTGTTGTTTCTGCACTCAACCAAAGATCATCATCCACTCTTTAACACTACAATACAGTCCCGAGTGGACTGTACTGGTTTTTCTGACGCCCAACCTCAAAACCCGCTCTGGCTCCAATAAATTTGGCTGAATCTCTGAGTCAGCCAAAACACTGTAGAATGTATGCTTGCCTCTAACGTCCTCTGCACTCATATTTTTTAGCCGTTTTGACTGTTGGAAACGGTAGCTAGTTTTCAGTACAAGCAAAGAGAATAAGGAAGTTTGTGTTTGAGTGGCATCTAGAGCCCGCCCCCTAGCTACCCAGAGACGGAGACTAGAAATCCAAGCCTGAAATGCCTGAACTGCGTCACTTTACACATCAAATAACAGCACTGACGCCAGAAGAACAACAGATTTTGCATCTGAGAACATCAGAGAACATCGGCAACAATTGCAATGTTTTTCACACTATGTCCATTTTATTTGGATAGCTAGAGATAAGTTTGACAATTGAAAAAAATGGTCCTTTAAGCATCTACCCATCATGTAATGCTTAAAATTTATGACTACCAGACTGTACCTACGGACTGTACAAGCTGCCTGCATGTATCTCAAAGTGTGTGTGCATTAAAGGTTGACAGTGGACGTAAAACGTGCATACATATACTGATATATAGTGAACACAGTGTGAACGAGCAAATTAGACAGCGAGAACCTGACAGCACGTGACCATTCACAGTCTGTTACCAATGTTCTACTTTTAATTGGATAAAAGTGGAATCGTTTCAAAGGGGGGGGGGAGTGTTCCATGAGCTCCAGTCTGCGTGGTGTCAAGGCTCCTGTAAGCTAAATGCACCAGAGAAACTCAGGATGATGTCAAGAAAATCCCAGTTCACCTGCAGTGAAGTTTTTTGGTTTCTTGGAACATATCTGGAATGCGAGAGGAAGCGTCGAATTTGGCAGCTTTGTCACTTCTATGTGCAAAAAACCGAAAGGATGGAAACACAAGTTGGGACGCTGGGATCAAATAGCAGGCCTGAATGTGGCATTAACACAGTATGACTGTGGCGGTAGGCCGTTCCTTTGCGGCCAATAAGCTTTCCTGTGGGCTTTCCTGTAAGGCCTCCTGTTAGCACCTGCCGCTAAGCTAACACAGCTCCTCATTAACCCCACTGTTAGCGCCTCAGGCTAACATCCTGGGGGGGGGGGGGGGGGGGGGTGATCGGCCCTCAGGCCTGGCTCTAAGACTGCTTGTCAGGGCTACATTGCCATCCTTTGCCTCTGCACCACCTCTGGTCATAATTCCATTTACCTTCACCCTCAGTGACACGACTGATCTAAGATCAAAGGTTGTTTTTTTTTTTTTTTCAGTTTGCAGATCATAACTAAGAAAGGCTTGTATTTGCGTACATTTGCATGAATTCATGTCCACCTCCCCCCCATCCTAATCAGGATTAAAATCTTGGTAGCTCTCATTTATTTTTGTCTTTTTTTGTTGTCTTTTTCTGTGGGTAATGTGTTGCCCCCCAGTAATAATCTGCCTTACAGTCACAGATTAAAAAAAAAAAAAAAAAAAAAAAATCACACAGGACGGAGAGAAACGAGGCCGAAACTGAATATGAAAACAGCTGGACAGGCAGCCGTATGTCGACCTTGAAAAGTGGGTCTGTATAAAGCATTACAAAAGCCCTGAGAGACACTCAGCCAATACATAAAGGACACTGTCTGCTCATCTTCTCTCCTCCTCTTCCTCCTTCCTTCCTCTCCATCCCTTTCTCCAGACTACTCTCTTTTTATAATCCTCCCGAGGTTATTCTCTTCCTCTTCTACACGTATGCTGTCTGTTTCTTCATTCACTCTTTTTTTTTTTTTTGCCATTCCTTTTCAAGTCACCCAACCTAGTTTTGACAAAAAAAAAAAAAAAACCCCACAGTGTTGACGCTAAAGGCTGAAAGTGCCATCAAATGTTGAACAGGTGAATACTGTAGGGAAAAAAAACGGCCTTCATGCCATCAGAAAGAAACGTTCATGTTGAAAGAGTTTTTTTTTTTTTTTTGTAAGCCGCTGTGCTGTTTCATCCACTTATTTAAGGAAGTTATTTCAACTCTCTTCAGTATAATCAGACTTGAATAAAGACAGTAATGATAGAGACATAAAGTGTAATCAGCGTCATATATGAACTAAAGTTCCAATAGTAAGCTCATGTGACTCTCCTGTACCAGGTCTGACCACAGTTTCTATAATTTGCTCCCCCACCTTGGCACGTTTCATTGCTAATACCCATAAATTGCTTTGATGTTTATTGAAAGGAAAGGGATAAAAATTTAAAAAAGTGCCCCAAAATGACATATATTTACAATTAATGCGACAAAAGCCATCCAGTGGCGCAGCAATCGTTGAGAATTTTGGGTTCATCGACACTACCTCTAACCCTACCTCCTGAGCCACAGCTGCCCCACAAACATCAGACATTGGACTCAACACTGTTTTTTTAAAAAAGACATTATCACGATGGTCTCCAAACCTTAACCATGAGGTTATTATTCTAATCAAAACCACAGTTTCTCTAATCTGAACAGCCTACTTAAACCCAAATCATGATATTTCCCTCAACCTAACCTAAGTTGTTTTTGTGCTTACACCTAACCAAACCTGAACCGCAGCCATCGTCAGTCGATTGGAGTGATTTGTAGTGGTTTTAGAAGGCACTGACAAAATGATGTCTTCTGCTGGTAACACATGTTTCACCTGATTCACGTGGTAATAAGTGTCTGCATCGTCCACGTACGACCCCCAATACACACTTCCACCTGTGCCGCCTAATCATTCAGAGAAGCAACAAAATCGCTCATTAATGGGCACAGATTTCTGCTCCAGTCTGATCCATATGAGAAGTTTTTTTTTGAAAACATCTCGGGCGGCGCTCGGGCCGACTTTGAAGTCGACGGCATTCCTTTCTCAGGCGAGCCCTCAGACGCTAGCGGCCTCCTCAAGAGACACTCTCACCCCCTTAGACAAACTTTAATTAACTTGTGTGTGCAAGTCTGAATCTCCCAGCTTAACCTTTGACACACTGCCTTACCTGAGCACTGCACTCTACAAGTGCCCCCCCCCCCCCCCCCCCCCCCCCCCCCACCCCCCCCCACTCGCAGACAAAGGCTGCATAAAGACAAGATTAGCTGCTCGCCATTGTCTTCTGTGCTCGTCTTATTGGAAAGGTCTTCAGGGCTCCGAGCCCAAAAGGCCGTTCAGCGGGCCAGAATCAAGCACTTGAGCTTTCAGACTGGAGGCCAAGGGCCAGCTGGTAGTCCGCTTGTAGTTAGCGGTGGCTCAGAGATTTTGGACCTAACCTTGTAAAACCTCTCATGGTGAATAGAAGTGGAATTATCCTGGGCAAATCCCTAGGTTGGAGTTGAGAGTTGTGTTGGTGTCTGTGTGAGTGTATGTGTGTGTGTGTGTGTGTGTGTGTGTTCGTGTGAGCTCTGTCTGGCTCCGCCGTGGCTGCCTGAAAGAGGTTTGGACACTTGGATAATTGCTTGGACCTGACGCCGACCATACACCCTTCTCCCCTCACAAAACCATATCCGCTATATCAGCTTTGTGTGATTTTTTTTTTTTTTTTTTTTTGTGTGCGCGTCTGTCTTATGTGTAAATGTACGTGTGTGTGTGCGAGTGTGTGCGCGAGTGTGTGTGCTTGTGGTCAGGCAAACTATAGAGAAGACTCATAAACCCTAGAAAGAAAGTCTCTTTGTGAGCTGTGTGCGTGTGTTTCCAAACTACTCCTGACCTCACTTAGGATCCGCTCAGCTGACCACAGTTTTTGAGCGTGTGTGTGTGTGTGTGTGTGTGTGTGTGTGTGTGTGTCAGCAGGGGGAAGTGGCTTTAGGGGAGGCAGCTTTACAACTGACACTGACAAGTCGTTTGGCACTCCAAACCTTCCAGTCTCGCCACTGTCCTTGAAACTGGATCAACACGACAGGATATGTCTGCCTCTGTGTGTGTGTGTGTGTGTGTGTGTGTGTGTGTGCGTGCATCTCGTGTCTGATTTTTCATGTCTCCTGGATCGCTTCCCATTTTGAAACCAGTATTTCACTCTTCAGTCTGCTCTGCGTCCTATTTTCTACCATTGTCTTACTCCACAAATACACAAAAACTTGAGTTATTCATCTGAGGTCAGCTGTGCATTTCCTCTGCGATTACTGGACGCAGTAGCATATGTAGAGCCTCTGTGTGAGTGTTTGTGTGTGTATATCAGTGTGTGTGTGTGTGTGTGTGTGTGTGTGTGACACCGACCCCATAAAACCAGGCTGGTCTTTTCCAAGCACTTACAGATAATCCCCACAATTAGCCACAAAGCACTTTGATCAGCACAGGACAATGTGGAACTCCTCAAAGATATGCTCTTCTTCCATCGCTATCTATCTCTCCTCCCAGTCGCACTTTAGCAAACTGATACTACACACTGCAAGGCTACAACATCGGAGATGTCTTCCTCCCCCCCACCCCCTCCCACCCCCACCCCCTCCCACCCCCCACTTCTCTCTCTCTCTGTTTTTTGTAGCAGGATGAAACGTGGCCCTTTTAATGTCTGGCAGTTTGGGGTTTGTGATTACAGCATGTAAGGCAGTTTGTTTATGGCTTGAGTTACTGTTGAGAGGCAAAGCCAGGCCACACAGATATCTGGGCAGGCGGAGAGGAGGAGAAGGCAAAAGAGATGAAAGGAAAAGAAAGGCAGAGAAAGAGGACAGGGATGCGATGGGGACGATAGCAGAGCGTTTTAGGAAGAGGCAGTAAAAGAAGGATGTTTTAACTGCAGACCTACTCGGGTCTAGTTTGCATTTTTTTTGAAGAAACATGATGTTCCTTTGTTGTATCTTATCAGTATGAAAAGTTCTAACAAACTGTTGGCAATTAATGTAATTTATGAAGAAGGGTTGAAGGTTTTTTTCTATGATTTTATTATTATTATATTTGAAACACAGAACTACACTGTGTTTATTCTCTTCTGATTAGAGAATGAAAGTACATTCTTGAATTTTAGAAAGTGGAATCAAGATTTCCTCCGAGGTTCTCATTTCATGTACTTTATATTATGTGCTAATATTTTTTAAAATACATTATCTTTGAATACATTCACTGCAGCCATGCATGATCAGTTGATGCTCTGCTGTTCAGATTATCCTCTTGCCAGTATGAATCCTTCTGTCTTTATAGTGCTAATATGAGTGACAGGAAGGGGAAATGTGTTGCATGCAGCCTTTTCTGCATGTTGTTTCATGGTCTGAAGGACAGGTGGTGTCCTCTCGAATGTTAAATGCTCTCAATTGACAGATTCTCCCCCTGCTGAATGCTGCTCTGCTGCCTGACTTAGTGATGAAGGCCAGTGTGTATGATTAAGCCACTCCATATTTTTTCACACAACTGAACTTTAAGCTACCATGATATTAATAACCATATTCATAAAAACAAACTGAATACTTGAAATGATACTCTCCTAGGAGAGCCACCCAGAGCTTTCTGGCCTTCTCTGCCTTCACATCACCTGTGATTGTATAAATATTTCCTTGTTTTTTAACCTGTTATAATTCATCATTTAACCTGTTATAAGCTTATATTTTAATTTTATTTAACTTTCATATCTTATTCCATAAGAATAATCTTACAGAATAAACAAAACGACCACCATGAAACAGCTGCATCTGAAGAGTTGTGTGTCTGCAATAATGTCATTTCAAAATAAGACGACAACAGTTAAGAGCAACTGACATCTGAAGTAGGTGAATCTTAACCTGAAGAATTCCAGTTACTCTTGACTTCAACACTTTTGGACATATATCATTTGTTTTAATATCAATTCATGGCAGCTAAAGAATGATTAACTGAGGTAATGTTAGGAAAACATTGTGGTCCACTGGCCAGCATCTTTCCCTTAGCATATCATAACCAAGTATCTTAGTTGCTTAAACCTGTCAATAAATTGGATGGAGGATATGCTTCCAACCCGATCTCCTCCCTGTGACCTCTTAAATTGGATTGCTGTAACCCAGGCAACTAATTAGTTGTACATAGACATATTTGGTTAATAAAGTCCAAAGGAAGAGAAAATAACAGATAAAAAGGTTGGAGAGAGGTATAAGTAGTAGCTGAGAAGATAAAGATAGCATGTGAAAGACGTAATGTGAGATCATATCGCAGTGATTGGAGGAAAGCATTACTTGGCCCGGGCTGAAAGTAACACATACAGTACACAGGATGTGCCATTAACACATCTGAAAACACACAAGCGCATAGAAACACACACTTATGCCCACACACACACACACACACACACACACACGCATAAATACACTTGTTCACTGGAATGTGCAAACTTCACCACCCACTCAGACATATGCACACACTTTTAGGAAAGCAACATACACACACTCACACACACACACACACACACAGACTGCGCAGCCAGCCTTACCAGGGAATATGATGACTCAGTGATGACCCCACAACATCTCTCTCCTCTTTCACACTCCTCTCGTCTTTTTCTCAGCCCTCCTCCCTGGCCGTTCACATAACCCTCCAGGACTCCAGAGGGGAAGGGAAAAAAAAAAAAAAAGGGGGATGAGAGAGGAGGAGAGAGGGTGGGAGGGGAGGGATGAGAAATTACAAGGAGGGGGTACGATAGGGCAAACTGTGTGTATGTGTGAGCGTGCAGAAATAGCCCAGGGTAAACACAAGCTAGCATGGGAACTTAACCATCTTAGCACTGTGCCACTGTCAGAAAGCCCCACCACCTCTCCGCTGCACGTCACGTATATATTTTTTTTTTTTTCTCTCTCTCTCGTGTAAATGGCACAAAAAGTAACATGATGTGCTTTTTCAGTTTGGTAAAGGCCATAGTTCAAATATGATATTAGCAATATACCATGGTCCAGGGTATGGACATAATGGTACTGCCAATGAACTTCCATTCGACGTGTCACTTTCAGCCGTTAGAGTGTTTGGTATCACTTAAATTGAGCACGTATCAGGCATTAACTAATCCCCTCCAGACATGCTTTAAGACATAAAAATACTTTGCTTTTAATAACAAGTTTCCACATAAAACTTCAATTACTGAGTTTTTTTGTTTGTTTGTTTGTTTGTTTGTTGGGGGGGGTTATAATTGTTAAAGTCACTGCTTTCTTGCTCACTGAAACATCCAGAATCTCTGATGATTTTTTAACCGCTAGATGCGCTGTAATGCCCATCCTCAGTGTTTTTGTGCACTGGAGGCTTCCCACTTTCCACATCGCCCCCTGTGTAAGTAGCGTACTGGACCACGATTGGCTCCCATACTTTTTTTTTTTTTTGGAGATGCCACAAAATTAGCTTGAAAACTTCAACCCTCTTCGGCGGATGAATGCTGAAAAACAAATCCGCACATAACATCATTTCCGCACAATGAAGCTCAAACATCCGAGTGAGGAAAGAAGAACAAGTCGTTTTTGAGCGAAGGAGGAATTTAAGGTTAATTGCTGCGCTGATTGGATCAGATCAGATCATTTCATTTCATTTCATTTTATTTTATTCTAGTTGGCAAATCATAATATCACTTGAACTCACTTGTATGTAATATAACTCAGTGCTAGTGTTACATGCAAACGTGCAATTCCTAACCCATTATGTTGTTGTTATTCTTATTTATCCTATGAATAACAATGAAGAATTAGATGATCATATATTATAATGCAGCTGTAGTTCATTTGGAAGTCAAATCAGTTCTATGTGTATATACCCCAAAATGATACATTTCCCTCAAAGAGCCTTTCAATCTCTACAACATATGGCTCCCTCTATCCTTAATCCCTCCATAGGAGACAGATTCCCCAGTTGGATTATGTCACAGGTAAAGGTTGAGTTTACATTTTAATTCTTCAGAATTCAGAGATAAAGAGTTGTAATTTGCCTAACAATCAATGTGTATGTGCAGCACACACTGGACAAACTATACATACAAAAAATAGTCATCAAGGCACAGCAGATTGGATGTGGACATTCAGGAAGCCAATGAGATATTACTGGAAATCTAACAGTGTTGTATCCCGATGTGTCAAGGCCTTACATAGAAACCATTTAGTGGGTCTACTGAATGCAGCCACAAACATGCAGCTTTTTGAATAAGGATGACCCTGGAATTCAAGCAAGTTCTCCAAAATTAAAGGTCAAAATATACCTTTTGTGTGTGTGTGTGTGTGCGTGTGCGTGTGTATGAGCGTGCGTGCATGAGAGCTTTTAACTCCCCCTAGTCTGTCTCTTGTACGACATTTACTCACACACATATCTGACAGCTTTCACAGCTCATTTGGCACATGATGCGTTTAGCTACACAGACCATAATAAACAAGCACACAAATATAGGCTACTGTATACCTCCACTCTTTATTTCCTACTGTACGCATCAGTAGTCCTCACAGACACGGTGCGATCGCGGTTTTCAGTTGCTGATACTGCGACACAGTACGTAAATAAAAAGCCAATCTCAGCCTCACATTCGTCTCTTTCAGACTCTAATCTCTTATTTGTGTCACAATCTTAAATATGTACACAGTGCGTCTCATGCAAGTCAGCGTGTACTTTTGCTAGTTTCAGTGAGACAGGCCATCATTAAGGCTGATCCTTTGGATGCAGTGACTACTGTACATCAGACTACGGAGAGGGTGACAGACAGAGACGGGGGGACATGGATAGAGTACCACAGCCCTGGGAAAGGACAGATAAGGGAAGCAAGTGGCCGAACTCTGGGTCATTTGGCAAAGAGAGAGGGGGAGAGAGAGAGCTAGCTGGGCATAGCCTTGGGAAAAAGTGGGAATCCCCCGGAGAAAGACAGCATTGACCCAGCAGGGAGAGACTTATGGAGCCTGAGCGAGAGAGAGTAGCGAGCGCTGCTGGGAACCGAGTCCCCGATGTCCTGCCAGGATGCTGCCTTCTCCCCCTGACCTCCTCTGGGCACACACACACACACACACTTACACACTGCGGCCCTCATCCTGCTTCAGGTCAGGAGCTTCTGGGCAACTTCCCACTGATTAGGTTCCCTTCTTTTTTTCCCCTCCCTCCATCAGAGAGCGAGTCGGAGGGAGAGAGGGGATGCGGATGGATGTTAAAATTAGTGGGTGGCTGAACTCTGGCTGTCACTCTCCATCCCACGTCTCTCCATCTTCCTCTCTCTTATTCCATCCATCCTTCTTGATCTTCTTGAGAATTTCAAGAGTGCTATATATAAAGGCCTTTCCCTGAATAATTTGCACATTCTGAAGAATCTAGAGATGGATGACTAATGAAAGGGGAAAAAAAATATCATATTATGATGTTCTTTCACCACAAGCCTCCAGGACAGCTTCACTGTTCCTGGTCATAGATTCTCCACGTCTCTGAACTGTACTGGAGGGATGAACAGCATTCCTCTAAAAGATATTTCCTCATTTGGTATGTTGATGAAGGGGAATGGAGAGTGCTGTCTAACATGCTGCTCATATTCTCCCGATTCTCCGTTCAGAACGAGTTTAAGATCAGAAGTTGCCATTTTTAATCCCAGAACAAGGACAGTAAATATGGGTGGCCACGCCCCTCCTAACCATTCCTGAGATGACCCTGAGCAAGACCGCTAACTGCGATTGTGTGTGACTGTGTGAACGGGGTCTTCTTGTAAAGAGAGCAGTGCTGTCGAGTGAAATAGATATAGGTTAAGAGAGCCAAAGTCATGACGTCACATCCAGGCTAGCCTCTGTTCTAGCCTAGCTCCCGTAACTCAAACACAATCTCTCATTCACCATTTCTTTCATCTGCCTTTCTGATAAAAACGGAGCGTGTTCCTGGGGTTTAACTTTCAACAAGGCCACTCGGCATCCACTACAACAGCTGCCACCTTTGTGATTTTAACAAAGTAAAACAAAGATTACTTTGTGAGCACAGAAGAAGAAGAAAAAAACCTAAATCTCCCATGAAAAAAACTACAAGCGCAGCAGTATGGCTACTTGTGTCATTGTAACTTGGTTTTGTTCATATCCACGAAACTCCTCGATGCTTTCCTCTGAAGTCATTTTTTTCACGTTGTACAACATTCATTCTTCTCCGTCCTGCTGTTATCACAGACATGTCTGATCTAGCCACTCCTCCTCCAAAATGGTGTTTGTTAAAGGCTACTAAAAACATCCATATCAAGTAAATGATGTTAGATAGTTTTTCAAAAAGCTACTGTCCTTATCACCATATGAAGCAAGCCACACAAGACACTTTCAATTTTAGTTATTAGCATGGTCATAAATGACAAATAAGGTTTTCTGACTTCTAGTTTCACTTCGGTTCTCTGTTAAGTTAAAAAAAAAAAAAAGGTCATATATGCACACATCATCATAATGCCATAATTTTGGCTCTTTCTGTCCATTCTGCACATTCCTACTGATCACATAGTGTTGAAATCATCATTTTGTTTATTTCTCTGCCTTCTATTTGTTCTATCTTTATACATATGTAGTATTTATTAGCATTTCATTTATCTTGTTATTTGATACTACCCTCACCCGCTCTCCCTACTGGGATCACAGCAGTTTCATGAACATAATCTTATCTAGTGTGTTTGCACTTGTGAATGGTACTGCCCGTATTATCTGTGTGTTTACTGTCCTTGAGCCTGAACTGTGGGTGAACCTGGTCAAATCTGCTTTTATGATGTGGCCCATTTTCATTAAAATCGCTCCCCCCACCTCTACTCGTAATTAAAAGGCAGTGGGAGACTGGTGGTACCACCTCATATACCAGACCAGACAGTACCTGGCCTGGGGGTTACCACAATGTTTACACACCCACACACTTACCACACAGGCGGGGGTTCAGACAATGTGACTTTTTGAAGACTGATATGAGTATCTTTTGGAATGAAACTGTCGATGGATAATATTTAAGGTTATATTCAATAGGTCTTTGGTCTGTGTTCATGCCAAAAGATTTCCACTTTTCCACATCAGATGTGTTTCACTGTTAGCTTTATTAGTTTCTGAAAGGTGTAGCACATGAGGCCACATTAGCTTTGGGTACCATATGAACTCCAACATGAATGGTGGCATGGAAAGTGCACCCTAGAGCCATTGAGGATTGAGGCTGTTGTGCATTTTCAGTTTGCGCAACAAATCCTTTCATTGGGACACATCACACAAATATCTTTACACTTTACCAACGTGGAAAAGTCAGTGTATCAATGAAGTCAAAATGCAACAACGTGTAAAGGAATAGATTTAGCGACTAAATGATGACGTACATGAAACATGTGACTTAAACGTCCACTAGAGAGACAAAAACATCAGATGTGTGTGGAGCGAGATGAGGAGGCTGAAATGTTCCTCAAACTAATGCAGGAAAAAACCATAGATATCATCTTTCCATCACGTTTTCAACATTGTTGTTCTCCGTTTGAGCTTGGACTGCCACTCTTTTAATGACATCATCTTGTTGCGTCCTCTTTTTCTGCCATGAGTCAATGATTCCCCAACTGGAGAATTGGTGGCACCAGTTGATAATCTTGGCAATCCAACTCCCAATATTTGCATAACGGTTGTTGATGGAAACATACATTTTCTTGTGCTTGTGAAGCTACTAGCTTCAGCTAGTAATCAAGAGGACATACTGTGATTTGCTAGGTGGAGCCGAAACAAATTTAAGTTATGGCAAAATACTGAAAGCTGGTAAAAAACTCAGAAGCACTTTCAATAATGATTGAATCCAGGATATTGAAAAAGAAGTCCTTCACTATCTGTGGACTGGATTTCTCAATCACACACATGGAGTTATTTGACGGCTGGAGAAAAAAAAGTGAAGCACCAAGCACAAGTCTTGAAATGCCAAGAACAAGAGCAGCTGCTGTTCATATGCTGCCAAGCTTGCCAAAATACAGAAGTATTTGTTTTTTTTACTTTATTGGCCCTCTTTTTGGTGTGTTTTTTTTTTTGTCTTTCAGCTCATTCCCGTTGGTTCCATGTTGCTATTTTTGTTTTTTTTTGTTTTTTTTTCTAGAATCAGGAAAATACAGAATCCGTTGAAGCTCTAATATGTCTGAGTTATTAATGTCAAGCTTTAATTGTAATGTTTTGGCTGATAAGAACATTACTGATAAAAACTATCATATATGTTGTCAACAAGAGTCTCACTCAACCCAACTGGATGATGTTAAGAATTTAGGGGGGATTATACAAGATATATTAGTGGATAGCCTAGAATTTGTAGTAATAAATCTGTGTACATCTAATTCTGCTAACCCTGATAACCCTCTTTTTTTTAAAGACATTTTCAATGCATTGCAAGAAAAAAAGGCTACATGATAAGAATTTGATAATGACAGGAGACTATAATACTGTACTGGATGTAGGTTTGGACCAAAAAGGCATCTACTGCACAATTTAGAGCATATGGAAAGGGAGTTAGAAAGATTATATGCAAAGACAGCTGGTATAACATACTTGGGAAATAGAATAGAATGGATAGAAAAGGGAGAAATCTGCAGCACAAAAACACTGCAAAGAAAAAAATGTTTTAAAACCTAGAAAGGAAACTTAGGAAATAACAAAACTATTGAAAAACCAATGGAAATTTTACTGGAACAACACAAAAATTGCATCATCAATAATTCCAGTAGAACTTAACATGCCTGTTTAACCATTTTATTCAGAGCTGATCTTTAAAAAAAAAAAAACAATGTCAGCAGAATCACCAAGAGTCCTTTCATATTTTATCTTTGAAATGCTTTTGGGAATGAATGCCCAATTATTTTTTTTTGTTTTGACTAGACTACTTTGAGAACACCATTAATCCAAAAAAACAAGATCCAAGTTCTCTCCTTGTTCCAACGGTTACATGTATACTTGTAAAAGCAGTTTGCTTGTTAAACCAGTGCCTGACCTTTGCATGAAAGTGAAAACTACTCATTCTGCTGACAGACTGCACATGCACAAATCTTCTCCCACACTTTATGATCATGTGAGTTCGTCATCTCTGTAAAACACTAGCTATAAATGTCAGCTTTTGGTGTCAGTGCTGTAGAATCATAGAGTGAGAGCTTTGATTGAAAGCCTCTCGTGGTTGTCAAAAGGTGCTGTGTCTTTGAATGAAGGGAATACGCAGCGGAAAGCGAAGCAGAAGAACATGACGAAGTCGGAGGAGACGTGGATGATGGGATGCTTTATAGCATTACAGAAATAATTCCTGGTATCTGAGGATGGCTTTTTCTTCGCTGTTGTTAGGAAGGAACTCCAAAATGGGTGACATGACTAATGCCCAATGGCTAATGTGTAGACAAACTGCTAATGCCTGTATACTTGATCACTTGATCACTATGCACATAAGTGTACTATCTGATCTTACTCAGAGCTTGTGTCACACAGGATTAACTTGGTCTCCAGTAGAACATTGTTTGCAAAAACTGATAAGGAACCAGCTTGCTGTACTTCATCACAACATCTGACCACTGTAAGAGGATGTAAAATTGACCCCGGGGTCAGATTGTGGCTCTTCTTCAGAACATTAGCCACAACAACAACACAGTTAATATAAGTGAGTCTGGATGTTCAAAGACCTGATGAACAGCTGTACGTGAACGTGTGTTGATGTTCATGTAGATCAAAGAAAATCAGTGGGTGAAGGAAATGGTCCTTTTTTTTCAGAGTCTTCTCTGTTTGGGTGTTAGATTGCGTCAAGAGCCCCCCCCAGACCCCAGAAAGACCCATTATGTGCTCACGCCATGGCCTTGTGTAAAGGGTCTTGCCTTTAGCTTGTGGGGGCTTCCTGTCTCTGGGTGTGTGTGTTTAGGCAGGTCTGAGTAGATAATGGCCCTGGGAGGCTGAGCCTTGGTGGTGTAATGGAGACAGATAACCCAGCTTCACTGTAAACACCTGTCCATACACTGTGATTCATAGTATACACACATGGGACACACACACACATACAGACACACACACACACATACACACATACATATGAAGGTGTTAGAGTCTGCTAGCCTAATGCGTGTGAATATGGTGTCTCCTTTCTTTTATCCTTATTGCACAGCTTCAATTTGTTTTCTGTGCTGTAGAGGTTTGGGCCTTTACTTCTGACAACATGGTATAAACAATTTAAATGATGCTTTTCCACCATCCCAGGCCCTCCAAATAGTGGAAATACTGGCGACTTACCGCCTAGTTAGGAAATCAAGTGAATATTAACCAAAATAAGGTATCGAACAATGTTGTATTGTTAAAAGACATTTCAATATTATGTAGACATTCCCGTAGCTGCTCTTGCACATTTGTATGGATTTGGGATATGATGAATGTGTCCAGTTCAGTTCCAGTCTCCTGTTATGGCTCTTTTCCTGACAGGAAGTTGGGTCAACCAATCGGCTGCTTTGACGGATGAGCCCACACAACAAACGGTTTGGAGAGCGTAGATCCACAGAGACATTTACGTGTATTTCTGCAGGAATAAGATTTCTGTGTCAGTCGGGAACATTCTGCATAAAGCTCACACATTTGTTCACAGCACAGTATCCGTAAGAATACATTTAAAAAATTAAAAAAAAAACGTTCTCATTGAACAGAACCTTGACTTTTGCACAATTGTCCAACATCTATGTTGTAGTGTGGCTTTTGGTTTAGTATGTGCAATAACTTTGTGGATAAAAATACAATTTATCTCCAACAGGGCTATGTCATGCATCAACAAGAACAGTCATAAATTGAAATATCAATCTTTCATCATTGCAGTCTTCATAATCTGCTTGAATTTTGAATTGATCAGCTCAACATATTCAAATTTTCTGTTTTTGTTAATCATTTTTGCTTTTTTCTGTGTTGTTTTAATGTTTTGCTGATGAAACAACTTAATTTTCCTAAATGCAGGACTAAAGTTGTGTCTTATATCACTTAAAAGACGTTTGATTCTTGATGTAGATCTATTCTATTCCATTCCGACAGCATGCAGACACTAAAATGCTTTTTGTTTCTGGATCTGGTGTTCATTTGGTTAAGCAACGGGCCCATGTGGTTTGGTTGCGTGCACTACTGTGCAACAGAGACGATCCTGCCTGGATATGTTCATGTGTCTATACGCATGGCTGTTTCTGTGGTAGCGTGTGTGTGTGTATGTGTGTGTGTGTGTGTGTGTGTGTGGACGCCAGGCTGTCTCCAGCGAAGGAGGCCCAGTGTGTCAGTGTGGAGGTGGAAGGGGAGAGCAGGGCTAGCCTCTATAAATCAGGCCAGATTACAGAGGCAGAGAGGCCTGCAACTCCCTTCCACTACCCAGCCTCCTCTGCTTTATGTCAGCCGACACACACACCACTAGTACTGTATGGTTTAGTAGAAGTCCTTGCACCAGGTTAGTAGACACTGTCTTAGGCCTTCACTCAAGAGTACAGTAGGCATTTTCCTCTTGTAGCCTCCTGCATTATTAAAACTATCTTAGCACAGTCCTGGTTGTTGCCATGTGAAGATATTTGTAGCAGTTTAATAGAGAGGAGTGGTGAATGTCGGGTTTCTCAAAATCATAAGCGTCCTTCTGGAGCTTTTCAGTTATCTTAAAGGGAGAAAGACGGTTTAGAAGAGGGAGATGTACCAATTCCTCCACTGACAGAAGCCCACAGAACAGGCTGAACGCAGCCACAAGACATGTTGTGTTTTGATTAAGGGCTGAAGCCACAATCACAGACATTTCCCAATGTTCATGACTTACAGTAGTTTAACTGACTACAGTATATTTATATTCACTTACTTCCAGCTTTGATTGAAAGCAACAAGTTGCTGACAGCCACTGTGGGAAACATATGCGATCGCTGAGACAGGTTAAAGAATTGGTGCACCAGAAAACGATATTCCAACGCATCACATCACAAAATATATTGTGTAATGCACTGAACGTAGCATATTAATGTTGTTTAACTGCAACTGAATTTGAGGCTAAGCAAACATAAAATAAAGCAGTTCTGTGGTACGGGGCCCTAATGGGTTTTTACGGCCAATATGAACTGTGCGCAGGCTACATATGCATGCACTAATCATAACCTAGTGTAGGGTACCGGCTATGGCTTGTGGCTAGAGCATGTGGACCAGATTTTTTTTTTGAAATTCCGTTCACCAAATGGGGAAATAAGAATTTATGACATTAGTGGTACCACCTGGAGGAAGAATCTGAAATGGTTTTGCAGAAATGGTTTGGCTAAATGTTGTAATTTAGTTTTATGCCACAATTATAACCCTATTGTTGTGTAGTCATATCGTTTATTCAGATTTTCTGGTAACATTACAGAGTATCGCAACTCGGCTGGCTGTATGAATATATAGTGACAATATTCACAGGCTATATATTCAAGAAAATAGAAAACTGTTTCCCAATGTTCTTCATGATGGTAGACTTAGCTATTTCTAAAGAAAACATTTAACAACAACAGCTGTATCAGGTTACAAAATTTAGGGTCAATTGGACCAACTTCTTATGAGAAACAGCCTTTTAAAGTCTAAAAATGTTACTACAACTTGCAACACATGTTTGTGTTGATTGCAGCAACTGCCTTGGATTTATGGCTGGTTGGCTGAAAGTCACTGTGAGTTTGGTCCACATCCACTTCCATTCTGAAGAGCATTGTTTGATGGAAGCCATGTCCTTTATTTAGTATAGTGGAAAATGGATGCTGTTTTTGAATTGGAGTTTGTTAAGTGGAAAAAAACAGGATGTCTATTCACAAAATAGGTAACTCAAGGTCCACCTACTTATCTTTTGAAGGAGCTTTCAATTACATTCCACTGTCTTCGTCAGTTCATTCAGTTGTCATAGAGGTGACTCAGCTGTTATCATATAACCAAACATTATCCCTGAACAGAGTTAGGGACTGATGATCATATGCTACCTGTTGCCATATGACCAAAGATCCATACTTTAGGTAATGCGATAATAGTAATGTTATGGAAACTCAATTTGCTGATTATTAGACAATGTTCAAAAAAATATTTATGTCAAACTACTATCCCTAAAGTTAGACATAAACTTTCAAACATATAACCTGGTCTTCCATTTATGTTTTTAGATTGTCTAACAGCTGTGTCACAGTTACCATGACGCTGTTGTCAGTGAGCGACCTCATAATCATCTTTGGGTTGTTCTTATGTGAAGTCAGTTTATTTTATTTATTCATATAGCAACAAATCACAGCAGGCTGCTTTTCACATCAGGTCTAGACTATTTACAGAGACCCAACATTCCCCCCTATGAGCAAGCACTTTGTGACAGCGGCAAGAGAAATCTCCCCTTCAATGCAAAGAAACATCAATAATAACAATAACAACAATAATGATAATAATAGAATGTGACTAATAATAATAGTAGTAGCAGTGGGTGTCAAGCTGGACCTCAGGGACAGCAGGCAGTCTGCAGCTGAAGGTCCACACCCACAAAACTAGAAAGCAAGTGAACAACTATTACAGGAATAAACAGCACCTTTAAGTGTTAGGTGGATTGCCAGTGAGCCGCAGACGTACTGCCAAGCCTTCGTCAACTCCTCATCACAAGTTAAATCAATGCAAGTTCAATATGTCAAGCTACTCTTTTTTCCAAGTCACCGAGTCTCCACGAAAGCCTCGATGGACCTTTTTTTTTTTACAAGCAACTCAGGCTAGCTCCTGACATACAGAATAAGCAGTTTATTCATCATGGATTTCTTTACTCTGCTATAATAATTTGTCTTTGTAGCCACTTTGCGGTCATGACTGTATTTGAAGTTTTTCTAAATCAAGGCTCTCACAAGATCTTGGCTTTTGATCCTTGGATAGAGCTTTTAATGTGTCCATTCTTCATCTCTGACACCAAGAGTGATTATTTGTTATGTTTTCAGTAGCCCTATCGTTTGGGCAGCTCAGATCACCCGTCTATATAATCCCCCTCCAAAACCTTCCAATGTAAAATAATGGTTTTCATGTTTTTCTTTCCTATTTTTGGGCAAGGAAAGCTGGCAATATGATGTTATGGCCATCCAGCACTTTCTCTCTGTTCTCTCTCACCATAGTTTGGAATTTAATTGTGTTTTGACAACTCTTTTCCATGGCTGGCCCAATTATAGCCTCCAGTTGGGCTGGTAATGATAGTTGTTAATGGGGTGAAAAATGGACGTGCATCTCTGACAGAAACCATAAGCAGATCCTTTGAAAGGAGAGGCAGGAGCCAAGGAAAGCACAGGCAGGAATGGCCTCACTTTGCTCTCGTCCTCTGAAGGACTTTATATAGCATACACGGCTCCCAGCGTCTCCTCCCGGACCTTTACTGTCCTATTATGTGATCATGTCGTCCGCTTTGCCAGTGTTAAAACATCAGAGCAGTCGTTAGGAGCGTCAGGGCTACTGTATGAGGCCATGGGAATGACTCCGAGCGACCCGTCACACACACAGACACACATTTCCAAATGTCGTCAAATTTCTCACGCTTTTTTTCTTCCCTTCCGCTCGCTCTCCTCCTCCTCCGCCTCCCTTTTTCCCTTGTTTCTCTTGTCACAGGGAAAGTATTGATCGGCCTCTTCCCAAAGTTATTTTTAATCAAAGATAAACAAGGAATCCACATTTCCTTGGGAGATGTGGGGTTGCCCAAAGTGTTCTGCTCTTTCTTAGTTTTCTTTATGCTCAAGGGAGGCGATGAATGGGAGAGATGAAGCAAGAGATGTGAGCGCGAGGGCTGTGTTTCATAAGGGGGGGGGGGGCGGAGGGAGGGAGGGAGGGGGGGGTTGAGTCCAGCGGGTGTTTAGAGAATAACACAAGTGCCACCAGCGAGTGGGAGACGTGGGAAGTCCGGCTTTAGTCTCAGTTAGTTGTAGCACATCCTATTATTATCCCTCGGACTGTGCGACAACGCTGACCAGAAGAGACCCTAAACACACACACACACACACACACACACATACACACACACACACACTCAGTCAGAGTTCTCCCCTCTCTCACACAGACACAGGCCAGGCCATTCCCAAGTCTTATTTCTTCTGGACTTTATGGGAACACTTAAATTTAGCTCTGGCAGGGAGTGCAGGCATAATAATCAAAGCTCTTGTCACCAGGCTCCCAGTGCTAGGTGGTCTGGCTGCTCTGGAGGGAAACTCTCACCCAGTGGAAGGAAGACAGTTTCCTTCTTTGCACATTGGCACAGTTTGGACCTATAATTCTTTTCTACTAATATCTTCGGCCCATGCCTTTTCTAAGCCAGTATATAATTGACACCTCTGAAACACACCTACACCGAAAGCACAGGAACAGGACTCAGTTAGTGCAGGGTTTGAGCCAGGACAGTTCTGGACCGGGGTCAAATTTAACTCTGCTACTTTTGTAGAGAGATTTCACATCTAGTCTGAAGAACTTAATAAGTTATCCATGATGAAAATGAGTATGAACTAATCAAATCATACTGTTGTTACAGCTGAAGTTGTGTGATGGAGCCAGTGAGACAGAAGGGTTTCCCACCAGTGTGCTGTCAGGGTGAATGCTACAGATAGACTGTGTTTTCACTGGGTTACTTTTTTTAGATAAAATAATCTCTATTTATTCACTTGATGAACTTTTTGGTAACATGAAGCTTAAAAGAAGAAGAACACAACATGAAAAAAGTGTCAGACGGTGGTGTATGTGAAGTCTGACCAACATTTTCATTGACAACAGCTTGTATGATACAGCATACCTACAGTACAGACACACTGACCTTAACCACACCAGTCCATAACCCCACTCCTCTACTCCAGGGGTCACCTTCTGACATAAAGCCCTTGTTCCAACATTACAATTACAGACACTTTTTTTTAAATTGCAGTTTTTATTTCAAGCATTTTTCTGGTTTTGCCAATCTGTTATTTAAGTGCAACAACACCGGTAGTTATCTTGACTGTTTAGTGATGACAAAAAAACTCACTCTGTATGATGGAGGTAACAACTTTTTTACTCACCAGCAATGTTTTTAGCAAAGCCAACATAGCATATGAACCTGCATCGTCTCTGTAAAGTCTGCGCAGCTTCTGTTAAACATGTTCAGGTCATTTGGTTGCTTATATAACGTTAAAAAAAAATGAAGCTGTTGTTGTATTGGACTGCATTATGTAAAGTTTTTACATACACACATGAGTTGAATCAAGACCTCTCTGACACCGAAAACCTCAACATTATAAGCTTTATGGAGACATTCAGTGATTTATCTATATAATCCAAGCAGAGTGACAACTGACTGCGAAGCGGCGACAACAACTTGTAGTCGAACTCTGTGAGCTCAGTCCTCATGCACTACCCCGGCACATGTGTGTGTGTGTCTATGTCCGTTCATACAATGCGATGTTAACGTTATTCACAGCGTGAAAGCCCCCAAGAGGTCAAAGGTGATGAGGTGCTAAGGAGGTCTTTGACACTTGACACACACACAGTGGCTGCTCTGGCTCCCCACAGAGTGAAACTGTCACCACCTGGAGTGGAAGACTAATTAGCCTATGATTTGTGTAATACACTCTGCTTGCATTAGTGGTGTGTATGTGTGTGTATGTGTGTGAGTGAGTGTGTGTGTGTCCTACATAGCAAAGATGTGCTACGCCAATTGTCCACTAACCAGTCTGTTCTCTCTTTGTTTTTTCCATGTTGTCCGGCTGTTCTCATCCGATGGATCCTCACAGGTCAGTGTTTCTTTTTTTTTTTTGTCTCTGTGCTCAGATCATCAGCTTTGTGTTCTCTTGCCAGTATAGCATAATATATATATTTTTTTCAGTATAGTGCTATTGAGGCTTAAAGAGTTACCCATCAGTTCACCCAAAACACAAAACATCTTTTTCTGCTTATACCCATAACAATCGCACAATGCAGATAGTTTTGGTTTGGAACTAATGTAATTGATGAGACTCAGATCATTAAAAAAATGACATTAAAAAAAACCCCAACAGTAAAAATATCTATCCAGAAACAATGTTCTGGTAACTTGAAATGAAAGCCCCATGAAATTTAGAGATTGTGATGTCGCCCTTTAATTGTGTCTTTAATGGTGATCACACCTTCTGTCCTTCTCCATAACTTACATCTGAGAATGAATCCTTACTGTTTAATGACCTGGCCCAACGTCCTGTTTCAAACCAAAAATAAATCACATAAAGGATGTAAAAATACTATTACTAATACTTTTGTTAGCACAAAGCATTCAATATTTGTGCCTTCTGCATTTAAAATGTAAAAAAGCGTGGACATTTAGCTTTATTTTGACAAACAGCCGTTTATTTATCCCTCCAGCAACTCTGCACAGCATCCCCAGCTGTAGCAGGTGTTGCCAGGTATGCTTAAAAGCTACAGCCGTGACCTGCATTACGGTGACGGATGAGTTACCATCATTGGCAGCGCCGCTATGGTAGGAGACGTTGGAGTCGCTTGTGCATCATAACTGCGCCCAGCAGGTGTTCCTCATGAAATACTTCCAGTGTCATGTCTGCTCCAACAAAAGCTAATGTCTGAATTTTCAAATGTTACCAAAAGATGCACAAGATCTCCTGTGTAAATAAGACCGGTTTGAGAATCGCCTCCCTGCTGCTTTTATGTTAGACAAGGCCGCACATTCCCCAAAGTCTTTACTGGATGTACAGAGATGCACTTAGTAATGACCACATTTAATAACTTTTATTTTTGTTAATAATAATAATTATATTTAATGTGGGTGGAAATACTTGCGTTTATTTTAATCAAATTCAACTAAATTTACAAATTATTAAATAATATTTAAATTAATAGTGACATCCAATATTTTTATCAGCAGCTTCAGTCCAAAATAACCTGTAGCCAGTCAGTCAGCAATTGAGCCGTATCATAGTCTACAACACAAAACACAGTTCTGCACATCAGGACAGAGGTTATGAAAACAAGTCATCCCGATGCAACCTGACTCTCCTTGAGGAAAGGAAAGTCTGTAGAATTTTTTTTTTTTTAGATTTTTATTAACCTTATTATTTTTTTTCTGTAAATGTAGCTTCATTTTACTTACACGCTTGTTTTTGAAGCCTTCACCATTCTGTCAGAGCTAACATATTTGTGGGGAAACATTAAATCCTTCTTTTCTTTTCTTACTTGGTCATCCTAAAGGTAGTTGAATCTAAATGTACAAAATGTCTAAAAGTACTGGAACCAGTCATTTAAGTTTAGCTGAGTAATAACCACCTAATATTAAAGTAAAGTCAATTCAATTCAAATTAAATCTAATTTTAAGTTACTAAATTGTTGCTATTGGCATCTTTTGTCAAACCAGTGTTGGGCATATTTCCGTTGTATGTCACCAGATATGTAAATCCCTGTGCAGGTGATGTCATTTCTACATACACTTCCCATAACATGAGCAGGGTTGCGTGTTATGTTGGCCCATATAGCTTTATTACTCTATTTGTCACTGCCAGTAGTTTGGTTTTTTTCACACTCCCAAGGTGAAGAGGAATGAATGATGGCCCGACGGGCTCGGCTTTCTTCATTCTTCCTCTTCTCCCTCTGTTCCGTGAGAAAGTCAGGGAGGATGGAGAAAAGTCAGCCTGCTCATCAATCCTTCCACGGAGAGAGAGAGAGAGAGAGAGAGAGAGAGAGCGATGGAGTACTGAGGAAGTGAAGGTGTAGGAGGCTTGCTTTAGCCAAGGGGAGTCCCAGCAGGACTACACATACACACACACGCACAGAGGAAGAATAACACTCATATATCTGCCGCGTCAACAACTGGCCTCTGTTTGCTCAGTGCTGACACCAGTGCAGCAGAACTGCTACTGGAGTTTCTCATCACCCTAGTTTTGCTGTTTGTGTGTGTGTGTGTGTTAGACTGTAGGTGCATGAATTGCTGCTTAAAGTCTGTGTGTGTTGGCCTGCATTTCCATCTGTATTTGTTTTGCATGAGTGCTCATATCGGGGGTCCCGTGTAATGTATGTGTCCATGTTTGCTATTAACCAGACTGACTCAGACTAAACAAACATCTACGGACACACTAGTGCAACAAACCTTCTGAACTACTGAGACACTTTTTAGCCACACTGGTGGTATAGCTCTAAGAATGGTAATGTCAGCTGGTTGTTTTTTTTTTATTTGGTTGATTGATCAGTTCACCACTTTGGTCTAGTGTGAAATATCTCAACAAATACTGTTAAGATTGGCATGAAGTTTTGCACAAATGTTCGTGGTCTGCAGAGGATGATATATACATTTTTTTCTACATTATCCAGAGTTACCTTTTCACACGTGTAGCACACAACAGGAGATTGCCTTTTTCAGAAGCTTTCTCACCTACGGGAAATACTCAGTTTGGTTTAGGCGAGGGGTGGCGCCAGGGTAAAGCATGCAAGAGGCAGGACACAGTGTAAAAAAGTACATGGTGGTTGTAATTTGGCATTTTTAAGCTTTTCACCAGAAGGAAAATGGCAAGAAATCACAGGAAATACTCTCTCCCATTAGCACTAGCTTCACAGGGGAGTGTTCAGGCCCAATCGCGGCTTAGCTGGCCTGTTGCATTTATTCAGAGTCAGACGCATGATAGAAACATCATCACTGTGAATTCTCTGGAAAATGACCTGCTGTATTCACACATGGGTTCAATCGGACATTACCTGAACTTTGTTCTAGGGAGCTGGCAGGGTAAAGTCCATTGAATGTCCAATCCAACTGATTTGGACATTTGCGTTCACACATACAGCTCCTCCAAATATGGTCGGAAAATTTCAGGCTTGTAATAAATGTGTGAAAGGCACTTTTGATAGCAGCCTTATAGTCCTAAATCTGTTTTATCAGATTGGTTCAGGAGATTTATTGCTCTGAGGTCGAAACTGTTACTGCAGTGCACCTATAGTGCCGTCCGGTGGGCAGGAGAGTGAAGAGGTGGCGGCAGGGATGTGTCATGTCGTTGCAGATGGCGGTGGCTCTACAGTGATAGTGGGAGCTGTAGATAGCTTCAAGAGGTGGCGTCTGGGCCTCGATGACTCTCTGAGCACAGTTGATGACCAGCTGCAGAGCTTGACTCTCTGTGGTGGTACAGCTGGTGTACATTGTTGATATGCCATACCTGAGGATGCTTTCAATGCTGCAGTGATAGAAGGTGACAAGCAGATCTTCATTCAGGTTTACTTTTTCAGTGATTTCAGAAAGTATAGCCATCGTTGTGCCTTCTTTACCAGTGCTGTGGTATTGGCAGTCCATGAAACATATTCCGACATGTGGACGCCCAGGAACTTAAAACTTGACACTCTCTCCACCATGTCTCCATTGATGAGGAGTGGAGCATGTCCACTTCCACATTTCCTGTAGTTGATGGTGAGCTCTTTGGTCTCACTGGTGTTAAGAGATAAGCTATTATCTGAGCACCACCTCGCCAGGTGCTGGACCTTCTCTCTGTAGGCAGACCCATCATTGTCTGAGACTAGCCCTATTACTGTGGTACTGTCTGCGTACTTACAATGGTGTTTGAATTGTGGGCTGGGACACTATCATAGGTGTAAAAGAAGTATAAGAGGGAGCTTAGGACGCAGCCCTGAGGAGCACCATCGCTCAGAAGAGTGATGTGTTTCCCTTCTGACTGACTTAGTCCATGAGACCGTGATCCAGGCGAAGAGGTGTTGGGTAAGACCCAGGTCCTGGAGCTTGGAATACAACACAGTACATGAACTGGTGGGGATCAAGTGTGGCCAGAATGATGTTTTTATGTGTGTCTGCACCAGTCTCCCAAAGCCCTTCATTGCTATCAGGGAGAGTGTGACCAGACACAAGTCACTGAGCTTTATTTGGCTGAACCTTTTGGAACTGGAAATATGGTGACAGTCTTGAGGCATTGGGGGACCGCAGCCTGTGACAGAAACATGTTGAAAATGCAGGTGAATACCTCTTCACTTAGCACTCGACCATGAATTCCATTGAAGCCTGCTGCTTTCCTGGAGTTCACGCTGCAGAACACCTGTTGAGTTCCTCCACTAGCGAAGCATCACCGGATTGGGGGGGTTGTATTTGTTGCTGTCGTGAAAATTGATAAGAGACTGGATGTCTTGCCATCCTGACTGCTTACTTGTGAAGTGGTCCTTGATCTTCTTCTTATGAGCCATTTTAGCGCACCATATGACCTTTCTTAAGTTGGTCCTTGCAGCATGTAGCGCTATGCTGCACTGTCACTGGACCTATAGGCTGAGTATCTCAGTAGATTCCAGGCCTCATTGTCCAAGCTGGCTTAGTGTATTTTCATGTATAGTGCGAAAATGAACATACTGATGAAATTTTGGAAGGACAGTTCTGAGGTTAACCTGAGGTTGCCGATGGTGGGATGTAAATGGCTAGAATAATTGTAACAGTAAAGTATCAAGGCAGGGGAGATGGCCTACATATGAACATGAGAGATTCCACAGCGTATTCCAATTATTTTCTCCTCCTTACATCAGTTGTTATGTGTGTATATGCAGAAGGCTCTGCCTTTGTTCTTACCAGAGTCCATATTCCAATCCCCACGATGTAGCTTGCGGTTTGTTAGCTCAAGAGCTGCGTCAGAGATCCTCGAGTGCAGCCAGTTTTCGATAAAGTTCAAGGCGCTGGAGTCCTGTATGTTTCCCCTTACAGCATGTACGCAGCTGGAGGTAATCCATTTTCGTTGCAGAGGGACCAATAGTTCCAGAGCCTGGCTTGCACACCTGTCCGCTTGCCTCTCTTTTGTTTTCTTTCCCTGCACCACCAGCATCACTTTAAGGTCAGTGCAGTAATCCAAAAAAACACTGCTGCTCTTTATGTCTGGTCGGGTGGTGTGCTAGCAAACTCCAGACACAGTGTGGTTATGTCTCGAGTAGCAGACCTCCTATACGTAGGAAGTTCCTGACGAGTGTGTGATGCGATCGCAGGCCCGTTTTGTATAGTTCATCAAGAGAAGGAAAAGAAGCAAAACATGGCTTTGGTTGGAGCAGCACTGACTCTCAGTGTCTAGACATGCTGCCCTGCCATCTTGCAGCAATTATATCAAGATAGACAACTTATTACAAAACAATAAATTATCTATTTCTGACATTTTTGTTGTTTCTTTAATTTGAAATAGTGACTAGTTTTACTTCTCCAGTCCTCTACCACTGTGTTGGCAAAAAGTTGGTAGAGATATTCATGGTTCCCAGATGATGTATCCTAATGACTTTGGTGGACTTTACATGTGGTACCATCATCAGGTCATCAGGTCCAATAATTTGGTTTGTGACCAAAACTAATGACATTTCCATCAGTCTCAGTTGTCTTGTGTGTTTTGTGTTGTGTTAGCATGCTAATAACCTGCTAAACTAAGATGATGAACATGGTAAACATTACCTGTGAAGCATCAGCATGTTGACATTGTCATTTTGAGCGGTTAAGCATCACAACCACTATAGTTTTTACATTTACTTCACCATTAATAATAAGGATCTAAACCAACTTTAGACCTCATTACAATTAGATTTGACAGCCTCACTGTGCCACTAGCATGGCCGTAGACTGTTAGTCTTGTTTCTTTATGTGTGTGTGTGTGTGTAAAGAGAGATCACCTCTGCGAGTAATCCTCCTCCTCTGTCTCTCTTTTTCTAACTGGACTCCTGCCTGCCTCTCTTCTGTGCGGATTTAGCAAACTACAGATCTACAGATTAAAGTTAACGTGTGTGTATGCAGGGGAGTCAAGATTGCTATTTTGAAAGATGAGGTGGAAATGCCTCCTCAATTTTTCTACGTGAGATGTATCAAGTCTGGTATGTTTTGTGCGCTTTGCATGAGAAGACTTTGGCTCTACTTTGTGAATAGTTTGTGAAGCTACTGGGCCTTTTTTTTTTTTTTTTTTTTTTTTTTTTCTTTTTCTCCTCAATTCTACGAAGAAGTGCAATGAATTCTCCAGCGCGAGGTCTTGCAAAGTCATCCCCTTCAAGGCCGTGAAAAGGAGCTGCACTAAAAGTTATTGCCCTCAGAAAAAGAAATCACTTAGCTGCGTGTTTGATCTTTTCTTATGAAATATGCAGTCGGACAGCATTTCATATAATCCTATACTGTTCGTAGCCGACGGCTTATGACAGCCGTAAATTACAAAATGGCCGACCTAAGCAGAGGAGTAAGAAGGGAAGAAAAGGAAGGGGAAGGATGGCAAAAACACACTTTGGTAACCTAGCATCGCCCCCACTCCTGCTCCAGCTCCCCATGGGATCAAACAAGAGGGAGGATTTGGACAAGTAAATCATTTCCTTCAAGTGGTGAACTCTCAGGGCCGGCAGAATGAGTCAGACGTGTGTGTTCATATCAAGTGGAGGCATCACAGCAACACTTTGCCAGAAAGTCCGGCTGCTTTTCTCTCACACTCTTCCTGAAACGCTGGAAAATGTTGGACTTTGAAGTCCTGATAAGGCGAATTCATCACATTCTCTCTGGCTGCTGCTGCTGCTGCTGAAGCTGAATAAAACCATTAAGTCTGCTGATGTTTAATGTGAGGTGCCACAAGTTGGCGGGGGGAAAAAAAAAATATCCTTTCATCCCATCAGAGGGAAAAAAAAATGATATTAGTTACACATTTACAAGCATTTTAGGGAACTCGTATTGGTTCGCATTTGAGATCAGCTGATAATTTATAAGAAATGTGGATGTACATATATGATAGAAAAGTGTTTTCTGTCAAGATAGAGAGCTCTTTTCACTGTTGTTGTTGATTAACAGAAGCACATGTATTTATATGGAATTATTAAGATAATTCAACTGACAGTGCTTACAAATAAACACGTGATTCTCCTGCCTACAAGGTTTAAACTTCAATTTAAGCAATTACACTTCAACTAATTTGAACTGTTTTAGGATTTTAGACTTCAGTAGGCACTTCAAACCCTTTCATTGCTTTTACAGCTGACACTTCAACTGCTTTAACTGAGATGCCCTCAACTAGTTTGACTGCATCTCCTTTACAGCATTTCGCATGCAAATAATGTGTTTGTACATGTGATTTTCAGCATAACAGTCATTTATTTCCATTTTCTTCAGAAACGTTAACCTTTTCTAGTTTACAAGATCATTTTTATTTGACAAAAACAATCTTAACTTATTATTTTACAGAGCTTCAGCTGAGCACTGAGCTGTTGAGGAAGACTGTAAGATGTAGTTGAAAGATGATAGATTGACCTCGAGTAAGGATTTTGTTCTCAAACTACTGTTTCTGAGGGTCAATAATGAGCTTTCATACTAATTATTTACAATATCATTTTTACTATTTGATGAAAATATGAGGAATTTTTTTTTTCAATGTCAAACATTAATGGAAAAAAATCAGTTAGCACCTCTCATGAACAAATCCCAGATTAAATATGATATCAACATGCATTTGTAATATATAATACATTTCTGTCATCCTAAAAAAATGACAAACCTCTTCTCTAAAATCCTCATTTCATTTTCACCGGTAGAGTCTGGGATGTGAGACACTGCCACAGAAACATTTGTTGATTTCCGCTCTAACATTTTACAGAGAATCCCCTCCTCTGTTGACGATTCACTACAGCTAATATTACCGCCTGCCCCCATGTACTTTTTTCCTCAGAGTGAGAATTGAACTTGTGACATTTATAGCCATGCTCTGATATTATTGTACCAGTGTGTTCAGAGCAGCCCTCTCTTTTGAGAAAGCCTCTGTTTTTCTTTTACAGCTTTCGCCTAGCACTCCTGTCAATCTTATGAAATTCCTACGTGTGAGTGTGTCAGACGTGGGAATGTTTTATCTTTCTTGAGTTATCCTTTTTCACTTAATGACTATTCCTCTGGACGCCGCAGCCAGACATTGTGTTAAAAGTGAGTTTTCCTCCTCTGAGGTGTAACGCAATCTAGCCCTGGCCAAAGAGCCTGACAGGGCTGGAGACACTAGTGTGTATGTGTGTGTTTGTGTCTGTGTGTGTGTGTGCATGTAGGACTGTTGCCTGTCCCTATGTGTGATTGAACACAGTAGTGTGTGTGTCACTATTGTGAGTGCGTATGTGTGTGTTGCATTCTATTTTCCTGCTTACCTGCATGTGTGTGTATGTTTCTGGTTTGAGGATGTTGTGAGCGTTGGGTGAGAAGAAGCAGAGCATGGATCTGCTTTCCATCACACTGAGCTGCCTAGGGCCAGAAAAGACCCGACTTCACACACACACACACACACACACACACACACACACACACACACACCTATTCATACATAGTGGATTAAAGCAGCCAATGGTAAAACAGCACCGCACTTCACAAGAAGGCCAAACACGACTAAACCTCACAGCGCCGCACATGTAAAACACAAAGCACAAAGTGCACCTCGCTAAAAAAAGATTCCATGTGATGTCGTCGGGTAATCCACGATAATCCTAAAAGTGTTCATACAAGTTAATGTCTAGTTTGCAACTCTGTCACACAGCAGTGAGTCCACATATAGGGAGCACATGAAAGCTTTTTATGTTTGCTGTTTTATGTACAACACAGTAGCCGTGTCCCAATTCCCCACAACATACTGTACAAAAATAAGCACAGTATACTTAAAAAAAAGCCAGTGTGCATGTTAAATCCATTTGATTGTTTTTGAGTGTTCTGTTAATGGACAGGATTGTCCCACTCACAAATACGTAGAGTTAGGATACACAGCGGATTACGCACACATAAAAATAAAAAAATAAAAAAATAAAAAAAATAAAAATGGCATATTTAGTTTCTCCTTATGAATTTCAACTGGCAGTGGCATTCTTAAGTTTACGTTTTTTGTCTGTTTTTTTTTTTTTTTTTAGATTAGAATAGATTATTATTAATATTATTAACAAATTTTCTCCATATTAAGAAGAAAACACACCTTGTGTGCACCGAAAACTACAAACACAATATGTTCAATACAACATGGTAAAGCTCTTATAATCTCGTCATAAATTAGGAGTGACAATTTGATTACAGGAAGTAGTAAGTAACAAAGTAACTTTATATGAATATGTTGCTCATTTAGAGGTGTGAAATAACTCAGCACATTTACTAAAGTAGTGTATTTATTGCAGGCTTTAGTACTGTTACTTACACATTTCCATTTTGTGACACATTCTACTTTTCCACTCATAATTTTATCTGTGGACTGCGGTTACTAGTTACCACTTTACCACTAATGTTGTGTTAAACCATACAATGAGCTTAGAAAATATGATATATTGTCCAAAGAATTAACTTTATTCGAAGGCTGAAGGCATATTGTCATAAAAAAAAAAAAGAATTGAATATTCATGTCTCTTCTCATCAAGTGTCGTTTGGTTAATGATGTCATATTCACTGCAGACTCGATGTCGCTCCGCACGTCTCTTTCATGACAACTTGCATCAGCCAGGCAGACATACTGTAGCGTGTAATAAACATGTCATGGCAGGCTTTATATACTACTCCACATACCGCTGACAGTATGCGGAGTAGGTAGACCAGCTATAATACTAAAAACATCTTAAATCTTACGGCCGTGATCACATAATAAGCAGTTTTCTTCCGCTCCAGTGTAAGACACATGTGTGAGCGTCACACACAGTTAGTTCAAAGGGGCTCTATGATCTATGCGCTTATGGTTTCCATACAAATGTTAGTGAACCTGAAATAAAATAGATGTAGTTATAGGGCAAATTAAAACCGAGTCACATATGATAGAGAGGTCCTGTCTTACTTATCAGTGATGTCACCGCAGGTGTTTTTCATCAGTCGCTAAAGGCTAAGTAATTACTCTCACATCATCAACTCGGGTGTGGCCACAAATGCTCAAAAAATTTTGATCCATCAAGAGCAGTGCAATGTTTTCTTTTTTCTAATTCAAAAAAATCAACAAGAAACCAAACAAACAAACCAAAAGGGGAAAAAATAATGAATAAAACAATAATGACATACTCTGAGAACACATTCTTTCACCCGAGTAAAAATGTAAAACACCCAACTCAGTGTCATTACATCATGCTCTTCACTTTTGACCTTTTTTTTACCTTAAGGGAGACAAACAACACAACCGTGCTGCTATGTAAATGTCTGTGATATAAGCCTGCAGTTGCTCGGTCTATAGAAGTTGTTCTGTGTGTGTCTGTGTGTGCGCGTGTGTGTGTGTGTCTGCAAGAAATGGAGTCATCATAGTGGGAAGGCAGGGTGCTGAGAGCTGAGTCCTGCCCTCTCTCACCAGAGTAAGCCTCTGATGGGTGTGTGTGTGTGTTCCCAGGCCAATATTTCAGTATATATGTGTTCACGCTGGTTTGCAGATGAGGGCGTAAAATTGTCAGACCCTTTTCACCCTCATGTGTTATAAGTCCCATTAATAGCACACTGATCCACACAAGCTGTTTTTACCTCACTCTCTTTTCCCCCCGGGTGTGTGTGTGTGTGTGTGGGGGGGGGGGGGGCAGTCATCGATACGCAAGTGAGGAGGTGTCGCTTGCGTATCGTTTACATGTTTGTTTTCATGTTCGTTTGTCTCTTGTTAGCTCGTCTCAGCTTCAGAGAGTTGTTGTATTTTGGAAAGGAGGTTTTATCCCCCCCCCACATCTGTTTGGAACCACGCCCCTTCCACCGTCATTCCCACCCCCAAGTTGCCCCCCGGTTGCCCCCAACGTGCCCCTGCTACCCCGCTGAACTCATCAGCTCAGCCCAACGCTGCTCTGGGGCAGGAGCACAGGGTCCCAGAGGAGGACCGGGCTCTGCTCATCCACCCAGCTTAGGAGGGCAGGGATTGGGTTTAGGCGACAGGTGCCAGAGGGACCGGCCAGTCCCTTCGCACCAACACACACACACACACACACACACACACACACACACACACTACTAACACACACACAGAAATGCATACACGCTGAATCTGGCCATGCCTTAATCCCCAGCCAGCTGTTGCAGTTGCTAGCCCAATCAGTCTAAAGTGTCGAGCGCTGGTGAAGCTTGTGTGTATGTGTGTGTGTGTCAGGAGGGAGGGAGGGAGGGAGGGGTCAGGTAGCTGCCATGCATGCCGGTTGTCCTAGCAGTCCGGAGTCCTCTTGGAACCGGACCCCCGTCCACCCAAAGACAGCCCGGGCGCCCAGCCTGATAGATTCATAACACATGTTTCCCTGGCACTGTCAGCACGCACTCTCTCACACACAAACACACACACACAGACACACACACACAAATAATACACCCTCATTCATTATCTACCCCTGGCTCAGATAGGCTCAATCCTATCACAGTCTACCCCAAAGGCCAGCAGAGGTGAGACGGAGCAGACACTCCTCTGTCCTCACACCCCCTTCCTCGCCTTTGAGCCGGCCCATCCCTGTGTGACCCTATAGACACGGGCTAATCCATCAGGAGCAGGGGGGGCGGGGGGTGTTTTGGTAAGGGCTATGGAGGGCACAGTGTCTGCTGTCAGGGTGTATCGCTGCCAGTTCATGGCTCATGTCATCACTGGGGTTTCTCAACATCCAGCAGATTATTGCTGGATGGTACTGAGGTTATAAACACTCAAGCAGCCAAAAGCAAAGCATTATAAACACAGCGGCCTGTGTGATACATATGGCTTATATTGGCATTTATTTATAAATATTGTCAGTTATAATCCATAAGATTTGTATCATATAAGATCAAATCTTTTTGGCTGAGCTGTAAACAGATACACCAGTTGATCTTAACCGATAGCTTTCTGACAGAGTAGCTGCTCAAGGTGTTTGCTGTCCTCAGCGGGCGATACATGTGTCATTTTGGACAGAACTCTGGGACCAGTATTATTAAAACACATTTGTTGTTACCAAGGCAGGGATAACAACTGGACAAACTTTCATGGGGCCCCAGAATTCCCAGGGCACCAGGTTGGCTACAGTATGTTTCAGTTGCTCTGTGGTAATTTGATGATTGAAAATGTTTGGGAGTATGTACAACTAAAGACCATTATCAAGTTAAACTATGGAAACTGAGCACCTTAAGGCGGGTCTAGCATTATTGGGGTCCCTTTCCTGTAGAGGGGCCAAAATATAGTCATGTAAAAACCCAATGTTGAACTATTTTAGTTGATAGTGTTCAAATTGGCATATTTTCCAATAATTTTGCAATCAGCTACTAAATGACACAATTGCAAACCAGGAGCCAAGAATTATGAGTAGTAGTTTGTATCTGGGGCTGAACACAAAATATAATTTGTGTATAGATATCCAAGTCAAGGGTCAATGCCAGGGCATGTATGCCCCAGGCCAGCTAATTTGTCCATTTACCACAATTAACTGAAGGGTTGCCAAGAAAACCAAGACCGAAAGACTTTAAGTCCCCCTTCACTCAAAAATATGTTTTTCTTCTTGTTCCTACGGTTGAATGTTTGAGTGGTTGAATGGTTGAATGATGATGACAGTTTGAGACTGGAAGGCTGTTTTCACATTCATATGCGGAAAGTTGAAAGTTTCTCTGCGATCATTAAAAAAAAACTGATTTTTAATGGGCGGGCCTACGAGCAGGATTTGTGACATCACGAATAGTTTGGAAGCCAGTTGTAGTCCAGTATTCAACCTCCATAGCACAAACACTGAGAATGGACTTTAGGGTAAGAAACATCTTGTACCTTGGATACCATATAGATGCCTAATGATTAGTTTGCCATAATTAGGCGTTGTAATACACTGACATTAATGTATTCATTCATTTTGGCATACTGCTTTTCCCATTTTTTATGTGGAGGTGGGTAGTTACCACGAGTAGTTATAGCCATCATTAACAGATACAAAATCCCCCCCCCAAAAATCTATTCCAGTCGTGGACACACTGTTTAACTGACAGGTTGTCCGTGTGACGTGCAGTCAAAAACACCACAGTAATGAGTGCTTAGCAGCACAGATGGAGACAAACATAAACACCACAGCGGCACCAAAGATGGAGATGAGAAACACAAAATCAAGGATTTAGCAGATTACCACAAGAAGCTGATAACCCACCTAAACTAATTTCATCAGCTGGGCTCTCAGGGGAGACTTTGAGTGTAATCTAAATGCTTTTTTGGAGGCTTTTTCTTCGTGACAAGAGCACAGCCTCTCTCTTGTATGTGCACACCACGGCTGTTAATAGTTTTCTAATACGGGTGTCTGTAAAGCAAATGCAAGTCTTATGATGAATCATATAATGCATTAATTTCATGTCATACATGATCACAAGATGAAAAGCTGCGGCACTTGAAACAATTTACACATACCATATCAAAACCGAGCGCCGTTTTTTTTTTAAAATTGCAGTATTTGACTTCATGGTGGAGGAATTATGTTCAATATACAAAAGTGTAAAAAAAAAAAAAAAAAAAAAAAAAAAGAGCTGTTAAAGGTGAATCCCTTCAATTTGTTTTGCTTCCCAGGAAAAGCCGATCGCCATTCGGACGGCCCTTTCTGCACGGGTGTCAGTGAAAAGCAAATGCAAGTCTTATGAGGATGATTCACATAATACGATGATTTCATAATGTCATTAGTCTATTATGTGATCACAAGATGAAACTCAGGCTACATCACCAGTTCATATGGACCATTTCCACACATCATGCTGTGTATGAATATGATATCTGTTAAAAGCCACATCAATAAGATGTGTTAATATGATACACTCTGCAGTCACAGTCTATGCATTATCTGGACCCTTCTTTCTCTGTCAATACCACAGCTAGCGATGCTCCCCTGATAGTGTTTGCTATAAAAGAGCATAGTAAGCTCATATCAATATTGGAGGGGAAAAAAGCAGAAAAAACATATACTCAAATGAAGTTGTTCGAATTTCAACATTGACTTTTTTCTGGATGTATCCAGGGGAATGGTAGTGACTAAACTAGACCCCTCCAGAAGCAGAAAGTAGATCCGGTGTCAGTGCTTTTAGCCCATATGGCCAGCCTCCACATAATCAATGCAGTTTGACAATCAGAGGCAATTAGACCAAGAATATTTGGTATGATGAGTATAATATTTTTCTCCCAGGAGTTAATCCTTCTCAGGGTGGAAAAGCCTCTGAAACAACAACGTACTGAGGACCATCACGGAGCGGTAAAACTTTATTAATACTCAGAGTAATGAACTGTTTTCATCGCTCCTTCAGGCGGGCTCACCTCGGTTTTTCGTTGTTTTAGAAACTCGGGAGCCAAATTATAATCTCGCCTCTCAGATCAGCAGCGAGGAACATCAATTGGCTGATTGGAAGGTTTTTGAAACACTAACATTGGCCCGAAACAAAATGAAGTGGTTCAAGCAGTCCATGAAATGTGGTGGCAAATAACTATATTAGGTTAGGGTTAGGGTTATTTACTCAATAACTGAAACCTAATCAGTACTGATTTAAAAAAAAAAAAAAAAAAGTTGACCTGGCTGTATTGGCTGGCATCACATCACCATATTTATTTATCTCCTTATATATCTTTTTCATTATGGTGTTGATATTTTTATTTCCAGTAAGTCAAGAATCTGTGCACTTCATCTTCATCTGCCTCTTCTCCCTGCAATTGTCATTGCTTGTGGCAAAACTTTTGGTAGCTTCCTTTATACTATATATCCTTCCATCCATCCCTGAGTTCACCCCTGCTCAGGACCTAATCAGTGTCCTTGCCATCCTGTGTCAGTGGTTAGGTTAAAAAGAGAATGTTTGATGAGGTATCAGCATTAAATGTGGGAATGGATCCCAGCAGGATGTGGCTTTGATAGATAGTGAGTGGCGTCAGTGCCTGATGGTGATCTCCCTCTGAAAGCTGCTGCTTGTATACAGTGGAACACACACTCTCTCTATGGATGTATAATCTAAAGATTCTGCTGTGGTTATTGGACTGTACAGACAAGTGTGTATGTAAGTGAAAGTGTGTGTGTGTGTGTGAGAGAGAGAGAGAGAACTGGAGAGCCCCTGAGTGCTCTTTGTGCTAATAAAACAGCAGCTCCATGGGACACTGGACACCCTGGATCAAACTCCATCACATTACTGAAATATTACACCTCCCCAAGCCAAGGGCCTGCACCCAGTTGATGCGTCTACATGTCAAAGGTGTGTGCGAGTGCATACATTAATGTGTGTGAGCGCGCGCCCTCGCACGCACATGTAGGTGTGTGACGATGCACACGTGCGGCCGTGAATAGCCCTATGTGTGTTTACCCACCGTGTTGTCAGCGGCTTGACGGTCCCTTCACAATACACTGTCTGTGTCTGCTCTCTAAGTGCTGGCGTCCGCATCGATCCCCGTCCTGCAGGGAGGATATTGTAATATGTGAAGGCCTGATGTCTCTTCGCCAGACGGCCACAGAACACATCCAACACAGCTGAATGGAGATTCATCAGCTGTCATGTTGAAGGAAGGAAAATGAGGACCGGTTTCTTTTCTATTTCATTTATTTCCTTTACCCAAATTGATTGTCTCTTATAGTATAGGGCTTATCAGTATGGCTAATACAAATATCTGTATATTTCAAAAACTATATACAAATCAGGCAATAATAGGATACACGTGCCTTTTTTTTTTCTTTCAAATAAGGGCGGCAAAAATATGTTCATAATGTTACAAAATCAAATGGATCACATGGATTGCCATTTGATTCTGGATCAGCAGCATACTTGTTTCTTGATCATGATCCAACTTGAAATTTGATTAAATCATCATGTTTTTCAGATATATTTATTAATAAACATGCAAATGGGACTAAAAACATAATTTTCCAATTATAACATATCCGTCTTTGATTGGTGCTAATTGATTATGCTAAGTGATGCTAATGAGGTCAGTTGTAAACGAGGTAATGGAAATGACCAATGTATTTTTTATTGATTAATATATTGGTTTCATAATTATTGGTATCAACCAATAAAAGTAACAATTAATATCATACCTTCCACTCATGTTCAGTATAAAAAGTCTTGTTATTTCATTTACAGTGGAATAACCACTGTCACAGCCTTTGACCCCTCTACAAGCATGCTGACCATGAGTTTCTAACAGTATGCATGTGTAGGTCTGGATGTATTTTTTTACAGTATATCAGTGAGCAGAGAGTGAGAGCAGGGGGAGTTTATGGGAATTACTGAGATTTAAAGCTCCTCTGCCAGCACCTCCTCTCAGGGTCAGGGCCCCCAATGCTTTGATCTTTCATTAGGGGGGGGGAACCAAAACACATAAGCCGCATCAACCAGTACAATATCAGCATTATAGAGGGAGAGTGTGGCATCCTTAAAGCTTGAATGGACTGATGTAATTAGTCAGTATCAAAATAGTTGTTGTGCAGATGGGTACAAAGATAAGGCAGGAATACATAGCGTGGAGCAGGTGCAGATATGAGAAGGAAGAAAGAGAGAGAAGGTGTGCAGACTATTGTTGGACCAATGTTAGTGCATCATTTTAATATACGATTGGATACCAGCACACATTGTTTGACTTAAATTAAGTATATCCACAATTGTAGTATCATTGCTATTTCAAGAGTCTGTTCCAAGTATAAAAATCTTTGAGAATTTGGAATCTTTATTGCAGCAAAATGATCAATTGTTGACTTTGACACAAAATGTCAGCTACTGACAATTGCATTCCAAAAATATTGCTCTCAGCCCTCATTTATCCAGCGGGGGCCGATTGCCAAAAACAAAGATTATCAATCCTTATCAGAGGGCGAGGGAAGCAAGCTGTTGTTGTGAATCAATAATGACCCAGATTTGTGACTCAATCCCACCCAAGCACTGATGAGGTCAAGGCCTCTCCCACCATCACAACACAAAGGACACAACCGCTATTACAGCAAATTACACTTGTCACTGTGACAAGTACTTAACATAAAATGGGATTAGATGAAACTTTAAAGGATTGATGTGTAAGATTTAGTGGCATCTAGCAGTGAGGTTGCAGATTGCAGCGAACTGAATACCCCCTCCCCTCACTCTCACCCTACCAAGCATGTAGGACAACCTACAGGGGCCGTGAAACACACAAAAAAAATGTAAAATGCCCCGTCTAGAGTCAGTGTTTGGTTTGTCTGTTCTGGGCTACTGTAGAAACATGGCGGTGCAACATGGCGGGCTCCATGGAAGAGGACCACCTCCCTATGTAGATATAAAGGGCTCATTCTAAGTTAACAAAAACACAACCATTCTTATTTTCAGGTGATTATACACCAATTAAAACATACTTGCTAATATTATATTCCATTTCTATTCCATTCCATTCCAAGTCTGTTTTTTACTAAATATCAAAATAAATGATTATCCATTTAAACCAGTGCATTAACATTTGTCACACTGGCAACTATAGCAAGTTGTCATATTTGTCAAACTCTTTGTATGTTTTGGAAAATATTCAGTACATATAATGTTAAATGTTAGTGATATCTAGCTAGAACAGAGTAACATATTTACTTAAAAACTATACTTAAAGACCCAGAAATGAGTTTTTCTCCTTGGTAATTCAGTTAAATGTTTGAGCTTCACTGTGCAGAATGATGTATGTGCAGAGTTTGACACTAGAAGGCTGTTTTCATATTCATCTGCTGAAGAAGGGAAAAGTTTTTCTGTGCTCTTTCAAAACCCGGCCCATTCTCATTCCCAGGGCATCAAATACTGACGCTTTGTCATGCCCCTCAGCATCTGATACCAATGCATAAGGCACCCTTTAGCGGTTCGAGCTTTCAACTGACTCCAACGTAAACCCATCCGCATCAGTGTTAGACACCATGAGGCCGATGACGTCTATATAAGGTGACATTTTCCCTCTTAGAGGAGGCGGGTTTGGTGGATGGCGAGATAGTTAGGTGGCAAGAAGCGGACTTTGCCGTAGGAGACGGCTGTTCGCCTCCTTCTTCCAAAAGTGAGTGTCACATTTCCAACCGCAACCTCAGGTCAGTTTTTCATCATGGTGTTTATTGTTGCCATGACAACACTTCGAGTGATCATTTTAACCCAAACCACAATCTGTCCCTAAACCTGTTTTTTGTGCCTAAACATAACCAAACCACACCATTTTCTCTGAGTGTGTAATATTGCTGCGGATGGGTCTACGTTGGATTTAGTTAAAACGCGTCTGGGATCTTAAGTGTAACACTGGTTTAACCACACTACATTACCTTCCATTTATTAGTTTTTGCTTTTAGTCATGGTAGAGTGTGTTTAATTCAGTTCACTGTCAACAGTTAGAATGAGTTGTGATGCACTTCATTGCACATTAGATTGGGCTTTCTGCATCTCTTTTTCTCTAAAAATGACAAACTTTTGCACCCTTAACTTCAACTCACAAAAGGGAAACATGTATCCTAGAACCAATAACTGTTCCTACATATGAAACCAACCAATCATTTAGCCTTCCATATCTCATAAATAACCAGTCCTCATTGCTCTCCAAACTGGCCCATATGACGATTCCAATGAATGCTAGTAGTGCAGTATATACCTAAACCCAACGATACAGTTCAGGACATACAAGCAGCTTGGTAACAATCGTAAGCATATGACCTATACGTGTATATACATGACCTGTGCTGGAGTCTGAGAGGTGTTGTGCCGTCGAGAGTTTGGACACATTTTGGACACAGATGAACGAATGCTTAACTTCCACACAGCCTACAAGGCCGTATTTATTATGTGACTAAAATGCACTCACAGCTTTGCCCCCCTGCAGAACCTGTATTACTCGCCAAACTTGGAAAAAAAATCCAAACCCAGAACATCTGATTGATTATGCGGTGGAAAATGAAACTCATGTGAGTGTTGTTGCGTCGACATTCAGGGACATTTTGGATTCCCAGCGGCGCCAGGGGGAGGTTAGCCGGGTTAAGAATCTTAGCGGGCCAGCTAAAGCCTTTTGGAGCAGGTCCTTATTAATCTCTCCCACACCCCCACCAAGACATTAGCACCAGGTTTAGGCCGATTTACCTCGCCTGATAACGCCCCCGCCAGATCTGTCAAATCACACACATACATGCGTATACAAACACACACACAAAAACATTTTTTTCATCTACAAACAGAGATGAGAGCAAAGACCCAGATAGGGAGTTTCTATCCATCTTTTCTATATCCTGTTTTTGCTTTATTCTCTGTTTACTTCAGTAAACATCTGATTATTATAGGCAGCTGTTTTCATTCCCTCCTTCTGTCTTCTCTTCCTCCTTTCTTCTTTATTTTCCTCCTTTCTGTTTTACTTTCTGTCAATATGTATGAATGTACAGTACATGTCCTTCCAGCCTTCTAAGTAGGGCTGCAACTAACGATTCATTTTTTTTTTTTTTTGATGAATCAAATAGTTGTTTGGTCTATAAAATGTCAGAAAATGGTGAAACATTTCGATCACTGTTTACCCAAAGCACAAGGAGCATCCTCAAATGTCTTGTTTTGTCCCGAGCAACCATCCAAAACCCAGAGACATTCAAATATTGGAGGAGATTGAATCAGAGAATTTGGAAGTGTTTTTCTTTAAAAATGAAAAATTCTGATTATAGAAATAGTTGGCAATTAGTCAACAACTAATCGATTGGCGTTGGCGATTAGTCAACAACTAAACTGATTGTTACAGCACACACACACACACTCACACACTAATGTTGACACACTCTTTTGGTCCTCTCTGATTTGGATGCCCCTACACCCACCTACACACTTCTACCTTGTCATGACAGTGGTGTGTGTGGGCACACTCACTTGCCGAGAGAGAGAGAGAGAGATTGATTTTGGACTCCCTTTCACACCTCCTGCTGCCCCCCCCTCCCACTCAGTGACACCCTGTGTGTTGGAGGGGTGAGTTAAGACCCCCTGGCTATCCTGGATTATCCTCCATATAAGAGCCTTAACCCTGGCCAGCGCTACAGGACTACTGTCTGCATCCACACACACACATACAGTACACACACTATCACACACGCATACAAAATGCAATCATATGCTGACCTCAGAGAAGGGGAGGGGAGGGGAGGGGAGGAGGGGGGGCAAGAGCTCAGTGATAAGAAGCAGAAAATTAAGGAGCCTCATAGGGACACAAGTGTGTGTGATTTCATTTACAACTGGAAGTGTGAGACATGTGAGAGTAAAGTATGAATGAGTGAAGAATGTGAGGCAGATGAACAGTTTATTCAGTGTTCAATGTTTTATATTGTGAGCAATTCACTCATGGTTTTGCCACCTTTATTTCACAGTGGTGAGATAAAGGTGGTGAACTGGTGTGAGCATTAACAGTGATGATGAGTGTTGCATTGTATTTAAGACTTGGGAATGAGCTGGTAAAAAAAAAAAGACCAAATTGAACAAATAGGCCAATTCATAGCAGAGGGGGGGAAATGAATGAACCCAAAGAAACCAATCCCAGTCATGAGTGGTTCATGTCACCTACTGTACAGTGACAGCCTCTGGAGGCAGCTACAGTTTAGCAATGTTTTGATTGAAGCATAAATTATCGTCATTATGTGAAGTTGTGGCAACTTCTTGCGATTGAAATGCTTTGGGGTTTAAAATGATATCAGTGAAAAAGCACATTCATGTCATTTATGCATATTTGCAACAGTATCCCCCCCAAGTATAAATCCGGCTTTTTACAAGCTGTTCTAATTCTCTTCTGGTGTTTAGTGTTGGAAAATCAACCATTTCTACCTTTATTTGTCAGCCACTGTATATTACAGTTAGAGGACCTGCTTGATGTAAAAAGCCAGTTCACTTGAAGCTGCAGACGCATCAGAAATGCAAACGCCAAAATTATAGTTCAATTTATTGAAAAAACACTCTAAACACCAGCTGATTATTTTAAATCACAGTAAAAAAGCAGAAGAATCTCCTCATTGAAGGCCTCTGCTCAGACCAAAACCACCTGCACAACTCCAGCATAGATCAATCAGTATGATGTAGCTTTTATACACTCATTCGTGTCTTAACCAATGAAATGGTTCGCATTCACATCCAAGTAATCGTCTCGTGTCACGTAATGACATTTACTTCTGTCTTGTTAATTCATAGTGTTATGATGAAGCTGTTGGCCGGAGAATACGTAGTCATCTGATTCCAGCGTGTTCACAATAGGCGACGGATCATCTGCTGCCAGAGAGGGAAGTAGTGCGACTTCATTTAGAAAAAACATGTTGGTCAGTCCAGAGAGTTGCCGAGGAGGGTGTTGATTGATTCAAGCTCTCTCTCTCTCTCTCCTGTGGTGTGGATTTATAGTGTCTGTGTGTATGTGTGTGTGTGTGTGTGTGTGTGTTTGGGTGGAGACGGCAGAGATTAAAAGGGCGGGGTAGCTGCTGTGTTTTGGCCAGAGCTCTATTGAGGCTGGTCCTATAAAGCGCTGCGGCCGTGAAATGCATTTTATTGTCGCTTAATCCTCACACTGTGGCAGAGCCCCATTTCACACTGGATTCTGGGGGCCCGTGTGTGTGTGTGTGTGAGTTTGCGCGCTCACACTCCCCGGGGGCCGTGGCTAATTGGACAAATTTGCACAGCAGGGGTGGAGGCACATGCACGGCAGGAGATTTGATTTATGGGGACTGGGTCTGGAGACACACACACACACACACACACACACACACACAAAGATGGCACATGTACATAAATAAACACGTATATCTGCATTTGCTATGAAGCAATATACTGTATGATTTTTTATTTTTTTTTACCTTCAACAAGAGTAACACACAGAATCTCATTGAAAATAGTTTGTTAGAATTATTATCAGTGTCCCAAAGTTGAAATGAACTTCCATATTCATACTGAGATTAATGTTTAAAAGGATGCTCAACAGTTTTCCAGTGTAGCAGGAAGCTTCCAGGGCCTTTTGATTAAAACAGACCATTACAGAAATCCAACATCAGCAACACTATGACAGTGGTTCTCAACCTGCAAGCATTCATGAGATAAATCTGTAATCAATCTGAAACATTGGATATTTCCACTTCTTCAGGACTTCATGCTTCTTAGAAGAGAATATCACTGATTTATGTGAAACCAAAAAGTTTGGAAACAAGCACTCTACTGTATGTGAAGCCTGTATGTGTGAGGATGTGATTGCAATGTTGTCACTAATTAATATAAAAGAACATACTTGATACTGAGCTCTACTTTCTTTTTTGAAACCCGATCTCTGTATCATAGATCTTGAATAGTATCTTTTAAAAAACAAAACAAAACAAAAAAAAAAGGAAGTCTTTAGCCGAGTGGTTTCATGGTTTAATTCTGGCTCCAAAATGAAGATTTGTTTAAACAAATGTTTCTGTTGCAGTGACCGCACTTTTTTTTATTTGACAGCAACCCTTCTGCTACACAACTACACATCATAGGACGCATCATTTCTGTATGCTTTTTTTTTTTTTTTTCTAGCTGTCCATATCTATTTATGATGGATAAGTCTATTTGTAGTCTCTGCTAATGCTGCTCATAACCGAGTATTATTTCTGTGGGCTTTTTCAACAAGCCACAGTGCAGCATGACTGGCTGTCACTGACCAGAATCAACTTTTTTTTTATAGCCTTATCCTACTGGATTCCTAGAATTTTCCATTTCTGAACAAAAAAATGTCAAATTTAAATATAATATGAACACAAAATATCAGCAGCTTTAGATGAAAGACGTATTTTTAGAAAAACCCATGTGTCTCACATTTGAGTGAAAGCATCCCAATAGGAAGCGTTTTCATCCTGGAGCTGGACCAGCAGTTAAACACACACACAAGACAAATTGCCTAATATCCTCACCCCATCATTCCCACGTAAACACATCGCACATATCATGCTACACACACACACACACACACACAGCCCAGTGACCCCCCAATGCAGTGAACTGGTCTGGAGTGTATTCCTGTGTTTTGGACTGGTGTGAGCTGCCTTGTTGACTGGTTTTTCTCTGCTCTCTCATTACAACTGCTTTGATGCTTCCACTGACACTTTGGTCAAAGTTTCCAACACCACAGCCATGTTGTTTAAGGACAACGTGTGTGTGTGTGTGTGTGTGTGAGTGTGTGAGAGGGAGACTGAATGTGTGTATGTGTGTGTTGTAGTAGGTCGGGACAGTGAACCAAACAACGTAGCAGCCACACCAGCATCTGGGCCCCAGCCTGTATAGTCATGGTGTCAGGGTGGTAAACACACAGATACACACACACACGCACGCACACACACACGCACACACACACACACACTCTACAGAAAATCAGTGTCACATTTAGCTTGGCTCTCTCCCAGTCCTTCCCTGTCATTTACTGTATTAGCTGTGGTCTTGGTGCTGAAATGGCCCATTATGTGGGCTGTGCGAGTGTGTATGTATATATGTGTGTGAGAGAATGTGTATGTGTGTGTGTGTCTGTTTGTATGTATGAATGTGACTGATTATACTGTATATTCGTGTGTTAGCGTGTGTGTGTGTGTGTGTGTGTGTCTACAAGATTGAGTCAAAGAATTATGTCCAAGTGTGTGTCTGTCTGTTACAGTGTGTGTCTCAGTATGTGTGTGTGTGTGTGACGCTGTTGTTGTTTGTCTCCCCACACCACCACAGTGCTGGAACGGCACTGGCCACACACCCTTTGATGTATGTGTGTGTGTGCGTGTGTGTGTGTGCGTGCACAAGAGTGTGTCTTGATGTTGCGGCCACAGTGGATGACAAGACGTCCTGCTCTTTCTCAGCAGGATCCTTCCTGCAGCTGCCTGCACACACACACACACACACACACACATGCACGCTCACACACACACACACACACACACAGGGTCCATCTGCACATGGTTACCTCACCCTGCTGGCCTTTTTCATCTCCTCTTGTCTCTCCATTCTGTCTTTTTGTCCAGTGCTTTCTGTCAGGAAGTGACATCACTCACATGATTTCTTTTCCCTAAATCTCTTTAATTTAACAGATCCCATCACTGGACACTATCTACACTACTAGTGTCATTTAAGTGGGTTTAAACGCATCCTACGATTCGACATACATTTTCAGTCACAGTCTCTTCACTAGGGAACACTTTGTACTAATTTTCAGTATATTAAATATGATTCCTTCATATTAAACCATTACAATGCCATAAAAAAATTCCAAGTATCCGCTCTATTCCCCACAAATTGTATTCTCGTCAGGGTGGAAAAGCCCTCTGAAACAGATTTGGACCACCATGGGACACAAAAAAACCATGAAACCCAGACTAGTGACTAATGAGTGCATTGAAACCCAGACTAAATGAAATCTGTCTGCGTTCACAGCTCTTTGAGGCAGGGTGACCCCGCAGCACCTACAGTGTTCAGTAGGAGGGAGGAAAAACGAAAGCACATGTGCATTTGTTTTTTATTCATACTCCAGTACAACATGCATCGTCCAAGGCAACAAACACGTATTCGAACGTGCGGTACGCAACGTGAACAAACACGAATATATTAGATTGTGGAATCTCAACCTGGTTTCTAAAAGGAGGTTTCCCACTTGAGATGTGAAGAAGAACTGTGGCGAGTTAGAACAGGACAGGCTTTTGAGGCCTCTGCTCTGTATGTATGTGTATGTGAGTTATTATATAACATGTATAATGTGTTTAGTCACAGTGAAAAAGAAATGATCGCATCTTTAGCTTCATTATTGTAACATACTTCCAAGTGACACAGAATAGATATGGATAGAGTCTAGTTACATTTAAATCAAAGCCCGCAGATGCGATTGGATGGCTCAAAAGTGGGCGTGCCTTAGTTGAATATGTCGTAACAAGAAGCCGTAGAGGACTCTCAGCTTCCACACACACACACCTCCCTCATCCGCATTGTTGGAGTAGGAAGAGGACGATGGTGAAATGAATCAATCAGAACTCAAGCACTTTGTTCGGAAACATAAACAAAGTTTTTGCCAACAGGAATCCAAACACACACACATCCTACTAAGAGATCGCTCCGCTAGCCAGCAGCTAACAGTCTAGTGTGGTTTCCTATGATGGGCAGGGTTAGCTAGTCACCCCAAAACACATTTGAGTGATGTCATCAAAAAATAATTTTACAGGAAAAGAAAAGAGAGGAATATTGTTACAAAAAATATTTGTGAATATTTTAAGTAGACATCATAAACACAGGAACTGCAAAAGTAGTTTATTAAACTAGCAAAGACGAGTTCTTCAATCTGTTTTAATTCTAAGCATGAAATCGTGTTCACTTCTTGTTTCATGCAATGAATCTATTCAAGCAAGCTTTAAAGAGTTGTATTTATTTATTTAATCTTTAATAAATGTTCAGTGTGGTGAATTTTGAATTTAAATGTCTTACTTTAAGCATGAACAGGCAAGTGTAAATCAACCAGTACCAACCAAGATTTCGGATTATATTCTCACAAATCGATACAGTGACATACATAACATTAATAATCATATGGTCTGTCCATTATACGCGTGTCAAATAAACTGTGCAGCAAGCCCAGAATAGAAAAAACAAAAACTGTAGGATGAACAAATCTTCTATCATCTGAACTGTCAACTGTAGATTATCTAAACTGCCGTCTAGATCTTTGTTCACCCAAGTCGAAACTTCTCCACTCCAACCTCTAGATCTAACAATAACCATTCACACATGCATGCTTGTGCATTCTGAATATCTGAAAATATCTCGTTTGAATCAAGCACTTTCCATAAATAAACACAGTATTGTATTGATCAGTTCTACCTTGTTTAATCAGTTAAACTGCACCACATGCATCATGTCACAGGTGGACAACACTTACCGGACCAGGCCTGATTTTTAATCAAAACCACACAAATCAGTCTACACCTGGTATAAATTGAGCCTAAGATTATAAACAACACACACACACACACGCACACGCACGCACACACACACTGCTGTAAGTTTTCACTCTATTTAGTGTCTATGAAGGAAAGTAAATATCATGGATCTGCAGCAAACTGCTGGTGTTTGCCAGCACAGTTTCACAGCTCTGTCACAGCCACTGGCTTTCACTCTGATGCTGCCAGTGATAGCAATAGTGTGTGTCTGTAGATGTGTTTGTCTATGTATGTGCGTAGTTGTGTGTGTGTGTGTGTGCATGTGTTTGCTTCAGTCTCAGGAGAGGCACAGCTCGTTGGTTTTCTCAATGGAGGCTGTCTCCTGCATTTGGCAGCTGTGTGTGTGTGTATGTGTGTGTATATGTGTGTGTGTGTGTGTGTCACTGATGTGTGAGTGCACACATCAGTGAGTGTGAGTGTTGTGTGTGTGTGTGTGTGTGTGTGTGCGTACACCCTGTAAAAACAACCTGTTGGTGGGTTACATTATATCTTGGCTTTCAAGTATATGCAGTTTCCTATCAGCTCAATCTATCTAGTTTCCTTTTCCAGATCACTACACATGCACATGAACAAACATACTTCTTATGTGCGTGTGTGGGAGTGCCTATGTGTGTGTGCATGCTGCCCCTCCAGGATTTATTGTTGTTCACCACTGTGGCCCAAAGTAAATGGATGACGTATCAGCCTTGTTTTCTCTCCTTCTATTGTCTGAGGATCATCTGGAAGTGTTTTAGACGCTGATGGCTCTTCAGTGCAGGACGCTCTGAATCATTCAGAGACTCCCCATAACAATATTTCCATTGTTAATTTGTTTTCTCTATCTCTGTGTTTTCCCCCCGTCTGGTTGGAGGGGAAAAAGGAAAGCGAGAGAAGCAGGGGATTAGTTTGCACAAGGATAAAAATTGTTGGAGAAACTGTCCTTGGTCTCCACCGGTCAGTGGAATGTCATGAAAAGGGCTTGAGGGCTTATGTTTTTCAAAGTGACTATCTTTTTTTTTTTTTTTTTTTAATTTAATATTAAAGCAATAATTAGCTTAAAAAAAGATAAGTACACACAATTGCAGTAATAAACGTTCAAATAATAAAAGTTCTTACTTCATTTTATGATTTTTGCGCATTGTAATTAGTTCCATTAGCTTTCTCCCAACTTCTATCTTCACTCTGTTTTACTGAAAAGGATTTCTGAGCCTTTATTTTGTTAACTGTCCTGGTCATTTTCCTCTTGCAACTGGAAACACAACACCTTTTAGGTGCATGAGGACATAAAATCCAAATGAAAATCAGTTTAAATCAACCTGCTTTTTTTTACAGGTAAATCTGTAATAAATGGAAACGATGAGCTTAAATCAGTTCAGAAAGTTTAAGTCAGGGAATTTAATAACCTATTTCATACATGTACACATGGACATACAATGATGATATACATGTATGTCATCATCACGTGTGTGTGTGTGTGTGTGTGTGTGGAGAAGTAAAGCAGTAGCAGCGATCTGCACACTCTTGTTCTATTTTGGAGAAATTACATCATCCTGTATTATTCTGTCCATTATAGCATTAGACAAGGCACACTGTAGTGTCTGTGTGTGTGTGTGAGCGTGTGTGTGTGTGTGTTTTTATTTAGGTGTGTGTGTGTGTGTGTGTTAGCGCCAGGTTCTAAGACATCCTGCATGTGTGGGTTCACATGAGTTTGTCTGATTTCCTGCTGTGTGCACACATTGGTCTAAGTGTATGTGTAGGTGGGTATTGTACTGTATATGACTGTGTGTATGAATGTAGCCCATACTACTGTGAATGTGTGTGCATGTGAATGCTCATCCCACTCTGTGTATGAGTGTGTGTGTGTATGTGTGTGTGTGTGTGTGTGTGTGTGTGTGTGTGTGTGTTTGTGTTGGCTGTGGCCAGCGGAGATCGATGGTCTGTAAAGTGGATTCCTTATTGGCCTGTTTGCTTTGGCAGCTCTTGAAAGAAGCCCACTGATTACACTCCCAGATGTGTCATACACATACACTGACACACACACACACACACACACACACACACACACACACACACCACTGTTCACTGCTGCTTGCTTTCATGTCTGTGTATGTGTATGTTGAGGAGGAGGGGAACATACATACTTACCATCCTTTAACCTTTTGTGCTGTGGCAGGTTATGTCTTCCCAAGGAGTCTTTCTCTCTCTATCACACACACACACACACACACACACACACACACACACACACACACACACACAGGAACACATAAAAGGCTTGATATATATTACTGGTAAATATTGTGACACTGTTTGGTTCATCTCAGGGTTTTTTTTTGTTGCGTTTTTGTCAGGGTGACAATCTGAAACTCAATTGAGGTTTTACTGTGCTCTCTCCATCTCTCTCTCTCTCTCTCTCACTCACTCTTTCTCTCTCTCTCTCTCTCTCCAGTCAGTTTGATTGAAGAGTGCATCATTGGCAGGATAAATGGTTACTACAGTGGTTTAGAAAGTCTGGAGACAAATACTGAGCTGAAGACGACCCTTTCAGGATGTGAACGGATGACACAAACAGTTTGGAAAAGTCTTTTAGGCTCTTATAATGACAGCAGCTTGATCTCACACACAAAAAAAAAAAAAAAAAAAAGAAGTTATTTCTATAAAAACATTATTTCATTTTCATATTATTATTATCACTAGTCCAAAAGCAATTGCAGTGTGTTTGTGTTTTAGTGTTTTTTAATATAGCAAAGTAAGAATTATAAAAACATCTATTCTTCATAATAATAGTTTAGCCTGAGCAAACACAGCATGATAACTATAATAAATTGTGATAACTTGTTGTTATTTGACCTTGACCTTGAGCTTGAACCTCCCACCGTCACCTTTGGTCTAAGCTCAACCGAAATAACCTACAACTATACAAACACACAGCTCTTTACTATTAGTGACTATTACACTTAACCTTATTTGACACAACTAAAAACTGGCGTTTCTATCCAACCTAGAATTAGTTGTAGTTTATGACAAACTCCATCACAAAGGTTGGGTTACTAACCATAAAATGATATATTGGACCCTGTGGTCATTTTTTGGTATTTGTGTTAATGCTTTTGAAATCTCGGTCTAACTTTAGGAGCAATGCTGTCAGCTTCCTTCTAAGGAAGATGGAATTTTGACCTTAGATGTATAATTTTATTTCCACCTTATACTATGTCCTATAATTTCATTTTTTAATTTCATTTCAGCTTTTTTTTTTGTATGTTGGATGGTAGGGGTGTATATGGGGGGGGAGGGGGTGACTGAGTGGCTGTGACAGGATCTATGTAGCTAATGTTGTTAGCATGGAGTCCCTGCCTCCCACCACCACGACATGTCAATATCAATATGAAGCTGCCCGCCCGCTATGGAAGATGACAAGATAGACGAGGGAGTAAAAGGCTTCAGTGTGTGTGTGTGTGTGTTTAGGAGAGTGAGTGTATTTAGCGATTTGTAGGCGAGTTCAGTGTGTGTGTACGTATGTGTGTGTGTGTGTGTGTGTGTGTGTGTGTGTGTGGCCCAATAAAAGCCTCGCTCCTGACATTTTTACGGCAGGTAAGTGGAGGGTGAATTTATGGTGCTTGTTTAGAGGCCTGAGGAGGCTTGGCTGGCCACGAGCTGGACACACACACACGCACACTTATTCACACACTTTTTTTTTTTTTTTTTTTTTTTTGTGTGTGTTGACTTTTCCAGCTCTAGTCGAATTCATATTCATATAGTCTGACAAGTTCTTACACAGAGCTGAAACCACACTCTCCTACTTGTGGATTCCCTCCATTTCTGCTCCTCGGTGTCCGGAGCCGCTCCGAGGATCCGAGCCGATGACTCACAGGCCGCGTGACGCGCCTGTGCTTTGCTTGTAGAGAGCCAAGCGACTTGTAAACTACACGGCAACACTTTGCGTCGAAAAATGCTCTCAGACGTCAAAGCGAGAGGTTTGAACGCGGGAATGTTTCGAAGAGATGGAAGAGGAGCGAGACATGGCCCGCGACGGACGGAGCAGACAAATGGGCTTTGGAGAGGCAAAAAAACAAGGAGATGAGAGGAAAGAGGAAAGAGGAGAGGGAGGCCGTTCCCAGGTGGCTGCTTGGCTTCCAACACAATTCTCCCCAAACTTGACGAGGAAATGAAATGGGCTTCCCCCCCCCCCTCCCCTCTGTCCAATACGATTAATTCCCTGTAAGATGCTTGCTTTTAGACCCAAGAGAGAGACACAATAATGGAGGATTTATTGCTTAGAATGAAGAGGCTAGTGGAGTAGGGTTGGCTGTTTCATAATGCCTTTCTCTCCACCTCAGCGGGCTGTTTGTCTCTCTATCTCCATCTCTCTGTCCTCCCCCGCTTTCCTGCCACTCGCTCGTTCATTCAGTCGCCACGCAGGATCGAGCGGACGACGGGCGGACTTCATCGTACGAGCCGAACAAAGTTGTCTGAGGCGCCTATATAGGAGCCGAAGCATACCTTCACCTTGTAAACCTGCAAAATGTGCATCTTCTCAGTCTATCCCCTGCAGCAGTCTCTCTGTGGTGTGATAAGGCCAGCTTAGGGACACATTAGGCGAGGCAGGGCGTTAAGATCAAATGGGATTGTGGAGGATTTCCAGGAACACGGAGCTGTGGCTTTGGTGCTGGGAATCCTCTTCGTTTTTACCCCCCTGAGAGGAAGCCAGGCACGGTACAATATTTATCAGCGCTGTTCACGCTGCACGCCACATCATCCAGCACCAGCCCGCCAGCCGTGGCACGTCAACTAACTAGCAAGTCCTCCGAGCCAGTAGGACAACGTAGGTCGTTTAGGTTTAGTTTGTATCTGCTGTTGGCAGGATGACAGTTGTATTGTTAAAAAGCACAAAAATGATCAAATAATCTCCTTTGTTAAGCTTTTGAATCCTCAGTGTTTTTGGCTGTTTTCAATTTCCTTTATTTATTGGCACATGGTCGAGTCACTATACCGTATGTGTCACCCAGAAATTCCATATATTGTGGTTTTCAGGAAGTTAGGCTATTCAGAAATTGTCTGTATGTCTAGATGTTTTTTAAAAAAAGCGTAAATATCCATATAAAAATAGACAGAGAAGATTGTCAGGGTTCCAGGGATATAAGAACCATGTTGATTGGACATAATAAGTCATAGTGATCTCAGAAAATATATTGATGGGACCAACCAGGGTCAACTTTTACCGGCACATAGTGCAGCATCACCTGGCAACACAAGTCAGAAACACGCAAGCAAACATGAATGCTGTATTTTTACTTATCAGATCTTCTACTCAAAGTGAACTTACTGGATAGTCTGTCACTGCCTCATTGCTACCTTAAGCAACGCGTCCCGACCCACGCAGCCCCCCCTGCATTGTTTGACCGTAGGCCTGTTTCCTGTCTTAAAGCCTTCTAAACATCCTCATCGTTTATTTTAGCAATTGGAATTGAATGACCGATGTTGTTGTTTTTTTTCTTTTTGAGGACCGTCTGATGACATCACATGACGCCATGCCACGTCATTCTACTGTACCACTGCTTATGTTCTGTATTACCAACTGTAATGCAACCCCCACCCCTCCTCCCCCCTCCTCCTCCCCACCACCCACCACCGCCACCCAATCCCGGCTTTTACTGGGGATGGCGTTGGTGGGCAAGTAGTGTATATGAGTGGGTCTGTTTTGTAAATAACACAAAGATATTTATTTGTGCTGTGTCGCAACTCCAGTAAACAGTGGACAGCACCAGTTTAGATTTGGATTGGACCGTTTCCCAGAAAAAAAAAAAAAAAAAAAACGAGAAGTGAAGCAGTGCCGGGGGGGGGGGTTAGATCGAGGCGAGAGACAGACAGCAAGGAAGGAAGTGAGCAAATTCTGTGTGATTGATAAAGGCCTGTGACCCTTTCACACACAGTCTGTAAAACACAGATGACGAGGCATGTACACACTCCCTCTCTCTCTCTCTCTCTCTCTCTCACACACACGTATGCATATATACACAGGCGGTGACACACACAAACCCTGTAATTGAATATCGTGCAGAAAGCAAACATTCTTCTGTAAACATATCATCTGTCACCTCTATAGCTTAATCCATATCCTTTATGCCAAATGGAGAAACACACACACGCGCGCGCACACACACACACACGCACACACACACACACACACCCCTGCAAGCCTGTCAAACAAACAAATGAGGCTGGAGTCCCTGTGAAAGTCATCACCATGACCATCCCAGCTTCATCATCACGTTAGCCTGCTCCATTACACAGCAACACGATCCGGCCTGAAATCAATTAGCTGGCCATGCTCGCACCGTGAAGTGTACACTCCCCAATCTTTGTTTTGGTTTGATGGAAAACAATGTCTAGCGCCCAGAAGAGAGTTTTAGTTGTGTGGGCGCCACGTCTCTGACCAGATGAAAGACGCTTTGTTACCGGCCCTTGCGATGACGCTGGGGTGTAGGAAAAATAATGACGCTGACTTTAGCTTGTTTGTTTATGCGAGTTATAGTTTTTTTTATAAATGCATCAAACATTTCAAATAACGGTTTAACAAATGGATTATGTTCACGGCGTTGAAATGGGCGCTGATATCATCGCCAGGCAAGAATCAAATAAATGGGCCGCATTTATATAATGCCTTCTCTAGTCTGCCGACCACTTAAGGTGCTTTACAACACATGCTGACATTCACCCATTCTCACACACACACGTGCATACGGTGATGGCAGAAGCTGCAATGCAGAGTGCCGTTTACCTTCTCAGGTAGATGTGGCCACTCCAGGATTCGCCATTGGCCAGCAGTGACCATGGTTCAGGTTTAGCTTCATAGAAACAACACAATAGTTCCAAAGCAGATTTTGTCCCCCCCCCAAAAAAATCAGTTCATGTCAATGGAATCACTGTGATCAGTGAAATCAGCCTCGCACAGTGCTTTTCACATTTGACTTTGACAGGCAAATGAGCTCATTTGACCATTTGCAAACGGCTTTTAATAGATCTTTCTGCACACCAGACCTGGCAACCCCTCACATGTGTAGTTTGAATTCTCAAACCCAAGGTTATGAGCATTAAAAAAGGGGGGGGGGGGGATGGAGGGGTTTGCAATCTGCGGCTGAAGAGTTACATTTTGTATTTGACAGATACAAGTGTCATAGCAACCCAACAGCCAATCTTTGACCTGAAATGAATCCAACTATTCATGTGCACCACCGCTACTAAGGGATCATACGTACGCCACACTTGTACAAATATAGTTCATACATACAGGCTGTCAGAGCACGCCTGCTCATTTGTCAGCAAACACACCCTTTCTGGGGTCTGCTTAGTGTTAAATATATGGCCTCCTTCTAATCAGTGTCCCCCTTCAGTTCATTATTAATGTCCTCTGGAAACCAACAACAGGACCAGGGAGAGGTCTTTTTTTTTTTTTTTTTTTTTTTTTTTTTCTAAGGCAACTTTAATTTCCCTTCTTTTTTTTTTCCACCTCTACACCCTCTTTTTTTTTTCCTACTACGACATTCATTAGTACAGCAGAACCCTCAAAAGACATCCAGAGCTAGGGACAAGCCGTGCCAGCATGACCAGCTGCCTGCTGATTTTAAGCACAAAGCTCTTTACAGATGGTCTCAAGTGATTAAGAAGCAGTGCTTGGTTTACACTATATGTGCCATTGTCAAAACAAGCATGTCAATACAGTAAGTTCCCTAATCGTTGTCAGCTGTTTTCTGTCAGCATATTGAATTACTTTACGCCTCTTGCTACTGTAAGTCCGCCTAAATGAGTGACGTCCTTTCATACATGTACCGAACTTTATGGAAGATGTCAAAGAACCTCATGTCCCCTGCTTTCATTTGACACTCGTTCCTGTCTTGAGGCCTATGTTGGACTTTTTAGATTTTTTTTAATTTTTTTTTTTAATCTCTCAGTTGTTTCTCTTCTGGCTGAGCAGATTTCATCTTCATGCAGGTTTCTGAATATGGCCTACTTTTTTGATACTTAATACTTTGCTCTCTTCGACCCCTACTGTTGCTGCTTGTCCTACATCATATATTACACATATATCATCATATATGCATGACACATATATCATCTATTTTGACTTGCCGGCATTCTAAAACATAAAAGAGTACTGATTAGACATTGCTGTTGTGCAGACTTCCGGAAACGTTCTGTTAGCTTTTCATCTTATTCACATAAATTCACAGTTGGGTGTTGCAACCCTCCTCCAAAAAAAAAAAGGAGCAGCTATTTTTTTTCACATTTGTTCCCTAAATTGGCGCGATCTAGCTCTAGCATTGAAGCTCTCTCAGTAAAGCGCTCCATTGTGCGCCGCAGCTTCGATCGACGCACATCAAATGTCGCAGCATTATGTGTATGTGGCTGCGGCTTGATTCCCCCCGTGAACCTGTAACAAACTATTGTACACATGGAGGTTACATAATGAAAACTTCCACAGTGACCTGGGTCTCGTTTAAAACGCTAAAAAAAAACCATATTGTATAACCTCGGGCTATATTTTGATGATATTCTTGCACATTTATGTGTAGAACTGTTGATTAAAAAACACCGTTTGGCTTCAGTTTGAGTGATGTTTAAGAATGAGACACTGATAAGGCAGAAGACTGCCACTATTTGACACAATGAAGTTTAGTGTTCGGCGAAGTGTTTGTGTCCCTGTCCCTGTGCAATCTGCAGCCCTGCACTTAAACATCTGTGGTTGTATATGGGTTGATGTGCTTTTGTGTGTGTGTGTGTGTGTGTGTGTATATGTGTGTGTTCGTGCAAGCCGTCTCAGGGTCTGTCTCCTCTCAGGTGCCCACATCAACTGTGTGTTTGCACACCACTCGATCTAACAAGCCAGCATAATCAGCCCCGGAAAAAAAAAAAACACATGCACACACACACACACACACACACAATCCATGTGTGTTTACCTGATCAGTGTGCAAACATGAGCATGCATGTGCTATGCCATCAGCTCCCAGGTCTGTGGCACGCAAGCATATGGCACAAATATCACTCCACGACAGCCTACTGTAATGAAGGACATGCATATAAGGGTGTATATGTATACAGCACTGTATAATAAACAACCTTGCTATTGTCTCTCTCATCTTAAATACATTGTAAATACATGAATATGTGCTACGTCTGATGTCGCTGTTGATTTTTGAAGGTTTACGTTGAAGGATCTGAAGATGCGATTCTATGATGGTATCATTCTAAAAGCATTGGGCTTTACTGGATGGCTGGGTGATAAGGCCTGGATGTTTTCATGTCCAAACAGCCAAGAGCCTTGTTATTACTTCATTTGGCAGATCCCAAAGCGACTCACACCAAAGTGCATTAAAACTCCACAGAACAACAACGACAACTACTACATGTCAGCAAAAAAACGGGAGCTGCATCCTCCCCCCCGACAACTAAAAGCACGTTCGGTGTTACAGTACACAACCGCGTAAGTGCTGAGAGTTGTTTGGAGAGATTTAAGTGCTAGAACAGGGTGTCATGGCGCAGACTGAAAATGAGGGTTTTTCAGCCCCTCGGTAGAAGACGGGGCGCCGTACCTGACCTCAGCTGGGATTTCATAGCACCGTTTTAAAGGCAAGAAACGGTGAAGAGCCGGAGCGTGGTCTGGGAAAAAACGCAAAATTGGAAGCACACTGTTTGTCTAAAATATGATTGTATGTTGCGTTGTATGTTGTTCATTAAGATCCCCCCCGAGAGCAAAGTATACGGACAGGGCCATCCGCATACTTTCAGCTATATAGTTTGACATTGGAATCTAATGGTTCATAAACAGAACCTTAATAGACATGTAAGATTTGTTATGATGAATCCATTTCCATTTTTTTTTTTTTGTTCTATTTCTCTAGCAGCGTTTCACTGAAGTGCTGTAACAGTATCAGCAGTGTTCTATGGACCACGGTAACTTTAAAATGTTAGCGGATGTGGGAATGCTGGATTTTTAGGCTCTGGGAATACATGAGTTTAGGGTTTGAACATAAATATTAACGTTAGGCTTAGGCTTCAAGGAAAACTGTTTGTATGTGTGTCTGAGGGAGAGAGAGAGAGAGTGTGTGTGTGTGTGTGTGAATGTGGGATGAGATGGCGCTGAGAAAGGCATATTCAAGCCATAGCTTGCTGTTAAACCTAATAGTGAGCAAAGCGCTGCTGCTGTCTAATTTTGACACGCTTCGAATTAGCTTCGCGGGCGGCTAAGTGTACGTGTGTAGTCTGTGGACTCGTCTGCAATTAACCGCGTACAGGTTAATGCGTCTTCATATCGGAGTGCCATATGTTTTCGGCGCGCGACTTGTGTGTATGGGTGGGGGGAGTGTGTGTGCGGTAGTGAGTAAAGTGCCTCGAGGCAGACCCTGGTATTGATGGGGATTACTAACACTTAGCCAACACCACCGAGACTGCAAAGGGAGTAAATGATTTAGAAGCATTGGCCTTAATGTAATGAAAGAAAGGCCCGGCCTGTCAAGAACACACACACACACACACATATACACAAACACACCTACCTATGGGTGCTAATCCTGTGAGCTTACATCTCCATTAACACTAACCCTGCACCACAAACCTACTCCGCCAGCTAGCTAGCACTCTCGGTTTTTCCCCCGAGGATATCAGAGACACTCTCTCTGTCTCTCCTCTCTCTCTGACACACACACATACAGACACACACACACACACACACACACAGCCTGGAGGGATGTCAGTACGGGTTCACAGCACAGTCATAGAAGTGTGTGCGCCTCTATTTAAAAGTGTGTTTTTGTGAAGTTGTCTATATAACATGTGAATAGTGTCATTGTACTTGAGGATGAATGAATGGACGTAATTTGCCTTTAACACCATTATGGAACACACGTACAGAATGAGATCTTAGACGGACCTTACGCTGACCCTTCAGTGACATCCATCTATGATATGATTGGCTGCTCCTCCCCATCCACCAGAGCTGCAGAAAAAAAAAAGCCTTTTTCTTGTAGATTTAACGTGCTTGCACACAATCCTTTCTACTGAAAACATGTCCCTATGCAACAAACATGTATATATTTATAGCGGTATACGTAGATGTGCACCATTGTAGAAAAGCCTTAGCATTTCCTTTTTAGTCGCATTTCCTGATTGTCACAAATGTTCCCAGACTTTCACTTTCTGATAGTCAACAAATAGCAAATAATGGAAGACATGAGCAAAGCAACCCCACCTCTAAACCAGCCCTCCAATAAGACCTCTTGGGACACGGCGTCAACAAAAACCGAACATTACAGGCAGCGTTTGTTTTAGAGCTTTTGTATCAGATCACTCAAGACATTAAAGGTCAGAGCGAACTGATAAGTCTGCGTCGTTCCCACCTGAACTGCTACCTGATTTACAATCTGTTTGTTAGTAACAGACTGTTCCTGTTTTCCCAGCGCCTCACTTCACAGTACCACCACTCTCACCACTGTCTCTCTCTCTCACACACACACACCATTAAAGCCCCCATAATAAAGGAATTAGCTCAATCAGCTCCCTCGCACTAAAGTCTAATTGAATTAGCGCTAACCAGGCATCGGGGGTCTTAACTGCACAGGTAACCCAGAAACACAGGCATGAGGTCTGAGAAATGCACCTTCACCAGCATGTGTGTGTGTGTGTGTGTGTTCATCGTTAGTCTTCTATCCTTGTGAGAATCGGTTATTTTTAGATCCGCCAGGAGAGGACATGTTTACAGCTGGAGATGACTGCGGCCATCCCTCTGCTTCTACAAGGGAATACTTTTGAAATAGCACAAATAAAGGTGTAGCATTTTATTATCAATCATTACTGAGACATCTGCCAGTCTCCACACAGTGTTACATTCGCTCCCACTAGCTCAGATTTAATGGGAAATAAAAGCTGCATTGCCTTTAAGTTCAGTCAAAGGCCTCTGAATACCTCTAGTGGTCTAGCCTTTTGCTATCTACACTGTCATCCATCTAACCGTGGCATTCTCAGAGGCACTATATGGGCACATGTCCTTGTAAAAACCGTTTATAGCTTCACTCATAGCTTTCGAGAGGAAGAAGTTGTGGACTCCAGTGTGCTTTGGAAGTTAGCTGCTATCGCTAACGATACTCTTTTTTTTTCTGTTGGGTCAATCTCCCACACTGCCTTCTTCTGTAGTGAGGCACATTTGATGATACATAGTAGCAGATGCATTGTAAAGATTTCAGGCGGTGTTTTACACTCATAGCTGTAGTCCGGCCCCTTTTTTCAGAGCGGAAGTGGTGACACACATAAGCGAATATGACTCAGCCGTGTGCACCCCACCCAGTGTATCAGGGGCGTGACAAATGCACTTTTGGCGTTTTTGGTAGCCAGGCTCACCAATGCGTACCTGTGGCCTACTTGAGTTGTTTTACACAAGTAGGAACAAAACAGTCGCCTCATATTGCAACATAAACCGGCTGTTATACTGCAATGATTTTGGTTAATGATCCACAAATCAATAATTGTTTTATAAATACCTCCTTGGAACACGCAGTTATGGCATTTAACCCACATAATCTCCATCACATCATGGTGCTGATCACAGCCACGGCCAGTAATTAAAAAATGTGGAGTCCCAGACAAGTTTGGCCAAAGTCGTCCCGGTTACTGAGAATAAATGAACATCATCATCCGATGGGACGTCCTCGGTATTACAGTAAAACATTGTTTCGTGTTTGAGAGGCGATTGTGATGAGCACGTGTGATGTGTGTTCATGTCCAACTGTGCCGCCCTTAAGCCCCTGTTGTAAAGGTATATACACACACACACACACACACACATACACACATCCAGCAGCAGTGTGATTAAATCTTTAAGGAAAGTAGCACTGGCTGCAGGGATAAGTAGGGCCAGTATGTGGGGGGCTAACAGCTGGGTGGAGAGTGGCTTTTAATCCCACTGGGTTTTAACATGATGGAGGGAAAAACAACAATCCAGGGCGTGTGTGTTTTTGAATCCTCCTCCTCCTCCTCCTCCTCCTGCTGCTGCTGCTGCTGCCGCTGCCATCATCATCACATCCTCACGTCTCCAAAGACTTACAGGCAGAAATTAGAGGAAAAAAGTAAAAGCCAGTAAACACATTCGAACGCCAAGAGAAACGTTTGCACATACAGCAGGATAGACAAGATTGAAATCAGTTGGATTTTTTTTTTAATGACATTTAAAAATATTTAATATGTAATCATCCTTATTTTCCTTATTTGCAGTAATATCATAGTGTTACAGTGTAAAATAATCATCATAATCATAATCATAATAGATGAAAAGGAAATGTACTGATAAAAAAAGTTATGCATGATGGAAAAAAAAAATATTTATGTGAAGTCAGAGTGATGTCCTGCTGTGTCAGGATCATTAGATAAGTCAGCGCTACTGTCTTGCTACCATGTATTGTCTTTTTTCATTCCTAATATTTGATCTATTTTTTTTTTGTTATTAGAGCTTGGCTGACACTGGTTTCTTGATGCTGATATAAATTTTTAATCTTTCATATTAGGTTATTTAAACAAGTGTGACTGATGTATGACCTGAACGGTTTTAAAAGCAGAAATCTATGAAAGTTGAAGAAAATACCAGTCCAATAAAACTCTGAACTGAAGTAGTGTCTTTAGTGGATGAGCTTATATGATGAACAATAAATACATTTTTTTTGATACTTAACATCGCTTGTTATCAACAACTTATTCATCTTTACGTATCCATTCATCCCTTTCTTACTCTTGACATCAAAAACTAATCTATTACATTTCATGATAACATGTGATGATAACTATATATCTGTGACAGTTATATTACCATTTCCTGGTTTTCAGTGGAGAGATTTTGTCACTCATGCTCTAAATACTGTTTCAGAAGTGTTTCAAAATAAAATATTCATCTTTGTGAAGGACTGAATAAATATTGAAATCGTTTTTTTTTTTAACACATTAAAACAGATTCACAAATATAGACCGTCAACAGCAACAATGAATCTCAGTCTAAAGCTATCAGTATCGGCCTTCAAATACCCATATTGGTCAAAGCCTGGCCTGATAAACATAAAGCTCTTCCTAACCTTCTGCCAAGCTCTTATCATCCAGAAAAGCCACCGCAGTCAAAACCTTTGATCTGCCTGGCTCACTGGCTATCAGGGAGCAGACTACTGTGTGTGTGTGTGTGTGTGTGTGTGTGTGTGTGTGTGTGTGTGTGTGTGTTTACGCGAGGCCTGGCCAATCTCAGTCCAGCCACAGGCCAGTGACAGGTGCTAATGCTGGGGCGAGAGGCTGCACGGGCCTCCGTGCTCCCTACTGTGATAACACTGCCGACCTCCAAAAGTACACAAACACACATTCACTCTCACACACACACACACACACACACACACACACACACACAGTGGCTTTGCTTCCTGATAACTTTGCTGCACTTCAGAAGCAGCCTGTGTGTGTGTGTGTGTGCGTGTGTGTGTGTGTGTGTGTTGGATTGATTTTTCAAAGGATTCCCCTTTAGTGCCAGCAGGCCTTCCATCAAAGCCGACCGCGTGTGTGTGTGTGTGTGTGTGTGTGTGTGTGTGTGTGTGTGTGTGTGTGTCAACGAACAACCCTGTGTTTTGCCTTAGAGGTGATATGATGTTATTATGTCCTACACGGTGGTTGATTTAATGCTGGATAACTGGGATGTGTGTGTGTGTGTGTGTGTGTGTGTGTGTGTGTGTGTGTGTCTTTGTAAAGGCGGAATTGAATTTTGTAGCTATAAGAGCCCATCTGGACAAGAAAGCTTAGTGTCAGTGAGTGAAGTGTGGCTGGTTGCTTATAAAGAAAAGGTACAACCTGCTTAAACCTCTAGCTGACCATTTGGCAGAGGTCTTACATGCCTATGTATTTTCAAATTTCATTAAATCAACCTTTTTTTTTTTTAAAGCTATTTGCATAAGTCTTAGTGTGTGTGTGTGTGTGTGTAGACTTGACAGATTGAAGAACATTATTCTCAGTCCCAGGCAGTGTTTGGGCAAGTTACTCAGGAAGTGGAATAATTTACTTTTCACTTATTAGTCATTTAAAAAGTCATGATGTTACTCTACTTATTACTCCTCCATATGTTCCGATGCAACTGTAGATTGACTCACCTCGGTCCATTTTCACAGTAGAACTATTTCTCAACTACACCGGTGGAAATTAGGTCAATTGTATGAGATGCACACCAGTGTACCTGGAATTGACAGGCTGATATATTTTAAAACGCCTTGGCAAAATTCGATGCGTCGTCCGTCTCAGCGGCTGCAGCTTCTGCCAAGCAGTCCATATGATGAATGAATCTGTTCTATCTCTGTGCCAATAACATCAAATGCGTGCCTGCGTCTGATTCTTTAACATGCCATGATCCAAATGAACTGTTGTTACACCCGGAAAGCTTTCGGTGTTAACTGTGCACGTGGGCGGCTGTGGTGGAAGTGGAAGAGTGTGGCCTTCGAATTAGATTCCATCACTCTCTGGAGGTAGCCGGCAAACATCTTTCTCTGTGGCAGCTTGAAAATGGCTCTCCGTGGGTATTTTCTCCATGATTCGTCTAAACGAGGCCAAGTGGAAATAGGTAACATCCCCTCTATGATATATATACCCAGCAACCAGCTTCTTCAGATCTTGTCCACCAACATGTCTGGCCCTGAAATACAGTCAGTGTTGTTTAGCTGGAGTTCATGCATCACTGGCAGTAGAGGCCTCGCAGTTTTTTTTTCGTTTCACATTGCTGTGCTGCCGTATCCGATGCTTTAATAAATTAGATCTTATATTTTATCGCAGTTGAAAGCTCAGTTGTTGCTCACACATAATTCACAGCGGATTGAAGTGTTCTTTGCATCTTTGACTGAGACAAACTCGGAATAATGACGACACTTCCAGCTGTTGAAAGCGTGTCTCTCTGCCTCTCCTTCATCCTCCGTCCTTTTGTTTAGCTTTTTGGCTCGTCGCCAACGTGACCTGCCCTGACCTGCCGCACATACATCATCATAAGATAACCTACCGGGGACAAAAAAGTTGAAATCACATTCAATCAACACGGTAACGCAGCGCAGACTTATCTTATGTTTTTGCACTTCGTGGCTCAGGGAAGATGCTTCCCTGTAATATAAATACTGTTTTGGAAATGATAATCCTTTACAGGTGGCATCCATGGCAATGATGTGATATGAGCTGCTACTGTACCTAAAATTTTAGTTTAAAAAAAACAAAAAAAACATGATAGATAAATAAATAAATGATTCATTTATCTGAATCCTTCAGTATATTCGCGTTTCCTGTTGCCTCTGCCGCCATATTTATGGGTCAACTTTTAACTAGGTCCATCCATGTCTTCTTCTTCTTCTTCTTCTTCTTCAGCAAGCACAGACAGATACACACACACACACACACACACACATAGACAGATCGTGCACTTAGATGCTGGTCTTTCCAGGAAAAGAGGATCTCTTCTGTCTTTGTCTTCACTTTTTCCTTTGATGTCATCCTGTCTGCCTTCTCACTGGGATTTTGCTGATACCCACAAGACCACTAGAGAAACATTCCTGTGTGTCTGTGTGTCCACTTGTCTGACTGAGAAGGAGAGAGAGACAAAAAAAAAGTGCCCGCAAGAAGCTTGAATACAGTATTTACCGAGTGAAATGATTCAGAAATGCTGTTTGATGGCCAAGCATTTGATAACTTGTTGAATTAGACGATGAATGGAATGTGAGTTTATTCAGATTCCACCTAATCAATCCATGGAGACCGTTAATCCCTGAATGTGTTGTTTCTTCAGCACTGCTGTGAGTATTAGGGCTGTCAAAATTGATTTGTAATTGATCTGTTATTGGATAGCCTGATCTTAATACAGGTATTTATGAAATATTTCCAAAGGGGACATTTTATATTGCTCATTTTAGACTGGAGTGCAAATCACTCTCTCTGCAGCCAAGTTGGCTTGTGGGCTTGTGTTGCAGTGGGCCAAGGCTCCTGTCACCTAATGTAACTTAACTTTGTGTCATTTTCTAAAGAGAGCATCCACTCCAAAGTTTCCAACCAGCTATTAAAATCTAGTAACCCCAATAAGACGACAAAACACTTTGAGACGCTGCATGTGCTCGCTGCAGTCGGCGGGCGTCGGTGAAGAAATAGCCTCAAGGCTTTGAACCGCAGCGGCTCTGTTTTACACTTCTGTTTCCAGACGTGTAAGTCGTATCGTTTCAGAGAGCTAGGCTCGCCGCGCGCTTTGCTATGCTAAACACGTCCCAGATCTACATGTGTACTGGATGCACTGGGCCGCATGTTTCCCCCATATGTTAGACTGTTCCTTTAAGATATGATTCACCACGTGTGAAAGGTCTCGCACCAGTGAACCATCATAGACAAAGTGATAATATGAAGATTGTGTGGTTGTTTGACTCAGTCATTTCCTGTGCACAAGCTCCCGTCACATATTTCCTGGGTGTTAAGATGGTGAGAGATGCTGATATGCAGAGTAACTGATGATGAACAGAAAATGAAGATATGAGGTCATATGTTTGTATTGGTTGTTTTTTTTTTTAGCATGCTCACTCACAGGAGCACTTCACTGCATCACCACTAAATCAACACCTTCAGCTCTTATCACTTCTTAGTGTTGGTAGACACAATGACCAAGTCAAATGAACACACTAATAGAATAAACCAGTTGTTTTAGTGTCTGCATGCCTGCTAGCCTGCCTGCCTTGCTGGTCACACACACACACACACACACACACAAAACACACTCACCAAGAGAAACAGGTTGCAGACTCTCTGGCTCCAAAGCGCAAGATCTCTCTGATTGCAGAAATTACGGCAGACAGAAAGGAGAAAAGATTAAGGTGCAGTGTAGGTCTGTGTGGATTTGGTTTGACAGGCATGAAGATTGCGTTGTGCTTACATGTTGTTTGGTAGGTGTGTGTGTGTGTGAGTTTGCGACTCCAAAGCAGCTGATCCGCTGGACTCCAGTGGAACTAGTGTGGAGTAAATTCATTTATATGTTGGTGGGGTTAGAAATGTTTGATATATTTAATACTCAAAAAAAAGGACATTTCTGCGTTCTGTCAGCAAAAGCAATATTAGTTTAAAAAAAAACAAGTTAGCAAATAATTCAGTATAACTTAACTGTCTTTATTGATAACAAACACAGCCGTGGATGAAATCCACTTATTAAGCAACAAGCTAAAGAGTCTACAGACATGCTAGCAGTTCTGTGAGGTTGTACTTGAACTAAATGCTAACATCAGCGTGTTAACATGCTCGTAATCATAATGCTAGTGTGTTGATGTTTAGCGTGTATGATGTTTCCCATGTTCATCATGGCGGTTTAGCATGTTGACATGCTAACATTCGCTAATTAGCACTGGACATAAAGTACAGCTGACGCTGATGGGAGTGTCATGAGTTCTTCAGGGATTTAGTCGTAAACCAAGACATTTTGACCAGCTGATGGCACTAGATGAAAAAACTAGGAGATCCGAGTTATTACAATTCATCCTCTGGGGACCATCAATGGGTGAACCAAATTTCACAGCAATCCATCCAAGAAGTAAAGAGATATTTCAATAAAGAAGTAAAAAGTCAACCTTATGGTGGCACTAGAGGAAAACTAGAGGAATGCCTGTGAGGAACAGTCTAATGACTAATGTAATGTTCCTACTGGCATTCTAAGTCATTAGAATCATTTTGTACCATTCCATCGTGTAGATGTGAAGATATTTCACAGCATAAGTGCAAACTTTGAAGTGCTGCCGGTGCCAGAGGAATAGTCAGACAATCACCAAAGTGGTTGGAATTTATCCCCTAGAGACCTTGAATATCTGTGGTAAAGTTGTCCGTGGTAAAGTTCATAGCAAGCCATCAAGTCGTTTTCGAGATATTTCATTTTGGATCAAAGCGGTGGAATGGCCGACTGACAGGCAAAGATTGCGATCACGCCGCTAGCGTGGCTAACAGTAAAAATGTAAACCACACGATGTTAAATGAATGGCTTGCCTCGCGCTGGTGCGGCATCAAGTTCGTCCTCCGATGCAGATGCTGTGGAACGACTGTCTACTGTATCAGCAGATCAGTAATAATCAATCTTTTTTATTTACGTTGACTGTTTGAGAGTTATAGAGCACATAAGCAACATTCTTGGCTCACCGCCTTTGTCCGCAATTTGAAGTAGTTTGTTTTTGTTTGGCATATTCCAAGTAACACTTTCAAGTGTTGAAATTGTAAAGAAGGAGGTCATGTTTTGGAATCCAATCCAAGAATAACATGGTGTATGTTATTCTTTATATATCTTATTTGTTTGTTACATGATACATGATATCCTTTTTGTACAGTTTCCTAATTTTCTTACTTGCATCGCTCAGGTTTGCTCTAATCAAGCCATTATCCTCTTCATCAGTGACTCACCGTTAGCACGTACGGTATCGCTGCCACCGCTGACTCACAGAAGTAGCAAAAGTCTTTGTTGTCCATGTCCAAAACAAACTGACGATCATAGACATATTTCCCACAAGATGACACAGACAGGCGTGGACATGGACGAGGAGAGGCCACCGCAAGCTTTGTCACACCACCATCGCACCGATTCATGGAGAGAGAGAGAATACCACCAACATTGCTCTTCTTATCTTCACAAAATAACCCTTCTGTTAGCTTCCTCAGTGCAGTTTCCCCCTTTAGAATGTTAGTAACAGTGGCAGGTAACAATTAGCATTCAGTCCCATTCTTTAGGTCCAAGTTTGAGACGATGCAGCCGCTCTTTCTCGTTCTGTGTCCATTATTTGTACATCTTCTGTCATATTTGTGCTAATTTGTGTTTCTTATACTGTAAGGCTTTAATACTTTTCATGAAATCTTGAACTAACCATACCTACGGACATGTTTCTATTGTAAGAAGGGCTAGACTGCACTCCAAATTGGCTCTCTCGTTCGTAAATGATCCCCGATCCTGAAGTCCTTTAATATCGTGTATCTGCTGATACGAGTCTGATCTGATATTTCATAAATTTGCCTTCATATGGTTGATTGATTTAATTTGAAAATGTCTGGTCGGGCCCTATCCCAGTCCCGATCAATTTAGGACATCCCTAAATTTTTATCATACTCAACTGTCGTAGCTTGAAATCCGTCTGGTTATCAGACTAATCTTAACTCCGTGTGTGTATGTTTTTCGTGTTTGCAGGGCCTTTCGACGGCCGTGGCGTGACCCTGCTGGAGGTATGCGGTAGCTGGCCGGAGAGCTTCGGCGTGCCCAGACACAACATCGGCTCGGCGGACGCCAGCGACGAGGGCCTCCGAGAGAGACTGGCCGACGCCATGTCCGAGTCTCCTTCCAGGGATATAGTGGGATCTGCTACAGGTCAGTGGAGAGAGAGAGGACAACACTCGTCTACACTCTATCTAATCAGAGAAAGGGAGCTAACTTGCACAGAGGAGATTTTTTAAAACTTAAAAAAAAAAATGATACTACAAAGTAAATATAATAAAACAGTCCCAGCTGGAAGGGCCTTAACTGTTTTCCCATATTATTGTTTTTTAGGATGTTTGTGCAATAGAAATCAGACTTGCTCCTCGAGTATGATAACGGCAGATATTTAATAATATACTGATGATAATGATAAGAAATGGCTCAAGATAAACAAAACATTTTTAAAGATACTTTATACACTCGAATGCTGTGATTTTTCATGTCCTAGTGGGAAATCTTGTAGGACTGTGTGAGTAGATGATCATAACCTTCATCGAGGGTGATCTGGCTCCCTCTTCCTTGATATGATTAATTATAAATCGCATTATAAATGTGTCCCGCTCAGCTATGTGTGTAGTTAGCTGGCGTGACGTCCTCACTATGGCATTACCCGGCTTCCAGTGCTGCTTGTTTGAGGTTCAGTGATGGATTAGCTCACCACCAGTAGGATGTTCTGTCTATGAGACAAGGTTTTGGCATATTTGCACACGCCTTGCTTTACTTTTAGGCTTCCTGCCTGAGTCTGTCTGTGTGTGTGTGCGTGTGTGTGTGTGTGTGTGTGTGTGTGTGCGCGCAGCAGACATGCCGTTGGCTCTGACAGTCCAAATGGTTAACTCGTTTAGGAAGCGGCAGTGCTCTCTCTTTCTCTTCCCCCCCCCCTCCTTAAGTGAACAAGAGTTCCTTTGATTTCAATGTGTGTGTGTGAGGGGGAAGAGGTGGGGGGGTGGGGTGGGGTGGGGGTTTAGTGTAGCTGCATAGAGGCAGCCACACGGGTGGGGAGTGGGGGTCACAAGGCCCTAATGGATTTAGCATCGACTATCACCCCCCCCCCCCCCCCCCCCCCCCCCCCCAACCATCCCCAGCCATATCCAGTCCAGTCCCCCTTTCTCTCTGTCTGCCTCTCTCTCTCTCTCTCTCTCTCTCTGTTAGGACTTAACCTCATTTGTAGATGCTCTCTCTTTCTCTCTCTCTCTTCTCATCACTCTTTTTTTTTTACTGCCCCCCACCCCCCCTCACCCCAACCACCACTCTCTCTGTGTGTTTCTTCATTAGATTAGATGTTGGAGACTCCCGGACACTTGTAGTCAGTCGCCTCCTGTTCTTGCCCCCCTCCCCCCCCCCCGCCTCCTCCTCCTCCTCACCCATCACATTGCATCTCAACCCCCCCGCTGCCCCTCTCCACCCCTTTAATGCAACACAAAATTCATTACTGATCACATTACATCAAAATATACCCATGATACACACACACACATACTCCTTCCTGCGCCTTAAGCTGCGCTGAAGACATCATCCACAGGGAATGTGATGGACTCGGTTTGGTTCCTCCATCCATTCATACGGACAGAGAGGCTTCAGTCTCTGTAGGCTAATCTAATAGCACAGCACTTCTGCACTGTAACATATAGGAAATGTTCCTGTGTCTGCTGTAGGGGGATAGTGTCATGGATGGTCATGAGTTAAAAAAAGAGACCTGGTCCAGTCAGTCAGTCTTGTCCATCTCAGTCACAGTATGATGGTTGAAAACAGTTTAACTTGTTTGATTACTTGTTTATTAATGTAATGATCAGTGTCGGTTGGCTCTATGAGGCGCTGATAGGCTTAGTTCACCTCAGTGACAAAAAAAAAAAAACATATTTTATTTTTTCACTTAGTAGTATCTAGCCAAACAAATACGGCATTTCTGATTTTATTTGGCCAGATTTAGAGATATCCCATCTCTCTGTCAACACTTTTTTTTTTTTTTTATTGGAACTGCTTTCTATCAATGAAAACTGTTTATGTTGTGCTGTCTGAGTATTATTGACGACAACATGGACACAGATTGTGGACAGAGATGTAGCTGTTGACTTTTTTTTTTTTAAAAATGTAATTTTCCATTCGCTGTGAGCGCCGCAAATGAAATTCCACTCACCTCTCATTGTGTTCGGAGTGGAAGCAGAGATTTCAGACACAGAAATCTCAAAACCTGGACAAATAAAAACCAAAAGCACCTGCCTGCTGAGATGCCTCCAGAGTGAACTGAGAAAATCTAATGAGACGTTTTGATCGGATGCTACCTAAATATACACATTTTGCCAGGTCTCAGTGTCACAGTGGTCTAAATGTCATTTTAGAGGCATTTTTTTTTAGAAATGACAATAATAATTAACTAAAATATAGCATTTAATACACCAAACAGGGGATATTTTAGAAGGTTTAATATTGAAGATACCTACTTTTGTCTAACTCAGAATGCAGAAACCTCATATTAGCTTTGGCTGAACTTTGGAAGTCAATTTTAACTGCAGACTGCATATTTTGTCCCTCCATCACTTCCCCTGAGGAGGAGATTTCTTCACATCCAGTGTTGTCAGGGGCAACAAACAAAAAAACTCTCTTCAATGTAGATTGATAGACGGGCCTATTTGTATTATTATTTTAACACAGACCTGAAGAATAGTGAACCTATACGATCACACTTGACTATAGTAAAATAGAAATGTGAAAGTAAACACTTGCGTTAATCTATAAAGATCAAATTGGAGCAAAGGCTCAATGGAACAACAAAGGTGTAGGTTTGTCGTAGGGTGAGTGAAATGAAGCCCAAAATACAAAAAGTTGAATGTTTTTCAAAAAAAAACTGGTTATGAGGCGTTGTGTGACTCCACCTCATGTCGAGACAGGAGCAGAAAAGGAGAGGATCTGGAGGAAAGTATGAGAATCAGATAGAGTTGTTAGTGAGTTTGGGGGTCTGATTGGGGATTGTCATACAAACATGTCGACAGTGTGTTCCCGCAGCCAAAGCACACAGACAGTAAAAAAAACTCTGTCCAACAGTCAAATTTATTTAATAACTCAAGATGAAATCTGAACACCACACATAAAAAGCTCATATTCGAAAACATTACTATTGATAAAAGCTGTTTCAAATCCTAGCCCTGTGCTCACTGGAGTCCCATCCGTCTTTCGACCCCCAGACCTCAAGCTATGGATGAATAAATGAAGCACACAGTCATGCGGAGCACCAGCATTTCATTCATTTTTTTAATTCATTGTGGTATTCCTGCACAAGACTTAGAAATAATGTTAAAAACGTTTTCTTGGCCCTGACTCCAAAGATCTGATTTCCTGTGGCTTTCTATTGGAACAAGGCAACAGTCAACATGTCATTCCGTCCACATATGATCCACACATGATACACTCCCCCCTGGGTTAACGTGAAAGACAAGAGTTTTTTTTGCCAGAGTTGTGACATCCAATTAATTATTCACAGTTGCTGGGATTTCCATGTTAATATATGTGCACTTAAAGTGTTTCCGTTGTGAATTGAGCTGTATACGGTGTGTTTAAAGGCTCTGTGAATGTGTGTGTGTCTTGGCATGAGACTTAGATGGGCAGAGCCAGATGGTATCTTGCTCAGTGTCTCCATTTGCTGGGAGCTGTGGCTCCAGCGCTTAGACACACAGCACAGTGGAGCTGTTAACATAGACCATGAACCTGATTACAAACACACACACACACACACACACACACACACACACACAGTGATTCTCTTACCTCACCTATACACACATTCCCCTCATCTGTTTCCCTGTCATATGTTTCCACGCCACTGTTGAATGAATTTTCTGCAAACTGTTACATGATTATTGTCAACTGAGTCTGTCATTATTTATGCCATTCAGTCGCTGTTTCATCTACAAAAACATTTTGCTGTATGATAATTTACAAAAATAGATTTTGGATGGAAGGACAGCAACAGACAAGACTTTTTTCCCCTCTGTGTCTCCTCACACACTCAGCGGATCTCAGCGCTGGAATGCTCGCTGATGTAACAAATCACCGTCTCTCTGACATTCTCCTCCAGCACACACACACACACACACATATATACACACACACACACACACACACACACACACACACACACTCACACAGATACTCTCTCTCGCAGATTCACAGGGAAAACAAAGCCTCCAGTCAGAGTAATGGGGCTCTCACGCTAAGGCCGAGACCCAGCGTCGCCAGCTTGGAGGGCAGGTGACACTCACATAGAGAGATGGACGGATGGACGGAGGGAGAGAGAGAGAGAATGGGAGATGAAGAAGAGAAGGGGAGAGAGAAAGAGAGAGAGAGAGAGAGGGACAGAGTCACTGCCGACTAAAACACACTGGGGCTGAAATTAGATTTGGCTCCAATGATATAATGTTGCTAACTAGATTTGCCTTATTGGTGCCTGCCCAACATAAATTCCATTGAAGCCATATGGAGAGTGGACTACTGCTCAACACGACCTGGTGTATCTCGGCTCAGGAACAATGGCACTTTTTTTTTTTTATGTCTGTTTACTGGTGTGATGTCATCTCACAATATATCAGTTTTTGTCCATGGACATGTATTTCAATTTTTTTCTCCATCTTTTGGTGCCGAGTGCTCATCGCATTGGTGTCGTTTACTGTGCATCAGAGGAGTTTTTTTTTTCCCGAGGAAAGCGGTACCAGGCGCCATGTATTTACAGCAGGAAGTGTAAACAGATTCAGAGCAAAGCTGAATGACTTTGGTGTAACGTTAATCAGCCGTAGAGAACAGCTGAATGGATATCTGTCTCTGATATATATCCTCAGCACTTTGATTTGTCTGCAGCGTATATCTATAACTTGCAGACAACAGGTTGTTTGTACCATGCACCCCACAAATCATCCCATAGGAGCGTTCTCTAATCCGGCACCTCTACTGGCAGTAATCAGCTGGACGACATCATTTGTCTGTGCTTTCCAAAGCCATTATAAATCACAGTTCAAAAATAAGGATGTTTTATGGTGTGACTACACTGTGGTGAAGGTCTGGTTAGGTTTAGGCACAAAACCCAATATAGTACAGTATAACACCGCCCCACCTGTCCCTACTCATGGTTGGAAACATGATACTAGCAGTTGGAAATAGGAAGTGAACAGCGGTCTCCTGCACTTTTTGCAAGTTAGGATCTAGACGTCATATGAACGACATAATTTCTCTCAAGTCATAATGACCATGGTCACTATCTGGCATCTGTTGCTCAAACGTAGGTCATTTTTGGCAACTGAAATTCTGACCTATAGGCCCTTTGCAGGACTGTGTAAAGTCAAGGTCAGCATTTCATCGATATGGGCTTGGGGTTGTTGCTGTGGATATTTTCTTCCAGTTATTAAGTTTTCTTTTTTTTTTTAAATTTGACTTACCAAGCCTACAAAAAATCTAACCAATGTAGATACAATAACATAAGCCGCTCTTTATGATTTTATTAGATTTGATTAAATGCAGTTCAGTAAAGATGTGCTGACTGGCTTGAAGCTGTCATTAGCTGATCCGGTGTGTTGTGTTCAGTGTTTACATTACTGCATCACAGAAGTTACTGTAACGCACAAGTTCAATCTAGGTTCAGAAGGCAGAGCTGTGGATGCATAGCTGGTAGATATAGAAGCATGTATAAATAAAGTGTTCTGTTACAGCTCCATGTCAGTTTGAGAGTTTGAGCCAACACTATGCTGGCTGCACTGAGCAGGTTGGCTAAATGAACAGAAAAGAGACAGATCAAAACCAACTTTCATATGTAATATAATCAACTTTATTTTTCCATTAGGAACTTGTATTGCGAAGAAGAGAGCACCAGTGTACACAACCAAAACTAGCAAATCAGTCAAATAATAGATAGAAGTAGCATAAATAAGCCAAATCACTATATACAGGATAGCTACCTCTACATACACTGGTTCCCAAACCATGGGCTGTGGACCAGTCCTGCACCAACAAATATTTGCTACAAGGCTACAAAGTAACAATATCATTCAGCAAAAAAAAAAGATTGATATTTATGACATAACTTTGTGAAGTTGTTTGTGTGGTAACCTTGAACTAGTCATGGTTTTCCTGTGCTGCATATTTCCTCATGAATAAGACACTGATTTTAAAATAGGGAAGGTGATCTATGTGCAAGGTAATCAGTCCTCCATCCCCAACTTAATTGTCACTGTTTCTCAAGTGCCATTTGAATGTTCTGTTGCATTTGTGATGCTTTCTTTTCACTTCCATTGTATTAGGGTGTAAAAACAAACTTTGAGACTAATATCTTAGCACTGCAACACATAAAAGTAAAATCATCTGCATGGCTAGATACCACTAGGAGTTGTGTAGTCTGAAAAAAAAGTAATATAATGTTAAAAAAAACAAAAAAACAATTGGCCAGAAAAGCATACGACACTATGGTAACAATACAACACATCTCTTACAAACAGCAGTGTGTAGTCGGGGTCACATTTCACATGTCTATGAGTTGTTAACAGCTCCACCAAATAGTGATTTTTCCCTCTAAACTTCTCACATGCTTTCATTTCAATAAATGTTCAAATGATCCAATATTTCAGCAAAAAATTAGAGAAAAAGTCCAAAAACTGAAAACAGATTTGTGTATCAGAACTTTGTTTTTTCTTCTTTCCTCCCCCATTAATCATCTCACGACCCCTCAGATTTATCTGCTGACCCTTTGGAGGAGCCTGACCCCTAGGTTGGGAACCAGTGGACTAAACTAGCTAACTGTATATAAAGTAGTGTGAAACCAGCTCCACCTCCAGCAGCTACAACAGTAACATGCTGCTCTAACACTGATGCTTCAGTATTAATAATCTAATGATGTCATATATAATAATATATCAGTCAGAGGGAGCAAACCACTACTTTTACTGCAACACTTTAACTACATCAAGATCATAACACTTACTATTAATACTTTTACTGTAGTGGGATTTTTCATGCAGACTCATGACTTTCAATCAATTTTACTAAACTACAAATAGAGATAAATATTTATATCTAAATATTTTTAGATAAATACAAATAGAGAAATATAATTGTTTTTAAAATGTCATTGTCTTGTCATTTTTCTTATTCCACTCGTGTGTTACTTTCAGATAGGACGTTTTGCTTTAGATCACTGAACTTACTGGAAGTGTCATATACTCGAGGTCCTACATTTTGCTTTCTGAAACCTTCAGATATCCTGATATTTATCTGTCTGAGAAATCTATGCTAGTGTGTGTGTGTGTGTGTGTGTGAGCATTACCAGGATTGTCCTGATACGAGTCTAAGCTGACTATCTATGACTCACAGTATCATCACAACACAGAGTGAAACTGGATAATGGTTTAGGCTAAATATCCTGTACTCATGGTGCCAACAGTACTCCATTTGTTTTTCATGTTTCTGTACTGAGCGGTGCGTGTTGGGTTTAGTTTGGGTGATTGATGAGGCAAGGGTGCTTGGGACCACCCACACCCGCTGCAGCTCTGTTTGTTGGATCCCAGCTCAAAGAAAGTGGGAGTAATACTAATACTAATACTAATAATAATACTAATAATAATAATAGAAATAATAGTAAGACTGTCTGAATAGCGCAGAACTCAGCTGGCTCTCTCAACGCCCGACTCAACACAAATATTTAGGGGAGCCTTATCAGCACCAAACGGCTGAGAGTGTTTCCTCCTGTGTGTGTGCGTGTGTGCGTGTTTTTATTCCAGCTTTTTCTTATATATTTTGCGTGTGTCTGCGGATGGATATGAACCACCATGTGTTTGGAGTATATGCACGAACACCCCTGTGTGTGTGTGCGTGTGTGTGTGTGTGTGTGGATGCATACATTTGTGTTTATTAACTGCCCATTGCATGTGTTTATATTTGAACTGCGTGTGTGAATGTATGTATTTAATGTATATGCGAGTGTGTCAGTGCGAGGCTGTGTTTTATTAGCTATACCCCTCAGATACATGTGTTAGCAGGGTATACATGCAAGGTCTATACTTGTGTGTGTGTGTGTGTGTGTGTGTGTGTGTGTGTACAAGTGTTTGCAATTATTTGAGTTTGTGTGTACGCATGTGTTGATGGAGATGTGTTTCTATCAACTACCTAATATCGACATGTGTTGAATATATGCTTATATGTGTTTGTGTGTGTGTGTGTGTGTGTGTTTCCCAAAACAGCTGTACCCAAGTGACCGACCTGCACTACCTCTTAAAAAGTGCGTATTATTTATGAGCTTGCAGGCAGCAATCCAAACAGGCACCCTGACTTAATAATTGGTCATTTGCCGTTGAAGCCTTGACTGTAGGCCTCTGGCTCGGTGACGCACTGTATGTAGGCTTTGGGAGAGTTCCACCCCACTTCTGATGTTATCACCTCAGAGAAAACATTAGCTCTGTGGCCATATGCTGCTCTGTGTGTGTGTGTGTGTGTGTGTATGTGTGTGTGAAATGTATAAAAGATAAAGTTTGAAATAGGAAAGATCTGTTGATGTTCTTGGTGTAGATTGAGGGTTTCCTCTCAAACACAGATCTGAGTGCATGGGCATACATATGTATTTGTGAACATATGCGAGCTTGTTGATTTTAGCGCTGGGCCTAAAAACGAAATCTTAAAGAGACAGTACGATGTTGCTTATCTCTCTCGCCCAATTTACTAATCAATATTACACTAGACAGCATTGCACTTTAATAGTGTGCTATTTTTCCATTTGGACCAAGTGTTCTTTTTCCATTTGATGAATGTGCACTGTATATTACAATAACCTATCAAATATAATGCTTTATTGTTTTAATGCCACTGGCAACTGCTAAGAGCCTGTAATCTACTGTATGCATCTAACTGGTGTCGGGCTTCTGACTGGAAAAATGCAATACATTACTCATTACTGTTACTTATTTCTACAGCACCATAATTGCTTTAGTTATTAGTCCCTGTGGGCAGTAATTCCTTCATCTACTCATTATTTTTCTGTTGAATGTCCAGATTTGGGGCTTGTCTTCAAAACAGCCTGAAAACTTTCCTTTCCATTATACTGTAGCTCTTCGTGACTGATCATAAAACTGCCGTTTGTCATCATTTCTCTTTAAATAATAAGCTTTTCCACCCCCTCAACGTCAATCGTGAGACCCATGTAGACCGATTTTTATCATTGTGTTTTGTTTTGTTATCACAGTAATAGGAATATTCAACCACAGAAAGCTTTTGGGCATGTGTGAGAATAGACTTTTCCATTCGCATATGACACATACTCTGAATTTCAGGTGATTTCAGGGGTTTCTTTCTGGTGTCACTAGTGTATATTGCACTGATATTAAGGTACAACCATTGCTCATAACTCAAGGAGCCTCCTAGTCTACAGTTGATTATCATACAGGTTTTTCAAGGTGTTTTAGTTTCTTTGGATTTAACAGCAACAAGTAATGAACTGATATAATATACTGTATGTAATGCTGCTGGTTGAATGTCATGCTGATAGGGCTTTGTAACGCTGTCTTAGGTGTGGGTAATTCTTTTTACGTCAGGCGTCGTACTGTTTTAAGTGTGCATAATGCATTGTAAGGCCTATAAAGAGCATGCATGCGTATGATTTGAAGTACAAAAAAAGCATGACACACACTCATATGCACCTTTTTTTGTTTTAATGTTACTGCACAAATCCTTTGTATATTTGTATGTTCACATTACAGTCCTTCATGCTCAGTTTGGATAGTTTAGTCAGATCCAGTCTTTTTGTGTCGATGGTTCCCATTCATGTTTGTAAGTGACATGTATCCACCTCTGGTGTGAACACACCGTTTAGCTCCTAAGATGCCATGCATGCATTGATTTAACTGAAATGGGAGCTGTGTGTATAAGAATAGCAACCATAACGTCATTTGTGCGACAGTCAAATCATTAGCATGGATGACATGAGAGTGCTGGCATACATGTCCAGGATTATTTTTTGTGAAGGTCGGCAGACAATACAGATGATGAGAATTTTTACCAGGCTGTGAGGGGCCCGACACTGAATAGTGATGACATGCAACATTGCGCATGTGCAGAGAATTGGGAAGTAATTCCAATCAGACCGTTCTGACAGTAGTCACATCGCCAAAGATATGTGAATCAGATCTAGGACCACATATGCAAGTGGCCCACATCTGATATGAAAAAAATCAGATCAGAGTCACTGAAAAATAATGTGAGACATGGAGACTAATCAACAAAGCAGAGGAGCATTCATCGACAGAATGCATTATTTTTCATAACCACATGGATTATCCCACTTATCCCATAGCCACCTGATAGCAAAGCAACCTAGGCATTCATATTTTTGGGAATACACAAATGTAGACTTTGTCATGAAATATTGGCTTGAAATAAACATTAACATAGTTATTCAACAAGCAGAAGAACTAAACATAACCGTCCATCTTTGAGTAGGATTTACAACTGTCATGACAATACTGTGTAATACCCATGAGGTTCTCTGAAAATAATGCACACCCTCCAGCCAATCATAATCAAGTGTTCTCTGTGGCTATGGTATAAATATATACACTGTATATTCTTGTCACATTCTGGGAAAAGTGGTAAATCACTAAGTAAAAGGTGAAATGGGAGGTAAAGTGGGAACACTTAAGTAGTGAAGTGCAGCTCATAGTAACAAAATAATTCCTGGAATTATCCTACACAGATTTATGATATATATATCTGTGTAGGAGTCTCCAGGGTGGTATTTTTCCACTCTGTGGCCACTTTATTAGGTACATATTTCTAATACGGGGTAGGACCCCACTTTGCCCCCACAAGAGCCTGAATTCTTCATGGCACAGATTCAACAAGGTGCTGTAAACATTCCTTGGAGATTCTGGTCCATGTTGACATGATAGCATAATACAGTTACTGCAGATTTCCACATCCCGAAGGTGCTCTGTTGGATTGAGACCTGGTGACTGTAGAGTACACTGAACCCAGCACCATGTTGGTAGAAGCAGCTTTAAATGACATATGCTTTGTGACATGGCACATTATTCTGTTGGAAATAGCCATTAGAAGCGGGCATAAAGAGATTCACATGGTCTCGTTTGCATATAGCAGTAGAAATGGAGATTTGTTCAATCAGGTGATGTTTTTCTAATCTACTACTGTCCAGTTTTGGTGAGCCCTTGCCCACTGCCGCCTCAGTTTCTGGTTCTTAGCTGACAGGAGTGGAACCTGGTGTGGTATTATGCTGGGCTTATGTTGCCCATCCACTTCGAGGTTCCGCATGTTGTGCATTCTGAGATGCTCTTCTGCTTAACATAATGTTTTTTCACGTCATTCTCCGTCAAATCAAGGCACTATTGTGCAAGAAATTCCTAAGACATAGTAGTTTGTGAGATACTCAAACCAATCTGTCTGGCAACAACAATCATTCCACAGTCAGTCACCTGAATCACATTTCTTCCCCATTCTGATGTTTAATCTGAACAACAACTGAACCTCTTGACTATGTTTACATGCCGTCCTGCGTTGAGTTGCCACCACACGATTGGCGGATTGGATGTTTACATGAACGAGCAGGTGTACAGGCATACCTAATACAGTTATTTTAAATGTTGAATGCTTTAAAGTGGGCATATGTAGTGAGCCCGTGGACAATGTGACAAATCACACGATGTGACAACAGATTAATACATGCTGCTGGTGTCAGTATGCTTTTCTTGTCACTCTACATTAAAGTGGCTTATCCATGTCTATGAGCTCTCTTGAAGCCTTAAACCATGCAAATAAGCTGTACAGGGAAAACCGTATTTTTTTTTCTGTTATATAAAAATGAATAGCCTTTTTTAAGTTTTGCTATTATATAAATCATTCCATAGAAAACCTCATTAATTGGTCTATTAAGGAAACATGGAAACTAGACTGCACGCCTGTTCAGACAGCTGTGTGATTTAATGGTTGTACAATACATCCTGTATTTGAATTGGCTGCATACTCCATTAACACAAAGCCAGGCTATTATCCTGCCGACTGACTGGTTTCTTTGCTATTCAGCCTTGTTTTAGTACACTGATACCCATCATAAAACCAACAATACACAGGGACGGGTGGAGGGGTTGGGGTGTACCGGCTTGGAGGTCCTTCTTTTCCTATCAATCAGTACAGACGTCTGCTGGCTTCAGTTCTACACATACACACAAAACCATACCATCACATACCAACAAGAGCAACATGCATGCGAGTCTTGCATATAAACTTGTGTGGCTTCTTGTAATGCAATGCATACTGTTTCACTTACTGTTATTCATAACATATTGCAAGCAAACAAACATGACACGATAACAAAAGCGTCATCGAAATGATGTATCGGTCAAACTTTATTTGTATAGTCCACTGTTGAGATGTAACTTCCTGTCAAGTGTCTATAATGTGTCACTAAATAGCACGGAGTATGGTTTAGAATTTTTTGATTTTAGTGCCGATACACTACCAACGCAATATTTTTCACAATAAGGAATAAAAGCAAGTCAACAGATGTTATGTATACAGGATGTCTAGCTGAAACTAATTAGGATTTTAACTTCACTCATTCACAGATTGTGCATGTGTATACATATGTGTCTATGGGTGTATGCATTGATGATGATGTGTATATGTGTGTGTATATGTATACATTGATGTATAGGTGTGAAAGTGTGTGCGTATGAATATATATGATATTACAGTATGTAAGAACAAATGTGACAAGTGAATCCAATCAAAAGTTATTCACTGTACACATCTTTGTCTTTGAGTAATATTAACATTCTTGTCTCCACAACCCTTTTAAGAAAACCAAAGATGTCAATTGGGAAATGCTACCTTAACACAAGCAATTGCACAAGAATTGCCTAAAAGAAATTAGTCTAAATGATTATTTAAATTCAAGAACTAAAAGAAGAAACGTACTATTCTGAGCAGACGTTCACTACCATCGCCCTATATGTGGTGTGTTGACACATTTTAAAAAGGTACTGAGGTCTAATACCCAGTCAAGTGGTTTTCATAAGCGTGTGACCTTATTTCATAGATATCTCAATGTTACACATTCTGTATGTCCAGAAACCAATTCATTTCAATGGATTCACCAAGATCAGCTGATCTGCTTGTTGAGAAGTAAATCCATGCACATCTTTTTCACAGATTCATTATGGTTTGGTTTTATTCTGTCATAATACAACCTACGCATAACACATTTGTCCAATTATTCACCCAATAAACAAAAACACACATTCAACATGCAACAAATTCATGACATGAATAGCTAGTGGTTAGATTTCCAACTACATAGTTTGCCACTAACCCTATTATTCACTAGCTGACAAACAGAAATACAGACGCCACTCTGCCATTGCAGGGTCCTAAACTCTACTATTTAACTGTGGACTGTGAACAAAACTTGGTATGTACATTCAAGACTTACTGCAGGATGTGTCAAGCATGTTTTGAATGGCCACTGCAGTTCATCTAGCTAAAAAGCAAGGACTCTCTGTCTGTCTGTATGTCTGTCCGTATGTCCTTCACATATCCCGAGAACCATTGATCTTATCTACTTCACAGTCTGTGGGTGTATTGCTGGGAACCCAAGGATGTGCAGTATCAAATTTGGTGCAATTTGGACATGCGACATGTTTAATATTGATGAACTTTGAATAAACAAGCAAACAGTGAGCCACTCAGCTCTATGTGAGTGCAGCAGGGGCTGTTTGATATAAACACCATCACATCACAGCAGAGCGGGTTTTCTGGGTGTACTGCTGAGGACCCAAGGAAGTATAGTGTTGAGCGTGAAGTTGTTTGGACACACAACATGTTTAATTAACATTGAATAAACTAGTGAACAATGCAGCAGGGGCTGTGTGGTATAAACACCATCACACCACAGCAAGGTGGGGCTTCTGGGCTCTGATTTGCTGAGCAGGACAAAGGTCATGCACCCCGCTCAGTTAAACTGCCCGATAGAGAAGAACAAGCAAAAACAGAAGTGGAGCCCATTAGGAGCTCAGACACATTTGATTGGCAGCAGAATCAACCAATGGAAGGCCTTAAACTGCTTCTATGGTTCAACTTCAGTTTAGTTTCACTGATGAAGTTTCCATCTGGATTCATACATTGTAATCTATTAATTCCTTATTGTTTTAATTGATACATTTGTCAGTTGACACATACGTATGCGGTTCTCAAGAAATAATAAGCCATTGGCCTGTTCTAACCAGGCATGTCTTGAACAGGCAATGCACTAGTTCTGTGAAGACATCACTCAGTGTTATTATGATAAAAGACAATAAACTCTCACACACATTTTAGCATTTGTCATTTTCAGTTGGCAGAGAGGATTTCCCAGTCACAACACTAAATCTACAGGGTCTTTTACAGAGTTTGCATGCATTCATATTTTATAGCACCACTTTGTGATTAAGGCACATCAGCAAGTAAATGTTTTTATAATCCTTGCTCAATCAGCTTTCATTATTGATAACTGTACCAAGTCTTGTTAAATGTACACCATAACCCTTTCTGTGATGTAGGTATACATGCATATTCTTCTAACCACTGACCAAACTGAGAGCACCAGTCCAGTTTTCCACTACCAGTCACAGTTTGGAAGTGGCTTCAGCTGAAATGAAAACAGTATGACCAGAGCAACTAGTCTCACTGCATTCACTTCACTGAAAGAGCAGGCTGTTGTTTACTTTTACATGCTGTTCCTCCGTTTGGGTGGTTACAATTCTGTATGTCAGGACCTAGTGTTACTCTCACTACTACCCTCACTCATCTGTTGTTTACGTGGGCTGATAAGCCTCTCTAAGGTCCATAAGCAAGCATGCATTCGTGTTGTTTGGGAAGTGTCTTGAAGCTTTTTGAAGAAGCTGGCTGAGTAGGTTTACTGGTATAAACTGGAATAATATTTACTGGTAACCTTGGCTAATTTAGGATAAGTTTCTGTCTGTGTCATCTGTCGTTACGGATACCTCAGGAAAATACATGTCTTGTAGTTTCCATTACATTACCAGTGTTGGCAAGTAACTAGTTACATGTAACAGCATTGCATAATTATATAACAGAATAAATGTAATTGTAATCCATTACAGTTATTGAGAAAAAATATGGAATTAAATTACAGTTACTAATCAAAATGTTGGTAATTACAAAGGGGTTACATTCAAGAATAGAATAGAATAGTAGAATCCATACTTTTACATTCGTTCTGTTGCTTTGCAATGCCTTCTTTTGGCATATTTCTGGACATTGCAAGTCAGCAAAACTGATGGAACAAATTTGAGAGCAACACCATCAAAGGTATGGCTTACCAAGCCCCTAGGAAGTGTGCCAGGCTTTGAAGCCAATTTGAGATAGTGGCCAAACCATAGAATTACAACATTTTGGGTCCACCTTGTGAGATGCCACTAAATTCTACACACTGCACCTTTAAGCAACACCATCATCTTTTCCCAACCATAACCAAGTGTATTCATTTGCCAAACGGAACAATATAAATGTTAATCATGTTCTAGTTGCCATGGGGGAATATAGAAGGGAATCAAAATAAATGCGTTGACAGTGAATGCTTTCCAGATGTGTCCTGTAGCGAACAGTTTGCCAATACATTCAATATACCGTCTCTACCTTATCTTGATTAAAATAGCATAGGTTATTGGTCAAAAACAAGCAATGGAACTTCAGAATAGCTTCATAACTTTATGGAGGGGCCACCAGTGTTATTCAAAATATATTCTCTCATTTGGTGTTGGTGGAGAAGAGTACTGTCAAATAAATCACTCCAAAATCTCCCAGAGGTGTTCAGTTGGAGTGAGATCTGGTAAGTGATTCACATCATTTCATACCCATCAAAGCATTCAATGAGCCCTTGTATCCTGTATGGAAGCATCAGCATTTAGTATGTTTCTTCACTCATTTATTCAAGTTTAGTCACATGCATGTGTGTTGGTCCATTTTAGTTGTAAAACAAATGTGAATTGTACCTCTCCTACACACACACACACTTACACATGGTTTATATGAACTGGGCCACAGCTCCATCAAAAGGTTACTGACCTTCTGTGGTTGTAACAGTGACTGGTAGACATGAATTCAGAAGACATCAATGAGACACACCAGGCAGTGGAAGACAAGGAAAAGACATCGGAGAGCCAAATGTGTCTGCTTTTGGTTCCCTCAAGCAAACTGAATGTAATAGTTTAGGTTTTCAACATGCCAGTCTGATTTGTCATGAACTCCCGGGCCTTTCATTCTGTCCAGAACACAGGCTAGATAAATAATGAACCGTCCAACCATCCATTGAAGTCTCTCGCTGTCTAACATTTCAATTGACGTAAATATGGCCCGTCTTTAGCTACCGGCTTTCTTGCAGCTTCCATATGCGTAGAGCTGTATGTATATTGTACAAAGCATAATTGTGACTATGATCTCAATAGCCGGCCTAATGTACAGACTGAAGTACTCACGCAATGGACCACACAGACACACACGTGCACACACCATTTGGATACTTGACTAACTCAAAACTATTAGTTAATCATTTTGTGACATGCCCAGAGGGCCATGTTGTCCCCTCGCTTTAACCAAAGAGAGAGGAGAAAGCGAGAGAGGGAGCAAATGAGTGCACTCTCTCCCTGAAAGCTACTCAACGCTGCCGTGACAGACAGAAAGAACAAACGCAGGGAGGAAGAGAGGGGGGAAAAAAGACGTCAGGGACCGAGTGAAAGAACAGAAAAGGGAATGCGAGGGCTGGCTGAGGCCGGAGAGTATGGTGCAGAGAGAAGAGACGGCGAGTGTGAAAGCAGAGTGTGGTCATTATATCTGCCCTTCAGCGCTCCCCCCCCCCCCACCTCTCCTCCAAACCTCTCTCTCTCTCTCTCTTTCTCTCTCTCCCTCTCTCTCCACGTTGCCAGGCGAGAGTTTGAGCGTAATGTGCGCCGACAGTGTGAGACGATGAAGAATAATTCCTGTATTCAGAGCTGCCACCACTCGCCCCTCCTCCTCCTCCTCTTCATCCTCCTCCTCCTCATCCTCTCTCTCAACTCCACTGACAAGTCAGGCCTGGATATCATTGTATCATTTATCCCAGCCTCGCTTCTGCCACTCTGCCTCGTTTGCCCAGAGGGAAGTGTGAAAAGTGTGTGTGAGCGTACAGAGAGTGTGTCTACATGTGTGAGGGTCTGTGTGTGTGTGTGTGTGTGTGTTCTGGGTGCAGAATGTAATTGTGTGTATATGTGTCTTTGCGTGTTAGTGTCACTCTGCACTTGTGTGTATGTTGTGTGTGCGGCTCTAGCTGACTGCAAATGGGCTTTTGTGGAGTTTTTTGGAGACTGCACTTAACAGCTCGCTCAAGGGAGACACACATTCACACACATACACACACGTGTGGGGCTGTAAGGGTTCACAGAAAAGGAGGGCGAGCAAGAGCAGAGTGAGAGAGAGAATTAGGGCGAGAAAGAGAAAGAGAGAGAGATGGTGAGAGTGGTGGGAAGCGCTTTTTAAAGCCCCTTCTCCCGTGTCTGTTTTGGGTCTGGAGACACACTTTGTGCAGAGCATCAGAAATGGACTCACCGGCGGCGTTAACGGCAGCACACAGTAAAACACTTGTTGTTGCTGTTGCTTCTGTCGCTCGGCTGACTCCTGAACTCCGGGTTCTTTCAGACCGCTCCGCTCACCATGATCTGTGACCCGTCACTCAAACTGCATCCAGGCCATTTTGCACAACCCGGTGTGATGTTACAAAAACGCACATTTTTATCACTGAATACTAACAGGAAAACAGGAAAAGTGCTAACATCAGTTAGCAAGCTAGATAGCTAATTAGCAGCCCAGCTGCAGCACATTAAACAGCATGAAACTGTCACTTCCATTATTTTTGACTGCAAAAAGAGATGACTAAATGAAATTTAGTCCTTCATCTTATTTCCCCAAAATTCCCCCAAAAAGGCCCCCCCACCCCCTTCATTATTGTGTCAAGACTCCAAGAGCACACAAAAGACAGAATTCTTGGAGAGCGATGAGGGAGGCAGTCAGGAAGAGGCCTGTTACTCTACCTTTGAGTGTGGCTAGTCATAACAGGTATCAACTTTTGCCTTTTAGATGTAGTCAAATGAAGTTTCATATGCCCACTTTCATTTCAAGCATGCTGAACTCTGTAGAATCAGTGTAAGCTAAACATCAATTTATTAAAACACAAGCTACTAAAACACCAGCACATAAAGTAACATGCTGTGTAGTATGTCTTCAATGCCACTTGTGAAGGGAAGTGTATTTGGCATCATGATACCAACAACTTGGTCCTGGCGTCTGTGTTACCAATGCAAAGAAGATGAGATCAAGCAAATTTGACTTTCCATAGCTGCAAAGAGTGCATGGAGGTGTCTGAGTGACATCATCTGTTCGTGTACAAGGACAACTCCAAGTGAGCCAACTGCACATGTGAAGATTTTGACATACTGCGCTTGTGTTGCACTTGTGTTTCTCACTCCTAATGTTGCATATGGTTCAGGTCAGGTTAAAACATCCCAGAGACAACCAATTTGTATCCCTTGAGCAACTAGGAATGTTTATTTCCAAAGCCTACTTTCAATTTTCATTATGTCATTAAATGTTTAGCATTTTGCTACAGGAAAACACATCCATGAATAACTGAAGTGATGTCAGCCTCCTCCCTGGTGTGAAAACAGACTGACGGCAAATTCTCAAAAGAAAACATTTTTTTGGAGAAACAGATTTTTGCAAAGTGGTTCTATTAATCAATTTTACAATCCCAACATAATCCAGCACCTGTATCATCTTATACATATATGATTTTATTAGATATAACATGTGCAACACATACAGTGTAAGCATAGTGTTTGTATTCACACAGATAGTGTGTTTTTGGGGAAGTGCATAAACTCAACGCACTTGTATACACCCATTCTGCTCACACCTCTCATGTATACACATATATTACACACACACACAATCTCTCCTAACATGACCCTGTACGCGGGGTGTGTATGTGTATCAATAAAATATAGTGGCATGAATAAGTGATAGGATACATAATGGAGAGGCAGCTGAGCTGAGCCAGGACAGCTTTCCACAACACGGGAACTTCCTGTCAACAGACTGTCTAACCACGGACATATGTGAGTGTGTGTATATGTTTATATGTATACAGTATATATCAGGCCTCACTCTAAGAAATTAGAGAGGAAGTCAGAGGAGAAGATTGAAGGAGATGGGTCAAAAAAAAAAAAATCTTCTTTTGCTTTTAACTCTTTTAGCTCCCAGTTTTTACTGTCTAAGACTGGTCTGTGCTTGCTGTGGCTGTTTATGTGTGCAGATCCGACATCTGAAATTTGACTGTCAGCTGCTGGGCAACGTTCATTTCACAAAGCAGCCTGCAGTGTACTTTTCAAACATATGCACTTATAACCAGTACAGATTATGCAAAACACAGATATGATCCATGATCGCTGTTACAAAAGTAGTGAGAAACAATGAACAGCTTAGCGTCAATGAATGAACACTTAGAGACAGATGATATGATACATATGTAGACAGAGAGAGGAGGCTGTTGGACTTAAGAATGCTGGCAAAAAAAGCAAGTTGGTTTCAAATCTTCTGTAATTTTATTGGTTGAACATTGAGATCATCAATGAAGGTGTGCTGATTTCCAGGAAGTAGCAGTTTCCCAGGAACATAAACACACACATTTTCCAGTTCTAACCCTGTGCTCCTGTGTAATTGTATAGTTATCAAAAATTTATTGTCTTTTTTTTTTTAAGTATTTTTAGATCACTCATCTTTGTGTAAAAATTTGATTGGATAGAAAAATGTATCCAGTCAAATATGATTTGGGTGATGAGCTAACTGCACTCATCATATAAATCCACACTTGACTGCCTTGTGGGTTTGCTTGTGGGCAAAAACTTTTTATTTTAATTTCCAAGAATGTGGCTGAGGTCTAATTGACTTATTTCCCCTTCATCCTCCTCCTGATCTAACAACACGTGAGGGAGGTGTGCGTGGAGGCCAACAGTCCCTCTACAGCTCTGTATCACGCTAAGTCACACCCGCCTTCTAGCAGTCCAGTCCAATCTGAAGAATTCGGGTTTGAAATACGTCACAGTAAAGAAGCTAAAGACGTCCTCACTCGAGTTTGACTGCGACTTTAAGGTGGTAGTAATTGTAACGATCTTGATACCCGACGTGATTCAGTTCTTTGAAGTGCATTAACGTGTCTATGATGTTAGAAAGTTCACCGCAGCTTTTAATTGAAACTAACTTTCCCAGTGTGAAGGCAGGGTGAGTCAGTTTCCACACATTAGCATGTTTTACGGGGCTGCCACCCCTCTGAGGCTTTTAAATACAATCACATCCTCTCCTCCGTGAGGAGGAAGGCGAGCAGCATTGATTCGAAGTGAAAGGCCGACACGGGAAAACAAAAGTATATCAATCAAACTCCAGCGCGATGTAAACTGACGACAGGGAATGAAGTGATGATATCATGCGCGTTGTGTTTGTGCTCATGATAATAAGGCTCGCTGTGCATCGGGGATCTGCGCAACCACATGTACGACATGAAAAAACTCAGCCATGATTACGCCACATTAAAACAATTAGAGCTGATGTATGAAAAGCATCTGCTTCATGTTGATGCTATAGAGATAATGTTATCTCTTTTCCACTCCGAGTCACTCAAACGCAAACAAAAGCAATACAAGGATGTCTAATTCTGTAATTAGGAAATGAGCCAAAATGATCCTAATGATGAGCACAATAATCTTCTGGCGCAGACTGACAGTAATTTGAGAGGAAAATTACATAAGATAGCAAGAGCTTCCTTTTACATCGATAGCTATTTCAAGCCTCGATTGGTTTGTGTACGTTCTATTTTCCTGTTAAGAGGTTAGAAGAACAGTTTTTGACCCAGAAAAGCCTTTTTGGATTGTTTGATGAAGTGGATTACAGCCCGCAATTTATACCGATTCTTTTTCATTTTGTCAGTAAATTATGAATACAGTTTAAAATCCTGGAGGAACTTTGTGAAAATACGGTATCCGTGTACTGACATTTCAAGACTGTAGTTATTATTTATCTGCGTGTGTGCACGTCTGCCGTAGAGGAGTAATCGCTTTGACTGTGCTGAGGTAGAAGAGTGCTGTATAAGTGCAGCCCATGTACTTTTGTTTCTGCTTTGAAAAAGTGGTGCTTCATGAAGCTCTCGTGTGTTTCTTGTGTACGTGTGCCCTGAGCTTGAAATAAACATCATGGATCACCAGAACGAGGGACAAGATTTGAAGTAACCACCCGCTCTGACTTTCTATAAACCAAATGTTATTCAGAAAGTAAACCAAACTATTTGTCATCGCAACAATTTCAACATATTTATAGGTAAAAAGTCAAGTCAATATAATGTAATTCACCATTATCCATAAACTACAAACTGCACTGGTGTCAATACATTTTATTTATGATTATTATAGTACGTAATGAAAGTGTAAAGATGTAATTGAATACAATCTTATTAATCACTTCAGTAAAATAAAACACAAGCTACATTTGTTTTTATTTGTGCTTTTTTACTTAAATGATAAAAAAAACTCTTGCTGTACAGAACCAGTAACAGCAGATATGATTCCTGTATATGATGGTTGCTCTGAAAGTTAATGGTAATTTTGATTTTTTTCAAGGAGTTCTGGGGGGAACATTGTAATTGCACCTTTAAAAACAGTCAGCATGCACCTAGTTTCCTGATAACTTGACGGCGGTCCCCATAGAAAATCATTTTTTTTTACCCACATTTTTGCAAATTGGAGAGTGTTTATGTCATATCCTGTGTATGCCGCTGCATCATTCATTTGCTTGTTTCCCTGTGAAAAACCTTCTTATCCTCTGCTCTCTTGACCCGCATCTAACCTGTTCAAAGAAAGAGCAAGTGCTTCATATGAAAGCGGATAAAAGAAATCATGCTTCTTAAAGGTCAAACCCCAGGTTAAAAGCTGACCTTTTTCTACCTAACAAACGAACTTGCTGTTTATTCAAACCCAGGAATGCTAGATTTGTCCTCTTGAAAAACGGCTTTTTTTTACTGTATATAAAGGCAATCCATATGTAATGGAGGCTCCTCTTTGTATCCGGCTTCTGGTTCACAAGCCGCCTTTCAAAAGACTGCTCCTTTATAGAGAACATTTGCACTTTTCCCCTTTTGACCCTTTACTGACTCCTCGGGTTGACTGTGTGTGTGTGTGTGTGTGTGTTTGTGTGTCTCTCAGGGTTAACCTGTACACAAGTAGCAATACTACATTGGTGTTGTGCTTAATGGAACCTTGTTCTTCTTCTTACTGGTTCTGTAGTCCAACATGAGTTTGCTTTCATTTGCTGCTGTTCTCGTTTCACACTTGTTCTGAGAAAAGCATCACAGAGACCTGTGTGTGTGTATGTGTGTGTGTGTGTGTGTGTGTGTGTGTGTGTGTGTGTGTGTGTGTGTGAGTGATACAGAGAGAGAGTAAATGTGTGTATTTGACTCTCTTTGTGTATTACTATAGCCACTAAACTTAGACAGAAAAAACAGAACAAAACACTATTACAGTGTGTCAGTATTGTATTCAAATAGAAAATTTGAACTTGTACTTCACCCTAGACCACATCACACACACACACACACACACACACACACAGAGAGTGTTCAGCCGCAGCCTTATCTGGCCTTACCTTGGCATAGTTGTGGGGCTGGTCAGATATTTGACGTGATGATCAGCGACAGCCTCCTGACGCCGTGCTGTCCATCAGTGTCCTCGGCGGATACCAACACCAGCAACCTCTTTCAGCTGAGACCAGCCCTCCTGTCCAAAACCATCGAACGGGGGTCTCCCAACATGCCATGTCAAAGGACATCAGACCTGTATGCGAATGCGCGCGTGTGTTCGTGTGTTCAGGTTAGAACATTTCAAAGGCCGGGATCTGGTGTCCACCTTAGACAGTTGTTTTGCTCGTGAAGTGCTTATGCAAGTAGAAAGATGATGAATGTGCTTACTGTTGGTGCGCTGTCTTTTTAAGATGCTTCCGTGAGCCCCAGAGCACTTTTTGACATTTGTATAAAAGAGTATGTAGAAGTTCCCCAAACCTCGTCCTGCCTTGGGAAAGGTAACAGAGGCACATGGGTGAGAAATGAAAGAGAAAAAAAAACAACATCAAGTGTGTGTAAAGTGTTGTTTCATTATGAGCCACCAGCTCTTCTTGTCATAGATTCTGTGGAGTGATTAGCCTTCTTCTCTTCCATTTGATTATTCATTCTTCCAAAACATATTCTCTCATTTGCTTTTTTTGATGATTCATTAGGGTTGAGATCTGGTGACTATAGAGGCCGTAGCATATGATCAACACAGACGTATAGGCATCCGTTACACAAGGCTATGTATGCGTGCTAGAATGTTTCGCCAAAAACCTATAATCCCACTCCACCAATAAACTGTGTTTACATATTTATGTGGAGTCTGGACAAAAAAAGTGATTGGAAATGAATTCAGGGATTCAAACAGACAAACCATGAAAGTTAAGCTGCTGTTTAGTTATTTTCAAATGGCAGCATTTCAAATAACTACAAATCACTTTCTACATGTAATTATTAGCCAAAAAGTTTTTGAAAGGCCTTATCAAAACATAGTCAGTATGTGAAAAGAAAACTGAGAGTTTATTACAACTTTGCGGTTTTATTTTCATCACTCCAGTCATCAGTTTTCTCAGTTACGTTAAAATACACTCACCAAAGTAATTGCTGTGATCTTTAATGCAGTGACAGTTCTACAAATAAATCAAACGGGGCAACAGAAATGAGCAGTCAGATGATTCAGACAAACTGAAAAACAAGCCAACAGTTGAGTTTGATTCACTACCACTTTATTCGGAGGCCAAACTGAAAGTGAGAGTACCTGTAATGTCTTGTAACTTAAGACTTGATTTATTATCCCTTATTGCACAGAAAAACCATGAGTTCCCTTCAGAATAAATCTGACTAACTTGGAAGTTTGTTTTCAATCAGCGTGATAAATAAGCTTGCGTGTTTGTAGCGTGAGCGTTTGTCACCACGTACGTAAGACGCCACCCAACCTATACAAACATAAAACCCAAACCTGCATTTGAATTACTTGTGTTTAGTTCGGTGTGTGTTTTCTGAATCTGCAAATTCAGCTGAACCTACTCAATACTTCATTATTTTTCCATATTTGCTGTTCATGGCATTCATTTGATAAACCGGCCTGGTTTTGTTGTCGCTCTTTTTTTTGGCCCATGTCTGAGAACAGCAGTCTGCCTATAAAAGTAGTTCCATACAGTGTCCAGTGGTGAGGCGGCTGTCAGTCTGCTCTGGGTAAGTAGCAGTCAAAGCCTGGGTCACCACTAGGTTTTCATTTGAGCCCTAATTCAAAGCGGCCCACATAGAGTGTCAGGAGTGTCCCGGCCTGTTGTTGGCACCCCTTATAACACACTCTAATGAGCAACCGCTGGGAAAGTTGTGGTCAGCTGTGTATATGGAGCTGGTGTAGCTAAGAATATACGGTCAGAGAAGACGAAGAGAGAAAGTCCCAGCTCAGGGGCCTGAATTAGCCCCATGAATCACTTACTTTCTTTTTCATTTGTTCCTTAATCACGCAACCTGTTGAGTATCATGATTCATGGGAATAGCTGCTGGCTGTGGTTTACCCTGTGGAGTTCAAGCATGAGGCCGACATGCATTCTCAGTGGACTTGCCAGTATGTGGGCTGGACGCTGTTAGTGTTTTTAAAGGTGCTTAAAACATCTCTCGGTCTCTTTGAGTAGTTAGGAAAGATGTAGAAAAGATGAAAGATGAAATAAGCTGTCAAAGAAGTCGAGAGTGAGCGATTCATCGAGTGTGATCCACACTAGTCCCTAGTGTTTAAGTGTATAAAAAGGAAGAGATTTCAACATCCAGCATGTGGCTCCATTTGAACCCTGTACCCACTGTGCCACTCATCCTGATATACTGTATGTGGTGTGTGTGTGTGTCTCCAGCCGCATTAATGTGTGCTGTCTTTTACACAGGAGGGTGTGTTAAGCCTGGCTTTTCACAGTCCATCAGGATGATCTCCGGTAGATGTTAATGAGCTTTTCCACTAATGTGAGCTCAGTCATCCAACTGGACAGCTTTCTAAGGATTGTACTGAGCGAGGGCTCACATATTGATGATGCACATGCTTCATGTGTAAAACATCTTTAAGTCTTTACTATTAATGGTATTGTAACGTATTTTAGTAGTTTCGTGTGGTACCTTCAGGTTTAGCATTTCAGTGCTATAAAGGTTTTTGAGGCCAATTTATTGTCTAAAATCATCTAAATCCAGAAGTTGGACTTATTTTGATGAGTAAGGAGAAGGTTTTGAAACAGCATTTATATCAGAGAAATAAAATTTACAGAAAATATTTACATTTGGAACATCTCCACAGGTAGAGATGTCATTGTACAGAAACTAACCATCATCACCGCGGGTAGAGACATAACTGGACGGTATCCCTGTCACCATCATGAATAAGAAGGTCTGGACCTCTAAAAATGCCAGTGTTGAGTTGGTAGATACATTATCACCATGTATCCTGCAAGAAAGTCGTAGAGGAGACATTTCAATAAAAAAAAAAAAACACCAATATGGTAAAATACTAGTAATGCACACCTAAAAACAGGAGGGTGTCATCTGCGAACTATGTACAAACCTATCATCCAGGGTTCCAATGTAAACTTGTAGTGTTTTTTCATCATGACGAAGTTTCATTAAGGAAGATGCTGAACCCAAAATGTCTAAAAAATATATATGCCTAAGAAAGTTGCTCTGGACAAAAGCTTCTACCAAATGTCTGCTTTTTTAATGTATATATTTCAATGTATTTTTACTTTACTTTTGTTAATTATAAAGGTCAACACTGACTTGACCATTAACTTGATAGTAGTGACTAAATCAACACCAACACTGGCTGTTGGTGGGTTCATTTTAGAAATGCCAGTGCCAGCTGGAAGGAACCCAAATGTGGTTCAAAGGTGTGTGTGTGTGTGTGCATTTTTGTTACCTCATTGGGGCCTTTTTTGGTATAAATACCAACCTTGTCAGGACCAGTAGTCCTCATGAGGACCAAAGTCCAGTCCTAATGAGGCAAAACGTCATTTCTGAGGTCCTGGTTAAGGTTAAGGTTAGGGTTTGGGTTAGGCTGTCCACAATAAATGGAAGTCAATGCAATGTTCTAATAAGGATAGCTGCTGTGTGTGTGTGTGTGTACGCGTGTGAATGTGCGTGTGTGTGTGTGTGAGAGAGAGAGAGACCGTTGGGGGTTGGAATGTGACGTGAGAGCACTAATCAGAGCCAGCTGGGGCCAACGGTGAGATTAAAGTTAAAACACAAAAACAATCAGCTGGGATAAGTATACTATCGCTATGGGTTACTGCCCCCATCCCAGCCTCTCAGGAGGGGAGAGGGACAGAGATGGAGAGAGAGAGAGGGAGAGGATGCATTGAAGGATGGGACTCTACCTGGCTCGACTGGCACAGACCCCCTGATTAAGAGCCCCATTTTGTGTTCTCTTTGATCCTTTCCTCACCACAGTGAGTCTAGTCTCACCACAACGTGAACATGACACACTCTGACACACCGCCAGTCAGGCCCACAGGAAGTGCTCTGCATATGTAGCTGTGTGTGTGTGTTCCTACATAGTATATCTATATCCGTGAGGGCTTATGTCCTCATAAAGATAGAAAGACAAGACAAATTCATTGAACGTTTTGACAGTTCTTACTTCTACACAGTTGTAGGTTAGGGTTTTGGCCTGGGGGTAGAGTTAATATTTAAAGTCAGGTAAAGTTGACTGAGACTCAGATGGTGGTTTAGAATTAAGAAAGGTATCTTAAGGTAATTGCAGAATGATAATCTGTGTTTACTTACTTTGATAGTATCTTTGCCATTGATTGGATGAGGTTCAGGGTAGGCCAATGGTCAGGTCTAAGGTTGGTTCAGATTAGAACCTCGGCGTGCTTCAGATTAAGCATCTGAAACCTCCTCCCAATTGCAACATTGGATGTGGGGTAGCTACGTCTGACAACCTTTGAAACTTCCCAAAACTGACAGTCCAACAATCATGTGGATCGTTGGATTTGTCAGGTATCTCCAGGTCGAGTGCAGAGGTGTGAAAGTAGACCGGGTTCAAACTTCTCTCTCTCAAGCTCTCTTTCTCATTCCTTACATAACTACTTCTGCCACTTTTCATGTTCACAACTGAATGCACTACCATGCCTGTCTTTGAGGAGAGACTGTCCAAAAGTGAGGGTCCAGTTGTATGATTCATTCTGTCAAGTCTCTAAAGACATGCCAAAGACAAAAACGCCTTAATAGAAAGATTCAGGAAGACGGTGTGATACAAGTAAGAAAACTATGTCAGCAGGATTTTCACCCTACGTTCAAGTGTGGCCACTGACACGGTGGGACATCAAACCATAGGAATGAACTGAAACCTTTTGGACTTAGGTTTAGAGTAACGGTGGAATTTTGGTTTTATACAACTCATCAGCTGAATCGCTGCAGTGACATCACTAAAAAGAACTTTGACAGAACAAGAAACAAGCAGTCAAGCCCGATATCTGCCTCTCAGGCCTCAGGGTGGACTTTACAAACACACACCCGCAAACTTCTACGATTACGTAACCGTGGTCGGTGCGTGCCTCTGGATTCATGGCAGTCTGCGGCTGCGCCGACTGCACACCCACTCTTTTTTGACGATCGGTCAGCAGGACCACTGACCAAAACCATTAGTCTTCCATCTGCTTTGTTTGTATGCAACCTGTCTGATTGTCTGACTGCTTGTGTTTCTTTTCCTGTCGGACTTCGTTGCACCATTGTTGCCATGTTGCCGGTTATCAGCACTGGTGAGTACAGTGTTATCACAACAGGATAAAATAATGGCCAAAGCTACAAAAATAAAACTAACAAAAAAATAACAACTTAAATTTCCCTTTAAGTTTAGAAAAAGGTGCGAGTAAGACAAAATGATGTGCCTCTGAATTTTGAAGTTACATCTCCAGTATTTGTTATACATTTAAGAGCAGATTTAGCCTGAAAATGAAAGTGTGTATTCTGGAGTCTGCGTGTGTTTGTGTGAGAGTATAAGAGGATTAAAGCCTGTTCACAGCCGAGGGCGCAGACTGGACCATTTCTGACTATTCCGTCTGTATATCCGATAGGCTGATGAGGTATTAACTTGCCGCTGGTGTTGTTATATGTGTACTCTGTCTCTGTTGGATTGTGTGAGGACATGTCTCCGAAAAAAGTCAAATTTTCCTCGCTGTTCAACAGTGCCAAGAACCCCTTTCCCCTTCAACTCTGGCCTGAAAAGCCTCCTCTGTTATCTCCAGCTGTGGCATCCGCTGCTGTTTTACTGATAGCTTTTTCGACTCTGTATCTTGTGTTGACTTGCACTTTCTTTTGAAGTCTGGCCCTGGTGTCGACCCAGAACACAGCTCCAGTCCCGGCGGCTGTACAGACTCAACTCCAGTAACACAATGACTCTCAAGATTAAACTATACACGTGCCGATATGTGGAGACGGCTCTCTTGGTCAAGAACATTTCATTTTAGTGTCTGATAATAGTCGAAGTGCTATTTGAGAGGCTTTTACCCATTTTGAGAGCAAAGCTCTGGAGAAAGCGCTGCATATTAAATCCAAATAGACACATTTAAGATGCTGCTATCAGCTTTTAAATTTCAAATGCATATAATTTTTGGCATTGGAAATGGCGTTTTTTAAAGATAAGCCACTATATATTAGCGCAAAATATTTATCAGCTGGCTCAGATCAGCCGTCCTCTAAAAGCCCATATCAGTCAAACTTTACAGTAGTTTCCATTTCTTCATTGGCCTCCCTCCAGAACGGCATTATCTACACATCACGTTGGACAAAACCACCTTGTAAATAACCATATTACTTTACCTAGTGACATCAGCCCCAGAGGAAAAGATCCCCAACATTAGAGCGCTGGGGGATTGTGTCGGGGGCGTGAGAGGTTAAGACTTGTTGAATAGCTGGTAGGCGTCACACAATGAGGTGGATTAGGCAGCACTAGAAAGGGCCTTTAGGGCTTTACTGGGGTGTTCAGCAGCTTACAGCTCCTACAATAACACAGCAACAGTGCAGATCCCAGCTGGGCTAGCAGTTGGCAAAAAGGCTAGCTAGAGGGGCAAGTGGCTGGCGGTTACGGTCAGTGTGGCAGGAAGCAAGACGTCTGTGATGTCAGAGTGACAACAAGTCGGGAAGGAGGTATCAGATTTTAGTGACTGACAGGAAGCAGCATCTTAGGAATCACTAATGGAGTCCTTAATTGCTAAAAAATAAGCATTGCAGCATTTTGTTAGAGATCCCTCAGGTCCTCCTCAAAGACCCCTGGGTGTCACATCGGGAGTCGCTGGCACCGAGGTGAGGAGTTGGCAAGCAGCGGCAACGCAGCGCTGCCGAGGTGAGGCTCTGTCTCAGTGGCTCCAGCACTTGCCTCTGCTTGCCTGGAACGGCGACTGGAAAAATGATATCATTACAGATGACCCATATTCTTACAGATAAACCCCAGCATGTGTGTGTGTGTGTGTGTGTGTGTGTGTGTGCTGTGATAGTGGATATACATGGATGTGTGAGACTAACATTAAATTAACTACATTATTAACTGAACAGACTACACATTCAGTTTAATGATATTGGCCAGTCTGTGCTCTTTTGCTTTTACTGCTTCTTGTAAATGGACACACTCAGCAGGTGCAGCAAAGACTGTACAGCCGTATGTCAACATGTACATTGTATTGTCTCACACCATGCAGGGGCCCCTGTTCTCCCCCACCACCACCCACACCTCTAACCTAACAAAATAGATGTAAATAAATACAATACAAAAAATTGTTATATGCATTATTTATTATTTTAAAAAAAACCCAAAATGAGTAAATCTAAACTTGTAAATTAAAAAATAAGAGATTTCATTTAATCAATCAAATCCAGACATTGATGGTATGTTGTTTAGTCCTGCACATTCTGCTCCTTGATATTTACATACAAAATATATATATAGATATATGATATATTATAAATTATAAATTCTCTTTTACAGTTTTTATTTTTGACAGATTGTGGAATTTGCAGGTTAAAACAATTATTAACAACTATTAACATACTATTATAACAGTCTCCTCCAATAAAATATCAGTATTGGCCTCATAACTGCCTATAATTGTTTCTGAACTCAGATCAGTGTGAAACAGCAGTCCTCACCTTGCCCTGGAATTACTGTAGCATTTCTGCCCTGTGTAGTGTTGGGGAATTAAAGCAGAGGGTGGGAGGGAGGGGGGGGGCTGGCGGGCTGGGATAACACCGCAGAGTGGCACATTGCGTGTTAGCCGGGATAATAACAGTGCGGTTTGTATTAGGTTTCCTGAGCTAAAGTAAGAAGCTCTGCTTCCTGTATACCCACCATGACAAAGAGAGTATCCATATTAGCGTCTGAACATCTGCAGGACCTATTAAACACTCGCTGTGGTTTTTATGTCGGTGCTCCATGAATTTGAAAAGACTCTTAAGCTAATTAGACCTCCTGTTCATCTCAAGGTCACTGCTGTGTTGTGCAGTAACTTTTTTTTGACTGACAGCAGTGTGCAGTTCCACGTCACCTCGAACAGCAAAAAGAATTCATTGCTGCGATATTCTGGCGCAGTAAAAACTCCAGCAGTGGAAACTGTTTTAAACTGATACCAGAAGAAAACTTTAGGTCAGAGCGGATTACAGCCACAGACAACTACAGGCAGCATCTCACATTTTATTTTGCTGCTGTATTTACGATGGTTTTCAGTTTTAGTGCAGAGTATTGTGATAGTATTTTGTGATTTTAGCTCGAATGTCTTCTCAGGAGACATGGAGGTAATTCCACATTCGTTCACCGATAAATATCAGCAAATATATCCTGTCCTTTTTATGACTCTTATCAGAGGTCATAGTTAACATGTCCTTTGCTGTTTTTTGGAGGGGAGGGGGCTGGGGGTATTTGCAACCTAGAAAAACTTAACATTCCATGGTTCAAACTCACACATTACTCAAGCCAGGCAGTGCTTAGAACATCACACTTGAATATCTTGAGGCCAACAAATAAATTTCATATTTCCCTGTCACAGTTTCAAACCTGTGTGTAGAATGCTTTAAAACATTATTTAGACCTTCATGTAGGAAGGTAACATTTACAGAAACTACAGTTAAACAGGTGACTGGAGAAATAAAATATGGAAATTGTCAAAAATTGAAATCTAATGCTGACTTTGGATAGACTTGTACTCTGATTGGTTGAATCCAGCTCTTGTCAGGAGGCAAGTTTGAAACACAGAAGGAAAAAAAAATATATAAATGTTGCACAAGTTGTACGTACAATTATGAAAGTATCAGACACATGAACGAGCCCCATCCCCTACCTGAAGAAGCCTTTAGTCACCCCAGATATCAGCTTGTGGCCCGGATGTGGCCCCCAGTGCAGCTAAAGCTCAGTCATATAAAAATGTTTGATCATCTTTGTTCTGCAAACCTACATGAGCACAGGTTCCATGTGCACATTTGTTCTCGTGTACATACATTATCAAATCCCGCTCTCAATCCTCTTGATGACAGTCACACTTCGTCATGGATGCATACCGCCGCGCGTTCGCAGGGCGCTGACCACTGTCATCAGAGCAGCCAGGCAGCACCAGCACATTAAAAAAAAACACACAGCTAGACGCCTGATGGACGTCAGAGTACACTACATGCATCATAGTCTTAATACCGCGCTGCCACTTACACGCACGCCATTCTGTCCACATATCGATGGATATGGTTTACAGCATGTAATAACGGTAATAGGTTCCTTATGGAGAGATCCTCACCAGAGCAGTTTTGGTCAGTCCACAGAGAGGGGATGCTGGGATGTGGAGCGGCGTGACATGTCAGAGAAATACTGTATGTCACCCAGAACATGCTGTGAAAGCTGCGCTCAGGTTAGTTGTGTCTCAGAATAAAGTGGTGTCCACTGATGCTGTGTGTGACGTACAGACACATGTCAGTTCTATATTGACCTGATGGGTAATTCTTGGTCAAACAAGAAGGAAAATTCCTGACACCACATTTATCTCCAACACTCTTCTTCTGAAGTTCTGTTTTAATGATGCATCTTTACTGTCCTCTAAATCTAAATCAAATAAAATGAGCAGTTTTTAAAATATTTACTTCACATTGACTTCAATTTGACATCATATAATGTTGTCTTGACCAAAGCAGTCATACAGCAATAATACTGAAATGAATGATCAGTGATCAAAGAATATGTAGAGAAGACCTGACAGAGCGTTTGCTGACAGCTGTCACTATTTGACAGTTTCAGCCAGTTCTCAACACCTGATACTCAAACAGTGAGGAGGATTCTCTCTTTATCATGAGGAAAAAGTCAAGTACTGGAACTCTGATGGATTTTAATACCAAAAAAATTTAAGTCAGAACAAGTAAAAACACTGATATTTGTCATATGTATTGGCCCTGTGATATCACCTGATCAATCTAATTCACCTCAATTCTTTCTCTTCCTCTCCGTCTGTGTGTGTGTGTCTCTCACCCCGCAGAGCTGCAGAGGGAGGGCAGCATCGAGACCCTCAGTAACAGCTCGGGTTCCACCAGCGGCAGCATCCCGCGCAACTTCGAGGGTTACCGCTCCCCTCTTCCCACCAACGAGAGCCAGCCGCTCAGCCTCTTCCCCACCAACTTCCCCTAGAGTCCCACTTCTCCTTTCAGGAAGGACCGCCGCCGTCCACAGCCCACCCGCACGCCTTGCCGCCTGCTCCCCCACCCACCACCCCCCCATCCTCATCCACCTCCACCCTATCCTCCCCATCTCTCCACACACAGCATCACACTGACACACTGATGTGTTGAACTGAAACCAAACCGTGTCTAGGATTTGTGTTTCTCTGTACGGTGGTGTGTTATTTGTTCTCATACAGCTCGTCACATATCAGTGTGATCCCAGTTACATTTACAGTATTAGTATTTTATGTTTTGAGTTGGATTTGAAAGGCTGATATTTTTATTTAAGCTGCGATGGCTGAAGTTTGTGCGTATTTCCAATATTTTTTTTTTTTTTAAATTTGACCATTTTAATGTCAAAATCATTCCAAAAAAAAAAAAAAAAAAGAGAATTATTTAGCGTTTACCCTGAAATTGCCTTCATGTCAGGTTGAAAACACCTGGACTAATTCACTGTAGACCAAACTGATGTGGTTTACAGTTAACAGCCATTAACCAAATCTAAAAAAGTGCAGATAACTTCCTTTTATTTTCAAAAAAAATGATATTGAGTGAGATACCAGTATCAGCCCCGGACTTCGGTCTAACTCTAGCTTTTGTTAGGTTGTGTTAAATCACCTCTCTGAAGCCAGTTGACACAAACGTTGTTGGAAACCAGCCATCCTCTCCTGTCTGCAGTCTTCGCGTGTGTGTTTGAAGTTTTACAGTGTGCCTATTGTCTGAATGAGCCATAAGAAAGGGAGCGCCGACAAGAGGAAAAATGTTTATTCCAGTCAGTGACGTGTAGCAGCTCCTTTTCCCTCCGTGTGTGTGTGTGCGTGTGTGTGTGTGTGTGTGTTGCTGCTCTCATGGCCTCTCTCTAAATGTTTTTGATTTAATTTGGCCCTTTCATGCCTTTGATTTTCACATAATTACATTTGACAAAAGATGCAGTAATGAGATGACACTATTACTACGTTGCTGAAGTAATTTAGATGTTTACAGTGTAATTGAGATATGTTTCTGAAATCATTTAGATATATTCCCCACTCGGCCTTTCCAGATAGTAAATTTTAATTGAGCGGAGTAATAGAGGCTTGTGTAGCCGTCATGCTGTATTTTGTACATTAGCAACTTTTGACCAAAATCTTTTTTTTCCTGCGTCTAGTTAAGATCTCTAAACTTAAAAAAAAAAAAATGTATTTTCCTTAAATCTACTAGATTTCCCAGCGTGAAGAAGACTGACTTTGATAATCAGAAATTCCTCTAATAAAACACAATTTGCCTGTTAGTGTATGCTAAGCAGAATGTTTGAATAATATGCACTATTAACAAAGAGTCACCTTAGAGAGGATATAAAATGATATAAAAGTAGCGAACAGTCCCACATGTCTTGAGTGTTTGTTGGCTGCTTGTCATGAAGGCCTGATGCTGCTCGGTCACTGGATGAGGGCATGAATCCACTCGTCTTAATTCAGAGCAAATGCTTGTTGTTGACAGTAGGATTTTATTTGTAAAATACTGACTTCTTTTCCCAGCATTCATGCAAGAGAAACATAATAAAACTTGAGGAAATGGAACTGTTTGTCTTTTTTTTTTTTTTTTTCCTAACTCTGATTGCTCCTAATTGTGCCGTTCGGATTTCAACCACGGCGGTGACCATCAGCAAATAGTACCACTGGTAATTAGTACCATATTTTTTAACAGGCAGTAAAGTGTTGTTAAAGGGACTTTTTATGGGCGACTCTGGCTCTTTGTTCTGACAGAGCGGAGGAACGAGAGGGCATGTTTGTTTCTCTGCTAATCAGAACAAAACTTCAAATCCTAAAAAGTCTCATACAAAAGATTTTTTTTTTTTAAAAAAAAAGTAAAATGTCGAACTGAAACCGTTTATGCTCGTTTAAATTAGATTAGTGGTGGATTATTCCTTCTGTGCTTTATTTCAGCTCATCAATGTGTTCATAAGCTACTAGTCATAAAATTAAAAAAAGGATCTTTGCCCAGCTACCATGGAATTTATACACACTTAAGAGAGATGGCCAGAAAGAAATTTGCACAATAATTGAATATATAACTTACAACATCAATATCTAAAAACATGCTTTTAAAACTATTAAGAGTATACCCATATTCTCAGTTATATATAAAATTCATATGAAAAAAAATCTTCCATAGTATGAGTCAGAGGACAGAACGAATGCATAAAAAAGCGAACCATTACAAAATGTGTTTATTTAGGCTTATACGCAAAACTCCCTTATGAATAAAGTCGAAATAAGCTCCAGCTGGCAGGATGTGTCGCTGCCACTTCATGCAGAGCAGAGTTCAGCATTATGCAACAAGCACAAAAGGAAAAAAATACAGTTTTCATTTAAAACCTTTTATTTGAGTCCAACATGTTTTTTTAGAAACTTTTTACAGTGTTTAATTCCTGTGCTAATTAACAGTAATAGCTTGTATTTAAAGGAGGATACACACACACACTCACAACTTTAAACCTGACACACAAGCACGTCAGTTTTAAATCAATTCACATGTTTAAAAATCAGGACACTGTTCATTTTGGGGATAAATTCTGAGATACTGAACATTGAAGTAAGCAGCAGTGTGTTCTCAGAAAGTCATGTGTCCTGTTACAATAACTCTAACTGCCTAAAATGCTTCAAATTTTTAAAACACAAGTCTATTCTCCTGCTTGTAAAAGTGCAGTGGATGTCACTGCGTGTCCAGTCCAAGGAGATTAAAGCAAGAGAGGCAGTGAAAGCAACATCACATGAACATGGCAGCAAACTCAGCAGCTAATAATCAGCTCAGGACAAACCGATGCACTTGGTGAACTGTGATAATAACACCTGTTCCACTGATGTTCTTATTGATTGGTTCATTACAAAACATTAGCATTAGCTTGGTTAGCAAGCAGAAATTATTTTAAAAAAAGGCTTAACATCTCAACATGAGTTATCCATACACTGTGATGCTAGCAGCTTGATGATCATTGGCTGCATGTTAACAGTATGTTGGGTGACAGCAGGTCAGCAGCCTGGTCCATTCATTTAAAACGAAGGCTGCACAGTGAAAAAAAGTGAGCCATCATTCACTCAGAGCGACTGGGTTGTTTTGTAATTATTTCGAGCTTTTCTTTTCCTCCATCATTTCCAATTTAGTGACTTTACCCGATTTTCAGACCTCCTGCTGACTTCATCTCTAAAAAAGCAACAAGCAGAAAGATCTCATCATGCTGTTGGACCTGAGGGAATACTATATGCTCATTTGTTACACTAACAACACTGTTGATGTTGATGCGTATAATTGTGCTGCTTGCTTTTCTTATCCAAACTGGTGTGTTGTGCACCCATTCACAACATGACCAGGAGCACTGGAGTAAGTACATCCAAATGCAAATTAGCAGGTGACATTACTTTGGAGGTTTCCAGCATATGTTTATTTCAGCAAATAGCCGCTATATCATCATCATCATCATAAAGCATGCTCCCCTGCTGCTGAGACTGGGGAAGAAGTTCAAAACAACGCTGTCATTTTCATATCTCACATATCATTCTTTACTACTGACATGCACAAATATAGAATCATTTATATGCTACAGAGGTTTTTATTTTTATTTTTGAGGAAATTGTGGGATTTAAATTCTAAATATCAAAACTTTTTTTGTTAAGACTGAACAAACAAAATGCAGTTTTAACATAACTTGGCATTTTGGTGCATATGTAATGTTAGACTGCACAATGTGGGAAGTTAAGTAGAAAGGGGAAATCAGTTGGATTTGATGACATGTAATTATAATTACTAACAAATGTAGATTTTTGTGGATTTACACTTATTCACAATAAGAAAAGAGATTTGTCATAAAAAAAAAAATCTGATTGATTCTGAAAGGTGATGAGTTAAAACTGTCTTCTGCATTTTGTTCATCTCCATGGAGATCAGCTTTTGTTTTTGTTTTTTAATATATTGCTTCCTAATTTTTGTAAATAGCTGAAAAAAAAAAATTAGTATTAAAATTCTTTGCATTTCTGGAAACAATCATTCCAACATCATTCATTTAGGTTGTGAAAATCAGGCAAAGAACGAACATGACAGACGAGCTGTTAAGGTGGGAGAGAGGAGCCAATGATCAGAACAGACTCGTCACTTTATATTCAAGTGTAAAGCCGTCACTCTGAGTAACTGCAGGTCAGTGTTCACTGTGACTGACTCTTACCTTGGACATGTTCCTCCATCGCTCTTGTCTTTACAGACAGTCATAAAAGTCACTTCTTTTGTGGAAGCAGGAGGTTTTCATGGCCTGGACCTCAAACACATCAACATTTGATCACATTCAGTCTCTGGAAAGATTTCAAGTTTTTAGTATTAAAATGTCTTCGTGGAAAATAAGGTGGTATTCTGAGAAGTGAGATACTCACCTCGTTTGAATGAATGAAATAATATGAAATGTTTCGTCTCTCACTGGTTCAACATGCTGTGTTGTAGAGAGTTGTTGTTCTGCAGCAGGTCTCAACAATGAGTTGATTGCACAGGTGTAAAGAATAAAATGAACGATGGCTGAGTTCCATTTAGCTGCTGCAGTGTTGTGCATGTTGTTACTAGATACTGAGACACAGCACAGAGCCATTGTTAATGTTATTAGTAACACTATGACCAGTGAAAAATGACTTGTCACTCTACAGGTAGATCAAACTGCATCTGTAAAAGAAGAATTATTGTTGAATTATTCATCTATTCTTCATCTAAAACCTGATTTCCTGTTTCATTTTTAAGACTTTTTCAGTCATCAGGATCATTTCTTTCTGGGAGAAATGATGCTAAAAATTAATCTGTTGCACATTTTCCTTTACACTCGATCCCCTACAGGCCCCTACAAGGCCCTTCCTTCCTTCCAGGGCCCCTGCAGCTCCTCACATAGCGACTGGCACAGCAACAAAACTAAAAAAAAAACCCCGCCATAAGGTGTCTGCAAAACCTGTGCAGTGCAACATGTGTCCGAGACAAAGCTCAGAGATGTGCTCGCCGATCTGAGCTCAGTGTGCTGCTGTCAGGTCGGATGGAGATTAGATGTGAATCGAGAACATGAGCAGGATTTTTTTCTGGATCAACTTCCATTCCGTGCGCCATATTTATCCGTCAAGAAACACTTAGCTAGTGTCAGCTTTTGTCTCAGTTGTTTTGGGGGGGTTTATGTGGCTTTACGATGCAGTTCATAAAATACTGATGTGTACAGAAGAGGAAACGAGGGCAGAAGTTCTTTTAAGGCTCACGTTCGTTTTAATCAGCCTGCATTCATTCATAGAGTTGATGAATATGACGGTTGAACTGTTTAAAGATGATTTGCTTCATGAAGTCGGGCTCCACTCTTCTCTATATTCAAATCATTTACAGCCCAAGTGCGACGTTACATGACGTCATTTTCTTTAAATGATTTTTTTAAAAGCTGCAAACAATTAAATCTTTTTTTTTTTAAATCATCGATGTCAGTCATCTTTAAACGCGACATAACTACCACTTGTTGAAACCTGATCACTTGCATCTCACTTTAAATAATTTTAAAGTCTAAATATTTTCAGTTACGATTATTATATTGATTCCATTGATGTTTTTACAACGATTCAAATAATTAATTCCGACGATATCGAGTGTTTCTTGAAATCGAAACTAAGATTTTTATTTTTTTTTTGTCATTGTCTTGATGAGAAGTTTCTGAATATTTGGGTGCTGATCGTTATGTGTGACTTCACAGAGTGGACTTGTGCCGTGTTGGGTTCGGTGTCGTCATGTGCATGAGAGCAGAGGAGGCCTGCAGGTAGCCTCTGCTCCTCTGCTGCGCTCCTAATGTGATTCAATGTTCCCGGCGCTGCAGCTGCTAATTCAATTTCTCCACGCTGTCAACACATCTGCAGAAAACACAAAAGATGATTTTGCTGGTTAGAAAAATGTAACGAACATAAAACTGTAATAAATATTGTCAGCTGGATGATATTAAAGTCGGTGCTTGAGTGTTTCCTGATGAAGTTTAGAGCTTTTCCTGAACAAAACACACACACACACACATGCAATAAGTGTAATCATTTACTTCACCGTTAAAACATGCGCATGTAATTTCAAGTTTGAGGAAAGCAGTCGGATGTGCACATCAGCTCAGAAATGCAAAGAAAAGCCAATTAAAACTTGTTCGATTCGCGCTGTTGCAATATGAATCTTTTTTTTCAAAATAAAACACTTTTTTTTGCGAATCAGTGAAAGAAAAGCTCCTTTAAATAAAGACATGCACGTGCAGGAGACTTTGAAATAATTCAATAATAAAACTATCTTTTTATTCATCTGTGGATCGGAAATCTCTTTGTCAATAGAACACAATAGGCCTTTTTTTTGTTTTTGCAGAATTAAAAGTTATTTTCAGTGCCACTGGTGTCACTGGTGTCACTGATGTTACTGGTCTTGCTGGTGTCACTGGTGTCACTGGTGTTACTGGTGTTAGTGTGTCAGTGTCGTGGCTCTGCTGTCTTTATAGAGACGTTTTCTGTCCGCAGAGGAAGGATGCATACCAGTGGTTTTGATGAAGATGGATCAAAATTGTTTTTTGTTTTGTTTTCTTTTATTATTTCTATTTTTACTTTAAAAAAAAAAACGGAGCAATATGATTTAGTGATGAAGATCATCTGCTTTCTTTCCATGCGGAGGGCCCACAGGGGCCCATCAGCGAGGCCTCACAGAGCTGCCAGCACTCACATCTACCTGCTCGAAGGCACAAAGAGAATCCAACCGACAACCCGAACACACACACACACACACACACACACACACGCACAAACACGCACACAGCTTTTATTAAGACTCATCAGTGGGAAACCATTTCGAGATAATGACAGATGTTAATATCACAGTGATATATTTGGAGGCACGCGTCACATCCAAAAACACACACACACACGCACGCACACACACACAAACACACAATTCTGAGTGTGTAAAGTGCGTGATGAACTCATTCCCCTCACATAGCTGCTTCCAGAGTGAATTCACAGGCACACACTGGTTCATAACATGATAGTTTCACTCTTATTAAAATGACTGACAATTATCCCACTTATGGAATTCATCAAAAAAAAAAAATCCACTTTTATTACAAAGCAAAGAGTAAATAAACAAGTTCCCGTGCGGCTCCGCGAGATTAAACGTGATGAGACTTTGGCCCGACAAGAGTTAATGAGAGTGTCTATAGCGTGGAAGTGTCGGCTATGGATGTGACAGCTGTGTCACTCTCCCCTGGCTCCCCCCGGGTCACTATAGCGCCCCCACCTGGTGGCCCACCTGCCAACCAGACGCACCCAAAGCCTCTTATACAGCTCTGTGGCTGCACTTCAGAGACATGGCAGAGAAAATAAGAGCAGCTGAGAATAAAACAGGCCTGAGGCCGGCAGGTAACTGGATATGAGAGGTTGTAGTTTATGATTGAGTTTGTCATAAAGTTATGTCCAGTAAAAAAAAAATACTGATGAGCTGCGATGCATCAGGTCTGCTCCCAAAAAGCATCTCTCTCATTTTATTGTTCCAAATAACATCATAGTACAGTCAAGTGTGTGTGTGTGTGTGTGCGTGCGTGCATGTGCGTGCGCGCGCGTTTTGCTTTTCCTACAAGTGAGAACTGATATGTTTCATTTAGCAGAGTGAACTGGAGGAGCTGAAGGAGGAGGAGAAGGAGAAGGAGAAAAGAAAGAGGGAGGATGGCTTCAGAAGGAGGAGGAGGAGGAGGAGGAGGGAGGAGGAGGAAAAGAGAAAAGGAGGAGGAGAAGAGGAGAAGGAGGAGGAGGAGGAGGAGGGAGGAGGAGAAGGAGAGGGCCGCTGGTCGCCGGGTTTCCATGTGACAAGGGGAAATATGAGGGACTTTGACAGGTCTTAAACGGTCTGGCGCCAAGGCCTCAGTCTAGCCGCTAAATATAGCCGGAGAGATGATGCAGGGAGATGGGAGGAGAAGATGGGGAGATGAAAGGAAGAAAGGAACAATGTCGAGGGGAGGAAGAAAATAACAATACTCGATTATAGAGGAATATGGCGCAAACTGTCCCGTTATGTTGTAATTAGAGCGTCATTGGCCCGGATCATTGACACTGGGGCCAAATCATCGGGACGGAAGACGCTTTTTTTTTACGCACATTTTCACATCTACACTTGTATCGTGTTGTATTGAACGGACGAAGCAAGGACACAGAAAGAAAAAAAAAAGTGAAGTCAACTTCCTACTGTATGGAAAGCGTCATGCGAGCAGTTCACTCACTGTAAATACAACCCAGCTCACAGGCTTTCTGACAGCTCCTTCCTCCAATAACTCACATTTAAGCTTCCCAAGAAATGAGCTGTTGTCTCGTTTGTTAGTAAGTTTCTCAGTATCATAAATAATCACAAGTCAAGTCCCCAAACGTTCATCGATGAGAACAACTGACAACCAAAAACGTGTACATTTCCTCTCTGTGTAATGATTTTTTTTTTTGGTTTTGCTTCCAAATTTCATTTTTTTTGCGCATTTCTGGCATAATGACTCCTTTCCTTCCACCATCCCCAACTGACACCAAGGACGCAAACATTCCCAAAGAACAAGTCTAATGAGCAGATTAACCGCCCGCTTTCATTAACCCCCACACAGAGAATATGTTCATCTATTAGCACAGTGCCCCTTCCATGTAGATCTAGCAGCAGCTCGGAGCAGTCCTCCCGACTTAATGACTTTTAAATCGCGCGTAATGGAGATTCCTGTACCGTTGACGGCACAGAACAAATAAATGGTGACTAATTTGCACAAGCATTGTTGATACAATTATCCAGTTGAGTATTCCGGCAGAAAACCGTTATCCACCTCCATATGTTGCTAATCTCCTTTTTTCTCCCCAGAAAAGCTCCATGCATGCAGCTCTTAAAGTCTGACAAGCCGCCGCCGCTCTCACGGCGCTCCTACATCTCTGTCATTTCATAAATCTGAAGGTGCAGCATTCCAGACAAGTCAGCTGTCCGGCCAAATTATAGCAGATGCACACCACTATATAACTCTGAGGAAAATTGCGAGGTATGTGCAAGACATTCTTGATGATTTTACATTCTCGAGTGAAAGTGATGCTCCCTGGCATTTATTTCCACCAACCAGGTTGAGTGGAAATACACGTTTTCACATTGTCATTGACTCTGCTTTGTTCCAATGCCTTCCCTCCACTGTGTGAAACAGTTGATGCTCCAGGGACTGTGTATGTCTGATCTAATGTGTTTCCTGGGCTTGGAGAAAATGTTTTGGCTTCATGCAGGTAGTGCGCTCTCGTTCTGCTGTATAGCTGCTCCTGGCCTGCTGACTCTTTACGCATGGCTGTATCAGTGTGATGGAAGCCGAGCAACAAGTGTGTAACATAGTGGAGATGTGCAAACATTTCATGCTCTTAAATCACATAACATGATGTATCTGACACACGAGAGGCGGGAAGTCTGAAACTTTCCGAGGAGTATTTTTCAGTCAGTATTTATGAACATTCAATAATTTTGTTGTTTTTTTTTTTTTTTACTTTTAAAGAAGTCTGACTTATGATTGTTTTATACTTTTATAGGGACTGGTTAGGAAAAGCACTAGGTGATTTTATATAAATATGTATGTATTAATAATTAGGGTTTTTATAAATATTATTTAAGACATTTTTATGCTCAGTACGTTTTTTTTAACGCCTGTCAGCGGAAGCGGCACGCATGCGAAAGGTCAATAGGAAATGCGCAGTTGTCTCTGACTGTTCATTCAGAGATTGTCACTTTTTGTTTCAGTTTTTGTTGAGGTGACGCCTGTGGCCCACATCTTTGTTCTCCCTGCCCGAAGAAAGCAGCTGTTTATCAAAAAAAATAAAATAATAATTCACATCTGACACCGAATCATGACAGAAGCAGAAAAGTGGAGCGGAGCCGCAGATGAGGCTGCTGAGGGGGCCGGAGGGGCTCGCACATGGAGGACTTCAGGGTAAATATAAAGAGACAAGAGATTGTTCTTATTGCGGCGCATCAGCCGACTGGCGCCGAACGGCTCTTTAACAAACTGAGTCCAAGTTAATCAAGAGCTGCGGCGTTGGATTTTTTTTTTGTTTTCTAAAGGAGCTCAGCAGAGCGGAGTGCAGGGAGGCTGGTGGGGCCCCCCGTGGCTCCCGGAGTCCCGCACTGTCCTTGGTTTTGACAAAATACAACCTGTCGGAGATTACACGCTACCACGGCCTGCGCTCAGCTCTGAGACTGAGCACTAAATCATCTCATCGCTGCGACTGTTTGATGTGGAAATACAAACGATACAAAAAAAAATCATCACGACGCCAAACAGCAGTGTAACAGCAAACAGCAATAACACAGCCATCTAACTAACAACGATATGGTTTGTACTCATTTCAAAAAAAATAAAAATAAAAATCTAAATATGTCCAACTTCTCTCCAAGAAATGCAACTTTATTTGCAGCCAAACAAGGAAGAGTTTGTATCGAAGAGAGCACTCACCGCTTTCCTTCTCCCTCATTTTTCTCTCAAAATTCATTCATCATCATTCATCTGGTTTCCTCTCTTTTTTTTTTCCTCCACGCAGCATCTGGGTTTGTCTTTTCCAGCCTTGTCTCTTTATTACGGTGCCGCCGCTGCGGCTGCTGCTGCTGCTGCTGCTGCTGCTGCCTTCCCGTCAGCTCGATCAGGGAAACGCACAGATAAATGGCTCTCGCCTGGGGAAGCCTGTGTGCTGTATGAGGCTGAAGTCAGTATACACACAGCTAACATAGCGTGGGTTAGTGTGAGGCAAATCCAGCCTAAGCGTCAAAACAGCCGATAACATGGAATAATTACAAGTCTGTTATTATAGAGAGCGACCGAGAGAGCAGCAGCTCTTTGAAAATAAATCTCTCCGGAATGCAGAGCATGAGCTGCGAGTCGTGGATTTACTGTTGTGAGTTGTTCTAAAAGACAGTGGTAAACGTGGACAACTAAGAGCTGTTCCTCTGTATAAAGGTGAGTATTAAGACAGTGAGTCTGTGGGCAGGTTGGTTTCTCCGGAGGCGACATTGTAAAAACGCAAGCCGAGAGAGGTGATGCCTCCACCGGCCAAGAACTGAGGGCTGACCCGGTGTTTGGCTTGGAAATGGGGGTGGGATTTCCCGATCTTTCCTGTCATTGGTTAATATTTTATTCTGTTGACATGTTTTCTTACTGCTAATGCTTCCGACACCTTCTTGTCCCCCCCTCCTCTCCTAGAGTCTGGCCGGAGCTGTCAGAACCACGCCTATAGGGGCCCACAATTGGTCCAGAAAGCGTAAAATCAGCAATCAAAGGGGCTTGGTTCATTAGTGTTGGGGATGGAGGCAGGAAGGACATGTGAGATAGTCACAGATCTGCAGTGAACGGGGCCACATCTCTCCAGTCAGTGTGGGATGACTGAAGCAGAGAAACAGCTAATATCTTTGAGAGGCACACAGCGCAGCCGGGCTCTGCCTTCACAGCGCCGCTTCTACTGAAGGACTCGGCGGAGGGACCAAAAGGAAAAGCACATCAACAGCAACTCTGGGCTATTTTCTTCACTCTGATAACGCGTTGTGTGTTTGACAAGGCGCTGTACTCTTCTGTACCGTTTTACAGAAATTAACTGCTCGCGAAGCGCGGACCTATACGCTGGCTCTGGGTTGGGGGGAAATACCACTAAAAATATCCATTATTTCACTTCGGTTTTTGTGGATGCACCGATGAGAGATCCAGTTTTTACAGGGACTGCAATGGCTTATCACCCTTTCCACGCACACCGGCCGACCGACTTCCCCATGTCCGCTTTCCTAGCGGCCGCGCAGCCTTCCTTCTTCCCGGCGCTCAGCCTGCCTCCCGGGGCGCTCACCAAGCCCATCCCGGACCACGGCCTGGCCGGAGCGGCAGAGGCTGGGCTCCACCCGGCCCTCAGCCACCATCAGGCGGCTCATCTCCGCAGCATGAAAAGCCTGGAGCCCGAGGAGGAAGTGGACGACGACCCCAAAGTTACACTGGAAGCCAAGGATCTTTGGGACCAGTTTCATAAACTCGGGACGGAGATGGTTATTACCAAATCTGGAAGGTAAGAATTACGCGCAATTATAGTTCCTCTCATGGATAGAGCGAAAATATTTTATGTTTTTTAAAAAAATCCCCGTTAGTATGTGCACATAAATAGGCCTACAGAGAATGAGCTACAGCTGACAAGATTAGAGCAGCTATAAAGCCCTGTATTCACATTTTAAATGGCAGCGTCAGGCGTCAGGCCTCAGCTAGTCGCTGCTTCTTTTACCAGCGATTATTAGCCTTTTCAATTATGAATAAAAATAATCAAGAAAACTAGATCATACCACAAGAACATGTTACGTTCACCCGGCGTTACAGACTAAATATATTGTTTTTAAATGGACGTCCAGTATGTATAATTTGAGGAGTTGAACTGCATTTTTTTAATCCAAGAAAGTAAATTAATAAAATTGCAGTTTATTTTTGACATATTTGTGATATTTTTCCAGACTGATCAAAGAACATATTTGGAATGTTTTAGGGGGTAAATGTGGGCGAACTTTACTCCGATTTTTATCTCTTAAACTGCATTCTGTCGAGGCAGCAGAGCTTCTGGATTTTATAAACAGGCTGTCACTTCAAAAAGCAGGGACGTGAAGTGGTGTGGTCATAAATATACTGCTCAGCTTTGTAGTGTAGGACTTGGACAACACACGCACTGGTGGACAGATACAACACACACACATACACATACACACACACACACATACATACACAAAACTACGGCTTTTCTGTCGCCTAATTGCGTGCAACACTGGAGAATAATGTCTTGACAATTACAATATTTCCACTTGTCAGAACGCCGTGGTTTTTTTTGTTGTTTTTTTTTTTACTGCGTCCGCGTCGCCTTCAATGACTCTTTTGTCAGATTTGTTCACGTCTTGCATGATAATCTGATGTTATGTTTCAGTTGAATCACAGCGTGCTGACTGCCTGTGTGTGTGTGTGTGTGTGTGTTTCTCTTTTTTTGCAGGAGGATGTTCCCTCCGTTCAAAGTGCGAATAAACGGGCTTGATAAAAAAGCCAAATACATCCTGCTGATGGACATCGTGGCGGCGGACGACTGCCGCTACAAGTTCCACAACTCCCGCTGGATGGTGGCGGGTAAGGCCGACCCGGAGATGCCCAAGAGGATGTATATCCACCCGGACAGCCCGGCCACCGGCGAGCAGTGGATGGCCAAGCCTGTTGCTTTCCATAAACTCAAGCTGACCAACAACATCTCAGACAAACATGGATTTGTAAGTAAAGTGAGGGTTTCTCTTTTTTTCTTCTTCTTCCCTGAGTAGAGACTGTTTATTATATTCATATTTATACTCAGGTGGATCAGACAAGGGCTGAAGTGTTTTTAGGTGTTGACATGTTGTTTTTTTTTTTAAGATCATGTGAATTTTTATGAAGCATATGGAGGAAAACAGGGTCAGTGTAGCAGCAAAAATAATAACAGGAAACAGTGAGGAAACGATAGAACATAAATACAAACAGCACATGCAGAGAGCAGAATGCATCTGACACTGCTCTGGGAATTCAGGATAAATAAGGTTGTGGGGAAACTAGAACGTTAGGAGACAAAGAAATAATTTTTAAGAGTTTAAGTGCGTTTCAAAAAAATAATAATTCTTACAATGAAAATAGCCTGGGCCTGTGTGTGTGTGTGTGTTTTTTTTTAGATCAGTAAACTCTTGTTGTACGTCTTCACGGCCAAAGCTGTCGACACTTTGTCGCCACTTGACTTCCCTCCGCTGCTCACATACACAGAGCTTATGTTTCCTTGCATCTCTCCAGAATATTATCAGCCTGAACCTCCGCAGGCTCTACATGCATTTTCCTCCTCCTGCGTATAAATGCTATCCAAAGTCAGCTCTGTGCAGCAGCGCAGGGCCTCTGCTCTATAAGCACACTCCCCTCTTTTAGAAGGATATTTTGAACATTTTTTATTTTATTTTTTTAGTTGAGGTTGTATTTGGAATAATAATAAAACAAACATCATATCTGAGCTGAGTGTCTGCAAGGCTGGAGGATTAGTATCATCAAATCGGGTCAGAGAGAAATGACGTGAAATGAGCCTGAATGACCGAGGCGACTGATGTCTCAGATACAAGCTCCAGCCTCTAACCTAATTCTATAGTATAGTATAGAATAGGATAGTGTTAGTTTGTGCTTTTATTTTGTATAATATTCAGTCTCCAGTGTTCTATAGTTGCTCTGGATGCTGCTGTATATGTGCATGTTTTAGTCAGAATATTTCCCTTCATATTTTCTCATATATATATATATTTGCATATATATGTCTATAATGTTATTTTACACGTGCAATAATATGCACTGGGACTAAAATGAATAAGTCTTGAGAGTGAATGATAAATGTGTGAGAAAGTCCACCTGACTGACTGGCAGACTGAACTTCCGACTGCAACATTTACATGTCAGTCTAAATAATTTGCAATCGGTTACACTCGGGATTTCTTCTGAGCAACACGTCAGGCTATTATGGTCAACTTTCTTCTATTCGTCACGTTCAAATTGTGAGTTCCATATCTTCATATTATAATTCTGCCTGACTTCTATATTTAAGCTTATATTTATGTATGATTGCCGCTTTATGCTTGGCTTATTTTCTTTAAAAAAAAAAAAATAGTTGGAGTTGAAATGCTGCTCAGTGTGTTAAAAGAGACAAAGCTTCAGGCTGTAATTCCAGGCTCACGGCTTGTAAAGTGTCTATACTCGGTGGCACATTTAAAAATAAATGAAAGAGTGGAAATTTGTAGCTTTCTTCCCGATAGGACCTGGATCAAATCATTTTTTTTTTTTTTTTTTTGCTGTGGTTATGAACCCCCCATATCATCATGTGTGGCCTGGTCAGGTTTTTTTTCCCTTTGCCCTGCAGTAATTACAGACAAGTCCGCTTGCACAGTAATTATACAAGCATCAATAACAATGCGCTGGATGATCCGCGTCAACATGCTCTGTTGTCTACTGTCGTGTTTTTTAATGTGGAGAAAACATCCAAGACATCCACTCAATACAATGCCGCGATATTCACTCCAAAGTCGTGTGTTTGTGCTTATTGGTGCAGACTATCCTGAACTCCATGCACAAGTACCAACCCAGGTTCCACATAGTGCGGGCCAACGACATCCTGAAGCTCCCCTACAGCACCTTCAGGACCTACGTTTTCCCGGAGACCGAGTTCGTGGCCGTGACAGCGTACCAGAACGACAAGGTGAGTCAATGTTCACACTCAACCGACGGCCTGTAATATGGCTGCTGTACTTTGCATAATAAATGTCCTACATGCGTCCCCTCCCCCCCTCTCCACCCCCCCTCCCTCCACCACCACCACCACCACCAAACCCCGAAGACTTAATCTGATTTTGTAGGTCGCCTAATTTCCCCGCAGAGGACTCCCATGTCCCACTTGATTTTTTTTTTTTTTAATTGCTGTTTTGCCTGGACTATCTGTAGCTGATATTTCTGATAATGTATTCAAATTGACACCCGGAGTGTTTTGTTGTGGCTGTTTTCTGCTATTCATGGCCTATAAATGGACTGTTACCTTCAGTAAATTAGGCGTATAAATGCTGGAGAGCGTGGTGTGTTTTTGTTGTGATGCAGCATCAAACATGGCAGACATGTCTTATTTATTACATTTTTATGGCAACTTAATTATGTGTTATTTTTTTTTTAAAGAATTAAAATAATATTTGACACTTTAAAAAAAATAAGCTAGCATATCTGCATGGAGCTTTCTTGCATGTGTATTTGTAGGCATTATTATAAGCCCACTCGCTGGCGCTTCATCCTCCTCCATGACGCTAATTGGAGCTTGTGTCCAGGGGGGTCGGGGTGAGGGGGAGGGGGGGTGTATGGGGGGGTCTTGTTGTAAAAGTTTATGGCAAAGAGTCACCATCAATTAGAGGGCATTTAAAAAGGCTGGTCACCCTGCAGCCAGAGTGGACAGATGCTGGGAGACACTCTCTCCGCTCAAATGGCAAATGCCTGAAGCGTCTTGTTCAAGGGGCCACTGAGGGCCTCCCGGAGCCTGGAAGCTCCACACACAGGCCCGTACGTGGACTCCTCCACATCAGGACATATCGTGAAGCAGCAGTGATCCAAACCGCAGTATTAAATATTGATATGATAGTCATCTGTTCGAGCATTGCTCCCTCTGCCTTTTGTTTCTGGGGGAACGGAGGCTTGTGTGGCCCCATAGAGGAATATTTCGTGGCAGAATTTCTCTCCAGGGGCCTATGAGAATAAAGCCCCATCATAACGCTTTTATTAATAATGTAAATGTGGGGGCCTACCGTGGCTCCTGTCCAACATGTTGGTTTCTCTGTGTGTTAATCCAAACACAAATACGGGCCAGATGAAAACAATGTCCTCTAACAGTGTGGATTATATGTTTTTATTCTGCTTCCATAACTCTGACATTTATTCTGTCCTTCTTTGTTTTGCCGACAGATAACGCAGCTGAAGATTGACAACAACCCTTTTGCGAAGGGATTCAGAGACACGGGGAACGGAAGGAGGGAGAAAAGGTAAGAAACTGCCTACAAAAACACTGTGTGTGTGTGTGTGTGTGCGTGTGTCCACCGTGTTCTTATTGTGTCACAAAACTTTCGATTTCCCAAATCACTGTGCATTATGATTATTATTAATAATAATAACAATAACAATAACATTAATAGTCTATTGTTTTGCAGGAAACAGCTGACCATGCCGTCTCTGCGGATGTTTGAGGACCAGTGCAAGGCAGACCGGGAGGGCGCGGACTCAGACGCCTCCTCCAGTGACCCTCCGACTGGCAGAGACGCCGTCCACTCCCCGCTGGGAGCCGGTACCAGCCCGCTGAGGTTCAGCAGGCCCAGTCGAGGTGAGAAACATTATTGTTTAGTTCTATTATGAGGCCCGCCATGTGTGTGTGTGTGTGTGTGTGCGTGCTTTCATAAATCCCATATAGTAAGAATTAGTGCTAAACTGGCTAAAAATATGACATCATGTTGGTGGAGGAAAATAACCAACCATGAGAATAAAAATTAATTAGTGTAATGCTGAGGTCTAAGCCTGATGAGTTCACGGTTTATCAGTAAGGTAGCACGCAAGAATGACACAATGAATGAAGGTGCATTCATGTACACCCGGGACAATGGGTTCATAGGTTCAATGGAAAAATGTAACCTGCAACCTGTTTTGGATGTAGCTTCATGGATGGAATTTTTTAAAAAAAAGTGATATAAACTGAGATAACAGTGTTATTATTACTGGATTTGTATTGGACGGTGTACACACCTGTTAACCAATCAAATAGGTCACCTAACATCTCCCGTCATACCCGCTTTTTTTTTTTTTTTTCCAGTTTATGAAGCAGCTAAATACATGAACATCTGTATGTAACAACTGTGTATACAAACAGCAAAATAAAGTAGAAATTTGATTGAAGTGGGGTATGAAATAAAAATCAAATATATTTGTTAATAATACAGTGTATGAAATTAAGGACATTTGAGTCACATTTATTTCAAAGTAAATGTTTTCTTCTTTTTTTATCTGCTTTTAATTTTCCCTAATTTATCAAATAAATTTAACAATAGTCAGTATTATGTTTTAATGAGCCCTGTTATTCATTTAAATGTGTTTATTTTTAAAAATGCTTGCCTAATCAACAGCATTACAGTTTGGAAAATAATAGCAAGGCTACTGTATGTTGCTCTTTAACATAAAATAATGTAAATCTGCTTTTAAAATGCAGGTCACATGTTAATTTCCTAACGAGTGAACATATGGTCTGATACGTGCAGGCTGGATTCTGAGAGTTTGAAGGCAATCACGAGACTTTCGTTGACATTCTGGTGTCTGTGGAGCTTACTGGTGTGTTTTCATGATAAATGCTTCAGCGTTCTGACTTTTCCCTCTTTGAATTCTGCGTTTGTAGATGAGAAAACGTGCACTGACAGCGAGCAGGAACTGGAGCATCAGGACGAGCGCTGCACTGCCTCCAACAGCCCGGGACCCGAACCCGTGTCCCCCTACAGCTCCAGGTGTGAGGAGCGCATAAGAGACAGGCCCAGTGTGGAAAAGAAGGACGACACCATATTCAGTATAAGGAACCTTGAGAAGGACAAAGCGGAGAGCAGGCACAGGAAGGACACCACGGACGCATTGACAAAGGACTCAGAGGCTGGAGGCATCAGTGCTAGTAAGGAAGCCTTCTCCCCTCTCATGGTCCAGACCGAGAGCCCCTCGCACTTCAGCCCGGGCCACTTACAAAGCCTGGCTCTGTCTGGGCTGCACAGTCAGCAGTTCTTTAACCCTCTGAACACCGGATCGCCGCTGTTGTTTCACCCTGGGCAGTTTGCCATGGCCCCTGGAGCCTTTTCTGCCATGGGCATGGGGCATTTATTGGCCTCTGTATCCGGAGCAAGTGCTTTGGAAAACGGCAGCCTCTCTGCCCAGAGCACGGGAGGAACCCCCAACCCTTTCCCCTTCCATCTGTCCCAGCACATGCTCGCCTCTCAGGTAAGGAAGAACATCCAAGTCAGAAAATGATGTAGTTTGCCTGTACACCTGTAGCACCAAAGCTGACAGCAGCAGGAGAGGGAAGTTAGAGCTGGAGAGTCTGAGCAGGATTAGGTGTCAGGTTTAACCTCACTTTGCTCACAGTGCAGCACCAGCGAGGGTTAATCTGGCATTATTAGGGACTGGGTTTAATTTAGTGCTGGAAATAAGCATGATCAGTAAAGCATGATTTCATGTTTCTGAGGACTTCTGTGATAGCGTTTGTATCAAAATATGAGCATTCAAAAATAACTACCGTCATCAAATACATTTTTAAATATCTTATCAGGCTTCTGTGGAATAAAGTTTTTGTAAAAAGAATTTTACTCTCAAAAGAAGGAAATATTTTTTGCTCAGATCATGTTAATATTTCCATTAAAATGTGCTTTAAATAATCTGGACAAACATATCTGTTTGGTTGCTGTTGGTGTCGTAGAAAAATGTATCATGACTTTGATTATTTGGCCACTTGACTGTAGATAATGACGTGTAACCAACTGTCTTTCCTCTTTCATATTTCAGGGCATCCCCATGCCTCCGTTCGGAGGTCTCTTCCCTTACCCCTACACCTACATGGCGGCGGCTGCAGCAGCAGCCTCGGCCTCAGCCCTCCCAGCAACCAGCACCTCCAGTCCGCTCTCCAGGAACCCTTTCCTGGCCTCGTCCCGACCCCGGCTCCGCTTCAACCCCTACCAGCTCCCGGTGTCTCTGCCTCAGAGCTCCAGCCTGCTCACCACCGGCCTGACTGGCAGTCTAAACCCGGGCTCTGAATCCTCCAAACCAGGCAGCAGGGAGACCAGCCCAGCCCCGGAGCACCACAGTAACCACAAGTTGGGAGGCTCGAGCGGGAGGGTCGCGTCTCCCAAAACCTCCATGAAGGACTCAGTGAATGAGCTGCAGAGCATCCAGAGACTGGTGAGCGGCCTGGAGGGCCAGAGGGAGCCCTCCCCGGCTGCAGACTCTCCCAAGTGATGAAGAATCTCCATTTGGGATGAAGACTTGGCTTGAATACATGAGGACTATAGTGCATATGTCCTGTACAGCACATTACAGAGACTGGGATGAGGGTTTGACTGATATGGGTCGATGAAGGCCAATAACTGATATTTTTTTGGAACAAAAGCTGCAGATAGACAAGAAAAATTTGTCCATATAATCAAAGTAAATCTTTTTTTAAATTCACAAGTAGTGATGGTTTCGTCCAGAGCTGACTCATTAGAAAGCATGGAAAGCCTGTCAAAATTAAATCCGGCCATCGTCAGACACTTAAACTCTTCCCTGAATCCCAGTGTTTTAGGGCTGGCTGCTCTTAAAGGCAGCCTGATACCCAAAGAAACTCTGGGATACATTTTTACATTGATGAAATGAAAAATTCATCTACAAAATGAACAATTAAGTAAATAAAAAAATATTATGCAAAGATAAAAACATATATACACATTTTACACAACAAAACACTCAAATAATGATAGAAATATGATTCATTAAAAAAAAATGTTTTGACCACTTCCGTTCCAGGACTTGTCATATAGAGTAAAAAAAACGGATCAATTCCACTCCATAAAATGTAATGAATCAAACTTGACCATATCCATTATGTCAGAGGTGGACCACACAAGGTCAGTATCGGCCCCATATATCGGTCTAACCTGCCTGAGAGCCTGCAGCTCCACAGACTGAGTGGCGCACAGCGGACAGTGTGTGCTGAGTTTGGTTAACTTGAAGCATTTGAGCACCCAGGCCTGGTTTTTCAACACCGAGCCGAGCCCAAAACAGGAGCCTCATCACGCCGACAGGCAGGTCTCAAGCTGCATCCAAAAACTTTTTTTTTTTTTTTTTTTCCAGGCCGATAATTTCAAAAGGGATGGAAGGTGAACGTTCCGTCTGAGAGAGAGAGAGAGAGAGAGAAAGAACCGCTTATCATTTCATGCCAGAAAATTGTTTCTGAACTATTTATGTAATTAAAAATAAAAAATTCTGTAAATAAAGCTAAGATCCAAGAATATGCAATTGGTATTAATTTATTCAAGGCTGTATATTAGCGTGTATATATTTCGAATTTAACTCGTTGCTTTTTTTTTTTTTTTCCCTCCTCTCCCCCTATTTTACATATACTGTACATGAAAGCTATTTAGCGCTTGTTGGTTTGAAAAACTGTGTATGAAGCATCGCTGATTTTTAGGAGACGTGTGTGCCATGTTTAGTCTGCATCCACCGACAAAATACAGAGGAACCGAGAGAGAGAGCTCCACATGGACTCAAAAACACCTCAGGTTATTTCACTCCAGCCAGGAGACATTCAAAGCAATTCCTCCTATGGGTGCATCATTCATATCTATTCATAAATATATTTAAAGATGAAAGTATCTTGTTTATGCTGGTTGTCCGGGTATTTTTTTTTTTTTTTGATTGTCTCACAATTTCAATAAAAAATCGTTGTGCTGAAAGCTTGCGGACGTATTATTATTATTATTATTGTTATTATTATTATTACTATTATTATTATTATTATCGTTATGTTTTTTAAATTATTGCTGTTATAATCATCTAATTACACCAAAACAGCTGTAGAAATTTATAGAGCAATTTTTGTAATGAAGTCAGTTATACTACACACACTTCAGTACACAAACACACATGTGGGGCAGGAGCGACCTCTGTCGGCCAAATATTTATTTTTATTTTTATTTAAAAAAAAAAAGGCAAGTTCTATATGTGGTTTGTTGGATTTGACACGAAAATATTATTGAGTTTAATTCACATATTATAAAAACACATTTTAATCACATGGTGAAATTTGTGGGTGAAATGTGTGATAGAAAGTTTCACATGAGGTCTTACAGAATTGAAAATAAAATTATGTTTTATTATTTCAGTGTCCAACAAAGCGACAAATGTAAGCAGACAGCTTTTCTTCGGAATATAATTTTTTGACTATAATTTCTAAGAGTTGAATCGCAGATAGCAGCGGTGTGTGTGTGTGTGTGTGTATTCATTTCATCTCTGTTGTCTCGGGCCTGTTGTCCTGCACGCACTGCAGCTCTGCTCTATTTTGCGCAGGTCTTCAGTCACCGTCAATCAGTATTTCCTTTAGTATTGTGTGCCCAGCTGTATTTTTAGAAAGAGTCGAGTAATCTAAGTATTTATAGGAAGCTTTCTCTGCTGCCCTCACACACATCCTCCACAGCCGGAGAGCAAACTTTAACTGTTCCCTGTTTACCTCAGGTGGAAGACTAGCAGGGAATATGGAGCATTTATTGGAGGAATATGATATTTTCCAGAGCATAAATTTCACATTAAATATGTTTCTACTGGCGGAAATAAGCTGTATATAATGGCTTTTTAACTGGATAAATATGGCATGATGTTCAGAGGTTGGACATGCAGTCAGCGGCAGCATATTGCTATAGAGAAGAATATTTCTATTATTTTCCTTGATAGAGGTTTAAGCTTCTATCTTTCACATTTGGCACTAAAGTCAAAAAGTGAACTACGGTGTGTGTGTGTGTGTGTGAGCGTGATGTAGCAGCAGCACTGTGTGTGTGACTGTATATGTGTGTCTCGGTTTAAAGGGTTAAGCAGGGGGAGTTTAGGGCAGCAGACAGCCTTTTGTCCGGGACCCGGCGCCTGTCGCCTGCCTGCCGGCCACAGCCTCCACACCGCCCCGCTTCCTAATTAGAGAGCCCCCTCCTCCTCCTCCCCCCTCCTCCTCCTCCTCCTCCTCCTCCTCCCCTTCTTCTTCATTTTCTTTTCTTTCTGCAGCGATAATCACAAAACTCTCATTCTATTACGAGGGCCATTGTTGCCACTCTGTTATCTTCAATTAACAGAGAGAGCGACTCGACCTCGCACTCTGGGAGAAAAAAGTATTTGTCTAAATCAATCAGTCAATGAGTGATCAATAGGCTCCTGTGGAGGCCCTGTGGATCATAACTAATGACTGGTGACGGCGTGGGGTAAAAAGGCCAAGATTATTCACAACTTTGTTAAATGATCAGTGCGGGCCTATGTTGTTTAAGCTTTTTGTAGGCCAAACAGGAGAAGTTCCACAGTTCCTTCTGTGTTCACTCTCAACACGTTACACAAACAGCACCTTCCCTGCTTTTACTGTGTGAAACCTAAACAACATCATGGCCTTCACTTTCTATCTTCTCTCCTTATCTGCAGGACTGCAGCAGATGTTTGAGAGCAGGCTGATCTAGTCTAACATCAGTCAGCATGCACAGATTACACATACACAAATATTCTCCTGCCTCTGGGCATAACGTCACTTATGGTTACTTATGGAAGTGCATACGGGCAAAATGTTAGCATCACTAGAAATAGTTTCATAGTCTTAATCATCTAATTCTACAATTACACATGTGATAAAATAGGTCTAGTTCAGTTGCAATATACTGTATATGTTTGGTGTTGGATGCATTATTCTGTGAGTATGAATCTTATTTACTGAAGTACTGTACTGAGCATAATTCTGAGCAATTTTGATTTAGTTTTCCCGTTTTATTCATTATTATTAATTTCAGAGGCAAATGACATGTTTTCCTTCACTCCATTTATCTGACAGCTGGAGTTATTCTCCATATTTTACACAAAGCAAAAATAATATGATGCTTTGTTATTGAATAAAATACCCAAAGGTGTGTAAAATAGTTGAAACTATAGCACCAGCTTGACCATCTACAGTATGAAGAGCTGCATAAAAATGAGTGCAGCAAAAAGTTAGAATTATATTATAATATAACTATGATTATACTTATATTAATAATACTTTTTACATAAGTAACACTTAAATGCAAGACTTTTATTTGTAATGGAGTGATTTTACATATAGAATATATTACATATATGTTTTGCTTCTTTTACTTAAGAAAATATGAATCTGAATTCGTTTTTTGCAAAATTGGTTTAGTTTAGTGGCAACCAGGTTTAAATAAGACTAATTCAAGTGGAAAAGAAATGAATGTGTGATCCTGACTACATTTTTTCATATTCTATTTTTTTTTAATGATACATGCTGCTCATATAAACCTATTGATCATATGTGATTAGTGACCTGTCTCATCAGATCATAGTGAAGTGATATGATGGGGAAGTAAAGGCTGTACCAGGCTCTCACTCTGCCCAGCCATTTCTGATCCCTGTAGGCACTGACTGATTAGAATATCTGAAGGTTAAGACAGATGTATAGAAGAACTGAAGCAGCTGGAAGCCAATATTTTACCCCAACGCTCTAGATAATAATACCTTTAGAGAATAATTTCCATTTTTTTTGTCTTTTCAGGTTGCCAAATAAACATCTACAACAGCTTTCAGACAATAGGAACAATTTTGTATCTACTTTCATAATATTAAAGTTGCAACAAAACTGCCTGGATGCTCTGTGTTTCTGAATGAAAGGCCAATATCGGCACAGTGTATCGGTCGGACGCTGCTGGGAAGCAGCCCAGAAACCTGTATGGTGTCTACAGAGTGTGTATTGTTATGCTGCTGCTCTGCAGGCTGTTCTCTCTGCTACTGACAGCGCAGGCGGCCTATTGGCTGCTCAGCTCAGGTGCAGCCATCACACTGGCCCAAAGTGGAGCAGGAGGGGTCCAATCACAGGCCGCTGTTCTCCTTCAGGACAGGCAGGAGGAGGAGGAGGGAAAAAAAAAAAAAAACACACACACACACACACACACACACAGCCTCTAACCTTGCTGTAACACTTCCACAAGCCAGTACCTCACACACAAACCCACACACAAAGGTAGGGAATACAGAGTTGTGCATTTTGTTCAACATTTCACTAATAAATTGAGATGTGCTAAAGGGAACGGTGTAGAACGCTTTGAGTTAACTCCAACCATCAGTGCAAAAGATCCATTAAAACACCTAATAAACACACCTATAAAAATGCACCTAATAGAGTACAGGCTGATCACATGGGCCACCAGAGCTGTAAATCCAACATGTATGTGCTATGTGTGCAGAATGTACATACAGTAAGCGAGCAGTGATCACATCACACAAATAAAGATGAACAGAAAATAACCACGTGTATAAAGCATGTCTTATGTATCTGTTCTCAGGTAAATGTCTCTGGAAACTTGTGGATACGCTGATCGATCGTTGTCACGGTCGTGCTTTTCACAGCAGGTCAAACAACACATGCAACAAGTCATGACTGTGTGTATGTATCTCTGTTTTTTGGGATAGTCTGGAGCTACAGTGCCACAGCATGCAGGCCCGTCGCCCCCTCCTGGACGCTGAGGAAGGGGAAAGGCAAGTCAGAACTTCTCTCTTTAAAAGAGCACAGAAGTTGACAAAATGTTCATTCCAATATAAAAAAAAACCCACTGCGATTATTTCATTTTTCATGTTTACACTTCATTCGGAGTTCTTCTGCAGAACAATCATTCTTTTGCTTTTTTTTTCTCCATCTTGCAAACACATGACTGATATCTTATACGTGATGACGTCACTAAGCTTTTGACACTGTGACACCGTGCCACTGACACCTGTGGAGTGGACAAAGTACATTTAAGTCAACACATGTATTTATCATTGCAGAAAGTCCTCACTGGTGAAAATCTTTGGTATGTCATGTTATATTAATATTATAATTGTCCGTTGTTCTCCACTAACTGTGAGTTTTTTCATATTGATTGTTTGGATTATGCACTTTCGAGGGAATGCGGGGTTTCAGCAGTTTTTTGAATTATTGATTTATTCAGTGTCTTTGTTTGCTTTTTCATGCCCAGGGTCATTAGGGGTTGGATACTTTCCCAGCATGCACTGTACAAGGTCCTGGTCATGTTAACAGCCGATTCTCTCTTGAAATACATGTCTCTCTCATTGGTATGCTCACAGATCACATTCATCAGATATACTCATATCAGAAACATATTTTCAAAGCATTTCTAAATGGTTGATTATGTATGCCTGCACTCCAAATATACATATTCTGCAGTGAGATCCGCTCAGCCTGCTCTCCCTACACCAGCAGATGGTCACGTCTAAACCAGAGCTGCTTCCAAAAGCAACAGCCACTAGGTGGCACACTTACTTACTTTACAAGCATCATCATTGACAATAACATTATAATGCATTACAATGACTACAGCATGAATTACTGAAGGAAAACAAACCACTGAAAATACAATTCATGATCATTATACATATCTAAATGCAGCTGATATTTATAATATGATCATAATGGTTTGATTTTGGAAGACTGATATTAAGTTAGAAAGAGTGATTAGTTTTGCATTACCTGAAATTCAGAAAGTCAGGAGTGGGTATTTCAAATGAAAATAACCAAATTAGTTTCATAAAATGGCTCAGAGGTTTGGATCACTGTATGAGATATGATATCAAGATATGATGTGAGGGAGGGAGGAAGTACATTTGTAAAAGAAAGAAAAGAGAGAAAAATGAAAAGAAATAGCCATGAATTGGCACAAAGTTTCAATCATCTGGAAGTGTGTGAGGATGTGAGTCGTTGTGTGTGTGCGTGTGCGTCCGTGCGTGTGTGTGTGTGTGTGTGACAGAGAGAGAGAGAGAGGGAGAGAGAGAGAGTCCACTACTAAGAACTGTTTGTTTACATCGTGTATTACAATCTAAGCCACAGTTGGTTTACTTAACTTTGCTTACTGGGACTTAAACAAATCTAAACTCAGTAGACTCATATGATGCTGACGTCTGGAACACTACACTGTAAACTTCATTCAATTCAAAAAAATGATAACACCTGTTCCTAATAGACAGTGTATATTGTATTAATCTTTCAACAGTTAATAACAGGTGTTGACTAAATTTGCATAATATTGCTTCTGTTATTCTTATACTGGGAGGACTTGTGCTGAAAAGGATTATCTGTGTAATGTAGGAAGCGCGTTGGTCTAATAAGTTTGGGTCCAAATTGCTCCTGTCATAGCAACCGACTGCGGGCGAACCTCTTTGAAACTGAGCATCAAAGACAGAAATCCAGCTGATGTGATTGAAGAACACACATCTTCAGTTCGTTATAAAGACATCAGAGGAGCTGCAGTTCAATATCAGAGGAGAGTCACCACACTGACAGTAAGAGTCTTTCTTCTTTGGCACTGTTGCGGACTGGAAGGAAGTCTTGTTTACAGGTGAGTCAAACTTTGAATTTCACAGCTGTGATGCGGGACCCACATAACAGGTTGGTGCAACAGTGCATGAAACAGGTTGATGCAATTGTGCATAAAACCTGTAGTCAAACACAGCGGTGGGAATGTTCAGGTGTGGAGATGTTTTGCTTATTTTCCCAGGATGAACTACTCCCTAGCTAAAGAAAAGAAGAGTCCCGCCTGCGGAGCATCATCTCTTATCATGTAGACTCGGAGGAGGATTCGTTTGATCCTGAACATACTGTAGATCGACGCTCTGCCAGGTCCGCTCCGATTCCAGCGACAAGCACTCAGCTGCATGGCTTTCCATTCAGACCTCAGCCCCAGTGACCTCTTCACAAAGGTCTGAAAAGGGAAAAGGTCTCTCAGATTTCTAAAAAAAAATAACTTCAGAATCGACGCCAATGATGTGATTAACTCAAAGTAGACGAGAGTAAAAGTAGGACTTTTTTTTCCCCCCCTCCTCATGTTAGTTGGAGAGAAACCATAAGACCAAAAAAAAGTCTTTTTTTCAGAGGACATGCCGGATGGGTTAAAGCTCTGAACCCTACAGTATAAGTGCCTATTTGCACGCACTCTTGGTTGCTCCACGGCATACACTGCAGCATGATTTTGAATAAATATAACATGTAAGAGCAGCATGTAAAGACTCTGTGTCATGGTACATCCTCCTATGACCTGCTACTCTCAAGACAAATTACAAACTGAAAGATGTTGAACGGAAAGGCCGTAAATCAGAGCAAAGCCAAACACTGTGGGTCTGCTAATGAAGTGGCTGAAGAGGGCCATGCTGGGCGACCTCCATCTTGTCACTCATTTACCGCCGAAGGAAATGATGAAGGCTCGCGTGGAAACAGACGCCTTTCACTTGTTCTAGATCAAACAGCGACGAGCCTGCAGCCATTGCTCTTCAACCCCAAATCGCAAACAGAGTAGGAGCCTGCTGCACGTCCAGTCCTTTTGCAAAAGTGGGCTGTTGATCACAGCCAAGTCATCGAGGACGTGTTTAAAGAGGACAGCAAGAGGAACTATGTGGGATCTGCGCGTCTGACCCTGGAGAAATCATTTGCTCTGATGGCACTGAGAGCCCTGGCCTCCGCACACTGGGCTGACATGGAGATGAACACAGAAGATTAGCAAAGACTAACAGTCTCTGTCATGATGAACGGACGCCTGGGCCTAGTCAAGACGCTGAGACTAAACTCGCCAGCTCTTCTAAAAACATACAATCCTCCCAACACTTGTCCAAGCTCAGACGCATGTAAAATACACCCACGCCTGCTTAGATAAACTCTGAGCCGCTCCGCAGACATCCAGTGTACTCAGACTTGAGTTTGACCGATGTGGCTTCTTCTTTAGAAACAAAGACAGTGTACAGTATTTATAAGTGTTGTTTATTACCACATGACATGTCACCCAGTTGTAAACATGCTGATTTTAGAATTACCTTGAGAGATTTTAGAAACAGTGTCTGATGTTAGGGAGAGAAAAGCTGCAGCCACGGTCTTACTCTGCTTCACCAGGCTGCAGAGGCTTTGCTGATAGTCTGTATTTTGGCTTGAGAATACCATAATACTTTTCATAACCTTTATATTTAAAAAACCTGTTAAGCAACATTTAGGCCACAAGACACTGAGAATCTTCACTGAAACCCAAAGTTTCAGTATTGATGTTCTTTTAGGTGATTTTGACTTTGTTGATATCCTCCTCAGCCTTTAAATTATACATTCATTTAAAGCTACTACAATCAATATGTCAGTATTAACAATGGATTGAATGACTACATAGAATATGATGGACCTACATAGAATTATATAACTCAATTGAGCATTTTTAGTGTTTTTCAGCTCATTGTTTTGGTTTCACAGCCTTTAGCTTCTGTTTTGGTTCAGTCTCCAGCAGCAGCGGCTGTTTTCAGCTAAACAGCTCTGATAAAACCACTGTGCACTACCTGTCCAGCACCAAACAAACAAAGTTGGAGGCTAACATGTGAACTTTTTAAAAATTCAGGTTCCCTTAATTTAAAATTTCTGCCATGATGGACTTTCTGTCACCGAGCTGACAAACAGCTCTGTGCCTGCCAGCTCCGTGCCTGCCAGGACCAAACAGATAGTTTGTATAAAGATGTATCTGTACGGAGTAAACTGATGCTCTGAACCTTCAGTGCTGTGTGGAGGCTCAACATACCTCATCCACAAATGTTTTTCTCTGACTTTATTCATGAAAACTGACAGAGAGAGAGAAAAACTGGAGCAGAATATTTCTGATTCATTCAACAGACACGTACCACTTATTTGTTCAAACAGTCCGTGGTTCATACTCATCTAATCTCAGTGAATGTGCAAATGCACCATTCTGACACAATAACATGCACCAACAGCCAAAACCCTGCATAAAGAGCAACAGTCCTCAGAGCTGTGTGCCATGTGCCAGAGCATATGAAGGAAATCACCTGTGGAAACCAAACCTCCAAACAAAAAGAGGCAACCATAACAAAACAAAATGAAAAAGCTACAAGCAGTAATTCAGGGACCAAAGGAGAGTACAGTGCACACGGGTTCAGTGAGAAGCTGATATAACTACCTTTGACCCAGCCACAGGCACTAAATGAGTGTTCCTGACAGAAGGTTCAAACTATTTGTTCACTACTGTAAAGACTCATCTTCCACTCACTATGAATAAAGCATGCACTGGATGCACAATACCCAAGTAAAAAAAAAAAAAAAAAACTTATTATGACTACAAAGCTGTTGATCCTAATATAGTAAGTCATGTTTAAGGATTTATATCATGCCACTAGCCAGACTGTATATTTGGAATGCTCTAATGTAATGAGAGGAAACAGGATAAACGCTGCTGATACAATTAAAGCCACAATATAATGGCTTTGAAGGCAACTTTCATGGAAGTATTTCACTGTGGAACATCAACTAAGCCTTTGTGTTTGCGTCTTCAAATCAAGTTTGACTGTGTCATCTCGCCCGCTTCAAATGTGAATAGCCATTCTAAAAAAGACGCTTCCTTTCACATGTAATAATCAACTTAAAAGAAAACAAAAATGTAGTTCTATAACATCACAAACAAAACTGACAAAGCATAAAAAAAAAAAAACTCAATTAGGGCTGAAACCAGCCAGACTGTATTTTTCTTGTCTTATAGTGATTTGTGTATGCTGGAAGACGATCTTGACAGAGACCTGATGGTGGTGCAAGAGAGATTGTTGGAAGGTTGCACAGAGGAAACACAGAGGCCGCTTGTGTATCTGCTGATCAGTTCTGATCATGATTAGGCAAAGCTCTCTGGGGGATTAACTCGCTTCATGTGTAGTAGCTACAAAAAAATTAATTTGCATGTCGCGGCTAATCATTATCGAGTATCATGATTACTATGAACGCAAGGGTTGACTCACAGCGGCTCTTCCAAAAGGGATGATGGATCAAAGGAAGGATAATGTCAACATGTGGGTTTAAAAGCAGTGTACAGTACATGACCATGTATTGAATCAATAGTTGTTTGTATCACTGGGAGATTTGTATGCTTGGTGGTAGTAGTGTATATGTCACTGATTAACACTTACTTTGCATGTTCACATATACTTACTGTGTAAGAAATACAAAGCAGAATATTTTTGGAGGCAATCATGTAAATAATTATGTTTGAAAACTTTATGAAATATGCTGTTACCAAGAAGTAAATACTGTAGAACCAGGTTCATTTTTTTGTTCTTTTTGACAAGCCATAATTTGTATTATTACATTGTAGTTATGTGTATGTAACATGAGTTAGTCAGTAATACAGAAGAGATTTCTGAGCAGTGTTGCAAAGTACAGTGTTTCTACCACCACAAATCATACAATATGTTTGTTCTGTACAACATTTGACATCCTCTATCCTTTGACCCTCAATTTAAATATGAAGAACTCCAAAAAAAACGTTATTTTTTTATAAATCTCTTCCAAGATGGACAGACTTACAATAGATGCTGAGTAATGTAATATCATCCTAATATACTGGAGGGGAAAGTGATGGGAGGTTTGCAGAAGTCTGTTCTCCAACACAAACTGGACTCTGTGAATGCACCTACATAATAAGAGTCAGATAAAGAAACACATATTGACATCATCATCAGTCCAGGAAGTTTCTCTCCTCTATCCAAAATTCACAGGGTTTCTTCTCCTTGAGAACAAAGGATGAACACAAGGTTAAAAAAAAAAAAAAGTCTTTGGAAACACATTTTAGATGACTGCTGACAAGTCACTCACACCCAATAAAAACAGAGATATAGTGAAGTGCAACAAGACAAATGGCTGCCCGGCTTTTACCGCCAGAGTCAAGCTGGCAAAGTACAGCTGAGAAGATGGGAACAAAAACTAGTCCCTTAAACCCCGAGTCCCAGTTAACTTTAATGAGTCGAACCAAACAATGAAAACAAATTCAGACAAGATTGTCCTTGTCATAAGTGTCTGTATTTTATGACTTTGTCACAGGCAAAGATACACTGCTGTTTTACATTTAGATCAGAGACGGTTACAGTGACAAAGGTCCGACGACAGGGGGAGTTTTAGGAACGCCAAAACCTGACTGTCTCAGAAAAGAAACCAGAGACACAAAAGATGTGAAACAAAAATGTATTAGCTACATGGCTTCAAGATTACTTGAGTTTTTACATTAATGGCACCTGTTTATCAGAAGTGACAAACACTTTAGAGTCTCAGGTTTATGAATTCTCCGCACTTCCAACTGGCTCCGTTTCCTCCTGACTCAGGTCGCTGGTTTAATAAGTGCGAGTCAAATAAGAGCCAGCCATCTCAGATCTACATCTGCTATTAGAAAACCACATAAAAGGCTGCAGAGAGAGTCCAAATGTATCACTTCCACATTCTGTGCACATGGCAAAGCCATTTCTTCAGCGAAGCACAGCTACAACACAGATTGCAGTTTGGTGTAGTGATGATTTGGACATAGGAAGATGGCGATGAGGGATTTCGGAGGTTCCATCATGGGAGGTCTGAGCAACAACTTCCACTGGGCTCAGGCCTGTGAAGTCAGCAGGATAACCAGGTCCCATGTCTGCCCTGTCACATGTTTTGGGATCAGAGGAACTGGAGGAGCTGGAGTGTGTATGTGAGTGTAACTAAGACTATGGGTTTGACCAGATCTTGAACCGAGCAGCACATGATGCCTACATACCGCCAGCCAGGCTGCTTCTAAAGTCCAACTGAAATCAGCAATTGACCCTGACACTAATATCATCAAGCTGCGCTCCAAATTAAATGGTCACAGTGCAAACATGGCGCCCACTTCAAAGAATCCAGGGGCTTACCTCTGAAAAACAAAGGGCATGACACTGTTTAAATACGAGCACTGGGGAACTAGTGAGAGGCCAGAGCTTATGAGGTGCAGCAGAGAGAAAGAGGCCAGATAAACAGGAGCACTTTTATAGAAGCTGTAACCCTGCTAGTCTGCTTTTTGAAACTTTAATACAGTTTCATCCTACAAGACAAAAAGAAAAAGAGCACGCTTTGCTGCTTCAGCATGATTTATCTTAATTAATCCGGGGATTAAAAAAAAAAAAATTTACACCAAAAAATATTAAGCTGAGCCTTCAGTGCTGCAAACAATGTTCAGTCTCACGGTTTGACGCACTGTCACTCATTCATCAGCTTTTTATTTCTCAAACAATGAGCAAACATTCTCATTATATACACTCGTATATAATGAGATGTATATGTACATTTGAACAGGCAGAATGAATCAAACTCCACATGCAGTATTTTATAACGACAATGCCACATGAGTTTGCAAAGGTCATAAATTTTACAAGCGAGCTCCTGCATGTGGTCCTAACTATCTGGAGCTGCAGCCATAGCATGTTATGAAGTCATTGTTCAGAGTTGTTACAAGAAACGCATCTTTCTGTATTTTTAGCGGGGTTTTTTTTTTTTTCTTCATCATTACATGGAAGGAAAATGTAGAACATGGGGAATCAGCTGTGGTGCTTAAAGTTTAGTAATATCCTGATCCAAAACCTTAACCTCAAATGCTTTAAACTAACTTTAACCCTAAAGATTAACCACAAAAAATATATTTTGTATAAAAGCAATTTCGCTGTTATTTGATTTGTATTGTTATAAAAAAAAACAGGACTGTCAGTTTTATGGGGAATCTGTTCATACATCGCTTTTCTAAACGGCTCATTCAGAGTCATGGAGACTATCCCAGCACACACTGGGTGACAGGCTCGCTACAGTCTGGACAGGTCTTCGGTGTAGCAGAGAATTTTATAGGATATGAGACAAACAACAAGAACAAAAAAAAAAGTTTTTTTCTGCTGCAGGGCTGTTGTTAGAATTTTTGGAGATCACATTATGTTTAGTCATATAAATTTTTGTTATACTAGAGGTACACTTATTTTCCTAACCTGTCTAGATGATGACCTGTTGGTGGTGGGATGATAGCTGAGGATATTTCAAAACATTCCCAACAGTGCCAGGAATATAATTCCGGGAGACAAATACTAAATCACTCACTTTTTATTTTATTATTTGCTTGTTGCTTGTTTTGCCTAGCTATTGTGCTGATGGCAGCAAAATCCACGATCCTTGTTTTACACAAAAATATATTCCAAAGATGATCTGAAGTTAATATGATGTTTCAGCAGTCTGAGTTTCTAATTAATATCCATCCAGTCAATAGGTCAAGAAAGCTGTCCATGTAAATACAAAGTGAATTTTATACTAAAACAACTTACTTGATTTGACTCACTCAGACTGCTGAAGCCTCATATTAACCTCAGATAATACGTAATTACATTCAATACATTATTGCAAAGAACATAGACTGTGGATTTAGTCCCATTTGTGTCATTAGGAAGACACGTATGACAAGGAGAAATGATTACAGCAAGCAAAACTTTTTTTTAGAGCCCGTATAGGCACCAGACTATTGTTTTAAGACAGACTTGAAATCCTGTGACGCTATCCTTTAACGTGTTACTGGAACGACTCAGGAATTGTTTCTCTTCAGAAACAAAAGGAAAAGACAGGATCTGAAAAGTCTGGGTGAATCATCTTTTTGAGATACACTAAGCACTTCAACAGCTACACCTTATTCTATTTTAACTCCCCACTTCCTTCCACACGCGCATAAATACGGGCAGAGTTGTGACTCATCAGAAATGTAGATATCTATAATTGTACATTTCTGCTGGTTATTACAGATAAAGTATGTAGACATAATCGCTAATCCCCGATTGCAAACGCGCATTGAAACCATTCTGACTAGCTGAACTGCAGACATTTAGAAGTGGTAGTCCGACTTCTAAGAAACGAAACGAATCACCAGTGCCAGTGCCAGTCGTGACCTCCGCGGCTTCATCACTTCACACATGCTAACAGTGTTTGGGAAAGTGCAGCAGTGTGACTGCGGCTGGTGATGGAAAGGGGGGGAGGACGTTGACTCAGTGTGAGTTAGTTCTCCCTTATGTGTGATGGAGCACGGTGGCTCGGGCCCTCACTGTTTGCTCTGAGCTGTAGGTTAACTGCTCTGCGGTGGATACTCGCACACATTAATGTTGTGTATGTAAGCAGAGCTGATCTGTGCCAACACTGACGATGAATAGTCTCAAACATTAAGAGGGTTAGATTTGAGGAATTTCAGTAGATTTAGTGTTCTTATGACTCATGGGACAGGTCTAAAAAAGGTTGACAAATATTTATGTGTTGGTATGTGAGTGAATGATTTTAGGGAAATCAACAGTTGATCATTAATAATGAATTAAATGATTAATTCAAAACAACCGAGCTGTATGTTTCTCATAGCTGCCACTTGAGGCAGAGGCAGCTTAAATGTATATAGTTCCCCACAGTGCTGAAGGAAACACCCAGCCAACTTCTAAATGTGTCAAACCAATGTTTGTGCCTACATTTAAATGCCTTTGTGGAAACTCAAACTGCTGCTCTTCCATTAATTGGCCACAGAGGATTTAGGGTTCGATCTAATGTGACCGCACAGCTTATTTCCTTCACATAATGAAGACGTACTCTGTGACATATTCAAAACAACACCACAACACATCGCATGAAGCTCAGGTCAAAACAGATTTAAAAAAAAAAAAAAAAAAAAAATAGCAACCATCTCTTTAATGAGGTAATCATTTCCTAGAAGTCGAGATGAACCGGATCACCCTCTCAGGAATCCCAAGATAAAAGCAAAGCCTTTTTCACAAGTATTTATAATAAACATCTCTCTGTTAAACAAACTCTCTCTTTGAATGCAAAATCTTCCGAATATATCCACCACTTCTGGTTGGAGTTCAGCGAGCGACTGTAAAAATCGAGCTTCTAATGCTGTTCTCCTGTTAAGCATAAAGTCTGATAAAAACATACCCAGCTCAACGTCCACTCACTAGCTTGTTATGGAGATGTATAACGCCATTTTATAAGCCAACGAGAGGCTCAAAAGGAGCTAACAGCTACTCAGCTAGCATGTCAACAGATCCATCACAAACACCGTCCAGTGATAAAGTGTGTGATATGGTTGGAAGCCCTGGAAAAATGCAGGAAAAACGCTAGACTTTGAGTTGGGATTATTTTGCTAAATGAAAGTTACGCTCTACTCTGTTAAATGAGTTAAATTAAGAGTGGGTGGGGAAGAGCAGCATTAATTGACTGCTCACAAAAAAATGTGATCTTAAAATTTTCTAATGATACTTTTAATATTAGGACTGCCCAGATCTACACAGTGATACAAATTCATGCAAGACCTTTTATAAGATTCTCCTTTGAAAAGGAGTCAGCTGGAAACATTAAATGGTGAGCAGAGACTGCCTTTTTTAACCAACTGATGGAGCTAATGTCAACTTTAATTAGCTATTATATAGAAAAATTGACTGGATAGAATGGTGAAGCCCGCTTATGTCTGCCTCTGTCTAAAATCAAGGATTCATTGTTTCAGAAATGAATTTTGATGGTAAATCTCCCACTGTTATCACTGTAAACTGCATGTATATGCTGTGGCTGCTTGGGGGCAGCACCACAACCGGTAAACATAACATCTTAACATAACTATTATCACCACACAAAGGTGTTATGGCGAATGTGTTAGCCACCCAACAATTTCAATTTCAATATTCACACTCCTTTTAGCTCTGTTTTGTTCTCTACCAGCTCCTGAGGGAAATATCTGCCTCTCTAGCTGCTAAACGCTCCACGACGTTCACCGGCCGGATGCTAACTCTGTTGCTGAGCAGGTAGTGTATGGTGGGTTTATCTGAGCTTTCTTGTAGAAAACAGCTGCCTGCCACCGCTGAAAAGAAGGTCGACGAGAGCATTTGGAGTGAACAAAAACAGTAAAGTTGCGGGCAGGAAACTCAAAACAATGCGCTGAAAGACGCTAAAACACTCTGTATAGAGTTGAGGGGAAGTGTAGAGTTGGGTGATAATCCTCTGTGGGTTTATCACTATGAGAGAATCCTCACACAGTATACATTGTCATTTGATCCATTATCTATATAAAAATACTGACTTGTACAGCGTCAAAGTGGGGAAAGGGTGGGGTGACCGAACAGATAATAAATCCAAATTCTCAAAAAGACATGATGTTCAGAACAACTCCATCCAAATACGTGCTAAAACGTGCTTGTGCAATGTGCTGGAGGTCAGCCATGAACAATAATATACTGGAGGCCTGAGGAGGGGAACCGAAACAGTAATCTCCACCTTGTCTGTGACGTATCGCGGCCACTTAAGGCTCAACATTGGCCAGGGGAAGTGAAAATGACCAATCAGTGATTAGAAATGAAGCAGTGTGGAGAATGAAGAGGGGGGAGGGGGCTGACACTGTATCCAGCTAATAAGAACAGAGCCTCAGCCTCCGCCATTTTGACTGTAGAAGAAATGAGGAGGCCTAGAACAGATGGAGAGAGAAATGTGGCGGCGTGCATTAGTCAGACCCTCCTTCCCCACCTTCTGCCAATTACACACAAAAATGTTTTGCCATGGAGACAGAAAGGCCAGACCCCCACCACTGTAAATCTGACACCCTCTCACTCCTTCAACCACGACACCAAACAGCAGCCACGCTTCAAGTAAGAGTGAAATCGAAGCAGTTTAGCCGCTGCATGACTTTGAAGATGAACCACGTTTTCAGCTTGACAATCGCCGAGGTGTCCGAGACACGCGGCCCAAAACACTGATAATACACAAGGAGGTGAAAAGGAAGGAAACCTCGCCAACCAACATCTCCAACTGGACTTAGTCACCGACTTGGGAATAAAATGTAAGGACAGCAAAAACAGTGTACGTATGAATGTTTGAATCATTCATGCAGATGTGTCGGAGGCTTGTTTTCAGCAATGCAAAATGCAGATTCACAATCTGAAAATAGTCTGATCCCAGTGTCCTGAAGCAGAATAATGACCTGGTTTTCAACTCTGGATGATATAATGACAACAGGCGAGTTGTACAAAACAATTCAGTGCAGACTTTCAGACAGATCTTGATGTAATATTATAATAGAGCAAATTTGAGGATTGTTTGTGATGTGAATGTCAATGACTATTTTTTTTTTTTAGATTTAATATTTTGAGTCAAACACCGTCTTGCACTTTGTTCCCCTATCATAAAAAAATGCTGAATTTTAAATGAGGTGTTTATGTGTGGCTGAAATGAAATGTGTATTTTCTCCAACCCTGTCATCTTAAAATTTGCATTCAATTAGAAAAGTGGGCCACGAGAAACAAACAGGAAGTTGCTGATTTTCTTTGCATGTCATCATTATCTTGTGAAAACAATGTATCTCCAAAACAAACAACTTTTCCAAACAACAGCTTGGTGACAACGCATTTTTCAGATAATCTGACGGGTTTTAAGTGGTTTGTTTAGCTTTAGAAGTCGGATCATTTTCTCAGTGCATAAAGGAACACTTAATCCTTCGGTTTATTCCAAAGAAATTCCAAATCACTACATTTGAAGATACGTGGCTTTTATTGTGTAATGTTGTTTTGCACGTTTTCAGTATAAATAATGTAATTATGTGAAAAGAACAGACTATTTACAGGAAACTATAGCAATGTTGCTAAATGTAGTGCTCAAGATGTTTTTAGTTTAAAACATGAACTACATTGATATATAATATTTAATATAGAATGTAATGCAGTTTAGAATTCAGCAGAGGATACACCCATAGAGTTAATCCTGATTTAAGATGCATGAACACTGTTTTTGTAGTCTAGCAGCCAATGAGAATATTAAGAACTATAATGAGGGTTATATGATAAATATGGGTACAACGTATAAAAGGAGGAGTTCAAAAGAATTCACAGAACTAGAGTTGAGTCTTTGTGGTATTTGTCTCCTTTACAGTGATTACTAAATGGAAGTCATATTTCCCAGTCCGACACTGGTGTCAGACTGCCTGCAGCTGAAACCTCCTCCTGCTCCGACCACGTGACGGTGGGAGTGTGTGGAGGGTTCAATTCCCTTCCAGAGCTCCAGCTCAATTCTACTGCTATAAAAAAAAAAAAAAAACCCTAACATTTTGATTGCAGCAGATACTTGCAGAGGTGCTGCATGGGTCTGGCACAGTGAGGACTGACGTTCCCCCAGTAGAGAGAGGAGACGGTTGGCGTGAAGGAGCACAGGGGTCAGGCCGAACAGGGAGCAAAAACAGAGGAGGTATGATCCAAAAAAACTTCTCAGGATTTTATGAACTTGAAGTGCTTTTTACTTGTGTGTGTGTGTGTGTGTGTGTGTGTGTTTTTTTTAAAAAAAGGTTGTTTTCGCAATGCAGTTTGTAGCATTTCTGCCAAGCTAAAGTCTGCCAGAAATGAAAAATAATAAAAGTTGATTTGGGCAAATTGGAGCATGAAACAGCTTGTTCTGACCCACTACTGCATGTTAATTCATGTTTGGGCAAACAGTCAGATCTCTGCAGGTTTTTTTTTTTTTGCCTATAAATATCCACATAAAAGTCAACATGCTTTGGCCTTATGTGAATTAGGCCGCACATGTATGTACATATTAAATCTACTGCATTTTAGGCTATCAATCTTGTTTTCCCCTCATGAGCTGCCACATTCTCTGATAATAGTGGAGCTGGACGATATAAGGCCCATAATTCCCCTAAATGTACAAAATGCTGAATTAACCACACTTTACAGGCTCTGAATGAGTTCAGGCTTTAGTATAATTGTGTTCTGGCTAATTGGACTGATGGTCTAATTGGCTCTGACGGAATAGGGGCGCTTACTGAGATAAATGCAGCCACATTATAATGAAGGCTTTTGTAGAGTTTCTGTGGTGTGGATAGACACCAGTGCACTCATCTAAACACTCCTCAGGCGTTATTTTACAGTCAATAGTTCCATCAACAAGCAAATGAAACTCCGCAGCGTTCAAAAATGTCCAATAATAAAATAGAAACGAGTGATTTATCGATTTATGATGGGAGCAAATTAAGCAGAGGATGTGATGTTTGGAGTGTAAGTGAGGCGGAGGGGGTGGTGGTGGTGGTGCTGGTGGTGGAGGGGGGTGCTGGTGGTGCTGGTGGTGAGAATGCGTGTGTAGTTTGAGGTTGGAGGAAATAAAGCAGCCAGGAGCAATTCAATCTGCACTTTTCAGCAAGTTGGAGAAAGTCGGAGTTGAGCGTCTGTCAGCAGCGCTATCAGGCGGCGCGGAAAAGCAGCGGAGCAGAGCTGCAAAACACACACACACACAGGCCCCGAATGACAAACGGTGGCCGTTCATTCGCTCATGTCACCAGCAGATATATAAGTCACACTGGCACCTGATTTATAGACGCGCTGCAGACTTATGCTTCATTTGCTGCAAAACCACAAGCATATATTTCACTTCAAAAATACAGAGCGGCCTTTACGCGTCAGTCATCCGCCAAGAGGCTGCATGTCTGCCTGCAGGATGATGACTGCTACTACTACTACTACTACTACACACACACACATACACACGCGCACACACACTAACACTTGGTGCTGTAACCATTATTATTTTCATTTACATTGGTTGAGGCCTTTACGAGGCTGGAACGATCAATGAAGGAACATTTAGTAACGCACGGTGATCTAAATGAGCCTTCACTCTAAAATAAAGGTTTTTTAGACATTTTAAACAAGCCTCCAATTTACCTTAATCACACTGTTCTTTCACTTGTAATGCTCCAAGGATGCATAGATACATGTGGTTAGAAAAAAAAAATGTTTAAAGTTTTCTTCGCCTATAAATGGTTCCGAGGCGGGTCATAACGACTCAAAGACGCATGACTGATCAAAATTTAAAAAAAAAAAAAAAAGAAAAAAAAAAGTTGAATCGTGACAAGTCCTTCTGGATCGTTAATACGGCTGGTTTGGAACGTGTCATTCATTGTTAGTAACAAGTTAATAACAACGTGGTTGTAGCCAAATAAAGGCAGGATGAATTGTGAAGGCGCCAAAAATAGTTCCATAAAACTTTAAAGCACATGAGGCTCTTTATTGTAAGAAAACAGCGGCCTGCCTGTTTGTTAAAGAACCACTAGAACGCTCGTTTGTAAATAATAAAGTCTATTAGTCTATTAGTTATAGGCTCATTACTACACCATTTATTGACGTCTGGCACTTGTCATCCTGCAGATTATTGCATTTATTTTATATACTGACAACGATTATTTTCCAAACGCATTTATTGAAATATGCGGCTGAGGCAGAAGCAAAGTATTTCTTCAGACAGATCCCAGAGTGATTTGAGGTATAGATTATTATTTGATTTAATATTTAAAAGCAACTGGCGCGCGAGTCGTTTTATTGAGATATTGCAGCAGGAGTAGAAAAATCTCTTTAGACTTGAGTCCAGCGTGTTTTCCAGGTAGATTAATATTGGAAAGAATAAGTCGTGATCGATGAAGGATGATCATCATTTCTTGAGGTAAATGAAATGGAGTTATCTTCTTTTGTGAAGTAGGCCTGGGTTATTTTTTTTTTATCAAGATAAAATACTTTTTCATCAGTGGGTGATTATTGATTGCTGCAGATATGGTTTGCATTATAGCCTCCATCTGCTCCGTTTAGCAGTGCGCAGTGTGTCAGTTGTAGTAGTGGAGGTGGAGGAAAGGCACTCTGAGGTGTAGTCCAGCCTGGTGACCTCAAGTAATGATGTGGGGACGGTTCACCTCGCAGCGGCCTCATATTGACTGGCACATGTAGAATAATTAGCAAACGGTACCAAGAAAAAAAAAGAAAACAAAAAGAAGATTAAATGAAAATACAAATAAAAAATAGAATTAATAGCACAAGTGCATGTTGATGGCTGAGTGCTTGGTACAACATGTATCTGGTGGTGGAGTTGGATGTTGGGAGTGTTAATGTGCAGTGTGAGGATGTTGGGGAGCAGATGGTCTACCGAGGCTCAGAGTAGACACAGTCCGCCTGGGAGGCACTGCTGCACGGCCGCAGAGTCAGGGCCAGACCGGTGAGAGACCAGAGGGAAAAATCATTCTCTCCTGCTGCTTTCACACATCAAGGGGCTGAGCAACTGTGTGTATGCTGTGTGTGTGTGTGTGTGTGTATGTGTGTGTAGCCTATGTGTGTGTGTGTGTGTGTGTGTGATTCCAAGAAAACACCCCACTGAGTTCCCCCTCAGAGCTCAGAGCACACTGCACAGGCGCAGAAGGCAGCTCGGTGCTATAGAGAAGCTGAAAGGCACTAAGGCAGCCGAACCGACCGACGCACCGACACTTCCCAGCGGACCGCCGCCGCCGCAGCCTCCAGAGTACCGCCGGAAAACAGGCGTTTTTCTGGGAACACGTGCGGCCGCTGTGGGAAGGGGAACACCCCGCTGTTTACAGACTGAAGACAGAGCTGCGGTGCACAGGGATGGATTTAAGCAGATGATAGCTGACTGCATGAGGTACAGTAGAGACACGTCTGTGCGACTGATTAGCACGGTGTAAATTGATTATCTGCTGATTATCTGCTTGCTTGTAAACAGCGCTGTCTGTTTAAGGCGGCCGTGTTAAAGAAGAGAGGAGGGCTTTAAAATAGAGTCATCATGTGTGAGCAAAATCAGCCGCGATGATTAGACCACTGTGCGACTATCTGATATGTAAGATTTTAATCTGACAGTTATTGGGCAGAGAGGCGGCGGGAAGGAACTGATAAAAGAGTGTGAAGCAGAAATCAACTAGTGGTTCAGAAAATGACCAAACAACGAGCTACTGACACATTTTTACAAAGCACTTTTTGTCAGTTTAATTTTTTTGAACATTTTTATTGTTATATAACCAACAATATGGTGATCAAATAATGTTTGCATAAGTTACAGATTTGTGCTATATTTGATTATAACAATTTAATAGAACTACTATTATTATAGAGCCTGCAACTATTATTTTACATTTTTTTAAATAGCAAATAAATAATAAAACATCTTATTATTGTTAAAATAATCCTAGTAATGACACAACAGATGGGGTTATTTTTTTATTTAATTGCTTATATATTATACTTGGCAGCTGTTGGTAGTTATTAGTAACGGCGTGGATATTTTTAAATTAGGATTTTTTTTTAAATTCTTGTTTTATTTTTATTCGCAGAATGGCGTTGAACACTTTCTTTTTCTCTTAAATGTTCTAAAGGACTAAAGTACAAGATTCTCCTGTGGAGCAATAAGAGAGAAAGAAAAAAAAAAAAAAAAAAAAAGCTTGACTGACTGAAGTTACTGTGGGAATGTGTTGACAGTGATCATCACAGTTTGCTGTGCGCAGGTCTGTGCTGCTGTTAGATTAAATGTCACACACCTCCTTTCATCTAAAATTCATTTTCCCGTGAATCATTGTTCCAACAGGCTGTAGCATCAATAACTAGAGCCAAACTAAACAGCTGAGCAGTGGTGGAAGAAGATTTTTCTTAATTATTTTTTTAAATCATATAATATTGTTTGTTTATTGAGACTGAACAGTTTGATGCTCAGGTCTTGCATCAATGCTGCAGACACAAAATGGCGGTATATTGAGATGTATCACATTAAGACACACAGTCACAGTAACACGCCTCATTGCTCACAAGACAACACACACACACAACTTATATCTATTTTTTTCTTAACCTCTCGGGTCTTCTCGCATTTGTCATTTTCAAACTCTGCTCCTCTGCTTTCACTAGACCTCTTGAAAGCATTTGAATAATCTGGTCAGTGCAGAGCATGATGCATAAGGATGGTGGCCAGACCACGTGACTTTCACTAATAACATGGGAAATAACAGTGGAGCTTTATAGCATTAAATATGCAGTTAAATGTGCACCTGGGACAACTATGTTTTAGAACGTCTCAAAACCTCGAAATGCTCAAATTCATCTTCTGTATTTTTCCAGACTTTCCAGACCTGCATAGGAATTTTACTAACACTGTCCATCAGTGCTTGCACAGGCATTACTTCCCCTTGAAGCACACAGTAATGTTTAACAAGCAGATTCATTTAAAGCAAACATTTCCTGCAGTGTAATCAGCAAGCAAGAACCAGAGTCCACTGAGGAGTTTATATATTTAAACAGTCCAGCAAAATATGGAACCTTATAGACAGCGCCTCTGTTTTTATTTTAATTTGCTTTTTTCAGTATGTTGACAAGCATGAACATACCATTGTGTGTATGTGTATGTGTGTGTGTGTGTGAGCATGTGTCCTGAATAGTTTTCAGATTGGACGTCCAGAGTGACAGAAACAGAAACAGGGTTTTGGCTCGCGCTGCTTAGTTAAACAGGACCAGTGAAAAGCCCAGATGCACACTGTAAAAAAAAAAAAAAAAAAAAAAAAAAGGTTCCATGGCTGTTTTCCTGTCAGCTCTTATCTTTATTAGCTTTCACAAATGTCTCCATCAGTTTACACTGGACGCTGCCTCTCCACTTTCATGGCTAAGAGAGTGGCCCGCTCTGTGTTTACAGGCCCACAGCCCCAGTGTGCAACCCTGAGGACTGAACAGCGCTGGGGGGGGGTTCAGGGGGCAGCAACAGGTTTTCAAACTGACACACTTTTGGTCGTTTTTTGCTTAGATTGTGTGTTTAAAATAGTTGAGACCAGTGAGAAGTTCTAGGAGAATGACTGGAACGAACCATCGATGTGAAATACAGCAGCTAAAACATGACCCGAAAAGGGAAATTGTCATCAGAATATAAAATATGTCGTCTGTTGAAATGGTTTTAAAGTCACGCAAGGAAAGAAAAAAATAGGCGAGCGTATACGTGAGTGTGTTTGATGCAGTTCACCTCTCACCAATAGCTCCGGCCTGCATGTAGCATTAAGAAAACAGTCTCTGCTGTCTGGAGCTCGTTTACACCCTCGAGGGTCTGAGGCAGACGTGAAGTTCGGAGCAGGAGCAGCAGGATGAGACACAGAGGCAGATGAAGCGGTGTGAAAGACAATCTGCAGTGCTTCTGTAGGTGTGAGAGACGGGGGGACTTATGACTATCAACATAACATGACAAGGATGAATCCATGCTCGCAGTACATTTTTGGAAATCCCAATTTTTACGTTTTTACTGAATTCCTTTATTGGCTTTGCTCCCTTTCTGTTAAAAAAAACGCAGCTCATGTTTGAAACCGCTCGTAATCCCTCCCTGATATGGTTTAATAGTCGAATTCAGATTTGCCCTTTGGAACAGGACTTCACTGTACTTCTCATGCATTCTCATACCAAACTACACTCCCAGTTGCATTTTGACCACAGCTATGATCACAGTATGTCAGCGTGATTTGTTGCTAAGGCTTTGATGCAGACTCTCTTCTACGAAGCTGAAATAAAACCCGAGCTTTTGATTTATTTCCGATGCTGACTACCTGTCACAGAGCTAAACAGTTTGAAGTCTGCATGGGCTAAAGTTCACATAAGATGATTATTGGGCGTTCGTATTTTTGTGGAAAAGATGGTACAGTGCAGCAACATTTTTTGTGACCGCTACTATTTTTAAAGGCATGAATAACTACGAAAATGCTGAAATGATCTGTGTGATGATTTGCCCAAACTGAATGATGGAAGGCAGTGAATGTGTATATTATATGTGGTTAAACATTTTGATTGATGCTGGACGACTGAATATTTAATTAAATTATTCTTATGGACAAACGGATACAGATGAAAATAGTTGGAATCTAGAAATCTTAATAGTGATACTTTTTATATATCAGTGATTTTGTATTCCCTATATTTATATTGATTATATCTAAAATAGCTTAGATCTGATTAGAGATGTTTGTATTGTTTCTATCTTAATATGTGGGAACATATTCTGTCCATGTTGCATATTTAAACAATAGCATACACACTGGTCAAGACAGACGAGGAATGTACGCAGCGATATTTCAAAATTTCGTCCGCACTCAACTGAACATGAGACTTTTGTGTTAACTGAATATTAGGTTCCCTTTCATGTTCCAAAGAGCCACTTTTACATCCAGTAATAAGCTATTCCAAATACTGCTTGGCTCAAGTTAACACAAGTTATTTTCCACCTTCTAGTGACTTTGCCAGACTTTCTCACCAGCAACAGCAACTGGTGGCTGGACACGCAGTCCAGTCCAATCCAAACAAATGACCTGATTTCAGGGTTCGTTACAGACATGTAGTGATGAAGCTGAGTCAGTCGTTCATGTGCACAATGGAAAATTTTGTTTTCTACATTTCTTATATTAAATATTTCTCATGGTGGACATATTTGACATCCAGGCTATTTTTAATGGGTCTGTTTTCCTTCATAATATCAGTCAAGTGCAAAAGCTTTTCTAGCCAAATGAATGTTGTTTATATTGGAAAATGACGTTTATAACAAAACATTACAGTGAAATAATTGATATTGCTATTTACATTTGAAGGGGTATTGAAAAGATGTGGGATGATGGTTAGCATTAACATATTAAATTTTCATTACTTACACTGACGTTAAAGAGAGGATGTGATTTAATTATCTTAAAAGGCACAATCATCAGCTGGTGCATAGATTTATTATAATCAGGGAGGCAGAGCTAACGCCATGATAACATACATTTGAGTGATCTAAATAAATTGTTGAGGGTCACTGAGTAGTTATAAGTTAGGACTGCTGCAGGTCCTGAGAGTAAATGGGTTTGGAAAGATTATTAAATTATGTGAGGTTTTTTTTTTTTTAAAGGTAAAATTAATCTAAAAATGTAAATACAATTTCTCACATGCAGGTTGACGTCATCCCTTTATAATTCCTTTCCCACAATTACTATTACTACACAGTTGGATAATTAATAATTGAGTCTATAAATTTGTAAAATGAGTGTAGATTCATGTAGATTTTGGAATGACGACATATTCCTAACACTGTTGGTGTCAGACTAACAGCATCTTATACTTAGTGGACAGAGTGAGCCAGTGAAGCAACATAGTACGAACAGCAGACTACACATACATGGAGCAGTGCTTAAGCTCTATACGGCAGTGGTTCTCAAACTTTTCCATGTCAAAGACCCCTAAACTGACATAAATAAGACCACAGACCCTCGTCTGATAAGATATTTGCTTTTAAATGTTATATTACAGAAAGTATATGAAACCCATGACCAAAATAGTCATACATTCTGTCATTGTGTTACTTATGGATGTAATTATAGTGAAAATAAATTATTCCCTTTTTTGCTGAGGACCCCCTCAAGGACCCCTGGGGGTCCCTCACTATGTGCATTTGAGCAGAACTTGATGGCAGTGAGGTAACTATATGGTGCATACAGGTTACCATGAACAGTATATTAGATTCCTACAGAAACATGCATTATTTGTATTGGAGAGCTTACATTACCTGAAAAGGGACACATGCCAGGTCTGGTCTGCAGCAGACATTCTCTCTGGTTTCATAGCTTCTCACTGATAGGTCTGACAGCTGAGTATTTTTCTAATCCTGTAGAGATGCTGCAGGAGAAGGCTTCAGCTGTGACGGATGAATGTGTGAACCGGGTCCAGACCGGCGGGGAGACAGATCTCCTTCCGGACCAGTCACGACTGGGCCTGTCCACAGCTCCCACCATTCCCAGCTCCAGTGAGCCCGACCAGGTACACACGAAGACTCCTGAGTCCACACGGCAAAAACACAGATGCTTCTGATGGCTTTTTTAAATCTAAACTTTTTTGTTTACAAGGCTACAGAGACAAATGTTTACAGTGAAATGTATCAGACCAACAGCTAAAGCCAGTGTTTCATTGGCTCCTCTGTTTTTCAGAACATTGAGAACATTAAGGTCGTTCTTCATGAGAGGGAGCTGTGGAAGAAGTTCCATGAGGCCGGCACAGAGATGATCATTACTAAAGCAGGCAGGTTAGTAAAGCAGCAAACACATCACTTAGCAGTCACATTACAGTCCAGACCCAAAGTCTGAGAAACCATCAGAAATATTCATAGATAAAATATTTGACACAGGGCTTTTATTTATGATTTGAATGTTTGTAATCCGCCTTTAAAAACTTTTTTTTTTTTGCATGTGCTAAGGAAAGTAATGGCAATTGAGTGTATGTGTGCTTACTTCTTAATTCCATAATTAGAAATGACCTCATTAATAAACAATGAGGTAATTCACATCTCCTCTGAGCTCTTTAAATATGTTCAAAGTCGCTAGATAATTCTATACTTGAACAGAAATAGTGATGTGGTGGCCAGTAGTCTTCCCACTAAGGAAACTGTTTCATTCCTTTGTTGCCAAGAAGTCAAAAGAAACCAGGAACACACTGCATATCTTGTTGGTCACATAATATATTAAAAGCCTCTCATATTTTACATCACAAAAACACAGCGTTTGTGGAAAAATACAAAGAAAGTGATATTCAAGTGATGGATTCATTACGCAAAAATGAATATCATACCTTTCTGTGACCATCTGTTTAGACAGCTAATAGTAACATATAGCAGTTATAACTTTGCCTTTCAGGAAGAGACAGAGAGTTCCTGCAGCAGTGAGTACATAATTGAAAACACAAATGACTGCTCGGCTTGTTGGATTTAATGCGACCTGAGGATTAGATAGTGAGGCCTTTGGACATTAACCAGAGAATGAGTACACTCTCAAATCGACCTCCGCCTCTCATTCCTCATGGGATGTTTTTTTTTTCCAGTAAAAAAATGTAAAAGGTCACCACATTTTTTCCTTAATGCTGCATAACGCTAAGAGATGGGCTTTCCCTTGTCCAGCTGATAAAGTGGGCTCTGAATCCTTAAAGCCCTTTGAAGGGCTGTGCAGTGGTTTAGCTATGCAGCTGTGCTGGGAAACCTGTCTGGGTTTACCTACAGTCAGTCTGCAGCAGACGCTCTGGAGGTCACAGACAAAGTGGCTTCATTCCTTCAGTAGTGACAACTCTGAAAATGAACTCATGCAAAATGATATCAACACCAGGCTGGATTATTCAAGCATGTCATGTATGAATAGAGCACTCACTGTGTTATCATGGCAGAAGACATTTGGTAATGTTGAAATGTTAGCAAGGATCGTGTTGTAGCAGTTCAGTAAAATGCAGTATAACACTATATTAAATCATCTGACATCTGAGCCGGACAATATTTCAGTGCATGGCTATTTGAAGCTGTCATAGCATTCGGTATAGTTTTTGAGTAAAGTGAGACTAATTGCTAGTGATGCTCCAATAATCTTTCAAATATTAATCACAGAGCAGGCAAGGAAATGTTAAAAACAGAATCATCTAAACTAGGCTGAAATTATCTTTAAGTGTTATCAATCTTAGTTAAGTCATCATTTTGGTTCTCATTGATTACGTCAGTCTAATCTGTGCAAAATGTTTGATTCTGTCAAATTTATGATGCCACCCAGGACATCACTGACGGGTTAGTAATCAGAGTCAGATCATAAATCATAAAACAGATTATAAAATTATTTAAGAGCTGAAGCAAAGCAAAGCAGAGCTGGAGAGGAGGAAGTTAGTGCAATAAGAGAGATAATATGGAAACATCTCATCTCAAATGATATCAAATTATAATTTAAATCTAAACAAAACAAAGCCAGAGTCCGCCAAGCCTACATCAAACATCCTATATAACAAAATCTGAAAATTAAATTCAAAAACAAAAGGCACAATCGAAGTGAGATGACATCATCATGATTATCATGCAACATCATCATAAAACCAAATCTTTTTTTTCAAATTTCACAGTGAAGTAATCTAGGCTATATGTAGAAGGTTTTATATTTTTACAGAAACTGTACGGTCTCAAGAGCTGAGCCCTGAGGAACAACACAACAAGTCTGTCACAGGAGAACAAGCACAAGTTCTCACTGAATCGTTCTACAATGAAAACCATACTGGTGTCAGATAAACCCAGGCAAACGCTTGTTTACCACAGTATGTTTGGAAAGTCTGCAGGATTACATTACTCAGAAGTTAGGTAATATGACACAAGATAACTCCACCCCTCTCAAACTGAAATTTTCTCTTCTTAGTGACTGACAAAACTGACTGTTTACATTTGACTCTATTTGTAATTTGCAGATAGAGTAAAATGGATAGGTTGACATTTTTTTCAAGTCTGCCTCAAAACATTAGACCAGTGCCTATATAAACACAGTAATGGGTATCATTCTGACTGTTCACATTGGCCATTACAGGCTCTCAACTGTTTTTTTTTTTTAAATAATTAAATGAATAATCTCCATCTTAATAGGTTGTGAGAATTTAGGTTACTTGTCAGCAAGAGATCAGCCTTGTTGCTGTGTTTTTACTGACTGATTTAACATCTTGGGTGCATGTAGATATGCTCTCCCTTTAATGCTCCGCATAGTTTTCTGATTCTTAGTCCCATGTCAACATAACAATATAATACAGTTCATTTTTTCTGCCACATTTGACTGATCAGATAGTTAAACATAGCATCCAGTCGAAACATTGCCAGTGGCAAACAGCAGCTGAACAGCAACAAACACCAGAGCAGAGAGAGTAAGTCACATCCTGGTCTTATTTATTCTCATCATTCACATTTCACTTGTCAGCTCAGCTCGTGAAGGAATGCAACAGCTCTGATGGAGGCAGATCTATCAATGAGCATTTAGTTAATTGATTCCCAACATTTTTTGGGCTTTGAAATGAAGCAGTGTCTGCTTGCGACTGTTTCTCACAACTTGGATTTGTCTACAAGTTGTGAGAAATTCAACCAAAGAATGAGTTTCCCTCTCCACTTGTTACATTGAAATAATTTTAGAGGACTGTGGAAGTAAAACTAACCAGTGCACAACAAACGGAAACAGAGATTAAAAATGTAAAAATAAGAAAAAAGATTCTCTGATTTATTTTTATGCATAGCATACATTCATTTTGTTGTATCAATAATCTTAGAATCCTTCTAATTTATTTTCTGGTTTAGATCATTTACATGATCATTAACACAATTAAAAGAAATTCTTTTGCAGATTGTAAAAACAATCCTTTTGTAAGAGAAGAAAGAATAGAAATTGCAAGGGGGGGGGGGGGGGGGGGGGGGGGGGTAATACATCGTATCTCTTGAAAAGACAGCGTAATAGACGATGGTGGAGTGATTATGCTGTTCTGTGTGGAACACGGGAAAAGTGAACACAGTGTAGAGCGAAGACCAGGCTGAAGTGACAGGGTTTTGGGTTTGATACAAGCAAAAAGCTTTTCAGAGTGAGGGGTGACATGGACACTTAGACACATAGACATGTCAAAATGTTATATGTATGATTTTAAACATTAAATGATAAACCGTCAGTTTAAACTGCCGATAGTCAAGTTCACTTTTGTTTTACAATATTTTCATCCACATCTAAAAGCAGCTGTAAATTAAACTTTGTGCGTGTGTGAGATGTTATTTTCTGTCCAAAAGTATTTGGACAGAAAGATTGATTCAAAAACCCTCAGCACCATATTAAATGTCCTAATAAACAGACTTCAAACAGACTGAGCTGATATGCATCAACAAATTCTTGCTAATTAATGACATACTCAGTGACACTCAGCTTGCATCATTGCAAGTCCTCCTTGAAAAGATACCATTTTTTTAAAACTCTGGGTGTAGCAAATTGTGTCATAATAGATCAGAATTGCAAGAAAGAGCATTTGGACACAAACACTGTTTACTTGTGTTTTATATTCCAAAATATTCAAATAATTTTGAAATACATCAAAAAGCCCAAAAAGTAGTTTTCCTTAAATTATTAGTATTTTATGATTTTACACTGTAAGTATACTGAACCCCCTGCATCAGTGTACATTTACTTAAGATTGAATAGAAAAAATGTTCAAAAACGAACGCATTTCAGAGCATCATGATATCCTCGATGTTACCAATCAAATGACACTTGAGGTTACAACCAGATGCTCAAGTTGTGTTACGTACCAAGGGAAGAGGGAACCAGTTTAGGTTCTCAGGCTCTATACTGTACTCTTACCATGTGAGGAAGGTCAGTGCATAGGTGGTAGGGGAAGAGGTGCAGACCCAGAACCAGCACCAGACCATCACCCCCGGGATCCCACATTTTCCCAACACTCCAAGATCAAACTGGCTGAGTCCACTCCCATGCAGCACCTAGCTGAGCCTAGAAGACTTGTTATTGTGAGTGTCATTGCCCAGGCCGTAATCCTCCCTCTTCAAAGCACCCAGCGCAGCTCTTCCCTCACTCTCCCTCTTTGTACACAGCCCGTCAAGGGAGCAGCGGCGGGTTGATAAGAGGAATCCGGCGCCCACAATAGGCCGAGTCTACTAGGTTGTAGCGCTTCATCATCCCCCCCAACGCTCCTTTTGATCTTGCCGTGGTACTGGAGATTCCCAGAGAAGGAATAGATCTCTGAAGGGCCTAAACATGTGGGATTGTTAAGAGAAACAGCTGGCTGGGCACAGAAACACACACACACACCCTGACACTGATATCATACACACACTCTCCGACTTCCATTTCTCATGCTCCCCTTAAACTCACTCACTTAGTCACACCAACATATGTATATGTATGCCTTCATTTTGTCTGCCTTTGAAGAGTTGCAATACCTACAGAATGTTTTTGTTTTATAAATGTAGCATGTTTTATCAAATGTATCTAAGGACATAGACACGTAGGCAGCCTGATGACAGGATAGCAATGAAAGACAATTTGCTACACACAGACTTCAATAAGGGTAAAATCACAATGTGTGTTATATTCCAATATCAATGTATTCATAATATAGTATATTTCTTGTTGGAAAATCAACTGAGAAACCTTTTACAGATAAAATAATCAGTCACAAGTGACAGTCTTTGGCAAATCCAGAGAAAGAAATGCCTGAAAAATCAAGTTACTTCATCACAATGATGCAAAAGTCCAACATCGACATAAAGCAGTTCTACTGAATAGTTTGCAATATTGCCCAGTTGGCCCAGATATTAAAGAGATTGCTGCAATGGTATAAACAGTACAGCAAAATGTCTTATGGTTGAAACATTTCTATAGTCCATAAGAATATGTCATGAATGTTTGTGCTTTCATTTGTATTTTTTTTTTCACATTTTTGCCTTCATTGGATTGGACAGTAAAGAGGCATACAAAAAACCAACAGGAGAGAGGGTATGGCTGGAATTGAACTGTGGCCATTGCAGTTATGTACACACCTTAACCACCTGGCAAGCAATATGTCCAATTGTGCTGTTATTATCCCTTTACACTGTGCTGCTGCTCATGTGATAAGAACAAGACAAATATCCCACAATGCATTTCCTCAAACTACTTTTTAGTGTGGTCACTTTTTATTTAAAATTCAAACTACTATTCAAATGAGAAAAAAAGCGTACGTCTTAGCGTATAAGCGCAACAGGTTGTGCCTTTAGTCCAGCAGGGAGTATTCATAAAATACACTGCATGCCTATCTATGCCTACAAAAAATGGTGGAAACCAATGGAAATTGGATTTTTTTTGGATTTTTTTTTTTTTTTACATAATAGCTGTTTGCACACTTTGTAAAATGTAGCTGTCTTATAGTAAAGTTAGCTTGTCACTCATGTGAGGCAGCAGAGGTATGTAACATGACGGAACCTACCTTGTTCAATTTACTATGTGGTTTAGGATTATGCTTAGTGGGTTATGCCCAAATTACTTGTTACACAGTTTTTTGAAAAAGTGCCAGTCCTACTACTTTTTCTAACGAAAAAACCCCAAACAAAATAACAAAACAAAAACAAAAACAAACAAACAAGCAAATATATATATATATATATATATATATATATATATATATATATATATATATATATATGTATATATATATTGAATGCTTGCTTATTTAATGCTGTTTTGGTAGCAACAAATATAAACAAGGCTGGGGAAATCAACTATTAAGACTTGAGAAATATAGGTTGAAATACAATAATAAAATGATTAGTATAGCATCTGAGGCCTGCATTCTACCAGCAGAATAGGTGTGACTGTCCAACAATTTATTAGAACTTTTAGAATCTGACAACACTTACATAACAATTTACCAGGTGTGTGGAGGTGTGAATGTAGGCAGGATTTGAACTTCTATTTCATGCTTTCTTGCCCAAAAATGTGCACATTTATCCCACTATTGTACATTGTGTCCCATACCTCTCTATGACTGCAGGCTTTATGCCAATCTTTTGAGTGCGACCATTTGGAACAGGTACAAACACTTTGGCCTTTATACATGTTCGGATAATTCTTCGTATAAAGTAGTTCATTTGAAGCACACTAAAAGCCTTAAGAGCATACATAATAGTAGGGCCAAGCTAAATAATCCAAGAAACATTTTGACATTGCAATATTCATTTGTACAAAAGAGTGTGGCACATTCATTTTGTCAGTCTGGCTGGATAGACTCATATTCAAGATTAGAGTGAAAAGTGAGCAGCGGCACAGCCTTCCACGAGGTAGTTATGGCCATATTATACAAATCCAAGGCCCACATGTGTTGACACAGGCCTCCATCTGCTCTGTCTGTGTTGTGAGTGGTGCCAGAGATGAGCAGAGGTCTGTTTTGAATGTTCCTCTAAGATTAACCCATCTTTCAGCGAGGATGATACCGGGACTGATCTCTCCTACTGATTGGATTTGAAGCCTGGGAGAGAGATTTAAATTACCTGCCCTCAGTCCCCCTCCTATCTCTCTCTCTTACGTGAGGGAGTATTTACAGTAACATGATCAGATGGTGTCAGGCACTATGAGCCTTTGAAGAAGGGCATTTGCACCATTCGGAACAGCAAGTATGAAGATATGGATTTTGATGCTACGCCGTCCTCTCAGAAAGCATGCAAAGCTTTCATGACTGTGTGCTCCAATGTTTGAATGCGTTGCCATAGAGAGCACCCACAGATAAACTGCAGGCCTTTTTGACTGTAGTCTCTTGAGCAATGACGAGTCGGCTGTCTAAACTGTTGTCCGATCTGGGGTGCCATTAAAAACCACTTAGGGCTTTATAAGGGGGCGCAGAGCCCTTAGCGAAATTTCCTTTGGCGCAGATGGGATGAAAAAGTTTTTGGTTTCTCAGAAGAGGTCAGGAAAGGTAGCTCCCTTCATGTGTTTTACGGCCTTGAGTGCTATATTAGCATATTCTGTCTTGTAGTCTCGAGGCATTTAAAAGATGAAAGATAGAGCGTGTTCCCATACTTTTTATGGCGTCTCAGTATCACAAGTATGAGAGGATTTCAGTCCTCTCTTAAATAAATGCCTGTGGGGAGACAAGTTATTACCAGGCTGGAACATGGGAAATTTTGACAATAAGGTTGACATCAAGAAAATGATTGTAGACTGTTTGGCAAGTGGGTCTTATTCTGTAATGTGCTTAAAGGGGGTTATCTGTGTAGAAGTAGGTCTCATCCACTTAATGTTCAGGTAAAGGTTATTTCAGGTTTTAGAGAAGGCAGCTTCTCACCCTACTTGTCTCTCAGTCCCATGATCTCGACCTTGCTCATCCCAATCCCTTAAGAACATCACTGAGCTGCAGTCAGTGAGCTAATCAGATCTTCATCTGCACAATCCGTGACGATACTACACTTAGCCTACACACACACAATGGTCCACAGAATCCTTTCTTAAGAAGAAGATCAATGCAGAGTACAAAGTACAGACCCTTGATAAGGGCAGAATTTATTAGTTCTTGAAATGGGCTACAGACAAAAAGGCTAAGAGGTTAGCTTCGGTTGGGGTTAAAGACTACAAGTTTGAAAATGAACAAAATCTGGGGCAGAGGATTTAGAAAAAGTTGAGGTTGCCAGACCTCTGTAGCTCGCAACTCATCTCTGCTTGAGACTAGCAGCATACACATATCTCTGACTGAACTGTTGGCAGTCAAGTTGCATTGTGGGTAATATAGGCACCAAGGTTTGACAAGAAAGAAGAATGTGTGGAATAAAATAGACAACATCTCTGGTTCTACTGGATTGATTTTGATTCCTTTTTTGTCAATTTTGAGTCTGACTATGGAAGTGAAATGGTAAATTAGTGGGGTACTCTTTTAAGGCCAATTCGTGTAAATAAAAACTAATAACCTAATAACGTCCTTTCTAACAGTTTCTTTTTACATTGTTCAACAGGAGGATGTTTCCAAGCTACAAGGTCAAAGTGACAGGGATGAACCCCAAAACCAAGTACATCCTATTAATTGATATTGTTCCAGCTGATGACCACCGCTACAAGTTCTGTGATAACAAGTGGTAAGTTTCAAAGGCCACAAGTGAATCTGACTGTTGCCCAAAGGCAGAAGACAAAGAGATTTAAAGCTAGACCATAAACCCTTTGAAAGACAAAATAAAGTATTCTTCCCCATACAAATAAAAAATTACATTCATGAGAATTAAATAACACTTCTCAATTCAGTACACTCAGGGGTTTAGCTGCTATAACCTTACTTTGTCTGCAATGACCAGTAGTTTGTGGTGGCTAATGTTAGCATGTCACAGATACAGAAGAATGAAGCATACACACATACACATACACCAGTAGACATGTTTGTTGTTTCCTGCTTTTGGTCCAATTCCACTCGCTCACAGTGAAGTTGTTGAATGATGATTTTAAAGCAACTGACTCAAGAGAATCTCAAGGAATGAAGGAAAATTCTGTGTGCCATACTGCTATACTTGCCACCTGTTGCCACGGTGGCCACTGTTCAACAAACGTTGCATAGTCTATTAATACCCATAGCCAAGTATAACTAGGAATTAACTCGATATCTTGATACAATCACCTTCTACGTCCAGCGCCACTGTTGACTGCCAATGCAGGAAGCTGTATGCAAAGTAAGGGAAAGTAAAGACACAGAGATCATGGTGGTGAATGGGCATATAGTACATGCAGTTGTATTAATCCTAACACAGATCTTTCCCTAACCTTAACAAAGTGTTTTAGTTGCCTAAACCTAAGCACTAAACCATTTTTTTTAGTTGCTTGACCTTAACTATACACTAAATTTAACCAAATGTTCCAGTTGCACTTTAACCATATCTTCTTTTCCATAACCTTAACCATACCATAGTTGACAGACACGGATAACATAGAAAGCATACTGTGGGTTAGAAAATGTATGTATATCAGGGTTTCTATCATGTTGTTTCCTAATCATGAAGAGGTAATCATTACACCTTAGCCAGTGATAAGTACACCAAGTTGACAACTTTACAAAGTTTCCAATAATATATAAATACTAAAATTGTCTTTTCACATTTTTCATTTACGTTGTGTGTTACATTTACATATTTGAACATACTATAGGCCAAATTTTGACACTGACCTTCTGCTCCCTTCTTCCATCCACACACATGGCCATCCATGAAACAGATCAGCTTTATGTACTTGAGGCTTCACTGATGCCTATATTGGGTAAATATACCCTTTAAAAAAGCTTGGTTAATTAAATAATCATAATCCTAGTATCCACCAAAGATACATTGCTTTCAATAAAGTACTCTGAAATACACCGTTTTTCCACATAATCACAACAGAAAATCAAATCAGCTTGGCACACCTGCCAAACATTAAAGTAGGCCAATCAATCGTGTTTTCTCTTTTTAATTCTACTTGCATATCTCAGTTATTATACAAGAGTAGATCATATCAGGCTGGTGTAGTCTGATGACTACCTTTTGCTGCAGATCATCATTGGCTACAGCTCTTTACTGCAGGGTACTGCTTGTTAAAAAGAAAAAATATTGCTGGACAGTACTCAATATTTCTCCAGTTGATCCTGTATCTGGAGGCAATGACATTGCAGTCCTCCATCCATCAGTGTGACACAAGAGTTGGCACTGTCTCCCTACCATTGGTGGACAAGAAAGTTTTGCCTAGAAAAGCTTAAAAGAACACATACATAGTCTCTGGCAGAAAGATGTCATTTTATAGCCATTTGTTTCTGTTCATGTGGCATGGCCTAGAGTTGGTGGGTTCTGGTGTTTCTCAGCAACACCTTCGAGAGGCATAATTAGTAATGATGTTTTAGCAGAGGCCACTGCCTTCCAGTCTGAGGGATTTCTTACAAAGAGCTCAGAGCAGTGGACTTCAAAGCCTCTATATAGCTACACTATGGTAAGGGACTCTTAGTTAACATGGTGACAGGAAAGGACAGTTTTAGTTAGTCATGTTAGATTAACGTAAATACACAGGTATTTCCTGTATGTTGGATGCCACTGGATCTTGAAAGCAGTTACGTATAACACTGAGTTTTTTCTTCGTTCATCTCAGTTTATCCTGCATGTTTCTCTCAATGTGTTTTTAGGATGGTGGCTGGCAAGGCTGAGCCAGCAATGCCCGGCAGACTCTATGTGCACCCTGATTCCCCTGCCACTGGAGCTCACTGGATGAGGCAGCTGGTATCGTTTCAGAAGCTCAAGCTTACAAACAATCATCTGGACCCTTTTGGGCATGTGAGTACCTACAGAGAGAACCTCTGTACCTTCCCTTCCACAACTCAAGACCTCGTCAAAGAGAGGGTTCGTGTATTTGCAAACTATCTTATTTTCTACTTTGCCATCTTTCCAGTTGATTATGTCAACATATTACTCACCAATTTAATTGCTGAAATATGGCGTTAAAAAGTGGACTTAATAACCTGTCTGACTCATGTTGCTTAAGCTGTGTGGTTTTAATGTTCCCAGATTTTAGCAATTTAATTGCTGAGTAATATGTTAACATGACAAATAAGTTGCTACATCTCCATATCTCTCCAGTACATCTGGTGACTATCATCCAGGATCTTGGAATAATGAACAAAACTACTAAAAGAAAAACTGTGTCATAAAAAAATATAGCTGAATTTTCCATTAAGTATTTGGGAAGTACTTAATTCACATCTGAGTCAATTCCATTATCACATCCAGTGGAGTTCAATTCAACTATGAGTCTAAAGCCACAACAGTGGCTCTGTGAGTCTATATAATCTGCATTGTAAAGAAAACCAAGGTGTTACAGGGATAAACCAAAGTGTTGGACAAATTGCAGTTTTGACCTGATGATGGCACTGGATGAGAAGTCAGGGGATCACCAAAGTTCACAAACACCATAAATGTCTACATAAAATTGCATCGTAAACAACCCAAGACATTTTTATTGAAAAGTCTTCCTAATATTTTGCCCCCCTCATGTATGTTAATGGAGTGGACAAAATATTAAGACACTGCTCAATTTAATGCACCCCATTACACCACCACCACCCGCTAAAATCTCAATAATAAACATAAAGTAGAATTATCACCTTTCTGACAATATCAACACAAATTGAAAATGTATAATCTTCATAAATGTAGAATTTATGGCAGAGCTGTTGTATTGGATTGCAATAGATAGCATAGGTGTACCTAATGAACTGGCTGATGAGTGTATATCACAATAAATTGTTTATCCTTCTTGATTTCATACTATTTTAATGTGTAATGTGACACAGGTTTTGTTTTCAATGCCATTTGAAATTTTAATTAATGGTCTATATGATTTTGCAGATTTCAAATTATGACATTAACAAAAAGCAGAGTGCTAGGGATGTTATCACTGTGGTGTAGGAACTAACAGCCAAATGTTGCAGATTGACTTAAAGAGTGAACAGTTTTTATCTGTGAAATAACATTGGTTAACAGTCTTTTCATTGTTTTGTTTCCTCTCATGTTTTGTATGTTCATATGTTTGGTTATCGTGACTACTAATCACAATGCTCTTTCATATTTATGCAGACTTATTCAAAATCCATATTAACTACATGACTACACAAAATGTCAGTCATATTGATTGCTCTTTGTGTCACTGGCAGCATAATGGGCAGGTGTGCATCATTACTGGAAGATCTAGATAGGTTTTGACATTATAGCACTTGATTTGCTCCCTTTCTGTCGCCCATTTTATTACAATAGTCCCAAAGAATTAATAGGCTTCCCACAGGGACACTTCAAATGATGAAATAAAGGCTACAAAAATCATTTTCATTCACAAAAACAAACAATAACAATAACAAACAATAATTTGTACCAATCCATCTTGTAGATATTTCACTGAATACATCAAATATTTTGACCTGCTGGTACAGCTAGATGAAAAGTCATGGCATTATCAGAGTCATTAGGATTCATACTCTGGGCATTATAGATAACTGTACCAAATTCTATGGCAATCCATCCAATATTTGTCAAGTCAGTTCATCAAAAACAAAAAAACCTGTCAACCTCCTCGTGATGCTAACGGAAAGGTTAGAGGATCACCAAAGTCAACAGGATTTGTCCTCTGGGGACCATGAATGTTTATACAAAATTTCATGATAATCCTTTGCATAGTTGAACCTCAAGACCAAAGGAAATGATGAGTAAATTGTTGATGATCTGCCTTGTACTATACAGTTAAACTAGTCTATTAGTCAATACATAATGAAGAACATAAAAATGTCTCAACAGGTGATTGTGAAACAGTTACCTATTTCTAAAACTACTTGTGCTCCCAAAGCAAGTTATTTATTTAAACTTTGCCTGTCTGGAATTACATTTCAAAACAAAATATTGCAGAAATTTTGTGAAACTCATGAATGATCTGATACAACCATTTGTCAAAGACAAAAATCTCATCCAGTGTCATAAACAGAGCAGTGAGATGAAACTTTGAAACATAGAGCCAGTGAAATTTGGTTCATGGATGTGTAGACATCAAAATCACAAAGCTGTTTTCACAGGCATATTTCTGAACGAAGGGTGAAAGAAAGCGAAGGAGTGTGTAAGATAGAGAATGTGCAGAAAGAGAGAGGCAGAGGCTGCAGAGGGAGGTGAAGAGTGTGACTGTGGCAGCGCTCCCCAGGGGGACTCTGGGATAGCTTGTCTGAAGCCATCCCATCAGTGGGCGGGCTCATTAGGTTCATAACCTCTCAGATCAGTGGCGGGGCCTGCTGTCAGATTGAGTTGAGTGCCTGGCCAGTGATAAGGGCGAGTAATGAGGACAGAGCAAGTTAGAGGCCAGGCAGAGCCCAGATGACGCCTAGACCAGGAGGTGTGTAGAAAGGCAGTGGCGTGAGGGAAATCCCATTCATTACAAATTATACTGATTATAGAATGTGTTAAAATAATGTTTTTTCTTCACTAGTACTGTCCTCCACTTATGCTACCATGCAGACTGTTTTATAGTTCATTACTAAATTACAACTATATTATTTTTAGAGAATTCTCAAGATGACCTTTCAAATGCACGTCCGTGTTCTAATGAGTCTATTTGGGGGTCCATACCAACAGTTTGAAAATCTGAGGTGCACAGAGTTATTTTCTCCTTGTGGAGTCAGGTTCTCCGCGAGGCACCATTGCATGGACACCATGCTGTGGAATAAATGATCTTTGCTCCACATTAGATTTTTTTTTCAGAAAACCTAGACCTACTGGTCTAGAGGTTGTTTAAATCAATGACAATCATTCTGCAGTTTACAGATGGTAAACAGATGTTTGTGAGCTAAGACAAATCAGTTACTGTTATCCAAGAGATGTTCCCAGTAATCTTCATTTCAAAGGAACTAATTTCACACAACAGTGATGGGGTGGTGTCAGAAGAGTCCAGAGCATAGGAAAAAAAATAAAATAATGCTATTGTGATGTCATCCGTTGGTTTGTGGACTCCCTTTTTGAAGCTTTGAGTTTGCATTTTGAGTGTTGCCATCTTGAATTTTTGGAGCCAGAAGTGACCATATTTGGACGAGAGGGTGGAGGTGACCCTAACGCTAACTGCTAGCTTGGTTAGCACGGTGCATCCACAGTCTATTGTTAACTGTGATAATGCTAACACTAATTGGTGCCAGCGAAAAAAAGGTTTAAAATCATTAAAACAAAAGTTTATCGCTATGGCTACACCCACGCCCATGCCTGTACTCTGTAAATGCCATGGTTATATTACCTGTCCAACGTTGTTGCTGTGATAATGACTTGCCTGTGATGGCACCTGTCACTCAAAGCAGCCATGCCTTTAATTATGCATAACTTTAATCCTTAATCAAATTTAAATGGGTGAGTTGGATAAAAATTCACCCCCTGTGCAGTTGTCATGAATGAGTAATTAGCTATAGAGACCCAAACATTTTTTTGTACCAGACTGTAAACAGATCAAGCTGCAAAGTTGAGCATTTTAACATGGAGGTCTGTGGGGACTGACTCACTTTTGGAGCCAGCCTAAGTGGCCATTTGAGGAACTGCAGTTTTTGGCACATTTGTGTTGGCTTCGTTTTTCAGCCCGGGAGGTTTCCACTTGGTCCAAAGTCATTAATACTGATCATTAACCCTGTGCAAACACCTGATGCTAAAGTATGAGGGTCATTCAGGCCAGTATTCCTCAGAATTATGTCTAGATTAGATGATTCTGCACCTCACAAATTATGTCCAATGCCAACACTCTGTGCCAATGCAGGAAATAGCATGCTTTTTATGTAGCAATGCAGACAACTTTGCCATTTACCATAACTACAATCTGTCTCTTTCCTTAACCATAAAATAGCTTCCATGTACACATATTGTAAAAAGAAAACCTTTTAAAAAGTTGGCAATGGATGCTACCTGGGGATTTGCAGATACATCCAATGTCAATGTTCTCTGGCGATGTGGTTGGGTCATTATGTACTATGATAATAAAATAATACTTGTCCTTTCAAGAACTCCATTCCAAGCACACATCAGTTGAAGCAAATAATCATGTGTGAATGTTTTTATATCACGGGAGATGAAAGCAAATGCCTTCTTTAGCTCTTCAGTGATCTGAGGCTTCCCTGATCACTGCCTTCAAACAGTCACCCAAGAGTCTCCAGTATCACCCTCAGACAGCAGCCAGACAGCAGAGCAGACAAAGGTCAACAGAGAGCCTCTGGTGAACCAGCCAATAGCTTATCTCTGTCTCCAGCCTGCCTCAGCAACAGGAGCATGTGAGTGTGGGGCCATTCGGTGTTCAACCTGAGCCTAGCTCCCTGTGCCCTGTTCAACCTTTGCCTCTCTTTGGGAGCCCCCTGGAGGAGAAGGCTCCTCAGGAGAGTGTCTGGCAAATGAGAAGGGGAGCCGAGGTGCAGAGCTTGATGATTATCGACCCTGACAGAGCTGGACTAGTGATGACCCTGCCCTACTGTTGCTAACGCTTCGCTGGGCACAGCACTAGGCTGCGGTGAGCAGACCAATGCTAGTGAGCTGACCTGCAGCCACCCGAACAACCTAAACACTGAGTACGGCCAAGACATGCAAGCTGCTTTACTAATACACAACACTCAGATTCCAGATCAAGAATGATGGAGATGAAAGACACACAGAAGCTGTTCACTGAACTAATTGATATTAAGAACTTTGCAGTTGAAAGGCTCTATTTCAGTGGAGTGCAGTTAGGAAAATGCTGCTGATCCTGCCATTTTTAGGTTAAAAGTTTCACATTCCATGTATTTATTTGCTTTGCTTATAATAACACTGTATATATATACATTATGATTTTTTTTCAGGCTAACTACTTGTCTAAGAGTAGCAATAATAAGAACGTGCTTATGTTATACACTAATTGTCACAGTTAATATTTTTGCATTTAGTAAGCAGTAAATGATGCAAGATGCAAATCCTTCTCGCTGTAAGAAGCTTCTCCATTTACATTTTCCATTCCAGGTCAGACAGTAGTATCCATTAACCATCCACACACAAAAAACTCTTTTGAGTGTACCTAATTTTCTTTTTTTGTCAAAAGCCAGTTAGAATAAATATGTATATGAATGAAATAGGCCCATTTCATTTTCATGTGTCATATAAGGAAAAGCACTGGTATAATTAATAACATTACTGGTGTTCAGGGTTGTCTTACTAACTAGCCTTACTGGGACATTCCAAGTGTATTTCAGTTCCTTTATTTGACCGTTCCTCTTTCCTCACTTGCCCCGGAAATCAGTCCTGTCCACCATCTTGAAGGCCGTCTCATAGCGCTTATTTCTGCTCTGAGGACCGAGGAGGGATATCTGAGGACCTATGAGTGAGGATACATGAGAGCAGACTTCACAGAAGTCTTTTACCAATTGATGTGCCCTCTTATTGGATATCAGTTATTGATTGGATGCTGCATCTGATCAGACTGATCAGATACATCACAACATCACTGAGTGGAAACAGATCATAGATTAAACTCAAGCGTATCACTCCCAAGTTGTGTATTTTATTTGTTTTCTGATTCTCCATCTAGTTAAAATCTTGATCAACAAAAGAACCACAAACAACTTTCTTCATTTATTAGAATTTTTCTTCTTCTGTTATTTCCCCCATTAACTTTTATTATGGATACAATTAAAGGGACGGTCTGTCTGTTAGCAAGAAACACATTTTAAATCCATTTCTATTTTGCATCATTTATCATTTCCATTCAGTCACATGAGGATGAAAATTCTGAGCATCTGGTTTTTTGACTTATATAATTTCCATTTCTCCTGAAACATTTAGCCTAATAAATAATTTCCAGTGTTCAAAAGGCATCCTAATAATATTCTGGGTTCTTAAATAATTAATTCACAGTTGTAATCAATAAATATAGGTGCAAATAATTAATAAAGGATATAAATGCCTTCTGTCAGTAAAAATGATTGACTGGCCTCTGAGCAGGACACAGTACACAGTTTAAATACAGAATGCAGGTTTTTATTCATGTGCAGATGTTTGTCAAAACAGGTGACAGGCTCCAGAGAGAAAACAGCTGCTGGCAGTGATAACTGTGCACCTTTATTAGTAGTACAGTGCACATGTATGCAGACATAAACTGCATCAAAAGTCTCTACAGCTGTTAAAGCCGACTGACAGTTGATCCAGCTGTGATCAGCTGCTGCCATCATCAGAGACCGAAATAACTTCATGTGACGCTTCAGAGGAAAGCACGTCTCATTTCTCTAAAAACATATTTCCTTGTTTCTGCTCTCCTCACATCTTTTCCTTGCATCTTTAGTGGGAGGGACTAAGACACAAGGAAAAAGTCCATACTAAATACTTACACTTCTACACCTCCAACAGACACAGCTGTAGCTAATATAACTAATTAGGGGTATGTTGGATTTAGGTGTGCCAGTTAGCAAGCACTGACAATAATGCTGTCTATTGTCACTGCTTGCTCGTTAGCTTACCATAGGTAATGGGTAAGCTTAACTTACACTCATTATGAATTTTACTAGCAGCAGCTGTGTTTTCCGACTCCCTAGAGAAAGTGCTGTGAGAGCTGTACTCATACTGTATGCAACACATATTACATAGTTCATTTGCATTTTCTTTACTTTTCACACTACTGTGCTGTTAATGTGACCTCATTATCATGAGCTGCTTTTGAATTATGTCTCATGTCGTTAACTCATATCCAAGCCCCAATGTTCATAAGAACAATAATTTAATAAGTGGCTGCAATCCAATTTACTGTATAGTCATTAATCGCATACTGAACAAGGCACCCATGAGAAATGTATTATCTATCACACCACAGTGGCTGTTGTTGCTACAACAACTTTGTAATGAAACGTGTTTCCTTTTCTTCCCCCTTCCTAGATCATCCTAAACTCTATGCACAAGTACCAGCCCAGACTACACATAGTCAAAGCAGATGAAAACAACGCGTTTGGATCCAAGAACACTGCCTACTGCACTCATGTCTTTCATGAGACAGCTTTCATCTCTGTAACCTCTTATCAAAACCACAAGGTACAGTAACAATCAACTATGTATACTACAGACATTGAAATACAATTCAGGCAAAATCCATAGTTTAACAAATATAAAAACTTTTTTGTAACAGTTGATATTACACTGATTCAGTACCTCCTTACTTTTCTGAGTAGCCTGTCCACAAATTCTCCAACAGCTTAAGTTTGAGAGTTTAAAGGGAATTGAGTGTTTCTAGATGTAGATTGATAAATTTGAACTATAAAAGTGTGCTTAGGTGTGTACTGGTGGTCCAGGAGTTCCTGTCCACCATGGCAAGAACCTAAAGTTAGAACATTGCCAGTGTTCTTTCATTTGCTTTACCTGTGGCTTGATTTATACCAAAGAGAATGAGAACTTAAATGAAATATTATTTCCCTAGATCACTCAGTTGAAGATAGAGAACAATCCATTTGCCAAAGGATTCAGAGGTAGTGAAGAGGGAGATCTGCGCGTTTCAAGACTACAGGGGTATGTTTACACAAAAATGAATCAGAAAAGTAAAACTTATCCTATAGAACCATTTTGCATGCCGGAAGTCTCATGTAAACCTGACATATACAAATTAGCTCTTCAGGAGCTTTTTTGTGTATAGATATAAAAATCTACCTTGCCTGGAGAAGTTGTGTTGAATGAAAATGGCATGGCAAACTAAATATGTTTCTTTTTTGTTGCCACCACTGATTCGCAGGAAAGAATATCCAGTGATTTCAAAGAACATGGTTCGCCAGAGGCTCATCTCCTCGCATAGTCACCTAGCGGGGAAGCTTGGAGCAGGAGTTCTAACGGGGCACCCTCAAGTTCTGTCCTCTTATCAGTATGAGACTGGGGTTCCTTTGTCTAACTCAGACCTCCAAGATCCTATCTCGAACCACTTCCCTCAGAGCAGAGATCCCAGTCTTCTGTACCACTGCTTCAAACACAGAGGTTTGTTCTTAAGCCATTGTTTTGTTAGCCATTGCACAGAGTCAGATGTGCCTCTCTTGGTACTCATGGTTTTAAAACAGCAATGCAGTTAATTATATCGCTTTGCAGATAATGCCCGACACCTGGAGCTTGGATGTAAGCGGCCATATCTAGAGACATCATCTGCGGTGTCAGAGGAGCATTACTTTCGTTCACCTCCCTCTTATGAATCGCCCCTTCTGTCTCATCCATACTGCACTGAGGCAATCACATCCAGAGAGGCTTGTATGTATGGTAGCATGGAAACGGAGTCTGGATCTGGGACAGGGGACACAGATGACCTTACCAACTCCCCTTCAATAAATTGCAACATGTGGGCTACAATGCAGCCCTACCCTCGCTATAGCGTGGAGGGTGTACCGTACCAGCCCTTCACTGCTCACTTCACCAACGCTGCCACGGTCACCCCTGTGGTTCCACACCCCACGTCATCCATGGTGTCACGGCCGCAGGCTGACCTCGGGGTCTACAACTCATCTACAGTCCAGCGAGGTCTGCCTGTCATACCTCCATCATCTTCCTCTTCATCCTGCTCTCCAGCTGTTCCTGGATCCAGGGATAGGTCAGGCCATCCACCTCTGTACCACAAGAAGCCAGGGTCACCATTACGGCCTCACAGAGATTTCTCAGCCTATCCTGCACAAGGTACTATATCCATCCGGGATCCATCCTATCAGTACCAGGTGGGGCTGAGTAGTGCAGGGACTCACTGGACTGATAGCTAATGTGGACCACTGGAGAAACCAGCTTTGTCCAATCTTCAAGTCTGAAATTAATCAAGGTTTCCAAGACCCCACTGTGGGCTGCCAACACCAAGCAATGGTAATGAAATACAGCCATGATCATTACCCAACTGCACTCCAAAGCCATTTAAGTCCATGAATTCTCACTGAAGCACAATTACAGACAACACTGTTTGTGATGAACAGTGGTTGACCTCCTCTTTACTTATGCAGATGTGTAGCATATGTACTATAAGCCTGTGATTGGTTGGGTGGTTTTCTCATGTTCAAATGCAAAATGCAGGTTGGAGCAGCACTTAAAGTATATCAGAGGGAGCTTCAAGCTCAAGGGTACAAGAAGTGTTAACACAATATAACGTTTGACAGCTTACTTGCTAGCAACTATCTAACTAGTCTTAGATAACTAAGCTGAAGTAAAAACAAGGATAACTTCTGGGACAGTAACATAGACAAGGGAAAATTAGCAACTTTCTGTCTTCTCATTGATCTTGAAATTAATGTGAGGCCCATTCAGATATGTAGGATGTGCACATGATGCCCCCCAGGGAAAACCAAGCACTGAGTTTTAGCATTTCTTGCAGAGCTTCGCTTAAATTGAGTACATTTAAAGATAAAGCTGGTGTTATTCTATATTTTTTATTGGAAACATGAAAAGATGAAAACCAACAATATGTTTGTCTCTCATAACTCCCCTACCTTGTCTGTGGCATTGAGACTTGGTGTCATTCATCCCTACTGAAGACGTAAATCTTTCAAAGCAAGTATGAAATGCTGTAATTTGAAAAAAAAAAAAGGCTGTGTAATTTCTTTAAATAGCAGGACACTAGTATTTAGCAGACATTACTCAAACAGACAGAAACTGCAGTTCTTGGAGACTATTTTCAGTGGGCAGTGTATGTCACTGAGCGCAAAAATGTTTTTAATAGTTTTTGGACAACAATGGAGCTCTATGGCACAGAGGAATTAGATATATCAAGCTTTGACACACAAACATTACTTGTTAGTAGGATCAGTTTATTGTTGGTTTAATCTTTTCATGGCATCTGTTGCCAGTAAAAAAAAAAAAAAGAATATTGCCAACATCTTCTTTTAAAATGTTCTCAACTAGGAAGAGTCGGGATTGATGCCCAAAAGTTTTCATGGATTTGAAGTCATGACAACCCAAATCCCTCAAGTCCCACTTATTTGCATCTGCCAAAATGAGATTTCTTACACCATGATCAATAGGGTTAAATTGCATTTTGTTAACAGAGATTGATCATATCAGAATATAGAAAATTAGGTTCTTAGCACATATAAACTAAAAATCATATGTGCAAAGACATTAAATTTGCTAACTATGTATGACAGTCTTTTCCCATGATGTACATAGAAAAAACTGAATCAAAAGAAAGGTATGACACACAGCCACCCGTCATGAGAGTTAACAGTGTATAGATCTTATCCAAATACTTTCTACAGGTCATGCTTCAGACTGAGCCATAGTACTGTGGTTGGTCGTCAAAGCTTGGCTCCAAACTCCAAACTCCAAACAATATTCTAGTGAAACGGGACAGTAAAGAACTCTCAGGCAGAACCAGATGGGAGCTTAAAGAACTGTTGTTAAGCCATGGTGAGTACCGGAAAAGAGAGCTGCACACAAATCCCACTCCCAAATGACTTACTTGGAAAAAATCCTTGCAAGACTGCAAATACAAAACAGCCTGAGTGGGCAAGGAAGCTGAAAGAAAAGGCTCTCAGTAGCATTACTTACAGTAGAGTTTGAACTTGCATTGACAAGGAAAGATTATTTGTAGGACAGGATGATGATCCCTTATGCATTTGTGCATTGTCCCTTATTTCATGTTGTTAAATTCAGTATAACTTTTTTTTTGAATATATTGACATTTTTGCACACCTGATAAATAAACATTTTCATGCCTCCAAATGTTTGCTATATTTAATCCAGGACCAACACTGCACAACTATCCCACCTTTGGCTGTTTTAGAACTCTTAACAGTTTTATTATTGTCACATCAAGTGTGAACTGTTCAAAAACCTCTCTAACAGTAAGAACAAGTTTTGTTGTTTTTACAGCCCAGCATAACCAGGAAATATGTTCATATTAGATGATTCTGCATCTCAGGATTTATGTCCATTGCCAGTGTACAAGGTAGTGTGACCTTTAAGTAGCTTGCAGGAAACAGTGTTTTAGTTTCCTCACTGTACCTTAACCATAGTTTATTTGCCATAACCATATTTCTGTAAAATTAACTATACCTTAGTTGTCATATGTACGTAATGAAATAAGCAAGAATAATTAAAAAAAACAGCATTTAAAACAAAACAAATGCAGTATTGTCTAATATCATCATTCTTACTGTATGTAGGAGAGAATATTACTGCATGGCAAGATTTAGCAGTTTCTTCTTCACAAGAAACCATACAGTATTTACTTCATACAACAATACTAAAGATTTTATACCCAATAATACACTATGTAAAACCTGTTAAATACTAGAACACCACTTGAGTAACAATATGTAAATGTTGAAAATAAAATAAAAACTCAAGGTAAAGCAAATTTGTTGAAAGGAATGTAGCGAGAGCAGGATGAGTACATCAGCATACAGGGCACTGCTTTCTCTCACACAGAGCTCTCATTAGATCATGAGTTATGCTGATGGCTAGGTCCTGGTTCATGTCAGCACCTCTTTCTCTATCTCTTTCTCAGCTGTTGATGCATTTCACATGAAGGGAGGCTCTTCATAGAAAGCGACTGCTCAAATCAACAAATCATCAGCCAGCTATCTTGAAATGCGGAGCTTTAACTTGCCTGATAATAGTGATCAGACATTCATTTAGCTGTCAAGGTACAGTTTCGGTCAGCAATGTTACTCTAGCCTACGGTGTTTTTGCAAATTTTAGCACTCCTTCTTTTTCTGACCATTTTCAAATACATGCTGCACAGTTTTAGATTTTTTTTTTTAGATGTATTGTGATTACCTCTCCAGGTGGTCATTGGTTTCCATTCATTTCAATATGGCATAAAATTCAAATGGTACACTTTAAACTTGAGTTGTTTAATCCATTGCCATGACCATCAAGTCTGAATAAATTCTTTGGCATTATGGTTTGCATTGGTTTTTATAATGCAGTGCAGAGTTTTTAAATTAACCTGTAATGAAACTGCATTATCAAACAATGACAATGTATGCAATATTTGACCAAAATAAATGCAGACTTATTGGTAACTGACAACTCGAACAAGTTTCAAAGTGCATCATTAGATTTTCATATTGTACATAAATGACTGGAAATCAATGGAGAAAATACATCTAAAAATAGAAAACACATGACCATGGTTTGCAAAATGATGAACTGTGTTAGTATGTAATATGCAGTAAATAGTGTTCTGAGTCCAGTGTTTGCGAAGCACATTGATTAAAGGTAGGGGAAGAGGGTGTTTTTTGTTAGATAATCATACACATCCTCTGGCATGCTTCAATAAATTAAAAAACTTAAATTGGGTGGCATTATGTCACTCTAAAAACATATTTGCTTTTACAAATTAGTGGTATGTAAACATAATTTCTAGAAGACACGGCTGGATGTGGTCCTTTAAATTAATTATTCTGTATTCAGAGTGCATTTCCATTGACATTATGTGCAACAGTTACAACAGTAACTCTGTATAGTGCACAAAATCATAAACAAAAGTTGAAGGGTCACAAAATATTTTACTTGGGTTGCCATGTTTTTGAACATTAGTGAGTACTGTACGTTAAAAACATAGGATTAAGCACAAACTTTTACAAACAGATCTTATCATTCTAAACATGGCTGCTGTATGTTTTTAAATTAAAAATGAATACATAAAATTATGGCACCAAAAAATTACAATTTATATACATGCAGGGAAAAAATGTACTGTTGTCAGTGAACCTCTTTGATGTCTTTGATGATCAGTTATTAATATGGATGAGAGAGCAGAAGTGGACCGCTGCTGGGGCCAGCCATATCTGTGAAAACACAAAACAAAGCTTTACAATATTCCCTAAAGAAAAAAAAATTACTGATCTAGGAATTAAAACATATCTATCTTTATGTTACCTTTATGTTAACTTATTGGTGGTCTTGAAATGTATAAATGTTCCATCCAAAACAACAACAAAAGTTTAAAGTAAGGCACTCGTGACATTTAAAGAAAAAGTTTACACCAAAGATCCCTGACTTAAGTTTAATGGTCAAAGTGTTTTTTCCCAAATACAGCTCGCTTTAATAGTGCATTAAAGGGCAAGGCAGGCATATTGAAATTTATGTTATCTAACTTTCCACATAAAACCCCAGTCAATCTCATTATAAAGAAGCCAAGTTTAAGCCCCTTATGCAGCACAAGTTAGCCGAGCTGGGTATGTATCTCCAGTCAGAGAACCTGGGCCTGCAGTCCATCTGGAAGTCATTGAAGGGAGATCTGGCCATTCCCCTCTCCCCTGCGTCGCACTGCCCTTCCCTACTGTCGTCCCATAATCCCATCTAACAGCCGCCTGGGCCTGGCTGGCCCATTCCGACACACTGATGGGCTTAACTTGGCCGTCTTGTAAAAAAAAAAAGGCCCGGTTTTTCGGCAAGCCACTCCAAAAAGACACTTTAAATATCTGAGGGGGATTTAATATCAAGTCCATTAGGGCTTTTCTCGAGCCCTGTAAACAGTCAATTAGTGGATCATTCTGATTTGATCCACATGCAGAAAGATCTGTTATGGAAAGGACGAGGCGATCAGGGGGTTTTCTCATTTGGCTCTCCTCCAGATTACCATCCATGTGCCACAAGTACATGGTGACATTGCGGTTTAATAGAAATAAAGGATAATGAACATGACTAAGGTGTTTCAAGTTTTCTTTCTTTTACTCCTTCATAAAAATGATTAATTCTGTCCAGGAGGCCAAAAGAACTCAACACTCATAGATAGATTACCAACAGTGGGCACTGCTCAGAAAACTAGGAGGCTCGAGGATTGGGCCAAAAGGGCACGCTGTGGGTTCAAAGCTTTGGATAAGGGACATTAAATTGTGTTTTTGTCCCTTGATCAAACATACAGCTGGTTGGCAGCAGTATAAACCAAAGCTAAATCTGCTGTATAAAACAGGATTCCTGCATTTCAAAGTGGCTTTGGATAAAAGCATCTGTAAAAACTAATAATCATTACAATAAGTTCCTGGATTAGACATTTAGACAGGAAAAAGACACAGATTATTTACTTTTTACATTGGACAAACTCAAATTCTTTAGAACTGACATACAATGTCAGCAGAGGCGAACAAATATACAAAGTGTTGTCATTGTGCCTTTGAAGCAACTTCAATGTGAAACTAAACAAAAGACAAAATCCAAATTACTCTCAAAATCCATACCACATTAAGGCACAAACCTACTGTACACTATTGTGGAAAAATACAGTGAAACATTGCGTATTGCAAAACAAAGAGTCATGACTCTGCCTCCTCCAAGCAGTCTCATAAATTTGCAGGAGCTTTGAGACATAAACGCTCTCCAAAGTTCATAAAATGCTTGTGAAATCAAAAATGCGGGGAAATTTCTCCTCCTGACCATTTCTTGCATTTCACACTGTTTACATTTTATGTATTTTTTAAGCTGTCAAGATTATCCAAGCGTGACTGAGTGTTAACCCTTGTCTGCCATTGTATTTCGTGATTGGGAGGGATGTTTTCTAGTAAAATGAAGCAACATGAGCAAGAGATTGACTACATCAACCTTTATGCCAAAATTACTGTGTGGAAATTGATGAGTTAAATGTGAAATTTATGAATAATTTCAAAAACTCAGCAGTGGGATGGGGAGGGACTGGCCGTTGACAGAAAAGGAACATCTACATTAACCTACTGCATGGGGCCTCCCATGGACTTTCAACAGTGAGAATAAGCATGGGATTTGCATTGAAGCCCATTGACATTGTAAGGGTAAGAACGATAAAATGTTTACAACCAATCATATTAAAGCCCTGTGAAAGAGAGGACTGGGAGAATTCACTTGCTCTGTACATCATGTCTGACAAACTCTACGCTGTAAATATTTGAACAACAATCCCAATACTGCTATGAAGTTTTCTCTATAGATATCATACAAAATGTAAGTGGGTTTTTATTGATACACACTGTCTGGTTCTTTTGGAAATATGCCATGCAAATGTACTGTATCATTTCAAAAAAGGGTCTAATTACCCTTAAAAGCCTGATAGCTGTGGCAAAAAACTTTGAGAAAAATAATGTTTATGTCTTATCCAACTATGGCTATGTTTACATTATATACTGAGGTGGACTAACCTTTTTTTTTTTACTCCAAGTAACTCAGTAACTCATCTGATTCTTTTCCACTTGTGTGAACAAATCAAATCAGATTTTTTTTTATATCAGATCTGGGACTCATTCATATGTGGCTGTAGACCTGATTCATATCCGATCTCTGGCTATGCAACTGCTGCCAGAACAGTCAGGCAGGATTCATGTTTTTTTTTTTTTTTATGTCTCACTTCTCTGCACATATCGCCTGTTGTCATCATTCAGTGTCGGCACCTCTCAGCCCGGAAAAAGAAACATGGAAGAGAGCAACAACAGCGATGGGGGTCAGTGTGTGATGGTCACAAGGAAGTTTCAAATTTGTTGGACATTTATGGAGAAGCTTCTAATTAAGCTGAACTGGAAGGAATTTATTGTAACCGAACGCTAGCATAGCCATGTCATCCATGTTTATGATTTTACTGTCGCACAAATTATGTTTTTATGTGCATACCGCTCACATTTCAGTTGAATCTGCACCTGTCAGACCTAAACATTGTTCACACTGGAGCTGGATATATGTCACTTACAAACATGAATGTAACCCATCAACACAAAAAGATTGGATCTGACTAAAAAAAATTGGAATTGAACATTTAGGCCTGTAATGTGAACATGGAAAAAGGCTGTGTGTTGTCCTCAATATCAAACTGTCGCATGATACAAGATAAGGTCAAAGAGGAAACCAACATGACAGATTTTAAAATTTTCCAGAATCTGTATATCTAGGTGCACATCTGTTTCATCCATTATTTGCACTTGATCAGCAAACGGTTATTGTTGTAAGTTTGTCCAGTCTACAGTATTCCTGTACTCTGTGAGGTCCTGTCAGGTTTGCATACTACAACAATGTACTCCCTACTACCGCTGAGTAGCTGAATTCTGAGTCAAGCGTCACTTAAACAGTCATATGCAAAAACACTCAAAAGCTACTTTGTCTTAAATGACTCCTCTAAGTAGTTACATTAAGAATCATAATAACAACACTGACACCATAATCAAAATGTGAGACAGTAGCTGCACAGTAAGTGGTTTATCAAGGTGAATTGACTTTGAATGTATACATAACCCACACAATGCATGACAGAAACTTGTGATAAATGTCATGTTTCTATATATGAAACACATACAGATGACTTAAACTATATCCAGTAAACAATCTGACCTGAAGTTGTAGCAGAGATGGGACATTATTTTAAAGATGATACCCAGTGTTTCCTAGTGTTTTATAGGAAACATATATTCTTTATGCATTTTGATCTGTTTGGATGTGGCTGGATATTTATCCTTGCACTTCTATAATATTGTCAGACTCATGACACAGTTTTAAAAAAAAGGGGGCAGCTAATGTAGCTGTTAGCCTCCAGCAAAGATGATGGGTGGGCTCACTTCTTTCTAACTCCACATCCCTTAGATTTTTTTTTTTCATTTTCAAACTTGTAGTCTTCAGCCACAACTCTGACTCAAATGACATCATTTGAGACAATTTATCAGATTTCACACAGCTCCCTCTGGAGACACAAAAGGCTTTATACTACTTTTCACATATACAGTAGTACTGCCCCAAAAACCTGGAACACACTTTGATATCCAAATCAGTGGAGTTCCCCTTTACTATAAATGTCCAAGCCTAACAAAGCACAAAGAATGGAAGAAAACTAAGTAAGTAAAGGTTACACAATCCAAAATTCCATCATAACCATACAGTCAATTAAAACACAATTTAGAATTATATACATATGCAACTAGACAGGCAAGAGAAGGCCAATTTTCATTTCCCAAAGCAAATCCTACTTTTCTTAAAGGCACAGTAGTATATGGAGCAATGAAAACATGGAATTCTTTACCACTGTCTAAACTGACAGAGAAGTCAGTGTTTAAAAAGCAAATAAGGACGCACCTAGGAACAACATATTTGTAGGATGCTATGCATATTCTGATTTGTAGTTTTTGCTGTGTACGTTCTACTAATATATATTAACATTATTCTCTAATACATGTCTTTTGTATTGTCATTTGTGTTGACTGTAATGTTTCATGTATGTTTGTTTTTAAATGTGGAAGGAAGACTATGTGTGCTTTAGGGCACAGCTAATGGGGATCCTAACAAATAAACAAATACAAGCACATCTTCCGACAACTTTATCTGTTTCCTATTGTTTCTATTTCTACTCATTTAACAGTCATTTAATATGTAGAAATAGAAATGAAAAAGTGGCTTGAGAAGCAGATAACTGCTTCTTAATTCTTGACAACCACTGGCTCAGTGTACAACATTCTAGCTCACAGATTTATTTGACTTATTAGTGGCTACCTTTACAGCTAGGTTCACTAAATAATACAATTTCGGAGTTGCTAAAAGGAAGGTATTGGTTTTAGTTTAGAGTTGGGGACAATCAAATGAATTAAAAAAAAAATCCCTAAATCTTTCCATAATAATTGTCGTCTAACATCATAATTGTGCCACCGTGGAAATTATGCATGGATTAAATGTCCTTTCAAGCTATTTTTCATTCTGACGATGTGTAACATATTAACATAAAAATAATTATGTGAAAAAATACATATAAACAACCCTGTCTGTCACAATGATGAATCACAACTAATTATTGTAAGTTCACTGCCTATGCTATAGATGTAACAGCACCTTTGACCTTGACCTAGTTGTGGATTAATCATGCAAGCTGCTGACCCATACACTGTGCTGTTTCAGCACCGGGGAAAGCAGCCCCGAAAGAGGTACACTTAAATACACCTTCAGTACACCACACACTGACTTTTTACCTTGAAGTACAATTACTGTCTTTGACTCCCCTTATAAATGATTTCTCATTTATAACCTGATACATTTTACTTCTGCAGCACTTGGATACTTGAAATTAAATTATAGCAGCTAATTCTCTCTCTTTCATGAGTACACTGAAAATTAACCACTGACAAATGCTACCATACCTGCATTCATCAATACCTTAAAGGGTTATGTCAGCAGCTGTTTAGTGTGTGCACACTCTTCCACTGCTCTGCTGAAGTAGTGTCGTTCATTTGAATGTTTCTCTAGCCCTCTAGGATAGATGGCTAGCATTAAAGCCAGCTGGTGGGTCAGTCATGGTTTCAATGGCATTCATATCTATCAGTGTAACCTGTACCTATTGTTATCACTTACATAACTTCCAAGAGCTCAACACTGAAAATTGAACTATTAAGTAAAACAGCTTCTTGCCTCCTGACCCCCGTATCTGGCTGTGTTTTGCCTTTGGCTGGCTCTGAGGAAACACTGGTAATGCATCCCGTTATTTACGGTTTGGCATCTTACAGGCTATTACTTTTACACTGCAATCAACAAGTTTTGGAAGTGAAAGAGTAATAAAATGGTAAATGTCAAACAACAATAATAATTTCCTCCTGTAGCATAGTGTAATAATAAGGGTAGAACAATTCTAAAAAAACATTTAAGTTAAGACTGAGTGATTTTGTCTAGCCTTATAACATGACTATGCAATTTACAGTCATTTATGTTCCACAGTAGATGCTTACTGTAATTTCTTCTTCTTGGCCACAAATATTTATTTGTTGCTATCTGCATCATGTGGCTTGTAAACTTAAGCCCTACTATTAACAATACATACAGTCTGCTTTGAGTTCGAAAAAAGGTGAAGCATGGGAGCTAACATGCTGCATGCTAATGATAGAAAACTTCCAATGTGAATAAGGCATATAATTAGCCATGTGCTAAATGTTCTCGATAACATGCCCGACCCGCCATCAACTAAGCAAGCCCAGAGACGCACCCTTTGGATCCCTAATTATTTCCTTTAACCCACTGAGCCCTCTTTCACCTCTTGCTGGAGCCTATTTGATGTCTGGCTGTCTAGAAAGATTCATCGTGGCTTAGTGGGTCCATTCAAAGTACAAGCCCCTATTTAACAAACTCAACAGGGTAAAAAAAACTTCCTCAGACTTACACATGAGTTCTGAAAGGTATTATAATTGCTTTTTAAGATCTTATGTTGATGTTTACCCAGATGTAGATTGATATCTAACTTGCCATGCTGTGTTTTTTCAATACAGTGAACTGACAGAGTACCAGCTGATGAACAGAGAAAAGGACAAAGTGTGACAGAGACTCCTACTGTTGTCTTTGAAAGTGGTATGACGTCAGTGCGCACACAATCTACAAATAAGCCAAGGAGACTGTGAGATTGCAAGGTAGTGGTATGCAATGAGACAATGAGGCTTGGGAGCAGGAGGATCTCCTCTTGGAGTACCTATACCCTCTACTGGCTGAAATGTGTTATATCAAATAGGCTTGAGTTCTTACCCTCTAAAATATCTAAGGTGGAGTGTCGTTCATTGGTCTTTGGATGTCAGAATGTCGCAATATATTTACTGAGAGTTAATGAAGCAATAGCTTTAAAAAAAAAAAAAAAAGAGTAGCAGCATTAATCCTTACAGACCTTGTCCCTTTGACTGTTTGAGGGACAGTTTACTCAAAAACAAACAAAATAAAATCTCACTCAGCTCTTGTGGGATCCATCCATGTGGGTATTTTTTTGCTTTTATTTGCTCAGACATTGACATCTCCTTCACCAACACAATAAAATTAAGGAATTGGGAAAACTGAATTTTGTTCCTTCATTTGTACCAAATGAAGGAGCTTTCTCTTATCTGTGAAAATCTATATCTTTAACTCTTTATGTGGGATGTTAAAAAAAGATGTATTCTCTTTATAAAAATCGAATATGATTTTGCTTAACAGTACCTAATTGTAGCTTTGTTCATTAATGTTGTGAATATTGTTTATCGTATTTAAAATAGTATACAGTGGTATTTAGTTCTCATTACACTTAAGAAAAGAGGCATGACTTCACTGTCATACTCTTATCACTGTATGGTGAAAAAAAGACAGACAGCTTTGCCAGAAAGAACACCTTAAGAAGAGTCAGTATGGCAACAATCCAGCGGGGCTATGTAAAGGTGGGATTCACAGGGCAGAGAGGTCACATTTATCCCACTAAGATGTTTGTCCTTCATTAAGTCTGTAATCACAATGCACTGAGCCGACTCCTCAGGGCTTCATCTTTAGCTGCCGGCCTGGTCCGGATCAAGTATTTAGTTTGATAAGTACGGTTTACTGAGGATCACATGCTGTTGACGGGCAGGTTAGCCAAAGGAGGAACAATCCTCCTGATGGTGATTAAGTACCTAAAGAAAGGCTGGGTGAGAGGAATATATTTGTCATTTTGCACGCTCTATGCAGGTAGAACTCATGACTGGGTCGAACAAAACAGAACCATGACTGGTCCAACCTATTCCCTCTGCTCTGACAGTGCGCACGAATAAGGATGTGACGTACAGTATAGTCTAATAAAACCCAAATACATGCCGAGTCTGAATTTAATTCTTCTGTTTCCCTTTAATTTTCGCCTGATACCATTTGCAGTCGAAGGCCGGATCAGTCGAAGGAAAAAAATAGAACAGAAAGGAAGTCTGTGAGCGGGCCAGGACACATTCTGATGAAGTAACTGACAAAGAGGTCTACTGAAATGACAATAACTTAAAATAATGTCACTTTCAGTGCTCAAGTTCCATCTCTCTTTAACAATAGAATGTCTAAGCCCATTTTGAATAGTGACACAGGCAAAAGTGCCAGGGAGCATGGTATTTCAAGTCCACACCACATGAACGCACACACATTTAAATATTTAACTTAAGCATCAGAGACTATTATGATAAACCTGATTTATGGCTATAGCAAAGGCTCTCACTTGTTCTTCCCCTCTGCACGCACGTTTCAGGCATTTTATTTCGTCAAACGACTTGAAAAGTTAAAGCCACAAGGGAAAACTCTACAACTCCAAAGCCAGCACTGGTGTTATCATTAAACAACACAAAAATATAAATATCAGTGTTGGGAAATAAATAAGCCTCACAATACAGGGAAAACAAGATTTGATTCATATTTCCAGTAACAGTATTTTGTTGATAAACCACCTGGGGAAATATACACTGTGAGCGCTGTGAAAATCTGAATTTTATTGTATGATGAGGCGTTTAGTGAAATGCAAATTCTTTTGAAATAACCAGAAAACATTGTTGCGTTGAAACTCAGATGGCCAAAAGAGAGGGTTGCAGAACCCTACAATCTCCAGGCAGATGAAAGAGTACATTAATTATACAGGATACAGAGGTGCCAAAATCTTCAGCTAAACTGTGTAAATTAAGCTTGTAATTGGCATTTGCTTGCCCAAAGCAGTCTGAGTGCTTATTTATACCACATGTTGCATACGTTTCTTAAAAAATACATAAAAACTCTCGGTTCTTTAGCTCACGCAAGTGAGGTGTAAAAAATAGGCCTGGGCCTTGCAATGCAATCTCAGTAAATCTGGACACCAGGTGTCCTTACAGCAGGTGTTGGATTACCAGCTGGCCTTTCCAGGACACAACCTTGTGTCCTGCGAAGTGAGCGTAAGGTAAGAAGACTAAGGACAGGTAAGAAAGGTAAACTTGGAGATTTAGGTCCTCAGCTCTGACTCCAAAGACTCTTAGCAGGTGATTTGTGGCTCATCCCTTCTGGGCTTAGGCTGTGACGATCTGACAAAGCTCGATTCTCAAATCAGGTGTCTACTTAACGCAGTGCAGCCAGGTTGATCAGGGAGATGGCTGAAGAATAGGTCACACATCCTTTTAGTATAGCTGTTCGAAAGGGTATTTAAAGGGTGATCCCATTATGTCGGATTGAAAGCTGCGTAATGTGTTCCAAAACAGGTCCAGGAAGGATTCTGACAGCAGCTACTGGCAAAGAACACTCAAAGAACACAAGATGCACAAAGATGCAGCAAGATTGTTTTCTTCATGTAGGGTGCAGCTGTATTGGTCTGAGAGAATGATTAACAGATGTCTCTCAAGTCTAGGGCCAAGTATAAGACTCACACTAAGAGACACATTTTGACTGTTGATATTGTTGGGGAGCAAAAGGTACACAACCAATAACAGACAAATTGTACTGGTCACATGATTTTTATCAGTTGAAGAGATCTGCATCTGAAGTGAATAATTGTAACACTCAACAAAACATTCCAACTTTGTAGTAATGAAGCATGACAAGGGACAGAGGAATGCTGTTCTGTAGTTTTGGATAGTCAGCTGCCTCCCTCCTTGCCTGAACTAGTTTACTGTTCAGCTCTGCCGTCATCAAATCATGTTGTCTTAGACTCAAGGAGTGAGTGTGCTTCAAACAAAGTAGGTCATACAACTTGTTGTCCAACCAAAAGGAAAAAGTATCCAAAAGTATCCATACCTGTTTGACATGAAAACACTCGATGGTGGAGTAAGACACTTCCCCAAAACTCTCTCCAAAAGCAGGGGTCTTTTGTGTGTCTCTGTAGTTTCACTGTGATGAATTGCATAAATGGGAATAAGGGCGCACACTTTTGGGCAGTTTCTCATCAAAGGCATTCGTAGTCCTGCACTCAGTTGTACACACACACAAAAAAACATACTGAAGCCTTCATCTGTGAGGTACTCCAACTACAAGTACATCTTGTTTTTGGATATGGATAAACACAAAGCAAAGCAAGTGAAAAATTGTTTTAGCCTCTGCGACAACTCACATTGGGGTCAAGATGTTTCTCAGAACTACTCAAACAAGAAAACCAGTCATGATTGGGACAGATTCCATGCTGATTCAAGGCTTTTTGTTTCTTTTGTCTAGGACAAGCAAATCCTGGCACAAGTCTTGTGGTCTGCACTGAGCTTTAAAAATGTTACTGACGCTAAACAAAACGGTGAGCGTCTCTGTGCTAGCAACTCCACACTGCAGATTAACAGGATTATTTGTGTGTTGCACGATTGCCAGAAAAGTTATGAAGACAGATACAGATACAGGAAAAGCGTCCAGTTTCAGTGTGTCTCCAGAGTAACAGAGCCTTTTTAGAGCATGACTAGTCTCACTTGTGTGAAGCATCCGTCTGTCCTTTATCATCTCAAGTGTTTGTTTAGAGTCTTGTCATGTAGCCCTTGGCTTCTATCATGAGGCAGTGAAGGCAAAACAAGCTGAGTGATTATCATCACCAGGGCCAGGAAGGGTGGGCAACAGCAGTGGAACTTATCATGTCCATCTTGCGGTCCCTTTTCGTTGTGACCTAAACTCATTTGCACCTCTTCTCCTGCTGGCCCCAGAGCCTCATGTCTGATGTGAGAGGATGACACCTCCCCTTCCGATGCCTTCTTCCTACAGGCTCCACTCCTCGTCAAATGAACGCTAAACAAGCACAATTACAGTTAATGGGCTGGATAGGATCTCTGTCCTCTTTGAAAAACATCCGTTCGCCCAGCAAACACACTGCTTCTCTTGAGGTTTCTGCATTTTAGAGGCAAGGATGTATCAGATTTTAACTGCTTTAACTTTAAGCTTTTTCCTGACACCACATGTCTCAATCATTCAAAACAAGGAATGTTAGGAGTGTAGGAACTGCTATCTCTGATGGCTTAGATAGCACAAGCATGGAGCCAAGGTTGTGCTATCACTGGCACTTATCTCACACAGACACACACAGCCCAAACAATGACTAGCAAAATGTCTGATAGCACAAACAACATCCTGATGTAATTACGCAATCAGGAAATTAACAAGACAGTGTGTCTGCTTCAGCAGGAGCATGTATTCTACAGTGTATGTAAGAAGGAGAAGACAGAAAGGATGGGCGGGAAAGGGAGGGGTTTAACACCACTTTGAGTGCAGGTTCCTTGAGGTGCATCCACACAGATAACTGTCTCTGTATGGGCTGGGAGAAAAAACAGCTATGTTACATACTGACTGTAAGAACTGTAAAGTTGACATGGAAGCTCCTCACAAAGCTCAGCTGAAAGGAAGTGCAAACATCACTTCAATAAACATTCTAATCTTATGTATAATTTTTGTTGTTACCACAGTGGCCTATCAGCCTTACTGTATGATTCCCGGCAATGAAATGAAAATGTGTCTTGCTCTGTTGACTTCTTCTGTTCGTGCCTGCATTTTACCAAATATCTGAGTCCACCGTGAGATTCATTTAGGTTTTAATTGAGTTACACTATTATACAGGTATTCTGTGCAAGATTTTACAGAGGATCTGGATGTCTTTAAGGTCACTGGGAAAACAACCAACTGTGGAACTGACTAACTCACCTTGTCAGTATGGTTGTCAGTGTTTACAAAGGTAAACAAACAGATTAACTACCCCATCAATGCAATACACATTCATAAAGGATCATTGCTGGGCAAGTAGCAGCTGATCACAGATTTTAATCTCATATCTGTACATCCTCTATTCTAACTCCTTACCTGTGGTATCTGGCCATTAGACCTCGTCATAAATTAAGGTGCATGTTCCCAAATTTGAGATCTTCATATTAGTCTAATTGGTCACAACCAAAACTATTGACTTGTGTTTACTACAGCCAGTAAATGGACTGGAAGCTAAAAGAACAGCAAAAACTGGAAAAACAGAACATAGCTGACAATGACAGTCTGTCCAACAATTTAATCCAGAGTTAGATATCCTGCTAACTACTTGTCACATTATTGTGCAGTCTGGTATGGATACATTGTCCCAGGAGGATGACCTCTAACAATTTTGGTGACTCCCTGACCACATAACCGGGCCAAAATTTCCACTTGCGCACAAGAAATGTCTGAATCGACTGAGAAAACTGAATTTTACTGAGCACGTTCAAAGTCTGTTTACAGTTCTTGGAGTGTACTACTGCATACTGTGTGTGGAAAAAGTTGTATAAAGCATTTTGGGGCTTGAAAGTTCAAAAATCTGGTTTGTGGCATGAGAAAGATGAAGATGCTAGTAGTTCAAGGCTACATCAGCTGCTATTAGCCAAGCACACCCCTGCATAATTTCCATTGTGTTGCCTCCTATTCTACTTACACTACTGCACAAAGGAAGTCCATTTATCCATTTAATGAACCTCATGATTCTAGTTCTGCATGATCTGTAATTCATTGCTGATTTATGTTCTACTGTAATTTTTTGACACATGTCACATATACATGCTAGAGCAGAGGCAGCACAAGAGGCTGCAATGCATCAGCAGTGCATTTCAGATTATTTATGACAGCACATTATCAAACTCCACTGTGATCAAGCAGTTGAATTAGTGTCTTGTTTAAGTATTCATTAACCTTGATTACATTTATATGAAGCAAGTACTGACTGGGTGGAGAAAATGTATTAAGACCATTTTTCAAAGTCAATGAATACAAAGGCCCGACTGAAAATTAATGAGTTCTCTCAGATTGCCTCTCCTTCCAAAGCTTATTTTTCCATTAGCACTCAGCGCTGCTGAAAGGCCAAAACTGGAAAGGGCTTTAGCTGAGAGACAGCTGTCAAGCAGGCTAAGAGAGCAAACATTACACTTTTATCCATACCTATGTGCAAACATACACACATAGACAGGCAAGCAAACACATGTGTGTGCAAACACAATTTAAAAGGTGAGAGGTAGAGCTCTCCCTGACACCCACAGGCTCTGCAGCCTGAGAATTTTTAAAAGGTTTAAGCTCCACTCCCTTGTTTACTCTGCAGCTTATTCTTGTCACTTCTGCATGTGTTTGTCTCGCTGCTGTTTGTGTCAAAGTGTGTGCTTACCAGGTGAGAGTGTGTGGAGATGTTTTTGTTCAGATGACAAGAGTGTTTGTTCTGAGGAATCCCTCTGTTTGTTCTGCATGCTTTAGGAGTTGACACCCTTGGTGACACATCGTATCGTTTTAATCAGCTAATAATCACAACAGTAAGTTCACCAAAACAGAATGTGTTTTTGCTGAGAAACCCTGCACATAAAAAAAAAATCATGAGATGAAAATGAATGTTTTCAGTTCATATACAAAAAAGATTTTCTTATGGAACCTGACAGACCTGATTGAGAGCTATACATCAGTAATAAGAAAAAAGAGAACTAGAGAATATTGTGCTGGACTCTCATGACCTCAGCATGCTTTAAACAAACTAGGTAATCTAGAGTGTCATGCAACCATATCAAAAGGCATAAAGGATAAAAGTGGGACAATCTTTCCTCAATGGCATTCATGGTGTTGCACTAGAACTTGACAGAGAAGTTCAAATCATGCCTTTTATATTTCTGCACACCTGGCCAAATCACTGAGTAAATTAGGAGCTATTGTTGGATTGTGACAGAAATTGTCAGCTGCAGCCCCCTGATTCAAACAATCAGAAAGGATGTTTCAGGGACTGTTAAATGATAACAAAAGCAGCTGTATCAGTCCAGATTCGGTGAACTGTAGAAGCCCAAGTCAGAATGAGATATCTTAAATTATATTCATAGTCTCACACAGTATATATAATTTATTCTCTCTTTGACTTGGACAGTTGCAAGAGTCCATTACATATACTTTTATACTTTTAAACTGTGTGTGACCATAAATCATCAGTGATCCCTTTTGTCAACTTAGCAAACAGGCATGAGGGCCAGACACTGAAAATCAAAGCCAAGCAATCACAATTTATGAGTCTTAGAGAGGAGCTCTGCTGATGTCATCTGTTGGCATTTTTCAGAATAAACTCCCCATGGCTTCTTCCTCCTCGCCCAGTGGCACCATGAACAAAACACACTAGTCTTGCTACAATCTATCTCCGCATGTTTATGTGGCAGGCCATAGCAGTGCCATAGTAGTAAATGGTTTCAGAATAACCCCAGCCTGGGCTCTCTTCTATAGATCAGCTGCATACAGAGCAGCAGACCAATCTTTTCCTGCTAACCGGTGTTGTTAATGTTTCATCCCCAGGGAAACCAGTGTTGGTTTAGGCTCAGAAATGCTCCACTTGTGTAATTATAAATGGTGTCTCCATCCTGCGACCCTTGGCCATCTTATTAACTTGTTTCAACATTCTTTCATGCACTTCATTTTAGTAACAGTAAATCTGTTTGGACAGATTGGCAAAACAAAAGTGACAAGATGAACTGAACGATGGCGGTGCCTTGTTGTCTGTGGGTAAGCCACTCACCTCAGAAAGCTTTGTTGGGACGGCAAATGAGCAGAATTAGCTTAAGAAACAGATGTCTCTTTATTGCTGCTGACACAACAGACATCAAGATAAAACCCAGCAGCACAAGCCCAATGGTGAGCCCTCCGTGGCTAGCAAACTATTTAAAGCTCAATCACGAGTGTCTTCAGGGAAAGTAGGGAAACAGTGCCCCACTCTGTCCACAATGAGTAATACACATGAGATGACTTAATTCTCTGCTGGGCAGTGTGTCAAGGGCAATAAGGCTTAAAGACTCAAGCAGGAGGTGGGCAAAGGCAAAGACAGCATGTCTGCAACACCTTCGTGTCACAGAAAAAGGATTATTAGGTTGCCCCATGATCAGTATACACAGATGCACGCACACAAAAATACAGGCTGCCCTATTAATTGGAGACATAGCTATTATATGCACAACAGGGGTGCGAGGGGCTTTGTCCCCCCAAAAGTGGGTCATGATTGAAAACCACAAGAGGAGAGAATAAAGGAAACTGCATACAAATTGGTTGTGGGGGTGGGTCCTCGTGTTCTACTAAACTGTCACCTGCCCACCCTCTTCGCACATGGCTGTGTTTGGCTGAAATTTCACACAGCTGGGATGAGACTACCTTAAACCTCCCTTTGTGTCTCTGTCAATAATCATGTTTGCACTCTCATGATCCTATGGCTTTAGCTCTGGTAAGTTATTTGCTGCTTCACCTCTACCACCTACATGACTGACTGATGTATGGCTTTTCTGGTACACAGGGATCAACATAGCAGTTACTGACATGTTTTCTTTTCTTTGCTGCCTTTCATCTCTTCATTCTTCCTCCAGTTTTACAGCATTTGAACAAACAAAAGTAGTATAAGCAAAAATAAAGAAGAAATGCTTGGAAGTTCATTTTAGGATACATACTGACAATATAAGCAGTTCCATATAAGTATCAAATGAAAAACTGGCAAGCCCTTATTAAGAACTATATTTTCATTGCAAATGAAAAATAATAAACTGAATGAAACTTTTCAGTCAGTTAGTTTGTTCATCACTTTAGTCAGGTGGGGATTAAAGAACTGTACAGTCTACAGAGAGCCAAACTTCCGCCATATATCTGGGTTAGCTTGGGCTAGCCTCCGTTACATATTGTGTTGTTGCAGTTTGGGTGTCTTTCTGTTTCACTGGTCTGTTTGAAAAACTGAAAAATGATACAGATTTAACAAAAACTAACAATGCTAACAACTTGATTTGACAAGCTAGGAATTACTGGCCAGCTGATGTTAGATTAGATAACATTAAATTGTTAGTAATGGAGATGAGGGGAAATTGATAAAACTTTATACTTCTTATGACTACTGGGACAAACTTCATGGAGAGTTTCTGGTTTTAATGGAGATTAATCTTTTAAGGGCTCCATTTGGTACATTTGGTAAAGGACTATCTGATTCTAGGAAGATAAATACAACTTTCCTCAAAATAATTTGACCTTGTTCATTCAGTCCCATGCATCTCCATCAGGGAGAGTAACACGGTCTTCCTAAAATTTTGACAAATAATAGCAAAAAAATATTTTCCAAGCAAAACAGAAGGATTATTGGTTAACTGGGATTAATATAATCAGTTGAAAAATAAAGTATGAGGAAAGTTTACTGCTCTTTGGGTAAAACAAATAAAACAAAAATGACAGGATATCAAGAGCAATAAGGTTTGTAGAATCAAATAGAGGGTGGGCAGCAAGTAATTTGGACAACTTCCTTACTGACTTTATTTGTGAATGACTGAAATTATCTGCTGGGCAAGTTGTCAGAGGAAATGAAACTTGCAAAAACAAACAGTAACTTGTTTGGACAACTAGCCAGTGAAGTGCAATGCACTGCTGTCTGCCACAGTCATTTTTGATATTACCACTGCGAGTTGCCAAAGTCAGACATTTTCAAATCCTGGCAACAGGGACTTTATCAAGGTTTTAAATGAGATGCTAGTAAGTATTTTGAATAAGTTTAAAATAGAGGGTAGCTGTACATGTTGTCTTATTCCCTCTAACAGCACAGACACACTTCAATTTTAATCAATACAGTCACCCACACCAGCATACCACAACTGCTACGTGAAGCATATTTTTGGCTTCAAACATGTTTTCTTTTGAGTCACAAGAACAACTACATTCATTGCATCCAGCCACAGAACACATCCAGTGCAGAAACTGACGAAAGACTACAGCTGCTGCTAAAATGCTGCTGACTGCTTTTGCTACGTGGCCACTGAGAACAAGCTCTAAGCTCATTTTGGTTATGCGAGACAGTTTCATGATCCAGAAATGGCAAGTGTTATTATGGCATTTTCATGGTAAATGCAATACATTAAGTTTCATGATAACTTCATGAACAATGGGGATTGTCCTGACCAGAAAAAAAAACAGCTGTGAAGAATGGTTCAGACGGATTAAAACTGTCTATGTCAGCAGTGACAAAGAGACCTCTTGTGGTCATACAAATCATGACTGTCCTTTCCAAAAGAAATCAAGAGCACTAGTTATTTGTTGAAACATCATATGTCAATGTTCAAGAGCAAAAGCAGAAGAGATGGCGCAAAAAGTTTTAGGGACATGACCGTCCCTCAGCATTTTCAAAAGACATTACTGACTCATTTCTCATTTAACAAAAAACTCTAATCTTTAACCTTTACTATGACCACAATTTTTCCCTTACCTTGACTGAAATCACCATTTAGCCAAGTAACCATAACCTAACCAAACAGATGGCAGATCAGAAAACGAATCATGAGTCAAATGAATTATGTTAGAAACAATCATACTGGTGTTTTTTTTTTTTTTTTTTTTTTTTTTAAACACAGACAAAATATTTTGTCATTTCGATAGGAGGAATTTTTAAAGTAATGGCTACTATTTTCCTGAGCAGAAATTAAAGGAGACATATTATGCACATTTAGAGGTCTATATTTTTAATCTGAGAAAAATTACAGTTAAAAAAAACCTCTTTATTTAAATCATACTGATCCTTTATGCATCCCCTCGGTTCAGCCTCTGTCTGAAACAGGCTGTTTTAGCTCCTGTCTCTTTAAGGCCCCCCTCCCAATATGTTCACTCCGTTCTGATTGGGCAGCTCTAGCAGTAGGATTGTACTATTTGAAAATGTTTTCTCAAATACATTCGTACATGTTTAAGCCAAAATCTGATCTGAAATATGAGAGCGGAGAATGAAAACAATCCATGGAACAATTTAAGCAACAAAGGCTATGGAACAGAAGGCCATTCACTGGCATGCTTGTTAAGCTGATGCAAGGAAGAAAAGACTGTTGCAGACAGTGTTCATTGCAGGTTGAAACCTTGGCTTTTGACTTGCAAGGAGCATTTCTTCATACATTAACCTTTATCATGTTTAGTATAGATATCAGGCATCTTGACAGTATATAAATAACATAAAATCACAAAAAGCACAATATGTCCCCTTTAAATTATTATGTACAGTAAATAAAGAATGTTTCTATCCAATAAGATGATATACATTACATATGATTAGGGTTTTATGCAAAAACAGGTCAATTTGAATGTACTTTATGGTTAGTAGGAGTTCAAGGCCAGCACTGGGATTATACAACAGGTCCTGAGGACCGTTAAAGAGATCTAATGAAGGTTACATGACACATCATGTAACCCATGACCCCAAGCTCATGGGTCAAGGGGGGCAGTGAAGGGTTAAGTGATGGGTTAGGAGGATAACAACCCTGTTACTTCACTACTACTTGCCAATATCAATTAGTTTTCATCACTACTGGATGAGTATCAAAAGATTAAGGCGTAGAGGCAGTGCAAGGAAACAGTAATCATGTGGTCTTAGCACAGAGGTTACTAATTACAACTGACCTTTGGAACTGTGTCTTAGGAAATATCTCTCATCTACTCTGATGTCAACTAAGATGATACGTTGTCAAAGACAGTATATTAGAAGCCCATAGAGTTTCACTCAAAAACAGGAGTTCATAGGCCAAATCTGTAAATTTGCTTCTTTTGACAAATTATTTTAGACTTTACATCTTTGCTTCACAATGTCTTGTAAATTAAGCCCCATATCATGCATCATAGAGGCAATGATTCTACCAACTAACAATTACCAAAAGGTAAATGCAATAAATGCAATAAAAAGGGGAAAAAAATAAGGAATGGAATGTGCACATATATATAGTTTAACCATTTTGAAATAATACTGAGTTTGAGTTAATATCTGATATTGGAGACCTATGAGAATCAGGTTGAAGCCGTTTGAAATGAGTTGAACAACTTACCAAAATGGGTCAGATATACATATTATAAATATTCTATACCTCATGTCATTGTCAAGTCATTTAATCAACTTATAAAAAATGCATGCACAAGATTAGTCTCTTGTTGCTTTACAACCTATTCAAAAACATACATAAAGATAAATAAAGAAAACAGGGCAGAGTTGGAGCAGTGTCATTTCTCACAGGAAGAACCTGTGTCCTTTCAGAAAAGTAACAGCACAAACACAAGCACACACACAAATGCTCACTTGCTAAGCTGTGCTTTGATTGCATTGCACAAAAGGAAAGGCTGCTAGTTTGTTGAGTACATTTAGAGAAAGTCATCTACAAAGTCAGCTAGGAGGGCAAATATAAAAAGAGATGGGCTTTGGAATTGAAGAAACAATGAATCAGAAAAGCAACTTCAAGTGGCACCTGTTATGGAGCAGGAGGACCAGGGTGGAGGATTGGAAAGGACAAAGGCCGAGCATTATGCTGCTCTTATAAAGAGCGGGTAAGCCTGTTTGCTTTAGAGGTGTTGTCCCGGTTGCCCCAGCGGCTATGTATTGCGGGGACGCCTGTGGCCTTTGTTTTCTGACACGAACAGGGGGTGTTGAGAGGGAGCTATGGACACTGATGCGTGACTGAATTCCTATTAGACTGCTGGCAGTAGAAGAGTCTCTGGAGGACACCTGCACCATCAGCTTAATGCCTCCAAGTTACTCAAAGACCAGCACCAATGTGATGTGTTTCCCAAAGTGGATTCTGATACTACAAAGTTTCTGATGAATATCTGCACCATATTTTTTAGCTGAAATTAATGAGAATTCAGAGTTTATGAAAGCATTTTATTCTTGTCAGATTGAAAAACATTTAGACCACAACCAAATACTAAAAGGTCTCGTTTAAGGTTTAGCCTTTAAGGCACTTTGGTACAAAAAAGGCACAATAAAGACTTATTGTATAAGCAACTGAATAATTGAAAAAATATGTAAACAACCTCTGATTTAATGTCTTCACAAATTGTTTTTTGTTGTTTTGGTCAGGGAGGAATCTCTATCAGTATTGGATGTCAGTGAGTGGAAAGTGTAATGATGGCACATTTTAGCAGGAAGCTAACGTGAGTCTGAACCTGGGTGTCATTTATGAGTTCCTAATAAGTCTCAGGTAACAGCAAATGTTTGCAATTTATATGGCAGCATCTATAGAATAGCCAATGATTATTTCCATCTATTAATCTATTGATTAATCATTTAGTTTATAAAATGTCAGAAAATAGTTGAAAATACCTATCAAAATAAAATATATTCAATGTCCTCTGTATGAAGTAGAGAAGAGCAGCAAGTTTTATGCTTGAAATTTTGTATAAATATATACAGTACCAGTCAAAAGTTTGGGCACACTTTCCCATTCACGTGAAAGTGTGTATATACATACTCACATGTGAGCAGTTAGATTTAGAGGTAATCACTAGTTTCAGCTATTCTCTATACTGTCTCAAAATGATCAGAGTACAGACACAAATTAGGCCAAAAAAAGACTAATTGAAATGGATAATTTGTTAAATCTAAATCTGTGCTGACAGTGCTAAGGTGAGCGTGAGCAGCACACCACCCAAATATACTTGAGGGATAGAAAACACTGACAGGGATATTCATAGAGCTCAGCAGCAAGTTTAATAGATGCCTACTGCCCACACCTCTGTTTTCAACCTGCCAGGCAATCAACAATAAAACAGGATTAATTCATACATCAAATGGAGCGGTAGGTGCATTCGCGTGCACACTTATGACTTGCATTCAACACTTACTAACCCCTTTTGAAGTCTGAGCCCATGCATTCAGCCAGCACTCCATTATAAACTGGAAAAGCTGCTGAATGCCCAACGCAAAGCACAGAGAAAGTGGAATCAACCTGTTCAAACAGAGATGCGTTGAGAAGTGTCATTCCCACGGCGAGGTGTGCCAGCGACCTTTGAAAGTGTGATGAGTCAGGGCAAGCTCTTGGGTATGTTGCCACAGAATTAAACACTGAGTGTGTCCTGTTTGATTTTAAGAGCTCCTGTTCTTAAATAGTCTTGTCTGTCAGCACTTACAGATTCTGTTAAGGGGCCAGAACAAAGAACTTTCCCATCATCACTCTGTTGGGATTTTCCTCAGTGCTTCAAATGATTGTGTGTGGCGAGAATAGGTGTGAGCTATTGGACTAACGAAGAGGATATAATATGTTGTAAGAAATACAAGCATAGATGGCCAGTACTGTGTTATGTCCAGTCCTACATCTGTCTGGAGCTTCTATTTCAATGAACAACCCACAAGTGGCATTTTTAGGTTCTGCATTTATTAGTGAATGAACTCTGATGTGTTTTGATTCACAATGTACCATCATTTACAATATTTATACAGGTCTGGACCACCAACAGCACTGTGCTTTCACTCCTCCCATTTCTCAACACGTTACTTTGCATATCTCTAAGTCCAAAACTCCAACTAAGCTGCCTGACAAGTCACTTTTTGACAGCTTTTAATACCTCGCCTTTCACCCACACTTTGTCAAAAGAAAAGGCAATCCATCATTTCGAGGAGAGAAAAGCGGAGCATTGAGCGGGAGATGAGTGAGAAGTTACATGTTTGATCTGCTGAAATATTTGCAGAAGGATTCCCAAATGTGGGAGTGTTTGAGCATATCTGAGGGAGTTTCCCCACATCTGCCCAGTGTGAGCGGCAACAGGCTGCAAAAACTACACCCTGGATCATTACTGTAGTCCAAACATTTTTTTTCCTATCTTCCCAAGATATCTAATGCAATCATATTGCCAGATAGAATGTTGATATTTGACAATCCTGTAAAACCCAGGATTATATTCAATGACAACATTTGTTGTGTTCAATGCCAGCGTTTTTAGAATTATTTCTTTTTATAATATTATTATACAATATTGTTGCGTGCCAAGTATGGTATTGGTTAGGGTGTGGTTGTGGCTATGGCAGATAAACAATGATTAATGTTACTAAAATACCTGATTAAGGTTAGAGAAGGATCTTGGTTATGTATGAAACCAAACTAAGGCTGTGCCTGAAATAACTCCCTATAATATAGGGTTTGTAAGCAGTAAATTCAGAATTCAGACACCTATCTTCATCATGATTTTGCACCATCACTGTCAGATTTAGTTGTACAATGGTAATTTTTTACATCTAAAAAATGCAGGTCATTGTCAGATTATTAGTAAAAAATATTGTACATTTATACAAACCACAGGTGTTAACCTCTTGGTGTTGCTACAGAGAATTTCAGGGAATTGCCAAAGTCATTGGGATTAATGGTTTAAGAACCATGAATGTCTGTACACCAAAGTCATTAGTTAGAAGTTTAGATTCATTGGATAAAAGAGTTTATCTAATCGTTGCCAAGATATTTCAGTGTGGACCGAAGTAGTGGAATAACTGGCCAATCCTGACATCTCTAGAGCCATCCAATGCCATTAACATGTCTAGAAATAAAGTTAACACTAACTGCCATTGGTGGATTTGCTACATGCTCATCCAACCCTCCTGTGTGGAGGTCCCTGGTCAACCTCCACACCCTTCTCTCTACATAAAGAGGAATACTAGTTAAGTCATTGTTTGGCACCGGATGTAAATTATGAGCTGCAGAATATGAATGTATTTCCTAGAATACAAGGCTGTCTATGAAATGTTTACTGACATGACACACTAACACAGAAATATTCATCTTCATGAATGCTACTGAATACTGGAAATTTGCATTTACAATCAATCTCTTCTGCTTTACTTTTTTTATCCTGACCATTTCAATCCATTCAACAAAATTGACTAGATGGAACAGTGATGACCTGTTATGACACAATGATGAACAAACAGGCCAAACAGTCTGGCCTGAAAACCCGAGTATACATTCTACCTGGTAGGACTGTTGCCATTTATTGCCAAGTGGAAGATGCCTGTGAAATGTTTCCAGGGATCTCAACCTTTCTATCCTCAACAAAAGATAGGTCTGCTACTGAGGAAGACTACACAGAGCCTTTGTGTGCTAATAATTCAGGAAATCATAGAGAGAAAACAGTTCACTTTCTTTTTTGCAGCATACCAGGCTAATGGCTGCTTAAACTAGAGAGGTCATCTCCCTGGACCAAAACCTCAACTTGAACACAAGTGCTGTTCGCAAATGAGAAGCAAATGTTTCCCAGGACAGATTTACGAGACACCATCATTTAAGGTAATGCAAACTATGCAGGTCCGTAAAACATATGGCGACTAAGAGCAGGTAGGCAATGAAAAGAGTTTTGATACGATGGCCTACTAATCAAGCTGTCAGGTTGTAGAGCTGTCTGTGATGGTATGATTTTACTTTGAGGATCTCATGGTCTTTTAGACAAGGTATGATTTCTGTTTAGGAGGTCACATTACAAGCAAGATTGATCATCTGGTTGACATTCAGTACTCTTACATCTTCAAAACAAATGAGAATCTGATCCACAAAATCTTTCTCTGAAGTACACAACTGTCCCAATAACAGGAATTTAATTTCTAAGGACAGTTCAATTAAATTAAATATCTAACTTTAATATCTTAGGACAGGCTTTCATTATCTCAGTCTAGCACTTTATTTGTAGCCTTAATAGCTTTTCCAAAAAAAATGATTTGTCATCTGTACAACTGCCTAATACAGTATGCTTACATTACATCTGACCGGCACCTTGAGTGGCCATGTGATCCCTGATGACCTTTTCTATTAGTAGCAAAAGTGAAAATGACGTTATCTTGTTATCAGTGCTATTTAACCCTGTAAGGAGGAAGTCTAGGTGGATGAGGGGCAAAGTATCTTTCCAATTTCCTACTGACTGTTAAGGTTGATGACCACAGTCTCTCCCGAACTTTAACCACGTTGACAAATTTCCTAACTTTAAAAAAAGTAATTTTAGTGCATAAACCTAACCAAAACTTAAACATAGTGGCAGTACATCTTACAGGTATGAACAGATATGTAACAGTACAGACAAACAATGTTATCCTGCCAATATGAGCATCAGATGAAAATGTTCTGTTTTGGAAGGCAATGAGGCATTTTTCGTTTTTGTTTGGAGGACTAGTTGGAGACAGAAAAGCAGAACAAGCATGATAAAAGTGATACATAATAATAATGTCTGAATTAATGCTCTTAGTCTAGATTAATCAATGCTATTGACTGGTTTATGTTGAAGAGTGAAACCTATTACATTGCCAATAAAAGAAGTTCCACTGTATTGACTGAAAGAAGGAAAATAACACAGCTACTGAAAAATCAATAAGGGAAGAAATCAAATGAATCTGACAATTATTTCCTATTGTTTTATGATTTGTATAAGAAAAACTGAATCTGCATAAGAGTGTTGGAATTTTCATAAACCAAAGCTCAAGTTCATACATGAAAGCATACTCTCTTAAATGAGCATACCCACAACTTTACAATATAAATGTACAAAACTGTACATATGTATAACTAGATAACTACAAAAAAACTTGAACATGATACCGAACAAAGTAGTTAAGTAGTTTAATGGATCAGAGTTGTTTTTTTTTTTAAATCTCTGTCAGTGTTCTACAATAACGGGGTAAGTTTGCATGAATGGCTAATTGCCAGCACTTAATGCTCTCCTGCTGAGACCCAACTACAATATGCACAACTAAAAAAGGCATCAGGCTTTCAGCTGGCAAACAGTGGCCACAATAACACTTATAGCATTAACCAGCTTATGGTGTAAGAACACTAAGATGAGCCCAAACAACGGATGTCTATATCAAGATTAGTCAACTTACAAAACCACATAGGCAGATTAGGTGTCTAATTCCACTGACCCTCTGAAATAAATCTGGGTTTATTATCCAAGGAGCTCCAAACCTATGACTCAAGCCAAGTTCTAACAGCTGCTCCAGTAGACAGATTGCTAAAGATCCTCTACTACCAGATGATCCGGTCAAGCAATCCTTATCAGCCTATATACGCTTAAAAAAAGAACAATTTCATTAGCTATTCACCTAAAACACCACAGTGGCCAAAGCCATTTATTTACATTCAAAAGAGATGTGAACACTGACATTACTATCATAAAAAAAATCCACAAAATCTATGTATCAGTTTTCTATCTAGAGGCAAATAATATAAAGATTTGTAATATTTATAACTAACTGATCCCATTACAAATCCACCTACATCCACCTACATGTTGCCTAAGCTGCCATTTAGCCCATCACATGCAATTCCACATCCAGCATTATTTGTTAAGCAGATAGGCTCTTCTTTTAGCATTGCCCCGAAATCATTTTCAAACATATGTGACGATGATGAATCTATAAATATAAAAGATGTTTTTATACTTTTAGATGTATAATAGGTGGCTTTTACAATTTCCAAGTTCCAGATCCTAATGTTATTGTCAAATCTGTCAAATCAAATATAATTTCTGCAAAGAAGATTTAGAAAAAACACATTCCAACACAAAAACACAATCCATTTTAAATAGACAACCTAAAAAAAACCTGAGGCAGAGTATGAATTTTAGATGTATCATTTATGTGGAGAAGAAGAATCAGATTTAATTGGTATTATTATATAATTTTGTATCTAGATGTTTTGTATATATTATATGTTTTTGTATATTTGTACATATGTTTTATTTAAATTCATTTTACTAGTTTTTATGCACTTCATTTCATCAACTCTATTTATTCTATTTTTGAGGGAGAGGGGACCTGGTATGTAGGAGGAGTAAACATGTGAGGTTGTGGATCTGTTGACAAAGTATATAATCTCTGATGAATTTGTAAAATATGTATACGGATGGATGAGCCATATGTAGACATCAGATGATATCACAGTCATTAATATCATACAGTAGATTACAACTTGGATTATCATTAATTTTTGTATTTAAAAGTGGTGCCTTGTTCAAATTCCCCTTGTTCATCTCACACTATTACTTGCCATGGGTGTTGGTAGAGCTAATGATTCATACAAACGGCTACATGATTATTTCTCCAGTAGCTCAGATTTCTGGCTTTCAAAACACTCAAACAGTATTTATTCTTAATGGGAAACCATTAATCATCTCAACAACAGTATCATTATACACTAAATCATTAAGGTTTTCAATAATAGTATAATAACATCCAGTATACAATACATAATAATGTACAATAATAACAAAAATATAAGCCATTGTGGTCACAACCGGAGCTCCCAATCAAATCAAGACAGAGCGTTTTGTCAAATTTTGTCATAGCATACAAATAAAAACATTCTTTAAATTCAAGATAGCCCAATTTCTATTTTTGTGTGTGAATACATTTGCATTTCATATAAAATTCACTATGCATCATCCATGGCTTACATGGTAAGAAAACCCTTTATGCAAATGCAAAAAATCATAGCATAAATTATTCACTACCTCTTTGTGGAGATAATGTGGAGTAATTGCATTGATATTTGTTAAACATCTCAAATTCTAACATATGTAATATCATACAAAACCTAATGTCTTATTTATATAAAATTATAACTTTAAATTTCTCATGAAGTATCAATTATTTAGTTTTTTTTTTTAATAAAATTTGATCTACTGAGCAGAATTTTGTGCTACAAATAAATCACTCAAATGAAAATAATCATCTTTTATATCCACTGGGGCGTGAAAATTGCCTTTTATGAAAGGTCACTATATTCGAGCTTGTACGCCTCCAATCTCAACTGTGCTATAACAAAGCATATCATAACACACATGGTGTCTGCGTGCCCACCCATTATATGAACATGATCAATTACTATATATAATGCCTCCCTCAGTAATAGTATAAGTTTATGATGGGAGGTCAGATATAAAGAGCAGGTGTTAGAGGGATGAGGAGTGACATGTGTAAGCACAGATGACAAAGTGATAAATGACGGTGACGGGGGAGCTTATGACAACAATGACAAATTGAGATTAACAGGTCAAAATGATAGTGGTCGATGATGCCAGTAAAGTTTGTTGTGAGTGTGTCATGCCCCACGCCAAGAGTGTTGCAGTCTGGCAACGTGACTGCATGCAGACTGGAGTTTGGGTGTCTGGCAATTGCATCCAGACAGACTCCAAAGCTTTAGGTGCAATATGGTGTCTGTCAAATTCACAGATGAACAGCAGGAACTTGAAACGCCTCATGCGAGCATCCAAAAAACAGAAAAGAGTGGACCAAAGTGTGTCCTAAACCCCTTGCGGCAAAGGGGGGCAGAGATGTGCGTTTGGCTGGTGGGCTTAGTCAGATTCACACTGTGATCCAGATGGCCAAAATGTTGAGACCATTTTACAAACAAGCTCATTATCTAAACTTGATGTCTGATGGAAGTATTTACAAAAACCAAAATAGCAACAGAGAACAAAGCTGAACATAATAGAGTAGAAGATTCCTCTTTTTTTTTTCTTTAAAGGGACAGCAATTGTTAACTATTTTGCATGTTTATTACCACAGTAAAAAATGCATGAAGAAGAAAAGACGAATAGAAGAGATCGAAGAAGAATAGACAGATACCTGGCCTGATGATGGCTGGTGATGATTTAGACAGAGAGCAGGCCACACCAACACACTTAAGTCCTAATGTAAAATCGTTTCTTGTGACGTTCAAATTTGAGCACCTTCAGTGCCTACAAATGACATTCATCCCCGAATCTGTTTTCATGAATCATCAGTTCATTCAAGACCATTTTTGTGAAAGATGCTTTTCTTTGCTGCAGAGTTTACAGTTTGACTAACAGTCAAAGTGTGACATATGACAGCAGGACACTCTAAAATGTGATGAGGGTCCCTGTCAATCATTGAGCTTCCACACTTAACAGCATGATCATATTACTGTAAACTGAATGGAACTGAAATTGTCTAGTCCTGCTCAGAAGTAATTATTACAGTTAGTTTGAAACATGTTTTAACCACAATAAACCATTACATACTTCATTCTGATCCTATCTACATTTTTGTATTGGCCTTTTTAGTAATTTAGTATCTAAATCTTCATTTGGATAATTATATAAAAGTTGTCTCAGTGATTCATGAAATCTGTAAGAAAATATGAGCAAAAAGGTTGGACCAAGATGCTTCCATAATGTACATCTGAAAGTATCACAAAGTTTGGAAAGTTACAGTTTAACCTGAATTTAACAGTCAATCAGGGTTAATCTTTTTAATCTGACAGGTCACTGTGATAATCTCAACAGAGACATCTAAAAATCTGCTGGAACAAAAGGACTATACAGTCACCACCATTTTGATTGGCTAACAGTCATGGGTGGAAAAAATCAATAATACATTTTTTTTTAAAAAAAAAAGGCATAACAAGACTATACCACAAAAGTGAATAAGAGTGACTATTTTTCACTCCAAATTAATGAAAAATCCAAATATAGTGAACAATTTTTAAGTTTTCAGTCTAAATGAACTTGACAGAATGAACTTGAAATGAGCCAGCTTTATGAATTAACTGATAAGGTGAACTGACTTTTAAGGGATATACTTGTTATGACTACAAAATTCAATAAATTTGCTACCTAAACAGAAAAATTCTCCCCAATTATTTAAAAAGTTACAAACACTGTAACTGAAGCTATGTGTTTTTTCTATCATTGCAAGAAAACAACTACAAGTTATACACAAAAATTCACACTATTTGAAAATGTAATAAAATGTCCTAATAATTTAGGTATTGGTTTTCAGTAAATGAAACCAAACCTTGTGAAAAGGTGTATGTACATACATTATATTTATTCAATCAAAAACAAGAAGCATTTCATACCAACTGAAACATACCTTTAATAGATATAATGTAGCACAGAGGCATGTCCTGCCTTAAGGATTTACCAATCAATGATTTTGTTTCTAGTCGTCCTGATTAAATGACTTTTTTTCTATGCAATGTATTCTTTTTCTTTCCAAAGAAACTGTGTAAATGCTATTTTATAAATAGTAACATTAATTTTCTCCCCTCCTCCATAAAAATTGGCTAAGGCATTTCTGAAAGCTATAATACTCTGTACTGTGTCTGTTCTGTTGCCACTGTAAGTCGGATTATAGAGGGATGGGAGTGGTTATTGATTAATATATGTCTAATGCACCCTGGTAAAGCAACAGGACATCTGTACAGTACACCAGAGTAACTGCCTAGACTTGAGCAATTTCTTCTTTTTTTTTTTTACATGGATCATTGAGCACGTTGCCATTACAGCACTGTTGTGTCAGACAGAACTCAGAAAGCCACCTCCATCTGTCAAATTTGCAACAAATTTACTGTAAATGCAAGTTTAGCGTTGGCCTAAATCTGCCAGAGCCTTGTTTTACATTCATAGCAACATTCAATTTTTTATTTATTTATTTTTTGAAAATAAGGCAAACTACACAAAATATATACTATTAACTATGAAATTATCTTAGCTCTCTATTTTTCTTATTGTCTATACTTACCGATGTACTACACTGGTGTGATTTGATGACAGTAAGAATGATACAATAAGTAAGTGAGTCAGCCTTATCTTTTGAGATGAATAAGTAATGAAAACTCGAATCTCGGATGTAATGACTTTTTACAAAGGATGTTTTTCAAAGTAGATTAAACTTACATTCCTTTCAGTTGGACCTATGTACCAACTTAATGAGTTATTGCAGTGGCCAAATCATCACAATACTTTCTTCATGTAATGGACTTGTTCTGGCACATATGTTTTCAAGCTTTCAAAAAGTAGCTTTCATTCATTCATTCATTCATTCATCCAGATTAAAATCAGCCACAATAAAAACACTATTTGTGCTTTTTTTTGCAAATGCATACCGCATTTATTTTGTGGGCCAAAATGAAGCCATTGAAATAAAACTGCTCGAAAAAAATCCCTCTGCCCAATACCAGAGATAACAATTTCCACCTAAATGTAATATTCATGCTTTAGAGCATGGTTGCTTGTCTTGTACTACTGAGAAACAGAAAGTTAACAACAACAACTGCAAATAGCAACAAAAGCTTCCAGCAGACTTTTGGCCAAAAACCTATAATGCATAACTCTCATTTACATTATCATATACATTATCGCATACATTGGCCTGTGAGCTAGACTCAGTTCTGGCAACAGAAGTAAACAGAAGTCTCTGCCATGTTGCTGTATCACCTTGATAAGAGCTTGGTAATGGAAGTATCCATAAGTGGCTATGAACAGACACTTACATATTTGGCAATGCTTAGTTTATGTTGTGGCATTCAGATAATACTTCCTACAACAGAAGCAATCTGTGCTATTCAGACAAAGCTGGGTCAGTCAATGAGATTATGTTTATTTATGCCAGGTTCTGGTCTTACCATCTGTATTTTTGCAACAGATAGATTTGCTGGACATTTTCTATTTTGGGACATCACATGCACATTGCATCTTATGTTCTTCGCTAAAACAAGTGGAACCCACCAAAGTCTTCAGCTGTAGTGGCTCATCCACTTCAAGTTTTGATGAGATGATAAAGTCTGGCTGTACTACTGCAACCTCTCTCAATGATAACAAGATTGCCACTGACTGTTTATTGCTCTCTAGATTCTATATGTGAACACATCCAAAAATCTGAGAATAGCAGCTGTTTTAGATGCTAGAGCCACTACATATGGCTCCATCTCTGCTTGAACAACTGAAGGAGAATTAGTCATGCCATCGTGAGTTTGCCTTACCCACCAGCTACATTTCATTTCCTACCCTCAAGGTCTTACCAGCAGAAGGTGGCATAAATACTAGAACAGCAAGAGTGTGGCAATCCTCTTCCACCAGTCATATACTGCCTGAGGTACAAGGAATATCTTGATTGTTTGCAATGCTCAGTGTATCATTGCAAATGTAGGATTTCAATCCCTCAACTGAAGTGGCACATAGCTAACAGCAGACTATATCAGTTCATGTTAAACAGACAGTGAAGCTGGGTGATTGCTGGGAAAGACAGCTGTGTTCATGCATGCACATTTTCACAGTTTTTGATTTTGTCCTCCCACACGAGCACATTTTTCAGATGCTTTATAGGTAAGACTTTTCCTACAGTGAAACAAGATACAATCCCAAAACTTAAGTGGCTCCATCAGTACTCAGAATCCTGTTCCAGATTAATACAGTGACATGGCTTAAGGCGGAACTGCTTGTCAGACGCTGAAATAGCTCCGCAAACACGCTCATCCCCTTTCCCACTCAAGTATTGTGTCCGATGATTTCTATAACTTTCTGAAACTGACAATCCAACATTTGTGCAGTGATTGTCTAGTGTGTCGAGGTTTGAACTTCTTTCTCCAGCTCTCTTTTTCTATTCTTTGCCTTCCAGGAGGATGAATGTCTGAAAATGTGCGCCGTGATATCCACATCTAAAAAAGAATCATGTCCCGCCCCTCTCTATGACCTCTATCACTCTATGAGCTCACCATGACTTTGAGTATGGTTGTTTGTAGCAGCTATAAACTCTTTTTCTTCTGACCTGGTCAGATAACACGTATGAACTAGCTGTTTTCTAGCATAACCTGGTCCTGAAACATGTTTTGCAGGAGACTGGGTAAGTGTAACTTACGCAACTTGTATTTGCAAACCTTCTCCTTGAATGTGGGTTAGACAAAGAACAAAGCTTTCCATGAGGGTTGGGAATTTTAATTGTTGTGATTAACTTTTTACTACCGCAGAGAAAACTGAACTGAAAGTGAAACTGCACTTTATTTGGAACCAATGTAATGTAATTCTCTGGCAAAAGAGAAATCATTATTTCTAGACAACATATTGCACAAATAAGCATTTCTCGACATTTATGACATTTACCTGATCTTGAGCCGTATCTCGAGGGTAGTGGATCTCCGCTGCAATTAAAGCTGCAGGCTGAACAGGGCTTTGAGACAAACAGCCTTTACACTGCAGAAATCTGGTAATGGAACACTCCTCAGGGTCCCAGACGGCATTATATGCTGCATGAACGAAAAGCAGTGGGAAAGCATGTAACTTCACAGACTTTAGAGGAAAAAAAAAAATCTGCCATAAAAAGGATCAAAGTGAAAGGCTAAAATGTTCATATACATGTTTAGCTCTGTGTTTAAAACCACAGGGACTGGTAAAGCCTAAACTCATGTCTAATCAATTACAGTAATCAAGTCAAGTCATTTCTTCCTAAAAATGCATCTATATTATTAATCATTATTTACAACTAGTTTTGATATTGACTACCTATTTGGTGTATCTCTTTCTGAATAACCTGTTTTGTTTAGAGACCTTTCTTGTAAACAAGATGTGCCACAATCACTTCTTTAAGATTGTAATTGTAAGATTGTAACTTGTGTAATGCAAACAGCTGCTTACCTACCAGTAAAAGAGTTATCACAGTAAGGTTGCAGAGCATTCCTGAGGGCCTTCAGTGATGTGACACTATGGACTACCAACAGTGAGCCTGAGTTGTCCAAAATTGATGGCTGATACGGTGCACATCGGCAGTGTTGGGTTGCTGCTACAGGACAAATGTTGACTTTTCTCAGAACAGATAGATGTTCTAATTCACAAACAGCATTCTGCAATACACCTGAAAAATGAAGTCATAACAGTGAAAATTAAATCAGTACCAAAATGACGCACATCTGCTTTGAGTAATGGCTTGGCTCATGTTATTGTATGGTTGTAAATGAATAGAAATGTTTTTCAGAAACTACCGTGTGCCTTAGGAAGTAGCTCCTTTTCACACATAGAACAGTGGAGCCCCAAGGAGCAGGGCGTCTGGTCTTTGACTCTCTGTAAGTAGAAGGAAATGCAGATTTATTAGAGTTTCTTAACAGGTCAATAGACTGAGTAATGCATTGACACAGGCAGGGTAAAGACTTCAGCATTAAATAACTACGGGCCTTTCCCTTTATCTCCAAACTTTTAGAAAGAGCTATTAAAAAACATCCTTAAGATGCAACTGAAAACATTTTTAGTCATTTTCATTCAGGTTAACCAGATTCAAAACACAGATACTACCATCAAAGTAAAAGATTATTGGTTTCTAAACACAAAGTACAGTGAGAACTCTCTTGACTATCTTGTTCAAGTGTATCGGCTAGCTTTTAGAACAAAATTAGCAAAAGTTCAAAGGATAGACCTTTTCTGTTTCAGTCCAACCTTTCAGTAGTATATGGTTTCACTTTTCCTGGCTAAGCTGAGACACAGCTTTTTAAAACTGTTCACACAGGATGTGCAATGTGGTGATATGACTCATAGATTACAATCCACTGTGTTTTCTTTCTGTGCTTCTGTGTGACACAAAGAAAAGACTAAATGCCAACATTTTCAGTGCAGGTGTGCGGGCAACATACACGGCACTGATCTGTGTCAACATCTGTTGCCTTACTTGCTTGCTTGTGCCTTTATATTTTCATGTCATTATATGAAATAAAATTACAAATAATGAAAAACTATGAAAAACACAGTAAAATTCAACATAAATGAGAAGTATGACCTGAAGACGTCAGCAGTGGCACACTTACCTTTCTTTTTGGAGAGGTCTTGTTAAATCTCCTGCGTTTCTGCTTGAAACATCTCTGTACCTTTATAGCTTGGTTGAGAAAATATATTTCAAAAGGCATTTGTAATTTTACATAAATATATTGACTACAGAATATATACAAATTACACTGGAGCATCATAAATTAAAAAAAAAAATCTGGCAAACACAGTTAAGAATATTCAATCAAATAGTGCTGCATGCTATCCTATGGATCTAAACAAATGTCTCTAGCTCTCTAGTACTTTATTGGGATGCAGCTATCATTAATTCAGTTCATACTATATCTTTCTATACTATAGACTATATCTATCTCTATTTTTTTAATGTTAATCAATATCAATGATGTGGGAAAAAAAACAGAAATCAGAACAGTCACCTGTGATTTAGGATTTGACTTGGTTGTCTGTTGACGATGGTGCAAGACTTCAGTGGTATTACGGAAAAAAATGACTCTGCAATGTGTTTTTGGGATGTATTGTTAACTATGGTGCTCAACTTTCTCCAGCACTAAAAGGAATTGCATACTATTTAACAGAGGAACAGAGAATGGACCAGCAAAGGCCAACGCAGGAGGCAGCTATCATGGAGAAGGTGAGTCCAATAGTGTCGACATTGAACACAACAGCTGTTAGCACGGTGCCAAAGCTTTGGGTCTGTCCTGTAGGTCCTGAGTGCTGCCCTGCTTCAGCCCTGAATGTTTTGAGGCGAGCTGAGCTGAGCCCCACATATTTCTGCTCCTCAAAACTGGTATTTTCATGTAAAAGAATGGAACTTGGAGCATCAGAGGGAGGGGAAGAAATATGGTGAGCGGAGCGGTTTCCAGTGTTTCAGGCTTTCCTCCACATTTGAACACAGAGATCGGTCCATTATGAAAAGTGCAGAAAGCACTGTGTGTCTTTAGTCAGCAGAGATGTGCACACACACAGAGCTCTCCAACATCACAAATCAACTTTCATTTATCCATTTTATTTATCTCTAACATAATCTACTGAAATGTACAGCTATTTATGTGATTCAGGCTGGTCTGAAAAGCATCAGAATAATATCTGGATCTTACAGTAAGGTCGTTCAGGGGTCACTGATATTATCCGGGAAGTTGCAGAAACATCAGTACTGATGTTGTTTGTTGCTCACAGCTGCTTTGTGTCAGATTCTTTCCTTTGACTTGATTAAATACCTGCAGCATCACACCACAGCAGAAACGGTAAGTCTGTCTTTAAATTGAGAGTGATGTGGGCATTTACACCAGTGGCACAGCAGCGATAATGTCATTAACACACCAACAAGACAGTAATCAATGTTCTGTGTTCTGCTACACAATGCACAGTGCACAGTATACAGTGAAACAGCATATAATTAAACAGCTCTTATGGATCAATCCTGGGCTTCATTAGAGCTGTCTGGACTTTTTTTTATTTTATGTAGCTAAAGATCCAAGCAGAAGCACCTCAACCAGATGATGATAATATAATGATAATAGAATATAATATACGGAAGATGCTAATGAGAAATGGTGTGACCCTCTTGAAAGGGAGCCAGGGCAGGAGGCTTACCAGAGTGATCAATATTTTTTGAGTCATACCTCTCTTTTCACTTTAGTATTATTATTATGTATTATTATTTCTGATCATCACTCCATTTTTATTAATTTTAGGTGCTTGTTATTGATTGTCTCAAGATGTCAAATATCAGTAAGAACAGTTTTCATTAATGTTGAAAATAAAACTTTTCAGGACCACTGACTTTTAGATAATCAGAATTTCATGACTTGACTTGTCTTGCTTGACTTACCTGTGCTAGTTAACACTTACATGTACTGTACATATAGAGACTGTTCAGGTTACCTTTTGATTTGTTGTGCTGACTTCCAGGAGCATCCATCGGTGGACTGGAAGGACTACATGCTGCTCCAGCGTCTTGCAGACCTCTTAGGTCTTCTTGTTTAGGTGTTACAATGTCAAACTCAGCCCTTATGGAAATGACAGGTGAGGTGGGCAATTTTTTAAGGGCTTTGTGTCTGCTCTTCAAATCCATGCTCAGCACCTTTAACTCTAGATCTGCTCTGGCCTTGTCTGTCCTCCTCTGGCTTCCCCTAGTCTCAATCTGCTGAAGATTGACTCTCCCTAAACACTTTGCTCCATAGCCTCCACCTGTCAAATAAAAAATATGTCACTTTTCAGAAAATAGATCAAATGTGGCACAGACGTGTTTTCATTTTGTAACTCTGTTTTGTTTTTTGCTTTGAGTCAACACCTAAATCTAAACTGAGAGGTATGAGTTTTAGAAGTAGTGAAAACATGATATTTATACTACAAACAGCTTAGTGTAGCTCTGTATCTCCTAGGTGTCCCAACAGTCATATAAAATAAGCTCCACCAGTCATCTTACAAAGTTTTTCTTTCAAATGGATTTCAAAATTGATGTTATTTAAAACTTTTAAGTACATACAAGTGGACATAGTTGTTTTGTTTTTAAATACACGATTTGGTCACGTTTGCATTTGTAACAATACCACTTGATATGGTAAAAACCATATGTCCATTACTTCTCACTTTAGCTTTCAACTTTCATACATTCTCAATCACAACAGGTGGTGTTCAGGTGTAGCAACTCAGTGAGGCAGGTGAGAGGCGGTAGGCTTAATGTACTGGCAGTTTATTGGTTGTTGTAACAAGTATACTAAAGATCAGACTCACAAACCTATAATCCTATTTGTGAGTCCTAGACACAAATACTGTGTACACACACACACACATATATATATAATAATTTATATTCTTTCATGTTAGTTGAGCTACTCCACAATCTTTCCACATTCCCCTTCCCCCCCTACTTCTGTAACCACAGAAGAACTCACTGATGAGGAATAAATGCTCTAGTCTACCAACGTGGCTAGTCAGCCATCATAACAGAAGACTCCCTGCTGTTGTGAAAGAGGAGAAAGTTTGCATTTGACTCTGCACTTTTGATTTGCCACTGTATGCAGACAGAGTGTTGACCATTTCAAATGTCACAATTTAATTTGGGCAAACAGCACAAATCTGTGGGATTTCAATTAACATGGGGAGCATGGGATGCCTTTTCCACTGTGTGATTTTGGCTCAGTCCAGTGTATCTTTTAAATAAAAATGTTGTCATAGTGTAGCTTTAATGATTTGGGGTTAGGGGGAAAGGCTGAATTAGGTTAATGAGAAAAAACAGCCATTCACAGCCATTACTGAGTCTTTCAGTAATGTGGGCTCCCTATTAAGTGCTTTTAACACACATTCGCTGGCCTCTCCATGCTGTGTGTTTTGATGATGTTAACGAGTGGTCATGCACGATTACATATACAAGGGTCTTAGGAAGGCAGTTGATGAGCAAAGAAAGGCTTTAATGGAACACTTGTCTACTCTGCTTGTCTGCACAAATCACACATTGGTGAAGTTTGCGCTGTAATGAGACAAATCACATCAGTGTAATCATGTTTAATCTCATTTTTCTGCCTCCCTTCAACTTAGCCTGTTTGATGATTCTGCATTTAGCATTGGCTTGATTAAATGACCTCATCTCCTCAGACTCAAACAATCAAATATGGCCATTAAACTCCTGATTACACATACATATTGTTCATGTATAGGTCACAAATAGACACTGTTTTTGTTCCTTTACAAATCAAGTACAAAAGGTCAAGATCTGACTTTGGGAACTATGCTGTTAATGACTGATGAGAACATAACTGGCTTATATATTTATATAGTTGAGAGCAATTGTGACAATTACATGATGGTAAGTTAATTGGTGAAGATATTTCTAACATATATTGGTAGGGCTTCTTTATATGAAGATGTATTATACATACATTTATACTGTAAATAAAATGACCCTTCAATATCTGTCAAAATTTACCAGTATAATATTTTATCTGTATTGTGCAGAAAATTCTGAATCGAAACTTGTAGTTTTGTGAAATAAATTGAGCAGTGGCAAGAGTAACTAACAATAAGTACCTTTACTACTACTTTAAGTGCATTTTTTTTGCTTATACTTCTGTATTTTTACTTGAGTGAGATTTTGAATGCAGGACTTTGTAATATTCACATTTATGCTGATGATACTATTTTGTACTGTAATGCCTTTAATGTACTTTCTGCTGTTAGATCCCTACAGCACTGCTTTACTGATTTACATCTCTACTAAGAATGGCACAAATATTGAAAGAGTCACAGAATAAAAGTATCTTGGAATTTGGGTTGATGAGAAGATAACTTTTAAATATAATGTGCCCAATCTGGTGAGCAAATGAAGGGGGAAAAAGTTTCTTTTATAGGAATAAAACATGTTTTTCTTTGCATTGTAAGGGGATACTTATTGAGGCAACTTTTCAGTTTTGGGTTATAGTGACATTTTATACATACATGCTTCAGCTGCAACTCTGAAGCCTATGGACACTGTTTATTACTCTGCTCACAGATTTCAGTGATTATTATATTATTTATCATTGTGAGCTTTTTGCTAAGGTAGGGTGGCCCTCTCTCTCTCGAAGGCGTGATAAACACTGGGTTTTATTTATTTGTAAGGCCCTTACTGTTTTTTTTTAATCCCCTTACGTTATTTCATTGTTGTCTTTGAATGCAGGCCCCTATTGAATATGCTCAAATGATTTGATTATGTTGCAGGTGCCGGCAGGTGCGGGCTGCCACATTCATGGCTGTTTTTCGCACTGTGCACCTGCGACCTGGAATAACACACACACATTTGGTCTAGACCTGCTCTATGTGAAAAGTGCCCTGATATGACTTTTGTTGTGATTTGGCGCTATATAAATAAAATCACCTTTTTATCCTTAGGACAATTTAAAATTTTAATTTCATCTTCTTTCACTTCCAACTGCTCTTGTTTTTAGCCAACTCATTTGCGATAAATGTTTATTTCTTTATTTATTCCCAAGGTTTATAATATGTATTCTTACTAATTAGTTTTTTTTTTTTTTAAATCAACATTTTTATCCAAGTATCTTATCAGTGTTTCTTAGCACTTTTGATGTGTTGTTTTTGCTCAGCTATATTGTAAATGAAGCTTCAACCTCCATATATTTCTGAGTCTATATAAAGGTTGAATGAATGAATGTGTGGATCTCCATCCACTACTGAAACATGTCACTGTAGTTGGAGGCTCCTAAGAAAAAATCATTTTAGGAAAGAGAGGAGAAAAAAAAAAAGAAAGAAATGCTAACATTTCATTTTATTGTGATTTAACAGAATTTATGAATGCTTGCAGTGGTCAGACAAATGTGCATCCACACACTATATACCACAGCACATAAAGTTTACAGCACATAATTATGTTTTTCAGTGGAAAAAATAAATTCTTTAAATTAACTCAGGCATGTCTAAAGCATCCATGCTCCTCACCCATAACCTCTGAACACATCATTAAAACACAACTAAATGATGACGTACTCCTCAAGAAAACAAATGAGTTCTTGCTTTTGTATTTTAATGATTGTTAAAATGCACATTCAATCAGCGCTGCAATTTTGATCATGTTGGTTAGTTGCATACTTTTTTTTTTAACTGGGAACAAGCCTTAATGGCCTTAATAAGATTTGCTGTCAAACAACATAAGGAGGAGCTGATCTGAGATGGGAGCTGGCTTGGCTGAAGACTCATCATTTACTTTATTTTGGTAATAGTGTGTGGGCTAGTTGCCTGAGGCAGTTTTAACATACTCACTTACTTCTACGTGATGAACTGTGAAACATCAATAACGTGTTGGAAAACAAACATGAAAATGAGAATATGAATGGCATGAACTGTATACGGCATTTTAGAAAGCATTGCACATTGTTCTAGTGCCACCATAATATGTACTGAATACATTATTTGCATGTAAGACATTCTGTTTGGTTCATATTATTTCTTGTTACCAAGTTGTTAGTTACCTGATGGAGTGGGGGGAGCTTTCTGTCTGGACCTGGACAGTCTGTGGAGCCTACTGTCTGTCTGCCTGCTCTGGTTTTTCACCTGCTCTCCCTCCTCACCTTGCGTCTGTCCTCTGACTTCTTTCTGTCCCTGTGACAGCGCTGCAGTTTCCTTAGTGACTGAAATAGCTCTCTGTCCATCAAACATAGAGGCTTGCCCTTGGGCCTGCTCAGAGCCAAAAAGTTCTTCTGACAACAGGACTGGGCTTCCTTCCCCTGTCTCTTTGTGCGGGCTGCCTTCCTCCACTTCACCCTCAAAAAGTTCTGGGGTAAAAAAGATGGTCTGATCCTCATCTTCTCCATCTTCATCTGGATTGTCTGCTGGGGGCAGTTCTCTATCACAACTGGGAGGGGTCGTTACTGTAGCCAGATTGTGTGGTTCCTCTTTGATTTCACTGGACCCCTCTCCAGCTGCCTGTTTAAGACCAGAGTCTTCAGTCTTTTGTGGAACGGGGACCTGCGGTTCCTCCTTGTGCTCAGGAAGATTAGATGTTTCAAAGTGCTGACTGGAATTACTCAGCCCTTTTTCCTTAAAGATTGGCTTCTTGAAGCAATTGCTGATGGGTCTAGAGGTGAAAATGTTGTAGAGAGCCTGAGCTGCTCTTTTTGGATGGGACAGTGGCTCTGCTGGGGGATTGTGCATCATCTTCAAACATTCTGCATCAAGGAAACAAAATTCAGTGTATCTTACAATTCCAGTTTACAGAAGATATTTAATAACCTCATACTAGCATATAACTGAACTCTGACAAAGACAACAGTGCAAACATGTTAAGACTCACAAAGAAGCTTTTAAATCTCACCATGAAGTGAGACTGGTATGCAGAGTACCATCGCTGCCAAGGCTTTTTTATAAAGAAAGATATAAATGTGGGCTTACGCTCAATATAACCCAAACAAAGGTCAAGAGGATTTAATTAAAAGCAACAGTCCAACATCTGCTCATCAGCTCGCTCCAGCGCCACTCAGGCACGCAAAAGACCTTACAGTAATGAGGCAAGCCACTCAACTGATCCCATGGCCCCAACCCTCCCCCCCACCCAACCATGGAGGGTGGAGGAGAAGGGGGGGGTCTGCTACTGCTCTGTTACCACCCCATCCACCACACTGCATTGAACTGGGCAAACAGCTCAACCTTGGGATGACCCCAAAGACAATGGATGCTCGCCAAGGCGATGTGCAAACACGTCACCTTGGCATATTTTCTTGTGGTGATGTCATGCTCATACATCCTTGAGCACAAAAAAATGACATGTGCCTTTTGATCGCTGTCTTTCAGAAAAATGGAAAAACTGCTTTAAATGTCATAGTCATGAAGACAGAAAAAAGGACTGGAGCCCAGACAGTGGGAGCAGTGTGACTCTACTAGCTAAAAGCTTTGATGTCTTCATTTATCCACATCTGTATCATGAATTAAATAGAATGAAAGCAAATACTAAAATTGAAAATATAAACCAGTATTTTTCCCGTAATATGAATGTGTCTGTCTGCCAATGCAGAATGAAACATGCCTTTTATTTTATTGCCAGTTGTGGTGTCATTTTTTCTGTCTTCTCACACAACTTGAATTTCAAAATAAAAGGCTTTTCTGAGATGAACTTTACCTCTTTAATGTTGTTTCTAACCATAGCATAAAAAAAAAACAACACACCCACTGCCACATTCATGGTTAAGGGATGAGGTAGGGGATATTCTATGTTTTTGTTGCTGTCAAATCCCATGAAAAGACCAAAACCAGCAATGAATCAGTCCTACTGACAAGTATTACGTGTGTATTCAAAGCCTGATATATCTTATTCCTCAGTGTCAAAGAGCTACATTGCTGTCAAAAAACTACTGAAACACATCAATGAGTCACATCATTGCACTAGGTCACAAAAAAATACAATATTTTCTCCTGTTTTGACTAATTTGTTAAAAACTACAATGCCCAGCAAGGGAATTACTGAGACTCTGTTAAAAATGATATTAGGCGCTATAAGTGTGGTCTGGTTTTAAAAATTGAAATTTTTAGTGGAACAAATAGGCTTCGGGTTGAAAGATACAGACAGTGTAGGAAAGTACTGAGAGACAGACTAGCACATTGGTTTTAGTCTTTTCACAGGATTTTTTGACAATAAGAAAATTGTAAAATGACGGCCAGCCTTATCCTTTAATGCCTCTTTTCTGTTATGTAAACTGATCTTTTTTTTCTCACAAAAACATAAGAGTACGAAGGCATACAAGGTAAATAAGAGATTCCCCATAAATGTAAAACTTAATAGTGAATGTTTTACACCTGTCAACACCAGTTCAAGTCACATTATTAGACAGAACTTAATAGAGAGACCAGTTCTACAGAACCAGAATATAAAATTGCTGTGCCTTTAGGGCATTGGATAAGACTTGAGAGAGCTATTAACCTTGCAGCAATATAGCTCTCCTAGCAGCACTCACCTGCTTTCTCATGTTGTTCAGCTTTCAACTGTGTATGAGAAAAAAAATGGATGTTTGGGGGACTTCTGTCCTGCTGAGGTTCAGAGGATTTAACTGCTGAATGGGGTGTTTGAGGTTCTGATGCCTTGGGCAGACACCATCCCTCTACAGTTACTGGTAATTGACTGTTTGGAGAAGAGACAGTAGAGCTGGGGGTCTGGCTGTCTGCAAGGGACACCTCCACCTTCTTTTGCAGCTGAGAGAATGCTACCAGAGACTGCATGGCATTGCTGAAGGTGTCATGATGCTGGACAAGCTGGCGGACCCATTTGGAAAGACCTGAGATACACACGACATACATCTTAGAAAGACACTGCCAAAATTCTTACAATGGATAACTATTGCCATCTAGTGTTCACACTGAGCGGCTGTGCTGTTTGACACAAAGTCAGCTGTTATTCACACTCTATTAAGAGTTTATTAATACCTGTGATGTACTTATTAGGATTACTCCTGTAACGGTCATCCACTAGAATCAAGGCACCCCAGTCATTCTTGTGGCGGATACACCTGTAAAATTGCATTTTATGGTTTAAATATAAAAGACAGACTGCACAAGAGAATAACTTCAATGAAAATCTAGATGCAGGAGACAGAATTACCTCCCAAGGGCTTGGTTTAGAGCTCTGTAGGCCTGAATCTCATACCAGCGATTGCCTGGGAGAAGACCTCTGGTCTTGCAGTGCTGGTCGTTGTACTTCATCTTCAGTTCCACCTGAAACCACAGGTCAGTATAATAAGGGATGACTCAATATAATATGGCACAGTATTTGGATGTAAGTCCATCAAAATCATTTCCAGTTTTCTTCACCATACAATTTTCCTATCAGGGTGGTGACTGAGGTTGTTTGGTTTCTGTAGTCCATCTATTAGTCATGTGACTAATAAATAATTATAAATACAAGGTACATAAAACAACATTACCTTTATCAATTTCAGTACTGAGTTGTTTAACAGTTATCAGCAGTTACAAGTTTTTACAGAAACTACTTCTCCTGTAAGATCTCTGGCCAAATCCCAAAGATAATGAAATGTGAAGTAATGGAAAAGTTAGGATACATATACAAAGGGAAGAAATTAAAATTTAAATCAATAACTAGACATCCTGGTGGCCTTGTGGTTAAGACGCATAATGATATGATAGCAACATCACTGGTTTGATTCCAGCTAGGGACCTGTATTGAATATTGTCAGCCTTTCTCACCCCATGTTTCTGTCTTTACTAACAGCTGTCAATAAATGATAATTGTCAAAAAATGAAATGGAAAAAGAAAATTTTAATTAAACAAGCATCATTGTGGCCTGAGGTTCAGGTACAATTTAACCACAACATCACTGGGGCTACTTATACGAGATAATTCCCTCTACAGCTAATTTTGATATGCTTACCAACCAAAACAAACAGTATACTTGTGACCTATGCATGTGTTTGAGAGCCCTGTATGACTCAACTTTACCTGCATTTTGCTAGTGACAACCATAACTGTGTGGCAGCAACTGGCAAAGAGGGTTTCAAGCATGTCACATGGAGAACTAATTGGATTAATCCGGGCTATGAAGGGGAAACCAAAGGGGCGATTTAGGGGACACCAAAACTCAAATACTACTGAGGGCCCGAGGTGTTTAGCTATTACCTGACCTCACAGACAGATGTGTTCTGAAAGGGGAACAGAGGTGCTAAAGAGAGGCCATGACAGAGTAGAGTGGCGGTATGAGGGGGCAGACAAGGTGGTCTACATGATGTGAAGCATCCCTGCACAAAAATGCCAGGAAAGCATCCATCCATTTGCATCTGTCGCTGCTGATTTTAGTGCTAACCTTTCCGAATTGACAACTGAAAAGTTCAGCTGGCGTATGATGGGTTGCCATGCAGGGCAGGTTGCTGAACGGGGCTCTAACTGCTTTTGACAGGTACCGTGTGTTCGCCCAGAGCCACCAAACACAGGGCCGTGGCAGGTACAGCCTGTTCCCTCACACGCATCACGTAATGCCACTGTGGCCTGTCTGGGCTTGTGTACATAAACAAACAAGCACAGTCACAGGATATCTTAAATGTCGCTCCAAAGTTGGACTATGACTAATCACACCTCACCTATGAAGCATTCAAACAACCATGCAACACCTGCCACTGAGAAAAACATTAAACTGACACTGCCAAAAAGTTTGATAGTTGTAAATACTGGTCTGGGCTAGTGGGAAGACTCAAAATCACATCTTTTATCTCTGAATATCCAACAGAAATGTAGGCAGTCTTTTAGAGACAAATCATAAAGCTGTGTAATAGGAAGTCTTACAAATGCTGCTGGCTTTAAGGTGAGATGTTTGTCAATGTACAGTATGAGACACCAAAGCAGTTAAAGAATCCACTTCTAAACCCGCAGCTCAAGCAGAAAGGCCAGTAGCCTCGAGCCAGCTGTGTCATCTAAATCCAATCACAGTCCATTTCAGCGTTCGAGCCATCACATCCCTGGTCTGTACCATGTCATCGTCCAATCTAACATGACAGGTAGCATATGTGAAAAAGCCAATCCTGGCTGCTAGCAAATCTCACAAATGTGCAAGAAACCACAAGCTAGAAGGGATTAGTTAAAATGTCAAGAGATCACTCGCTTGCTTTGGCCTTGTCCTCTACAGCTACCTGTTCATCCCTAAAAACATATATTTGACCACTAGGCATGATTCGCAGCTGAGCGCATCTGTTTGAGCTACATTTTACACAGGGTGTGTGTGTGCGCGTCAGTGTGCACGCCCCTGGCAGTCCAGGACATCTTGTGCCTGTCACTGAGATTGCTGAGCGCCTCATCTGCCACATGTGGCTGAGCTGACAGCTGAGTGGCTTGTCTTGAAGACAGCATAAGTGTGCGTGTACATACACACTCACAAAGACATCAGACAAATACATTTTACAACATGCTCATGGATCAGCTCAAACCAAGGCTACACACATGTCCTACTTATTCTTAGGTTCCACTAAAAAGTGAACTGTAATTCAAAACATTGAGGACTAATAAAGTCAAGTGGTTAGATTTTACATATGACAAGGCTGAGGTTTACTGCTGCAAAATGCCCAAGTTCTGTATATCAATAATTAGGGCAGTGTATAAACAGAATGGTAGTACTGGAGTGTGGTCTTGGCCTCAAGAAAAATATTCTTTATGGTCTGTCTGTCTGCAGGGTGCATTGACTCAGACTTGTCTTGGTCTCATGGGTGTTTTGACTCTGTCTTGTTTCAGTCTCATGGGTGTTTTGACTCCATCTTGTTTTGGTCTGATAGGTGTTTTGACTCTGACTTGTTTCGGTCTCATGGGTGTTCTGACCCTGTCTTGTTTAAGTCTCATGGGTGTTATGACTTTGACTTGTTCCAGTCTCATGGGTGTTTTGAATTTGACTTGTTCCAGTCTCAGGAGTGGTTTGACTTTGACTTGCTCTGGTCTCAGGGATGTTTTGACTCAGACTTGTCTTGGTCTCATGGGCGTTTTGACTCTGTCCTGTTCCAGTCTCATGGGTGTTTTGATTCTGACTTGTTTCGGTCTCATGGGTGTTTTGACTCCATCTTGTTTTGGTCTGATAGGTGTTTTGACTCTGACTTGTTTCGGTCTCATGGGTGTTTTGACTCCATCTTGTTTTGGTCTGATAGGTGTTTTGACTCTGACTTGTTTCAGTCTCATGGGTGTTTTGACTCTGTCTTGTTTCAGTCTCATGGGTGTTTTGACTCCATCTTGTTTTGGTCTGATAGGTGTTTTGACTCTGACTTGTTTCGGTCTCATGGGTGTTCTGACCCTGTCTTGTTTAAGTCTCATGGGTGTTATGACTTTGACTTGTTCCAGTCTCATGGGTGTTTTGAATTTGACTTGTTCCAGTCTCAGGAGTGGTTTGACTTTGACTTGCTCTGGTCTCAGGGATGTTTTGACTCAGACTTGTCTTGGTCTCATGGGCGTTTTGACTCTGTCCTGTTCCAGTCTCATGGGTGTTTTGATTCTGACTTGTTTCGGTCTCATGGGTGTTTTGACTCCATCTTGTTTTGGTCTGATAGGTGTTTTGACTCTGACTTGTTTCGGTCTCATGGGTGTTTTGACTCCATCTTGTTTTGGTCTGATAGGTGTTTTGACTCTGACTTGTTTCAGTCTCATGGGTGTTATGACTTTGATTTGTTTAAGCCTCATGGGTGTTTTGACTTTGACTTGTTCCAGTCTCATGGGTGTTTTGACTTTGACTTGTTCCAGTCTCATGGGTGTTTTGACTTTGACTTGTTCCAGTCTCATGGGTGTTTTGAATTTGACTTGTTCCAGTCTCAGGAGTGGTTTGACTTTGACTTGCTCTGGTCTCAGGGATGTTTTGACTCTGTCTTGTTTCGGTCTCATGGGTGTTTTGACTCCATCTTGTTTCAGTTTCATGGGTGTTTTGACTCCGTCTTGTTCTGGGTCTCATGGGTGTTTTGACTCCGTCTTGTTCTGGGTCTCATGGGTGTTTTGACTCCGACTTGTTCTGGGTCTCATGGGTGTTTTGACTCCGTCTTGTTCTGGGTCTCATGGATGTTTTGATTCAAATTTGTTTCTGTCTCATGAGTGTTTTGACTCTTTCAATCTTGTAGATGTGTCTCAGTCTTGGCCTTCAGTATAATTTATTATAGTCTTTCTCAACCAAGTCCAGTAGGTACTGCACACTACTCTCATAGCTGTATGTCAGCTGTCATTTCCCCATAGAGACGCAAATTTCTCTAACATAATATGCTATGTTCTGCATTGTCATTTATAAATGCAGGGAATGCTTATTTTCCGAAGTGTGTCGTTGCTATGTAACAAACATCTTCATATTTGAGATGTAAAGTATTTTAGTTTTGAGTATTGAAAACTTTCAAGTACCGTACAGAGTTGTTTTGCTATATAAAACTTTTGTAATATCAGCACAAGTATCAAAAAACATACAAAATTAGTGATGAATTATGCTAGAATGACTACATTTCGTTAAAGGGTGAATAAAAAGTTGAAAGTGCATCAGCAAAAAATGTCAATTAATGTTTTTCTAAAGGTGGCCTGTAGTACTGCAAAGGACAGTACAAGTGGTAATCATGTATTATATAGTATTCCTTCAGTGGCTGATGATAAAGCCATCTGTACAGTGTCTTGAGTGTGCCTGGGGCATCCATCATCCCCTCTTCTTGATGATTTCCATGAACTCTTCAACATTCCTCCAAAATCCCCTTTATCCATCCATTTTACATGCTCAGAGGCCTTGGAATTAAAACGCTCTTGTGGTTGTCTTTAATAAAGGGCAACAGCAAGAGGTTGGCTGAGCCCGTCATTAAACTAAGAGAGATGCCTTATCAGTTGTGTCTTTTTATTGCTTGTTAAAGCCACTTATTGTTTGACTCACTCACGCAGGACGTGACTGTTCACTGCTAAACATGCCATTGGAAAAACTCAACATAAATGTAATACCACCTTTGGCAGGGCTTTCTCTGCAGAGGACTTTTCAAGTTCAACCTTTGATCTTTGTCACAATAACACAACAGGCCAGTAAAATGCCATGCTATGTGCTTAGCCTGTAGAGTCTAAGAGTTATGTCTGTCTGGGAATGCAGGCCACGCAGGCATCTAGAGTGCTGGAGTAGTTTAAATGGAGAGAAGCTGGGCTTACACCTCTTATCCTAGCAATGGGGTGCTGCCGTGTGAGTGTGGCACAGAATGAATGAGTTAATATGTCTGGGTCCATGTGTGCTCTTAAGAAAATGTGCACATGTTAGCACTAGTGCATAGAAGTGACAACATAAGAACATGTCATGCATGTGTACAGTATGTGTGCCTGCATGCACTAAGAGAACCAGTTTTCGTGAGATGTGGATATGACAAGGTGTTAATATGGAGCCTTCATGTGGGTGAATATGTGTTTAAAGAAATATAAACCCCAACACTAACATTGTTAAAATAAGTTTGGAAAAAGTGTGTGTCCTGTGTAATGCAATGTGCCCTGCAGCATAATGTAGGAGAGACCTACCTCAACTAATGTCAGAAGAAATAAAATGATTATACTTTTATGAAATACATTGACCCACAGGGAAAAAGAGAAAGGATGCTATATCACAAAGGCCAGGTATTTGTTTGGGAAACAACTGTTTAGATCATCATCTAGTCAGGTCCCAAAGACAGATCAGTTACACTGTGCACTCACTTTAGAGCTATCAACACAAAAAAGGTTCTTACAAATTGGGGAAAGAAGAAAAGTCAGTCACAATTAGGATGGGGATGTGTGAGAAAAATAAAAGAAATGCAATGGAATACTAACTGAGTCTCATTTAACACACATTGTGCTATGTAGGGTGCTGAATTCTAAAAAAAATTAACTATAATAAATACAATTTTGACATTAATTAGTATTAAACATCACATATGGTTATGTATAGCAATGTTCCTGCACCAGTCCACAAGATTGGAGCCATGCAGGCATTTTTGATGCATCAGTATTGGCATTATATAGCCTTTTGCCATTTGCAGTCCTAGAAACACTGGGTGCTCCTTCCATAAATAAACAGCAACAAACAGTTTCTACCAGTGAGAACACTGAATAAAGATACATTGCATTAAAAAAGCTACTTTGCCACTATTTCAGTGGCCAAAAAAAAAGGATTTAAAGTGCTGGAACAACTTCACTATAGGGCCTAATGTTTCAACACAGAACCATTCAACATTACTCAGAAAATGTGGTGACCAAAAAGAATCAAACGATTCTTTGATCATCAAAATGTGTGTGTGTGTGTGTGTGTGTGTGTGTGTGTGTGTGTGTGTGTGTGTGTCAAACCCCTTAAAAAGCCTATTATCTTTCTAACAGGGTACTGCAGTTAAGTACTGGTTTAGCATGCTACAAGTGCTAGCTGCATGGTTTTGACAGTCATTAGTGTCAGTGTCCCCATCCTCTCAGTGGTGTAATGGGGTTAGCTCAAAGACCTTTACAGCCCCCAGGGCTTCTCTAGGGGCCACACTGCCACTGCCATTGAAGAGGGAAAAGAAAACTGGAGAAGAACGCATACAGCATGAAGTAAAAATGAGCAACAACAAAAATATTTAGACTAGCTGTAGTTTTCTAAGAACTGTCATCAATAGAGGTAGACAATACTGGCCAATATCTGTTTTTAAAATGTAAGTCTTATCGAGAGGAAATTTGTTTATGTGGTCCTTTTTAACTAATGGAGTCTCTTGTGGAGAGACTGTAGATTTGCTCTGAGGCCCATGCTTAAAAAATGATTTTGGTAGGATTATCTAAGGAAGTACAAAGTCATAGTGTTAGCAGTCACCACCCTCAACCTCACCCACCTGATCGGACAGCATGTGCAATTATGACAAGATGTGGCAGGAGCTGGTGAGTTCTCTGAGGAACTATGCACATGTAGCAAATGAACAAAGGAGCTGATGTGGAGCAAAGAATATGTCATTAGAAATGCACAGTCTCTTCACGCTTGGTCAGTTCTACCTTGGCCTTAACTAGCTTTGGCTTCCTCAATCCTGCCCCTGGTGTTCTGCTCCATCCACTCAACTCTTGTTTTATTCTAGACCAGGCACATTATTTCCCAAGCATGATGCAGCAGGGTTACACAAAAATATCTGTTTTGTGATACTGTACATTGGCTTTTAAGAGAATAGTAAGGTCATTTCCTTATGATGGATATGATGCTTCTTGCTTCCTGTATTTACTACCTTTTTGTGTGCATTGTTATTCTATCAACCAGATCAATAAAATAACAGCACATAATACAATACATCTAGTACTACAAATTGCTGCATCTGAGAGTCTCAACAAGCATAGAACTTGTCATCATTTGAAATGTCTCAACAACACAAATGGATCAAATCAAATTCATAGGTGCTGGTACCAATATCAAAACAAGAAGTTTACTTACATATAATGCGGTCTAAAATTGGCAAACTTCTGTGTTAAGTAACAATATGTAGACAGAATGAAGAAGGTGGAACTCAACCGTTTGGATGCATCTTTGATTTAATAGCTTTTAATAATAAGGTTTGCAAAGCAAATGTGAAATATTTTGTGAATTCTTTGTATGCCAGCATCCAGAGACTACGTTAGCTGAGCACAGACCTCTAACACTAACCAATGAGTCGACCAGCCAACACACACTGCAGCACTCTACAAAACTTAAACCAACTCATCAGGTGAAGAAATGATGAGTAATGATGGGTTTCTCCAGTACAAACGGTGCAGCAGAGAGGCTCCTCTCCACTACTAGAAACATAAAGCTGATGCCAACATAGCAGCTTACTTTTTTGTTACATTACTCCAGAATGAACAAACCAACTTCTGTTTTTAGAAAAACAAAAACTTTTCTTTGCTTTTTAATGTTTGTTAGACAATGACCTTTATCAAGATCATTTAGCTCAACTGTCAGTACATACAGTCGTAGAATTTCAGTGGACTAAGGACATGGCTGAATGATTTAGCACACATTTCACTGGAGTAAGAGCTTTAATTGCCTCTCTTTCTATTTATTGTAAAGTTGAGAATCTGTTTTGATTAGAGAATCAATTCTGAATTTAATCATTACATCAAGAGTCAGAATCAAATCAAATTGTGAGATTCCCCAAAGATTCTGCTTCCATTGATTCCCACAACTACTCTACATAGAGATAAATCTTTCAAAATGGCTCATAATATACAGTTTAATTGTTACAAAGGGCTTAGTAATTCCCTTAAATAGTAGGCCACTGTAGTTTTTAACCAATGTTACTCAATGTAGAGTGCATCTGTTAGGAACTACTTGCAGCCATGGATTTTCTCATTGATGATAAATTCCATGAAAAAACTCAAAACAATGTGTACTTTCCGACATCCCTACCCTGCGGTCTCTCAGCCCCGAGCCCATTCATTCCACTCAAGATGTAGTTTTCATTAGTCTTAATAATTACATAAAATAGCTGCTTACTGTAAATAGTGCATTTGTTGAGAACAATTTTCAGAGGCAGAATCAACATTTGGTACTCTAGTTAGTATTTTTCGGAAGCAAGGTGGTGTGTGTGGATTATGGATTGAGTGTGTGTGATGATTCAATGAAGAAAAATGTCAGCCAGTGCAACACTGTGGCTCCGTTATGTGTTCTTAGTAGTTTTTGGAAAACAACAGAGGTCTATGGCACAGAGGATTAAGATATATGAGGCTTTGGATACACACAATACTTGTTAGTAGCATCTCTCCTGGCTTCCACTTTAAATAAAGTTAATATCTGATTAAAACTCTGTGCTATGGACATGGAGGATGATAACAAATAAGTATTGTTTTGATTCATTCAGGCCTTCTCAGGTGTACTACAGTATTTACTGGCTTGGCTGCCAAACCCACAACACATTTTCATATTTTATTTAGTCATTAATAAATAATAGTAATAGTAATTTATTCAATATACAAGTTTTACATTTTCATAAGATGCCCTACATTCAACGTGCATGGGCACAATTATCATGTGGACTGTGCATGGATTGTGGTTGGGTTGAAACATCAATAATTGTCCCCAGTTTAAGCCTATAATAGACTAGCTATTAGTGAAGACTTTCAGGGTTCCATGGTGCTGTAAATCCTTGTAACTATATTTTAGTTTTCAGACAAAATTATTTCAAGAATTGAGATACCAGCACCAGCTTCTTTCCGCTGATATTGCTGTGTCTTATAGTCAAACACATTTTGGTAAAAACTATGCAATAATATGACGTTCTGTGTAGCATGACGTATACCATCCACCTTTTTTATTAACGTAAATTTGATTACAAAAAAGAAGCAGCAATGCCCTGAGAGCTGACAGAGGTAAAACTGACAGCTTTGGCTAAGGTGAAAGGGTCTGGGAAGCTTCAATCACCCACACATCTTGCCACACTGACAGAACAGGTTAGTGAAAGCTTCGTCGTGCTCTGACAGAAGGATGTGGTGGAGTAAATGGGGAGGAGAGGAATGGGGGGGTGGAGTAAATGGGGAGGAGAGGAATGGGGGGTGGGGTGGGGGCTCAAACTTAAAGGTCAACTTTATCTGCTAAGGACGGGGCAGACACAGCAACATCGCTTTGGGATTTTTTTTCACGGATCACCAAAAAGGGGATGCTCTTATTTGGTGTTGGTTTGTGTGCGTGTGGATGTCTGTGAGATATACTTTTTGAGTTCATGGTATACAAAAGGTTGGAACTTGGCCAAAAACATGAGGAAATGTCTCACAGACACGGCTTGGACATCAATGTTATGCTACTATTTTTAACTACAGTAAGACTCACTGCATCCCCAAAGTAGTAGTAGTAGTCATCAAGTTAGGATTTTTATTGTTTTTTCATTTTTTGTTCCCTTTTGCCTTGGATTTTATTACACTATTGTTTACATTATGATATAATGTTTACTTGTAATTGTCAAGAGTGTAATTGTTCTCCTTGCCCCAAACCGGAATTCACACTGTACCAGTATCCATTGCCCAGTAATGTTCCATGGCCTGGTGATTAAACCATTTCTAATCTAAAGCATGTACAACTGAACTACTACCAACCTGGAGGTCTTTGATGTTTGGGAAGGGAATTCCAATGGTGACCACTGCTCTGGCATTGTCATCTGTGAAGTCTAGTCCTTCACTCACTTTACCCCTACAGACAGCAATCAGTAGAGCACCATCTATAATAAAGAAATTGAGTTGTGAGACTAAATCCTTCCAACAAACGTTGCATGTTGCATGTGACGTTTTATGTAATTTACAGTACAACTCTAAATAACTACTAGCTAAATTAATCTGATGTCTGTCATTACAGTTGGAAAATGACAACTTCACATGAAATGATACACTTAGTATTATACCTAGAAATCAGTTACTTGCTAGACTAATTGTGCAAACACTGGACTATCAAAATAATGTTTTTAGCTGTAATTTACAGGCATCAAGTCACCAATCAAACTGATTCAGTGTGATAGAGCAAAACCACTAGCTGATCCAAAGGTCAGCGTAATGATGTGCAGCAGTCTCACCTCTTTCCACACAGTATTTGATGGCATCATAGTAAGTCTGAAGCAGTTCGTCAAAATCCCCCTTGCCACCACCACGGGGCTCTGTGATCACAGTTTTCTGCTGTTCTAGCTTCTCCCAGAGACCAGTGTTGATCCATCGATCCCGCAGCTTGTCCAGCATCTGATCAAAACACAGGAGGTATCATATTGTAAATACAGATGTTTTCCTAGGTTTTGAAACTTTTTTTTGCCAAAGTAGAATGTAGAACATAGAATCTGAATCATGAGTAAACTCACAACATGGATAACTAAGAGCAGCATCTATATGTACTGTCTGTGTGACATGTACATTAGTTAACCTGCAACTAATTTAGGTATAATATGGTAAATGATCACTGCATACCTTTAGTTTGTAAGATACTGACCAAAATAAAGCAAGTCAGCAACCAAGTTTTTTTTTTCCAGGCACACCAGCCACTTTGGTCCAGACTGAAAATCTCAGTAAGTATTGGATGGATTGCCATGAAATTTGGTAGAGACATTCATGTTCCCCTCCCAACTAAACTGGAAAATTTTGGTTATCCCTTAACTTTCCATATAGTGCCATTATGATGTCAAAATTGTGATTTAGGGCAGCCTCATAGAGCTTCTCACATGGCTGTAGACTCTTAAACAGCGTTCAGTCCAACGTAAGCTCTGCGTGAAAAAAAGCAGCCCTCTCATTCATTTGAATGGTGGCAGTGTATTGACGCAGCAGGGGTGCCAACGCAAGAAGCTCAGGCAAAACAGAGCACAGGATTGTCCAGCAAAAAAGTTGAACTTGGTTCAAAGCCCAGGCTTCAGCCTGCCCTGAACACTTCGTTTTTAACAGTTTTTTAAACGTTCGTGACGAGGTGACGTCAGCTTGTCACACATGTCCATAAACGACTGCTAAGGTTGTTTGCGTTGTCCACTCATTTTCCAGATCTGATTCAGGCTCAAATATGTACGGCTGTATATGAGAAGTTGCCATTTCAAACAAATAACTAGAAAAAGGAGTGAAACACAACTACTACTGTTTGTTGACCTAGCCTCCTGATTTCATTTTTAACGCAGCAATACTGTATAGTCAACTGTAAGTATGGGAAAATGGCAGACAAGTATGGAACACACAACTAATAGAATAGTAGTATTGCATAGCTAGCATTAGTGTGTTCATGGTTTTGCTTGCTTTTACTTACTGATGCCAGAGATTAGTAAGGACATTGTTCATTTGGACATGTGAATGTTTTTAAATGACATGATCACTGTTTAGATAATCTAGTTCAATTGGACTTGTAACTCATAGCTATGTTTTCAACAAAGCCCTGGCATGATTTAGGTAAATTTATTAATTTTAATTAAATTAAATTTATTAAAATAATTCTCCTAAGACATCACATCACAGTGTCATCGTTCAGTATATCAGTAAACTGAAAAGACAGGGGGGATTTGTAAAGTGACTTAGATTTTGGTTAGAATTGGGTTTGAACAAGAACAAATACAACCTACAAAAAATGACATTCAGATAAATACTTTGGGTGCCAGTAGGTCAAATGTAGCTGTATCAAGGAAAAAGCAGCAGGTTGTCATCTTCAGAAGTTGTAAAACTATACAACACGTAAGTAACTGTGAGGCATAGAGTGTAACACATTATGACACTTTCTAAGTCTGAAACATAAAGCTTGCAACAAAGAACAGGAAGCATTTAGCTACCCATGTTTGCTCCCGTGTCCTCAAACAGATTGGATTTCTTTTCTTTACTTGCACTTGACAGAAAGCTGATGTGTTTAAATTCCCTCTGTAATAAAATCACTGTTGCTGTTCTATTGTTAGTGCAAAAAGTCAGCAACTCTCAGGGGAAGCACATTGATCTAAAAGCCCTCATCCTAGCACAGCCCCACTCATGTCTGCGCTGCGCAGATTATATCCTTGAATAAGCATGGTTTCACAATATAAAGAGCAGCTTCACTGGCTTGGAAATGTGTTAGAAGGGTCAAGTAGAAGTTCCTCTTATAGTCAGCAGAAAACTTCTCAACAGGCTAATAGTGTTGTGAAGCCTGAGCTGGAGGCATATAGGGTAGGTGGTGAGTATTTACTGACATCTTGTCCACAACAATTTATCTGCATGAACAGCCAACTCAAATGTTCCTCAAAAACATCACACATATTTAAATAGAAATTTACTCTGCGGGTTATGTGCAGCACAGAGGACGACCATGGAGACAGTCAGGGAAATGAGAGTGTTGATACTTTCTTGCATGCCAGCGTGCTTTCCTCATAATGGTGAAATGAAGCATGAGGAAGATTTTGTCAGGTTGGTGCCTCCTAAAGCAAGAGAGGCCAGGACGTTGGCATCAATAAAACATGGCACTTTCACTAAATATGCAGTGTTACAGCGACAAGGACCCCCTTACGTGCGTCTTCAACTCGGCAAACTGTTTGTCCTGCAATTGCTTTCCAGCGCAATCTTGAGATGCAGATGAATAATACATGTTATGTACTTTAGGCAGATCTACCACTAAACAAAACAGCCATTATCTGCCAGGCTGCACTTGGAAAGGAGCTGATTCCACAAGAAGAAGAATATGGAGGAAAACTGCTCTTACTGATGAAACTGATACAACAGCATCAGTAAAGACAGAATCAAGGATGGGTACTGCAGAACTCTATCATATTTCTACTTCAGTAATCTTTAGGTTACTTATTTCTACATTACATTACAACAGACAATACTAAGACTAATACTAAAACTAAGGTTCATGTGGTCATGAAGGAAAATCTCTTCACAATTAGGCCTTCTTAAAGACCAAACAATATATTATTCTGATGTCAGAGATATCATCATTTTCCTGTAATGATTGATGATTTATTTTATTAAAAAAAAAAGACCATGGGCATTCTGGGGAGCTAGTAGTGACAACGTACAATCTAAACATGACATCCACTCTGGGTGTCAATCTCTACTGTCAACTATCTACTAAATGGAAATGTACAAGAAAGCCTATTAAAAAATACCATAAAAAATAATTATTAACTAAAAACTCTGAACAGCTCTGAACATGTGGGATGTCCATGTCCCCATCCTCCCAAAGGGTGCAGGAAAAATTCCTCCAGAGACAGGAGTTGGAGAACTTGCAGACAGACAGAGGCCCCTGTAAGACATTCCTGGTTCACTCTCACTGCATGTTTAGGTTTACTGGGTCTGCACGGCAACATCTCCTTCGTCACTTGATCCAAGTCATCGCCACGTGGTAATCAAATGACAGGTCTAGTTAAATAACAGTGTCACTTGGGTTCAGATCAAGCAGCGTATCACCTTATCAGGTCTCTGCGTCATCGCCTACAGTCCAGACAGTGAGTACTTGGATAGTTCATCATTTTTTGTTGTTAAGACTCTGCACCTCAGCACATTCAATTTGAAATCAACCTAAGACCTTGAGGTCTCCATCTCTATGGCAGTTTGGTCCATTCATACTACACTATGTTCAACCAAGGGTAGGTGGAAGGTTGCAGACTGAGATCAGCTGACACACTTTATTTCACCCATTCATATCAACTGCCAATGTTGTTACCATGTTCTGAGAGGGGTATAACTGATTATAGAAACGCTTGTGTCCCTGGTTTACCACAAAGCACAGTCATAATATACTATACATAACTCTTCAAAAAGTATAATTATATGACAGTGAGAGATGTACCTAATAAAAGGGAGAAAACATGCAACAAAGTGGAATCCAATACAGGAACAAAAATTGAATATAGTGAGCACACTAAACATTTACACTAGATTTAGGATTAATAGTAACTACTGCATGGTTGGTGTGATGATTTGCATTACATTACAGGTGTTACTTTTACTGTGTTTAGCCCCAGTCAGCAGTGATGTAAGCCATGCATATCAGAAAGCTGGTCTGCTACATCAAACTGCATGGATGTAGGTGTGAAGTAGAGCGTTTCACTGAGTAGTCAGATGGATCTTCAGCACCTTCAGCAAAGGCTTTCAACCATGTGAGTGTTAGACACTCAACACAGAAATTACAGACACAAAAATTACAGACATGAGCACCTTCATGAATAATGCAGGGACAACATCTGACAGAGACCTGCTGTTTAGTTGGCAGACTGAGCTGAGCTGTAAAATGTCAATCTACCGACCCAACTACACACTTTTTTGTGTGATTTACCAAAACTAATGAAATATGTCAAAACCATCATTATAGTATAGCACAGTACAGTACTATAAAAAACTTTTTTTTATGTCAGATAGGTTAAGCACTATTCATTATGTTCAACTGCATTTTAGAAATGCAAATATTCTTACATTTAAACCATTATTAGCAGACAGTATCAGTTATGCACACGTGAAAATTTATAGTATTTAATTGTTTTATAATTAAATACTTTATATAAATATATATTTGCTGCCATTTAAAATTGCAGGCAAATTTCACAAAGCACAATAGTGAGACATTGAGACATTACTCCAAAGCTCAGGTTTATTTTCTCTCAGCTTTACAGGATTTCAGCATGTCTCCAAAAGAAACGCCAAAAGATAGAATTCTTCATTGTCTTATAAAGACAATGAAGTTGTCAATCAAAAGTGAATTTATGATGTCCAGGCAACATAAATGGGAATGAGCAGTATTTAGCACATATGAGGGCACAACAAAGCGTGAATAATTTATTGTCCTTTCTAGACATGGTAGGTGCAATGCTCAGCCTTTGCCAGTGACACGGTAAAGTGGGCCAGATCTTTCTGCCAATTGGGACAGGGTGGTGAGCAGCCAGATAGAAGCAGTGAACTGTAGTCTTTCTCGCACTTTTACACTTCCCCTTTCTTCCCTCCTAACTATCTCCCCATCTTTCACCTCCTCTGCATCCGGCCTCTCTATCTCCTTCCGCGTGTCCCTGGTGTCAGTGAGCTGTGTGGCGACACATCGCAGCTCCTCTAGTGCCTCTGAATTATGGAAGGGGTTTGGAGGCGATGGCATTAATGAAACATGCAGCCAGGAGCCACATTTCGCAGTGGCGAGGGGAGATGTGTTGTTGCGGTGTAAATTATTTAGCCTCAAAATATCACAGCAACCATCACGCCAAGACTGGTGGCAAGAAGCCACCTGCCACCTCTGGCCTGCTACTTTTCCCCTGTCGTCTGGTCTACACATTCCAGCCACACTGGTGGTGACAACGGGACGCTGCAAAAATGCTGCCTCCTGCCCAGAGAAGACGATAGTCACTGATGAGTTCCTTTTCTTCTCTTTAAGTCATCAAAGAGGGAAATAGGAACTCGAACAGAGTAGGATATGAAGTGTGTGTTCAGAAACATTTTCCATTCACAGACCCATTTAAAGATCCCTGAAAAGAATAATAATTTGGTATTTGGTAACAGTTCAATGCTACTTCAACTTCAAATTAATTAATCCCAATAAATTGCTAGCGTAACCTTGAGAGTCTTTTAGTAAACGCAAATTTGTCTACAGGCAAGCATACGACTCAACATATATGTTGAATAAAATTGAAAATAATAAATGAACAATAAATGAGTCTGTTTCAAGGACATCCCTAATTTTCCCTGTAATGAATTCCAATTCCAATTTACATTCTTATTTCCAGGAAGCATCCTTGGAAATTATTATTAGGCCATTTTAGACCCATAAAACTAAGTTTTACCCACATTGCAAATATAGCACTGTCTTTATTGTGCATAAGAATACAATAATAATATTTGCAAACACTGTTCTACCCTGAATTAATTGGATCTACACTGAACTGATAACTGCCAGATAACATGGCAATATGCAATAAAGCTTCTCTTAAATTAGGTTTAATAAAATAATCCTGATGATGCAATATTACTTTGATACAATCATTTTGTGAAAACATCACAGTTTAAATATTCTGCCGACCTTAAAAACTGTTCAGTTTATCAGATAATGGTCTTAGTGGTGAATGATTAGTCAGTTTAACCACCAGCAGAAAATGATTTGCCAAATATTTTGATATTGATTGATGAATCATTATATTTAATCAAGCAAAAATGCAAAAATCCAAAGATTCACTATTTCCAGATTCTCCAAAGTGAGCAGTTCTCTTGCATATAATTGTAAATCTTTGGGTTTTCAACTGTTTTAGAGACTAAAATAATTAAACCTAATTTAGAAAATAATCAATAGTTTATTATTAAATTGAGTCTTTGGTCATCTGTAACGTTTCTACATTAAGGTTCATTGTATTTCAAATGCATCAACAGCAAGAAATGATAGCTATTATGGTTGAAGGAGATTTCTGAACAAGCAGATGACTGAGACTCCATTTGACATGCACCCTGTTAGTCTTAAACTGAGCCGCCAAAAAATTCCAGCTTAGTCAAACAGCAGTAACCCTGAAGTTTCCACTGTAAAAACACATATAAAACATCACTTTGGCTCTGAAAGAAATTCAGGAGGGATATGCTACACTGGGCAAATTGACCCATGAATCTAATACGCTCACAAACAGACAGAAACAGTCTCACTTTGAGATTAAAGTACTTCTGGAGCTGTGTGCTGCTTCAGATACCCCTGAGCTGCCCGGGACAGTGCGTGCTGGTGGGTGTTCACCCTGTAGTCCGGTCTGACTTTGATTTGACACATGCTCGGCAGAGCCCAGGCGCCAGCTCTGGGTGCGTCTTCACACAGACAGTGAGGCGACATCACCTAATGGCCCTTATCTCAGTCTCCTTTAAAAGCATCTTGTATTCCCTGCATTCTTTTCACCTCTGCAAAACTCCACTTTTTTTTTTTTTTAATAAACCATCAGTCCCCCTCTCCTGTGGAGCATTGGTCCCTTCCTTTGGCAGCTGGGACCAGACGGCAGGCCCTATTGTGGTTTTAATGGGCATTAACTAGGGGGCTGTTGAGGCTAAAGTGCTACAAAACCACAACACTGGTGCACCCTCTCTGGGAAAGCATGTGTGAGTCCATGATTATAGGCATACTTGTGTCCAATGTATCTTAAAAAAGAAATGTACTGAGCTGTGTACTAATGCCAAACACTCAAGTTTTATTTGCACTCACCTGACTGTAATGCACTACGGTTATTTCTGGGAAATAACCACCGCAGCTAAAGAGATATAAATGCAATTAATTTCACAACCCCAGTCTGCTGCAAGATAATATAACTTGACTTAAACAGTGTCAGTGCATCGTGCTGTGCACTTTTGACTTTATGTGTGTACATGTGAGGGCAGCAAATAAACCCTTGAGGGATACCCCTTTGACCCTGTTTGCCTCACTGTTCTCTCTGTCTATCACAGAGCCAGCTGTGTATAAGGAGCTGATAGCCATCATCTAGACACACTGAACAGGGATGTCTGGAGATGACCTATCCTCTCTGCGTTACCAACATACACACACACACACACACACACATCTCAAGGCAGACGGGACTCAGTGGCACCAACAAGGCCTCCATGGGCTCCAATTAATACCCTAGTCCTTCATATCCCTTCATCTCCTCATCTTTAAGAGCTGACTGCAGATTAAATATTTATGCATCAGCATAGAGAGAGAGATAGAAGACTCCTACATGGCTATCAATAATAAAAAAAACATCCCACAGCTCATAGACGCTCCTTTGCTGGCATCGCGGGCAGACAAAAAAGGTAAAATGAGAAAACAACAAGGCCTTGAGTCTTAGCTTTCCCTCACAATTTGGATGTCAGTGTCATCAGCTGTTTGAGAGCACAACTGGACCGCCAGCAAACAAACACTGCAGAGAAATCAAACCAATAATCACTGCATGTGACACAATAAAATACAAGTCCAACATGAACCACGCAAATATGCCAAAGGCAAAAACAAAATCTGCCAAGGGCAAAAGAAACTGTGGTGGATCTCCATTTGACTGCAAATGGTGTGTCCTCTTGAACAGACTTTGAGTCATCACGGGAAAACAGTACTGTATGTTAGTGATGCCTGACTTCCATAATTCATTGTGTGTCCAGTTGAAACAGGATGTGAGAGTAGGATGTAACAGGCGAAGAGGCTGTTTAGAAATTCCAAAATGCTTTGTACATATCATGAGCTTCAAAGATTTATAGTTAGCAACTGGGACACAGTGGCAGTGTGTTGGAGGGCAGCTTTTTCACTGTTGCTGATGTCTACCAAGTTTGTGAAATTTTTTTCATGATAAAGAAGGATTAAGGTATATTTGTAGCATGACACAGCAAAAGGTTAAGATAACATATTTTATATTTAATATATTTTTAATGTTAGTATTTTTCCTGATGTGTGGGGGTGGGTACAAAAATTCATGGTTGAAGACCACTCTTGCACACCGCCTCTTTCTTCAAATCAATCATATTTACTTAAGCATGGATTAAAACCTTGATGGTCAGAGGACTAAAATGTTAGTGATTAAAAACAAATGACTGATTTGCAGCAGGAAGCAGGGGTCCTTCAGCATAATCATAATCATTTGCAGCACAAAATGTTTAACAGTTTAAAGAACCCCTTCAGACCCATTTTAAGATGTGTATAAAATACTCTACTTTGAATAAGAATTTATGTATGATATGGTTTTTCTACAAAATATATCTTGTAAATACACCCCCTTCTCCATCATTAAAATTCAATAATCTATAAATACAAAAAAGTTTAACTACTAAACACAAGATGTCTCCTACTTCACTGAAAAATCCATTCTCAGTGCATGTGGAGGCTTCAAGATTCCACAATATACTTGTGTAAGATGAATAATGGACCATGATTGGCTTCCAAACTAGTTGTGATGTCTAAATCCTGCTCACAGGCCTGCCCCTTAATATTAGATTTTCAATGAGCACAGAGAAATGCTCCACTTTGATCAGATGACTGTGAAAACAGCCTTCCACTGTCAAACTCTGCACATCATTCTGCACAGTGAAGCTCAAAACATTTAACTGTAGGAACAAGCATATTTTGGAGTGGAGCGGGACTTGAAGCTTTTATTGCACTTTATGATAAAGAGTGTTAAATTAGGAAAAAGGAAGCTCTCGTTTCATGGTGAGTGCTGCGTTTCCCACAGTAAGTATGTTAATTAACCAACATTTCCAAACGACCAAAGTTACATGTAACACGTGCAATGTGGACAAACACACACAATGATAACTGAAATCCAGTTTGTTTTTTGTAAGCTGATGTGACAACTACACTAGAGTGGACATTCATTATGCATGAACAAAAATGCATAACAAACAAAGGAGGACAAAGTGTCTATGAGTGTGCTCTCAGGAGTGCCCTTATTAACTGAAACAGGATACAGTTCTGAGAGGATGACTGCATTTAACAAGTACCTGACAATTACCTCTATTGATTAGTAGTGATCTACTGTAACACATGACACCGCCAGCTGCTGCTGCTTCTTCTTCTTCTTAGCAGTGGGAACTATTGGAGTCTAGTGTAGGTTTAAAAACTGTATGAAACAAGTTGCATGTACAAATATCTCCATACAACAAAGCATTGGGCATGACTGTAATGTGTGGTCTGCAGCTCCTCCCAGTGGTAAGATGTGAAAATTAATTTTTGCAAAGGCAAACTCTCCACAGCCATTACATTACAATGTAATTAATAAGGTTGGGTGCATATAAAGATTAATGTTGGGAGTGAGCATTTGATTTACACAAATAAGAACAAGACAACAGTAAACACTGTGTATCAATGACAAATTATTAAAACTTTAAAACAGCTAGAACAATGGAAAATTGAAAACAGAGCTGTTGGACTGCATTACAATGAGCAGACTAGTAGCATTTTCTGGGCATTCCATGTGTACACAATTGCACAAGGTTAAAGATGGCAAATATCTTATAGCAATTATTTTATAGGGATATTTGCATTTTTTTTCTAGAATTTGTGGCACTTCATAAAAGAGGGCAAAATTTACAGATTCACAAATGACAACAGGAAGACTGTTTTTCCTAATAGCATACCTTCTGGGTCCTGGAGGAAAGTAAGTTGAGCAAAGACTACTGAAAATGTGATCCAAAACTGGCGTTAAGCTCATAATTGTTGCACCACACCCTTATGGCCAACCAGTGTAATTCTCAAAACCTATTCCTATTTTGTAACAATCTGATTATCAATATCTAAAATGGTACATGTGACAGATTAATAGACTTCAATATTCCCTTTAGAACAGTAACTTGATGGCTCACTGTTTAAGTTGAATATGTTGGTGGTATATTTACCTTGTAAGAAGGCAAAAAGCAGAGCACACCCTTGGCCACAACTTGGCAGACATGGAGCAGGAGGGCACCGACCTCATCCTGGAAGGCATACGTTTCAGCATGTTGGAAGGTGGCACACAGTTTTCTGCCTTGAGGTCCTGCGCCAACAGTGCCAACCCATACCTGCAGAGAGGGCATTTGACATTTGAAGTTCTTGTGACTAATTCTGAAGAAAAACACTTTATGTTACATAACATTATCAATATATTTCATTTTATCTGTATACATGGGAGAGAATATGGTCAAATTAAAAGCTATTGAATGTAACTGAGTCATAAGGGTATGTATAACTGGACTTTCATATGTCCATAGAACTTGATTTCAAGTTCTACATACTCAAAACAGACACCACTCAGCCTTCCTATCTGGATTAACCTTCTGAAGACACGGGGCTTTATTTATCAATGCACCATTTTTTGTGATTAAACCATTTGTATGCTCATTTCTATGCACAGAATTCAATGAATTGAGAATGTAGCTTAAGAATGTGCACAGATTTACATTCAGAAACAATTCTGACGTGTGTACCGACAAACAGGTGCAATCGCAGTTTAACCAGTTCCTAATTTACAGATACTCAAATCAATTCTACTTTTAAACATGTGCACAGTGAACACACATAAAAATGAGCTGCAGTATTCTCAGAGCATCAGTGACATGGGTAAACATACTGACCTGGGACTTTTTGATAACATGGTTGGCCTCCAGTTGGATGGAGAATTCCACCCCAAGTTCTGAAGAGAAGGATCCCATGGGTGACAAGGTTCCTGATGTCAGCACAATGCTACGCACCGTCCCACTTAAATCAGAAAAGGCCTGGGAGATATGGAAACAATTAACATCAGCAGGTGATTCAGCATTAATCTAAAATTTCCATAAGCATTTGATGTAAAGGGGGTACAATGGCTCAATGGAGGTTGAGGAACGGGAAAAAGTCTTAATTTTTATTGACATATTACACATATGCTTGACAGGTAACCTTTAAGGATATGGCTGGTGATTTTTTCAGCTATATACTTTAATTTCAGACCCGGTCACATCAGATTCCTCTCCCTTCTAACATAGTCTGCAAGTTTACAGAACTAGATGATTTACAAGAAGATTATCTGGCCTACATGGCAGGGTCTACCATGTCTAACCTCTCACCACAGCAGGGCTGAGGCACCAGAAGCTTAGAGTCAGGACTTCTGCCTTGACTCGGACACTCTGGCGTTGTCTGTTGCGTTTCCTGACAATGAAGCCCTGGGCATCAGGGATGTCAGGTGGGACCTGATTTGTCCAAGTGTAGCTTTTCTGCAGAGCAACTCGGTAGTCTTCAGAAAACCTACAGACACACAGAGCAGAAGTAAGCTACTCTTAAATTCTATAATTTATACAATAGTTCATCCAGTGCACTGACAGGATTTCTTCTTAGGGTCGTCTCTAACCTGCAGTTGTCCCTGTAGAGGAAGTCCAGCACCATGAAGATGCTTTTGAGGATAGTGGAGGTAGATGAGCTGATGGTTGGGACCTGTACCATGTCCTCTTTACCATTAACAATTCCAACACGCTCCTCCTTCTCCAATACTGCTGCCAAGTTTTTCTGTCACAGAAAAAGAAGGTGGAAGAGATTCATAGGAAATACTCTTATTACAGAAAATCTGCATCCAAATAAAACAGAAATATAACATTTTTTGCTTAGTTTTTTTTGTATGTTTTCCATAAATAAATGCATCCACATTTGAGCTGAACAGTGGTATTATAGGTGCTTGTGTGAAAAACGAGGACTAGAGTTCCCATGAACCTGTTTATTCTCCTAGCCATCTACGACAAAGTGATTTTTCTGAAGACAATAAAAGTGAAAAAGTTGGGAGAGGGATGCATTCATTTTCATAACCCTTACATCTTTACAAAATACACACCCATTTCCAAAACATCTTTATTACTATGGTGCAGAGAAACTGTGGTGTTAATGTTGTTAGCACTATGGACATTCATTTCTGCTTGGCAATTGAAACCTAGGATTTGCCAAAGCCAGAAATGTTCAAACAGGACTGTAATGTTAGGTCTCTAATGTTAAATACATGCACATCACAGTGCAGAGTAGTCTAGACTGAAACACAAAAATCAAGGAAAATGACTAATAAAAACGTGCAGTTTAGTTGAGCTATGGACAGAACAAAACCGTGTTGAATTAAACGTGCGCAGACACACCCTGTGGGATCCGTGGGTAAGCGTGTGGTAAATCTCAAGTCTGCAAGTAAGATAGCTGGTGTACCTTCAGGATGCCAAAGGTTTCAGCAGTAATACCAAGGCCGTAGAAAATGCCCAGTACATCCTTCCCATTCCAGACTTTAGAGGCGCTCTCATATCCCCGTTCAGACATCAGGCTTTGGCTCTCCTGGATCCAGCTGCACCATAAACAAAAAGACAATCGGTGTGAATGTCTATTCAAATCATGAGAGCCACATATGAGCAAAATTTTGTCACTGAATCACTAAGTCACTGACTTGATCAGGCTATAGCAGAAGTCCCTAAGGGACTCATGTTCAGAGCATCTGATTTTGTTGTTGACCATGCTGTCAAGCTCATCTCTGCACATCAGCAGACTCTTGTGGTCTAACGTGAAGCTGGCACTCTCCCTTGCACAGTCCTCAATGTTATGGGCTTCGTCCAGCACCAAGATCTGGCCTGCAAGGTTGATCTCCATCTGGTAGAAGAGGAGATTGAAAGCAGTGAAAAAAGGAGAGAGAAGGAGTGGTTAAACCCTAAACTCTACATGCTGTATGATCTACCATAGTTACCAATATACTAAAAAATTGAAATTGTGTAATAACAGGTGTATTATGTTTACTATGGTATATTTTTAAACCAGTGACAGTCCCATCCATCTTTCACCATTATACAACTGTTCTTCATTCTGTCCCTCCCTAAATTCCCTCTACCTTCTTTTCCAGGATCTACTCACACTCTCTCTGATCAGCGGGTCAAGCAGGTAGTTATATGGACAGAAGATAATGTTGGCACCCTCCATAAGTTCCCGAGCAGCGTAGTAAGAGCACGAGCGGAGCCGTCTGCCCAAAGAGACTAGGTCCTCAATGTCCCAGGCATGATGGAGTCCATGGACCCGCTGCAGTGTGCTCTGGTCCCGCATCCTCTGGACACCGTGGTAATAACGGCATGATCGGCCCTGAAATATAGACACTTTTTTTAGTGATACAGAAAAATTAGATAATGATAAATAGAGTTAGACCAATATATGTTACTGCTATCTATTGACTGGCTGTAAACTAACAAGTCAGTCAAGTTTTGGCAACGAGTTTGGTTACAATAGCTTAAGCCAATTTTGGTTTATGAGTGTTTATGTGAAATTTAACTTAAAGACACAGGTCTAAAAATGTATAATTTCAAAATAGATTGATATACTGAAATTTTTTTGATAACTTTTGATCAGCAAAGTCAGTTGGTCCAATGGTGCCTGACGAGTACTCGAAAATAAGTTCTGAGAGCAGAAGACTGTTGGAGCAAAGAGGCAGATGAATTGAGAGATTAAAATGATGAATGAATTTTAACTACAGGCCAAGAATTGAGGGAGCAGCGTGCAGTCCACAATTTCTGACCAAATAAGGAGATTAAGTATTAACAAACATCTCACAGTACATTTCTACGTACAGTAAAAGTGAGAAAATATGGTGTAGTCGGTCCTGTTGAAGCCTATTTAATGATATACGTCAATCCTGGTTTGAACAAGACTAATGTTGCACTAATGGTGTTTTCCATTAACAGGACTTAGCAACCCAAAACTGAACTTGTAGCCGTTGTCTCGGGTTTTCAATGATCATCCAATAATTCCCAGTTCGTAATTCATTCACACTATCAACTAATAATAGCTTTGATCTTCAAAAAAAGAACATTCGTACAGGTAACAGTGTTCAGAATCTACAGCTTCTCAACTCATCCAGACAACTGGATTGTTTCATTTCTTTTCTTCTCTCTAGTTTCTACTTTGACCTTGGATCAGGTGTTACTGCTATTGAAGGGGTGTATATGTCCTGACACTCCTACAGTGAATATACTAGATGTGTGTAAAGAAACAGCATCTCATGTGCTAAGCACCAATTACTGTGTCAGCAGGGGTGCCTTCTTTAGATGTCCCACCCTGTTCTTTATGAATTTTAACAGCTTGAGGTGACACTGTCACACAGGCACTGTACACTGTTGGACTCAGTAACCTCCAGACACAGTAATCATCTCTGGAAGAAAAGGTGGCCTTCTCACAATGATGTGCTAAGCTTGGACACTCTGCTGACACTGAACCCTGTCTGCTTAGTGAAAGGGGAGTTGGGGGGATTAGCAGCCATGCAGCCACCTTTAGGAAAGTATGGACAGCTTACAGCTCTGTTAAAATGGGGGGCAGGTGTTTTGACTGAAGACACTCTTAGCCAAACGATGTGTGTTTCTGTGTATGAATTACTGTGTCTGCACGGTGTCGTAACCTGACGCTGACTAGACAGACCCTGAGGTGATGAAGAGACAGAGCATTAGTGACACCCACTCTACTGTGGGGTTATGACTGGGCCACCTATATATTATGCGACAAAGTGAGATGATTGCCATGGGAGGCAAACACCTCCAATGACAACGTAATTGTCCTCATTACAGTAGGCGCCTCAACCTTAGGACAGTATGGGGGGTTACAAGTGTCTCATGTCTCACTCAATGGCTCTTGACATTTTAGTGTGTCAAAAAGAGTCTGCTGGACCAATTGTGGATATTGTAGCAGCATAATTGCTGCTCTGAGGTTACACTGTTGAAGGAGTTTTGTCTTGCCTTAGCAGTTATTTATGGTCTTACGTTACAACTCTACAATAAACTCTATAGTAAAGGTCTCTTCATGGTATATAATGGTGAGAGGTCAAGGGAGTATATGTCAGGAAGAGAAATCAATTTAGATTTAAACGTTGTATAAACATTTTGTGTCTGTTTTATGTTTTAACATGAGCTAACATTAGCTTTGGATTTCTGTGTTGTTACATTTGGTTATGGTCACATAGAGACTGCTTTGCTACATTAGCAGCCTATCACTAGCTGCCAAACCACTGCTGTTTTGATGTCAAACAATGGGCAGTATCATTATCTTTGATATTTTCATACAGCTTCGTCTTGTTTTACCTTCAGCTTACATGTTTTGGTCCAAGCTCCTGTTACTGATGAAGTCGCTGTAGACACCGCTGCCTCCACTTGCTACATTTTTGCTGTTAACCCAGCTAGTGTTAACAGACATTATACTACACGAAACAATTATCATAAAGCAAAGCGATAAAACTATTTATGCTAATGTTAACTAGCTGCACGGAGACACTCAACACACTTTCTCTTTAAAACTAACTGTTAAAACTAGCGAGTTTTGCTGGTTGGTGAGTTTGAATGTCACTACATGTCATTATAGCCACAGCATATGCTAGGTGCCACATCCAGACTTCATTAGCTGACATTATGGGTTGAATTGTTTGTTGTGTTAAGATGAGATTGATGGCGTCAACACTATGAAAGTAATTGTGGTAAATAGGTTTATATTTTTTCTGTTATGAAACTGCTTTGAGTGTGTAAAAATGCCATTTTCTTTTTGTTAAAATTGATTTTATAGAATTGGTATCAAAAAAAGTATCATTAAGGAACCAGTCCTGAAGTCAAGGTATCGGTACCGGTATTGAATATTTCTGAACGATACCCAGCCCTAAGCCCTGAATATCATTAGGTTTTGGTTTTCACAGCTGGATGGAGGTCAATCCTGGTTCAAAAGGGTCCAATTCAAGTCCAGAATAGTTCTTTGTGAGGCAAGACAGTGCAGAAGAATGGACGGATTGAACTGGCCTGAGTTATGGACTATAGCAGACATACAGATGGTGGTCTTCATGGGATAAAAGTAATGTGTCCACAGTAAAGTCTGACCTGGATTTTTGAATTTACAAAATCCCCCACAAATGTGTTTTTGTTAAAATGTTTGAAAAGAATCCCTTAAAGGATGAGGCAAACAATATTTTTTAAAATTTCTTATTTCCAGTAAATCCCATGAAAAGACTAAAACCACCACGGTGTAGCCAAATCCTGATCTAACTTAGTCCTTTGTGCTGTAGAACTCCAAAGGTGTATTAATCCACAAATGCACTATTTACTGAAATTACTGAGCTTTTTTTTTTCCTTCTTTTTTTTACATATTATTGATGTTTTTAAAGATGCATTTCTTAAGTTGAAACCAGTAGGCATGGGGCTGAGTGCAATAGACAGGCTGAGAAAGTTAAACAGCATTAAGAAACGGACTACAATGGACAAAAGTAGTACTTGTCCCATTAGATTGTAAACCATATGTATTTAAGCTATTTCACATTCGCTGTCAGACTTTTAATCTTTAAATCAGTCCACAGTATTTGATACTATAAAGATTACTTAAAAGTTTAAAACCGTTTAAAATGGCTTTGTTGTGTGTGTGTGTGTGTGTGTGTGTGTGTATGTTTTTGTGTCCATTCTCACATCTTTGGCTTCCAACAGGTCCTTGCAGCGTTCGTTGCGGTTAGAGTGAGGCGCCACCTCCGGGTTGACACAGGTGTGATCTCTGCTGGATAAGATGGTCATTGGCACGTTGGAGTAAGTAGTGCGCTTCAGCTCACGGGCAATTTGCGTTATCTGCTTATGTGTGCGTGTGCCGAAAAAAATCGTTGGGATCTTCTTTTTGCCGTTTTTGTCTTTGTCCTTCACATCGTCTTTGGCTGAAGCACACGGGCAACGGGAGCAAGGTTCAGGGGACTGGATGGAGAAACAAGAAACAAATAATGAAGTGGTTTAAAACCAGCAACTACCAACAACTGTCATTTTTATGCTGATAATACAATATTTTACTGTTGTGCTGACTCCATAAATTCCATTCATTTTAGAATTCCATGTTAAATATGTAAAGAGAAGTTGGATGTTTTCTGTGGAGCTAAAAATTGGGTAATTGGAAACTGGGTCTTGGGCGTTGTGCAGAGATCTCAGAACCACACTGTTAGCTAAGTCACTCTGATGAGAAACGAAATACTTGGAGGTAATGTGAAGAAAATGTGGAACAATGATTAAAAATATAAATAAGAAATTTGAATTGAACACTTGTCAACTCGTACACACATTTCGATTCATTGTGATTAGAAGCAGGAATATTGGTAAAGCAGTTTGCATTGATCCATAACTAACAGGTGATTCTGGTATCACCTCATCTCATGAATCCTGTGTGCCATGGCCTCCTTTCCACAAAGGTGGCATTAAAATGCATATAGCAGTTAATATGTAGATTTATTAGATTACTGTGTTGCTAAATAAAACCAGCAATGTTAGTGGAATGACATGATGAGTGACAGCTGTAAAATACATTGTGCATCTGGCTGCTGATTTGTGGTGTTATGCATGTACATTGTGTCACTCTGCACCATCCAAACACTACATCTACGTGGATCAAAATAGCAGATCTATTTACCACTTTTTGCGTTTGTGCAAATCTATGGACATGAATGTGACACCAACCACCCAGCTATTGCTAAACTCATGATAAGGTTGGCTGACCATCTATTTCTGTAGCCTGACCAACAGTGGTACTTATTTATCAATATTGCCAGTTAATAAATTACTAATCATAAATCTAATCTTGTTATGTTAATGCTTGACTGATGATTTCCATCAGTTTGTTTTAAAGTTTCTAGTAAATAATCAACTAATAACTATACCACATGCAAACACTAATCAAGTGAGATATTCAACAAAGAAACGTCCTCTGTGCTGTTAGCTTTTTTTTTTTTTTTTTTTTTAAATCATCTCAAGTTAAATTACATTTAGCTTTTCAGGGTACAATGATACATGAGGCTACCAACTCATCACTATTATCTACTGCCTGAATAGGTTTTCTGACAGACTGTCTTGTATACCCTTTTGAAAAACACACAGAGAAGCATAAAGAATTTGTATCCATACATAAGGTGTCCTGTCACTCTGCACCAGGTGACCTTTTCTGGGCCTGAAAGATGATAGGCCACCATTGTGGTGGCTGACAAAAATCTAGCTGCTTCATAACTGGCTGTCCAGTGATGTGGTGTGTTCTTTTTTTGCCCTGCTCACAGGTGAAGTGTAGCCGGCAATGCTTATGAAACTGATCCTGCTAATGTGTTGAGCTCTTTTAAGTGGTGTACGCTTTGACCAGTTAGTGGCTCACATGTATCATCCAATCACTGGCTTCTCATGTTCTCATAAATAACTCTCATAAATAGTCACATGTTATTATCATCATCATCATCATCTTTAAGGATATTTTCAGTGAAGAGGCTTAGATCAGATAGGTAGCAGTATTCAGACCTAGTTGAATTAATTAAGTTATCATATGGGTAACAGTGTAATGAAACATATGTATATATGTATATGTGTATAAACTGAAAATACAGAGTGGGTAGACAAGAAAAAGGATTTTACTAAAGCATGACATACATTAATACAATATAAAATCATATGTCTCATGATCTATATCACCAACTTCCACAGCAGAGTGAGACAGTCTCTTTCATTAAATCATTTCTCTCCTTCTGTGTCTTCACTACAATTACATTGGGTGAAAAAATAAAGATGATAAAGGGGAAATGATCAGACCATTCATCATTACCTTCTGATTAGAAAAACAACAGGTTGGTAATCTCCTATTACGCCTCGAGCAGCAGTTTCACTGGTAGGCATTGAGGACTGTGGAGACCTATGTTGACAGTCTGGCACTTTGAATAGTTAAACAGCTAATGGAGTCAGATCAAAGGGTTAACACTAATATGCACACCTTGTCCACTGCATGGTATTATCTTTCAACTTTTATAAATGTCTGGCCTCTTTTTTTAAAAAAAAGTTTACTATTTTTTTTGTTATTATTGAATAAATGTAAATCACAAGTCTGACAAACTTATCCCTAAATCCTCAACAAATTACCGGACTGATTCCAAATAAGAATGAATGGTATGTGTTGTCATGCATCACAACATGTGATGGGGATCAGAAGGTAGCACTTCTGATGACAAACGAGTGGCTAGAGTTACACAGAGGCTCAGATTTTCCAAGCATGTTTGCCCATCAAATATTACAATGTGTGATGGAGTGTAGGCCAAAGAGAGCCCTTGGAGAGCCGTCTCTCAGAGTTAAGAGGGATAACGAGCCCTGAGCCGACGTGAAAAATAAACAGAGGTGCTGCAGGGCCCCAACACCAGTTCAAGTTACCTTTCTCCTCTGGAACAGTTACGCTCCACAGCCTGGGCCCTGGGCCCGATCACCTTACCTGCTGCTGCCACATTAAATAGAGCCATCCAAATATCCTGCCCCAAGATGGCCAATAATTACTTATTCATTGGCAGGTGGGGGGAGGAGAGGTGGGTTGGAGCTGTGTAGAAGGGCCTGCTGAATAGAGGCCCTTGTCAAAAGCTGCAGCAGGAAACAGCTGACACAAGAGTATCCTTTTACGCGCCTGCCTCCCGAGATGCCAGGACAACAAGGTTTCAAGCCTGGCCCCACAGCCCAGAGCAGACACCCCCTAGAAAGGAATGTAGATAACTGGCAAAGGGGGCAAACAGGACGCCAGCTCTGCTTGAAACAAGAACATACCAGTTCTTTCAGTGTGGGACAATTCCACTGGTGTTGCTGCTTGGGTGCCGCAAGCAAAATGAAAATGCTCTGCATTCTCTATCAAACAACATACTACATTCTTAATAACACTGCATTTAAAAAAGTACACTGTATAAGACAGGTATGCTGAGTTTCCTCAGCGATACTTGTACATCCAGGTGTACGTGTAACGAGAAAACTACGTGGATTGACAGAACAGAGGTCAGTGGTGTTACTGAACACCTCAGAATATTCACAGGTAGGCTTCTGTTGCTTTAGTCCCTGCCAACACCTGAGAGATGGAAATCTCACACTCCAGGGGGCCAGTCAGAGGGCACTGAGGGGCCGCAGGCAGTGGATCACTTAGGTATCACTGGCGCCTCTCGCTGGACGCCAATTTGCTACTCATTCCACAGCTTTCGAAGGCTTGGAATTCATTCCAATAAGGGTGGGCTTCAATAACCAATACCTCGGAAGACATGACACCGAACACCCCCACCTCCTGATATGACCACACCGTGCAGGTAGGGGCCTTGGCAAATATCTGCCCTCCAAAGCACCTGTTTATCCCTCGGGCGCAGTAACCAGCGGGTGAACCCCATTCAATATTTATCCCCGTGGCTTTCACAGATCAGCGGCCCAGGCGAGGCAAACCCTCTTAATTAAAACTGGAGCTTGCTTCAAAGGGCCCCATTCAGGCCGTCAGTCAGCGCTCGTGGGACAAAAGAGCCCGGGTCATGTAGCTGCAGGGAAACCAGAGACGGACGCGCTTTTTCGACTTCACTTTCCCTCCTCCGCTTTTTCCACCTCCCACCATCCACAGCTCCAAATCCAAGTCACACACCTGTGGCAGGTTTCGATGCAGTTCTGAGAGTTTAATCATTCCTGTGAGAAGTGCAACAGCATTCTATGGCTGAGCCTGTCTAATGATTATGGGTAACCTGTTGGTCTTCTGGGCCTGGAGAGAACTCAGACACATGGATTATTCAGCACAGCAGCATCTTGATACTTTAAGGACACGCTGCTACTTGATGCACCTGCTTCGGTTGCTTCTGACTGCAGCAATGGGTTCACACAAGATGCTCTACTTTATCATGATTAGACAAAGAACTTTGCCAAAATACACAAATAATAGCAAAAAATGATTTACATGTTTTGGGTCAGCATATAAACAAGATCTGATGGACAAAAATGACTTAATTTTCAAAACATTTTTCCTAATATTACCACATGGTTACCCTCACATTTACTGTAGGGTATTCAGCTTACCTGTATTTATAGAGTGATAAGTAGATACATGCTTACATATATGATAGAATAAACATAAATGCATACCAACAAAGCTGCTGCAGATGTAATGATGTCAAGGCTTACAAAATGTAATGATTTGTTCTTGAAGATATTTAAAATTCAAAGGTTTACTTTTACAACTCAACTATCTGAATCTGAATACTCCTGTACCGCTTTTGAGTCTGAAAGAAATAAAAGCTATCATACATTTCCTGTAAGCTGCAGTTCTAACTTTATGGTGCATATGAATTAGATATAGATATTCAGCTTTGTATCATACATGTTTGTGTTAAATCTCTCTGAAGAAAAGGGAGAGTTAGTCTTGAAAAAGCTCTTAACGAATAATTATCAGATCGTGAAATCAAATCATTATAGCTGTGTGGGTACAAAACATACACACATGTGGCCTGGCTTCTTTAAGTGATATTACCTTCATATTTTATTAACCTTGCATGTATGTACTTATCTTGCTGTTAATGTAAACACACTTCTTTGCACAAACATAAAATAACAGCAATGTTTAACTAAAGCCAACACGTTTAAATCTTTAACCACAGTCTTCAACAATTTGGTGGAGTATACCGCCACCCAGTGGTGATAGTCAATGGTGTTACTAAACATACTGCTGACTTGGTGAAACCATAAAATGAGAATTAGTGGTTGTAATCTACACCACCAGCGTCATCCATGAGAAACTTGACCACTTTTCTGTTTCTGTGAGTCATTTATGACACTGATACTTTGGGTTCTTCCACTAGGAGGGCCCCTGGTGCACAGTATTACTGTTTGTCCAGGGTGCCATAGATCTTTTTCACAACAGACATGTCACAGCAGGGAAAGCACAGATATCATCAATCCCATTAATTGCATGCTGGTTCACTGGGACAGGCCCATCATTACTGAAATTAGTTACACCTGTGCATTTCCTGCAATGTCAAGTCAAATTGTCTGCAGTTGAACAGATCTATTGCTAATATTTCTAATATCTAATATGTTTCAAATAAAATATTTAATATATAAATTATGTTTTCTTAAATTCAGACAGACAACTACTACTACTACTGCTGCTGCTACTTCTACTTCAGTTACTCTTATTAATGCTAATACTACTGCAAGTGTTGCTGCAGCACTGCCCCTCTCTACTAACTCTGATAATAAAACACATAAGCCTACCCAACATAACTGCTGTTGCATTGATCAGCTCTACACCACACAGGTAATCAATACCACTACTTCATGTCGGTAATATCAGAGGTGGTCCACATTACTGCTGATATTTACAATGTAAATAAATGGACAATATTGCCCCCATGTGTCAGTAAAAGCACATTACTGGTATAACTCAGCATCTGTAAGTGTACTCACACAGCATGATGAAGACAAACCAGCTGCCTGGCTGTTTGGCTCCACAGTCCAACTTGGAGGTCCCGGAGGATGATTTTCCTGCTCTGGTTCATCATCTATAAAGATTACTCCCCGCTCCAGACGCTGCCTTTTACGACTCTGAGGAGCAATCACAGAAACTTTACCACTAGCCAGTTTTGAAAAAAAAAAAAAAAACCCTTTAGACAGCTTGCTTATTTTCAGAACACATTGTCTAGTTCACTTGAGGAATATGTCACATGTGCGCTTATCTAACAGGGGAAGGAAGAAATAGATTTTTATACAACTGGGGGAGATCATAGGAGTGGGATATTAGCAATGTCACTGAGTGGGATTTATTGGGATTTTTTTGTTTATTGTAGCTTTCGCAACCACTGACAAGATAATAAAAACTACTGAAAAAGAGACACAGAAGAGTAGGGCTTGGTTAATATGGCAGAATATCATATCATGTTTTTTTTTTCCTATGTAGGATCATAACCCACAATCTTATCAGGATTCTTTGGTTTTTAAGTTGGTTTTTTTGCAAGTTACTGAACAGTATTCAAGATTCAAGATTCTAAGAACTTTATCGTCAATGACATGACAGTAATTTGTCTGGTTAGGGGCTCAGAAACAACAAACCATGAAAGATAACTTTTATTAAATTACATTAAACACAAACGAACACAAGCTGAAAGTAGTGACAGTCTATGTGGCCTTGTTTAAAATGGATATTGAAGAGGGAAACCAAATTCATTTCACAGCTGTAAAACAAACAGCTGATGTGTAGAAATATTAGTGTGTCGCTTCAATTAACTAGGAGGATGTGCACCGTTAAAAAAAATACACCAAGACAGTGGTGAGCTGGCGACATGACGATGCTCAGACAGGTGGCAGGCTGACAGTGAGATCTGACGCAGCTGCTTGCTTGTTTTAGTAGTAATTACCATAAAAACAAACAGTTTGAGCTCCTAATGTGAACTGTGCAGATAGTTTGCAGCGCTGTGATCTCATTTTTACTTGAAAGATCATTTTCTTCAGCAGACTGGAGATGTCGGTGCTGTTAACTATTAGCTTCCTGCTAGCATATGATACAATGTGCACTGTAGCACGATACTATCTCTCTGTAAAGGCAGATCATGGAGACATTTTAATCATTCATGATCTAATATCGTCATATGGCACACCCCGGTGTAGTCATCAAGTAGTTTTTTTTAGTGTTTGTTTTAAAAAACTATACTACACAGACACATAGTCAGGGTCTAATAATTACAAACTAAAATACAATTCAGAGCCTAAATTCGTCTGTAACTGATAAATAAATTAAGAGTTATGTGATGTTAAGCCTTAGAATTAGGGTATACATGTAGTCAATGTAGAGAAGAAATAGATAACCATGTTAAATATTGGAATATCACTGCTTTGTCTTGCAGTAATACTGTGTATTGCATTTTGGTTCACTTTTATCTCAGTACCATCAATAATGTGGACAATGCATCATGACAGCATCGCAATGTGAGTTACCATTAAATTCTCACCCCTAGTGATTGCAGTACAGTATTACAACAATGTCATCAAACGACTGTACATATATTATGGTCAGTTTATGCTACAAGGCCACAAAAAACTTAATATTGACCTTTTAAATGTGTTATACAGTGGGTATAAATGAACAACAGTATATGCAAATCATTCATAGCTACCTTGTGTTCAGTAGTGCGCATTCGTTTCCTGTCTGGCTGGAAGTCATCCTCATCTTTCTCTTGGCCAGAGTTGAGGGAAGACTGGAATTTCTCAGACAGACGAGAGGCTATCGACTGTTTTTTAGGCGGTGATTCCTCTAGTAAAGATACTGAAACACACAAAGTGCAACACTTATTTAAAGAAAAGCTGGAGTTTTTGACCCCTAGTAGTGCAATGGAGCTGTTTTTTGTGCGCTTCTGTTTGGTTTGTATCATTCAAATGCACAAGGACACACATGTGGGTGACGTGATACACAGACCTGCCAATAGTTTCACAGGATTCAGTATTCTGGAACATGCCAAGAAACTTTTACAGAGTCTTGTTGCATAACTGTGATGATAACAGAGCGGGATAATGGAAACAGAGCACAACTAGACACAGAGTAGAGTGAATGTTTCCTGCTCCGACCCTGATGAAAAACTAACTAACTTACTAACTAACTAACTAACAACTAATGATTATTTTCATTACCAATTAATCTGTCAGTTATTTTCTTGATTAATCAATTAGTTGTTTGGTCCAGAAAATGGTGAAAAATGTCAATCACTTCACAACAACAACATCAACACAACAACATCTTCAAAACGTTCTCTTTTGTCCCCAACCAACATGTCGATCATCTGATGTTTTCACATCCCAGATGATGAATAACAGCATTAAAAGGTTAGAGTGAGACTGTACTGTAACTGGGTTATTTCTCATAATGGTAGGTCAGGTGTATTGAAGAGAGAAACATGAGGAATTATGTTTAGTATTTATAAGAATGAAAATTAGAGTATAGATAAGAAGCATAAAACAGAGGCACACAGTAAATATAAATACTAACGTTGGCTCATTATTATAATAACATGTAATTATCCTAGTTGTTCTAAGCAAATGTAACATGTAATTACCAAAGATGTATTTGCTGAGCACTGGTGTAAGGATTTGTTGAATGATTGAATATTTTAATGATGATTCAGCACTTGATGTGCGAGATGCCACTGCACTGAATCATATGCCAAGGTTGGGACTCTGGAGGAAATTGCAGCTACAGTATAATAAGTTGTCCTACATATTTAGCTTATTTAATCGCTACTTGAACTTCAATAGTTACACGTAAACCACGTCATTATTATAATAAGTCTAAATGCCTACTTCTGACTGAATTGGCAGTACAATGAGCTTCATTAGAAGACAAAAAACACCCTTTGTTCTGTCAAGAATGAAAGAGAAAGCAAAGACAGTCCACGCTTGTTTTCACTTACCAGGAATATCAAAACTATGAGGACGCTATTCCATGCTCCACTTATTAACAGCTCTACAGAATGAACGGTTTAAGGACTCTCTTACTTTTCTTTTATCTTCCATCCAAAAAGCAAACACCTTCAAGCAAATAACAGTTCTGCATGTTTCAGATGGTACCACTAATGAAATGAAGGACAACAAGATACTTACTAGTTTCAGATGCTGGAGGCGGCGGCTGTGCTGCCTCTTTCCAGGGAGACGAAGCGGAGGTACAGCTGGCTTTGCTGTGGCACACACACTGGCAGGCAGTGGTGACATCTGACTTCTTATTGTCTCCACAGTTTTTATCTGACTGGCTCTTGTCTTCCACACAGCTTCCTCCTTGTTCCAGTTTAGCTGTCATCACACAATGACACACAGATGTATGAAAATATGATCTACATGCAGGGTGGGCAAGTAATCCATGAAAGTGCTAACAATCTTAATAAGAAGAGACATGAAAGTGAAAACATCCAAGTGAGACTGCCTGTGTGGGCCATTTCGAGTTTAATATCTTCCATTTCGTTTGTGGATAACAGAGGCATACTTGCCTACAAATTTCTTTCCTGTGTTTTTGATCACAGTCAGAAAAGACTTACCAATCTGTGCCTTCTGCCAGCCCAGAGCCGAGCAGAGCAAGGCTAAGCTCTTTCCACTTCCTGTAGGACTTTCCAGCAAACAGTGCTTCCCATAGTTCAACCCTCGTATGATCTGCAGACAAAGTGCAGGCACATTTACGCTGTCAGTTGTACTCTACAGTCTATGAAGTTCACATCAACACAGTGTCATTAACTGTTGAAAAATGTCAAATCCACATTTGGTATTGCACAATTTCAGGTACTAATAGTTTGGTTCTGAGGGTATTCGTGCCTTTTCCATGCATTATTATAAAGGCAACAATAAATTGCATCCCTTTGGTTGCCTGTTTAGGGGTGTAATCTGCCTCTCGCCCTTTGTGAGCTGGGACAGGCTGCCAGCTCCTGTAACCTTACATAGCATGAGCAGGTATAGATAACTAATTGGCCTCTTATTAACTGCACTGCAAAAGACGATTGAATCATCACCAAAGCTGACACAATTGTGTAACAGAACTATGTAAATTCCTTCTTTTAGACCTTTTCAATCATATCATAAATCAAGAAAAAAATCAAAACATAACAAAACCCTACATGCTGACATCCATACCCATATTCACAATGAGAAAGAAAGAAAAACCTACAATATATAAAAAGGAGAAAAAATACAGCAATGAAGTTAGAAAAATGGAGAAAAGATCAAAGGTTACTGCAGCAGTCTTAGACAATGAGTTATGATATAACAGTATTCAGATAAGTAGAAGCCGAATTCAGACAGTAATGACCAACAGTGAAAAATGTCATATACACCTAGACATATACATATTAGTGCACTACAGTGTATTCAGTTCTTTTCAAGAAATGACCATTAGTAACTAGTGTTTAAGGCACACTGTGCAGGATTTTCATTCAAGAAACAATGTATAGACCCACTAGAAGTGTGTGGTGGTGTATTTATCTACAGACACTCTCCAGTGTTTCCCCTTGAATTTTTTTTCAGGCCTGATGGCAGCAAAAAAAAACCTAAAGAGACAAGTGCAGGATGGTATATTCATGCAAGTGGCTTCGGTCAGGTGCCGCAGCAGGCAGTCTGCAATTTATATATGCATTCAAAAAAATTGTTGCTTGGTATTCAAGACATAAAACTAAGTAATCACAAGGAGAGAATGATTCAATAAGCTGCATTTATTGCATAAAAATAAGCTGTCCCTCTCCCTTCTTCCACATCTGTATTTTAACTTGGCTTCAGGATTTTGGAGAAAAACACTCATATATTTGTTTGTCTGACCAACTGTTAGAACTTTGCCTCTCTTTAGGTGGAACTATGCTCGCGTTAGCTAACCCACATCCCATATGCTGTCGCCCTTGTTCTCTCTCTCTGCAGTAATTTAAAGTGACTCTAATAACAGTGGCACTTGCATCACATCAACAGTCTCTCAGGCATTGACACAAAGGTTGACTCTCATTTTGGAACAGTGCCACACAGAGGTTCCCAAATGCATATGATTATTGCGTTTGGGACAATTACAGGGGAAACACTGGAGACTCTGCCCTCTGTCTGTATTTTCTTATTATTTTGCGGTTTTTCAAGGCACTTCTGGGCATCAACCTTTGATCAGTGGGTGTGTGGCCCCCAGCAAATGACAGGGTGTGAGGCTGGGACTCCTAGTATAGCGACCAGGTTACATGGCTGTCTCTGTCTCTCTCCATTGCTCCACTCTGCTCTCCGTCTGTGTGTCTGCTTGAGAGCGGGGCTGAGCTACACACATACACAGAGCAGAGAAGCCACAGCAGACAGAATGAAGCTCTGCATTCACACAAAATCTGGTAATGCAGCACCTTCCTGCAGGATTGTACAGAGGTGTGGGCATGTTTATTTTTGCTTTAGAACGTAACTGCCATGAAACAATCAGAAAATAATGTTTTATTTATCTGATTCACGGCTTTGTTCTCGACAGCACTGCTCAACCACCGCTGCTCTCTCTTTCTCTAGCCTCTTTTATTCAGAGATCCTGCATTATAGCCGTACAGAAGATCTGTCAGTACAGAAGCTGGCATAATGATGCCCCCTTGTGTGTTTTTACATAGCGTGCCAGCACTGTGGATTCAGAGGCATGACATGTAGCACAATAGCATCAGTTCCCTGTCCCACCATGCCAACAGTCAATTTTGCACAGACGCTGATCTGTAACCAGCTGATTGGCGGCTGTGTTGTTTACTGTAGATAACATTAGTCCAGCTGCTGGAAACAGCTGTAACTTTATCTGTCCATGGTCACCAAACTGGTCGATTTTTCAAATAAATCATTATGTAAATGACTTTTCTAACTCCATCATTCTCTTTCAGATTGATGTCTTATTATCTCATTTTTACTTGTGACAACTCAATAATTCCCTGTACATTATAATAGGCCAACATGCTTTGAAAGTGCATTTAGTGCATGGTGAATGTGTTACTCACTGAATTCATCATGGCCAGCTGGGATGGGTAAGCCTTGCAGGGGAATTTGATCTTCACCCCTCCTATGGTGTACTCCACTGAAGATGCAGCCATATTCCTCTTTTTCCTGCTACACGGACAAGTTTATTAATAAGCAAACCTGTTTGCTAACCCTGAAGTTAAGTATTATATGGAAATGTTCAGTGCAATGTGAGCAAAGCCACTGCTTCACTCATTAATGTTCACTCACTAATGTTAGCCAGACGGTAAACACTTCACTTGAGCCGGTGTGTTTACAGATAACGCTGCTACGAATTTGTCAACAGTTTTAACAAAGGTTATTTGTCACTTTTTCCCTGTCAGCCTGCCGTTATCGCTTACCTGAGACTCGAAACAGTCACTTGTTAGCTAACTTTTACTGACATTAGCTACTGCTAGTTTTCCATTGTTGCTTTCGGTTTATTACTGGTATTAATATCCCATGTTTAAACTGGTTACACTGGTCAGACGAAAATGTTCTTCTTGTGGTATGAGAAGCGAACACGAGCTGTTTACGTTTACATTAACGTATCCCATAATTCTTCCCGCTCATGCAAATCACATTTCACTACTTGACAGGAAGTTAGATATATTACACATCCGAGCTTCCTACAATTACTTTCAAAATAAAATCCATATTTTGAAACATTGCGGAGTGTGTTGTAAGTAAGTCAAATAACACACAGCAGTATTTTTATTTCAGCAGCAGTCTAGTTTTCACCCTGCGAGTTTTCACTGGATTCGCAGTAACACTTTTCTTACAAATGGACAAGTTTTACGCTTTTATTTTGAATTCTTAATGTGTGTCTTGCTGACTGTAACCTGACGTTTAGGAATCACACAACGGAAGTTACGTTTGTTGTGACAATGTTGTGGTTACATCCATGGGTTACGGTCTGGTTAGATTTAGACGCAAAAACAATTTAGTTAAGTTTAGGGAAATATCATGGTTTGGGTTAAAAGCTCATTTGAAATATGGTGTAGGTTAGTTACTACTTCACAAATCTCGCGAGGGTTTCGCAAATCTATCTAATCTCCGCAAGTACTGGCCTAAAGGACCATTCCAGTGATTCCAATTTATGCCTCTGATTCCTGTTTGTCCTATCGTTAAACTAATGACTAATGGATTGAAATGGATTACTGTGTGCAGGACTATATTAAGAATGGCCAATATTATATTGTACTAATATTAGAATTATGTATTAATCTTAGAATTGAGTTGAAGACAAACTTAGATCAACACGAGATGGATGAAAGACTACTGAATCTATGAATATTTTTCAGCATGAAAAAACACAAAATACATACATATTTAAAAAAAAAAGATAATTAAAAGGGTGGTGAGAGAGTGAAAAGGGTTTATTATTTTCTCAAAATGGGAGTCAAATAAGAGGGCAGGATCAAAATGCAACACCAAGTTTTTATGCAACTGTAAATATTCAGATAATAATCTGACATTTCGTGTAACATCCTCAGCATGAGGTTATTGTGGTCGAGATGTGCTTGGGTTTTACCAATTCAGAGCAAAATCAAGCCATAGGCATTGACTATTAAAGTAAGTTATTTTCTACTAACAAACCATGGTAATTACTTCAGAGACATTTTTATTTAAATATGTTCATTTCCAGATAGGTGTTGTTTTTTTGTTTTTTTACATTTACACTATACACATGCATCTGCATCAGGGATCAGGTCATTATTCAACAGGGTAAAGGAGTAGACTAAGATTCATGAGAATTCTCAAAAATAGTATATAAAAATCATACAGGGATCTCAAGCCAAGTAACAGACTGTATTCGCAGAGTCAAACATGAACATGACCATTCCTACAACATTGTACAATATTTTTTCAACCAATCCTTGATGCTACAAATTCCTGTTAGAAATTGCACTTTACGCCATTAAAAATACATCATTTAACAATATTTTACAAAGATTGAAACGTTTGTCATTTTTTCTCTTGAAGAGAATATGTATGATGTGAATCATACTCTTGTCTTGTCATGTTAAGAAACCGCCGGAGGCAAAAGAGGGAACGGCTGCAAAATGTATTCAACTTAATGAGGATTCAATTCTACCTATAAAGTTAAAAGGATTTGTGATTACTTGACATAAAACATCTTTTTGTTGTGTCTTCATTCTAGACTCCAATCATGTAATCCATTCCTAGCTGCATCATTTTAAGATTAAAAGTCACTGTAATAGTGCAAAAATATTCTCTCAGAAAGTCCATGCAGAGTGTATTTACTCACAAATGAGCCTTGTGCATACATCAGTAATGTAAAACTGCAGCTGCAGCATGGCGGGACAATGGCTTGTATAAGGAGAATGCCTAAGAAACCTCTTCCATCAGCCTCAACAAAACAGAACAAAATAAAAACACGGTGGCAGGATGGACTGATGATACAAGACAAGTCCTCTGTCTGGAGGGACCAACATGCTTGTGGAGTGTTTTTCTTAATATAATAGCTTATGGTCAAACACAGATAATATGACATCACTGATAGATCCAGCACAGCTGGCTGCACAAAAAAAAAAAATCACACACATTAATTGTAAACATCAGGTTTTGTATCGGTCCCTCATTACCAAAGGAAGTCTTTGTTTTAGAGCCACTGGACATACAGAAGATGCAGAGAGAGAAATCCATCTTTGAGACAAACATGTCAACTTCTGCAATAGCTTCAGCACAGTAAGAGACTGTTGAAAGGCATTCTTGAAAACATAGAAGATCACTACCTGATGTATGAATGAGTGGAGCTGGCTCATGGGAAGCAAAGACACCAAAACAACTTCTACAAGAATGTAAGGTGATTGAGGGAGAGGATTTATGCCTGATGATGCATCGTGCAATTGAAACTTAACACCTTCAATCAATTTAAACCTCACAGGCGCAGATGCATTATGTCAATTGTGTACTCTCAAAAGGAAAAAAAAAAGCTACCATCACTTATTACATATTAGGGATGCAAATTTTACGCAATTTCTTTAATTGAGGGTCGGCTGTGTTAAAAATCGATTATCGGTTAATCATTAACAATTTATGAAAATATGCTGGATGTTTTTCCATTATAAAACCATGTTAACCACTGACATGACCTATGTTTGACAGAAAATTAGAGTAGGCTACATTAGTAATTAGTTCAAAGAACAGATAAAGTAAACACCAAGTTACTTGAATGATAAATTAAATAACACAAAATAACTTAATTTAAAATTACAGTCTGGTTTGTCGCTGTCTATTCTACCACTGGCCTGACAAAATCCAAAGTATTAAACACAGCAAACAGTTGCACAACTTCTAGCTTCATTAGAGGACATAATTAGATCAGACTAAATGTGTTGGACATATCTAACAATTAATTAACATTTAACCTTCAACAGTAAATAACCCGTAACTATCATATAAATGTAAAACAGGTTACCCCAAGACAGACTTCAGTCTGACTGGTTTCATATCAAATAATCTGCGGACCTGCTCTACATGATGAAGTGATGTGTGTTGTTTACTGTAGATAACATTAGTCCAGCTGCTGGAAACAGCTGTAACTTTATCTGTCCATGGTCACCAAACACACCTGTAACCCAACCATATTATTAGTGTATACCTAGTGATGCAACCATGCACTCCAGCAAATCTACAAAATAGTTTCTGACAGTTACACAGCACGTCCCTCGTCTTCTGTATTATTGGTTAATATATTTTTAAACCAGTTAAATTATTAACGGCAATTAATCGATAATCGATTAATCATTGCCATCCCTATTACATATATTTATATATCAATATACACGATGTAGTAGCTTACTGATTTGTGATGTAGCAGCACCTTCAGTTTATATTCAAGACAATTCTCCAGTGATTAAATACGATGAAGAATAAGAGTGTACATGCAAAGCTATGTGGACAGAGTGAGGAGGGTCCAGAGATGAAAGCTGTGATGGAGCTCATCTAAAAAGGAAATTTCATGTTTTATCATTGTACAATAAAAGACTGTATAAAAAAATATATATTTGTTTTAAATGAACAGCTTCTTACTTCTCAGTACTCAACTATAAAATGCATAATATTTACATCAGTATCATTAATCATTATTCATTTTTTTTACAACTGTTACCAGAAAGAGGTGAAGTAAGACGGAGTGTTTCAGGATGGAATTTTGAAACAAAGACATAAAAGATGTCCCCCCAAAAAGTTTTGAAATGAGAACTGTACTGGTGCTGTGTAAGAAGACTTTCCACAACCTCTGGTGCGAGGCTGGCTGTGCGATGTGAGAATGTGCGGGAATATTGCAAAGTAATATAAGGAACAGACAACAGACACCCACAGAAACGCCACCAGAGACATGGTTGACAATGGGAGGCAACATGTTGATGTGTTCATGTGAGTGTGTGTGTTTCAGCACACACACACTGTGGTCTTGTTATGCTGCTGTAGAATTGGGGAGACGTTGGTGGACTCCTTCTGTTTCTTCTCTGCGTTGTGTTGGACCAGCGGAGGCCTGTCCGCAGTCCTGCGCCGGGCTTTCTTAGCTGACTGGCCCGATGATGGTGATGATGATGATGCATCAATAGTTCTTTTGCTGTTGGGTGTCCTGCTGCCAACTGTCCTATCAGTTGGACTTGACTGACTGGCTGTCTCAGCGCTACCATTTGGACACAGTGGAGTCAGAGCGAACGGGTCGGACAGATTCATGTGGTACAGGCTGTTGCTGCCCGATAGTCCGTCCCGTCGTTCAAGGGTAGGAAGGAGCTCACAAACGGCCGAGGGAGAGTCTTCCTCTGGAGGCCGCTGCAGAACATAAAAGGAGATTGTTAAAAACAGTGAAGACAAACTGCTCTTCCTATACATGTAGATAATAAAACTTTCTAAATGTAAAAAAAAATAAGTCCAATGCTTTTTCAAATTAATTTAAAATCAAATGCCCTAGTTTCCTCCAAGCTCAGAGTTAAAATTTCATGCCCCCCTGCCCTCACCTGTAGGAGAGGAGTGTCAGCGCGGGAATCGGAGGTGGGAGGACACTGGGACACCTTGGCTAAGTCGAGCAGCACCTCCTCATGGTGCAGGGTGTCCTGGGGGGTCCCAGGCTCCTGTAGGGCGATCACAATGGCGCTGGTGTTGTCAGCACGCAACATCCGCTGGCGCCACCGCAGCAGAGCATGGCTGACCAGCTGCCGGGCACTCGACACTCCACATGGTGCCTGCAGTACAGAAGGCTGTTATTACACTGACAAGCACTGCCTTTCACACTGTCAGTTTATTATCCAGGTATTATTAGAGACCTCTTGACAAGTCTCCACTCACCATTGCCTCGTCGTTGTTCTGACACATGGAGATGGCCTCTTGAGGTGGCACCATGTTCCACAGACCATCACTGCCCAGGATGATGTAGCGGTGTTTTCTGGGGTCAAGGGTCACCACACTGGTGTCTGGTTCTGGAGACACCACAAACTCCCCGCTGTAGAAATCATAGCTCCATAGATCACCTGTTGCACAGAAGTATAGCTTAGCTGAAGGCACCATTAGAAAAACACTCTCCATGATGACTGGCTAGGCAGGGTCCAACTGTTCTAATAAGACTTGATATAACCTCTGCTATCCTCTGCTTATCTAAATATTCTTTCTCACTAAATACGGCACAGAAGGGCATTCCATTTGTGTCATTTTTGCCTTTATTGGATAGCTGATAGTAAAGAGGTAGACGAAGGGAGAGAGAGAGAGAGAGGTATGACTAGCCAGACTCAATGGATGTTGTGGTTGTATGTTATGTGCCTTAACTATTTGTGTACCATGACATCTGAGAAAGCTCAGTTTTGTATGAATATGGGTGGGCAACGTGCTTTTAAAGTAACTCAGTAAACAGGCAGTGTCTGTTATTCTGAACTGATACCTATCAGTTTGTGACAATAGAGTGAGTGCCTTAACGAAGATGACAAACCTCGTCACTCAACTGCAAAAACCAAGGTTCTAACATTTGTCAGATGTCAATCCAACACAGTCTGTAAATGTCCACACAATCCTGAGAAAAGCATCACTTATCCCATCATCACCATCAAAATTAGTGAGTTATGTTCAGTCACAGCTGACTTTTGTTCCTAACATAACATAACATGACTGATGGTACTTTCCTACCTAGAGCTCGGGCTACTGCCAAGAATGGTATCTGGTCGATGACAGTGCTCCTACGGACCGGTCCATTGTGGCTCAGTCTTGGCCTTTTCCAGACGACTCGGTTAACTCCAGACTTCTTGATCACACTATTAGCAGACAGAGAATGGTAGAGGAGAGGAGAGGCTGCTACTTAGTTCAAGGAAAGTTTCCACCAATTTTAAAAAGTTTTCCATAGTAAGAGTGGATTGCAACTCACTGGGTTGCAATTGAAATCCAGTGGTCCATCCTATCAAAAATGTAGACACCCCCCCCCCCCAAAATCATGTACATAAAATAATACAATGTGCCAATACACTGAGTAGATGTTGAAACAGAAGTGAAAACTTGACCGCTGTGGGAAAAGTTACCAAAGTCATTAGGATTTATCCTTTGGACACTACAAATATCAGTACTAAATTTAACAGCAATCCATCCAATATTTGTAAAGACATTTCACCAAAAGCCAAAAAAGTGTGGGGATCACCAAAGTCAGTAGGCTTCATCTTCTGGGGACTAAAGGGTGACATGGGAATGGATTTTCAATTCCATCCCACTCCCATTCCTTATTTATTATTATTTATTTATCATTGAATTTACAGAAAATGTGCTATATTGTGATATGTATTTTTATCATGATATGAAATGACTTATATCATGATATGAGATTTGGGTCATATTGCACAGCCCTAACACCAAATCACAACAAAAGTCATCTCAGGGCACTTTTCAGATAGAGCAGGTCTAGACCATGCTCTTTAAATTAGAGAGTCCCAACATTCCACCATGAGCAGCACTTGGCAAGGCGGTAAGGAAAAACTCCCCTTTAACAGGAAGGAACCTCGAGTAGAACCAGACTCTAGGTGGGCGACCATTTGCCTTGACCGGTTAAAGAGAATTTATTCATATTAGAACTGCATACTTATGTAAAATTGACCTATTATTATGATGACTGATAATGATTCCCATCCTGTCCGCTCCTGTTGACTTTCTTTCCTGTCTCATCCAAGTCACATGATGAACGGTGAAATGGTGAAAATCCTGTGACCCACTGGATTCACAAATAAATGTCAGTGTCTACTGAGGACCATGAACATCTGTACCAAATTTCCTGGCAATCCATCTGACACTTGTTGAGATACTTCAGTCTGAAGCAAAGTGGTTGACAGAATGACAGACTGGCATTGTCATCCCTTCAGTGCCACTTGCGTAGTAAAAAAAAAACATTTCTGCTTCTGCAACATCCGTTTTCTCTTTGCTACTGAGTGAGAGGAAAAGAATATTAACTTCCACAGCTGGTTACTGCAATAAACACGGTTACTATGATAATAAAAGAAAACATTTGATGATGTCATCTTGGGCTTTGATAATCAGTGATTGGGATGTTTGACATGACATTTTATAGAACAAACAACTATTCAATTAATCAAAAAATAAGAATTGACAGATTAACTGATAATGAAAATAACTGCTGGTTGCAGCCTTAAATGAAACATTTGGCAGAGTGAGAACTGTTAATGATTGTTACACTGTTTTTTTATGAATCCCTCATGGTCACATTATATTTCCTGTAATAATAATCATCACTGATATGTTGAGTTGAAGTTGGATCAATTAACTTGCATGAATCATCCCTCCACATGTTACAATCATCACATATCCTACTAGTATCCTATGTATACTAGCTGTCAATGATGTGAGATTGCATAGACCTAATGTTTGGCATAATATGATTTTAAAGCAGCACTTCTCCTCGTTAGCTCTATTATATACAGCCTGCTGGCATTCCCAACAGCATTGTACACTCGGACATCAGTACTGGTGATAAGTGCTCTTGCATCGGATCAGTTGCTGTCTAGCTAAATTGTTGAGCTTGCCACTCAAGTTTGCATCACTTTGTGTCAGGGGAATCCAAGTTTTGTAAGGTTAATTTAGTTGACCAGCTGCTCTTTGTCCGTTAGCATCCCCCAGCATTCCTATATATTATAGCCAGATGTTCGCAGCATATTGTCTCTGGTTCAGGTTATGTTAGCTTAGCATGCTACTGTTTCATATTACATATTTCTGAATATGACCTATTTATCTTTTGAATCAGGGGATTACATGTTTCCTATCTAACATGATCAACCATTGGGGAAAAAAAAAAACAGAGGAGGTTAGTGTGTTAATGTGTCTCCTAGGTTGAGTGGTGGGGGTCAGTTAATAAAAGCTGCAGCATTTATTAACTGACACACTGTAGTCTGTACTGTATAAAAGATGAGAGAAAGAGAGAGAGCACTAGTGAGAGTGTGTGAGAGAGAGAGCAGCAGTGGTTGAGCGAGCTAGAGGGTGAATGAAGAGAGGGAGCGCTGTATATATATATAATTTCAGTTTTCTACTCTGGTTGCAGCATGCACACCCTCTCTAATTTTTCCAACATACAGTACCTGTACTGTATTGAACCAGTGGAACAGTTCTGGAAATGGAGCAGAGCTGAAGTCTTAACCCATTTGTGCCAAAAGGACCATGTTGTCTTGTTTTATGTGTTTGTCAACCATGATTACATTGACATAGTCTCACAATACCGGACGATAGGAGATCTCCCTGCCTACTAATCATCCTGGGATTTCTAAATGCAAGGTAGCAGCTCAAATGGCAGCGAGAACAGCCACTAACAAACCTACGGCTCTTACATTTTGTCAGGGACACGTCTTACCAGAAATGATCCTCTCCCCCTGTTCTCCTGCATAGTGAACTGCATGTCACCTCCACCCTAAAAGACTTTGGATTGGTTCTGCAATACTGAGTTTTGTTTCCACTCAGTTTTTACAATGAAAGCTGGGAGTGTCCTCAGTCTCTAGTTAAGAGAAGCATTTAGAGACTGACTTGTGAGTCTAACATTGACATGTCTGTGATTTGCTATAAAGTGCATCATACGATACCTTTGATTGTAATATTCCGCCATCTTTTTATCTATTCATTAGGAGATGGTAGAATGGATTCCCCAGGTATGCCGTTTGTTTGTGTGCGTGTGAAATGTTATGATAATGCATACATTTCACACATTGACAGCTGTACTCTTCTATCTGCAGGCCACTGTGCACATACACAACCATAGAACACGATTTAAGAGATATTGTGCATATTGTGACAAGCGGGAAACAGCAAAACAAAAATTCCAATGCACCAATGTGATGGTGCCCCATCTGGGACAACAGGACACTGGGAAACCTTCAATAATGTCAACATATCTAACATTAGGCCTCGTAGTGTTGTCATGAATTGTTCCAGCAACAGTAACTCCTTGTGGGGAGCTGTCACGGAACAAATTTTTGCCTACAAAAAGGCAAAAAGCTGAATGCATCTGATAAATCTTTTTTATGAAGGAATGTTGACAAATAATAAACAAATCTACATTTCAACTGTTATTTCCTGCAGCCTCCTCTGGTCATCAAGGTGAATCTCTTTTCTGACCATAACTAGAGTTGGGCGATGTCTACTGAACTGGCATATGACGATGTCCACAGCTCAACATCGCAATGGTCAATGATATCAGGGATGTGGGGGGAGCAGATTCCATTAATATATTTCTCTCATTGTTATTATACAGTAATGTAATGTTTGTAGTTGTCATAAACTCAATTACTTCACCCAGTTCACTGTCTCTTCTCTGCTCCACTGTGTGTGTGCAGCACACACACGGAGGGCCCAGCCCCGCACTCGTTGAGAAAGAGCAGAGTAGGCCACTATGTTTTGTTGTCATTTATGGTCACTGACGCACTAGTTCCTCTTCTCTGCTCTTTCTCAACGAGGGCGGGGCTTAGCCCTCTGTGTGTGTGCAGCAAACACAGGGGAGCAGCGGAGACACAGTGAACCAGCAGCCTATGAAGCAGGATTTGGGTTTAGCAAGGTAACTTCAGGTTTAACCCTGGATTTTCTGGGTTACAACAGTGAGTCACTTCTTACTGGGGTACATCACCATGGTAACTCATACTGAACAGCTACTTCAGAGGATCGGATCACAACCTGTCAACACCCTGACCACTGACCAATCAGATCACTGGGGGGAAAAAAAGGAGTCATCATTCCTACAGAATCCTGACATGGACAGAAGTGCTGAGTGACAATAAAGAGTGATATATATTTTTATAGGTCAGCAGAAACATTTTATTGTTCCAGGGTTTCTATTTCCACCCTGGTTTTAAAACAGAGCTTCTAACAAACAGAGACATTGTTTATGATACTAAACACATAATGATGATTTTAGCTGTATTTTATTTGTGCAAACTTGATTTTATCACTGACAGTGTGGATGATTTTTCCTCTGACTATCACTGCAGCTCAGAATAATATGAGACAACTGTGTGATGATAATTAGAAATAAAAATGAAAGACTGTCTTTTATTAGAGAAATAGTCCACATATCATTATTGAGTCCCATGATTATAAATCCAACATTTCAGTCAGACAGACCTCATCATTTATTAACTACTTTTATACCTTTTGCTTCGGCAACAGAAACAGTCTGGCATTACTTTTTTGTTTTTTTGGAATTATACTTCCAACCTGAGCAAATTAATGTTAAGACTATCCTGGCGTTAGCTGTAGTGATGTGTCCCAGGGCTAACAGGAAAACAATGACAAGTGTGTACATCCCTGTCGATGTTATTTATGAAAGACTGCGGCGTAGGCTGTAACCATATTGCTGTCATCCCTGTCTCACAGTTTTGTTTTTTTCCAGATGCCAAAAGTCATCTAACCTCAGTTCTGAAGTGAAGACCCACTGGAGGAAGTGAATCATGGCAGCAGCAGAGGGAGGAGGACAGAGGACAGGACGAATGACTGATACTGACTGAAGTCTCTGTTCTTCATTCTGTCTAAACTTCCCTCAGAATTTTAATGTCAAGAATATTTTTCATTTTATTGACATTTTTAGATTTGTTAAACAGTACTGCATTTAACTTTATTATAACAGCACTTTGTTTAAGTTTATTATAACAGTACTTTATTTAACTCAATTAGAACAGTATTTTTTAACTTCATTGTAACAGCAGTTTACTTTTGTAGTTTACAGGAGTTTTCAACATATTGACATATAGATTACGTATCGCAATACAGCCTAAAAATATTGCAAAATTATTTATAGGCCCAGCCCTACAGCAACAAGTTTGATTAGTACCCAGCAGGTGACTTGTTCAGACCATAAAGCTGTAGTGGCCCGCTGGGCAAGTTGAGGCTAATACGTCCATTCTGGTCCACAGATAATGTTTCACCTAGCATTACTGTAATAGTAGTATTAATGATGCTAATGCAGCTCCATTACAGTTCCGGTATGAATATGAATGCTGTCAACAGCCCTTGGTCTCTCCTGTTGCAGTCATATAATCTCACATTGTATCCCGGCCGGAAAGTCACAACTAGTTCTAGAGTGGGGCATGGGGAGCAGCAGCTCATTTGCATAGACACAGAAATAGCCAATGGAGAACAGGGCTGAACCAGAGGGGTATAAAGGCATGCTAGAATGTATAATTAGTGGTATTTTCAACAACAACAAAAAACTTCTGACATTTTTGGGGACCTCAGAGACCAATATTATCTTGTTGAAAAGGAGTATATGTTATTTTAACTTATGACTTCTTATTATTATTATTGTTACAACCCTTAATAGAAAAATTGACTCGATAATTTGATTCAATGTGAGCCATGTAACAAAACTCCTGAAGAGTTATGATGCAGAGGCAGGACTACAAACAAGACAAACAATGGCTATGTCAGATAACACTATTAAAATGAATATTATATTGATATAAAATACAGAGGCAGAGTGTCTTGTGGGTTGCGCCTTACCTCCCTCCCAGACCTTCAATACGCTCCCTCTCTCTGGGTAGTTCAGGTTTGTGGTCTTGTGTGACTTCCACAGCTCTGATGAAAGGGATTGTGGGGTCATCCTGAACCCCTAGAACCACTGCTGAGTCCCCAACATGGGCCACATACATGCGGTTTCCTCGGATGACCACTACACTGGCTGTGGTGCCCGATGTGCTGGGCAGACCTGTAAGTGTCTTTGGCCATTCAGCTGAAATGATGAGAGAGATACGATGAGCATATTTACGAATTTATAGCCACTTCTTGCCTATTCCACTGAAGTATGTGATTATAACAGCGCAGCAAAATAATCTCTCAAAAGTGACAGGAAGATAAAAGCTCTTAGGCTATTTTGTGTTTGCTTTGTCCTACTCTTAATCAAACCATCTTTTGATTTACTGAGCTACTTATTGACCACAATCTGATGAGAATACAGTGACCTATAGATCAGCCCACTGGTTTTAGTGTCTATCTGTCCTGGAGCAAATTGTTCCAATGTAATCAAAGTCAGACATGCGCTTTACAACTACCGTGTAGATACCATTTGTGACCAGCTGTTAAACAGCTGACATGCCCAGGCATATCCTGGCAGATACCAGAGCAAGCTGCTGGCCGGTTTCTTTAAAGCATAACATAGCAGAACATAGCATAACATAGCACTAATACACACATTTTAATAGGTTTTGTAAAGGGTTATATTAGTGACTTCAATGTAACGAAGTGAGTCCCATAAAAATGATAAAATACTGACAACTTTTCAGAGAATACTTTGCGAACATACTCCTGATTGAGTAACCGGTTGACCGTGTCTGTAGGAGCAGGCTTTGTTTGGAGTGAATCCGGCTAATGCTCACTTTGTTAGCTCTGCTACTTTTGATTTCTATTCTGTATTCAAATCGAGAAACAGTTAAACCGCATACTAATACATTTTGGTTGTCATTTTGTCTGTTCTGCGCAGAGAAGGTGTCTTTATTGAAACCACAGAACATTGACGTAAATTTGGTTTCATATGAACCATACAAGCGCCACCGTCGATGAGCGAGTGGAAACTGTTCAGGGTGTAGGCCATAACTACAGTCTGTGGTTTTGGGGGAATTAAGTTTGGCGTGCTGTTCGTGATATTCAGGGGGAGCGGCACAAATGTAGTGGAAACACTTAACGTCAACTGATAACGTAAAATGTCATAACGTGGACTGTGTGTTGGTAAACTTACGTAGCTTCTTCCACATAGCGTGATGGCAGGCTACAAATCCTTTGCGTATAGCAGAACAGACCTCCCGGTCACAGTCCGACCAGAACCCCCGCTGCTTCTTCACGAACTCCCACAAATACTCTCGTGCAAACTGCGCAGCCTCGCGACCCCCGTGACCGTCAAACACTGCAAAGAAAGCCACGGAACGGCGGGAATGGCTCGCGGCGGTCGACGGAGCTCGCAGTGGGCTCTGACCTCCCGGTAAAGATGTTTCTTCTGATGAAAAGTGGTCCTCCGTTCGTACAGGTTCATCGGACGCATCTACAGCCCGCGGGGACCTCGTGGTTTCACCAGCCCGGTCTGAGTTGACCGTACACTCCCCCCCGCTGCTCTCTCCTGGCTCCCCCGTCGTCGGCTCATCTTCCCCCGGCTCGGGCTCAACTATGACCTCGGTCACATCTTCCATGTATTTCCTACCTCCTTGGTCGGTAAACACGCTCACTCGAATCAATAATGCGTTCTCCATGGCTCCAGAAACGAGTCGCTGTCCAATCTTTTCGGTATTGTTAGCATATAAAATGGCAAGAGAGTACAGTTTAATGCACCGCTTCGTCCTGCCTTTGTTTATGTTCGAGCGTAGTAGGCATGCTCAAACGTGTTGACGTCACAATATGTCTTCTTCTAGCACGTCAGTCGTAACAGAGACAGTGGATCTGGTGCCCTCTAGAGGTTGGACCTCTGAAAAAAAGGACAATAAGAATAAATTTGAGGCTGTTCACATCCATATTGGGTGAAGCTTAGCGAAAAGCTCTCGAGTTCATTCTGAGTCTTACATTGACACTTGGAGTCTCTCAACAAGATGACCAGATAAGTGTCAGTGCCAATAAAACAGGCCTTCATGAGGCTGAACTGTCAAAATAAATCAATCAAAGGCACAGCCAAAATATAAGGTCTTTTGAAATCTATTTCATACACTGTTGAAAGGGAGAAAATGCACCAGTGAGCTTTTGCAAAACTGTAAAGACCACTATAGTGGATAACAGAAGAATATTTGATGAAGAATGATGAAGAAAAGGTGTGAAGAAAATTGTGTGAATGTGTCAAGGACTACTGTTGAAAGAACTGCAACAAACAGTGTTAACTGGTGATGTCACTGATGTGCAGGGGCACGAGAAGTACACAAAAACAAAAGTTTGGACATACTTTCCCAGAATGAGAAAGTGTGTCCGAACACTTGACTGGTACTGTACATCCAGAAGCAATGGATGACCAATGATTTCTTTTAATATACAGAAATAATTTTGGTTCCTTCCTACATAGATTTCTATGTGGATGAAAACACACTCAGATAAACCATATAGAGGATTTTAGCCATTTTTACACATAAACTCACAATTGTAGGAAGCCAAAGAACTGGACAATTGAACAGCCACTGAAATTGAATTCCTTGTTAATCCAGTTGCATGTAGCCTATATGTATGTTTTATCTGCCAGAGCAGGGTGTTTTGCAGGATCCAACGGTATCTCAGGAAGTCCCTGAAGGCCATTAAGGACTCGTCAATTCCACACAACGGTATGTTCTCCCTGCTGCCCGTAGGGAGGAGGTACAGGAGTCTCAAAACGCGCACCAGCAGACTGAGGAACAGTTTTTTTCCCCTCAGGTCATAAGTCTACATAATAAATAACACACACAATGCACAGTCCAGACCAATGATTGTATATGCAACTTGTTTGTGCCTTTCCAACCTTTTGTGCAATAACCGCTGTCTGTATAATAACTTTATCTAGGGTTTAAATTCACTGATTCTGTCTATGTGTTTACATTTTATAAATATATGATTTTTTTTTTCAAATGGCCATTTCATTAGGTACACCTGTGCAATTTATTGCAATCCAATACAACGGCTCTGTCATAAATTCTATATTTACGAAGCTTGTACAGTTTCAGTTTTTGTTGACATTGTCAGAAAAGTGATCATTCTAATTTATGTTTATTATTGAAAAGTGTTCCTAATATTTTTTGTCTTTTTGTAATGGAGTCTCCCAGCCAAAGTATTATCTTGAATGTTTGGACCTAGAATTTCTTTATTTCGTGATGAGAATAAGTTATGGGTTGACAAGGTATGTACGTGTCATAATTATGCAAAAATGACAAACTTTTTAAAATCCCAGGAGTTAAAGAATAAAGACCGTTACTAAAGCACACCAAATATGACTTTTCTCTTTGAGTATAAAAGGCTTTTCTTTTTCTTTTTTTTTTTTCATCGACTGCACAATTGCGTCATTGCGTCAGCACCAGTGAATATGTGCGTCGGGACGGGACGGGGGCACGGAACTGCTGTAGGGTCGACGAATAATCGGCGATGAAGGAGAAAGATGGACATTTAGCAGCGGTTTTAGAAGTGTAGCGGTAACACGGCGAAGGGACGAGTATTTTGTAGCCTCAGTGCAAAGCGAGTGTTATATGAGGCCTCGCGGAGGACGTGCTTTAATCGCAGTAAGTGAGTGTAGGGAGAGCCGGGGAGGGCTGTAGCTGCTGGGGTTTCTTTTGGAGAGGGAAAACAACATGGCTGCGGTGGAGCTCGAATGGATCCCAGAAACACTGTACAACACCGCTATCTCGGCTGTAGTGGACAACTACAGCCGGTCAAGAAGGGACATACGCTCGCTCCCAGAAAATATACAGTTTGATGTCTATTATAAGGTAAGAGTTATCGGTCAAAAGAGGCCCATCTGTATCTGACAGCTACCAGACTGTATGTGTTTTTGCGATCAGCTGCTAACGTTAGCTGAATATCGATAACCCGACGCTAGCTCTTAAAAGGGGAAAATGCTTCTTTGGGCTTCTAGCTAACTTACCGCTACCAAACACTTTCCTAAAATTCAGTGTAGCTAGTATGTATAGCGGTATAATGAACGCATGTTTGAGCAAGAAGCCGAAAACTACCATTATTCTCGCATCTAATTACATCAATGGCCGTATAAATGAACTGTGTCAGTGTTGTCATTTAAGTCAACATTGTTTTTGTCGGTTCAGTGTTGTCAAGAATCTGTTTTGACCTAGCCTTTTGGCAAACATAGCTATTTGCAACATTCTGTTTGTGAAGAGCCTTTTCGAGCAGTCAAGTTGTCAATTTGCCATCGATAGCAACCACAGAACAGCAATATATTGAACTTGAACTTTATAACGCATATATATAAATAGAGATGTCAGAACAGTGCTGGTCCATATGCATTGCTCAAGTCAGGATTTTGAGTTGCCTTTCAGATATGGCATTTGTTCCTCCAGCCACAGGAAAACTACACTGTCTTGTTAATATAAGGGTACCTCTTAATATATATGGTCATATACAGTATAATGTTACTAAAAATAATGGTGTTCTTTGATTATGTACACTGGCACTCTGCTTGGAAAAAAGGTCTTTCATAATCCGACATCAAAACAGGTTTTTAAATGATATCACATTTCATTGTTAATTTGAAGGGTCTGTAAATTGGGTCATTAACTTAAAAGCAGTAGGTTGCCTCACAATGTTGATCTGAGTTGTCTGTAGGCTAAACTTGGTTTCTTCACATTTTCGTTTTATTGATAGAAATACAGTAATAGTGAAGTGATGTCTGTGATGCTGTAGATGTGTTCCACTTTGGGCCATGCCAAAACAGAATTTGCAACAAACCACATAACTCTAAACTGTCCTTATGCACCTCTGCCATTCATACTGTACTGTGATAGCGCTATTCACACACACTGGATTTTGATGGCAACACCAAAAACTTGATACTTTCCAACAGGTGGTTAATTAAATGTTGCTGCTCTCACACAGCTGGAGGGCAGCATCACACTTCAGCTTCCTCTTCACACTTATTTACAAAGGTGAAGGGAGGCACTCTCACCTGATTGTTTTTAGAGAAGATGGCAAACATGAAATAGAAATCAAAAGCACTAGCATGACATACCAGTGGGAACGAATCCAGTTGAAACACTGATGATGATGATCTCCTGTAAACAGATGTCCTCAGAGCGCTGAACTGCTCGAGTTCCCAGAAAAAAAAAAACACTTGTTGATATGAACATTGTGTCCTCAGTATGACCCTGATCCTTACTATTCTACCCTTTGCCTCACAAAAAAGCTTTTAAGTAATCCCCTGGAAAAGTCTGGGTTTTATTATATTACTTATGTGTGTGTTTTATCTACCAACGGAGGGAGTTTTGACCAGAATGTCCTGAGAGAGTAAGTTTTGGATTGAAAGGGTCTGTCTGTATGTGCCGTAATTAAGTAAAATGAGTTAAATAATAAACACCACTACAGTATTTCCATTTTTAAAATGAAAATGATGAAGATCTCCTGTAAACGAATAAAAAAAGAAAGTGTGAACTGCCCCTCAGAGTGCTGAACTGCCCTTGAATCTAGGTTTTATTTATGATCAAGATAACATAAAATTTCCAGCTTTATCAATAGATTTCAACCAGATTGTCATTAAGGGGGAACATGTACAGAAAGTCCTGACATGGCATCACATGGAAAAATAATGAGGCATTTTCTTCCATTTTTACATAACGCTGTATTTTGCATTTCTCAGGCTTGTTTTCATCAATACACATAAATGACAACAGTGGCAGGCTTCGTCAAATGAAATGGACCATTTAGCATCAAGCCTCAGGTTTTCATGCGTTTAGTTCTGGTTTGTAATGCAACCATTTTGCTGCCTTTGCTATGATGTCTTTTGTGCAAGACTGGAAAAGCCAGCTGACAGTATGGAGTAGCTCATGAAGAGCTCTCACTGAGCTTAAATGCAGCTCAGCAGCTATTGTTGAGAATAAAAAAAAAGGCACCTTGGAGGCCGAGTTTGTCAAAAATGCACAGATAGGTAGAGTAAGCTACCGTCTCACAGACCTCTTTCAGACAGAAAATGCATCATATGCACACAGTTACATTACATAAAATAAATACCAACTAAAGTTGCTTTTCTTCACACTCATCACCTGCTCGCACTATCCTACGGTAACTCTCACTATCCCTCTTTTACTTGAACATTTTGTCAGTCTTTTTCAGACTAGCAAGACTACTAGGATACTAATGTGTCATTTAAACATGAATAACACAAAATAAATTTACCATCTCTGATAGGAACTCCTGATCATCAAGTCAAGTCTTGTCTAACCCTGTTGAGTTGGGAGTAAGGTTGATTTTTTTTTTTTAGCTTTTTCTCATGATTTAAATGTTTTAGCTTGTGTTGCCCTTAATTAATGTTATCAATAAAAAACAATAACATGACACACTGAATGAAACCATTCACCTAATGTAATTCTTGAGGTGTTTACTTCTGTTACCCTTTAAGTAAAGGACACATAGTCTGAAGTAGAAGAACAAAAGGTTATTTAATGTCAAAATGTGCAATACCACAGGTGAACTTCTGCTAGGCATCAGGAGCCTTCTGAATACTGTGGAGTTAAAACCTACACACACACACACATTGACATCACATTTTCTGTCTTTGTGGCTTCTTAAACTTCATTATTATCCCAAAGGAAATTTGATGCTGGCAGCAAATAACGCACAGGTCACACGGACACACTGTCAATGTCATAATAATCAAGGATAATAAAAAAATATATATACTTATAAGTAATAAATGATAATGGAATATTTAAAAAATAAATATACATATGAAAAACAGCAGCAGATCAAACCAAAATAGAAACACACAATGTGCAGCTCCTGGTGATAAAGTGCACTTGTGCCAATCTCTATATTAAATGGAGAGATTCTTGGCTACAGATTAAAGAGTGTATTTATTTTGTGCATCCTGTAGCAGAGGTCAAACTCTTTTATGAAGTGAGTGATCTGGACAGCTTTTATAATAAATGTCTTGAAGCTGGGCTTGCTGCACCCTCATCACCTTGCTGGCCACCTTGAGCAGACTTAGCTAGCCTCTTATTTACCAGACTAAGGTAAGCAATCCAAACCACAACACAGTGAGTAAGAACAGATTCAATAAAACACAGATAGAGTCATTTAGAGCATTGAAGACCTTTTAAAATAATTCAATATGTCTAAAGGTCCAGCAGTTCATTTCTTTAGCCATTATTATCAATCACAGTGTCCAGATATTTCTACTCTGGAACAATATCAATGTTTATATCATGGGAGGTTGCAGACAGCCACAGCATAAGAGTTCTACTGGTCTATCAACAGGGAAGACATCAAACATGGTTAAAACACTGGTAGAATCAGCATCCCCACCACACGAACTTCAAGTTCTTCATCATAATTACAATCTGCTTAGAATCATTTGGATAATGGACTTTTGTTAAATGGTAACATGATTTGATCACAATTATATTGAGTTATTATCCAGCTCAAAAGGAGCAGTGAGTGATGATGGAGGCATGTGATGCATTTCTAAACACAGAAAAATGAAGTTGACTAATTAGATTTCCCATTGAGTACAAAGTTCCAGCACAAACATCCATATATTGTACAACGATGACAAAACAATGACAAATACAATAAGTTGTCCTAAAGATTCATTTAGTTGTCATTTCAGCACCAGAAGTCATTCTTTCCTCTGTTGCCAGCGACCCTCACAGGCAGGTTACCAAAACGGTCCGATGTATCAGCAGCTTGTGAGTCAGCGTGACTGAAGTTTACAAGCCCCTGGTGTCCAAAGTCATTTGGAAGTGTAAACATGCACAAACCAAATAAAAGCATGTCGCCGGTCAACTATTTCCCTGCGATTTGGACCAATAAAAACCATCATCTCACATAGTCTCCTATCACTCTCACATTACATGAGATTTCACACAAGAACTGCAGTTCAAAGAGACACAGCTGAGACTGGTAATGTCCCCCATAAAACCATCACGGAGAGCCAGTGAATATACCATCTTCCAGCTCAGCGCATTTTGATGACAGGCTAGACATCAGCAAATGGTTTTGTTTAAATCCTGAACAGCAGACAACATTTTTGTAAAGCATCACTTAAAACACACACTGTAACAGAAAGTCAGATGAAAAATAGGACACCATGGTAGCTACAGTGAGGACACTCTGCCTCCACCTTGTATGTTATTAATCAGTTCTCACCTATAGAGTCCTTATTGTGCTCCTAATTGAAGAGTTGACATCTTTATTATTCTCAGTGATTGTACCATGCTCATGTTGTCCCCCCCCCCACCCCCAATCTCTCTGTGTGTGTCTCAGCTTTACCAGCAGGGCCGGCTCTGTCAGCTGGGAGGGGAGTTCTGTGAGCTGGAGGTGTTTGCTAAAGTGCTGCGGGCTTCAGACAAAAGGTAAGAACATAATGGGACTAAGCTGCATCCCTGAAACCTCACACCATCCACATTGACCCATCACTAGTCACACAAAGTGGTCCTGGAGAGCCGGGTCTCTTGAACAGATGATTATCAGGGCGGTTTAGACTGTACAGCATTCATTGGGTTGATGGGTTGGATATTGTTTGGGAATACTTCATGCATGGGTGGGAATTGTAGTTTTGGTTAGAACATAGCATAGCAGTAAAAAAAAAAAAAAAACAGCAGCGTAAAAATGCTCCTAAATTCACAAACACATGTTGATGAGGCAACAGCACGTGGACCGAGAATGTAAATATTTACCTGTGATGAGTGAAGGTCAGCACTGAAATGATTCCACTATAGTTCAATGATTTAGTCAGATGTGTTCCATGAAAAGCGTGGAGAAAGTTCAGTGTGTCAGCACTGATGTTTTATCTGATTGACAATTGAGAAGAACAATAACAACACTTTGTCACGTAGGCTGATCAGAGCCTGTAAGACAGCATTCACCTTGAGAAAATATGTTACTTAACTTGACATCCAAGAGGAAAGCAGTTTGTTTAGGGTTGAATTTGCATCTTGGTTTCTTTACTTTTTGGCTTACAGAGAAAGTAGGGCAGGGCAAAGAGCAACTATCTTTGAGGAACGATGGCTGTTTTTTGAACTTTTTTCTACTCGTGACACCATCGTTGTGTGACAAAGTTACACAAACTGTTTCGATTTGGCTGTTAAACAAATTTGATACTATCTAAAAAAGAGCCGGTTATTCTGTGCTGCTGTGCAATGAGTGACAGCTGACATCATGACAGTTTTACAAAATGTAGCTTTTCATCTAGCGGTAAAACCCGAATACAATAAATATTATGTTTTCAATAGTCCCATAATATATATATATGACACAAACGTAAAATATTAGTAGTATAGTTGCCAATGTCATGCCAAGTCATCAGGGCAGAGTCAGACTGTGGCTGAAGAGGAAGTGATTTGACATGAAGTTACATGCTAAAAAAAAACTAAAGCAAAGTGTTCAGTTCAGTGGGATGAGTGAGAGACTTATACAGCAGATGAAGTTACAGCGTTGGGTGCAACAGAGGATGTTCACCTGCATAAAGGTCCTGAGGCAGCTGCTGGAGTGAGAGCTCATTGTATACAACTGAGAAGCTGCTGTGCCAGTAAAAAAAAACAACTTCTGAAACCTCTCAGTCAGTTGGCAAGCCTCGATGGTGATACGGCGGACAGAATATGAATGTAGTTTTAAGGTTATTTTAGTTATCTATTCACATGTGCCGCTTAAGAACAAATATGTTTATACAAGTTGTATGTGATCCATTGTAGCCCAGCTCCAAGTTAAGTTTACTTAAAGTTGATTAATGTAATCTTGGTGTAAAAGTTGCACCCTGTTCAAACTACAGAAGCCTTTAGGTCAAGGTACATTATTGATGTTCTGTCTATAATGTTATCTTCGTGCTGTATGTTGTTGCGTTCAGCCTGCATTGATAGACTTCATGCGAATACAATAGCAGTAGTCATCAGCATTGTTAGTAACTGTTTGGCCAGATGTTCATGATGACAAACAATATATTAGTCACTATTTTCTCTCTAGCTCATCGTTGTTTACTGACATTTTCCATTCCTGTGTCCTACCCTACCAGACATCTCCTGCACCACTGCTTCCAGGCCCTGATGGACCACGGTGTGAAAGTGGCCTCAGTTCTGGCAAACTCTTTCAGCCGCCGCTGCTCCTACATCGCAGAGTCTGACGCTCACGTCAAAGAGAAGGCCATCCAGTTCGGCTTTGTGCTGGGTAAATGATGGAGGAGGGAAGGGAAGGGAAGGGAGGGGAGGGGAGGGGAGGAAAGGTTTCCAGACACTTGGTGATAGGGGGGTGTGATACTTGGAAAAAACCATGAGTGAATGATCTTATCATAGGGTTAGCTGATAGGAAAAATACATCAGGATTCAGAGATAAGCTGAATTCATTGTTGGTGTATTTTTTTTGTCGTTTACATTACAAGTCTGATGTTTTTTTTCCGTAGCACAGTGATTTATGGGACAGATATGTTGATAAATCTGTAGCCTCTGATTTGAGAAGTGCAGCGCCAGAAAGTGGTGTTATTACCTACGGCTGATTAAATCACATGCAAATGACTGGCAGCTACTAAATAACCTCACACACCTCTCTGCACACCACAGAGTGATTGGTTATGCCTGTTTGTATGAGACACAGCGTTGGATTGATGCAATCATAAAAAAAAAAAATGGTTTCAACAAACTATTCTTGGAATTTTTTTTTTCTTTTTAAGTGTTAAGAAACTATGTGCTAATGTCGTGCCACTCTCTGTACCTTCCAACAATATGATTTCCTAGAGGAGAGTCTCTCAATTTGTTGAGCTGATGTCGTAATACTTCACTGTTATTGGCTCAGACGTTTCACAGCTATGAGACTGGCTGACAACATATTTATTAATCACCACAACCAATCTGTGTGCCAATGACCTTCCACTTTGTTCCTGTCACTGGGCTCACATGATTAAGATAAGGCCCTAAATATAAAATAGTAAGTCAATATATGCCAGTATAATCATGACTTCTACTGCAGACAAGCTTATAGCTCTGCTCCTCAGCTACACCCACCAACCAAGAACAGCAGTGTTCCTCTTAGGTAGACTATTTTTTTTTTTTTGGCTGCCACCAGATATAACTGATGAAAGTATTAAAATTCATATTCACTCGCACGTTTTATGCAGGCAAGTTACACATCTGTTTCTAAAGTCAGCACAGCATCTAGAGAGACTTTAACACATCTTAAAACAATGTGATGGATGCTTGTGAAGCAGTAAGTTGGCTGACTAACAAGCCATGGCAGTTCCTGTTTGTGAAAAAAACGAGTTGACTCGCTTCAAAAAAATGAGAGTGTAGCACATATTTTAGCGCTGCGTTATCATGGAAGTGAAGCACTGGATATGTGCCGGTTTATAATTGATCCATCCTTACAGTCTGTTCGATGTTAGAACTCTAGAGAAGAGTTTGTCTCCCTCCTAACAAATATCTGGCAGATCAGACGTTGTAAGATGTGTTTGCTCTCTCACATAGTTTGCGCTGCGAGTGTTGTTTTGCATAACATGTTTTCGAACAGCAGTTACCACGGGTGATGCTGAATCTACCTCCCTGCTGATTGGGGGAAGACTGTCCAAGTGATGTCATGTTTTTCGTTCTAGGGGGCTTCTTGTCCGATGCTGGCTGGTATGGAGATGCTGAGAAAGTGTTTCTGTCGTGCCTGCAGCTCTGCACACTGCACAGTGAGGTCCTCCACTGCTTCCGGGCTGTGGAATGCTGTGTCAGGTCAGTCGCAAAAAAAGCTGTGGACAATCAGTATGTGGTTTATGTTTAGCAAGAATTCCTTTAGACTAAGCTACAATTTTCATGATTGATTTATCTGTAGATTAGTTGTTTGGTCTATGAAATGTAAGAAAATGATGAAAACCATCTATCATTGTTTTCCAAAGCCCACGATGACGTCCTCTAATGTCTTGTTTTGTCCACGAAGTAAAAATATTCAGTTTAATGTCATAGAGGACTTAAAAAACAGAAAATATTCACCTTTAAGAAGCTGGAATCAGAGAATTTTGGCTTTTTGTCTTCTTAAAAAAATACTCAAACTGATAAATTGATTATCAAAACAGTTGGTGATTAATTTAATAGTTGACAACTTATCAATTAATCATTGCAGCTCTGCTTTAAACACAGAGCATGTCTTATTAATTAATGTGCCTTTGACCAGTACACCTGCACTTGCCACTCCGGCACAACAACCAAAATTCCAAACACTACCAAAAAATAAGATCAGTAAAGGTTGATGTCATCAATAGGATGATGAATGAAAAAGTGCTGCAGCCTTGTGAAAGATGAACACACCAACCTTTGTTTCAATTGAATCATTTTTATTGGTCTTGGTAATCCATAGGGAATGGTAAAAGAGTGTTATTATTTAATGGCATTGTAAATATGACAATCAATAATGACTGCATCAGAAATGTTTATATGTATGTCTACATCCAATAACTAAACTGGACTGAACAAACTGAGATTGTTATTAAAGGTGTCCCCTCTGGTCTCCACAGGCTGCTTCATGTCCGCAACGGTAATTGTAAGTACCACCTGGGAGAGGAGACCTTCAAGCTTGCTCAGTCTTATATGGACAAATTAGCCAAACATGGTCACCAGGCCAACAAGGCAGCGCTGTACGGCGAGCTCTGTGCCTTGCTCTTCGCCAAAAGCCACTATGATGAGGTACAGTTCATCACCGATGCCTGAGAAAGATTTGTCAGCAATAATTTATAGGAAATAATGAAAATTTATTTTGCAGTATGGTTCTAGTGTTGAGACATTTCTAACTCATGTGCATTTTTCAGGCTTACAGGTGGTGTATAGAGGCTATGAAGGAAATTACTCCAGGGCTGCCTGTTAAAGTAGTGGTCGACGTCCTCCGGCAAGCCTCCAAGGTTAACAATGTTCACTGATATTACAACATGTTTGTGCAGACAGAATGTATCTAAGAGACACTACAGAAGAGCATTTTGTTCTATCAAAGCAAATCCATTGAGCTTTTGATAAGTGAAACCCAGCGTGTGAAGTCTGACTTTGTCTGTCTGTCTGCCGCAGGCCTGCGTGGTGAAGAGAGAGTTCAGAAAAGCAGAGCAGCTGATCAAACATGCAGTGTTTCTAGCGAGGTAACCTGCTGTGTCTCATAAGCACTCTACATTATTTTTATTTGCTCCGTTTAAACGTTTCTAATGGTTCGTTTTGTGTCTTACAGAGAACACTTTGGACACAAGCATCCCAAGTATTCCGACACACTGCTAGATTATGGATTTTACTTATTAAATGTAGACAACATATGCCAATCTGTTGCTATTTACCAGGTAACACAACACAACACAAGCGTACTTGTATTTTTTCATGTGCTATTTCTTGCTGAAAACGAATGTGGCGATGATATATGTCCATATAAAAGTCGCTTCCTTCTGTTCAAATCCTAGACAGCGCTGGACATCCGACAGTCTGTGTTCGGGGGGAAGAACATCCATGTCGCCACAGCCCATGAAGACCTGGCCTACTCCTCATACGTACACCAGTACAGCTCTGGGAAATTTGACAACGCTCTGTGAGTACAATGAATCTTACAAAGCCAGGACTATTCCTAGTCAGCCGGCTAATTACATTAGACATGAGCTCCCTTGTAGATGAAGCACAAGACCATGACTCATACTGTTATGGTGTTTTCTGTTAACTTGCTTTACTGGCTTTTCTGTTATGTGGCTGCATGCTATGGGTGTGTGTCATATCATACTGCATATTAAAAAACAAAAAAAAAACATTGATCGTTTTAGACACAGTGATCTAAAGGTACCAAGAGGCTCAGTGACAGTTGTTTGTATTTTTTTTTTCAAACAAACCCAGTGTTACTCCTCTCTGTACACAAAGTGACTGATTCAAAATTGGGTAATTCTCTGACCTCTGTTATCCACATCCACTTTTGCAATGTATGAGCAGCAAAGCTTCAAAAACAACTTTTATTCAATAGAAACGCTCGTCGTTCTCAGAAGTGTTTGTCCTGAATAGAATAGCTTTTCTTGCCAAGTCTGAGTTGCATGAGATGTTTGGGTCAGCTGCTGTGTTTGTCCCTCAGATTCCATGCAGAACGTGCCATAGACATCATAACTCACATTCTGCCTGAGGACCATCTGCTGCTGGCCTCCTCCAAGAGAGTCAAAGGTAAGGCATGTTTCCTGGAGACACTGGCCTTTAGCCCATTGTGTGTAAGTTACACTGGCACTCTGTTATAGTTTTTTTTTTTTTTTTTTTTTTTCTTAAGACTGGCATCTGTTAGCAGCTATATGATACTTCTTTGAGGAGTTTCGAAATAGCAGTAAAATGATAGGGGGGGGATTGATACAGAGTGTATCTTCCAGGAGAATTTCATGTTTGGCACCAACAAATGACACAGTGCTGTGACTCCACTGTCAAAATGTTGAAAGAATTCTAATGTGTCTTTTTTTTTTTTTTTTTTTTTACATCAGCCCTGATTTTGGAGGAAATTGCGATCGACTGCCACAATAAGGAGACAGAGGAGCGCCTTCTTCAGGAGGCTCATGACCTTCACCTCTCCTCATTGCAGCTGGCTAAGAAAGCCTTCGGAGAGTTCAACGTCCAGACAGCCAAACACTACGGCAACCTAGGACGACTCTACCAGTCCATGAGGAAGTTCAAGGTTTATGGAGATAGATGTTGTTTTGTTTTTTTCTCGCGCTGACTAGATCAAATAAACACTATGAAATCCGATCACACTGCTACAACACAACTTGTAATACAGCTCAAACACTTATGATGGTAAGGTCACTGGTAAGGGACAAGTCCAACATAACAACACACCCCCTCCCACCCCCCCTAACACCCACCACTTCCAAAAAAAAAAAAGCAAAACAAAACTGTTGCACTTTCTTTTTCTTTGTACTAATGTTATTGTAGCCTACGACAGAGTTAGTAGCTGCATATAAAATGCTTCACACTGGTCTTTGCAATTGACTTTTAAAGTAGATGCTAATAATACTGATGACATAGTCTTCATGGCTCTTATTAGCTGATCAGGCTACATTGTGTCTTGCAAAGCTAAATGTAGCAGTGTAGCAGGCTCACATGACTGAAGTCAGCTTTAATATGAAGTCAGTGTTGCAGTGACAGGCTGGATTTTGGTCCCTATTTAGAATGAAAAATGGCTACAGATGTGTCATGGAAATGACTAATGAGAGACATATTTTTAATCAGATGTCCACAGAGAGAAACTCATTAGTCTTTTTAGTCATCATTGAAAATGTATTTGGCAATAAGTAGTGAAAAAGTGTTGCAACCCAACAGGCATCATAACTCATCTCAGAGCATAACATAACAAGTGTTGACATTCACAGGATTTAACACAAGCCCACACTGCTGACTGCCGTTAAACCTATCCAGTGGAAAATCGACCAAATGTTTTGCTCATTGGACAAGCTCAAGAAACTAAATGTGTGTTTCTGAGTGTGTGATATACGTCTCAATGTTTGTGTGTGTTTGTGTGATCCTGCAACTAGGAGGCAGAGGAGATGCACATCAAAGCCATCCAGATTAAGGAACAGCTCCTGGGCCACGAGGACTATGAGGTGGCTCTGTCTGTGGGTCACCTGGCCTCCCTCTACAACTACGACATGAACCAGTATGAAGATGCAGAGAGGCTCTACCTGCGCTCCATCGCTATCGGTCAGACCTGGGGATGGGATGGGCGGGGTCACTTATGCAGAATGTCACTGTTTATCTTGCAGTGTGCTTTTTTAAAAAAAAAACTGACGCTGCATCTGAGATGAACATGAATATATACAAGTCCTGCATCATGAAGCACGTTCAGCTTGGTCAGGGACTCTCATTAACCTCAGTGATTCTGTTGAATCTGTATTACAAAACTGGTCATCAACTGGCTCACTCTACCGTGGGTTTACCAATCCAGTTCTGATGCAAGATCAGATCTTCAATTAAATACCAAAGATAAATTATATAATCACTGAGCCAGAATAGAGAGGAAGATTTAAAAAAAAATGGTACAAATAATATCCAAATATTACAAGTACAGCGGTGACTTTAAATAAGTAAAAGCAAAGTCAGCGTGAGTCGAGCTATGCTGCCAAAGCTCCAGCCATTCCTCACTGCTGCATCACATCTGTCTGACCAAGTCCTCCATTTATAATTTACTGGGAGTTTGCAAATGTTTTATTTCTAATAATAAGGCCACAGTAAGCATGATTTTTATTTACAGTCTTCATCTCATTAAGTCTAAAATGATAACGACATGAATGTCATTCAAGTGCCAAGAAAGTAGCATATTCCTCATGTTCATTGTGAATTATTGTGAATGCAGTACTTTTGTCCATGCCAGGATCCCGTACTGTAGAACTGATGACTCCATTTTTCCATTTTTGCTCAATTTGCAACCAGTTACATGTTCAGATCCTATGAACTGAATCCCATTCAGCTGGTTAGCCATCGAGCATAGGTTACCATGGTGATTTACCCTAGTTAAAAGTGAGTCTGATTTTTGAACCCAGTGCTAAGTCAAACTGATTTAATGTGCCTCTCTTTCTTGTTGATACATCCTCAAACACCTAATTTCAGTTCAAGGTTTAATAGCCAAGTTACCCATTAGTGTCCTAATTAGCTTGTACTTAATATAGAATGATTACAAACATGCTAACTGATGTTTCCTTTGTCCTCACAGGTAAAAAGTTGTTTGGAGAGGGCTACAGCGGGCTGGAGTACGACTACCGAGGCCTGATCAAGCTCTACAACTCAGTGGGGAACTACGAGAAGGTGTTTGAATACCACAACGTATTGTCCAACTGGAATCGGCTGAGGGACCGGCAGTTTGCTGTGGCAGACGCCCTGGAGGACGTCAACACTACTCCCCAGCAGACCCAGGAAGTGGTACAAGCTTTCTTATTGGCTCAGAGCCTGGGCCCCACCCGCCCCTGTCTTGGCTGATTTTTATGAGGGAAGAGAGAGAGAAAAAAAAAAAAAAAAAGAGACACGTGGGCTTTAGCCTGGCGAGGACACGAAATAAGCCCAAATGTGATGCTTCAGTTGCACACACACACACTTAATTAGTAATACACAGTAAATTCAAGCATCACCGGCAAAGTCAGTTGGCTTTACAGTCACTGCGGCTGCCAGTACACACACACACACACACACAGACATACACACATTTAGTTGTGGATTTAAAAAAAAAAAAAAAAATAGAGAAGACACCGTTATCAAACCTCATTGACACCCACAAAAACCACCAAGATGCGACTCCAGACTGGATGCAGCTTCACCCCACAGAGCAGACTGTTGCATTTCTCCAAGAGAAAGAGGACAAATGACTGAGGGGGGGGAAGAAACAAGAAAAAAAAAAAAAACAACCTCAAATGTCCTGTAAGGATGACAAATGACCTCTCTTCTTCTCTTGTCTCACTCGCCTTTTTCTTTTCAGTTTGGAATCGGAGAACTTTTTTTTTTTGATTTTGTATTTGAACCAGCCATGAGACTCATCACAGATCAAACCATGTTTCGCCAGGGCTTTGTACTTCTTTGACAGGATCTGGACCCCACACATCTGTGAAAAAAAACAAAAAAAAACAACCCACATCCATCAGCATCGTCACTTGGATCAGAGATGGAAAATGTCTGATATTTTTGACACTTGTACAGTAAAATAATACAGCAGATTGTACACTTAAGTTTCAGTTGAAGGCTTCTTCTTTTTGTTTTTTTCTTTGCAAAGAAATGAAAGTGGGACCCTAAGAAGACATTAGTAAACTCCTGTTTTGAACTGCTTGGTGGAGAGAGATTACAAACCAGTGGAATGTGTTGAACCAGTGGGTATATTGTTACACACACAACAGGCTTTACAAGTCTTGTTTCAGTTTATTTTACCTTTTTTTTTTCCAGCTTAGTACTGACATAGCATCATTAAAAATGCCAATAATTTATATGCAAAAGTGTATGTTTATGTAGCCCTTTTGTTTATGCTTTCTTACTGAGTGAGCCATTAATTTTGAAGGAACACTATGATTTTCAAACAAAGGACGTGGATAGGAGTGAAAAGAGGAAGATGCTACATGTACAGAGAGTCTGTATAAGCCTGCCTTTATTTGTTAATCTAAAGGTGTGGCTTTGTGTGTGTGTGTGTGTGTGTGTGCGAGTGACTATACACAGATAGAGCTCCGGGTGCCTAAGTGCTCCTCTGATGACTACCAGCCTTACACCAGCTTGCAGTTATCTGTCTGTAGACGGACCCATACTTCTAAGTGCTAAATAAACTGATACCCTTAAGGGCACTACAATGGGGACCAATATTGTGTATTTGTGTGCGTGTGTGCGTGCGTGCTTACCTGTGCATTTAGCTTTTCCTCTCCGCTCCATCCTGTCAGATATCCCACTTAACAAAAAAAGAAAAGAAAAAAAAGTTCCAGATATGTTTTTACTCGGACCATGTTTTCCCATCGGTCTCCTTCATACAGACTGTTTCTGTTCAATTTTCTCATCAACAGTGTCACTAAAGAGCTGAACTGTCTTGTTTGTCTGGGTGCTGACCTTCAATCAAAAATGGAGAAACAAGAAAATAACTCCTGAAAACAACTAATGGCATGTCTTTTTACTATTTTGATGCAGGTATGCTCATTTGGATGCAGGTCAATATGCAGCACTTAAGCTTTTGGGCCACGCATAAAGAATCAGTTCACCCAAATTACTAAAAAAAAAAAAAAAAAAACATCTTCTCACTCACCTCCAGTGCAGTGGTTCCTATTTGTTTGTGACTACAAACAAGAGCAATACTGGATTAGATGAAGCTGATATTGATTGTAATATATCAGATTTATTTTTCCATGTTCACACACAAAACATTTTAAAAAAAGATCCCTGGTTATTAAAGTGGCTATTGAAAACAAACTGTGACCAAGAAATGTACTAAGTGGAACGTTATTCAGTTGAAAAATAAACTTGTCAGCGCTCTCTGGTGGACAAACTGTTTTCTGTACTGCAGTCGCCTGTCATTTCCAAAACAGAATATATACAGACAGGTGACAAAGGAAAAACATAAAGTGAGGTGTTGCCTTGGTATTGATTCTATAGTCTCTGAACTCTTCTGGAGGGATGAACACCATTCTTCAAAAAAGATGCTCCTTCATTTGATGTTTTTGATGATGGTGGTAGAGAGCGCTGCCTAACATTTCAGACCAATATCTCCCAGAACATATGATACACATCATTTTCACACTCATCAAACCATTCATTGACCCCTCGTGCTGCTCTGTGAATTGGGGAGACGAGATGATGAAGGCGACTCCTCCCTCTAAGGGGACAAGTGGGCTCAAACCATGCCAGTAAAATGACCCCCAAAAGCATAACAGAGCCACCAGACCCCCTCACTGTAGGGCTCAAGCATTTAAACCTGCAGCACTTTTTCCTTCAATTTGTCACCTGTCACCTTATGTATGCTAATATTAATTTATCTACTATATGCTAATATTGGATAATATACCAGCCTGGCTGATGATGTTACCCCCAACCACAATACTTGCAACCCTTGATCACAGTGTTCATGTCTGAAATGTGAGAATCAAAGAATGCTTTTCCGTTCTTTTAACTGTTTTATCAGAATAACTTGGAATGAAGGGTTATAACAACACAGTATTTCAATTTGTTTGGCAAAACTTTTAAAAATTTTTTAGTATGACCACTAGTGAGGTTGCTGACCACAGCTTGGGAACCACTGCCTTAGTGGTATCTAACCATGCAGATAGTTTGGGTTGGATTTTTTCCCCTGTGAGAATGGATTATACAGTAGAGTAATACAGACAGCGTTTCTGGAGGAAACATGTTGCCGTTGAAGTCTTTAAAATGTCATTTTTCAATGCTGTGAAGCCCAGAAAATAAAATTCCATTCACCTCCATTGTGGAGGCAGAAATGTCCGAGACAGATATATTAAAACCTGGACAAATAAAAATGATCTGCATGGTTACATACCACAAGAGGTAAGTGAGATATAAGGTTTTTTTTTTCATCATTTGGGTGAACTGACCCTTTAAAAATACAGTAGCATAACAGTAATGGCTCTGTGTGAATTGATAAACTGTGACGGGCGAGACGAGCAGCTCTGTAGAGAAACAACTGATGAGGTTTTGCTTTGAAATAAGAGGAAAACGGTCCGGCTTGAAATGGATTTCGGCATTGATATCTGCAACATGACTGAACAATGTGATGCCTTGGATTAGTACCCAGCTTTTTCTTACATGAATGAAGAAAACGAGCTTTGCCTTGCTGTTGCTTCAGTGCTTGTCGGACGTCTCTCTCTCTCTCTCTCTCTCTCTCTCTCTCTCTCTCTCTCTCTCTTTCTCTTTCTAGCAGTGGTGTGAGAGGAAGTCCAGCCTTAGCCCCCCCCCCCCGCCTTGAAAAAGGACGCTCAGCTACACTCTGTGCTTCGGCTTCAACACAGCACATGTGGAAATGAATGTTAACCTACAGTTCAGATGGTCAAGAGGATAATGTATCAGTGTTGAGTTGGGTTTATGGCAGATGGTCAATACATATCTTATTGTTCAGCTTGTGTTCACATCTGAAGTCAATTAGAAGTTAATACTCAGTTCTAATGAAATGCCCCCAAAATGTAGTAAACATACATGAGTTTTATATTGATGGTACTAAATATTAAATGGACTTCATATGAAACCAAACCCAGTTTCCTTCCTTTAAAAGTGGCTCTTTGCTTTAGTTTGGACTTTTTTTGTTGTCATTGGCTGTTTTTCAGTTTAAGTTAGGCCTCTTTAATTCATTGAAATGATATCTTAATGTTACCGCATACACTGATATTTCACACAACAGTTTTTGTTTGTCCCTTTCATATTTCAACATCACATCACCTCTGTGCACAAAGCCAGCCCCTTAAAAGAAATGCTTTCCTTCATTTGCTGTGGAAGAATTTGTCTGGCCCTGCACAGAAGCCATGACCTCAACCTCACCCAACACCTGCGGGAATGCTGACCCTCATCACCCAACATCAGTGTTGCACTTCAATAAAGCACTTCAGGGCGCAAATTCATAAGGCGTCATAAGGCTAAAAGCAGCTCCTGACTAGCTGAGTTAGGAGAAATGCCTAAAAATAAAGTATCTATCTAATCAGACTCCTGTAAATTGATCAATATTTTCCTTATCATTCATTGACACACCTGTCAATCAGTCACTGTGGACATAGTGATTAAGTTAAACAGGGTCAACTCGTGCCCCTGCTCTTGTTCTCTCTGTTCTTCACTAGAAGTTTTGTTAGAAGGCACTGACAGGGACTCCTAGTGGTGAGATAAGATTGTGTGTGAATACAGCCCCAGGTGTCCACATACTTTACTAAAATGAAATATTACGGTTCTGTAAACACATGCAATGCTTACATGTGCAAACATATTCAAACTAACGACATAATAATAACCATCATGCGCAATAAGAAATGAAGCCACACCTTTGAAACAGTCAACACAATCAATATAATAATTTATTTCACATTATTTTAGTTTCTACACAGTTGGTTACTATTAATTTATCTAGCCAAATCCATTTAGATCTTTCTTAATGGTATTTCCCATCAATCACCATCATCACATGAAAACCTCGTTAATATTGTTCACAGCCTTGTTTTTGGTTATAATGTTTGGTTATATTTTAAAGAGATTGTCCTACACCAGAGTTAACCTTTTGCTTAATAACTGCTGAACATTGAGTGTTTTTTTTAACATTACAACAGTGGTGTACAGCTGTTGCTTCAGCTAAGATAGGACTGGTATAACATGGTTTTGCAACAAGTATACAGCTGTGAAATACACATTTAGTGTTTGCTGATGTGCAAATGGTTTTGGGTTTTTTTTACACTTATTTCCTTTCATGTACGTAAAAACTTTATTTTAAGTTCCCCTATTTAGCATTTATAATCAGTATATACAGTTATTAACACACTATAATGTAGCTGTAAGCAGACATGTGTTTATTATGTATTAATCAACAACTATAACTACTCCTGTGTATAAAATATTTCTTCATAGAAGTTATATTTACTGACAAACTATTACAACTACATTATACTGTTTTAAAAAAAAACATTTATGAAGTGTGTGCTTATAAATGCTAAATATGAGATCAGGTACAGTGTAAAGTATTAACACACGCACTGGCTTCCTGTACAACAGTGATGAAGCATCATCTGTGTACAATAAAGCTTTCCCTTTTGCATTTTTCATATTTCTAACCGTCCTGCTGATGTTCCTGAAGCAGTTTCATGAAGTGTTTCTTTCAGTAAATACACCCTGCTACTGTGTTCCTTATAACCAAGAAAAATAATCATTTGTATTCCCTTTAACAGTCCAACAATACGGATATCCAGTTCAAAAAGTCGTCTCCATATGGTGAGGAGACTGAGGTCCTTTGGAAAACATTTTATGACACTGTGGTGGCTTCAGGACTCTTTTATGCAGTGGTCTGCTGGAGAGGTGGAAGCAGGGACAGAAACAGTGGTTAAGAGGACTAACTCTGTCCTGGACTGTCCTCTAGCTTCCATAGAAGAGGTGGGTGATAGGAGGATGTTAGCCAAGCTGTCACCAATCTTTGACGACACCTCTCATCCTCTGCATGAGACTGTGGGAACTTAAGCAGCTCCATCAGCAACAGACTGCGACACACAGAGTAAGAAGGAGCACTACTGCAGGTCCTTCAGCCAGACAGCAGTCAGACTGTTTAACAGTACCATACTGTAACACTGATGATGTCTCTGTCACCATCACCCACCACTTAGAACAACATCTCAGCTACTTAGCACTATATATCTGATTTATTCATTTATTGTTTTATGTTTCGCTCTTGTGCAATAAGACTTTATACCGTTTTTCTTTTGGTGCAATTTTCCAATTTCCAGTGCAATAGTACAATGCTACCACCTACCAGCTACAACCTACCACTGCAGCTCATATCTGTATATGTGATAGGTGTGTGTGGTGTATATATGTTTATATAGTCTTTAGTATTTATTTATCACTCATTCATTCTTTGTCTTCTAATTTTGAGCTCTGGTTTCTAAAAAGGGGGGAGATGAGCCATACCTTGTAACTCAGCAGCCATGCATAAATTCACTTTTTTTTCTACTGAGGTGAGAAGATGAAATAATTGCATAGAGAGGAGAGCAGAAGTTGACTCTGCTGAGTGGATTTCAGTTCTTTTTCTCTTCCAGCTCGTCATTGGTGAGGAATTCAATGTATGTCCATATACAAAACATCTGAAAAGGCAAAATTGACGAGCACTTTAATGCAACTTCAACTCGTTTATCATCATGATGTTTATGAGTATCGCATCTCCTACCTCCACTGACAGAGCCAGCAGGCGGCCCGCAGCCAGCAGCGCGGTCCCCAGAGCCTGGATCCAGAGCGGCAGACACAACCAGTGGGACAGTAAACCTCGCTGGTACCCGTACAGCCACAGAGGGAGGCAGTGCAGCCCGCTCACCACCCATGTGCCGAGAGGTGTCCGGAACCCTGACAGCACCACACACACACACACAGAAAACTCAAATCAACTCACAGGATTTGTGATTTATCTTGAGTTGTGCAGAATATATGAACATCAACTGATAAACAGACAATGTTACCGTTGGCCATGATGGCTTGTATGAATGTAGGGCTGGTGGCGAAGCTGTTCTTCCAGTGGTCACCTCGGGCACTGTGGTTGCACACAAACACACACCACTCCAGTGCGGACACCAGCCAACCCCACTAGCATCCATACAACACATACAGGACAACAGACAAGACACAATTACACCACTGTTACTTTGCCATAAGTATAAAAGTATTGAGGCTGAGTGGTTCAGTTACTGTTCAGCTGATGTCACAGTGAGCAAGAAGCTGTTTTAAAGAAACACCCTTCATTAGCAGACGTAATTCATTAATGATTGCTGGACTTATGTTGATGAATTGCTGTTGGGATGTTGAGTGTGTGACAATCAGCTGATTGAGGCAGTAATTGAAGCAGCTGATATATAAGAGCTGTGAACTGTTATGCAGCGTCTGTTCTTTGGTGGTTTTTTTTGTTTTTTTTACTACTGAGTTACAGTAAATTTAAGTTCTTTTATTTCTAAACTTCAATCATTTCCGTGCACATCATCTGGTACGAAGCATCTGACTGGTTTGTGGAAAAAAGGAAATCTCTCACAACAAAAATGAAATGAGAAGGGAAAATAAAAATGAAGAAATCGGCAGACTGTGAGTGATGTTTGTTAGACACATGGCGGGAAGGGAGCAAATACAGTCATTATATAGCATTTTCCTTTCAGAACCTGATTTGCTTTTATATAGAAAAAAATGCTATTGACAGAAGTACTGACATGCTACATGTGATGTAATAACATCAAACTAGAAACAGAAAGATCTGAATAGCCATGGCTAAGCTTCCTACACCTCTTTATTGGCAGTTGGAGCTGCTATTCTTCTTTAAATTGCTGCTCTTCTGTCACATTTTAAGGGTGCCATCTCACTTCTGCTGTTTTCACTTCTCTCCACACGTGTTTGATCATATTTCAATCTGAACTGGTTGCTGGCTAGAACCTATCCAGCATTTAGTCTCTGGTGATTTTTGTTTGTGGTCACTGGTCCTGCTGAAAAAGCTGTGATCTTCTGAGGAGATCAAGCGCTCTGACACTTGGTTCAAAATCATGCTCCAGACAACCAGTGAGCGCCACTGGACTACCTACATGACTGAACCTCCTTCATGTTTGAATGTAGGGATTCTGTTCGTAAAGGCTTCGTTCTGCTTAAACATCTAGATGTTGTGCCTTAGTAAAAAGTTCTAATTTGGTCTCATCTGTACACAACACATTCTCCCAGACGGAGTTTGGTTTGTTCAGGTATGTTTTAGTGACCTTCGGTTGGACTCGTGTCTCAGAGATCCTCCTGGGAATCCTGCATATACCAAACACATTGACCTTTAGACACATTGTGTACATTGTGTCTAAAGGTCAGTTTGAGTCTGTTTGGCGCTTGATTTAGGTTATTTCTTCACCTTTCAAACAATCCTTTCATTGTTCATCTGTCATCAACTTTTCTCCTGCGGCCATGTGCAGGGTGGCCGGCCACAGTGCCAGTGTTATCACAATTCTTAATAACATTGTGTGCAGTGGACAAAGGAAAGGAAGAGCTCCAGAAACTGACTCATAGCCTTAAGAATATCCCTGCTTTGCCACAATATTTTGTACAACTTCACTTTCTACTCCACGTGTTCAGTGTGGCACACACGAGGGCACACACAGCAGCAGAATGAGAATCAACTCGTCAATATTTAAACTGGATCAAATTTGATATTTAAAGCCCCTTCAATTCAAAAATGAGTTTTTCTTCATTTTACTTCAGTTGGATGATTTGAGCTTCACTGTGCGGAATGATGTTTGTGCAGAGTTTGACATGAGAGGAGTGTTTTCACAATCATCTGCTGAAGGAGGACAGTTACTCTGTGCTCACCAAAAATCTGATTTTAAGGGGCGAGCAGGATTTGTGACATCACAACTAGTTTGGTAACTTACACAAGTATGGAAACTTGAAACCCTCAGTGCACAAACACTGAGAGTGAACTTTACAGTGTCCAGCAGTGAAACGTTTGAAATGAATAATATTTGCATATTTATAGATTCTGGCATTTTTAATGAGGAAGAAGGAGCAAATGTCTTTTTAAACATTTAAACAAGAAAATTTAACTTTTTTGTGGGAAAACTGTATCAGACACAAATTATTATTAGTGTTTTTTACATCTTAAAACATATCTGGAGGGGACTCAATCATTATTATATTACAAAGATTTGCAAAATATTACTTACACTGAAAAAATGCAAAGATGCCAACATTTCTGGTCATAACTACAGTGTATATATTGGAGGTTTTTTTTGTTTGTTTTTCCTTCCAGACAGCCATTGGTTGCTAAAATTTAATAGTTTTATAAAGTCTGCCTTGCAATAACACAAAATAAGTGCAGATAAGTGAAACTACTCACTGCCCACAAGGTACAAATCTAAAAAGTAACAGTTTACTTTGGAGAACTTTCAGTGTAAACAGGATTTGTGTTAAAAAGGCGAACAAATGCAAATACACTTTAAACTTGATATGATGGCCGACGTCCTGAAAAGCAGTCTGCTGGGATGTTTACACTCTATAGAGTTTACTGTTGCTGCGTGTAGAACATAGGACATGATATGAACTTACTGACCTTTAAGAGAGCAGCCTAAATCCCAAATGATTTGGTCATATTCTGAGTTGAAATTAGTTCGTTAAAAAATGTATATTAAGTGAAAATCCCAATCATTGAGCAGTTCTAAAGAAAACGTAGCAAACATGGTTTCTGTTGCTTCATGTTGACAGCAGGGCCTGTTTCTGCCATAAACAGCATGACTGCTGTTAACAGTACAGACTGCTGGAGATCAAGGGACAGTGTTTACCAGCTTGATGACAGCAGCCAAACTATGCAAACTGTGTTTTAATACACAGCTTGCATCATAACATGCTGTGTAGTGTATATCAAGGACATGCAGCCTGAAGTAGAGTCCAATGAAACATGATGTCCAATATGCCAGAGGCACAGTTCTTTATGTGATCATTGTCATCATCACATTGCAGCCTGGCGTAAGCACTAGTGTGTGTGTGTGTGTGTGTGTGTGTGTGTGTATTGTATATGGTGAATGTGCTGCAGCCATCAGACCTCATACAGATGGCTCCACAGCATGCCTCTGCCCAGGTTGTCCACCACTACGTCAAGCCAGGCGCCAAACCTGGAGGTCTGACCCAGCCTCCTGGCCAACCAGCCGTCCACTCCTGCACAGAGGATCATAACTTAAAGAGTCTTCAAACTGGACCCTGTTGTACAATATTATAACACCACTATCAACATTTCACCCAAAATAGTCCAGTCTGACATTGGTTCAAAAATAACACCTATAAAACCACATCATTTCAAAACTATCAACAGTAAGTCTTGAATGTTCCGAGCCTGATCCTGCAGGTCACATGAGGTACATTACCATCAAGTGCTGTGGAGACCGAGTAGAGAAGAACAAACAGTGCTGGTGTTTCATACACTGCCCACGCAGCAAACAGAAGGCCAATACGAAAGTATCCTGAAAAAGACAAATACATGAATAACTCAGTAGATCATCCAAGTGACATAACTTTTGAATTCAATGAAACATATGGTATTTATTCTATGCAAATATAAAACAATGACATTTTTTAATCACACTAATATGACTGTTTGGTCACTTCTATCTAACCGACCATATCACAGCTACCATATAATATCCTAGTCTAGCTATTATCTATTAGAATGGGCGGGTTTTCAGCTACCATGTCTTATGTACAGTGAAGTGACGCTTTTATGACGTCACATTATTGGTAGGTTAATGTACAACGTTTCTCACCAATGATATTCGGCCAGTAAAGCAGAACTTTGAGCACCATAATTTAGTCAATTATTAAAAATGATTCAACCAGTTTTGTAAGCCGACCACTAGCTAAAAAAAAAAAAAAAAAAAAATACAAGAACACTACATGTGTCCATATATATCTTATGAATATATTCCTTGTCAAATCCTCGTAGCGGGAAGACAAGCTGTTACAGTCCTCTATTGTAGCTTTAAATGTGCTTCAGATCAACAGAGCAACGCAGGAAGCGACGCCGGGCTGCCGTACGCCATGAACGTATCATGAGAAGAGAATAGGTACGTCTCAAGTCTCTTATTTTAGGTCTCCTTGCTCCTCGCCTGAACCGGAAGTTGTGCCTGATGCGCCATTTTGACAGGCGTCCCAAAGTCTCTTATTCTGGTCCGGGGAGCGAGTATCGAGGAACGAGGAGGGATCTCTGAGGAGCGAGGAGCGAGGAAACACAACAGCAGATTTCACGGAAGTCATTTACCGGCCGACACGCCCCCTTATTGGATATCAGTTAATGATTGGACGCTGCAGCTAATCTGAGTCGTCACTGCAGTTTCATACCGAATTGGAGACAGATAACAGATTAAATTTAAGTGTTTCACTCCCAAGTTTCATGTTTTATTTGTTTTCTGATTCATCACATAGTTTAAAAAAGCTGTTAATAGTCGGCCTGATCAACAAAAGAACCATAAACAACTTTCTTCATTTTTTAGAAAGATTTTTTCTTTTCATGATGTTATTTCCTCCATTAAACTGTTTCCAGCTGACAGACAGACTCTTCCTGACTTTCATTTGATCCAAAATAAAAGTTAAACACGTTTATATTTTACATCATTTATCTTTATTTCCATTCAGTCACGTGTGAGGCTGAAAATTCCTGAGCGTCGGGTTTGATATGAGTTACATCATTTCAACTTTCCCTGAAACATTTAGTCAATACAGTGTTCAGAAGACACCCTGACCATATTCTGGGTTATTAAATGATTAATTCACTATCAGGATTATCAAAAAATGCAAATGCAAATAATCAATAAATAGTATAAATTCTGTGAGTAGAAAGTATTCCTGTGCCTCTGAGCAGGACTCAGTATAAATGCAGAATGCAGGTTGTTATTTAGGTGTTTGTTAAACAGGTAACAGGCTGCAGAGAGGAAACAGCTGTGAACCTTTATTAAAGTAGCACAGTGCACATATGCACAAACACAAACTCCATCAAATGTTTCTACAGCTGTTAAAGCCGACTGACAGCAGATCCAGCTGTGATCAGCTGACCCAGATCAGCTGTCGCTGTCATCAGAAACGGACGTCGCTTCACGTGAGCTTCAGAAGAAAGAACATCTCATGTCTCTAAAAACAAATTTCCTAGTTTCCTCTCCCCTCTCTTGGTTTCCTTGCGTCTCTCCTGCATCCACAGTGGGAGAGACTGAGACACAAGGAAAAGACGCAAGTGAGGGAAACGTGGATGTAATTTAAGAGACTTGGGATGCAGCCACAGAGTTCTCCTTATAGATCCATGTCGTATGCACGCAGCTATTTCTTTTCTTTAATGGCAGGTGGCAACTAAAAAGCGTTTAAGGTGTATTACCGCCACCTACAATGGTGGATTATTGGCCAGAGTTCCTTATTTCCATTAGAATCGAGAGGGAAATAAATAAATAAAGTCTGGTGATTAAACCAGTTATTTTTAAAAACTCAAACAAGGCTTTATATTTTCCTTCCTCAATGCTAAATAAATTCGCACACAGTATCAAACCAAACTTCAGTCTAAAATCTGGAAATGTAATAGTATCATGCTTATGAGGGAAATGCATTTAAATAAGAATGGTCAGATGAATACCTCTGATTGAGCATATTGTTAACTTTCAGGATTTGATTTAGACGATTATGTCCTCGTGGTATATTTTTGAGGGATATTGCATAGTTGCTATAATTAATTTGTCAAAAATATATCCGCGTTATCTTTTCTGTATTTATGCCGAAGTAATGAGTTTCTTCGATCAAATTCTAAAAAGTCTTAAGTGGTGTGAAGTGCATTAAAATTGTACTTTTCTGAAGAGTTCAAGAAGCGCAAGGCTTCTCAGTAAATGCAAAAGATGCAACTAGTAGATATATCACCATTAGCCATACATAAAGAGAAATGAACTAAATTGCATAAGAAAACATAGTAAAAAAAAAAAAAAGAACAAACAAACAAAAAAACTTTAAAGTGCAGTACAACCTAGTTACTTCCCACCAGGTGTCTGTGGCGATGTAGCGTTATACAGCGGAGTGGCCACAAGGTGGAGCCACTTACACTGCTTTACAGCCGAGGTTTCACACACGTACACGCTGACAGCTGGCTATGACTACGCATAATGAGTCAAAATGCAGTTTGGTAGTTTGAAAAACAGTGCGGGACTACTTATAGAGAAGCTGAGGTCAACATAAAACTTTTCTGTCTGTCATGTCGGTTGTGTTTACAAGCATTTAAAACGCTGATCAACTGACCTGTGGAGTCAGATCATGTGACAGACTGGAGGCGTCGCTGAACACATTCACTCGTTCACCACATACACACACACACACACACATACACATACACACACACACACATACTATACCGTTTCACAACAAACGGATAAGGCGACCCGTCCGAAGAACTCCGGTCTTAACGTTTATTTCCTCACATCACAATGAAATGAGGGGAGCATGGGGGCCAAAGAGTCGAGGATAGGATTCCTGTCGTATGACGAGGCCGTCAAGAGAGGTAAGCCTTAAAGCAACGGGCTAAATCCAGCTAGCTTAGCCAACTGTCTGATTTTCGGCTAAGAGCGGCACGTCTGAACCACCCGTTAATATCTGTATATTTAAGTGGCTTTGCTTAGTAGACAAGATACGTACATGTCAAAAAATAATATACGACCCCCACAGAACTGTTAAGACCAATTCTTCAATTCGGCATTGAAAATATTCGCAGACCTGCCCGGGTTTTAACTATATGTCAAGTTTAATAATAGCTAATGTCAGTGTTTTCCGCAGCCGCTGTCCTCCAATATACACGACATTGGGCTGCAGTAGGAAGCGTTTCCCTTTCACTTCAGTTGATACTCATTGTAGTTAAGTGCAGTTTCGTGGATTGTGTGCTTCCCGAATTGAATTATTATTTCCTGGTGATAAATAAATGATGATGAGTGAAATTGTATGTGCTTAGCCCGTGCTGGCAAGCGTGGTCATGCTAAATTGACAGATATTTTGGACTGTGTTTGGTCTGACGTTCTCTCCATAGCTACGAAAAGCGTTGTTTGTGGGACTGCTGCTGGTTATAACGGAGAGGGATGGGCTGCCTTGACAGTATTTGCCCAAACAGTTGTACAGGCAGCCTTGAATGTGTGCTAACTTCTTTGGCTGACACTACAATATGCTCTGTAGCTCTTATCACCTGAGCTAGCTGACGTTGTAACGTCTGTGCCGCTACCAGCCTCACTTGTTTAGTAGCTAGGCAGTTAGCTGGCTTGCTACAGAGGAAAATGCCTGCAGACTGTTTGTTTTAGCCTTCGTCTGGCGGATTTCAAGCCTCGCCATGTGATGTGGGCTAACGTTAATCGTCAGTGTTTGTGCTAGAGTACTGTCAGGTTGCTTCTGCTAAACTGGACACACATGAGCTAGCTGTGTAGTCAGGGCGGAACAACAAACAGATGTGCTTTCCATTGCTGTCGCTGCATTTTATCTCTTCAATTTATCCCTATGGGCAGTTACTTTTTTTTTTTTTTAACTGGAGATGCCATCAGTTGATCTCTGTTTTATAGTTCAAGGCCTCTATTTACTGCAACGTCAGTAAATGTTTTTTCACATCATATAGGTGCTTTTTACAGAGCATTTTGATGTCAGATCAGGTGAAAGTGAGTCTCAATAGAACAAGCAAAGCACAAAGCTTAACAGACATCATTCCTTTCAGATTCAAGAGTTGTGCAGGTAAACACATTCTCATAGCCTGCTGCAGTTCTCTGGAACATCTCTGAAGCAACAGAGAGGGCTTTTAAACTTTCTGTAAAGAAATGCTTGATGAAAAGCCAGTCATAAGTTTGCGTTGCTTGTTGTACGTTTCTTTTGTTTTTGTCTTTGTCTGTTGGTTAGTTTGAATGTGTGTTTTGTCAGTACGTGTGTTTTTTAACTGGTCCTCTCCGACTTGAATGTCTGCCATCTTTTGACTCTCAGAGGACCACTGTGGAAATAAGCTTTTAGCCTTATTGTGTTTTTATTCTTGATCATTTAATTGTATGTCAGCACTGAGTGACTGCAGTCTTGCATGTGTTTGTATTAGGGATGCACTGATTGACTTCTTCAGTCCCCATGCCGATACCTGGACTTTGGGTATACTGAGCACCGATAAATCTATCTATCTAGGTAATAGTTTTATCATTTCTGCACATGACTATTAGTGCACTAGAGCAAGGTCAGGTGTAGGTGTCCTAATTAAAGGAAACTGTAAAAGAAAGAAGGGTCATTAAGTCATAATATCAATGATCTAATGCTCTGCTTGGTGCTAGACCTTGGTGGCAGTTCTATTGAAGCCTATAGGAGAAGCGTGGAGAAAACCCAACACATCTATGTCATATGACCTTTGATGAAGAAATGCCTCTACCAAATGAAAGAACACACTTCAGAGAATACTGACTGATCCCCCCCCCCTCCCCCAAATGCGCACGTTCATTTATTTGCTGTAGGTGTCCAAATAATATTCAAAGATGATTATAGACACACTTTATAGGGCTCATGGCGAGTCAAATTAAAATTCTCACCATGGCAAATGAAGTTGCAAGTGAAGTGTCCCTTGAATATATTAAGTTTAGATAAATAAATGTTAACAAAATGTGTGTTTTTATTCCTTCTCTCTTCCTGTTATTTCAGGCCAGGCTACTTTATGATGATTGACAGGGACAATAATAGCTAACGTTAGGGGACTATCACGTTTACAAACTTCCCCTGATCCTTAATTGTACATTGGTAGGCTATAAACTAACCCTTAGCTATAAAACATGATTGTCGGAAACTTGAGAAAACAACAAACTGGGTCATCAGTAAATAATGCATGGTAATTATGAATGAAGCAATGCCTGCCGTGATAAAACCAACACCTGGGCTGTAGTTCCATTTGTCTGGTACCCAGCTGTGGCTAATTTACCTAACACCCAGTCACCATATCCTATACATATTGTTAGTGAACAGGCTCACACGCTACACAGTAATGACCCTTCCTTCTTTTCTAGTTTCTTTGGCATTATCAGGAAGCAAACAGGGGATCTTATTCCCGATGGCCTTCTTGCTGGACTTTACTCCCTGGGTTGGCAACAGCTGAACTTTGTCAGTGTGAATTCCAGGCTTTGAGAGGCTGTTACACATTCATTCGGTACAGTGTAATAACTTAACCAGGGTCCTACAAGGAAGTTGGCCTGGACTCACCTGTCTTTAGCGTGCTTATTTATCTAAATGATCAGAGTCTTGTGCTGAAGTTTTTTTTTTTGTTTTTTTTTCACCCACGTGCCCATGTTTGATCAAACCTTGAACTGTTGTTGCCCTCTGTTGCCTAAATGACATCTTTTCAATATCAGCTCCTTGTGTGGTGGTTTGGACATTCCTCAAGCTGATTGCCATTCCCACTCTGATGATCACATGTGACCACACACACACACACACACACACACACACACACAGGCGGTGGAATTATCCAGCCATCCAGCCTTATCTGACCAGTCACATGGCAGCATTCCTAATTTCCAGAGCAGGCCCGACTGCAGCAATTATGGGGTCAGTTTTCATGGAGGCTCACTCTAGTAGGACACCTCTAGGATAACGGTCAGGAAGCATCCTGTTAGAGAGACAAGGCTTTGGTGTGTGTGTGTGTGTGTGTGTGTGTGTGTAGTAAGCTCAGTCATTTGCCCTTCCTTTAAACCTAATTTTGTAGGTTGATTGTGCACTGTGTTCACTTTGTTTACAGCTTCTAACCACAGCACAGTATGATTGCTAGCATATGCTTCAAATGTATACACCAGTGCAGATGCTTGAAACATCAAATACGTTGAGATAAGCTTTCTTAAGCCGTTATCTGTAGATACATTTATGAATTTTATCAAGCTGTGCAGGCATACAGGGAATTTCAGCACTGACAGACCTCTGCCAATCAAAGCAGACATCCAACACACATGAGGTTGTGAAAGCCAAAGCAGGAGGCAGACAGACTGGTCCACTGCATCAGTGTTGAGGATTTTTACAGCTGAAAGTAAGAGTGTTAAGTTACTAGATGATTGAACATTTACTCGAAGGAGCAGGATTTTGGAAGGAAGGAAATTGACCAACAGGAAGTTGATCATTTCTTCGTAAAATTTAGCATTTGTGGAGAAAATAATCATGTTAAAAGAAGTAAAAGGCACAAAATGAAATCCCAGAGTGCATTGCTGCAATGAACATTAACCGTAACTATTTTAGATTGCTTGTGATTAATCTGCTGATTTCTTTCACAAGTTATCAATGAATTGTTGTCTATATAACGTCATAAAATTTATAATATTCAGTTTGCTGTCACAAAATAAAGCATCATATCCTCACGTTTTTACTTGTAAAATGACTGAAATTATTAAACAATTCTCAAAATTTTCTTTGAATGGACTGATCAATTAATTGACAAATTGTTTCACTTCTGCAATCAAGTGTCGAAATAGTCCAGGCTTAGTTTCACAGCTGCAGTCAGCTGATGATGCTCATCATGTCCTTCACCACCAACCAGCCTGTGTTGTGAAATTATCCAGAAAGCTTGTGTGATTCTGTGTTGGGTAACATTAAGGTTAATGTTTAAAGTCATCTCCTTTTCTCCTTTTTTTTTTTTTAAATGGCAGTTAACTGTGGAGAAAGAATATTTCCAGAAGTAGCAGCTGACTGTAACAGAGAACACCTGATAATGTTCAATTAGTGAACTCTCTGACTTTGCCAGAGGTGATGACTCACTCCTGTAGTGATTCTGAAGTCCTACTTGATCTCTGTATTGTGTTGCATTGCTGTAAGAACACCTGATTTTTTTTTTTTTTTTCTGATGTCGTTGGTTAGCTGTTCCATGTGTTTTCATGTGAACATGCTCACAGGACTCCTGGTTAAAAAGCCAGTAATCGGACAGCTTGGGAGAAGCTAGACAAATCAAACGGAGCCTGACTATGTTGACCTTTCTATGTTAGACAGTGTGTATGTGTGCTCACAGCTAGGGTAACATGCAGCACAACAATATAATACATGTGTAAAATCTATAATAGTGTTTCAGAAGTAGGTGTTCCATTTTTATTAATAATCATCACTCCTCTAGTATTGCCTCTAATCAGATACCACCTATCTAGCTACACGATATAGACCATATAGGCCTGACGACCATAAAAATATGTGAAAGTATAATATTAGTAATGTATAAATGCTGTAATTCTTTTTACTATAATATTTCCATTGGTTCCCTGGAACACCTTCATGGACTATTTAAACCTTTTGTGGTTGACTACCACATCATTGAGTCATGCAACAACCACGGTCATCAATGTAACTACTGTGACACACAGCCTAACAGTCACCTGAGATGTGCTCAGCCTCGCATTTCTGGTGGAGTCAGCACGCCTTTTTTATCAGCACAGATGATAGACCGCTGCTTTGCATGCTTACCTTGTGCTCCCCGGTTTGTAGGTGTAGATTTGTCTGCTGCTGCCACAATGGCTTCCAGTGTGGTGTTTGCTATGGAAACATGGGCAGGCTGTTGTTTTAGATTGTTGCAATTTGCATGGTAGATGACTATATCTCAATAGTATATTTTTAGTTTGACCTTAGATAGCAGGCTGGCTCTCTAGGATAGATGAACACTTATTGATGACCTGCATATAAATAAGATATTTGACTGAAATGGTCAGAAACCTCATAGAAATGATGTAGCCTAAGTTATTCATATAATGATAAATAAGAAAGTGCTTTACCAGATCACTGGAGTATTTATTCACTGTGTAGTGTTTATCAGTGTAACATTTGAGCATCAGGTTGACAGGCTGCTGAACAAGCTCCTTCATGTGAGGGGGTACTCAGTCATTTTGCAAATCTAAGCCTGGGAGTATTAGCATAGGTGCTCAACAAGGGTGTGTGTTGTTTCCTCTCCTTTTCTCTTTATGCAACCAAATGTTACAAAACGGCATCGGCTCATCTAGAATGAAGAATGCTCAACCGAGTTAACAGTTTTCCAAGTAGTGGCTCTACAGGTAACATAGAAATATTAATATTTGAATCTCAGTAAAAGTGCTCATATACATGTCAACACTAGATCTGGTATTTGCTAGTGCACGTTTAGGTTATTGTAACTAAACCAATTCAGGTCAAATGAATGTATACTGAATGAACGCATACTCTGGATGCATCTATGGGCATAGCATGCGCACTAGAGAGTCAGCTAACTAACCTTGAATGTGGATAAAATGGTTTAGTTGTGCAGCTCTTCAAGACTTTTGAAATGTTATCGGACCAAATGGATCTAATTCTGATAGTGAAGGAGTCATAATGCAGAGGTTGTGAGAGGGGAAAATAATTCTTTGTGTAATGTCGACACAATAGAAAGACACAAGAAACCAGAAAATCTTCACAACTGAGAAGCTGAACTAGAGAATTTGGACGAAGCAATTAATTGATTATCAAAATAGTTGGCGATTTAATTTAACATTCGCCAACTAATGATTAAAGTGAAACCAAAGCATCTCAATCGCCCCCCTGGTGGCTGGCTGCAGTACAGGTCATGAGTCCTGCCTCCTCTATGTTAACAGATGGGCCATGAGCCAAACTAATAAATCAAAGAAGAGGTCAAATAGATTTCAAAGATGGCTTCTGTCATTTCCGGTAGTTCTTATCATACTGATGTTTGTCCAGTTGCTCATTGTCTGATAAATTTGTTTTCAATTAGTCATTTGACGATATATAAAAAAGGGGGTGTGCCGTCATGATTGACAGCTGTGCCAAACTGCCGTCAGGTAGCGGGACTGCTGAAGGGAGCATCTCACCTAGAGGGGACTCTACTGCGCAGACTCTGACTCCACATGATGTCACACAGGCAAGATGGCAGCTCCCGGAAAAGGAGATATTTTGGCTTCACTTTTGCATAGCGATAGGAAGTGGTGACATGTCGTCCACATTAATATACAGTCTGTGTTGCAATACCAATCGTTCTATAAAGTAGTAAAGATAAGTTTTCGTTGAATTTGAAGTTTTAACTACTTTAAGTGGCTCGATGGCACCTGGCTGCCTTATTGTTGTTTGTTTGTTCATTTTTTCCAAGTTGTTATGGTCACTGGAATTATCAGCCAGAGGCATAAAACCTGAAAGCCTATGCCTAACAGAGGAGATTATAACGTCATTATGAGGATTTGTAGAATGAATTCATTATTGGTTCTGAAAATAAAAAAACAAAAATTTAGTTTTTTGTTTTTTTTCTTTCTGATCCCGTTCAATGGCAGCTGAGTCTCTGGTGTCATGTCCACAGGTGAAATGAGATTTTTAACAGCACCGCCTGTATGTTTCCAGCCAGCAGGCGTGTCTGTTGACACTTCACCATGACTGAAAGGTCACCAGTGCTCATGTGAGTTCAGTATTTGCATGCTCCTCCAGACACTTCGGTGCTCCCTGTCTGGGTGTTTCCAGTCTTGCTGATAGCAGCAGGCCAGCTGGGCTCGGCTTATTTCATAAGACAGCAAACATTAACTCGCAGCAGGAGGCTCTGCCGGTTGCTGCTTTGCTGCCATGTTAATTTAACAAGGTGGTCCAACACTTAAAACATGCGTGTGACTGCTTGGAGTGTGTGTGTGTGTGTGTGTCTACAGTGCGAGAGGGAGAGAGATGGAGGCAAATGATGCAGCGATGTGAATCCAGCAATAACAGTTGTGTGTTGGTCCCAGGCTATGTGTGTGTGTGTGTGTGTGTGGATGGAAAGTGTACTGGGGCAGTTGTAGAAATCAGATCCATTGTTTTGCTGTGAATTGAATGGTAGCCATTGCAGTTAATGCAGCCCACTGTCCAAGAATACACCCATTGCATCACAGCATCACAATACACAAAGTGTTCTCCATGATGTGGACCGCTTTGTCTTCCCTCCCCATTCGTCCGTCTAATTGTAACAATTTTGCTATTATCCGGCACTCGTATTTTGTCATGCAGTTGGCTCAGTAGTATAGTGCAACACTTATTCCTGCTAATTCACAAACTACACGTTTTCTTTATTTACTCTTTTGTGTTTTCAGCGGCCACGTCATGATCTGTCGCTGCTGTCTAACTTAAGCAGTGAAACAAGGGCCAGGCCCTCGTGTGTGTGTGTGTGTGTGTGTGTGTGAGTGAGAGGACACAAGAGCCAGCAGAGATTGTATCTGAATTACATGAATTGTCATGCTACTGAGAAACTATTGAAATTGTAAAATCATTTGTTTTCTCAGCTTGGAGGATTATTTCAGAAGCATTTGGCTGAGCGGCTGTGTTCTATAAAAGCTAACATAATTGTGTGTGTGTGTGTATATAGTGTTAGATGGTTTAGATCCTGGCTCCACTGTGTGGGTTCCTTGAGATTTACAAAAATGCATTCTTTTCTGCTAACTTTGGCCTTCATGCTGCTTCTCTGCGATACCTGACTGATTCTGTGATGCCCCCCTTTTTATTGAATAGAAGAAGAAAACAGCTGCACTATATTTTTTTTGTTATGATCACAATAACTAAAGCTCTTTTTTCATGGAACATCAAGCTGTTAACAGGATGGTTTTCCGTCATTCACACATGGGTGTCTTTTATGTTAATCTTCCACGCATCTTCATTCAGACAGGACATTTATAGACAGAGACAATGCTGAGTGAAAAATGTGATGACGGCAGATCTTCTATTCTGTTCTCAGACAGGCTGCACCACTGATGGACTTTAAGACTTTGTGTTTTTGCTTGATTAATGATCATCATGAGCGCCAGTGACACTCGCCTCTGCTTCTCACAATGGATCCAAACCCTAAATCTATCTTATTAGTTAGGTACCTAAAGAGCAAATGCTTCTGCCTCTTACTGTGTGGGACAAAGACGAGCACTGAATAACAGGATGTTAAAGTTCCCCTCCACTGTTTTAGTTTATTGTCAGTCCACTTGGATATTTAAACTTCACTGTAGAGAATGATGTATTTGTATCTGCTGAAGGAGGAAAGTCTCACCTTAAATCTGAGCTTATGACATCAGACAGCCAGTCATGGTCTAATAGATAACTTCATCAGTTACCAGTGCACATACACTGAGAATAGACTGCTCTGTGGAGCAGCAGATGATTACTCATGTCTGGATGTGATCTTTAAGTTGGGACTCTCTTGCAGTCCCTTATTTGTTCACATACTGTATGTAAAGTGTTTAAATTTAGAGGGAGTGCTGGTCTAATTCTTGATGTGCATGCAAATGTTTTATTTTAGTTTATCTTTATCTTTTTGCAGCAGTCGCACTGCAAAAGGAGAAGTAGTTTTCTAGACTGGTTTGCTGTGAGAAGAGTCTCATCGGCCACTTTGACAGTGTGTAAACTGATTTTCATGCGTCAGAGATGATGGTTGAGATAATAACATTTATTACAGAGGCAGAACAAGACATGCATGTAATCTCTGTACATGTTTGACCTTGTTCCGCCGCCGTCTTCGCATTAAACCGATCGACATTCACTGCAGACTGTGTTGAAAAGTGTTACAGAAAATGTTCTTATAGAAAAGTGACTCAGCTGCTTATTCAGACCCGAGAGCCACATGTTAGATCGCCATCAGATTAACATAACGAGGTGCATGTCTGAAAGAGTTGAAGTATAGGATTCCAGTTGGATTATAACGGGAGAGATTGTAAAGCCTGTTTCTTTTCAAAGATGCTGGCTGATGTCAGATGTGATCAGACGTGAATGTCCTCTTTAATCTTTGCCTGGCTGTCCACTCACTCCTGCTCAGTGACTTTTGATCTTTTCCCAGTGGATGCTGAGAGCAGTTCTGCTCTGGTGTGCTGGTCTTAACTCTTGCTAGATGGAAGGGAGTCCCCAATGGGATGTTTTCATTGGTCTCTGTTGATTAAGCAGTGTCTGTTGCAGTCTGGATTGTTGGGTTCAGGTTTTCTAGTTTGGCTCATCATCATCATCATCATCATCATCGTCTTCCAAATGACGTTAATGTAAATAATATCCACATGAAACTAGAGCTGCAATGATGCATTGATTATTGTGAATGATCAGTTGATCAACAGAAAATCAATAGGCAACAATTTCAATAATGTATCAAGCATTTAATATTTAATGGTTCCAGGTTCTAAATGTGATCATTTACTGCTTTTCTTTTTCTTAAATGATTCTAGTGTTGTAACTAACAATTATTTCATTATTGATTAATATTTGATTTATTAATCGGTTATGAAATGTTAAAAAAAATGGTGAAAACATGGCGTAAAATTTCTCAAACGACATGACAATGCCTTCAACATCTAAACTATTAAAATATCATATAATATGATCGTCATATATGAGGAGGAAAAAGAGCAAATGATCACATTTCAGAAGCTGGAAGCAGAGAATGTTTAGAACTTTTTGTTAAAAAAATGACAGAAATGATCAATCGCTGATCAAAACAGTAAACTAATGGACTGATTGTTGCAGCTCTGCATGGTTGTCACTTCAATATTTTGGGGGTTTGGACTGTTTGTCAGACAAAACTAGACTAATCAAGAAAATAACAGACATATTCATTGATACTGGAAATAATCCTTACTTCAAACAGAGTGTGTGCTGGCACTGATGCCTTCACACAGGTTTCAGAACAGAAGCATAATGGAGGACAGTAGTGAGCTGTAAACAGGCTGCCTGCCTGGCTGATCTAGCCTCCTCCTTCCAGTGGAGCTTCACTGATGGACTGCCTGGTCTGGATGAAATGTCAGCAGGCTGTAGAGATTGAGTGAGTGCAGGGCTAACCCGAGAGAAGGTGCAACATTCAGTCTAGATAACAAGACCTTCAACCCTGCCCTTGGACTACTGGTTATCTACGATGCTCGCACATGCTCAGGTGCACGAGCAGAAAACTGCCACAACTGAATGATTTAATGTTTACAATGTGTTTTTGTTGTGTTAATGGACCAAAGTCAGTTTTAGATTTTTACTGCAGTTTCATCATCATCATCATCGTCATCATATCCACTGAGAGTCATTTTTCTGGTATGTTGTGCTTCAGTGTGTGTGAACAGTATGAATAAAGAACAAGCACAGTGTTCTTCCAAGTTTCCCACAGGCCTAATCTACAGAGCTGAAGCCAGACAAAGCCAGCAGTCTGAGATAAAGTGATGCCTGAGATATCATTCTGTTAGTGGGAATAAATGTAAACTAATCTGTGGTGCCAGCACACGCATGTGTTCAGTGCATTTCACTCATATCAGTAAAGTTGGAAAGATTAATATATTAGTGTGCTGTAATGGAGTTGAAGTGCAAACCAGAGATGTTTTGTTTAGAGAAAAGCATCTGTTTCTTTCAGAATCTCTCTCTTAGTGTTTACATCCAAATATAGTGTAAATTTCTGTTTTATGATTTATTCATCTATCATTTGTTCTGTTTGCGTTGCATTATGTTCTGATTGATAAACCAATTTCTCCTCCTCAGCCAAGAGGAAATGGTAACTATTTTTTTTCTCCAAATTTTCAGCATTTCTACATTTGTTTTTTTTATTATTATTATTATTTAAAATGTGAAAATGTGCATAAACACAGTTGCTCACTGAAGCATTATTTTGTTACATCCAGAAGGATGTTTTTTGGAGAAAAAAAATCTAACAATTTCTTTATTTAAGTATCTGCCAAGTACTTTGTGAGTAAAATGTAAAATAGTTTTTATAATTTCTTACAGCCCAAGTTGACTAAATCAAATTGCTTATTTTGTCCAACCAAATCTCTAAAACCTAAATATATTCCATTTATTATCATATACAACAGAGAAAAGCAGCACATGTTTACATCAGGAAACAACACTTTAGTATCAGACAAATTTCAACCAGGTTTTAATGTAACACAGACACAGAGCGGTTAATAAAAAGCTGCAGTGTAAAAAAAAGAGATAGTAAAGATGTGATTTTTGTGTTCTAGCAGGTAAAATTTTACTGCAGACAATACAGCATTTGAGAGTGAGGAGAGACAGACTGCTGATTTGAGTCTGCAGAAGGTTTTATGCCTCTTGTCTTGTGAATGCAGGCGGCTCCTACTGGGCCTGAACAATTAATTGAAATATTATTGAAATTGCAGTACAGCCAAGTGCAATATCCAAATTGCAGGAGCTGCAAATTTTTTTTTGATAAAGCTAAAATCTGTCCCAACATACCATTAAACATGAAGCACTCCCTTAACAAATCATCTTCCTCAGACATAAGGGAACATGATTGTTTGGTATAAACTCCAGCAAAAAGCACATCATCATCATCATCATCATCATCAATGTATTTTTTTTCTTTTTTTCAGTGAAATGAAATGCAAAAACTACTAAAATCGTGACTCATATCACAATCACAATATCTGTCAAATGAATCACTATGATTTTTTTTTTTTTGCACACAGTTAAGCCCTAGCTCCTACCTTACATGACATATAAGGGTGCTCTATATTCTCTGCTGCTGGAGCTTTGTGCACTGTGCTGATCCACGTGTGTGGTTGGCTGCCCGCAGGGTTGCTAAAGCCTGTGATTCAGCACTTCACCACTAATCAGTTCCACCCTCCAATTGGTTGGCTTATGTCTCTCTCACAGATGAGTGTCAGATGGATTAAAGTCAGATATTTATAATTCATATAAAGCAGGTTCTTAACAATACCCTGCTATGAGGAAGTGGACACCTTACTATCCTGGGAACATTATAAAGAATTTAACAAGAGTAATGGTCTCTTTTTTCTCAGGAAAGCCCTGCTCTACGCTCACACAGTTCTGAGCATTCACACCTGGAAACTCCCCAGTGCAACCACAGTGACGACAGACTGTTGGCTGGACTTGGAGCAGCTCTCTGGTTTAATTAAGGAGGGGGCAAAAGCTGCTCTTTCACACACTCGGTTCATAGAGTGATCCTGTCTGTCAGGAGACAGAACTGGCAGCCTGAAGACTGGCCAGTTAAGCGCTAGTTTCCATCCAGTTAGGGCTGTATAGGTCATGAGGTTTATCTGCTACCTGAATTTTGCTGAGACTTTTCTCTTTTAATATGGACAAAATTAAAGTTTCATTGTGGCATGACATAAAATGTTCTGGGGGAAACAAAGTGTGCACAGTAGAGCTGTTATTTCCTTGCACCAATGGTTTTTTTTGTTGTTTGTTTATTAACCTCCTGGCTGTGTGTGCATTGTTGATTGTTACTGAATGGAAAAATCTGTCCATATATCTTGTGTTTTTTTGAGTGTGCATGATCTTGTTCCGGCCCCTTATTGGTGTATCAGCTGATCTTTCTATAACTTTCATCCAGTTTGATTGTTAAGTCATGCACAATGGTTTGGACAGGATTTGGGCAGCTTCTCTTGATCTCCAGGAACCAAATGCTGAACTTCCAATTCAAGTTTTCAGTCGACAGCAGAGGCATTGTTTATCTGCAGAATATTGCTAAAACAGGCTAAATTATCTTTTATATTAGTTGGGCCTTTATAAGACTAGGTCAAAACCTAGTATATGACTGGACCATGTATGGTCAATGTGTGAAATTGTGGCCAGTTTGTTACAGGGATAGTGACTGGTAGTGTCTATAATGTGATTTTCTGGATATGAAATGTTCATCATTTAATTTTCTGGAGTGGTCCCAGTAATATTTGCTTTTAAAGTGTACTGGAGTATCTTATCACAGTTGTAAGAACAATACTTTCCACTCATATCTTGGGTTGTTTGCTTTAAAAGAGAACTTATTTTAATTAGAACTGTCCCAATTATCTGTTAACTTCTGCTCTTTCATCTGTTTCTATCTGTGGATGTCTGTAAACATGTCTGTCCCATCCATATGGTTACGTAGGATTAGCATTGTAGGCTAACAGTCCGTCAGCTATGTGACTTTCTATTTGCACCATGACGTATTTGCATACAAACACTGTAAACACACCTGTCACCTGCCCAGCTCAGTGCTGTAAACCAGAAGTGGCTGCACCTTATTTTAATAAAGTCTATGGGCTACACACAGCACAGCGTGGCTATGCTAATGATGCTAACCGCATTATATCACATTGTATCTGTGGGTTGGTGCTCCTGTCGGTGTCGAAGCCTCCGTGTGAGACGCTTCAGTCAGTAAATGTGTGTTTTTTAAAACCAATTGTTGGCTGGTAGACCAGTGTTGTAACTTCATCACTCAGTCAGTCAGTGACAGACAGGCATATTCAGGGTTATAGGGCTGGTCTGTGGCCGGTCCAGCCAAATCCCTTATTCCACACTGATTCCTCTCCTCTGGGTTGTCTTAGGACATCTCAAACCAATGCATTGTCATTTCTCTTAAGTCCTCCACTTATCTGAGAGAATAATTCTACTGCACTGTAAACTCTGCCTCATCTATACCAAAATCCTACCCTCCTTAAGCCGGTCTGTATCAGCCTGCCTCCGCTTTGCTTGGTATAAAAGCTTCTTTTGACTTTGACTCTAACTTTTCTAATTTGTTTTTGATGAGTTCTGTTTTTTTTTTTTTTTTTTTCACCCTGGGAGCCATCTCCAGACACAACAGTCATTCCCTGTAATTCAATTCCCTCTCTGTAGCCATGTGAGCAATACCCTCTTTCTTGTTTATGTGAGTGTTTAATAAGCACATAACTGTTCTCATCTGTTTTTACGAGGCTGAAGCAGGATCACATTGAAGTTGACTTCTGGAAGCAAAGCTGTTTTTATCATTGACCTCTGATAAAACCAAACAGGGGAACACAGGAAATGGTACAAATCACAACCCTGCGACATGACAACTGATTTGATATGACTTAAGGAATATATTTGTATCAGTTCCAAACCATTGTCAGACTTTCATGCCTGGTCAGTTACCTGGACAGCCCTCTCATTGCACCTGCAGCTCTTTTTTCATTTTGAAAACCAAACACAAAAATGAATTCAGTCAAGATGTGCGTCAGAACCAGAGAACAATCTTGTGTGTGTGTACTAACTTCAAGGTCCATTAAGTGGATGTTCTGGAGCTTTTAGATCACATCACACAACCTTCCCCAGCAAGCTACCACGGAGGAGAGGTTCGTTCTTAAAATGTTCCGAAAAATATAAATTCATGTCGTAGAGGAATGTTATGTGATTCGATCAAATGCTCCAGAACGGCTACTAAATGGACCTTGATGGGAGATTGTTTTCCCAACTGCTGCCTCCAAGGTCAAGAATGACCTCCGATGCATTTTGAATCTCCCTGCTTTCTTCTGTTTGTGCTTTTTCTAGTTGATTGAATTTCCTACAAAGCACACACTGATCTGATTTTTACATCAAAAAAAATGTGTGAAATGATGAAAACAAGATCCTTATTTTTTTTTTTGTTGTTTTGTTTTCCAACCTCTACTAGATTGAGTAGTAGTTTGTGCTCGTCAGTGGAGCAGGAGTTTTCCATATACTATTTGCATGGATATTCTGAGGTGACATTTAGAGGCTTCATGCTGTTTTGTTCTCTCATAATAGCATGGAACGTTTGTTTAATTGCATCTAATTCCAGCTGTTAATGCAGTTACAACATGCAGCCTCCAGTAGTATGAGCTGAATCAGACTGGAAATCCTCCGCAGCCTCAGTTCACTCTTTGCTCATCTTTACTGTCGGACAATGTCTGAATAGCAGTGGTGACTGGCAGTTACTGGAGACACGTTCACTCTGCTCTTTAACTGCTTTTGCAACATTTTTTTATAATCTTTCTTTTAAACCTCCATTCCCACAGCTGGTTCAAGTAAAGGATTGAATCAGGAGAATGTTCATAAAGCAGTATTGTGGACATAAGTTTAAAATGCAGTAAGACTCCATCCACCAGCACATCCCTTTATTTTCACGGCTTACTTTCACTTAAATCCCCTGAAGACCCACACAGTCCTCATCAATCCCCAGTGGCGTCAATTCTATCAAATCAGCCTCCCGTTATTGCTGCTGTCGGCAGTTTCTTGTAATTTATTTGCATCATTTGCTTCTTTAGATGGCTTTGTTTTGTACAGTTGGCAGTAAAGACGGTAAGGATGAAGTGTGCAGGAGCGGAGTGAACTGCAGGAGAGTTTTTAATACAGTTTGTGTATCAGTATCTGAATGAAATGAAGATTCATACAGCTAAGGCTGTTCATTGAGGGTGTATTTGCTTTGCCTTCTTAAAGCCAACTGACAGCAGCAGTCACACTGAAACTGTGGCTCTCTGCTAGAGAAACGGCTCATACAGATGAGCTTTCATGAGTGGTTAATGGTTACTGTGGGGAGAAAACAGGTCAGAGGGCCAACCAAGATATACTTTTTAAAAGGTCAGGTGTGTGTGTGTGTGTGTTTTATATTTGAACACAAATGTGGCAATGCTTCAACGAAAAAACAATTATATTTTAAATGTTGATATAATGCAGATTGTTGAAAAGGAGCTGCATTAGCAGGATGATAAGTGTAATGTGCTACAAGAAGTAGACTGCTCTGAAGTATGGCTACCCAAAATCTTGTATTTATGTGTGTGTGTGTCTACCAGCTGGGAAAGCTTTAAGTTTAAACCTGAAGCCATATGGGCTGTACTGCCCTCTACTGGCTGGTGTCAGTGTAGTGTAAAACCAAACACAACTGACCTGAGCTTGATTGAAACGTGTTCAAAATAAAAAGCCAATACATTTCCCTCACAGTGACCTTGACTTGTAACAGATACCTCCTCCACATGCTAATCATTCATTGCTGATCACTTAGTTTCCATTGAGAATTTGATTGATCAAAAATATATGAACTAATACTGGCCAAAGCTAGTGCAACAGTATTTGTGCATCAGTACCATTTTTTTTTTTTTTTTTGCATGTTGAATTTCCAACAGTTAGGATAACTGCACTGAATGCAAATGTGATCAGATTCCATGATGCCGCACTGCACGAGTGGATCTTCCATACATCAGGAAGAGCACAGTCTTAGATAATGTGTTGTCGTTGTTGTTGTGCCTGTGCCTAAATAGTGGAGCATTGACAGGAAGTGCCGGGTGTTTGCGGGAAACAAACAGTTAACAAACAGGTCAGACTGGAGCAGATTGGGGGGGGGGGGGACGGTTTTCTCCCAGTAATGTGACCTGATTGTTGATGGAGAGATGTGGTTGCTTGGCTGAAATTGGAGAAGGAACTAAAGTGGTGATGATGGTAATAAGCTCAGATTCTCAGTAGGTATCACATTACAGGATTGTGGCGAAGCGCTAACCTTCCCAGCATGACTGATGCAAGAGAAATCATGTCAGTTGACCTTCCAGTGGATTTAGATGTTGCATTACCCATTACACTCCAGTGTAGGTAGCCAAGCTGAAATGTTTTTATTTATTTTTGATTTACTCTGTCGTGCCCACATCAGCCTGCTAGTGTTGCAACGCTGCTCTCCAGCCTACAGTGCAGCATGACATGACACGTCTAAAAAAGCCTTCAGCATAGTGCAATAAGTCAGCCCGTGTATTTATTTTAGTCTTCCTGACTACTGGGACAGCAATCAATGACTAATGGCAGTATTCATTGATCGTTTAAGCTATAAAATGTAAAAAAAATGACTTACCCGTGCCCACATGAATGCCCTTAAATAGTTTTTGTTTAACAGTTCAAAATCCTAACTGCACACATTTTATATTGATACGAAACATCTTTAAATCAGCTGATTCATATTTAGAACCTGCAAATCTTTGGTATGTTTTAATCAATGAATGAATGCAATAATGATTTAATGGATGGTGGTGATGGTCCAGTTTAATCTAGAGTACAGTGCTTTCAGTGTACAGCTGATTCTGGAAAGCTCCATCACTGTTTGATCTGAATGTAGTGACAATAGAGCTGTATGTGTTTCATCGCAGCAGCCGAGCAAGCAAGGTAATTGTTGCTATTGGAATAGTATCACACACACACACACACACACACACACACACACACACTGACATAGCTTTTTCTTTGGAAGCTTTGACCAGAGTGCAGTAGAGGACAATAGAGCATGTGTCATATGAAGTGCTGTGTTCCTGATGTTGTTAACATTTACAGTTCTGTACTCACGCAAATCATCACACAGGGAGACCGTGGACTAGACTGAGTCCGTGTGTGTGTGTGTGTTTGCAGTTGTATTTCCGCAGATGAAGGTTAGTGTGTGCTTGTGCTGTTGCCAGGAGTAGAGAAGTGCTTCATGATTTCGGCCCTTTCCCACACCTGTGCTTTCACATGGTGAACATAACTTCCATAGAATTACAAGTTTATTTAGTTTTGAGGAAGCAGTTTTACCTCTATGTGGGATTTACCTTAAGCATTTTCTTCTCCTACTAGTCACTAACTCTGTTTACTGTTTGATCCTGGGCAGGTAGCGTTACTGTGGGTTAATAAAAGATTTTTCTTTTCTCTGAAAACATCTGTCTGCAGCAGCTGGAAACAGGGTTGATGAGAGCAGAATTAGTGGGCCACACAACCAAATGAATGAACTAAAAGAGGCTAAAATGCTGTGAGAATGGAGGGGAACTGTAAAATGTGCCGATAGTTTCCTGTGTGTCCATCACTATGACTCACATCTTTTCACATTACTAGCAGTGTAGAAAACACTAATTGACATCATCCATTGAAAATGCTAATAAAATGACTTTAGAGCTGACCTGGCTGTAATAAACTTGTCATAAATTCCATCTTTTGTCAGGTGGCTCTATTGTTCATTCAACAGATTGGTAGGAAAAGCCCCACAGTAATTAAGTGAAAACATAAGTTCAGACTGAGGCTGCACTCACATCAGCTGATTGACATCAGCTGCTATTAATTCACTATCAGTGACTCATTTCTAATCTGATTTACAACCAGCTGACTAGTAACATTTAGCCATATTCATACTTCATATTCCTGACTTTTCTCACTATTACTCTGCAGAGCCTTACCTGACAACCTGTAACTATTTACTATAATAGCCAATTACTTGACTGAAATATGATTTGCTGTTGATGGTTGATTGACCTGCTGTCATGATCTCAAATCCTGTATGTATGTATGTATGATGACCATTGCCTATTATTCATGATTGACAAGCTGTTTACTTAAGGTAGCATCCTGACTGGCTAATAGAACAGTCAAGTTCCTTTTTTCTCACCAAGAAACAAAGTACGAACTGTCAACAAAGCGAAGCGTACCTTGTTGAACACCTTTTGAATTTCATCCCCTCTGTCTCTCTGTGCCTTTCTAGTCACTGATGTGGAATTGAAGCGGCTGAAGGATGCATTCAAGAGAACCAGCGGCCTCTCCTGTTACATGACCCAGCAGTGCTTCTACAGGGAAGTGCTGGGTGATGGAGTCCCCCCTAAAGTTGCCGAGGTAAGCCACAAGTGATGTCACACAACTGAGTGCCATTCAACTAAACTGTGAGTATGAAGTGATGGGTTGAGTCATCATGGAAGAGGATATATCTGATAAAGAACAAGTGCCAGCTTGAAACCCCTGTAACTTTAGACAAATTGGAGAAGACGTGGGTGGTTTTGTTGAGTGTGTTATGGGACTTGGGATCAATATCAGCCTGGATTGCATTACAGCTAAGGCTTCCTAGCTGAAGGTATAATGTCAGGGTGATAACTGGAGTTTTTAGCCCCCTGTGTCCTCCTCCTGTAATTAAATGCCATACTTCCAGAGTAGACATCTAGCACAGACAGGTAGATCTTTAATAACCTGGAAATAATTAAGAATACCTCTCCATAATCCATCCAGTGCCCTGCAGTCTTAGTGCAGCTCTGCGTACCACTTATAGGTACTCCCTTAATGTAACATCCAGCATTTCCTGTTGAAATAGCAGGATGGAGAAGGACATTAGACAGAGAAGGATCAATCTTAAGTGTAAACCAATAGCTCTCAATTATGGAGGGAAAGGTTGAAGGAAGAGCTGTTGTATGTATGCATGTATGTATGAAAGTTTAGTATTTGTGTCTCAGAATGAAAGCAGTTTTCTTCTGTCACTTATCAAGCAGACAGGGGAGGTAGAGCTTCTGTAATCTTCTTTAAAGCAACTCTCTCAGTCAGTCAAGCAATCCAAACGGACCTGAGTCCAACTAACTCCACATAGAAATCAAATCCGAGCACGTTGAGAAGCGTCTCTCCAGCGTGGCTCCTGACATCGCTGTCAGCATAATTGTTGATCACACTGGACAAAAGCAGCTTTGGCCAAATTTGTCAGTATTGAGCATTAGAGCTGCTGATTCCATTAGGTTTATTTCCAGTACAGTTAGTTTGGTCATTATGTGATTTTTTTTTTTTTTTTTGATTAGGTTTATAGCTTGCTGTGCTGTTATCCTGGTGGTTCTGTGTACAACGATGGGGGTAGGGATGGGTTCCATAGTTCACACCAGATTCATTTATCTCCAACGTCAATAAATCTATCAAGCCTTTCATCTTTTATACATATTTTATTAGTTAATAGCAATGCAAAACATATAAGTAGCAGCTTCTCATTATTAGCTGACTGTCTATGGTCAAAATGATAGAAATCAGATTTGGTTTGAGGTTTGTCTGCTCTGTGGTGAACGTTCTCTGTGCAGCTGGTGTCTGCATTCAGCCAGATTGCTTGTGACACATCACTCTGTAACAACGCTGTGTGACCGTCAGTGGAGAGATGATCAGCTGATCACCTCATATCAATTTTAAGAATCAGCCAACTCAAACTCTGACTCATATCAGATCAACATTTGAATCTGACCAACACAATAGTTATGAGTCAGGACCTTCAATGTTTTTGTTATTCACCAGCTAACAGTAGCTGACAGTCTGCAGCTGTTACATACATATAATTATAACAGCTCATATATTACGCTGCTCATCTCATCTTCAGGCTGTTGAACATTCATCTGGCTGCCATTTAAAAAAACTCAAATGTTTCTGCCTTCTCAGCCAACAAAAGCTGATTTAGACATGTTTGAGTTGCACTTCTTTTTAGCCTTTAGTTACTTACAGATGTTGTAAGGTAAAAGTCATAAGCGTCAATAATGGATTCAAAAGTATTCTGATTTGGTGAGTGGATTCCATACCATTCCAAACCCTCATCGTAGATGCAGAAAGAAAGGGAGGGGGGGGAAAAAGTGCAAGGATTGAGCTGACAAAAGGTACTTTGACTCATGGTCTTCTCCCAAAAGGATGATAGTATCATGGAAGAGGCAGCTCTAGAATCTACGATGTCGCTGATCAACCACTGTAACCTGTGTCTTCTCTCATGACGATCAATTTAGTAACGAGATGACTCATTAGGTACTTTGCTGTGTGATGTCTGTGCTCTTTTTCTATTGCAAGTTTGTGTTATATTTCAGTGTACTCATTTCCTCTGACTTTATATAGGCTGCATTTCAGTTGAAGGCATCTGTCATAATATGGTGCAGAAAACCCTTTTTATGTAGAACTTACCTATGCTTCAGATGCGTGGATTGGGCCAGTGTTAGTCATCCTGTCCGCCCCCGATCTACTGCCAGACTCCTTTTTTTTTAAACACAGTGCTTCCAAAGTCATCATTAAACACTATACAGCATGTGTCTTCTCTCTCCTTTCTCTCATCATCCCTCCCCTTTCTCCTGTCCTTTTTGTCACCATGGCAGCCGTTACTGCGGTGACAGCTGTCCAGATGTAAGCTCTACTGCTGGTCTCTTCAAAGAGAAGCGTGGCCGCTGCGCATTCTGACGGTTCAAAGAAAACCTAAGCCTAATCGTTCAGTCAACAAACAAGACGTGTTCTTTTTTAACGTGCTGAAATCTCAGCAACTACAAGATACATTAGACTTGATTTAACACGCTCTTCTTTGGATTGTTTGGTCAGACGATGGTATACAGATGCAGTGCTCATCAACGGCCATGCAGGGAGGATGCACAACGCTTTCATGTATTAGATAAAAATAGAATCAGTGTTTCAAACAGGAGACAGTTCAGATTTGGCTGTGGCGCTATTAGCAGTGTTTCAAATGATCCTAAACAGTTGGGATTTACAGATTTCTCTTTGTAGACTACAAAGAGCCACACACGACGTTGTGCCTTCTTCAAAGGATGAGTTCCTGCTTTCAGTTAGATATAGTTTCCATTATGGAGAATATATGCATGAACGCTTAGAAATCTGGCCAATGAAGAATATCTCATCACCTAAACAACATGCTGCTCTGATGTTCTCATTATCCACACTCGCAACATACATTGTTAATTTTTCTGTTTTTGTCACATCACATCATAAACACTAACAGAATTATAGGCCTCAGTGACACATCGTCCCATTCAGAGGGAAGAACGTTGTGTAGGAGGGATTGTTTAGCTCCTGTGTAGCTTATAGCCGTCCCTGCCTGAACTGATGCACCAGCAAATCATTGAGTGGCCTCTTTGTACAGTATAAGAACCTTGTGTTTTGTTGAAGACCGATCAGCAGTGCGGGAATATTTGAAGATTTTTAAGATTCTTTGTGTTATGAGTGAGTTTTATGTCAAAATAAGATGTCTAAAAGTGATCCGAACATGCCACAAAACGCTGTAATATGGTGAAGAGGAAATCCATTCGCCAACAGGAACATTGTCCACAAGTAAATCCACATCAACATTTGCTCAGTAACACCTAATGATATATTTGCTTAAAGGGGAACACATCAAATTGTGTCTCCAGGTATTTGTAGTAGTAGTATTATATGTGTGGAAAAGTTCTAGAAAGCCTTTTTTGTGGCTCCAGAGGGAACTGCTGGAAGTCTGATGTGTGAACATTGGTTGGGATTGATACTAGCATAAAGCACACACATTTCTGACTGAACTGTTGGTGGCATCCTTTTGACAAGGATGAGGAATGTGTGTTGAATAAAAGATATCTCTGCTTCTACTGCATCAAACCATTTATGTAAAAAATCCTTAAAAAAAAAAAACCCTGTTAATTGTGAGTCTGTTATTATAGGAGTGCGATGCTAAATCAGTGGAGTACTCTGAACAGAGCTTTGAGTCCAGTCAGTGTCTTTGACAGCCTCAGCCTCTCCTAACTGCAGTTTATTGTAGGGTTCTTGTGTTACAAGTAGGTTTATTAACCACATTATGTTGGTGCCATTGAGAAATCCTATTCAGCATCATGCCATAGCTGAAGCCTTGGATGCAACCCTCAACTAGAGGGTCCACAAAAGAGACAGTTCTGCTTGTGTACAGGGCACCAAGGGGCTCAATGAATGGAAATGACATGGATCATATGCTATGGCCTTCACAGTCACCAGATCTCAACCTAATTGAAAAATGATGGGGCGATTTTTTGAGGCGATGTGTTAAGACGGCGCTCTCCGCCACCATCATCAACAACACATCTAATGACGGAACATCTTTATGAAGAATGGTGTTCATCCCTCCAGTAAGAGCGGTTTATCCTTTCATATGTCAGCTTTTTGGATATACCACAGTTCAGTTTCATAATGCAGACTGAGACAAACTACGCTTGCTTTATCAAAGCAAACACTTCAGCAGAACTATCCAGCTCATTAACCCGACATCTCTGACAGAGTGAAGCAAGTCTAGAGCAACTGTGTTATATATATTTTTAGGTATCTTGACCTTTTTGCAGTTTGAAAGTAGCATATGTAGTTTCTGATCATGGTTCAAGCAAATATGGATAAAAATAATACGTTAAAATAGCTACATAATTTTCATCTTTCTCGTTACACTCTATTGGCTATGACTGTAAACGTCCCCATGTAAAAGTGGTGGGAGTCGGAACAATATATGGTTTCATTTACTGTCTGAGGGGTTTACCCAGAATTTCTGCTGGCGCTATTAGTTTTACTAGCATCATTTGTGTATAAGCTAAAATGCAGGTTAAACATTTTGGAATTGGAGTGATGGTGCCGCAGTAGAGTATGACGGAAGAATGCCGTCGTTGCTTCGCCGAGACACAAGCCTGATCCAACTGAAATTGTCAATCAAAAGACACACTTTTCTGTTCAGTTTGTGACTTTGTGACACAATGACAGATGTTGACAGATGTGCTGCCGTCTCACCAGGGAAGTAAACATCCTGTCGGGCAGACTTGACATGCAGTAAGGCTTTGGACAACTACATGAAAGGCAATCTATTTGTGTATTAAAATTTTCATTCCTCATACGGCTGTCCTACACTGCATGAGTGTGGTTTGGGAAAACCAAGCACCTAAGAAGCAAGCAGATGTATCCACATTTTACTGGACTGGACTGTTAAGTTAAATGGGCTCTATTGCAGTTTTACTATTGTCATGGGACATCACTACATTCACTACATTCCTGAAAGTTTGTAGTATAAACAATGAATGAATGAATCAATCAATAAAATAATGAGTAGCTTATTCAACACTGAAAATGCCTGGTAAATGTCCATGTCTTTCAATCTCTACCATTCCAGATTATAAGGCAGGCTTTCTGTTATAAACAGTCTTTAACTGATGACGTCACAGTGACATCAGGGGTATTTTCTTAGACGTGAGAACATTTTATAATTGTTTTCACAGACTGAGTACTTTCCACGATGAGTAAACTGACCTTTACCTGCAGGATTGGTGGAATTCCCCTTTAATCTCTGCTATTTCACTCCCTGTTACCGGGTTTGCATAATCAGTCACTTTTTTTTGTCACTGTATATCACAGATTATAAATCCAAGAATAGAAATGACAATGCTAGCATGAATTTAGTAAATGTCCAGTAGATCATAGTGTTGAGCAGGTAAGACATGAATCATCAAGCCACTGCAGTTTTACCACTTGCCATTTAGATAAAAAAAAAAATTAATGAAATTAATTGAACTGAACTTCTCCTTTTCAGAAATTGTTGGATGTTTTCAATCATGCAGTATTTCATACATATTATTACATTTTAAGAACCATATCAGTGGAGGAATCAGTGTATATATAATCCTTATTTTATTTTGCCGATACTTTGATTCCTATCTATTACTATATCAGCAGGACGAGTGGTTAGCAACAGTATTAATTAAGTAGTTTTAATAACTGAATACAGAAGATAATAACAAGAATGAAGCAACGGGGGAAGTGTGGCAGATTTAGAAGTTTGCAAAGTATGACACATTTTGACTTCCTCTTTTTTTTTTTTTTTTTTTCAAACCACAAGTGAAGCTCCTCTGCTGTGTGTGACCCACTGACATGGACACACTACACTCACTTAGCTCACTGACTGCAGAGTCATCTCACTACGCCTCATATACATACAGTACAAGACAACAGCTTTGTCATCCATACTGCACACATACATTCTGCATACATTCATAGTGCAACAGCGCTCCCTAGCATGGACTGCTAACTCACTAAATAGAGTTGAACTGGTTTGGATTGGAGTTTTTTAATATGAGAGAGGGAACAACAACTCAGCTATCATTTTGTTTAAGGGATACTGATTATTTTATGTTGTACACTCTTTAACAAACAAACAAACAAACAGGTGGGTCACAATACACGTGTTGTGTTCTCATGCAGATTACCATCTAATTGACATTTATAGATCTATTACATGAATATAAAGTGATGAAATGGGCAGCTTTGCTCTTTACTGAATTTTATTGACTGTTTCAAAATTCAGAACAGCTGTTTTAAACGCTTGTTGCGTTGCTGCTGCATATCGTCGGCTTGTTTTTGGCAGTTCGTCACGAGCTTCAATGAGGATACGTTTTTCACTGTGAGACTTTCCTCCTCCTGTCATGATTTCAATGCGTATGCAGCTTCCCGACTCATTTTAAATAAAGATGAGAGAAAGAGAGAAGCAGCGGTCGAGTCAGGTGGCGAGTAGATAAGGAGAGTGAGCAGTGGTAGCGAGGAAGCCAGTGAATGAGAGGAATAAAACATTATTTTCTGATTGTTTCACAGCGGCCAAGCGAATCAACACAACCCGCACCTCCACACAACCCTGCAGAGGTGTGCTGCCACGCCTTATAATGGTGCTGCAGCCGCTAAATACACAACATACGTCTATCTAAAAATAGAATTACTGTAGTTTTAAATTTTTTTCTATATGTTTTAATGTATGAAAAGACCCATCTGAACACTGTAAGCAGACTACTTGATTACTATAGGTGAACAGCATTTATATAGGACTGACTCTATCCAGAGCTTTTTGATCCATATAAGCAGTTGATCACTGTAACTGTGATCACTATAAGCAGTTTCTACTGTACTGCTGAGTTTCTAATTGACCTAATAGCCACAATAAAACAAGCACCAAATGACGGTACATTTCACTTGCTCTTATTTTTGGTCGCCCACTCTCTTTTGTGCTCTTTTTCTAGCTCTCACTCTCTTCCTCTCTCCTTCTCTTGCTCCTTTTTAAAACAAAATTTCCATCTTTAGTCTCAACTAGGTTGCAGATAGGAAATGCCTCTACAATGTGTGTGTGTGTGTGTGTGTGTGTGTGTGTGTGTGTGTTGGGTGGGGAGGGAAAAATAAAGACAGGAAAGCATCACACTTGAAGGAAAACATCATTTTGAATGTGTACCCACGAATAACATAATCTTGTAATGTGCTACTAACTGATGGGTCATAACTCATATGCCAGTGCGCCCACTGTTCCATTGTCAACGTGTAAATTATATTTTGGAAAATGGGGCATAGTCAACACATGACTTCATAATGCACTTCACATACATTTACTTAAACCTCTGCATGATGGATGTCTGTATTTTGTAGCTGCTTTATTGGATTGTAGTAGATGTTACAGGTGTTAATGATATTGTATATAGCCAGTTTATTGTATGGGAAATACAATTACACTGATGTAGGAACAACAATGTGCGGAAAACATGACATGATTTCAGTAAAAGTCATTCACACAGTGGCAGTTTCCCTATTTACAGTTCTATAGTTCATGAATAAACTTCTGCTAATTTGTTGATGCAAATTGTGTGAACTCAACAGGTGATTGTGAAGTTTGTTTTTTTTTGTTTTTTTTTAACATCGTCCTGTGTCTGCTCTGTGTTTAGGTGATCTACACCTCATTTGGAGGCTCGTCCAAAGGGCTGCACTTCAACAATCTGATCGTGGGTCTGGTACTTCTGACCCGAGGACGTGACGAAGAGAAGGCCAAGTGTAAGTTGTTCCTGATGGAGGTGACGGGAAATTCATGTGTGTTCAAGGCTGTTCTGGTGCTGTTATTTTGTTCTCTTAACTGTCTTTTGTACAAATGTCTCCACCCAATAACAATCTCCAAAATGTTTTAAAAAGGAATCTGCCTTGATCATCTGCTGTCAGAAAAAACATATCCAGCCCTAAACAACAAAAATCATACAAGAACTGGTTTGTATACAGCAAAGATTTTTATCTAAAAATCAAAGCCTTCGGGTTTATACTGATAAAGCCATGACACAGATTCAAAACCGCACATATGCTATTCAAAAATCCCAACTGAAGTGCAGCTTCCATTACATCATTTGCACTACCTTTAGTATTCACATTTAGGATCTTTGTTATTGCCAGTATTAAGAGGGTTAATGCATACACACACACTTTGCACACACTTTTTTGTACTTTTTGTTTTTTGGTTCAGGACTGAGACTCCATGGCTGTCTGAGTAGCCATGGAGACATAGAGCCATCTTATTGAGTGTTGCTCTGTCCTCTGGCAGGAAACTGTCTTTTAAGTTCCGTATGAGACATGGGAACATACTAATTATCCAGTTGTTTCAGTGGTGGCTTAAATAGATTCATTTCATTCAACAAAAGCTCTAATTCTCTCCTGGCACTGTCTAATAGGGGTCACTGATACACTAGAAGGTTCCAAATACATATATAATGCTCTTGCTTTGCACTTCTACATCTGTAAACTCACGTTCAAATGATTACATTTTCCATTTCTTGTGTGATTTTGAAAGTAAGGAGGTTAGAAACCAACTTTTATAATGTGTGTTTCTATGACTTGGTCCTCTTTGTAGGCCTGGATGTTCTATCCTTGGTTGTTATTTCAGAACTTAACAACCATGATGATATATTTAAAGTGTTTTCTTTTCTCATGCTGTTCTCTTTTAGTCTCTCCCTCCCTCGGTCTCTTCCTCTTTCTTATTCTGACTTGTGGTTGATGTTGCAGGGAGTCTAATCTATCAGGACTTCATTGACATTGTTGCTTCAGTCGTCCTCACTGCTGCCCCTTCCTATCGGCCTGCCTTCCTGTGATAAAGCTGAACTCACTTCTCAAACTGTGTGTGTGTGTGTGTCTGTGTGTGTTTGTATGTATGTGTGCGTATGTGTTCGTGTCCACAGACCTCTTCAGCCTGTTTGCCAGTGATCTGGGCGGATATGCTGCCAGGGAAGATATAGAAGCAGTTCTGCAGGTCCTGGATGGAGAAGTCCCGGCCTCTCTCAGGAAGTGCTTCAGCGAGGTCAGCGAACACCGAAGCCTGTCTGTCACCATATCTGAACATTTATTCCTACCATACTAGTCAGCCAGGACTTGATAATAACAATATCACCCACATTTCCTCCTCAGCTCATATCATCGGGGTTTGTTTTCACATCATTACCGAGGTGTTTGTCACATGCTCATAAAACAACTATTGTTAGTAGTTGCCCACACAGAGCCAACTTCACAGTGATGATACAAAGTTTGGCAATAAAGCAAGTTATTGTGCTGGTGATTAGAATACAAAAGCGCTTTTCAGCTTTTCCAGTCTCAGCCCACTGCAAACAAGACCCAAAAACACAGTAAAGTAAAAATCCACCCCTGGGTGCTCACGCAGTGTTAGATAACATGAAATTTATGGTGGTCAGTGCATTCTGGTATTTTTAGCGCTGTCAAAGTTAAGGCGATGATAACGCATTCGTCTTAACACCACAAATTTTAAGGCATGTTCCGTTATGGGGATTTAGAGTCTAAGTCTATTGTCTGATCCACACTCTGGAGCAGAAGGTAACAGAAATGCCCCATGAGCTGGATGTTAACTGCCATAAAACAAAAAGAAGAAGAAGGAGGTTCTGTTATGATGACCTCTTGCCTCATCTGTAGTTTAACCGTCTAGCATTAAGTTAGATGGCAACTAGCAACAAACAATGGACAAAGAAAACATTTTTTTGAATGGTATGTTCAGCTTCAAAGTCCTGTCAGACGGGTCTGTCGATGTCAATTGAGTTACCACCAGAGTTCAACTAGTTTTTAAATACCATTTGCTGGCGAAGCACACAGCTAATGTTTATGTGATGTCATGTGTTGTGTTTGGCCAGTTGTCTACGGAAAAAAGCCATTGAGAAGTAATAGTGGGTAAAACAGCTGAGCTGGTTTTTCATGTTCCATTCATGTGTTTTTGTTTGAAGTCATGTAGTGTTTTATATCTCCCACAACAAGTTGAATTTATCATAATTCATCATCTTCGGCATCATTGCTGATACCCCACAGTACCTTGTGAGTGCTGTTTGACAAGATGTTACTGGAGGCAATAGAAGGTCTGTCAGCTAGTAATTGCAGGCTTTCTCGGGACCAGTGATTTTTAACACACATCAGTGTCCAATAGAGGGGAAAGATTTGCAATCACCAGAGAAGATTAACATTTAATGAGTTTCTATTCAAGCCTCCTGCATGTTTATCCACTCTGTTTAGTGTCAGTCAAGTATTTTTGCGATTATTGAACCGCTGTGGTTCACAGCTTTGATATCTTCAAATGTGGAATTAGAGCTGATGTGGCAAAAATTATAATCACATTTTTTTTTTCCATATTGATATTTATAACTATATATATAATTTGATAATGATGCAATTTATCCTGATAATCACTGAAGCCTTAAGAAACCAGTGCTCATTAGAAACACTTTAGAATGTAGTTTAACATAAAAAAAATAGAATAACATTATGTAAACATTTAACTGTGCAAACATGCTTTATCTGCCATAACAAAACAATACAAGTTATCCTGCCTTGTAGCTTATTGAAATAATGTAGATAAAACTAAAAGCTATGATTACCACCACAACAAATTCCTTTGGCAGGGCAGCAAACATCTCAAATGTTTGTAGAAGTACAGCCAAGACAAACAAAGTAAACAAGCAGATCACAAAGGCCCTGGCACATTCATACACTCAACTATAAGATAAAATACATTTAAAAGATATGAATTATGTTCTGGTTTAACATCTATGAAATGTTTCAGAGGTTGAAATCTGAATAAAAAGTGCAAAATTGTAACCCAGTCATTATGCTACATTTCTATGCTAAATTTTCTTAATGAAATTACGTGTTAGTAATTAGCCCTTTGTTGCTACTCTGTTTACTTAGAGCTTAGCCTAGCTTAGCAGTTAGCTTTGTGCGGTCAAAGCAGCCTCATAAAAACAATGTTGTGTGTTTCACAGTTGCAGATAAGATATCTCTACTAGAGAAATGTGTTTGTGATTTAAAGCTGTTTTTTTTCGGCTAATGTTACTTTAGACGAGACAGGCATTCCAGATAGTTGAAGCCCTGCTAACGATAGCGCTAGCATAGCCTTGTTAGCTGCAGTAGGAAATGGACATGCACTTTGACATGCAGGCCAAAAACTGCAGACTGACTGGCTGTTGTCACGTTTATTTCTGCTGTCTGATAAGCAAATTAGATCCATATCTAGAAAAAAAAATAAAACATCCAAAGGTTATCATCGTTTGACATAAATTTTTATTGCAATCCCATATCAAGATCATTTTATAGCCCTGCCCTATGTGGAATGGCGTTTGATTGACACCCTTTCTATCAACTGTATCCAGCTTTCACCTTGAGATGTAGCACAGTGTAGTTTACTCTTCGCCCTGAGGTAAATTCTTAAGTTCCTGCCCCAACACTTGTCATTCATTTTGACGAGCAGTCGATTTTGAAACGGCATATAATCTGAGCTAGAAGTAAATCAGACTGGTGTTAAAGAAGCAGAGGGCACATGTCAGTGTTTCTTAAAGGGTCTAAACTGCTGTATGTTTAGATTTGTTATACTTTATTGTTTTATTATACTTCCTTATAGGTGTTGGTAGTGCTGGTGCTATGATTGCTACTCACTAGCTTCAATCTGATGACCACAACATCCCATTTATGGCAACAACCAGTGGTTTAAACCAGCATATCTTTATATTTACCAGAAGCTTTAAGCAGACTTTTTTTTTTTGGTCATTTTTGTTTGACTTTCATGGAAAATCAATGAATTTCCTGTCAGTCATCTAATCCATTAATTGAAAAAAAACATTTTAGCAGTAGTCCTATGATCAATAAAAAGCCTGTTCTAGCCAAATGAGGATGTAGACAAGAACACACTGGGTAACAGCTTTAGAGTCATATTGACAAGATACAGATTAACTTTTGCACCAACAAACTAATGTTGATATTGTTGGGGGGTTTTTTTTTTTTCGACAGGCTGACAAGGTGAACTATGAACGCTTCAGGAACTGGCTCCTGCAGAACAAGGAGGCCTTCACTTTGTCCAGATGGCTGCTGTCTGGAGGAGTTTGTGTCACACTGACTGATGACAGCGACACACCCACCTTTTACCAGACCTTGGCTGGCGTCACACACTGTAAGTTCCATTAACACTCTAAATGTATGTATTTACATGTTCTGTACAGCATGTCCAATGCAAATGTGTTTACTTGTCCTCACTTAATAAATTAATAACCCACTAGTCACAAATAAACATGTACATTACCTGTACTATAATGGCTCACATGATTATTAAATTATTCACAATGATACAATTCCGCAGCACTAATAAAAATGTGGGCCAATCCGATTCATTTTTGTTCTTTGTTAGCTTTGCTTATAACATTTTGGTCCTGAATCCAGTGCCAAAACTTAAAAAGTCATAGATTTGTCATTCAGGGAACATACCCAGTAGCTCAAATGTGTTCTTCATGCTGCCACGTCTTTGTGATGTGAAGAAGATGGTTCCCCTTGCTGCATCTCCCTCCCCCGTCCACGTCTCTCGTAGAGTGCAGATGTCTCAGGAAATGCCACAAATGGCTCACAACAGTTGTTAAAGCTCGGATGTAGTCATTGCATTTTTTATACACCCACTTTTTTTTTTTTTTTTTTTCCATCAGTGGCAGTGAGTGCCCTGGGAAATGACTGACAAGCTCGACTTATCAACCTGATTCATTCACTCTCCTTCTTTCACTCAATTTTCCTGTTTCATTACTCCGTCTTTCCTTCACTCAGCCAGGTTTCTCTCCTCCTGCTGCTGCCTTCTATATCCATTTCCTATCTGTCCCACTTAGCCCTGCGCCATACAGACTGCACTAGTTAATGCGCCTGTAGATGCTTGATAGCTGTGATATCCATATTTATTACAAGCACTGACAGTTTCAGCTGCCAAGGCTGACTTTAAGCAATTGAAATAACTAAGTGGGTTGTGTTATTCTTGCTTAACCTTCACAAAACATGAGTTGAACCACACAGTGTTTTAATTTCACACACTTCACCTGTATCTATTCACATTCTTGTTAATGGAAATACTGAATTTGATGTCAGTATAAAGTGAGTTAGCTGGCAGAGCAGTCTCTTTCAAAACAATGGACATTGCTGTTGACTGTAAAATTACTCTAGTGGAGAAGCTATTGGAGTTCATGAGGTAATAATGACACCTGTGGAGCCAAGGTGCTGCGCAACCTGTTTAAAGCTGTTCAGAACCCTAACCCTTTTTTACAATAATTTTCAGTCTCATCAGTGGCAAACTAACATATTGTCTTAAAAGGATGATTCCATTTACTGACAACTTGTGTTTTGTTTTGTCCATCATTCCTATAGGTGATAATAAACAGATAATCGGACGTCTTGCAAACGAACCCCCTGGGTTAGCCAAAATAATTTGAAGGAGAAAATGTAACATAAGAATCATTACATGTTAAATAAAAAAGACATACAGTCATACAGTTCTTTAAAGTTACAGGGCAAGTAAATTTAGCCTGGCTTTATTTTGCCAATTAAGGACAGAGGGCTGGGAAGAACCTGTCTGGTCCAAAGAACCTGGGCGCTCACTTTAATCTGCCTGCTCTGAGTTTATCCTCTTAACATTTGTGTATCTGTGTATGTGTGTGTGTGTGTGTTGGAGAGAGAGAGAGAGTGACATGACTCTTTCCAGAACAAGAACGTAAAGCTTGACTCATGGCAGAGCTTAACACGTTGAATCCACTGCTAACTTGCTAGCCTCCTACGCTGTCACAAAATTATGAGAGAGGAAATCCATGGGAATAACAGCCTTCGAGACAGGGTGACTTAGTTACTGTGAACGGTTATTGTGGGGAGTTTTACTATGGTACACGCCGGCTGTGGCAGCACCTCTCTAAGGATGCTCTCTGGATAATGGTATGGTATCTCTGCTGCCACTCGGACAGAGTCGCACCTCTAGGTGGGTATCACGCCAGACAAGGTACCGTCCATTGAGACAGATGCCGTTAATTTTTTAACAAGATACCTTGTGACTGTTGTTTATACTTATTTCTGGAACACCAATTGATGTCTGAGGTACTGTTTAGTTTCCGTCTTTTTGTTGCATCTTTTTAATTGGCATTTATAGAAGAAGCCACTTTTATCTGATTAGTTTCATGAAATAAATAGAACCTTATAATAGTTTTCATGTTAAGACATGCACCTCAAAACCTTTTTGGTATTGGCAAAATGTGATGGTAGAATAATGTAACGTATTGAAAGCATGCATTGAATGGTCTCGTCAGAATTTTAGCTTATATTTTACTTAAGTCTCTGTGCTGCAGCGTTTAACATTGGGAACTTACCATTTATTATTGGCACTGGTACTGTATTAATGTTACCCAACCCTACGCCTGAAGCATATTGTGATTTTCAGGAAAGCCATATTACCAGTGTTTGGGTACAGGCCTGTGAGTCCAACAGACTCTGATGTTCTGCTTGTCTTCTGTGTCTTTAGGCTAATTTACCACTAATGCATATTGACATAGATAAAATCCTTGAGCATTTGGCAGAGTGGACTGCCAAAGTCAAAGCAAATTTTTCTGACATCATTACAAAGACGTAAAATCCAACAAAGAGCAACACTGATGTAACCTCCAGCACCACACTGATGTTTATAGAAGCCAGGAGCAACCCTGAGATGGATGGGAGATGTACAGGAGGCAATCTATAGTCAGAGTAATGAGTTTTATAGATTAGCAGTCAGACGGTAGTACAGCTGTCATGAGGAATGTTGAGCATGACGAACACAAGTATTTATTTTCCTTCTTGTCTAGCAGGACTAATCATTCAAAAAGATGCAGCTATTGTTCCCTCCCATGCGCTGATACATCTGCTTCTGAGCTTGAACTTTGCTGTGTGGGTCAGCGTGTGCTTGTTTTATGATTATTACCAAGGAAGTCTCTCTCTCCTACCTAGTTTTTGTTGAGTTAGCAATGTCCAACTAAGCTTTGAGATGGAAAGATACTCATGAGTCTCTAGTGCTCGCTCCCTGCCTTAGTCCATAATGCTCAATAATTTATCAGTCTTGTATTATTTCCTCCATGCCATCTCCATATAGTCCCCTTCAGGTTCTAAATCATTGATTTTGTACTCAGCACTCCCTTTTAGTCTGTTTAACTTCAAATGTCTGAGCCAGGAAGCAGAGTTGAACAGTGGCAGTAAAAAGGTAATCGAGTGCTTCCCAGTCTGGCCGAGGTCAACTGTCCTGATGTTCACCTCTGGACTACAGGGAGTCAGAACCTGGATGAGCGAGGAACAATCCATTCTGCTCTATGCTGCTTCACCAGCAGCCGGCCACAACCAGCATCATCCCCGCTGACTGGAAACTGTGACCAATATGCTAAAAACAGGGCTTTCAGGAAGGTTGCTTTAATGGCCGCGCTGGGAAACCACTGTATATTTCTGCCAGGAATGGACTGTCCCTTGATTTGTGTCTGTGTTTTGACACCTGTCATATGCATTGGCTCCATCAGAGGCTAGCTGGCTATCTGCTGAATCCTATTACCTTAAGCTGTGGATTAGCATGTTGAAAGGGGGGGAGGCCGGCTCATTGACCCCAGCAGCTTTCATGTGCTATATTGGTCTGATTCGTATCACTTCTTTACAAGTTGAGTCAAACAGTATTCCACCCAGTTGCCGTTACATAACCCTACCTTGAGTTTGCTGTAGTATCATGACTGTTATCCTCACTAGGTCACAACATGTAAGTGTCCTAATTAAACTATTTATATCAACAGCACTATAAACAGATGACTTCATTTCAGATTAAGGGTTAGGGTTAGTCAAATGGTGCATTTGTCACGTGCACCATTTAACTTGTGGTGTTTTCACTAGGGTTGCAAATGGACGACTAATTTGGACTTACTTTTCACTTTTAATCTAACCTTGAATTTAATTACTTTTGCTATGAGGAAGCACCACTAGGAGTAATGATGATTGTTTTCATTCCACTGCACTGTTCTCCATGTCTAAAACTTTTGTCATGCACATTTATATAAAAACACTGAAGAACCCAGGTTTCATTTACGTGATGTGTCAATTCGCGTTTAAAAATGTAAGTACATTGATATTTTGAATACACTTTGGTGTCACAGTACCTGCTTCTGCTTCCTCTACTGTAGACAGTGCTGCAGAGAGAGTTTATGTCATACTGCATCTCACTGTTACATGACTCCACCAGAAAGCCTAAAGAGTAAAGATCAGTTTAAATACAGCACGGCTTACAGCACTGTTGGAAATGAACTTTTTCTTCATTCTAAAATTTACTAGCTACTTATATTTTTTTCCAGCCACTATTTTGTAATCGTACTTTTATGTGTAACTAACCTTTATGTAATGTAACAAACAAACAAACCACTAATACACATTTTTCCCATAAAAATTTAATCTAATATTTATTCGCTTATGGTTACCCATTTTTAATTCTCCCTCACACACACACACACACACACACACACACACACACACACATTGCAGCTGTTTTTTCCTGAGCTGACTTGCCTTGTATGATGCTGATCACCTCCTTTGAGGCTTTGTGGTCCTTGATATCCACCAATTTAAAATTTTTGGTGCCCACATTAAAGCTGTTGTTTGTAAAGATGCACCAATTGATCAGCCACTGGTCGAAAATGGCTAATTTCCAGCCGATTGGCCATGACAGGTGACGGCTCTGATTAGTCTCATATATACAACATATGATTTTTTTTTTTTTTTTTTTTTTGGCCGGTCAAATTTACACATGTTGCACACATAGCCACATGATGGTACACGCCATGCACATAACAGCACAGACGGTAATGTCACAGCCCCACATACACACTGTCGACTGGTAAAGTTACAGCATGTCAGCCTGGTAAGTTGAGCAAATTCTGATGAATTCTGTGATGCAGATTTCCATCCCTGGTTTACAGGTGTTTACTTAACTGCAACCCTGACTGGAGTCCAGATGTTTCATTATGCCTATTCTAATTATTGATTGATCTATTTATTAGTTTCCCGATTAAATAATTAGAAGTGTTGTCTGTAAAATGTAAGAAAATAGTGAAAAAAGTGAACAAGTGCAAGGTCTTCAAACTGCTTGTGTTGTCCAATCAACAGTCAAAAACCCCAAAATGTTCATTTGTTCTCAAATGTTCATATGACATAGAAAAAGCAGCAAATCTTGGCAGTTTAGAACACATTTGGCATTTTTGCTTGATAAAGAACTGAAATGTTTAGTCACTTATAGTCAAATAGTTTATATTCTGACTTGATTAATTGACTAATGATTGATTTGACTAATCGATTAAACGACTCCACATTTCAGCTCCAAAAAAATGGGATATACATGGAGACAGTTTAATAGAAACATGACTACTGTCATCTTTTATGCTACAGTATGTTGTGTTGGAGATGGTGAGAAGACAGACAATTCACTAAGACTAAACAAGCTGGTAGATGAGACTGAAGTGATTGACTGTGATGGCTGAGAGGAGAACGCTGACCAAGCTGTTGGTAATCATGAACAACACCTTCCTGCCCCTCCACCACACTCTGATCAGGTAGAGGAGGCAGGCTGATTCCCCCAAGGTGCTCTGAGGAGAACCACGGGTCCTTTCTTCCAGCAGCTAGTATATAATGAAGAATGTATCTCTAGTATGGGGCGGTGTCAATAACCATTTTCTCATATTAACTCTGGACAGTGCCCGGAGAATCAGTTCTAGACATTGTCCGGAGTTGCCCCAGAGTTACACTTGTAGCACACAACATGAGGTTGTCAGTGTCCCATTCTCATCTACTGGAAATACATAAAAATTATACGCAGCCATGTAGCCATTTTGCAATTTGGGCATAAAAAAATGAGTCTCTCTCAAGCAAGGGAGAGAGAGAGAGACAGTGCCACACTGGTCGAGTGAGGAGAGGGAGCAGCGGTAGAGAGAACAAAGCAGTGAATGAGAGAAATAAAAGTAATTTTCTGATTGTTTCATGGCGGTTACGTTGTAAAGCACAAATAAATAACCATCAAACACTCAGCTGAAGATTTACTGTGGAAAAAGATGCTCTTCATCATTCATTCATTACATCCAGCCCATGCAGCAGTAAATCTGTGTTTTTTCCTCTTGTGTGAAGCTGTGTTTCAGGCACAGCTGTAATTTTTTTTTTTATTCTTCATGGGTTTAATATGCATGATCTACCTGGTTCCTTAAAGTTCCAAGTTTAGTTCCTGAGATTAGTCCCTCTGACTCCAAAGTACCTGGAACTTTTGATGGAATCGGGGCTTGTGATGAGATGAAAACAAAGACAACTTTATTTTTTAATCATTTATATATTTTTAACTGTATTTTAATCAGCTTTATTAACAATTCCAGTAGTCAGTTAAAGAGTATCACTCTTCCCAGCCCTGAACAACGTGGAGAACTCTGAACACTGGTGCGGCTGATTGTATTTGTGACTGTTTTCCTCTGCTTCCTGTCCTGCAGTGGAGGAGTCTGACATTATAGACTTGGAGAAACGCTACTGGCTGCTGAAAGCTCAGTCCAGAACCGGCCGCTTTGACTTGGAAACCTTCGTCCCTCTGGTCTCTCCTCCCATCCACGCCTCACTGAATGAAGGTTAGACAATATTTATCACATTTGTCTTATCGGGGTATCACTTTTTTTTCTTTTTTCTTTTTTTTTTAAAGATTATATACATACTAAAAAGTTCATTATGGTCCCATGGATGTTTGTGGACTTTTAACTCCCTTCACCCGTGAATACAACCTTCGTTAAAGACTTGCTCTTTGTCTAAATGTTACCTGTGTCATTGGTCTTGTTTTCCAGGCTTGTTTCATGCCTTCGATGAGAATCGGGACAATCACATCGACTTTAAAGAGATCTCTTGTGGGCTCTCTGCGTGCTGCAGGGGGCCTGTCGCTGAAAGGCAGAAATGTAAGCTGTCTGAAACTATTACAGATAAATGAAACCCAGAGGCTTCACATATGCAGTCTTTTCACATGAAAGCAGCTGAGTCTGCTCTAGGCTTAAAATGAATTGAAAACATGACATGACATCATTTTGTATTATTGTTGTCCTCTATATCCATATTTGTATTTGACCACTGTGCCACTTTCTCCGCTAGTTTGCTTCAAAGTGTTCGATGTGGACCGTGATGGGATCCTGTCTCGAGATGAACTCCACGAAATGGTGGTGGCGTTGCTGGAGGTGTGGAAGGATAATCGCACAGACACACTCCCTGTAAGTAATGCGGGTTAGCTTTTTTTTTTCCTCACACAGAAGTAAAATGTTTTCATGATGCTAGCAGAAGCAGTCTGCTGGCCCCGCCCACTCATCTCATTTGTTCAACACTCACCATAGCAACAACACATGACACTTGACAATAATCCTAGAACTGTGATTCATCTTGCATTTTTAAATCCGAGATTGCTTTTGTTCTAGTATTGTGTTGCCTTCCTCTTTATATCAATAGGGGGTGAAGGTGCTTGTTGTCAGCTGTGTCATGCTGAGATGTTTTTTTTTTTTTTTTTTTGCCTTGCAGGAGCTGCACAGTAGTGTGTCAGACATAGTAGAGGGCATCCTGAAGATGCATGACACGACCAAGGTGAGACACAACTCACAGTGACAGAAGCATCATTGATGTACCTGTCAGGAAGTTAATCCCTTGACGCTTATGCTGTGATATAATTTGATATGTTTTAACCTTCATTCAAGAAAAGTCAGCACCTCTTCACACTCAATTCCTGCTTTGATGTGTCTCACATATTATCACTGGAAGCCGCCCAACCCAGTACACCTACAGAAACCTTCCAGTCACATGCCTTCTTGTCTTACCGCGGTGCTATTTTCATCCACAATAACAATATCAGACGAAGAGATATTTCTTCCATTCTTCTCAAGGTCTCAAAGCAGTGTATATTCTGAGAAAAGTGAATCTGAGTGCACTGACCTTCTTTGTCATTTGACTGCTCACCAGCTGGGTCACCTGACCCTGGAGGACTACCAGATCTGGAGTGTGAAGAGCGCTTTGGCCAATGAGTTCCTCAACCTGCTTTTCCAGGTCAGTACACCCAGTTGTTGCAGTTATATATATCGATTTGATATTAAGTTAGAAATTCAGCATTTATTCATCATCACTTTCAATGTGTTTTCCACATCTTTGCATTGTCTTGGTGCAGGTTTGCCACATAGTTCTCGGGCTCAGGCCTGCTACTCCTGAAGAGGAGGGACAGATCATCAGGTATGTCCCCTTTATTTCTTCTGCACAATGTTTAGCAATATACTGTTGGACCTAATGGATGTTGGCCATTGAATTTACATTTGTATATATGTGTGTGTGTGTGTAGGGGTTGGTTAGAGAGAGAGAGCAGACATGGGCTGCAGCAAGGCCAGAACTGGTTCCTCATCTCCATGGTGTGGTGGCAGCAGTGGAAGGACTACGTTAAATATGTGAGTTAACGCAGTAGAATATGAACTGAAATCAACACTCCATAACCTCTATTACAGCATGTGTACTGTTCAACATCATGAGTGGCTGAGAACAAAGATTTGGAAAAATATAGTGCGTTGGTGCTTTTCTAATAAGTCTCAAAGGTATGTGATGTTGGGTTGGGTTGGTGTCCTTTTTAGGTTTAATAGAAGTATATGTTTCTTAGCCTGATATTCCAAAAAGTTGTCATTTTCAGTTTGACATCAAATTGATGTTAGCCATTTTCTCTTTGGGAGGGTGTTATTTTATCCTAACCAATCAGTAATAACTGACACATGTGTCCCGTCTACATCAGTCAACACCTACGCAGTTGATGGCAGAGGTTGCTACTGTAGAAGCGGTGTTGATTTAAGCGTTGTCATTTCAACTTTCAACAACCTGCACAGCTGCAGCGATCAGTGGTGACAAGCACTGATGATCCGTGCGATCATCAGCGCTCGCTGCCATTTTTCTGGCTCCAGCACAGGAACTTTCTCAATCCTGTCCATAAATCTCTCGACTGGTTTGTCGTTTTTTCCAATCGAGCAAACAGCCATCGATAGAAAAACAACATCAGACTTATATGAGTGACTGAAAAAATGTGAACAGAGATATAGAAGTCTGAAAGCAGGCTTTTTATATAGATGTATATATTTACTCACACTTACAATAAAAAATATACATGCTCATGTTATGATTTGAATGTTTTTTAATAAAAGACCAGCAAGATAACAGTGTTAAAGTTTCATGGCACCCAGGAGTAGAAAAGGGAAACCTCTAGTTCCTGACTGCATCTTTAGGACCATTTCACATCAGAGCCTACCAGAGAAAGAATGTGACGCTTATTATATCATCTTAACTTCTTCTTTTGTTTCAAATCCTGCCTGGCCTTTAGTTTACATTATTAACTTCCTGGTATGTATAATGGTTAGTTGTGGAGATTGAAATATAATTAAATAATATAGTATAATACGATTTTTGTTGGTTTAGTTGTGTTCACATTCATAGTTCAAATATATTACCTGCACTTCCAAAAACACCAGTGCTGTGGTTGTGGATGTTCTACACTGCTCAATCAGTCTCTGAGGACAGGTCTGGATGCTGCATCCTGCACAATAACACTAAGCTGGGACGCAAGCAGGGACAGTAATGAAAGCAAACAGCACATTAACCTGAGCTATCACTTTAAACAATGACAGGGCAGTCCCTGCTGTTGTCTCCCTGTCCAGGAGCATAAGGGCATCGTGGTGGAGCAGCCGTCCATCCTGAGCTCGCTGCGAACTCCGATGGCCACAGCCACCATAGAGCCCGCCCCTCCAGACAGACTGGTCGGACTGGGAGCTGTCAGCCCGGTCAGCCCCACAGAGGAGAGGTCACCTGATGCTGTGTCCAGCGCCTCAGAGGCTACAGAGACCGGTCAGTCATCACACTCAGCACAACAGTAGGGATCACAACATCACAAGATCATGGGGGGGAATCCATCTTGTTAGGCTTCAAGTTATGTGCCTTTGTCTGAACTACCAGTGGTTCAGACAAATCAGCGTCCTGTGAGAATCACGTGAGAATTCTCACGTGATGTTGTGATCTTGTGATCTCACAAATCCAGCTGCCTCACAAGGTAAAATAGTGATAGACAAGTGTTTTTTCAAAGTGCCTGTCCTTTTCCAAACAGTTTCCAAGGACAACTCCACAGATGGTTCTCATGGATGGACAGAATCATTGACAGTGGACTATTACTCAGTTATGCATTAGAAAAATCAGCATCAATGATATTTTTCAAGAATTAATAAAGAAATAAGCTCTTTTTTGTCGTTACAATACCCTATAATATCCTTACAATACCAAAACTCTGGAAACTTATGTGAGCTTAAGTCATGTATGAATAAAGCATCAAAACTTGACAATGTTTGATAAATGGAACACTTTCTATGTTTTTGTGCCTGGCTGATCCTTCTCCATCCCTCCCCTCCCGTACCCCTGTGTCCCAGCAGCCCTGAGCCCACAGGTAGCTCCCTCCGCAACAGAGAGCTGTTTTGCCCGTCAGCACAACGTATCGGACAATAACAATCAGTGTTTTTCTGGAGCCAACGGCCACCTCCCCTCCCAGCTGGCAGCACAAAGACCTGGAGCCATCGACAACCAGGCTCTGGTCAACACCGACCCCATGAAGGCAAGGATGTGTGTGTGTGTGTGTGTGTGTGTGTCTGTGTGCTCTGTTTATATCATTTGAATTGAATGGGTGGTTTGTGTGTGAAATTATGATCACATGCTGGTTAGGTATAAACAGCAGTCAAGGCACAGACTATACAGGAATTGTAAATCATCAACATATTATAAATGATTTAAACAAATAGTTCAACAGTTTGAGAGACACACTTGTATGCTTTCTTATCCAGAGTGGAGGAAGAGGAAAATGGCTCGCTAATTAACATGTGTTATCTAGATTGTTAAAGCCCTGAATCCATGGCACCATTGTACTTCCTGTTTACACTCCCAAAACATCATGGGAACTGTAGTTTAAAAAATTAGAGCATGATTATCCCCCAATAGGAAGTAAGACAAAGAATAATGAATGACAGAATCATTCATGCTTACATGTTGCACTGTCAATGTTTTTTTTTTTTTTTACATTACTAAGGCTCAGAATGTTGCATCAACATGGTTCTCATGCCTGGAACACTTACATGTTCCTCTGTCCGTTCATATGTAAATATTTGACCCATGGACATATTGACAAAAAACTCTTACACAAAACTTTTTTTTTTTTTTTAATTTCCGAGTAACCCAACTTATTCTGAGAAAATGGAAAAACCGAAGTGAAAAAGCAGAAGGCTCAAAGGTTTTCTTTGGAACTTTCCACGCCTAGAAAATGTCCAAAAATAATAAATAGAAATACATATATATTTATTTATAATCAAAAATAGCATTTTGGCATTAGAACAATAGATGGATTATGACTTTTATTAACCATTAGTGACAAATAAAGCGTGTATTGTAATAGCACATTTTCAGTACATATTCCTTCTGTATTTCTGTTGTGTTAAAACACATTTCCGATTTACTCTTGGCAACCTTGATAGTCTTCTGGTCAGGCGTTGATTATGTAGCATGCATCATGTTCAGAGCTTTGCTTTGGCATATGTTTGACATATGAGAAGAGTGAAGCTACTCAGATTCAGAGAAGACTCCAGTGGCGCCACGTTCCCTTTTGGATTTGTTCTCTCAACCTAACTCGTCTGTTCACAGGAATCAGAAGTCTGTCGTACAAAGCAAAGTTATTAAACAACAGATGTGATCCAGACCTCTGAAAGACAAGAAATGCACATTTCACTGCCTCTTCATCGCTCCATATTTACAATCTTTAGCACACGCAACAGTGTATGTGCTAAAGAGTGCGATTAGATAACAGTGTGTTAAAAGAATACGTTTGCCAGCTTCTTAGCTAAAACCCTCAAATGATCTGAGTTTCCTAATTAGGAGGCACTACTCCTCTGCTGGCAAAAGCTCTAAGGACCAGATGGTGGTTCCTTCTTCTTTTTGTTTCATCTCTACATTTTCCTGTAATGTGCCAGTGCCAGGATACAGTCTCAATCTATTATCTGTAATTTAAGTTGGCAGAATAGTGTCCTTTGTGCATATATTACAATGTTTTTGCTGTACCGTGCCTCCTGCAGGCCCCTACGTTAACCATGGAGGGTGGAAGACTGAAGCGATCCCTGCAGCTGATGCCCGGTCGAGACTTTGAGACGGTGCCAGAGCCAGTGTGGCGGGCACTCTACCACTGGTATGGTGCCAACCTCAGCCTGCCACGACCGGTGAGTGATTACAGCACGCACACGCCACAGCTAATGAACCTCACTATCTCTGTTATGCAGGTCTGGACCGCAGGAAATATTATTCACGTCACAGTATACTCTTAAGTCTGACTTAACTCCAGTTTGTTACAACATGGGTTTCCAAAGCGGGAGTTTTGTACATAATCCAACGGGGCAAGAAACATTAGGAATTATTTCTAAAACTACAAGACCCAAGTTGTTATAAACCAGAATTATTATTATTAGTGATCTCAATGAGGACTTGAGATTTGTAAACAAAAACATGTATATATGAAATTTTGACTTTAAGTGAAAAAACACTTTTAAAAAGGAAAGTACTGTGATGTGTCATTTTAATAATCAGCATTCACAGAACTGAAAACTTTTCTATGGCTGCTCTGGACCCTTAGTTTGTGTCATGAATGCACTGCATGAAGATAAGAAAAATCTGTGCAAACATTTCAGACAGTTCCCCAATTTTGTTTCCAGTAAAGTTTTGCACCATGAAAGGACAAGATAACAGAAGACTATATGTTCTCATTTTATCTGAGTGTTCTCAGTTTTGACTGCTTATGGCAGATCTTATGGAAAAATCATTCAGTGATGTGTGACTGCCCGCTTAAACATGATGATAAAATCTGTCCATACTCGGACAATAGTTTTGTTCGATTTATCAGTGAAGGCATTGCTTTCCGTTCATGTCAATAAAATATAAAAAATCAACCTGCAGAGACTTGAAACTTGCCCCTCCACCCCTGCAGGTAATCCTGGAAAGCAAGACAGGCCAAGCAGAGCTGGAGCTCTTCCCTCGCTACCTCCTCTTCCTCCGCCAGCAGCCGGCCACGCGTTCCCCCCAGTCCAACATCTGGGTCAATATGGGTATGACCAGCCTGCGAATGTTCCCACCGTATTTACCCCCACCAAGAGGTAACGTAAGCCTGCAGCAAGACCAGAGAAAGCCGTCGACAAATGCTTCATTGAGCATCCCCGCATCCCCCCCTTTTTTAATCCTCCTTGAGTGGACTGATCCAGCCCAGACAGTGCTCCGGAGTGGGCAGTGGAATAAACCCAACAGCCCATGAAGGGGAATCACTGCTGGTCACTTTAAAAGTTTCACAACCCGAACCATTTCAGTCTTTACAGACCTTGCTATTCAAGTATTATCTTTGACAAGCTGTGATAAAGTGCTCGACACTCATCTGCTTTATCAGTATACCCGATCATCAAAGCAAACTTTTAAAGAGTCACATGGAAAAAATATTTGGAACAGTCTGGGGCATGATGATAATAACATCAGGCATGTTTGTACTTTTTCTATTAGGATTGTGCATATTGAAATCAGTCATTTGGCTTTACAAACACTTCAAACCTACAAACCTTACCAAAAACACTCATGCTTTTATGATGCAAGAAAACAGAAATACTGATCCCATGTCATTTTTTTAATCTACTCTATTTCTCCTTTTAAAACTTTCCGGTCTGTTGAAAAAAATGACAATACAAAAGAATAAAATACTAGAAAATACAAATACTTCAGGAGAAAAAAAGAATTGAGAAAAGGAAATGAAATGGCTTAGTCCACTAACTGGCCTTCTTTACACCTGGTTTTAAATACAGAGAAATTTGGAAGCAATTAAAAATATTGTTGCCATGAGCAGAAATGTCGTCACAACAGGAAAGAATGTCATCTCTGTTGGTACAAATATCATCAGCATGGCCTCTGTCTTCTATTTCCAAAGCAAAGATAAGGGATTACAGTGCTAAGGCGAAGTCAAAATTCCACATGTGCATTCGGTTGCTTAGTTCCTATACAAACAAGATGGTAGAAACCAATTTATCTATTTTTATCCATCATGTATGTTTACCAATATTCCAAACACCTATTTCTGCATTGTATTTGTGCATGTGTGTCTTATCACGAGTGCAGTGTCATAATATATTCTCTTAAAAGTCCTGCACTCACAAAAATGCACTGGAAAGTTAAAAAAAAAATCTGCAATTTGTGTGCATGTTGGCAGCATCAGATGCATTCTCTAGTCCCTCTGAGAAGCTACATTGTGGTCATGATTGAGCAAAGATGCTTGTTACATATGCACTTTTTTTTTTTTTTTTTTAACACAGTATCTGTTTGCATTAGTTGCACTTTTAGGTTTCTGTTTGTTTGGTGTCTGGGAGAACTCAATGTACTGCAGACTGAGAAAAACACAAGCGAATGAAGAAAGCATCTTCAACGCTTTGACAACACGTGCGTCACATTTAGAGAAAAAAAAGGCACTGCAAATATCTAAAACACAAGCAAATTTAGAACCACAATCACCAGTTTGACAATATTAACACAACAGAAAGAAGTATTGAAAATAGAAAAACAAGCAAATACAGAAAAGCTGCAACACAACGGAAATTCCAGGGGGACACCTGAAATGATGAACATGCCAGTGATTTGTAAAAGGCTGTCTTCTATGAGGACAGCCAATATTCTACAAATAAAACTACAAATAAAATATCAGTTTAAAGTGTCGCCTGGAAATTTCCATTTTGCTCCACACTTTTTGCAGCATTTTTGTATTTGCTTTTGTCGTTCTGTATTTGTAGCATGTTTAGTTATGCTGCATACTGTATGTGTTAAACATCTTTCTTCATTTTCTTGTATTTTAGCTATTAGCTTCTCACAGCCGCTGTGGTTTTCTTCCACAAGCTGGCTAGTTGCTGTGTGGCCTTCACCAAACCTGTACAGTTAGTCAGTCTGCACGTTTGTTAGGCACTTTGATTATTATGTCTTTATTATTAAGACATGTTGAGATATCAGTGCTTTTATGATTTTACAATAATTTGTACAGCACTTTTCATTCATAGTGAAACTCAAAGTGCTACAGTATTAATAACATAGAACACACAACAAAAAGGAAATGAATAATAACAAGAGGAATCAGATGGTTGGTTGGATAACATTACTTAAATAAATAATGTGTTATGTTACAACATTACTGCCGTTAAAAAGTAACTTGTTACGTAATATTACCTACTGAGAAAAGTCATGTGTTCTACATTACTGGAAGTGAAAACCCCTTTGTGATTCCTTGCATATGTTGGTTATACATACATTGCGGTGAGCAGCGTTGAATGCGAGATAGAGAGCAGTTCTCAGCAATGTCAGCCCTTACAGATGTACAACACAGGGGGTGGGAGCTCAAAACCACAGTTACATAATACAGCTAGGGTCAAGAAATGTAATAGTTGCCTTACTCGTGGTTAAAACTATAAACCAGCAGCAACATAAACCACCGTGTTCTGAACAGACACATTACAAACACTAACAAAAAAAAGTAACATTCAGTTTGGAACATAAGCAAACTCGACACACTACAGGACGTGGTGGTTCCTCTACTCTGTGTTGTATGTCAACAAAAGGGGTTGACGTTGCCGAGAGCTGCTTCCTGTCTCTCATCCCGCACCGCTCGCCTCAGTAACATAATATAAGTAATGGATGTTTATTTGGAAAAAAAGGTAACTAGGTAACTAATCAATTGCAAAACTAACATGTTCCATTACTTGTTACAAACAAAAAAAGTCATCTGAGTGGTGATCACTGCCAACTCATCACCTAAAATGAGATGTAACCACTACAGAATGCAGACAGATTGGTATCAAGAAGTAAACCCAGACACACAAACACATTTGAACAGTTCTAAATGAGGCCTGTCTGTTGTTGAGCTTTCTTATACTCTCACATTGTCACTCTGTAGCTGCCAACTGTAAGCTCAATCAAGACATTCAATTTCAGTCAATTCCACTTCAACTCCAATTTGCTCTCAGTTTAAATCCTAAATATAGACCCATTCACTCTGTTATTACATAATTGAAGTGAGACATTTATCATGCTTTCACATTATGTCTAAATGGATATAATGGACAGCTATAAACAGAATATGCCAAACTACAAAGAGGAAAGCAGATGACAACGCATAAAGTGTACACACACACACGGTGTCGGTCGAGGTTGGCATCGGCGCTCGGCATGAGAGCGCCGCTTCCAAATCAAGTCAACGTATCGGGTTTCCGGCCGCAGCGCAGACCTCCAGTCCCCAGTGGAGGCTTCGTCTTCCATCATGACTCATACTCTGCCCTGAGCAGCACCTTGTCAATGCTGGGCATCAAGACCCACTCCCAGACATGTGGCCAGATGTCTAACATGGATCTAATTACAGTGTGCACTGAAGCCTGAGGCAATAGAGCACTCCCAACAAGTGTAGAGGATGATTCGTTTTGTTGATATAATTGAATAGCAAGGCTCTGTTGACAGAAATAGTAACATTTAAACATCCAACATTAAAATCACTAGTTTTATCCATCATTTTGGGATCAGGTGATATATATATATAAGATGAAACCTCATTTAACAGGACTAATATTGATTGGTTTGTATTTGATTTAATCCGATCTAAGTCCACTAAATACACTAAGTTGATCGACCAATCAAGTTTGCGCTGATTGACTAGAATGGTCCTTTTCTTGCTGCTTCCTTACAACTAATGCTCGGTTAGCAGAGTGCTCTTGTTGGTGTTCATGTGGGTAAATTATACAACTATGATTGATTTGCATTTGTGAGCTTGTGCATAAGACTAGAAGGTGTGGTTACCATAGCAACAAATCAGATTTCAGAGATGATTTCAGCTGGGACATGGATTTTAAATGGCAAAAGAACACACAGTAGATTTAAGATGAGTGGAAGAAGGTGCGTTCAGATGTACGTGAATGTTAAAAAAAAAACGGCCTCCTCTCCTCTTTCTGCGCTCCAAGCAGGTAATGTGCCATCCCCAAACGCTCCACTGAAGCGGGTGTTGGCCTACACGGGCTGCTTCAGCCGCATGGGCACCATCAAGGACATTCACCTCTACCTGTCCCAGAGGCTCCGCATCAAGGAAGAGGACATGAGACTCTGGCTCTACAACAGTGAGGTGAGCACCAAAGGATAACAGTAGTGGATGGTGATTTATTTTCCATTTGACTGTTTAAACAGCATCAGACTGTGTTTTAAAAGGAGAGTTTACACCCTTAACATGGCTGCATTAACCCTCTAAAGGGCCCAGGGTGAACATTCTCTCTTGGGCCCTCTCCCTCCCCTCGTTACCACCACAGCAGTGCCAGGCCCCAGGTTTCCTGTGTGCCAGTTTCATTGTGGTCATTTGATTGAACACATCTTTGTTTTAAGTATCGTATGAACCACATAAACACAATATGTACTAAAACAATGAAGGTTGTAAAACTAGACACAGAACCTGCTCTACAAGTCAGAGCCATAAACTCCAAAGACGCCTGCAGAGTTTTCTTGTAAACAAACAAAGTATCTGTGTTGCTATGTGTGTGCACGCTAGCAGTTGTTGTCTTTTCCAGCCTTTGCTAGTGCATTGCTGTGTTTCTTGGTACATTACAGCCACCTGTAGATCAGTAGAATGTGTCCTTTAAGTGTGTCCTGCATGATCAGCCAATCCTGAGACGCTGTGACAAAATCCAGTTTTAAGACTTTTCATTATTTCAGTTCTGTTTTTGCATGTTTTTGAAGTAATTTGCCATTAAGCAAACCTGTGGCTAGTTAATATCCCAGTGCATTAAAAGTGTGCACATTGTACATAGAGTGGGAAGAACGGGGGGGTTAATAGGGGCCCAGCAGCTTATTTCTACCCCAGGACCCCCTAACAAGTTCATACACCTATGCCTGTTGGTCCTTGACAGCTAAATGAAGAGCAGAGTAATTCTGTAGTCCTGACAAATCAGACGTTATATATTGTAAAATGTTGATAGAATCACTCCCTAGTTTCAGCGTGTTCCTTTCACTCTTTTCCTGCAGAACTACCTCACCCTCCTGGACGATGAAGATCACACTCTGGAAAGTTTGAAGATCCAGGACGAGCAGCAGCTGGTTATTGAGGGTACGAAACACACACACACACTCTCGCTTCCGTCCAAGAATGAATAGAACTCTTTTCATTGATAACTAATCAGGGAAATTTCCTCCTCGTCTCCCTCCACAGTCAGGAACAAAGACATGAGCTGGCCTGAGGAAATGTCCTTCATCGCCAACAGCAGTAAGATGGACAGACACAAAGGTAAACTGCTTTACAAACTATGTGCTGATTGGCAGGCGTGAAATGAGCTCTGTTGCGTAAAAAGTACATTTGAAAGGGGGGATCTTTCAATTGTCACACATCTACCCGTTGCAGCACACAGTAATGGCAATTAGACATCAATTTAAAAATCAGGAGATGGATGGCAGTTAATATAGCAGATCCCTTTGAATGCAATTGCAATAATGTCTTTCAATTTAAGAATTCCAACAAGATCATGGTAACAGAAAAATATTATTCCCTAAGATTTTAAAGCAGGTGTGTCAGCAAGACAGAGTTAAATGATAATGCTTGATATCTACTCTAAGTTTTAGGAAAAAAAACAAAATACTTTTTCATTATTGAAGAATTACCTAGATATAATATTTATAAACCAGCATGCATAAATGACTAAAGAAAAACAAATCTTCCTGAAGATTGCTATAAATGGTTTTCTTGAAGTGTCACTTTTGATTAATGTTCACACCAAGCATGATGATGAGAGATTATTTTCAGCTGTCTCACGGCCACAGTCAGTATTTTTAACAATTTTTTCATGTCAAACGGTAAAAGATATTCAGGTCATTAAGAGTGTTGGGAAGAAAACATCCCTCCTGCTCAGCCAGTGCTTTCTCTTCACTCAAATATTCCATTGAAATGCAACCAGCTTGTCTTTTGTTTTCCCTCCAGTTCCTACAGAGAAAGGAGCCACTGGCCTCAGTAACCTTGGCAACACCTGCTTCATGAACTCCAGTATCCAGTGTGTGAGCAACACCAAGCCTCTCACAGACTACTTCATCTCAGGAAGACACCTCTATGAGCTCAACAGGTGCTATTTCAATCTCATCAGTCTGGCGACAGTTCTTTCCACCGTTCGTCCTCAACTTGTAATCTTACCTAGCGTGTCGGTGCGTTTACAGAACCAACCCCATCGGAATGCGAGGTCACATGGCCAAGTGTTATGGTGACCTGGTGATGGAGCTGTGGAGCGGGACACAGAAGAACGTGGCTCCACTCAAACTCAGGGTGAGCGAAATGATGGTACCGCAACTCTGCAACATCAGCAGACTCATCAGCTAAGATTAAAGGAAGTTGAGCATTATGTTCGTAAAGAGGAAGATGTAGAAATGAAAATTCGTTGGAGACAGGGCGAGGCCGGGGTCAGTTGGCACAGGAGAAGTGAAAACAGACATGACGTTATTTATAAGTGTGTATTTGATAGATTAAGATTAAAAGAACTGTTGTAGTAAGCGCTCCACTGGGAGCCTTTTTCTTTGTAACCTCATCCTGTGTGAGAAACGCTCCTTCTTGAACAAGAAAATAATATCTTTCAAATGTTGATATTCGGTTCCATCTCTATTTTTTTTAAAAGATTATTACAAAGCAATTCTTTTGACAAGCAGCACTTTTTATATGTCTCCTATACATGAAATGATGAAGACCTCTGTGTGTTGGTTCTGACAACCTGAGGAGTTGTTCAGCTTCATTTTAGAATCTGTTGTAAAGTTTTTATGTAGTAGCTTGTTTTTATTTGTCAGTGACTTATGGATCTGGTCAAAGTTTTTGTCATTTTTTTTTTTATCCATAACTCTGAATCCTGAGGGTTTTATGGTACATTGCTTCCAAAGACAAAGTAACATTACAAGTGTCTTGTCCTGTTTTAAAACAGATTTTAAGAAAAGTCTACTCAGGCCAGCGTCATCATTAGTGCTGCTGTGTGCACTCACCACAATATTAAGGATTTTGTGTGCAAAAAGGGGGCCACAAGGTTTCAGTTATCTTAAGAACTGTCTACCTAAAGATCTTGTGTTCTGTGTCTAAATCTGTTACACTGCCACTCAGGTACTTTTAAAGAGCTTTAAATAACGTATAGAAATATTTTTTTTATTCTGTCATATCTTCCTCTCTAGTGGACGATAGCAAAGTATGCCCCTCGCTTCAATGGTTTCCAGCAGCAGGACTCCCAGGAGCTGCTAGCCTTCCTGCTGGACGGCCTCCACGAAGATCTGAACCGAGTCCATGAGAAGCCCTATGTGGAACTGAAGGACAGCGATGGCCGGCCTGACTGGGAGGTGGCCTCTGAGGTCTGAGTTAACTCTATTGTTATCATCGCTATTATCTGTAACACTATACGTGCTTCATCTTGCTGAGGAATAATGGTCTGGGATAAAGCCATAGAGAGGCTCATTTATTACTGATCAGCCTGCTGTGCTTGCACTTAAAGGGCATTAAGTGAATAATGACTTTCATAAACTTTTATTGTCATCCCAGGAATTATAACTACATAGACTAGCACAGTCATTTGCACTTTGTCCATGACAATAAGCTGTTCTAGTTGAAATGCTTCAAACATTCCCAGCTCCGTACTCACTGAGCAGTTCAAAACCACAATGAGTTCTGCTAATTAGAAATCCTTAATATTGTCTCAGATAGATTTACCTCATGTGGTCACAAGGCAGCGGGAATTAAACCCACTGAGTCTCAGCGAGCACCCTTGTGTTCCCTCCTGCTCTCCATCATCACCTCTATCCTGCTTTGGTGCTGCCAAACCTGAGATTTACTTTCTGTTGTCATACAAATGAAGTAGCACAATTTAAGGATTTTATCACAGGTCGTCTATATGTTAACTATTTAACATTTGTTAATGATTGAATCTCTATTTTATGATCACAGAGTCTATTGTGTAATTCAGATATAGTCAGCATAGTTCACACTCTCAGTGCTCTAAGTGCACAATTGTGCATCTTGTTCACCTACAGTTAACCTACCACCCACAGTGACTTAAAAATAGAATATTCATGGACTAAAGTCCTGTATTTATTGAAACAGCATGTGCATTCTGCCCATTCTGCTCAAACCTTATTGTACAAGTCAATAAAGACTCTGTTGACTTTATGATGCACCACCTACTGCACCGTTGTTCTCATTTGACGTGTATTGAAAGGAACTATAGCTTTAAATGTAACGCAAAATACGAAAATGAGAGTTGAGGAAATTAGCTGTCACATGCTCTGCTATCCATTCTGAAAGTCAGAGCCTGAGGAGAAGAGAGAGCATTCAATAGCAGTCGGTTCATCAGCTAAGCGCTCCTTGAAATTGGTAATGTGGCCGTATTGATGTTCTGTTTGTCCTGAGGGTAGGGATTTGCGGGATTAGTGGTGGGTGATCTCACCACTGTGTCTGTCTGTCTCTGTGTGTGTGTGTATGTGTGTGTGTGTGTCTCCAATTAAAGGCTTGGGAGAACCACCTGCGTAGGAACCGCTCCATCGTGGTGGATCTGTTCCACGGTCAGCTCAAGTCCCAGGTGAAGTGTAAGACCTGCGGCCACATCAGCGCTCGCTTCGACCCCTTCAACTTCCTGTCTCTGCCTCTACCCATGGACAGCTCCATGCACCTGGAGATCACCGGTGAGGAAGCTGCAGGACTGGAACAGAGACTCTGAAATTAAATGTATTGATTTTTATTTTGTAAATAATATGACATGACTTGTGTTTTGTTGTTTGTTTCCAGTCATTAAACTGGACGGCTCCACGCCGGTGCGCTATGGCCTGAGGTTAAATATGGATGAGAAGTACACAGGGCTGAAGAAACAGCTGAGTGAACTGTGCAGCCTGAAGCCTGAGCAGATCCTCCTGGCTGAGGTCCATACCTCCAACATCAAGGTACTGAGATACTGCAGGCCTCATTACACAAAAACATAGCCAGTAACAAGACAGCACGAGGAGTGACATCATTCTTGGTGCTCTACAACACAGTTACATATCAACTTAAAGGCTCAGTTCACCCAAATACACACAATTAAAAACCACAAACTGTTTCTCACTTACCCTCAGTATGACGAGGACAGTGTTTTCCATTGTCATTTGTGCTTACTAGACTTATTCTAACATTTTTCATTGTTACATTATGTAACAAGACAAAATACAAGTGAAAGGCAGCTGCAGAGACAGGAAATGAGGGAGGAAAGTCTGGCTGGAATTGAGCTTGGGATGTTGGGATTGTATGGTCAGAGCCTTAAACCCTGAGACCACCACAGCACAGACTTCATAGTTCTTATACGTTCAAAAATGAACACTGTGTATTCTGTTTGTTTACGTATGCTTAGATAACCAGGTTACTCAGAGAATCTAGCTTACGTGGGTAATTTGGGAACGTATTTACATGCACTGTAGTAACCTGGTTTCTTTAAATCTGTCTATACCTGCAGCAGGTCAGAGACGAGATTTCTCACCTACTCTCGACCTTGTTTGGGAAGTGTGGCTTACTGATGTAACCGTGTTAGTGATAGAGGATGCTGCTCTATGACTTCTTCTCTGTGTGTGTGTGTGTGTCAGAACAGAATGACAGTGCAGTAATAGGAGAGGACAGACAGACAGCTCCTCTCCATTTAACTAACATTATCATATTCATGTTCATATTCTCAGTGACTTCTTTAGACTTGTACACATGCAGTGTAGTTAGAGATACATGAACCACCGTCTGATGACCCAAATGCTTTATGTTTAGAACTTTCCTCAGGACAACCAGAAGGTCCGTCTGTCTGTCAACGGTTTCCTGTGCGCTTTTGAGATCCCGGTGCCGGGTTCACCGACATCACTGAGCTCGCCCACACCGACAGGTGAGCCTGACCACTTGCGCGCTCTGACTTTGGGTTCTTTCACTATGTGTCTGAGAATCCAATTCCTCATTTCCTCTCATCTGTCCTTCATCAGACATCACCCCAATAGCCAATGGGTCAGCTGCTAACGGGCACCTGGGCAATAAGCCCGTCCTCATCCCCAACGGTGGGCCCAGCACCATGGTGCCCTGCAGCCCAGAGACACCCCTCGCTAACGGAGTCGCCAACGGTCACGTCACACCAGTGCAGGAGAGCCCCTTCATAGGATACATCATCGCCATGCACAGGAAGATGGTGAGAACTCAAAATGTCACTCGCTTTTATGGCTGTTCTCCACTACATTATATAACCTATCACGGTTGCTTTGCTGCTGTTGATAGTTTGCTAAAAAGACTTCCATGGTTGTGTCCCGACACTCAATACCACTCACACGTCTTTGTGTCTTCTTTCAGATGCGTACGGAGCTGTACTTTCTGTCATCTCAGAAGAACCGGCCCAGTCTGTTCGGCATGCCACTCATTGTCCCATGCACTGTCCACACCAGTAAGAAAGACCTGTACGACGCCGTCTGGATCCAAGTGTCCCGACTGGCCAGCCCATTGCCCCCACAGGAAGCCAGCAACCACGCCCAGGACTGGTAGGCTGATGAACAATCAAATTTTAAAGAACTCTTTGTGCTGAAATGCCGCTTTTGATAGAACTAGGCAGTTTTCCACTCTTAGCTAATTATGTCACAATACTAGAATCTTTGTACTGAACTCACTGAGAGGAAATTGAATATGGTTCCATCTGACTCTGGACCACAAACGAGTGCACTTCCCCAAAATGCCAGAGGTTACTTCTGTTACACTTGCTTTATTGAACAAGGAGACAGTAGATTCTTTGAGGGCAACTCCCATCACTTAGTGTTACATAACAGAGGAAAGATGATTAAGAATGGCCTGAGCCAATCCGTACAATCAGGATCAGGGCTGATCAGTATCAGTTATCTAAAGCCTGATCCATTTCCGCTCCTTTTGTTTAATGCAATTCATTGTAGTCCTGATACAGACGCTGGCAAAAGTGCCCTTCTCGAATCACTCGGATTCAAACAATGACCCTGGTGTGAGCAAGTGAACAAAGGACTGAGGAAAAACTAACCTTTTTTAAATAATGATTCTTATACTTACCCAGTTGGCATGAGATCAAGAGCAAAGCTGACATGAGCAGAACATGACCCTTGATTTTCAATGTATTTTTTTTCTTCTTTTAACCTGCAGTGATGACAGTATGGGCTACCAGTACCCCTTCACCTTACGGGTTGTGGGTAAGGATGGCAACTCATGTGCCTGGTGTCCTTGGTACAGGTAAGACATCAAGTTTGTTACATACACACACACGTCAGAACATAAAGAGGACATGAGATGAGACACATTTGATGCTTAAATAGAATTTGTAGTATCTACATTTATTTTATGTACAAGAAAATGTATGATCAAAATATGAACTCTCATGTTTGATTTATGTCATAAACAGAAACAATCTTTGATAAACCGCTAAACCAATACAAACTAAGGAAACCTCTTCTTGTCATTGCGGAAAAAAATATTCAAATCTATGAAATGAACTTTGCAACTAATCCTTGCTTGTTTGCTTCCAGAGAGTGTACTGTATTAGTGTGTAGTGTCGATAACATGTATGAGCTGCAGCTGTACGTGTGTGTGTGTGTGTGTGTCTTCGTGTTCTGCAGGTTCTGTAGAGGTTGTACCGTAGAGTGCACAGAGGACAGAGCTTCTGTAGGAAACGCTTATATAGCTGTGGACTGGGATCCCACCGCCCTGCACCTCCGCTACCAGACCTCCCAGGAGAGGGTGAGACACACACACACACACACACACACACACACACACACACACACACACACACGGTTGTTGTCATTAAGGCAAATATTACATTCCATTACATTATCCCTAACACTATTCTTAACTATAATCTCAACCAGAAAACAAGTCTTAATGCTAAAGGTCACTCTGAGCAGGGGGAATAGTTATCACTCCCAAACAAAGCTGATAGTGAGGCAGAGTGATTCTATCATAAAGTACAAGGTGTTTTTTTCAGTTTTATGTCCCTTGTGTTCTACTGTACTGACAATTTTAGACACAAACAAAATAACCTCTTGAAAAGTGTTGTAACCCTTTAACATAATCTTGGTCAATATGTAAGAAGTGAGTGTGAGCCATGAACCGGGTAGTCATCAGTCCTGCTGCCCCACTGCCCTCTGCTCCACTGACATTTAGTTCTTTTCCATTCAGCCCACACTTTCAACCTTATCACTTTATCACTACGGTTGACTTGGCCCTTGTATTATTGTGTGTGTGTGTGTGTGTAAGTTTTGGGAGAATAAGTTGGGTAGATAAGCAAATCTGCTGCATAGAGACTGCTGTAGTTCTGAGTTTGACCACACGGAGTCAGCAGTGAGTCGGTTAATGCTCAATTTGATCAGCAACCGAGTAAAATCTAATAAAAGATACATTTACTTTATTTGTAAGGACAATTTTCAACATTGTGATTTAAGTTCACAAAATCACTTTTCTTTACCTAAAAAGACTCCAGGTAGCACCTTTGTCTAATGTCTGCTCTCCATCTCGTTGTCACTTTGATAAAGTGCATCTCTCACCATCCTGTTCTCCCTGCAGATCGTGGAGGAGCACTGCAGTGTGGAGCAGTCCCGCCGGGCCCAGGCTGAGCCCATCAGTCTGGACAGCTGTCTGAAGGCCTTCACCAGCGAGGAGGAGCTGGGCGAGGACGAGCTCTACTACTGCTCCAAGTGCAAGACCCACCGGCTGGCCACCAAGAAGCTGGACCTCTGGAGGCTGCCACCCATACTGGTCAGTCACACACTCGGCTTTGTGTGTGCAGCGGTATTTAGTGTATTCTTTGAAAGCTGATACTCTCTATGAACTCATGTTACGGACTAGCTCGTCATGTGTGATGTGGGTTCTTCTCTTCAGATTGTCCATCTAAAGCGCTTCCAGTTTGTCAACGGTCGCTGGATCAAGTCCCAGAAGATTGTCAAGTTTCCGCGGGAGAATTTTGACCCCAGCGCCTTCCTGGCTCCCAGAGACCTGGAGCAACACTGCCTTCACTCCCGCAGCGAGAGTGAAGATCTGCTGAGGGTCGGAGAAGACAACCTGTCCTCCATCTCTGCCCCTGCTGGCTTCTGCAACCTCCCCAAAGGTACCACATGATTATTTAAGACCGATGCCACTTGTACTTTTAAAGGGACCTTTGCATGTTCTTATTTGGTTTGTCCGTTATGTAAGTGAGAGTGTTGAAGAGAATGACAGCATGTAAAAATGAGTTTGAAATAATCAGAGCAGCTCTTGGCCTTGCTGCAAAGGAAGTGGTTTTTTAACCCTTTGTTTTCCCCCCCAACAGCCTCTCCCGCCTCAAGCAGGAAGTCTGCGCCTTCTCTGAGCCGGACCAGCAGCCCCTCCGGCAGCCCCAAGTCCAACAGCGGAGGCCGCAGGCCGGGCCGGCTACGTCTGCCCCAGCTGGGCAGCAGACACCGTCTCTCCAACAGCAAGGAGAACCTGGAGGGAGCCGCTGAGGCTGAGCCACGGGACAGCCCAGCGCAGGCAGACACCGAGGTTAGCGCCACAGCGGGTCTCTCCGGGTCAGGAGAGGCGCTGGCGTCGGAATCGTTGTGCAGCACCGAGGCGTGCAGCAGCCACTGTGACGTGGTCCTGATGAACGGGGACAGCAACGGGCTGAGCTCAGACTGCAGCACGGAGAGCAGCATGGACCCTGACAACTCACTGCTGCAGCACAGAGACAACATGTGTCTGGACGCCATCTACAACCTCTATGCAATATCAGTAAGTGCTGAACAAGGTTTTACACAGTTAGTTTTTATAGTATTGTACGACCATAAGCACTGTAGTACTGTGTATGGAAGCCTTGATAGCTAATAATATATGTTACAGAACTACTCTCACCTGCACTAGAACCTAAATGTAATGTAACAAACATTCAGTCCAACTGCAGACATTTCCAGAGAAACGTGGATCCTCTTGAATTGTCTCCTGGTCTGAAGCCTTTATGTTTTTATCTCCTCAGTGCCATTCAGGAATCATGGGAGGAGGCCACTATGTGACATATGCCAAAAACCCCAATGAGAAATGGTACTGTTACAATGACAGCAGCTGTAAGGTAAGACTTCTCTTCTCAGGCTTAATGACATATTTTGCATTACTTTAAATAACACATCCATATACAGCCATGGAATTTCTTTCTTTTACCCAGATGAATAGCAGTGGTTGTTATTATGGTTTTGCTGGCACTGATGAAATCTCTACTAATCTTAATCTTAATCTTTTTTGGGGGAAAAAAGCGTGTTAGAGACGTTACATGACAAATCCTGTCTGCTTTCTGCACAGTGATTGATAACCTCAGAACAGTCAGGTTAGCACTGCAGTGAATGTAACAGTGAATGTTCTGTATGAGCTCCAGTTTGTCAGAAAACAAAAGCTCCAGCTCTTCAATAACCAAGCCAGCTAGCTGGGTGTATTAATGAGGTTAAGCTACAGAGGGGCCTGTAAAGAAGTCTCTGTGCTTCCTGACCACATTCAGGAGGCTGCAGTGTGTTTGAGACTCAGCAGTCTGTTAAACACGCATCTGTTAAAACGTCATCACTCTATACTCTTACACATCCAACTAATGGAATGACAAGATAACGGAAGATAAAAAAAATTCAAATCATTCATTCTTTTTACAACTTTATTTTGATATTTGCAAGATATTAACAAGCAATGATTCCTCACTTCCCTGCCTTGTCTGGCATTCAGCTCCAAGCCCATCAGTTACTACTGAAGGCTCATTTATTTCCTAAAACAGCTGGACACTGTAGTTTTTTTTGTAAACGTTCTATTTGTTGGGTGCTACAGTATTTCAGCTGCAGATGAATCTACATTTGGTCTAATGTGTTTCTTGATTGATTGATTAAATATTAAGTCATGTTCAATCAAAGAACCACTTTATTTTTTTGTTTGTTTTTTTTTCATTTAAAGGAAGTGCACTCTGAGGAGATTGACACCGACTCAGCCTACATCCTCTTCTACGAGCAGCAGGGAGTGGACTACTCCCAGTTCCTGCCAAAGATCGATGGCAAAAAGATGGCCGACACCAGTAGCATGGATGAAGACTTTGAGTCCGACTACAAGAAATACTGTGTCCTCCAGTGACCGCACCTCGTCTTCCATCAGCCAGCACTACACCCGCTCTCCTGCTCCCCCGAAGCACCAGACGCTCTGATCATTCAGAAGAATTATCACAAACTGCTAACGACTAGAGTCCAGACTGTGCTCTCTTGTCTTTAGGGATGCGTCACAGCACTTTCTACACTTTAAACATTTAAAAAAAGAAAAAAGAAACATTTAAACATGGATTTAGTGCAAACGTTTGCCAAGACAACAATGAAGCCCCAGTGAAAGCACTAAACTGGTGCACTTTGCTGAGCCCGACAAAACAAAGCCCACTCCACCCTCCCTCCTGTGAACAACCCCCCCCCCCCCGCCCGCCCGCCATCACATACATGTAACATACTTGCATACTCACACATCTCTGAATGTATGCCAGTATGGCCAAGTCATGAAGTGATGTTGCTTTGTTATTATGCATTTATCACTTGTGATGTCAGAATGAAACCTTTACACCTGGAGTTAAGAGTGAGATCTGAGCCCGAAGAAGGAAAAACACACACACAAAAAAAAATGAGACCACACACTTAATTCCAGGTGTAAATACACGGCCAGTGATTGGATACAGATTGAGTTTTTAAATGCAAGTGTGAACACACGGCCCAAGAGTTAAAGAAACCTGTGTGTTGGTGTCAGATCTGATGCCACGGGTCAACGCCATGTTGAAATGTGGTATCTAGTCTGTCGGATACTGTGACGAGCTTTTTTAGAAATGGTTCTCCAAAGGTTTTATTAGTGATAGTGTCACTAGGGAAAAACATCAAATCATACGCTACCTCATCGATTCCTGCAATCTGTCGGCCAAAAGTACCCTAAAAATCTGTGACAGTATTAATAATAATAATAATTAAATGCTTCCTTCCAGTGTAGGAGACATGGTACACACATTTCAGGAAAGCCCCCCCCCCCCCCCCCCAAAAAAAATCTCTCTAATCCCTCCAGGACGCTCACAGGTCCTGATGTCCACATGAAATTAGGCATTTTTTTTTGCCAAAACTGTGCTCCATCCCTCCGCTGCCAAATATCAGAGAGATTTGTGCAATGTTGGCCTGTGTGTACCCACAACTAAACTCACAAGCTCTGAGTATGAGTCTTGATTTCAAAAGAAAGACACTTAAAGAATAATATACAATATATGTTTAAAACTTTTTTTTGATTCTGCAAATGCGTTGTTTTATAAAAGATTTGTTTTATTGTTGGGATTTTTTTTTTTTTTTCATAATCCACATCCATCAGTCATATTGTTAGAAAATGAAGCCGCTTCAGGTCTTCATGAGCGGACGTTTCAGTTAAAGCCCAGAAGCATGGAGCTTATCTTCACAGCGATGTTGCAACATGAACCTTTTACCTGCTGCAGCTGTTGAACTGATGTTCATATCTTCCCCAACAAGAAACCAGAAAATGTATCGGGGAGGGGGGGCGGGGGGGGGAGGGGGGGGAGGGGGGGGACTCTTAAATGTAGTCAAAAAAAAAAAAAAAAAAAAAAAGATTTTTACCTGTCATTTTAACGTTATTTAGATGCCACTCGTAAAACATCTCCACATTGCCATAAGTAGATGTGTCTCCATAGAAACATGACTCTAAGAATGACGTCCTGCTGAATATCTGTGGAAACTTTGGTAACACTTCATTTTACGGGTCTCACAGCGGGGTCACCAACTGCCCTGGAGCCCCTCACTTTCAGGGGGCTGGTGTTCGCTCTATGTTTTTTTTGTCATTTGAATAATACAAATAAAAATGGTACAAATCTGTATCATTTTTAAAAAAAATCAAATAACAAGACCCTAAAAAAAGTATTTTTAAAACCAGCCTCTCTGATTAAACCGTTAACTTCTGTTTTAGGGTGTGGTCACCTATAACCTCACCCAACAGTGATGTCACAGTGTGCTGACACACCCCCAGAGTACACATCTACATCACAGCAACAAGGTGAGAAGTTCGACCAATGGCGCTCACCAAAAATAAAGATTCCCAGCTGTTAATTAGCTCTGTAAGGCAGCTCCTGTATTTTTACCAAAACATGAGGCCATGACATTTTGAGAAAGCAAGTGTCAAAATCTAGTTTTAATATCTTTAATATGTCACTTGATAGTTTGCTTATTTGATGCATATTCTTAAGTAAATGATCCACCAATTGAAGACAAATGTAAATATATAACGAAGCTGCCGTGTGTTGCTTGCCTTGAGCGCTGTACTTTAAAGAGTGCTTTAAGGTAAGAAGGGACACAAACATGTATACAAAGATTGGAAAGAACTGAGGGTCTGTAAGGACCCACAGCTCATTGTTGCCATGGAGAACCCTTATTGGAATACTGAAAACTGAAAATCTAGTGCTTATGTTTCCCATAGGTTCCTATAATTTGGTGAAAAGTAACAAATATGTAACTATAGATGAATAGATGGTCCCTGGAAAGGAATATGCTAGTTGGCATTAATTATAGGGTAAATGTAGACTGTGTTCAAATTGCATACTTGCAATTTATGGAATTTGACTAAAAGGCAAATATTTGAACATAAATGGAGAATAGTCATTTCCAAAAGCAAATGAATAATGATTGAACATCTACTTGGGTTTAAATAGAGCAGTTCTTTAGGAAACAACTGCTTATAACCTGAACTTAACTCCAGTAAGTGTCTGAACGTCTTTGAAAACGGTGTGAACTTAGAGACCCTGAAAGTAAAGTGTTCCCGAAGCTTCGGCCCCCCATGAACAGACCCGCTGATATCAGATGGTTGAACTTTACTACTTTATGTTTTTGAAAGTAACCAAAGCCTGTGGAGTCCTGTTGAGAGCTTCAGTATGTGTCTGGACTGTTTTTCAGATCTGTAAAAGCTTCACTTCACTGGATGCGACATTAAGATCATGGAAAATCAAAAATTCCACATTGCTCGTTCCTCCTTTTTTTTTTTTTTTTTTTAATCTGAAGGTTTGGCTACTTGACGTGGCTGTTGCGGTTAGTTTGAAACGTGCGGAGTCGAGCGGCAGAGCTTCGTGTCTGGTGTGTAGCAGCATGTGTGGAGCTCAGTCTAATCACTGTGAACACACAGCAGACTTTGTCTTCTACGGGAGATGAATCTCTGTGTTCACCCCTTTTCTTTTAGCTGCTGTATTTATGAGGAGAAGGCGGTCTTTGTGGATGTATTTGGAGAAATATCTGTCACTGAAAGAAACTTTATTTTCCTTTTGCGAAGAGTACGTTTGTTGAACAAATGGAAATGTACAGTTGAGTGCTATTTATGTTTGCCTGCTCCACTCTTCTTCTTTTTTTTTCTCCCTCCACCCTCCTGCCTTTCTGCAGAGCTGTAAACGATGTCCGGTTTGTCTCCTTGCTTGAAATGTCATCATATGGCTCAAAGGGAAAATTTTACTAAGGATTTGTCTCTTTAGAACCCAGTTTGTAATGTTTAAAGGTGCAATAGCTGCCAACCTTTTTTTTTTTTTTTTTTTGGCTGTGAATATGCCCTCTAACAACTACCTGTGTGGTGCTTAGCTTACCACACCTGTAGCTTCAACTGTATTAGAATAAAATACAAAGTCATTTTGGGGTTAATTTCAGCACAATATTCTTAAAACCAGGCACAACGATTTTTCTGCCCATCTGAAATTGGGCAAACACTGATCCTGTGAACCACAGGGCGTAAACCCTGCCCCTGTCTCAAAGCCCCGACCCCTGACCCCTGACCACCCCCCCCACCACCACCACCCCCAAAAGACTAGTCCAGAGTGTCGCAGGCGGTGCAATCTACTACTGAGCTGTCTGTCAGTGTCTGTAGCCTCTTTTTATTTAAGTTCACTTTTGTCTGATCTGAACCAGATTAATTTAAAGATTTTTTTTTTTTTTTTTTTTTGTAAAGGTGTTTGTTGAAAGAAAGTGACATTGCACTGACATGAAAACATGTACATAAAAAAAAAATGTTTTGTAAATAAGCCAATGAAAACTATGTATTTGAATATGAACTGTACAAAATACTGTACTTGTAGTTGTATATGGAGTGATACCTGTTGATCTGTAACAAATACCCAAGCAACAAATTAAATTCTGCAGAGGAAACAAAGACGACACCAGACTGAAATGTGTTTTTATTTGTGTCCTAAAAGGATCAAAGATTCCACACGCGGACCTTCACGTAACGTCCGATCATATTCATGAATGCTACGACCGCAATGCTGGACCTGCTTTCACTGTGGTACGTTATTAAACTATAATTTTCAGTAGTATGATCATTTACTGACACAACACTTGACACAGGTGAAGCTGAAGGCAACTAAACTTCAGATTTAAATTAAGCTGAAATTGGAGTTGTTTCACCTCCAGATCTTCTTCAATCCTGTTGAACTCATTCCTGCAGTTGTCTGTTAGAATCTCCTCTCATATCAGTGCTGTAGACCGCCGCAGCTCCCTCCACCGCCTAAAATAAAACCTGTCATGTGTTAGGTTTTGGGTGTTTTTGTTAACACCCTAAACCGAGATGGTGACCATGCTAAACATCATAAACAATGTGTTTGAGTGCTGATGCTCCTTGTTGCACAGTAAACTGTAGCGTTGCTGCAGTGAGCCTGTGTGCAGATAAGAGAGGAAACCACATGCAGGGTCTCTGCAGCAACTTCCCCAGAGCAAACCCTGTTACTGAAATAGATATTTCTATTCTTCACACCATGTGAGAGGGTTTGTCTTCTTCCCCTTTCATCTCATCCTGATAGTTCTCAAGCCACAGATATGAGGCCATAGACACTGACTGGTAGTCATACCAAACTGTTGAATTAGGATGATAGTTTTCTGTTAGTGGATTCTGTAGCGAGCTCTGGTTTAAAGAGCAACCTAACGATAAATGTCGTAGTTAGTAAGTTAAATGTATGGTCAGTTTATTATATCTATTGATTCTACAGTGTAAAGATTAGCCAATCAGCTACTCCGATGGAGTCTAGACTGTACAAATAATCAGCTGTACCCTTTCAAAATTATTAGTAAGCAAAAGGGACAAAACGCATTTACTTAAGTATATTTTTGACTTTTACACTTAATGATGTTTTTCACAGTGCTCTCTACTATATTTATTAGTGATTTGTTGTTTTTCTCCTTAAGATTTAAAAAAAAAACTCTGATGAACAGGTAAATATGATGCATTGTTATATTACATTAAACTGCTCAAGGGTATATTAAATATTTAAAATTAGCTCCATCTCGAGCACCTACAGTGTTACAGTGCTGCTTACACGTTAATGCAGCAGTAATAATAACCCAGTGAAATAAATCTATAATGACACAATGAGAGGGGATCTGCAGAATGAAGGCTTCTATTTAATGTGGAGTATTTTTTCACACTGGTGTTATTATTTTTTCTGTAGAGGGGATGCTTAATACACCATCAGCCAAAGGGCAATGAAATCCAGTCAGTGGAGGGTTAAATATGAACAGAAAATATCAGGAAATATTTCACTTTTGCTTTTTTTCTCCTGGCAGAGTTTCATAAAAAAAAATTAAGTAGATTTTTAAAAAGTCTTGGTTGAAAAACGTTTGGTAAACTGACTAAACTGATCAGTGATGCAGTCAGAGCTTCACTTTGTTCACAGTGACTGTCTATTAACGCAAACTTTGAAGTTTGGGAGGATTCATATGACCATTGTGTAGAGTGTTTAGTGGAGTGACACCCATGCTGAACATCAGTGTGAGTATGTTGGTGCATCATGCAGCTCAAACCGCTCGCTGCTTCTGTTCATTTCCTCTGCTTATGTTGTGGTTGAAAAGCGACGAGAGCTCCTGCTGGTGACAATAAAGAAAGGTTAGAGGTTTACGAAACACATGGTTCACTTCTTGAAGGTTTTTTTTTTTTTATAGCATTTTCATGTATCTGCAAACAGAATAAAGGTTGTTTTGATTCAACTTCTGCTGCTGGTTTCTGGTCAGCATCACAGTCAGTGAGGAGTCATTCAGTGGATTTTTTATCAAGCTCCTGGTCTTCAGAGAACAAAGGTAAGGATGTTTTATTCTATCATAGAGCATTTTATGAGCTGTGAGAGCTTACTGCCTTCGCTTTACTCTGTGTTCTCTGTGTTTGGGGCTTCAGGTTTGACAGGATGAGACGGCCGTAGGTCTGATCTTACATCAAACTGTTGCTGCTGCTACAAAGTTAGTATTTTATTTTTTAAAGTCATATTGTGATCTTATTTTTTTTTTAAAAAAAGAGTCCCATTTGTTGAGTTTGGATTGCGTTTGATTAATATTCTCTTTACAACTCAGTCAGCTGTGTTTCCCCTTTCTTCGGATGACTGATATTATTTTCAATGCTACAATATCACCTTCCAGATTGAAGTTATGCTCTTTTACCTGCTTCACTGAGCAGATGACATGATGTCTAATTTCACAAGTGGCTGCTCAGGTGAGTTCTCGGGGCTTCGTAGGTAACATTTACTGACACATACTGATTGCATTTGGAGCTGACTGTTTCTGTTGTGTTGGGTCTTTCAAAAGATTGGGACCTGAACCACCTGGGCTTCACCCTCATAGGGGTCTTCTGCTTCGCCCTCCTGGTGGTCGTACTGCCGGGGGTGGTGTATTTCACAAAGTAAGTGAGAGAGGCTGAACTGGGCTTCACTAGACAGCCTGAGTTCTACTGTTCTGGTTAAAAGTTAAAGCCGCACTCTGCAAGATTTATGCGTAAAATTGTTTTTTATCAGCTGAGCGCACGCAGTGAAAGCACAGTAACCTTTGTGTTTCCTGTTCCATGTTCCTGTTTGATACGAGATACAATATCCTTTGGGGAATTTTTCTACCACATTCTATTCATTCTACTGAAGGCTTTATTTTTCAATGAAATAGCCTTTTTGACAGCAGAGTTAACTTGTCACAGCAGGTAAAGCACAAGTGTAACTGATAACGTGATCAGCATGCACGGTACCTGGGCGCTGGACCTGACATATTCCACTTCAGCCATCATTAACATTATCAATTAAACCCAGTGTTGATTTTCCTGTCATGTCAAAGTTCAAACTTTACCTTTAGCTTCAAATAATATTATATTATGTTGTTATATAATAATATGTAAAAGTTTTGTTTCTGACTTTATTGTACAAAAAACAAGTATTTTATTTAGTTCTTTAAAAAAAAAAAAAGTTTAGTCTTTATTGACGGACAGGAAGTATGGGAAGAGAGAGGGAGGACGTGATCAGGTCGCTGATTAAAATCAAACCAGGGATGTTGTCCTTCTATTGTGTGATTCTATAAAAAAGTATTTTATTTCTTACAGAATGATTCTTAAATTTGCATTTTTATGCAAATTTCACATCAGCCTATATTGTGTTACATTTGTTTTACATGATTTTATTTCACTTTGTACCACATCATTTCCATCTACTCGCCATTCAGTGTTATATATGCTGTAAGATGATCTTAGCCATCAGTACTCTATCACGACTCTCTGGCACGGCTACACTGAGCTTGTGCTGGAATGTGTGAATGTGTTTTACTGCACGGTGAACATTACTGTCTCTCGCAGATATCGCTCTTTGGTCCGTACCGTTCGAGAGCTGAAGGGGAACAAGTTTCTGCCGAGTGTTCTGGAAGCCTCCATCATGCCTTTGAGGGTGATGCCACAGGTGGAGGAGAAGGAGGATGAGGTGCCCCCTCCCCAGACTTCCCTGCATCAGGGCAACACAGTCAGGGTGTCCTCCAGGAGGCTGTGGAGAGGCCTGCAGCAGGTACCTCATGTCATCACAATAATGTACACCTCTGTAGACAGATTTCCTGACATTTGACCTATTTTACAAGTGCTTGGTTTCAGACATCAGTGGGCTGAAAAACACAGCAGAGGAAATCTCACTTACAACATGGGCTATACATGTTTTAACAGTACATATGACTCATGCTCTATCTGTGTCACCTCACTGGATGTACAGTGGTAATGTTAACCATGTCCCTTTTCTGCCACTGATATCATCAGGGCGGCTCATGGTACAGCTAAAGTAAAATAGTTCTGATGTAAGTTTGTGACAAATGTCCTCTCAGTTTCCTGCTGTAGTCCACTGCTGTCCTCTGCTTCAGTGCTGCAAAGTCACATCACAAGAATTGTTCACGTCATCTTTCCAAGGGTCCTCGTTTCACCAAGTCGGACCTGAACCTGCTGCAGCTGATCAAAGCAGGGAAGGAGGGCGTCTTCTACCAGGCCAGGATGACCAAAGGGACGTGCAAAGGTCACAGCTTGTTCACCTGCAAGATCAGCAAAGAAGGTGAGTATGTTACATTCTAAATATCCACTGCAGGTTTACAAAGTTCCCTTTGAGGCTATTTTCATGATACAGTTCAGTTCTGGTGAAGCTAAATTGACAGTTAAACTTCAGTGTTAAACAGGACTCAGCCATCATAGCATATATTAAATATGTTATATGCAAAATGTAGTTTGAGCTTCTTATTCTTTCCATTTGTTTACAGATGTATTTGCAAAACGAAATAAGAGTCAACTGAAAAATTGCCAAATACTTTGTGACTTTAGTATGTTGAAGCTGTGGTAGGAAAGTGTGAGTGAAAATGTGAAAAGAAAAAAAAAAACATTTAGCCCACCTCCTTCCTCCCCTGCACTCGGCTGAGTTGTGGCTAAATTTTCTGTCTTTTTCTCTCTCTCTCTCTTTTTTTTTTTTTTTTTAAATGGCGCGTAAACATCAGCGTAAACTGTCACTTTTCAAATGTGTCTTAAAACTTACTTTAAACCCAAATAGAAATACAGAGGTGTTCTAAGCATTCCATTGATTCCATTGTTTGACATTTCCTCCTCTAGTCATATTCATTTCTCAACCTTACTAACCAATTCACCCAAATGACAAATGAACTATCTATAATCACTCAACATGAGAAATGTCTGGACTGCAGACAAGTTTGATTTTATGTGTTGAGGTTGATAGATATCTGCTTTTCTGCAGCCACTTCAGTACAATGGAGGTGAACTTGTGTGCTTGAAAAACAACATTTTTGGAAGCGGTTCTGATGTTACTCTGGATAATCCACAGAGCATGCTGACAACTGCTTTCATAAGGACTACCTCATTGAAAGAAAGTAGTTCCAGTATCCAGGATGTCAGTCAGTCCTGCATTTCCCACCAACCCAAACAAAGCTACACAGTTTCTCCAGACCTGCCGTCGCACATGTTCATGGATTACAGTGATCCACGTACAAAAAACGTCCTCAACTGTTTCTAAACTGCAAATGTGATGAGATCACACACACAATCTTCCCTAACCTTAACCTTACACTAACCTTAACCACTGACCCAAAAATCAGTATTTTACTAATTGGGGACATGACTTTTATCCCCAGTTGCACAAACTTTCCCCAATCAGCTGGTGTTAAGTCTGGTGTGTGTCCCTGAAAGTGACTTAGGGAATACCCCCACATACACACACACACACACAAATTTGCGCAGCTATCCTTGTTCGCACTTTGCATTGACTCATTCATTTTGTGCAGCCTAACCCTTAACCTAACAATAACCATAAAACCAAACCATGCCCAACCCTAATTTTACCCAAACCTCAATTCACATTTTACCCCCAACCTTAACCTGGCCCTCAGGAATGACGTTTTGCTGCATTAAGACTTTGCTTTGGTCCCCATCATGACTATTAGTCCCAATAAGAACAGAACAACGAGTACACACACACATGCACACACACACACACACACATACACACTTTGCAGTCTTCCTAGATTCAGATGAAAAGTATATTGTACAGCTTTGATTTGATGTTTTGTGTCTTCTCCCCGCAGGTGTCCGCCCCAAGCATGTGAACACAGAAGTTGCCATCATGAGGAAACTGGTGCACCACAAAAACATCCTCCAGCTATTGGACTGGAACACCACAGAGGGTGAGACACAATTTAACATAAGCAGGATGAAACTGGCTCCTATTGGCTGTAAGGAAGGAGAGAGAGAGTAGCTTGTAAACACTGTTCTGTACTACAGTATAGTGCTCCTGGTTGGGAGATAATAGATAGAATCCAATGAAACCTTAAACATGTACCACCTTGTAAATTTGCTTTGTGCAGAGCCTTACGTTCTCATCATGGAGTATGTGAGCTGCGGCACTCTGAGGACCTTCCTGCAAACCAACAAAGCCCACCTGAGTGCCGACCCTGAGCTGCAGAGCCTCCTCACCATCGCCTCCTACCACATCGCTCTGGCCATGCAGCATCTGCGCTCCAAAATGGTAAAAAAAACAAAAAAAAAACATCACAAGCTGTGTTATTAAGCCCTCAGCTGTAGGGTGATGAATGATGATATGTTACCAAAATGTCTTTTCACACACACACACACACACACACACGTAAACAGTGTCATGTGATCCGTGCTGCAGATTGTGCACTGTGACTTGGCTCTGAGGAACATCATGATCAACAAGTTTCCCTGGGAGGTCAAAGTGGGAGAGTTCGGCCTGGCCAGAGACTTGACACGCATGAAGAGCCGCCGCAGCAGCCGCTGGGGAAACCCACGGGTCAGACGATATCGACACACACACACACACACACACACACGCACACACACAGTAAATCCTGCTCAAATTTGACCTTTTGTCATTTTTTTTGGAATGTCTCTTGTCCCTTTTTGTTACACGTCCAGCTACTTTTCGTCACATCTCTACACTCTATTATGTGTCAGTTTTGTGATGTGCATTTCTTGCTAATGTCTCATCCTTGCTATACAAATTAGTATAGGTAATATTTGCATTACATTTGGTAAGAATGTATGGACTACTCCCACAGCTTGTGACACTTGGTGATTACTTTCTCTCATGTGTTGTCTGTGTGTGTGTGTGTGTGTATGTGTGTGTGTGGTCAGCTGTGTGTGCCTTGAGGGGGGATTTATCAGAATCCTCTGTAACAGGAAATGAGTTTTACAGACGTGTGGTCTTGATGTAGAGAAAGACCAGCAGTCACAGTGTCAGACTTACCCAGAATTTTCCACCATGAGCCCTTTACTTTACTAATATCATACCAATATATTATAATTACCAGTCTCACAGTATACTGATGTCTGGAATCATTTTAAAATTGTCAGTTTTATCTCTGGTGGTCTGAGGTGTGAGTTTCAGTTTTAATCAGCTGGTAATAAGTTTCGGCAGGTCATATCGCTGAATGTAAAATCACATTTTCCATTATACTTGTACAGCAACGTGTGCCGCTGCGCTGGTATCCTCCTGAGTACTTCAAGAGCAACTATTACAGCTTCAAGGGAGATGTGTGGGCGTTTGGCATCGTGCTGTGGGAGATGCAGACATTCGGTGAGTTGGTAACTCGGGTAATAACAGATCGGACATGTGGCACAAACTGATTTTGACTGATGTTGGGTATAAAGTGGATTATTGGATCACAGGTATAGCTGCAAAGAAGTTTTTCTTTGTGTCTTTGAGTGTCTCCTTTACTTCCTTTAGTCATTTTGTATTCCCCACCACAATAAAACATCATTAGCCATGAGTCTGGATATATGATTAAAACTGACAAACACTGGATATCGGTCGTAATAATGGTGGAATGCACTTAAAATGCACTTAAACAGACAATAAAAGTTTCTTTAATGGATACATAAAGTCAATCAAGTTAGGTTTGTTTTATTTTGCAGCATAACTCATATGCAAATATGACATTTTCAGGCACGTTACCGTACCCAAACCTGGAGACATCAGAGACAGTGGTGTATCACATCTGTATCGGCCATAAGAACACAAACCCTGAAGGCTGCAGACCAGAGATGTGAGTGCAAATATTTAGTCTCATTTACTTTTCGTCTTGTCTTCAAATGTATACAAGAGGATTTTATTTATTGGATTTTTAAGCACCATCATATTCTGCATTAATATTCTATAAGGTAACATGATTCTTTTCATGTCCAAGATATCCATAAAACATGCTGTAAGTAAGCTGTGTTTTATTCTTACAGGGTGGAGACACTTTTTCTAACATAATGTGACAGTAAAAATCAGCATCTAATGATATGCAGCTCATTTTTTTATTGCATCATTTTTTTCTGTACATGTCTGGGGAAATAAACTGTGATATCAGAGGCAGACCTTTTGACAGAGCAACGATCAATGAGATTTTTAATAAAAAGACAGAAATTACTTTAAAGATCAATCTAAATTTAGTGTTTGATAATTATTCATTTCTATTTCCAGGTATAGTATAACATAAACTAAGAAACTTTTTCTTACATTGAGACTTTAGTCACTGATAGGATATTTGTTTTCCATTGGAACAAAACATGATGAAGCTCTTGAATTTCTAAACGCCACAGGCTTCATATCATGCAAGAGTGTTGGATGGAACCGTACACTCTGAGACCCTCATTCACAGACATCATCCGCATGCTGGAGAACATCATAGAAAGCGATGCAGTGAGTACCAGCTGGCCCCTCTAACCTTTGAAATCATTTACATAATTCTATTTTGCTCTTTTGTCATTGATTCTTAGTCTTTTCTATCCTTTCCTTGTTTTTAATCTGTAAAAAAAAAAAATGAACAAAACAAACATCTTGTGTATTGGAACCATAAATAGAATCAGTGATATGTAGTTAACAGCTGCAGGATTGAAAGTCATATTATTCTTAATCTATAATTCTGGTGTATTTCCTAGAGGGTATTTTTGAATACACCTGTTCATCCTAAAGCTACTGTGATGATTCTAATGAAATGACTTGTCAGTCAAACAGTGTGGGAGAAGTTTGAGTTTCTGTTGTTAGAACTCTTTCTATGCTCAGCGATTAACTATCAGAATGTAAAAGTAAAACGTCACTTCTTGTATGTGAGTGGATATTATTTGATCACACTTTTGTCACTGCAGTTGGACAAACAGTAGATTGTAGTTATGATTTTTTTTTTTTAAATGAAAGTTTCCCAAGTGATTTAATAAAAGCTCCTCTTTGCAGGATTATGTGGATGTTGAGAGTCCGCAGATGTTGGTGAAAGAAGACGATGAATACAACGAAGCTCAATGTCTGCGAGCATCCAACGTCACCGTGGAAGACAGAGCTATCATCTGAATCAATCGATCAAGGATTCAACATTTAGGAATGTTATTTTTTAGGCTACATTGACCTGCTTGGTGGCAGCCTTTCAGTGTGTTGTCTGAAATACTGATCATACATGCATGGTAAAGAAAAAAAAAGTTGTTTGGCATTGTAAAATAAGAGTTATCTTCCATGTTCATACTTTAACTTAAGTATTCTTTATTTGATAATCATGTACAGCCTATTTTTTTTTTTATATAAATCCATTAAAACATACATTTCATGTGTTCATGTGTCATCTGCTTTTTCACTGGACTACAACAGTACAGCAACAAACAAACACACAAACAAAAAACAACAAACTCTATATAGTAAGTGTTAAGTTTCTAAAATAAATCCAGGTTTTTGGATTTATTTATCTAATACTTATTATTATTTACTTATGTTTGATTTCAATAGAATTAAGGGGGGGGGGACTATTCAAGATATATCTAATCAAAGGTTGTACAGGGTCACAGTGAGGCTTTCCATCTTATTTTAAAACGAGCCACTAATTCCGACATTTACGAGGAGCACCTGAAGCAGCAAATCCAATAGCTTCTCCTGTGTGGGCTGGATGGTGCGTTCAGGAACTCCCCTTTCCCATCTACCAGCCAATAGGATCCAGCCTGGGAACACGCGTTTCTACGACACACTACTGCTGCAAACTCGGTCCACCTTGTCCCGTACCTGTCATTGGGACCGAATAGGTTTGACATGATGGCCATCCGTTTATTAGAAATCATATTTTTCTTCTATTTTGCCTCTCACATTCCTATCACGTTATTTATCGACTTTCAAGCGCTTCTTCCTGGACATGTGTATCCTCAGCCGGTAAGTGCCAGTAGGCTGCCAGTTCAAATCCACTGAATAAAGTGGCCAAAATATGCTGCTTGCCAATAAAACAAAGTTATAGAAGGTGTTTTGTGGCTTTCAGACATTTCATTTCATTCGCCGAATCTTTCTTTCCACCAGCTGAAAGATCTTCTGAAGTGGTATGCAGAGGAGTTCAAAGACCCGATCATGCTGGATCCTCCTCACTGGTTCAAGTCCTTTATTTTCTGCGAAGCTGTGTTTCAAACACCTTTCTTTCCTATTGCAGCGTACGCTTTTCTGAAAGGTCAGTCAACACAGGAGGTGGTAAAAAATCTGTTGCGGTGATGTGTCACCTGCCTACATAGTGGTCGCGACTGACTGTTTCTGCATTTCTAAAGCTGCCTCGTTCAGTGAAAGAAAAACACACATATTAAACATGAATGAATGGATTATTAGAATATTTACGACCCAGTGTTGAATTCAGCAGACACAAATTAACTCCATATTAAGAATGTATTCTCATTGTTAGCTTACCAGCCTGTACATTTAAACTAATTGAAACTATTTAAAGTATTAGGGTTAGGGTTAGCGGGTTAGCTACTCTACTCTCAGTAAAAACGTCTTGGTGAACCACGAAGAAGAGGCCTCTGGGACTGAAGGTTATTTGTTATTAAGGAGTCCACAATGTTATATTTTTATTTGTTTTCACCAATAAACAAGCTCGTATTAAATTGACTGTTTTTGTAATGGAGTTTGGCGTGACGTCAGCGGTCAGGACAGACTAGCTCACACTGACCTCTCCTGGAATTTTTCTGTTCACACGAGGAAACCACTTGTTAAAAGTGAGCTAAACCAAATGGCAATTCAATAAAATTAAAATTGTAATTTTTTTTTATTTTTTATATTTTCTCACATTTAATCATGCTGGTTATAAAGATAGTTTTGGGTTTATTAGTCATTCATAGACAATATAACTGTTCCTGACTTCTCTGCTCCCAGTCCAAATTCAACATTTAGCCAGAAAATGAGTTAGCCAGAAAGGTTCATTTTCATCTGTAGTCCCCAGGCAGGCAATAGTTAAAAGCACAAACATTAGGAATAAAAGCACTGAAAATGCAAACAATAAAAACAATGAAAATATTCAGATGTAAACAGAGCCTGCACTACATAGAGACAAGACAGACAACTCATAGACACACTCAGCATGACAACACAATGTCAAGCCTGGTCAAGTGTGGATATTATGTACATAGTCAATGAAGCAGCTGTTACACTCGCATAATCATAACAAACAACATTCACACATCTCACTGTTCTAGTGCTCACAAGTTTGATTTCTAATGAACCAGCCTCTTAATGTTGTGGAGAATGAATGCTAGTCAGCACAGTTGTTCCAATCCTGAGAAGCTGTGACAGAAATAAACAAAATGGTAAAAACTACTTTGTGTTCTAGGAGTGAGACGACCTCCTCTAGTTGTTGCTCTAGTTAGTAGTTCGGCTTGTTTTTAATGTGATGTAAGTACAGAGTGGTGGAGGAGCCATGTTGTGTAACACCTTGAAAATGAGACAGTCTACTTTAAATAGAGGTCAGTGTGTATTCATGTGTGGTGCTCACAGCAATTAAACTGACATTTAAAAATAGATAAAAACCCATCTTTTCCCAGAATCACTCCCCCTGTACTGTAGTTCATCTACAAACCTCACTGATGAAAGTTTGTTTTGGAACTTCTTTGTGCTAAAGACATACTGTTCATTTCTTGTCTCCCAGGTGGCTGTAAGTGGATCAGGACTCCTGCCATTGTGTATTCTACACACGTGGCCACCACACTGATCCCCATCTTGGCCCACATCCTGTTCTATCAGTTCCCTATGAAACCCCACCCAGGTCCCCAGACCATGCAGGAGCGCTGGCTGCTGGTCTCCATATACGCTCCATACTTAGTGGTGCCTGTGCTGCTGCTCCTCACCATGCTGCTGTCCTCCACATACAACCCCACCTCCTCGTCTGGAAACACATCAGGCAGAGCCAAGAAGAAGAACTGAAGGGTCATCAGACTACAGCCATCCAATGATTGTTTTTTTGTTTTTTTTTTACATTTCTGAATATATTGTTTGTGTGTGAACTACATACTATCTGAGGGGCTGTATGAGTCAGACTCAATAACTATTAATGGGAAATAGCCATTGTGAAAGCTGACAGAATGCACACTTTCAATCTAAAAAAATAAAACCCTCGTTTGTTGAACATGTTTTGTGCTTTTGTCAGAGAAAACAGTAGTCAGTAGAAAATTAGGGTACAAACATAATTCCTTAATCAAAATGTGTTTTCCATCATGCAAAGTGACTCCCTGGTCCCTGGTGGTTAGTCCTTGACCTCTGGAACCAAAAGTCTTGTCCGTATTTTTACATTACATCAACCTGAAGCAAAGCCCAGCAGTCTGTCTGTATGTTGATCTGGTCTAAAACTATCCTTAGAGTATGGAAAATCACACATACTCCACACACCCAGGTCATCACACAGACTGTTATTTTTAGCCTCCAAACCCACCCTGAGATAACGCTGATGACATCATCAGGGTTATTTTCTCAGACTTGACTAAACTCCTCCAGAGCTGCAGAAGACATCACTGTTTTCACAAACTGAGTAGATTGAGTAGTACTTCCTGTGACCTGAACTTTATGTGTGAAACATAAACAGCACTGGTTCACCACACCGCCACCAACCTTACGTTTATTACAATAACACATGACACGCAGTGTGATCAGAAGATTCCACACTGCAGTGCATCTGAGCCACCAGCAGCTTATGTCTCCAGACATTTGGGATTATAAACTTGAATCTCAACGGCTGTTGCACACACCTAATTAGCCATTTGCACTTTATTTGTGTATTTTTATATTTTTGTTTGTCCTCTATGTACAATACACTGAGCAACCAGCCCATAATATCCCTGTACAATCTGATACAATCCAATAACGCCTATCTGTGTGAAGCTTATAATGCTTATAACAGCTTTTAATACAACAGCTCTCTTTGGACAGTGTTGTGATACCACAAGAATAATAACTATGGTCGCTCCATGCATGCAAGTGCAAAACACATCCAGATGTACATGACTTTACTGGGAATCTGGAAAGTCTAAATAACATGTTCCTTATCTCAGTAAAGGTTTGACAGCTCAAGAATACCTTGTGTGTGACACAAATGCAAAGGTGAGCTAGAAAAGATGCGAGGGGCAGTTTGTGTCGTCACCACAGTCCATCATCAGTCTGTCTACTCTGCTGTACTGCCAAAGACAAGGAAAGAAAGTGTACAAGAAACAGCAGATGGATGGCCAGCTGTTAGCTGTAAACTAGTGTCTGTCTCAACCTGTACCCACAAAGTCATAAAACTCCAACACCAACTTTTCAAATGAGAAATAAGAGGTGCAGTGTGATTCCGCTGCATAGAGCTTTGTTTTAAACAATTAGAAAAATGCTGACCCATGAGAAGAGGTAATAAGCCAGACGTTCTCAGTCTCACCCTAGTCTATGAACCCTGTTGGCAAGACCTCACTCACCTTTGTTCCTTGTAGACTTTGGCACAACTCAAACAAGTAGCACATGCAATATGAGGGTAAAAGATCTGGATTGTAACTGAAAGCCAAGGCCGTTTTCTAGTTTTAATCACATTTTCATCAGTAAGATCTTAAAATCAAGGATTGCAAGGATTGCTATGACATGCTTCCATTTTTCTAGCACTAGTTAAAACCCTTGTAGCAAATTATAAGCAGGAGAACACTTTTTATAAGTCACGCACAATCTCACCAGTCCAAACAGTGTATAATGAATATATGAATAACTCAATCCAGCTCACATTTCATCCTGTCATGGTGCACTTGAGCACCATAACCAACTATGCTGCCTGCAAGTTCCTCAGGACTCACAGGAGACATCTGACTGTTGACAGTGCCTTCTTTACACACCAGCTCATAGGGTCCCAAAGTATGGAGGACCCCATAGAGAGGAGAGACAGGGTGAAGGACTCCTCTTAAGTAATTCAGTAGTGCTTGCTTATCTGACTTTGTCAGCAGCTCAGCCAAGCAGCTATTTCAGACACAACCAGAGTTACATACTGGTGCAGCTGTGGGTGGCATGGTGCTACTTTAAGCTCCTGGTTAACATAAAAAAACTAAAAGGAAATTGGCCGATCTATGTGTCTGTTTCCTTTGTCAACCAGTGATTAAATTGTTGATATTTAAATTGTTATTTTTACTGGCTGATTAGTGGAAGTTGGCTTATGATGCAGCTTCAGTACAAACTATTTTTTAATCTCTTTGTGGGAAAAATCCAAGGAAAAGATTCAGGAAAAGTGTTCTGACAAAGTAATGTTGAACATTTTCATCTGAAGTAACATTACATTTGACAATAAAGGAGGCAGCAGCTGACTTTGTCATAGAGGAGAGACACACTGGCTATCTTTAATGAAACAAACTGGGTTATTAATATATGATTAGTTATTGATATGTAAAAGAATTACATTACATATGCAGTTCAACATGTTCAAATATTTTGCAGTTTATAATCAGAGGTGGTTGTTGATTTTACTGGCTATGATTCTAGATTATAGGATTGAGGGTACATACCTAGACTAACTAGACCACTGGGCTGCTTGGTACTTCAGGTATATTGACTTTGACCTACCAGCAATATATTTATTACAGAAGAAACGTTCCGATTTGGGAAAGAGAAGCAATACTGTGGGAAGATTATGGGGAAAAATTAAGTGGTGAAATGTACATGATTTGAAATTCACATACAAGGTTTGAGTATTTGTTTGTTTTCATGTTAGCTTGGTTAGTATCTCCTGTACGTGGGCCTAGACTCATCATAAATGTATTTCAATAATGTATTTCTTGTATGCCCTCCTATCAGAGCAGCAGCTCATTAGAGAAATGTTCTAATATGAGAAATACACAAAGAATTGTCTTTTTATTTGCAGATGGGAAACAGCAGTTGTAATGTAGTTATAACTTGCTAATTGTATAAAACTGCAGGAAAAATTGAATCTGTTCCTTATTTTATAAATTGCAGTGGTTAACAGTGTAAAATAGCAAGTGTTATGTGTGTCAGTCAGACTGCCTTTAAAAAAACATAGAAGTTGTGCTTTAACATGTGAGGCTAGCACCTTCATCAGGCTGACAGCTGTCATGTTCATTGGGTAGCATTTTCACAAACACGTGGTTGCAGTAACATGGCTTGAACCCGAAATTATAGACATATTTTTTACAGTCTGTTATGTGCTTTACATGTAAGGTTTGGTTGAACAGCCTAGTTTGTTATATTTTCAGCCACCAGAGGGTGTAAAACTCAAAACAGATGATGTACACTGTAAAGTACAGTAAGCTCAGTGTATCTCTGCTGCCCCCATGAATGTTGTATTTTTTCTGTTACATGTTTTTTCTAAGAGAAGATTTTTTTTTTTCTGTTTGACAGCATATGTTATGAACCCAGTCACAACATTGGTGTGCTCTTACTGTATCAGTGTTTATGAAGCTATATTTAGACCAATGCTTTATGTTTTACTTATCATTTAATCACATCTCCAAAAAAGTATTTCTTGTTGTAAATCTCAAAGGCACTTCACATTGATTTTGATATATTCTTCAAGTAAAATGAAAACGTAAATCATTCCTTAACTGAAGAGACTCCACACAAAACTTAAATTACTTTTGATTCAAAATGATTCAAAATCGTGTTTGACTTATTTTAATTTTGTACAAACATCCCGGTTAGTGCGTGTTCAGTTTTTTTTCGAGCGTCTCAGAGCGTCAGCAGACGGACTAACCCTCGCAGCGGAAGGAAGGGTTCAAAGCTCGCCTTCGCGGAAGGATAGCGTATAAAACAGAAACATGGCACTAGCTCTCAGTATTGTTTAACCCAACGTCAGGACGGCAGGACCTGCCGTTTGCTGTGATGTAACAGATGTGTACAGTGATTGAAAATTGTAGTTTATATCAGCCCGTTAACGTACAGTAGCATGACGTGGATGGAAATGTAACTGAAGCTGACGGCTGCCCTACGCTAACCTTAGCTGTCCCTTCAGACTTGACGACGAAGGAAACAACGAAAGTGTTCGTTTATGTCACACGGATGAAATTAATGCTCACTGGCGAAACGTCTGTGTTTTTCGAGAGGACATAAATGTGTCTTGTGGACTTGGACGTCTGGTCGAAGAGGACAGACAACAAGGACTAACGCCTTCAGATAAACAACAGTCCCGTGTTGACATTTGTGTTGCATCCTTGAGATTTTTTTAAGCTAACAGTGACTGTTGACTAGCTCGCGGATGTTGGCTAGCTTTATAGGCTGTTACTGCTTGTATTATTCAGATAGACGCAGTTTAAATTATTCAGTGTCGCCTAACAGGGTAGCGCTATTTCCATAATATTGCTGTCATGTTTGCAGAGACCTGCTATGGGCAGCAGCTATGACGCTAGGTGTAGCCACACGGTTATGTCACTGTCAGGCTAACAGATAGCTCGGTGTCTGCAGCTGTATTAGTCTTTGCATGGTCATGTCTAGCAGGCTGGGCATCATGTAGACTGTCCCTCTGAACAGGTTTGGTGACTGGGGACACACAGTGTGTTAGTGAGCCTCCTTGGTGAGTAATGCAAAGCTGGATTGCAGCTATCCAACTGGGTCAAAGACTGACAGCTGGCACTGATACAGTTTAGCTCAGGATTGTTGCTAGCCATGCTCAAAGCCGTCTGCTCTGTGTGATATTACAAACATCCCAACCTAGTTAGAGGGCATGTGAATGCATCATGTCCTGACTGCATCTCTTATTTATGCAAGAAGACACATCAGAGCAGCCTGTCATGAAATAAAACCGCAGTGCAAGAATCAGCATCAGGACTGAGTGGATCATTTGCTCCAGGATTATTATCTGACGAGGAGAGCAACATCCAGAGCTGTCCACCACAGTGCCCAGCATCAGCTGGACCATCACCCCATCACGATGGAGACAGTGGGAGATTTTGAGTACAGTAGAAAAGACCTGGTCGGACATGGAGCCTTTGCTGTGGTGTTCAAAGGAAGACACAGGAAGGTAAATAAACAGTTATTTGTTCCCTCTTCCCCCCCTCTCAATTTGGAGGGGGAAAGGAGGCAAGTAAGCAGCTTAATTATAAAATCTGGGTCAATGCAGAATTCAGTTCTGCTGGCTGTCACCTTTTTCGGGGGGCTGGGTATGTTTACAGCCGCTTTTCTAACTAAACATCTAGATCCAATGTGATGTCATGTACTAGTGATGGAGTGACAGGTGATTCAGTGCTATTCCATCAACCTGATGTTAGTGGTATAAGTGAATTTATGTCATTTCATTCATTCATGAAACGGATGAGTCAGGCAGCAGTGAATGACTTGCTGACGTACTGAGGCAGGCGGGAGGGAGGATGGGGTGCAGTGTTTTTCCTTTTGCCTTTTTAAAGATGCAAGAATTCCTTATGTAAGAGCTGCACAGGCTTCATTCATACCGAAGCACTGGAGGCTGCATTATTAACATAACATAACGCTAATAACATGAGAAATGGATAAGAAATCATTCCGTTTGACATGAGTGTTGTTATCACTGAAGGACACAGGGATGGTGGGTTTGTTTGTGTGTGTGTGTGTGTGGCAGAGACGCAGAACATGACATCATGTTGCCTCCGTTGCTACTGTTGTGAAGCAGATGGTCCTGAATTCTTCAATGGAAGCCACATTAGAGCATCCCCACGCTCCCCTGCTGTATGTCAGGACACCGCAAGCTTCTACGTCTCAATTTAAATCCATAACTAGCTCAGAGCCTGGAAACTGAAGTGAACGCAGGCCTGCAAACAATCACACCGCTCATCACTGGAAGCTGTGTGTGTGTATGTATGCGTGTGTGTGAGCACATCCAGCCACACTGCTCACATGCCTCCCCTGTCGTGTTTAAATGGACCTGGCATGTGATCAGTGTATTTACTGTTTAAGTCCTATCATCTGCATTCCATTTAGCCTATTTATAGGATTATTTCCACCTCAGAGGCACGGGAAGGTTAGAGACACCTGCATGCAACAGACGTGATGGATTGCTTCATTGCCTCGACTAGTGTTGGATGTTACATATGCTCCTGTTACACTGTGATATCATGTTATCATTATGCTGAGGCTCAGATAATGCCAGCACACGGCAATGTTTTTTCACTTTGTGATGATGTAACTGTCTGTCAGTATCCAGTTCAATTTACCCGCTGCAACATATAAAACTTTACAACCTTCAGAGACAAGCTGCGACATGGCACAGCGGTGGACTGTACATGTGATTACAGTGTATTTAGCATGAATGCATTTAGTATGTTGATACTACTCAGGTGTTGGAGTCTTCACTCTCGCGCTGTCTCGTTGCTGACGCTAATCCCTTTGTTGCTCACGCCTCCGTAATCGCTTGTGATTCATAAATGAGATCACAGGCATTATTCTGGGAAAATGAAAGCGTGCTCCCCGTCTTTGCAGCATGACTCTGAAGCAAGCGGAGAGGATAACTGCTTACTCTGCACCGCTTAACTCCGCATCATGTGGCGCAACATCCAGGAATTAGTTTAGGTTTTGGATAGAACACCACCTCCCCTCTCTCACCTCCTCCCCGCCCCTCCAGCATTACACGGAGGGCCAACAGGGTCACATTTTTATTTCTTTTTTTTTTTTTTTCTATGGCTGTAGTGTTGGCGGCTCAGTCACACTTGGCTGGGCAGGCTGTCAGTGAGTAGGGGATGGATGAAGCTCAGTTGGCAGCACATTACACACACACACACACACACACAGACCCATGAACTCATGTCACACACATGCAGTCCCACTTGTGTGCTGAATTCTCTGCCAGGCTCTAGACGGAGTGACACCCGCAGAAGAAGAACATCTCCTATTAACCTAGATTCATTTGGAAAGCATCACTTTTTATTCATAGAATTCCTTCCTTAGCCTACCGTCTAACTGACCATCTTTTTTTGTGCATACTATCTCCATGTTTTTTTTTTTTTTTCCATTTCCTCAAGGGCATAGAAACAGTCTAGCTGTGTCCTAGGTTTATTTCTGTGTCCTGCATCAGGTGTTTTGCGTGTACAGCACATGTCCTGAAAGCCTCCTCAGCTCACGTGAGCTCCAAAAGTCTTTTTATACCCGCTCCAGGAGCTCATCTGGAAACATTATCTCAGCCCAGGGAAGAAAAATAGGTCCCTCTCCTCTCTCACTTTGCTTTTAGTGTAAGTAGGCTGGCTGCCCCTGTTCTAGCTGTCATCCGAGTGCCTCGTCATTGAGCGTGTCATTCAGCGCAATAGGCTGGCCTAACTGTCAGGAACCCAAGTGACCTGGTGTTATTGGGACGGGTAAAATTTCCTCCGTCCTCCTAGCCAGCTCTCACACAGAGATGCTGACAATGCGATTAAGGCCAGAGGGTTTGGCTTTTCACACACACACACACACACACACACACACAGTCTCCCTCTCACATATACTCCATAATGCTGGCCTCCATTTAAATGTCACATCGTTAAAAGGAATGTTCGAGCATCCCTTCAGTCCCGTTGAGTGATATGAATATCATGAATACAAATGTTTACAAATGAGCAGAGTGGGATAGAGTCACTAGATGTGCATTGAGTTAAGGGAAGACACTACAATCATATGATGTATTCACCACCTAGTTGTCTAACAAAAGCTTTTTTTTCTGTATTGTGCAGAAGACAGACTGGGAGGTGGCCATCAAGAGTATCAACAAGAAGAACCTCTCCAAGTCTCAGATCCTTCTCGGCAAGGAAATCAAAATCTTGAAGGTGAGTGCGATACTTAATAGCTTCTCCACTTATCTTCTCCTCAGTTGTGCTCAAAGAATGATCTGATACTGACCTTGTGAGTCTGCACCTTTTGAGAGAAACTTGCCTGATATGAAAAATATCAATGAGAGCGATCCCATTAGTCGCCGTCGCCCGGTTAATGCATCTTTGTTTCCCTGCTCTGTTTTCACTCAGGAACTCCAGCATGAGAACATAGTGGCACTTTACGATGTCCAGGTAAGTCCCGGTCTTTTCTGTATATTGAAGTGTGGAGAAACTTTTAAATAAATGAGCAGGGGGAATTTCATCCGTTTCAAAGCAGATGTTTATGTTTTCACCTTTTAACCATGAGTCAGTACTTTCCTCCATTGAGTGTGTTCTGTGGTTTAATGGCTGGCTTGTCTTAAGTTTCACTATCTATTGAGCAAGTCTTTGAAAAACTTATCCATAAATCTCTTAAATGCTTCAAGAGGATCAATGTTGCTATTGGTCAGGGCCTTTGGTTTAATGCTGAGTAAGACTTGTCTTCTGATTCAGAGTCATGCTATTGTTAGTGGCTCAACCTCATCAGTCCAGCTGTCAGGTTTGTGCTGCGCAGCTTCTACTACAAAGCTGACGATGACAATGAAACGCCCTCCTCAGGACTAGCCTGTTTGCATCTACAGAACAGTAGTGCACCAATCTTAACTGCCTCTCCACGACTTTTTTTTTTTTTTTTTTTATGCATGTTGAGTCATCAGAGAGTTGGATGTGAAGCTACCATCTCATGCATTTCTGAAAATATATTTTACAAGACTACATGACCCAAACAAACCACTTTTAATGCTTCTGGCCACACTATGAAGCCCCCGTGGAAACTATGCAGTATGACTAAAATGAAAAAAAAAAGAGAGCATTGTGCTGAATGCTGAAAGGCCACACTGTCAGTGCACTGTCACATATACAGAACACTGTTTGATGCCCCATCTGAGGGGCTCATATTGATCCGCGCACATGTTAAATGAGCTCAGATTTTCTTTTGTCTTCAGGCTGGGAGCTCATATAGTCACAGAGTCACATATATTCTTTGCACACAGTCCTCCTTCAGATCTTTGTGGATTAACAAGATGCCTTTTTCAGAAATAAATAGTCGATACTGGAGGCGGAATGTTTCGGTGTATTTTTCAAAGCTTATAGTCTCCTACGTTTATCACTGCTTGTCCTGTTGTTTGTACCTTTTTGTAAAGCGTCAGTGTTATTGGTCGTTGAACACACAGATGGGTTGCCCGTAGGCGTTATGAGAGGCTCTGACTGCATTTATTTATGTTTCAGTCTGCAGCTACACAGTTGAAACAGATGCTTGTACTTGTAGTCTTTTTTTTTTTTTTTTTTTTTAAATAGAACTTGTTGAGAAAGGGAGTCTTTGAATTAGTGCAGTCAACTTATTCATGTTAGACTTGCCAGGTATAACTTCATGAAACACAATCACATAGACGAACAAAGAAACATGGATTTATTGTCACTCAAGTTTACAGTGAATTTATTTTGACTTCACAGTGTGAACACATAGTAACTGCCAGCTGTGGTTCTGTTGAAGGCCCAGAATTGGCTAGAATAGCCCTTTAGATTTGAGTGTTCTTCCAATGAGGAGATACAAGTGATGATAAAGCACTTCCCACATAGTAGTGGTACTTCCTGTGTTTGCATAAGCCTCCCATAGGAACCCTGCTGATCGGTCTATCCACCCTTCCACTCCTCCACCACTCTCTTCATTCCTCCATCAGTCCTACTGATGTAATAACCTCTTCCAGAGGCAGCTGGCTGAGGAGCCGGGTCATAACTCTGCAAGTGGATACAGTAGAGTAGGTAGCCTCCATCAGTGACAAATAAAAGAGTCAGGCTATGCATTTTTATACGCCCTTAGAGATAGTAGCAAGAAGGGTTAGGGTTAGCAAGCAAGAAAATGTGTGAAGTAATGGTGCTGAAAGGTGACTTCATTGGGTGTCTATATCATCCTGCCTCTATGGGGATGGATGGAGATTTAAAGGAATAGTTACTGCCTATTCACTCTCTTACAGTGTTAGATGAGATGATTGATACCACTCTCATATGTGTCCATTCAATATGAAGCTAAAGCTAGTAGCTGGTTAGCTTAGCTTAGCATAAAGGGTGAAAAGAGGAAACATCTATAGCCTGACTCTGCTGAAAGGCAGACACAGTCCACCCACCAGCTCCTCTAAAGCTCACATGGTATATCTCATTTGTTGTACAAAAAGACCACGACATATAAAAACAGTTTTAGGGGGTTATGTGCTGAACTGTTTTTTTTTTTTTTTTTTGGCTGATCACAGTGAGCCCCTGAAGTCTTGTCTTCACTGTGATGTTGTGAGGCAAACAGCTCAGGCTTAGCAAGCTCAGCTTCATAATGAATATACAGAGAGTGGTATTGATCTTGTCATCAAACTCTCAGCAAGAAAGCACATAAGCACATGTCCCTAAGTCCTTTTTTAGTACATAAAAATAAAGTATTGTCCAAATGTAAGATCAGATCGGTTGTATTATATTCTAGCTAATATATTATTTATCAGGCTAGACATTGATTATTTTTACTGAGTACTTTACTGTATTTATATCACCAAAATAACAGACTTTATATCTGATGATCAATAATGGACTTTACAACAACCTTAAACCAAAGAACATGGTGGTTTTGGCACCAGGCAGACACTAAAACACTGCTTCTGTCCAGTTCAGATACATTCTCAATTCCTCAAAGCCCACTTTTGTTAACTGTATGTTCTGAGCTAGTTCCTTCATGCGTTCTCTCTCTCTCTTTCTTTCTTTTTGTTTGCCGGCCTTGTGTCACCTCTGCCTTCCGTTGTCTGTCTCATTCTCTGGGATGGCTGAGCACAGCTATGGGCGCAGTGTCTCCCTGTCTCTTCTTCTTTTTTTTTTCTGACCAGCTGGCATTTCTTTTTTCCATCCCCTGCAGGATTGCTCTGTCTGATGGTAGCCAGTGTTATGGTGTATATTTCCTCTCTTGGTGACTATCAATAGAGTCTGGTGTGTGTGTGTGTGTGTGTTGAAGCCTTTTGATAACAGAGACCAACTGACAGCTGCTACTTTGCTTTCCCTCTTTTTTTTTTTACTGTTTCCATTCCTTATTTATCTTTTATATTTAGCTCACTTTTTCCATTTTCTTGTTTCCCCATCCTGCTCTCGATCATCACTTCTTGCGTCTCCAGTTGGCTTCTACTCAGCCTCATCAGCTGTTGTTGTTTGTTGGAGCCACGTGCTTGTGTGACTGGGTTTACCCAACAGAACAGGAAATGTAACCCGAGCTGGTTTTGTGCAACTGTCTAGTCACGCCTAGCCTCTCATTTTGATTAGAAAAAGCATAGATTCCTGTCTTGTTACTGTCTAGATTAAAATGTGTGTTGAAAGAACTTCAATTTAAGATATTAGAGTTACAAACAAGCTGAGGTCTGTCACTGTTCATGGCTTTACCAACAGGAACTGGGTTACCTAATTAAAGTCTGATAATAATGAGCCATGAGACCCAGACTGTTGTATGCACTACGGGTGGTTAGTGATAGACCTGCTGACAGGTGACGGCTGCTGGGAAAGGGCAATTCTCTGAGTCAATAGCAGCCTTATAAAGGGTGACAGAGACGGTGAGAATGTTTGACCTTTTGATAAGCGTGATGCTGCTAATGCAGTGGATCCCGTATGGTTCAAGGCTGCAAATACTTGCACACAGCGCTGTTGTTGAGACCAAGGAAACAAATAGGTCTAAGCAGGAGTGGAGATCAGGTCAATGCTGAGATCAGACTACTTGAATCCTGTTTAAAGACCTAAATACTTCTGCAGTAAATGCCGTACATGTCTGCTTGTACATAATGCTTGAGTGAATTTCTCAAGGATTGAAGCAGTATCTCTTGGTGAATAGATGTAGTATATTATGTCTTCTGATGATTGATAATCCTAAGTAAGATGTGTCTGGGTCAGAATAGTCAGGTCTGTTAAACCATTCCACTTGACTTTTGATTTTAAGGTCATGATTTGATTTTTGATTGACTTGTTGTCATGATTTTCACTTTAAAAGTAAAACCTAGGAGGGAGTGCGGAGTAAAAGAATACTAGGAGGATCAGGAACCTGCTTGTGATTTCCTAGGTCCAAACTCAACGCTCATTTTGATCGATTTAGACTTGAAATCAGAACATCCCTACTCAACAACTATGGAAAGGATTGCCGTGTAGTCTTGTACCAGCATTCATGTTCCCCAGAGGAGAAATCCTACTGCCTTTAGCATCCCTTGACCTTTCCTCTAGTTCCACCATGAGGGTGACATTTATAGTTTTGAGTGACCCATCTCAACAACTCTTGGATGGATTGCAGAGGGATTTTGGAGGTCCCCCACAGGATGACTTGTGATAACCGCGGTGACCCCTTGACTTTTCATCTAGTGCCATCATCAGGCCAAAGCTTCAGTTATGTTAAGTGCCAATTAGCAAATGCTAAATTAAGATGGTGAGCATGGTAGACATTATACCTTCCAAATATCAGCATGCTATGCTGCTAGTGTGTGTTGTTTCTTGCTAGTATCACTAGCAGCAGTTATCAGGATGCCAGCAAGCATTTGGCAGATGGCAATATGCCGGAGGAGAAGTTCAACCCGAGCAATCACTGAATGTTCACAGTAGGATTCTTACTATAAAAAGTCATATGAAACCAAAGTGTATCTTTATAACCGTTTTTTTGGTGCTGTTATATGGATGTATCAGCATCTGTTCCAGGCCTCAGCAGTTGATTTGGTCATTGACCAGTTTTCCAGCTCTAGTTTATCGTACTGCACCATTGACAACCTTTTCACCCAATCCTAAATCTGAATCTTGACTCTGTGATTTTTTTTCCCTGCCAGCCCACACAGGCTCACACCACAGCTGACTACGTTTTTTTTATCCACATTGCTGTGTGTGTGTGTATACAGCACCAGCACCATATAGACTAGACAGCATTGTGTTGGTCTGAGCACTGAATAAGCACCGAGTCAAACTGCTTATGTCCTTTTTTGTATGTTTTAGGTTCACAATAGAGGTGTTCACATTGTGACAATACGCTAACACTCCACCGTACCACCTCAGCACTTCTTGTATTCTTTGCTGAGTGCACAAAAGAAAACTGTCACAGTTCTTTGGCAGGACTTCTTATCCCTGCAGTTTGGGTGCATGATCCAGTATCTGTCTGTCTTTTAAACTGTCTTGAATAAAGTTAGTAGAGTTCTTGAAATTTTCACTGAGCAATGATCTGTTTAATATAAGATATTAATAGTATATTATGGTAATTTACATTCAGTGATATTAAGTTGTGTTTGTCTTCAATAAGACTTAAACCTAACGAGGAACCTAATCTAGGAAAATGCCATTTAAAATATAATCTGGATCACTTGTAAGTTAAAGCATTAAAAAGGTTTTAGAGTGTCGAAATTTTGCTCTCTAAAACTTCCACATACACTCATATGCCAGCTTTGGTGAATGCAGTCAACCTTGCTTGTGCGTGAATCACCAGCTGCTACTGTACCTGCCTTCCTCTCAGAATAGCTGTACATTGACAAAAGACTGCAGGGCTGGATGTGGGAGTATGTGTGCCCATGACAGATTGCAGGTCCTTATTCCCAGCACTGTAGTTTGGAGCGCTGCTCGTTCGCTGCTTTTAATGACAGTCTTAAGCACACAGCTGAGCGCCTCCTGGTCCTCCTTCATGGAGCTGTTAATGTTAAGCAAGCTGCAGCCGTGCGAGGTAGATGGGTCTAATTATAAGGTGTCCTGTGTCAGGGGCTCTATGGCTCGCTCTCTCACCTCTTTTTACACAGCCTGTTCAAAGGCGGGAATGCTGCGCCTTTATTCCGCCTCGCTGTTCTATGTAAAAGTAAGAAACACGGGATCAGAGGAGGCAGAGTTGCTCCGCCGATAAGCTGGCTACTCAGGTAATCACAGAGCCCGATCGACACCTGTGTAAAAAGGGAAAGCCAGCTCAGCGAGACAGGGAGGTGACACTGTTGAGTCACACGTCTGAATGCCGACAAACTATGTAAAAACACACATGAGGGTAGCATTATGCTGGCTTTGTTTGGTTCAGTGTAAAAAAAGCAAATGACGGATCTTCTGTACGGCTATAAGGGAGGATCTCTGTATAAAAGAGCCTTTAGTGTGCACAGTTCAGCTCAGCTACTTCACTGTGTGTGGCTGTTCCTGTGAACTGGCAAACACAGATAACAGGAGGTGTGTTTGTTTTGATTTGACATTAAAAAATCATTAACTTAACATTCATCTAAGATGGTCGGATATTCCCTCCTGCCAAGTGCCGTTTAAATTAGTTTTGAAATCATTATGGCTAACACACCCACATGCTGCTAATTGTAATGTAAATATTAAAATGACTAACAGAAGATTCACTTTTTCTGGAGCTCCACATGACTTTCATTAACACAAGAAGTTTCACTTTCCAAGGATCAAGGACATCTTTATTACCCTTCAGGAGCAATTTATTGTACAGCCAGTGGTAAGCACATAACCGTCAGACAACAACAATAATAAACAGACAATAAACAAATATAGCTGCAAGCAGCAATTGGCAGGTTCAAACCTTTTTGCACGTTTTGGAGCGAGACCAATCACACACTTGTTTCATCATTCCAAAGCCTGAAGCATTTCAATAATTGTGCACTCAAAGTTGCACCGTTAGTCCCCCACTTCCTGGCATGTGAATGAAACTCGGTGTGTATGTTCAGGAAATAGTGCAGGGTGGATTTTTAGTAGACAACTCTATGAGAGATAAGTTTATATAATGAGGAAGCTGATACTGGATAGACTTTGCCTCATTGTGTATTTAGGAATATAATTTTATTAGCATGATGAGTTAACACTTGACTTTGGAGGCTCAATATCCCTGAAGTTGTTTTCTCAATCCGCTTCTTATTATGAGCAAAGTGGTCCTACATGAACACACATTAGCAAATTATTTCACATTTCTCTATTTTTTCCAGTATTTCCATCTAGCCAATCAGGATTTAGCAAAGTGAGTCAATATCTGTTGACGGTTATTGACGGTTGTAGAAATGAGCAAAGAGATTGTGTTTAAAGCTCTGGGAAAAAAAGCCAGTAAGTGGACCTTTAATTCATTTAATAATTCATTTAAAAATCAAACAAAACTTTTTTCACACTCATCAAATTTTTCATTTTACCCTCAAGCATAGATCTGCAACATGCCTCCTTGCATATTTGCAGTTACACAGAGAGAGAGAGAGAGAGAGAGAGAGAGATAAAGAGAGAGAGAGACATAAAGGAATTGTTGGAGATGAAAGTTGATATAAAGGTAAACAGAGGAAGAGGGGGGCGGGAGTTTGTTTATGATGTTTTTGGTGTGTGAGCCAATCTCCACAAAAGCTGATGCTGCTCCTAAAGAACATTGTGTTCCTGCCTAGAGAGGGGCCCCCAGCCTGTTGTTTGTGTGTGTGTGTATGTGTGTGTGTGTGTGTGTGTGTGTGTCCTTATTACACAAGGTATTGAAGCAGGACTAACATGAAGAGAGCTGAAAAGAAAAAAGGGGCAGTACATGTTCTTGGATACTTTCGGGGGGGGGGGGGATTTTTGGAGCTCAGTGACATTTTCCTAGAAAACCTACAGCATGAACTTCTGTGGCCTCAGTTCACATTCCTTTACAGAACTTTATAACCGGCTGGGACAGAAGCTCAGAGGAAAATACTGTTACTGCTCACTGAGGCGCTGGCACACACACACTCTCTCTCACACACACACACACACACACAGTTCTGGATGGAACATACTTAGTGTGTTACATGTTTGATCAGCAGATAAGCATGAGCAAACACACTCTTTCACATGATCGTCAGTACATACATGCTGTTCTCTTACATAACACAAAGTGTTTGTCTGCAGGGACAACTTAAAAGATTAAGAATACAAAATTAAAAAAAAAAAAAGTCTGTATTCTTTCATGTAAATGTGTTGTAGACTATCATGGCTCATTATATGGCCTGACTTGTAACAGACACGTGCACCTTTTTTATGTGATGTTCTGTTCTTTTCCATGCGTGACTGGATCAGCAGTGTTTTTTTTTTTTTTTTTTTTCTATGTGGCCATATCAGCATGTCTGTGTAATACTGCAGTTGTCCCACCTGGAAAAAAAATATATAAACATCCTTTTTTTACCCAAGATGGGATGGCAGCCACACTGAGAATCAACAAGCCACTTTTGACCTTTTGTCCTCAGCACATAATTAGTGTTTTTCTCGCTGCTGTCACTGACACAGTCATGAATCGTTGCGTGCTGCTGTTATGTCAAAGCACAGACTTTACTCCCAAATGACACTGACTGTTTACTCAGAATATCCCGGATTACGCTCGTCTCTTGCGTGACAAAAGCACACCAGCTTTCCACAAATACTTAACCTCCCCACCCCCTTTTCCAGTACCCCTCGCGCACACACACACACACACACACACTCCTCTCGACCTCCTCAACCCCCCCCCTGCAGTTTGGTCATTCCCATCCCCCAATAGTGTTACATAATTTAGCAGTCCTGGAGTTGGACTGTGACGCAATAACTTGAACGACTAACCAGACACACTGTTGTTTTGGCTCACATTGACTCCTGGCAGGGCTGAGTGTTTTGTGTGTGTGTGTGTGTGTGTGTGTGCTGCTTGTAAATGTCAGTAACTTTTCAGTGTCTTGTGTTGTCAGTTTTCAGATCTCTGGATAATAAAGTCCTTTCATCCAGCCGACCCAGCCTGCAGATTTAGTCGCTCGCAAAAACAGCCTCTGAACGTTACGTGAGTGTGACAGAAGGGGCTATTTATATCATAGCGTGTTTTGGAATATTTTGTGCTTGGGAGGGAAATGGTTTCGAACCAAGCCCTCATATGGTGGCGAGCCATCACACCGGCCACCAATTTTTTTTTTATTTCCGATGTGGCCGATGTGTGAACGGTACCTTCTTGAAAACCTTTGTTAATGTAAACCGTTTGAGCGGTTGTCACTCTCATATCTGTGAGCTGCCACTTCCTCTTAAGCCTTCACAAACAAAGGCTTCCCTATGCTGCTGTCACCACCTGCCTCTTGACATTCATCTCACTTCTTTGCAATTGGGGAAACAAACCAAACCGAGGCGAACTGCAGCAGTCAAAGAGATCAGGACATGTGAAAGCTTCAAAAGACTCTCACGTGTTTGTTGAATAAGGTAAATGTTGCCTCAGGCAGCAGCTTTTCTTAGAAGTACCTTCAGTCTCTGCTGTTTTGTTGGTATCAGTTTTCTCTGACGTTAGACAGTAGACATGGGATGGGATGGGACGGGACAGTGATGTGTCAGTAACCCTCACTGATCTGGCCCCGTGGTGACTCCGCTCCCCGACACTCTGCCACCATCCCCCCTCTTCTCCAGATTGCGCTGCAGAATACATCCTCCTTACGTAATCCCCCGTAGCCCCCCTCCAACACACACACACACACATATTCTCACACATACAGTCAGAATGAATACTGGTGGCCCATCCCCCCCCCCCGCTACCTCCTGCCCCAGTAGAAGAAAACACTGTATAGGATTGGAAAAGAGCTGAGCTACTTACCAAGCAAACAAACAAGCCCATTAGCTCGGGGGCACACAGCACAGTGGTACAGTAGTGTAGTTAGTGGTCAGACCAAGCTCACCTAGTGTTTGTTTACATGTGGCGTGGTGTGAAGGTTGTGAAGAAGGTTATGCTGAGTTTATTCTTTGTTGTTGTATTTTGCCAGCTAGAAATGCTAATGGGTACTGGAGTCCATGTAAACTCTGTCTGATTCATTTTTGTTTCATTCCATACACAAGAAGATATTCTGTTTATGTGGTGGAACCAAACAGTGTTTTGATTTGGTTGGAATTCAATTAGTAGTAGCTTGTGAATAAACATATTGATTTGTGCTATTCTACACTGCCCAACATCTGTCAGGAGCAAGCTTCAGCATGCTAGTTTTATATAAATAGCAATTCTTAGTTTGACATGTCAATAATCAATAGCAAAATAATGATAGCAGTGTTTCCCCTACATGCTTAAAACAGCAGCACAGCGCCGCCTCTAAATGAGGCATTACACTTTTGACATGTGTTACAATGATACTTACCTGCACCTCCAGCAGTAGATCCTGGCCCCCCAAATAGTCCCTGCTTTGAGGATGGTACTTTCTGATGGCCCAGGAACCATTAGAGCAGAGGTAGCGGTGCTGGTGTTTGGTCAAACACAAACCTTGTGGCTGATACAACTTCTTTATAGCTTCATTCACACAGTGAGCAGCAGTTAGTGTTTGTTGCGTCTTAATAGTCATGTAGTGTATTAATCAGTTTTGAGACTAATTTGCATTATCTCCAGACCTTTTTGTAGTTTGTGAGTTTGAAAACAGGCATTAGTATCTAGTTGGATTATTTGCAACAGAATCATAATAGTATTGAAATCTTTGTCACAGTAGCAACAAAACAAGACAAGGTCAGAACCTGTTATATGGCTGGACTGTGTATGAAACGCTAGAGGGCTTTTTATTTGAAACAACGGATACAGGAAGTACACCATTGGCACTCAGTCAGTCAGTCATGGGCTTTTGCATTTACAGCGCTGGCTCCTGTGGTTCAGCCAAAAATGTTTCCTGAAAAACTGACATGCTGGTGAACAGACGCTGCATTGAACTCCTCCATGGGAACGATCCCATCAGCAATGACCAATTAAAGCACCACAGTGGTACACTCTTTATGAGACATGAGCATAACGTTTCATAGAAAATGTCATTACGCACATGTTCTGACAGTCATAAACTAAAGCAAGAATGTTTACATCTTGATTACTTTTGAAATTGATTTTTTTTACTCAAATGTTGAGTGACACCGCGTGACATTGAAACAAGTTCCATCATGTTTCTGTTCGCAGTGTGTTTCATGTGTTTTTAACGTTGGCTCACGTCATTATTCTGGGACTCGAGACAACATATTAAACACAGCTTTAAGTATTATTAGCCGTGGCATAAGCATCAAGTAGCATTTTCATGAGACAAAAAAACTGTATGGTTAGAAAAAGCCATAAATATGATAAATGGTAAGCTCTGTTATAATGCGCCTCATGTGTTTTTTGTTTTTTTTCCAGTGGCTGTTTTGTCATGCTTGTGTACTTGAGCCGACAGCTGCTTCTGGATAAATGTCTTCTCTAACAGATTCTGTGTCCCTTCTCTTCCAGGAAACGCCCAACTCTGTTTTCCTGGTCATGGAAGTAAGTATAGAAACGTGACTCTCTCTGGATATTTCATGAGCCAGAACTCATATTCTCTTCTCACGTGCCGTCACTTGTGTTGGGGGGGAAAGTTTGCTTTTCGGTGTAACAAGTTACTTATTACCTACTCTCAAAAGAAATGTGTTGCCTTATAAATATTTCTTTATTATAAGTAACATGAGTGATGATTTGAATAATTACCAAGGCACTCATTAGCACAAAAGAGCACTCTCAGCATTCATTACAGAGAAATGTTTCACCCCAACACAGGTTTTGACTGCTGTCACCCCCACCCCTCTGTCAAACTTCTCTCGTGTCTTTTTCCTCTTTGATTTTCTTTCACAGTGTCTTAATTTCCTCTCATAGCTCGCTTGACAGTCTTACCCTCAGCATCCTCCCTAACTTTCCCCACTCGTTTCGCAACATGCTCAGCTGGCTGCTGCTTTTGAAAACAAACCATGACTGCACCTCAAGTTACTCCCTAAAAATACACCCCTCTGTTTTCTAGGAACCATGTTCTCCAAAAGCCTTAACTTCAAATCTTGTTTTGGTCTCTGCTCAGACGGCTGTACTTTGTACTGTATTTATAATCCTTTGGAATCTTGTGTGTTTGGATCAACTGCCATACGACTAGGTTGCAATCATTTGAGGGTACATATGTTACAGTTTCTTGACGCATGGTGGAAAAACAAGATGGGAAGATGATTTTCAATGTTCAACTATCAAATGTTTTTGAGAGTAATGCTAGGGTCATGTCCTTTGTTGCACTTTGAAGCATTCACCTCAGTCTGGCTAAATCAATGCTCCTTGCCTCATGTTTTGCTTAGCAAGAAAAAGCTTGTCTTACTCAAACATTGGTGCAAGTATCAGATGAAAGTGTTATGTTAAGAGATGGGCACAGTAAGCTAGGTGCAAACCCAGTGAAAGCCATACCGTGCCCTTTGAACACTGGAGAGGAAAAACTCTATTAATTAGTTGTGAGTGTTTGACGGGAAGGAAGGTGTTTGTCTTGGAACACTTAGTGCAGTGTGTGCCAACTTACAGTAGCAAACATAGTTTGAATAGGGCTCAGTTAACATGCATGTAAACAGTAAGATGAACCATAAGCCTGGCAACATGTCAGATAGCTAACTGCATACCTCTGTTATGTACAGCTGTCTTTAACTTCTATTACCGTTTCAATGTGAAGCTTTGCTAAATGCTAAGTGATTCCTCAATATTAAGGTGAAATATGACGATTAACAAATCAAAACAAATTAAATCCTGCTTTATCACCAGAGGCTGCAGTCAGGTAGGGATATGTTTGCCTGTGTGATTGACGAGGGAGGAGGGAGAAGTCTTTTGTTTTCACAGGTGCAGAATCTAGAATGATTTAATGTTTAATTCTCTGGTTCCTTGTGGTATCAGTCTTTGTTTTATGGGTGGCAGACGAAAGATAAAACCTGAGTAAATAAACGGAGGATTATAGAGAATGCGGAATACAAGTCAGTGAATGGTTTGATGAGTGTGAAAATGATGTGAATCGTATGCTATGGCCTTCATAGTCACCGGATCTCATCTCAAATTAACACCTATGGGAGATTTTGGAGTGACGTGTTAAGCTGGATTTACTCTCGAAGCATTATAGACTGTAGGTACACTGTAGATACACAGTAGACACAGAGGTCATCAGTTTTGATTTATCGGCCAGCGTCAGATTTCACCTGTTGATAAACTGCACCACTACTAGACACATATATCATGATCAGGCTGTATCGTGCTCTGATTATATTCCCCACAGTGACTGTGTGAGACACATTACGTGGGCTACATAGTGAAAACTGAAGTTACATCCAGTGTGTTGTCTCTATCAACAAACTTGAAGGAGGAAACGCAAGGAGAAAAAAAATGATTGCAGTCTCCACGTGATATTTCAGTAGCCATTGTAGCCCTGACACATTGTACCGTTTTTGAAGGTGCACAAGTCAGCTACAGCATAGCTATAGAGCCTACGCATGTAGCTGCCATAGCAACACTTAAACCCTTAACGCACAGATATAAATCCAGCTTTAGACTGCACTCTCTACCAGCATCATCAAAACATCAAACGGAGGGTACATGTTGTTTATCCCTCCAGTAGAGTCCCACACACGGGGAATCTATGACAAGGAGCATTAAAGCTGTTCTGGAGGCCTTACTTAGACACTTAATGTTGGTTTCCCTTAAAAGTTGTCACCCATTGGTGCATGAGGGTGACCTCAGGAGCAGGAACCAGGGAAAAAGCAAGCATGGTTTCACTAAAGAGTCCTGTGTAGTGGAAAGTAACTGGAACTTTTCACTGTTACTTCTTTTTGCTTATCCACTCAGCAGCTGACTTTCCCTTCAATCCCCCTCAAACCCCAAACACACACACACACAGACACACACACACACACAACCCCATGTTTCCATCCCTGGGTTCTTGTTGTCCCTCTTGAGAACTAACTGCACTTGAACAGAGGTTGTCAGCACAGATAAATCTACAGCCGTTCAGCAGATTAATTGATGAGGCTGCCATTATCTAGGCTCGGATTTGTACGCACACTCATGCACATACAGTATACACACACACACACATAATCAGCATGCATAATACCAAAATTAGCTTCTGAGCTTGACATTGTTGAACCTGAATTTAATTCTGCTTACGCGTTGTTGCTGACAGTGTGTTGTTTGTCTCCCCTCACACAGTATTGTAACGGAGGTGATCTTGCCGACTATCTGCAAGGTAAGCATCACACTAATCTGTCTGCCACACACACACACACACACACAGATTATTGTTCATCAAAATAAAGTTACTAATGCCACAGAGGAGGAAAAAGCCACGTGACTGCAGCTATTATGGGTGTAGGCGTGAGGAATGTGTGTGTGCACGCTTTTATCTGTTAGGGAGAGTTTGTGGAATAATGTGTGTCTGTATTGTGTTAGGATGTTTGACAGTGTATAAGTGTGAGTCTTTGAGTGAGTGTTTTCTATGTGGGGAGATGTGTGTGTGTGTGTGTGTGTGTGTGTTGGAATCATCACTGCAGCTTTGTACAAAGGGTTCCTTCTCCAGTTTAGAGCCAGTCAGTACACTGTTTATGCCATTGTGATAGTTTATAACAAAGGTCAGCATTTCTGGCCGTACAGCTTAACAAGTCAGCTTAAAGGAGAACTCCACCAATTATACACATCAAAGTGTGTTTAAGGCCTTTGGGAGTACTACTGCATATGTGGGGGGAAAAAAATGTATTTCCTACATTACCCACAATGTATGAAGTCTGATGTCTGATGTCTGAATGTTGGTTGGGGCTGAAGACTACAAGTTTGAAAATTAAAAAAATAAAAATAAAAAAAAAATCTGGGGTTTGTGGAGTGAGGAAGGAGTGAGCTTATCAGACCTCTGTAGCCGCTCCTCATCTCTGTTACTGGCTCAAGGCTACATTAGGTGCTCCTAGAATAACACACCCGAAACTGTACGGCTGAGTGAATCATTTCAAACTGCATTGTGGGTAATGTAGGTGTCAGATTTTGACAAGGAAGTAAGACTTAATGGAATAAAAAAGACAAAATCTCTGCTTCTTCTGCATGGATTTAATCCTTTTTTTTGTAACTGCTCAACTGACAGTGTTGTAGGAATGCAATGTTAAATCTGTAGAGTAGTCTTTTAAGCTGAAATGATGTTTGAATCATGTCTGTTGCATGGTTCAGATCCCCCAAATACCAAAAAGTAAAAATATAAAACACAAAACAATCTAAATGCATACATACTGCTGTGTCCATCTCCAACCATACAGCCCTTCTCAACAAAACAAGTAAAATACCAACTCACTTATAGTCAAGGCTCTGTCACTATACTGTTTCAACCATTAGCTTTGCATTACCACTGGGGTGAGGCCATCTTTATGTTGTCAGTGATATTATGGGAGTAGGATGTCTCGCTCTGACACTGAGGATCTAAAGTTGCAAATAAGAAGACCAGAATATCAAGTGTCATGGTTCTGTTTTTTGCAGTGTAGAGAACAGAGTGATTAAATCCATGTCTCTAATAATCCTGGGAGAAAAAGAACAACCTAAGATTTAATAAAAAAACAAACATATTATAAAGACACACAGTTTCAAAGACTAATTGTCAAGTTTGATTTAACGTTGCACTCCTCAGCTCTAAACCGGAATTTTCCTAAACTGGAATGTTTTTTTGTCAGATCTTCATTATTGAATTACTGTAGCTATTCTATATATAGTAGCTAAGCAGACATTGTCAGAATGTCCTTGTTTAGTTGCTCTGGTCCATGGTTAACTCGACACGCTTGACATTGATATTGAGTGTCCAGAGAGAGTCAAAACTCACAAAACACTCCGTGTGTTACTACGGTTGCGTAGTTTCAGGTTAAATCAGGTCAGCTGCTGGAATCTCAAAAACCCTCTGAATGACTTGCAGTGTGTGCTTTGCCAGTCAGTCTGTTAGATAACCACAGGTGTTTGCACCTCTCTTCCATAAAATCGATTGTGTTACTGGAACAGCTCCCTTATCACTGTACTTTTCCATACTGTGCCTGTCCCACATGTCCACATTAGCACTTTACAGAATGGGTCACGGTCAGACCCATCTGTGACAGGGTGGTATAGGGGGCCCCTGCTTGAGTAACACTTGTGGTTGTGAAATGAAACCATTGGGGTCATAATGGAAGTCTGAAGCTGTAGATTAGTGTTCAGGGTGTTACAGACCCAACTGTACCCAACATGGCTGCCAGCACCATGAAGTCATAAATCATTATGACTGTGTTCTTATCAGTGGAGGGCTTCTGTGTTCATATGTGTAGGTGCCGACCCTCACGCATTATCAGTCTTCCTTTTATATAAGAGGATCTCACTAGTGAATTACTCTACTACTTACACAACTTTTCTATGTTAGAAGATAGTTACCCTGGTGGGCAGAGTGCAGCTAACCCCCCCCCACCCCCCCTCAAAAAATCCTAGATTAATGTTAATAAGCTTACTAGTTTGATCTATGCCTACACTGTAATCACAATGGCTTGGTAGAGAGGGAGAGAGAGAATGAGAGAGAGAGAGAGAGAGAGGGGAATCCTCTTAGTCTCACATCGGATTAGACTTATTTCACTACCACCAGGGAATAGGACCTTCAATGCCTCAATTTACACAATTTACCTCAGGATTATTACTGTAATATGCTAATTATTAGCTTTAATCAAGTGTGGCTGATAAGCACTTTCTGTTGAGTTTGTGCTTGCTTTCTTTTTTTACTTCAGAAATATACTTATCCAGGGTAATGGTTATTTTTGTTTTCTGTAGCCAAGGGGACCCTGAGAGAAGACACACTGAGGGTTTTCCTCCAGCAGATAGCTGCTGCCATGCGCATCCTCAACAGCAAAGGAATCATCCACCGCGACCTGAAACCCCAGAACATCCTGCTGTCATACGCGGGTCGCAAGAAGTCCAACATCAGCGGCATCCGCATCAAAATAGGTAACAGAATCAAATACAAGAATATTGTTTAGAATATTTAAAATTACTAGGAAATGAACTGTTCAAATCTACTGTAAATTCAGATTTTTAGTTACAATGTGTTTGGAAATCTGAAGTCAGACTTAGGCAGTGATTCATTTTTGGTCTGAAGCAGAATGAGAGGGAAAAGTGAACTGCCATGTGAGAGATGTTATGTCATTTTATCTACCAAACATTTGTTGTGTACTTAACCTTGACCATCAAGTAAATAGTAACTCTCCAAACTCAAAACATCACACCTTGGCAACAAGTATATTATGCAAATGTAGTAAGGATACACACACATCCCATTACCCAGTAGGATGGGTGCTGGATCAAAAAAAATACAAAAACACATGCGACATAACATACTTGTTGCTAAGTGCCATTGTGGAAAACCTTACCTTTACATATATGCAGATTTTTATATGTAGGCTACAAATTCTGTATTATACAAATTTCCCACTTTTGCACTTTCAATCAGTTGGTCAGGTTGTTTCATGTCCAACTTGTTATTAATGTATTTCTGGCAGCATTTTCATTCACTGCCTTATCTCTGTTTTATGCCTGTATTAGTAGTCCCAGTGTTTGTCTCACAGGCATCCTCCAAAGTCTAACAATAGTGGTTTGTGTTAGTGGTAATAATAACACATGTGTACTGACTGGTTTCTTTCATGCTTTTGTCCTGCAGCTGACTTTGGCTTCGCACGATACCTCCAGAGCAACATGATGGCAGCCACACTATGTGGGTCACCCATGTACATGGTCAGTGCGTTTCATACTGAAGATTTGTGTATGTCTAGAGTTGCAGCTGAGGTCAGCCGTTTTTTTTTTTTAAAGTGACCTGTCAGCCTTCTCAGCAGCATGTTCATGTTGCATAACTATCCCTGCTGCGGATCTTTACTCATGACCTCTCTCATCCCCTCAGGCTCCAGAGGTCATCATGTCCCAGAACTACGACGCCAAGGCCGACCTGTGGAGCATAGGGACAGTCATCTACCAGTGTCTGGTCGGCAAGCCACCTTTCCAGGTTAATACTATGCACAACAAACTGGTAACAATTGTGTTTGTTGGTGTGTGTGTGTGTGTGTGTGTGCGCATCTAATTCTATATTGATAATATTTTCAGGCCAATAGTCCCCAAGACCTGAGGATGTTCTATGAGAAGAACAAGAATCTACAACCCATGTAAGTCACAGAAAGAGAACTGGTGTTTTTGGAGAAACTTTAATTTTGAATGGGCATATTTCACAAAGGTATTAACATGCTAATGTTCTCATTACCCAGCATCCCAAGGGAGACTTCCCCCCAACTTAGTGACCTTTTGCTGGGGCTTCTGCAGAGGAATCAGAAAGACAGGATGGACTTTGGTGAGTGACATCATTTACTTAGTAAACTTAAAAAGGTGAATTTATTGTTCACGTTTAGTTTTACATACATTAAGATCTGTGTTTATGTTTATGAGAAGACTGATGTGTTCTGTCCCTTCAACCCCCTCTCTTTGCAGACACGTTTTTCAGCCATCCTTTCCTGGAGCCATCGTCCACTATTAAAAAATGTAAGCACAAAGGTCACATTCTCAAGCGCTTGAACTCACTGTAATAGACTTTCACATCATTCAACTGGACTGATTAATGATGTATGGTGTATTTATTGCCCTCAGCGTGTCCGGTGCCGGTCCCCAGTGCCTCCAACACCGTAACGGACAGTTCCTGTGGCAGCTCCCCATGCATCCGCTACAACTCCCCTCCTGTGAGTTTGATATTAATTTATAAATCCTCATTCACTGGGGGTTTACACTTTCACTATAACAAGGGTAATAAAATATTAACCATGCTCCATTGTTGTGACTCTTGATGCTTCCTCTTGTGCAAACAGCAGTTAGTTGCAAGTTATGCAAGGTGTCCAAAAAGGGGAAAATAAACAATAATAATTCACTTTTATAAGCTAACTTATTAATAATGAAAATCCTTCTGAAAGAGATTTATGACAAATTTATTTATAATTTGTAGCTCTTACTATTGTAAATAGAATAGAAATGTGATTCCTTCAGGCTCAACTGCCTCTACAACTGCAGTGCTGCTAGAATAAGTGCTGCCACTACTACTACTAATAATAAGTCTCTTGCTTGTTATAACAATCTATTTGCACACTGACACATCTCATCTCACAGCAGCCAGTGGTACTGCAGGGCAAGTCAATTTCCCAGGATGTCAGTGTTCTCTAACTATGTGATTACATTAGTTTGACAGTCAGCACTGCCCTGCCTGGAAGCCTTAATTGCATTCAGGAGCCACACACTTAATCCCTCTTCTCTCTCTCTCTCTCTCTCTGTCTGTCTGTGAACACACAGTCTCTCCCAGACATGCAAACTCTAGCAGAAGATGGTTTGTCATCCCCTCCGCTCGGTCCGCCCAACTTCCTGCAGCTGTCCAAGGAGTCCGCAGGAAGCACCAGCAGCAAGAACTCCTCCTGTGACACTGATGACTTTGTCCTGGTGCCTCACATCTCTACTGACAGCTGTAAGTGCCGTCACACACATTGACAGCACACACACACACACACATTTGTTTACACCGCAACAAAGCTTTCTGGCCTGATATCATAACGCCTTCATCGGAATGAAATAGGGATTTAAATATGATACTGAAATTAAAGGGGACCTATTATTATGCTTTTCCTTATTTTCAGTCACAATGTAGGATGTTCATATTAAAAGTGGCAGAAGTGTCAAATAATGAGGTAAACATATGTAGGAGTTATCCCTGCTCTGAACACTTGGTTACCAAGCTGAGTTCTTCCAGTTCTTCCATTGTTTTGTGGGTAGTCACAACCAGCCATGACTCGAGTCGAGTTGGCATGCTGTGAGTGTTTTTCCATTACACATCACTGCAAAATAGTTTACCTGTTGGAGGTGTGCTGGTCATCTGCAGGTCTTCATCAAACATCATCATCACTGTAGCTGTTTCTGCTTGTACTATTCCTCCCTGCGTTATTTCGAACTGATCTGCTGAACAAAGAGCTGCTAATTCTGTGTCTCCTGTTATTTAGTCATTTAAAAGCTTGAAATATGAAGCAGGAAATGTTGGGTTTTCATTGGAGATTGCTTAACACAACTCTGATATGCATAAAGGGCCAATATAAGATAAATAAGGAATTATGCAAAGCTATTCTTGTGGAGTCCCAGAATAAAAATATAGAGCCGGAAATTAGCATAATAGGTCCCCTTTAACTAAAATAAAATACACAACTAAGACAAACTTACTCCAAAATGAATGTTCTGTTCACCATATTGTTGTTATCATGGATTGCCAATTTTCTAATTTAGATTTAATTTTAATTTTAAGCAGGTTATTTTGGCGCAGCAGCTTGTACATTTCAGTGGTCGTTACAAACAGCTGCCTCAGGCTCTTTCTCTGTGACCGTCACATCCCTTGACCATCCAAATTCATGTGAAAGCATTCCCTCTTTATTTCTGTCACAGTACAGCACTGCTCTGATGACAGGTTGTTGACAGCTGCACTATTAATATTCTTTAATTGTTTCAGGTCCTTTTTTAATACCACTCTAGACACCGCCAAATGTGTCTCCTGATTTCTGACAGCAGGACTTTAGAAGCTTTACACTGTGAATTTCTTCTCTTTTACTCTTTGGTGACATTTTTGTGAATGAAACTTTGCCCACAAATGGAAAGGAACCGCTCGCCTACTACTGTACATTCTTCACATGCCCTGCTGTGTGTTCATAGGGCAGACAGTTTATATACTGAATGCCCGCCTGTCTGTAAGCAGCTATGTAATCCAATACATGAAGAACTGTTAAACTTGCGAAAGAAAGAAATGATAGAAATCATCCTTTTTAGAGGGCGGTTTAGTTATTTTCACTGCTCAGTTAAGTCATGTGTACCTCATTTGTACAAAATTATATTTACTGCACCGTGATAGTGTTTAATTATGTTCAGAATTCTTCCTCCAACCTTATTGGTTACTCTGGGAGGATAGCGGTCCAATAAATCTTAATACTCTGCTTGTTCACACATCTGCCAGCTCATAAACAATAACACTACATGTGACCTGTCCTCCGTCTACATGTCCAAAACACGCACATACACTACTGTCATCTGTTCTCTATAAACGCATAGATGTTTTGTAAACTAATCTATTAAAGGAGAAGGACACTGTACTCATTAATAGACGCGCATAGCTAGAATAGACGTATAGTACAGTCACATTCACTACCTGTCAGTGATGCATGGAACACACATGCTCACACAAGCTCACATAGCACATGTCACCAAGTCTACAGCCAGTGAATTAGACAGCTGCTAACCATTACACGCTGTAATTGTAGACACAATCCACAAACAAAGGGCACACAATCGTACCCTCTCGAGTTGTCAAATGAACCCTCATGCACCGCACCTGCTGTAAAACACACACACACACACACACCTGCAAGCCCCCCCACTCAAACAATGGACAAAGTATAGAGCATCGGGAGTGTCAGCTGGCGTTCTGAATGGCATTTAATCACCTAATAACTGTGGGTGTATACATCAGTAAAGCCTGTTGCACCTTCACCATTCTTCTCTTTACTTTGCTCTCCCTCCTCAGATGACCAGCCAATGGGAGCGGGTCGCCGGGCATCCAGCGAGTTCCTCATGTGCGGAGGGTGAGTACAGTGCCGTCGACCAGAGACTTAAACACTTCTTTTTTTTTTAATCTTTAGAAAATAGTTCATATGATGTTTAGAAACTGAAAGCCTCCACTGGACTGCAAAAAGTGGAAGCTCCTCGTTGACCCAAAAACATGACATAATACTTGATATCGATCAGAACAATACAACAAAAATGTGTTGATGCCTCACTGGCTGATACAGAACAATCACAATCAGCAAAACATCAGAGTGATCAGATCGATGAAAACAGAGTTTCTGTATTCTGTTCTTTTTGGCGCTATCAATATATTTTTGATATTACTAAGGCTCCAACTGCTATTGTTGCTGAGCTTTTATTTGCTATGGTTAGTAGCAGTTTTTCTTTTTATTTTAGTTATAAATTCAGCATTTATAATCTTACATAGAACTTTAAAGGGGTGTGAAAAAGTCTTAGATTATCCCCTGTGATTGCTGCACATTAAGTTACTTATATTTCTGATTTGTAGCCCAGTTTCAATGTCTAATCAGCCACAGTTCATGGAGCATGAACTGGATTCAGGGTAAAAAATAGACTAACTATGCACTGCAGCATGCAATGGAAGTGTGATGTGACGCCACGCTGTGAGTCAGATTCCGTTTCACACACAGCCTCGAGTTCGCGTGTATTCGCGTAAGGTCATGTCATCTATTCTTCATGTGTTTTTGTGTTTCCACCGGGCTTCCTTTGTTTCTTCTTTATTTCTGTCTCACTGACCACTTTGCTCTTTTGCTTGATACCAGATATCCACTGTCCATTTGTCATGAGTGAATTCTTCTGCCCATGCCCTCCGAATCTGCATGATTAGCTGAGTTATGAATCAGACGTCAAAGCAAACAACAAGGTGGTGCTGCGCTAAAATAAGCACCTGACCCACCGAGGGCTGTGGGATAATAATAGCCTCGCTCGCTCGCCAAAAAACATGCTTGCAATAACAAACTGCGACTGTTATTACGGTGCCTCAGCTGTGTATTAAAAGATCAAAACTCTCTCACATGTACTGCAACCACATTTTCATAACATGGCAGCACTTTAATTTCCTCTTTTTACTTCAACTAAACTTACTACAAAATCTGAACTCATGTCCAGCAGTTATTTCCCTGCTGATCCAGGTTTTACACATTTATAGGCCAGTTCAGATCTTTCATTTACTGTTATTTAATGACAGTAGCTTTGTTTTGACAACTTTGTTTCTTAATTCTGGATATTAAATTGGTCTTAAATTCAGCTCCTGGCGAAATAAAAAAAAAAAAAAAAAAAAGTTTTGTTTCCTGAAAAACAACTTTCCTGGAATAGATATCCTGCTGTCTGTTGTTATTTTTTTTCTTTTCTTTGTTAGGGAAAGGATGAGGATAAGCATTACTCCAAATGTTTCTTATTGCTAACAAATGTCTTGAAAAAAATAGTAGTTAGTCCACCTTTCAGCACTTTCAGATGTTACTGAAAGAGGAAGAAATCATTCATTTGACAGGAACTATTTTCAGCTGTGGATTGATACACATCTGGTGCTCTGGTGCATATGTCTGGGGACAGGATGGTGTATGTGTGTGTGTGTGTGTGTGTGTGTGTGTGTATATAATAGGCTTTGGATACACATACAATACTTAATTTTTCATATTTTTGTCATTTTTATTTGATTTGTCAACCTTTTTTGTTATCTTACCTCCTACACAACTACACTTCATGTCCACCACTTATTTTCCTGCTCTCCCATGTTTTGCTCATGTACGGTTTCAGTAGGTTTTTACAGCTTTGTGGATGATATATTGGTCCTAAATTCATCTTAGGCTAAAATTGTGTTTAGTTGTAACTTGGCGAGATCCAGCTCCTGTCTGTCACCTCTTTGTTCTTCTTCTTCTTTCTCCCCCTCTCTTTGCTAATAACCTGCAGCCAGACATTGCTTCACACTTCTCCTATCTCCCTGCTTTCCTGTTTGCGTGTGTAAACAGCCTCAAGCAAAACTGTTCTCTCTCTCCTCTCTGTTCCCCTTTTTTTTTTTTGTTGCACTCCCTCTCTATTTTGTCTTTGTTGCCCTTTCTCATCCTCCTGTAACCGCTCATGCTGCCAGCTCCACTCCCCTCCCTCTTCTGTCCTTTTAACGGCTCTCCACATAGCAATAACTCTTTGCTGTTTGCATAAATTAGTTAACCATTGACTCAAAAAGAAACCATTTTTTTTCCCCCCTCATCGCAGAGTTGTTTGAGACTTTGCAGTTTAGTAACACCAGCCGCATTCTGAAAGAGCTCCTAAATCACAGCCTTGTTTATCCTCACTACCCTGCGTGTCCTAAATTGACTGCAGTTGAGGAAGAAGAGAGACACAGAGTGTGGGCTTGTGGAGAGGACAGGATGAGCCAGATGTCTGGAGTGAGATGATGATGATGATTGTAAAGAAAGCAAGAGATTTAAAAAAGGAAAAGAGGGACGGAGCAAGCATGGGTTTGAGATGAATGAGCAAAAACTGACGTGACAAATTATATAAAAAAAAAAGAAAGAGGCTGAAATGTTTGATCCCATCCCCCCTCTCCTGAGCTGCTTGGTAGAAACCAGGTCAGCGGAGAGGCAACTGACTTACAGATCCAGTCTCTCTCCTCTTTCCACTCTCGTGTCTTTTTAAAAAGCAGCTGTTCACTGACCCACAAACCCTCTGTCCGTCTTTAACGAGAGGACAACGGCGTACAACATTCCTGTCCATATTAAGCCTGAGGTGGGGGGGGGATCAATAAAGCTTTTAGCGACCTGGAGAAAAATAGAAAGCCTCCATCATGAGTTACTGTATCAAATATCTTCTCCATCCATGGTAAGTGAGTGGAGAAAGACAGCACGTGGTCGGGTTTATGTCTCAGCATAGCAGACATTCAAATATTCAGCAAAGCAACTGCTCTTTGCTTCTTTGTCCGGACTAGTCTTCGCCTCACGTGTCCTCGTCCTCTCTCCCTTATAGACCCACCCAGGCTTCACATCGTTACATAATACTGGTTTCCAACTGGTGCTGCGCTAACGGCCACCCCCCTCCCCACTCATCTCTTTTTTTTTTTTTTTCTTTTTTTTTTAGATTCTATATGTAAGCAAAAGCCCTCTGTGGTTGACTCAGCCATGACTTTATGTTCGAGAACATTTTGTCTCCTTTGGAATAACAAAAGAATGCAAATGAGCTGTGGCTCTTTGCACTTCCCCTCCTGTGTCTGTCTGAACACAGAGGACCTGCTTTGCACGTGCCATTGGCCGGCCCCGCCTCTAGCTCTGCCCCCAGCAGTGTGAGCTTGAATCCTATTGGTCGTGCCTTTGTGTTTACATGGAAACCTCGCCTCCTTTTTTTTTTTTTTTTTTCTGCTCTCGCTGTCCTCATGATCAGCCTGGCTAAACTTAAAGTTTCTCAACCTGCCTCCACACTGAAGTAAACAAAGAACTCAGCTATAGAAAGAAAGGTCCCTACATGTAGATTTATCCAGCTTTCCTTTATCCTAATTACAAAAAAAAAAAAAAAAACACCAGCTTTTTTGGAGATTTAACTTATTATGGGTGTTGACACCCCTGAAGATGTCCTGCAGATATGGAAACAACAGCAGCCTCGAGCGGACTGGCTAACTGCGCTCCTCTCCCCGTTGTTTCCCTCCAGGCAGCCACAGCCCACCCCAGGACAGACCCCCATGGTGTCCCCACGGGCCGAGACTACTCCAATCCCTGTTCCCACCCAGGTCCGCAACTACCAGCGCATCAAGCAGAATCTCTCCAGCAGCCCGACCACCACGCTCTACAGCTCCCCCAGGTAAGAGTCACCTCTGCTGGGTCTGAGGGTGAAGGAAGCCCTGATTTTTACCTCTTCAGTATTTATACCTTTTATAGTGATTTTAGTAATGAAACACTTGGAATAAGCTCCTGTTCGTTGATATCAATCTGTGACTAATGTCTTGCTCACCATTTGCTAGTCAGTTTTCATGGAGAGGTAATGAAAAGCCTGGCTGTTATTTCATCAGCCACACAGTTTCACTGAAATTACATCAGATAAGTGGCTGCTTGAAGTTACAGGCTTCCAACCTGTTGCTGGGAGGGTTTTTTTGTTGGCAGTTATATGTGAAGACAAAGCAGAAGGGAGGGCAAAGGAAGAGGGAAGGGTGGCACCTTGTTTTACAGGAAGATAAGTTCTGTTGTTCCCACTTGCAGGCTGTTGTCTGAGAAGAACACAAGATGTATTGTTGGCTTTTATCAGCTGTATTGTGTTGCTAATGTGTTAATTATTCCAAAGTTTTATTGTGCTGGCTTCTGTGTAGGCTAGTGTTCATCTGGTGGTTTCTTGTTTTGCCATTTGTCATCAGTTTCCTACTGTGGTGATCATAGCTCTGAGGATTAGGATGTGGTGAATGTTAAAGCAGTAGCTGCTTCTTCAGTTCTCTGTGCACCCATTGAGGACAGGTACTGTCCTCGCCGCCCTGGCTTCAGACATCTTTGTTCAGCCGCCCTACTCTCCAACCTGTCTGTCTCGTCAGTCTGTCTAGGGAAGATTAGAACTCTGACATCATGTCCCTTTGACCTACCAGAGGAGGGAGCTAGAATACGGCTGAGAGTGACCTTAAGGGAACTCCTCACTGCTTTGCAATTGACAAATGTGCACAGCAAATGCTCTCGCACATGTTTCCGTTTCATGTGACTGAAGTCTGTGTTGAGGTTTTGTACTTGCAGCAGTAATGGCTTGTCTTAGCAGCCAAACAAGTATTTACTTGATCCAAAGAGGGAAAAAAAAGAAGTCATTTGGGAGAGTTCAGCAGAACAACTGAATCCTTAATGAAGTTAATTGATGATGAATCCTTGTAAATCAGTACTGAATGTGATAGAATGCTTTAATGTTTTATATCCAACATGTCTCAGTAAATTGACTGACATTCACTCGCATAATCTACATGTTTGTTTGTTTTTTTTTTGTAGGTCTGGAACAGTGAGGCGCTCGAACACCAGTCCTATGGGGTTTCCCAAGGTAGGCTCGGGGTCCCCCAGCTCCGCAGACGTCCCTCAGACAGTGGGTCGCCGCCTGTCTACAGGCAGCTCCCGGCCCTACTCCCCTTCACCTCTTGGTAAGGAGTCAGGACATGTACAGACATGTTTCAAGCACATCAGCCTTTTAATAATACCTTCCAAACATGAATTGGACTTCACTCCGAATGAAAACATGAAAATGAAAATGTTTGTGTTGGCAGTGGGCACCATCCCTGAGCAGCTGGGTCACTGCTGCTGTCACCTGCAGAACCACGAGCCTCGCAGCCGGAGCTCCTCGGGAGGTCAGTTCACAGGCAAAAACTTCAGCTGCCCTGGAAATAGCCTGGTTAACCCACATCTAACTGTGCCAGCTGGTTCACTCAGATAAGATTAAACCTCAGTGGTCCTTAAGGGGAATGTTGTTTGTTGAGACAGCAAATCAGTAATGGAGCATAAATTGGAATTTAGCAAATGCAGGGTATTGAAGTAACTTTTAAAGCTGGAGTGTGCAGGATGATATGGATGCAAAGAAGACAGTGCAAGATAAGTTTAATTGAATACAGGACCATATATATATGTATATATAAATATATGTATGTATATATACAACCCCTCACCAAGATATATACAAGTATAATATGTATTGGCATTTAAATTATGCAGTATCAGTATTAAGTGCAGTAGGGAGTTGTTTTGTTTCCCTCCTCTGTGTCATCACTTTGTTATCGACAAGTGTCGAGTTCATGAGTCACTGTGAGTCAAGATCCTTTTTCAAAAAAACACTTGAGAAGTCTTATAAGTTCTTCACTGTTTGTATTGAGAGGTTTGCTGTCATGGTGACCTTTTTTTAAAAAAAAGAGGCAAAGTTACAGTGTGACGTCTTAGCCAGACAGACGACAGCACTTTGTGCTGTTTTGGGAAAAATCATACAAACAACCAGATTTTATGAGCAACACAGAGTCTCTGTGGAAAGTTTCCGAGCTATTTTTCTTGTGCTGATTGGGCAGAAACCCTGTGATAGACCAAAGCTCATAAAAGTGTCACCAGTAGTGTTGCTCCACGCTGCTATTTTTTGCTCCTGTTCAGATCACATTCTAGAGCTAAAGACTGCCTCTAGCTTAGAGACAAAAGAGAGTTGTCTCCTCTTACCAGCATCAGAACATACAAAGATTTACACCGTGATCAATCTCTTATCTATCTCTTTAGCTTCTTATTAAATAAAGTTCTAGTTTTGTTGCAAACTGTAAAATCAATACTTTATGAGGTTTTTAAATATTTAACATGAACTGATTGTAACCCAGTCTCCCCTCTACCTCCATCCAGGCTCCCCTGTCCCGTCCTCTCAGCTTCTGGGGGCTCGTCTCCAGAGCGCCCCCACCCTGACCGAGGTTTACCAGACCAGGCAGAAGCTCCACAAGCAGCTGTCAGACCCCGTTCAGCCTTCCTCCTCGTCCTGCAGTCACTCCCCTCAGCTCGGCCGACCAGCCAACCTCGGCTCCTCCCCCACCAAGCTGCTGGGCTCCTCCCCCCGCACGTCCGACTGGCTGCAGAAGTCACCGCTGCCCACCATCATCGGCTCCCCTACCAAGGTGAGTGCAGACATCAGTAAGTGTGCAGATGGTTAATACCAAATCTACAAAATATCAGGTGTTATATTTCCCATATGTACATTATTTTTTTTCTCCATTAGACCATTTCGGCACCGTTCAAGATCCCCAAAACACAGGCATCCTGTAACTTGATGGCACTGGCTGACAGCCCTGTGCCCACCAAGACACTGGCAGATGCCCGGGATATCTGTGCCCACCACTGCAGCCCTTACCCCTGTGCACGCCCAGCTGCCCCCGAGGCCAGCAGGACCTTTGGCAGGTAGGACTTCTTTTAACAGACAGGTCCTTAGTCTGATTTTTTTTTTCATCTTTTCCAGTCCTGCACTTTATTGTAGATGAACAAACACTACACCCTAACCTGAACTGAATTGTTGTAATTTGTTAGGCTTACTGTAAATTGAGTGTTTAGAGTCCCTAACGCTCCTAACACTCCCTAACACTCCCTAATTGCTGTTTCAGCATTATTTTCTTGGCATTTGAATTATTATGAATATGAATATAAAAAAAAGAAAAATCTTTTTTTTCCCCAGTTTTTCTTTTTTGTTTTGTTTTGAAATTGTTTTATTTATTAGTGTGTTAGTGGAATTAACAGCAGATGAAAGTAGTAAACATGTTCCACTAGTTAAACTCAATCCAGTCTCAAGATGAAACTAATTATACACAAGCTTAATATAATATAATGATAATAAATTGATGATAATAAAGTCCAATGTGTGCTTTTCTTCCCTTCAGTCTTATCACTTATTTTAATTCATTTTAATAAACTATTTTCAATAAGACCCCCCCCCCCCTTTTTTTTTTTTTCAACCATTCAATGTTCTATATTCTGTTCTTCTTCCCCCTCTCCCCTTTCTTTTCACTCTTTCACCATCTTTTCTCCCTCCCTCCACTGGTTTAATGCTTAACCTCAGTCAGCTGGTAGAGGGGTCATTCCCCGCTTTTCATGAGTTTACTGCCCCTTACTTCACACAGTGCTGATGACCGTGTTACATCAGCATGTCTGTGGTGTCCCCGCAGGTCTGTTAGTACGGGTCGTCTGTCTGAGCAGCCAATCAGAATCACTCTGGGTGGACAGGCCTATCAGGGCAGCACTGACAGTCTGAACACAGAGCGACCTATGGACACAGGTAGTTGCCTTATTCAGTCAAAATGATACTGTTTCTTTATACAGTTTACTTCAAGCTTTCTTATAGTTATCAAGCTTGTTTTTAGTATAGTGTAGTTTACTTGTTCTAGACAATCCAATTCATGCACAGTGTATGATGGAGAAATAAAAGACTCTATTTCCTCTCCAAAGCCCCTGCAGGTCCCACTGTGCTGGCTCAGGGTGGGTCAGCGAGTCCCCGCACCGTCCTTTTTACCGTGGGGTCACCGCCCAACAGCAGCACTCCACCTACCTGCAGCCATCTGGGCACCCGACCACGCACCACCTCAGGTGAGAATCTGAGAAACCTGAGCTAGTGCACAAAGCAAAGGAGCTGTTTGAAGTTAGAAGCAGGACATCTGAGAGGTGTTCTTAGTTGAAGGTATCATGATTCTCCCTTCAACTTACCTGCGTCTCCCCCCCCTCCCCACCTGCCTGTCTGTTCCCCTCAGTGGGCTCCAACAGCTCGGCTGGCTCATTGTGCTCCACCAGTGGTCGGGTCTATGTTGGCTCTCCCCCGGGCATGGCCATAGGCTCCTCTCCTCCAGGAGGTTTTGGCGGTGGGCAGATCATCCCCGGGACAGAGGGGGCACCCAGCAGCCTGCGCTACGTCCCTTATGGAACCTCCCCTCCCAGCTTGGAAGGATTCATCACCTTCGAAGCCCCCGAGCTGCCCGAGGAGACCCTCATGGAGGTAAGACAGTGATGGGGGGTGTGAAGTCTATTTGGCATTTGTTGTTTTTGTGTTGTTTGGTAACCGATCAGTCTCACAAATTCATGAATCACCGGTACATTCTTTTTAAATCATCCTTTTGTGTTTTACATCTAATGTTTCCCGGTACAGCGTGAGCACACAGACACCCTGATGCACCTGCGGATGATGCTCTCCTTCACCGACTGCGTCCTAGAGATGGCGGCAGTCAGAGCCGGGGGGGCGGAGCTTGGCGTGTCGGCCGCCTCCCTCTACCCTCCTCAGGACAGCGTGGTTGTTGACCAGATAAGCCAGCTCAGCAAAGAGTGGGGGTAAGGAACGAACAAATGAAGTTGTACAGTAGTTAGTAATAGTAGTCAATCCTGTTTTTATGTGACATCATCAAAGAGTGTATCCAACTCCAGATCCCTCGACACAAAGACAACAGTGTCAAAAATTCCTTCCTCTAATTTTAACTCCAGTCTCATACAATTTATATGTGATGTAGTGTCAGGAGGCTCTTTGTTCATCGCTGCTACTGCAGTGTTATGGCTTTTCCATCTACTTTAGTATGCTTGTGCTGCCCCCTACAGGCAGGTGGAGCAGCTGGTGCTCTACATGAAGGCAGCTCAGCTCCTGGCTTCCTCCCTCCATCTGGCCAAGGCTCAGATTAAATCAGCCAAGCTCAACCCCTCCACCGCTGTCAAACAAGGTAAGGACACTTCAGTCTTCACCTCTCATCATCTGGCTCTCCACTCTCCACGCTTTTAAACTGGAACCTGCGGGTGATAGAGTAGATCAAATCTGATGCTCACCTGCTTCATCAGCAGGAAAAAAGACTTCATGACTTCATAGGGAGACAAATATGTATAATTAAATACTAAACCCTCTCCTCTTCTGTTCTCAGTGGTGAAGAGTCTTAATGAACGTTACAAAAGCTGCATCTCCCTCTGCCGGCGGCTGACCGACAAACTCAACCACTTCTTCTCTGATAAGCAGCGCTTTGTGGACGAGATCAACAGCGTCACCGCGGAAAAGCTCATCTACAATCACGCTGTAGAGATGGTGAGTCTCAGACACGCAGTACAGGACGCCACACATCAGCAGGGCCTCAAAGGAATCTGATCACGACTGATTCCTATCTAGGATTCCTTTTCAGCAAGTTTCTCAAATTATATGAGCTCAAATCAATGAATGAATGCAGATTTAATTTATGCTGGTCAGCCTAATGTGATGCTGTGTGTGTGTGTTTAGGTTCAGTCAGCAGCTCTGGATGAGATGTTCAAGCAGACGGAGGATATAGCGTACCGCTACAGCAAGGCCGCCATGCTGCTGGACGGCCTGTCCAAGATCCTACAGGACCCCACTGACATCGAGAACGTGGTCAAATGTGAGTGAACAATTTTTTTATTTGTGAATGCTCCCTGTTTCATGAGGAGGTGTGTGTGTGTGTGCGTTTGTGACATTTGACCAGTAGACATAAGCACAGTACATTTTGCACACAATGTGTTCAGCTGTTTTATCGCTATAACAACTTTCCATTAACACATTTTGTGCTATTTTCTCTGCAGACAAGGCCAGCGTGGACCGCAGGATCTCAGCCCTCTGCTACTGCACTGTCACGCTGTATGAGTAGCAGCCCACACACACACACACACACACACACACACACAAACAAACAGAGGGACCACGTCCTAAGACTTATTGACTACCATCCTCACAATCCTGCTGTTCCCTCCTGTAGCAGTTCAAGCACTTTTTTCATTTTGATAGGTTTCATCTGTATTTATCATCAGTTAGTTTTACTTGCTGCATCATGGACTGAACTATGAAATGCGACTGATGCGCAAATTTACAACCAAAGATGACAACGGATCCAGAAACAAAGACTGAAACCGGATGTGAACATATACACGTGCACTTTTAAGTGCTTTTTTTTTATGCCGTGATGGTGGAAAACCATCAGATCAACACACACACACACACACATATATATACATATATATATATGTCCATTGTTTAGGATATTTGTTTTTTTACCAGAAGAATATGAGGATGGACAGGACTATGAGAAAGTGTTGTGGGCTTCAAGAGACTTCAGCTCCCCATGAAGCAGTACATCTTTTTAAATCCTGCATACTATGTGATATCATTGGTTATTTACTCTGTGTTTAAGTTGTTATTGTTCTTATTTATTGGTTCAGAAGAACATGGATGTTTTTAAATCTCCTGCCTATCTTGAAAACCTCAAGTATTGGAGTAGAAGGAAATGGAAGAAATTAACAAAAGGCTTACAGCCATTCACTGTAACAGATCCTACTCAGATGCTCAGAAAACAACAATTGAAAATCAAACCATAAACTCCTGTTACACAAACTAGACAAACAGACAGCCATGAGAGCAAAGGAACATGTAGATTTGTAATTGCTTTGTTGTAGTTTTTTTTTTTTTTTTTTTTTTTCATGTGTTGTTAGCTCAAGCACTTTATTGTGGATTGAGAGGAGGAGACGTGTGTGTGTGTGCGTGTGCATGTGTGTGTGTGTGTATGTGTGTGTGTGTACGTACAAGTTCTGAAGGTAGAAATGTGAAGGCATGGGGAGGCTTTCTAATCACTCCCATCTTCATAACATACCTGCTCTGACTCAGAATCCCTCTGTGTGTGTGTATATGTGTGATTGACAAGTCTACAGGAAGTGCATACATCTCCCATAAGCCAGAGGAACCAGTCATGTCAGCCAAGAGACACGGCCAATTTTTAGCTCTTGATTCATTTATATGCTTGACAGAATCTCTTTTTTTTTTTTCCAGTTGACCAATTTTAAAAATCACATAGTTAAAGGGACAGGATGGTAGATATTGGGAAGCTTTGATGAGCTAATTTAGTATTCATCTGCACTTGCCATGCAGAAAAAAACCTGACAGTCGCTTGTCACATGCTCATCTTGTTAGTCATCTTTTATAGGAATGTAATGCACCTGTGGTGACTTGTCAATCATGCCGCTCACAGTGAGGAAAGGGTTCAGGTAAATTGGGGTGATGGTGTCTCACTCTGCTCACATTGGTCACATGATCTGTAAGGCTCAGAACTTGAGAAACTGATCCACTGCAGCAGTGTCGGGCCGTGTTTCCTCGTCACCGCTCCGCTGCAGTGCCGAGCAGCCAATCAGGTGTCCACTTGAACCCTGACGGAGTAAATATTGAAACTGAATGGTTATATTACTTGACAAGTTACCTTAATAATAAGTTTGATTTTTACTAAAATACTACAGCTTTTTATGTTTGTCAGTATCTGTAGCTAATTTTTTTAACAAAACTTGATGTTTGCAAACTTGTATATATTTGTATGTGGTGCATGTGATGATTCCTTTCCCCCTTTTTTTCGGGAGGGGAGTGAATGTGTGTGAGATCACAGTTTGAGTTTTGGGCTAGTGCCCGCTTGTCAGTCAAAGAGCACAAATCTTTATATGTAAATAGATGAATTTGATACATTTTATTCATGTCTGCCAAGGGTTTGCTATAAGAAAAACCTTCTTTTGGCACAACAGGGGTGTGCCAAAGAATAAAATATAACTCAAGGCAGCTCCAAAACTTTCCAGAGAACTCTTTGTACCCGAACTGTTCATTGTTGAGATCAAAACACACGCATTTGTTCAGTGGGTCTTAAAAAAAAAAAAATTTGTGAAATGAGTACGATGTCTTAAAAGACAAACACGTTTCAGATTTCCTGCTCATTTCCCAAACATTTGAGACTTGATTTGTCACACTCTGCACTGCCTAGCATATCCACTCAGTCCCTCCGCCTCCCCCTCAAGTCATCTGCTGTGCAGTGTATGTACTGTATGTAAGTATGAGTGTATATACACATGTGCACTTGCCAGGTGTGCATTAAGGCCAGTAGTATACAGTTCATGATGGAAAAGGAGGTGCCTTCTTCTTGTGAAAAGCAGACATACGTAGGCCTACTCCTCTGTACAGGTGTGAATAAATTCTTTTTTTTTTTTTCTGTGTAAAAATGTGTATAAATGCATTCACAGGCACCCAGCGGTCTCTGGGCCTGTTTCTCTGATGTACTGTTCTTTTTTTCTAGACATATCTGGGGTTTCAGTTTCCCTCGTCCTTGTCATGAGCACTCTGAACCACACAAAGCCTTTTACTGCACACAGAGTGAAGAGGGACAAATAAAGCTGATAGAATCCCACCTGAATCTTTGCTCTGTACCATTTTTTTGTCTGTGGACTGTAACTGAAGATGGTATGTTTTAAATAAAAAGCATGGGTACCAAGTCTGCATTTTACCCTGTAGAACCTCTAGAATCTTGAATGTATGTACCCTGTTGTTTTATGCGCCTCTCCAGCTTGTTCTGAATGCATTTTGAAGAACCCCTCTGTCAGTCATCACCCTTCTCTCTCTCTCTCTCTCTCTCTTTCTCTCTGAACTGACCCCGAAAATGCAACACTTTCCAAGCACCGTTTTTTTTTCAAAGAGAAATGTCAATGTTATACTTGTGTCTCTCACTGAGGGGTGTCTCTTGTTTTGTTCTTTATGGAACTCAAATACAGTCTTTGTTATTAAAAAAAAAAAAGAGAGAATAAATGAAGATGTCTTGCTGTGTTTTTATTTTTTCAAGCTTGCTTCTGCATCAGTTTCCCAGATGTGGAGGAGTTGGTTAAAAAAGATCTGAACTGAAAAATTAATGTATGACTATTAATTAAACAGTATGTTAAATATTGAGCTACAATTTTCTTGTGCTTCTTCACACACACTCGTATGATACCTCAGACAAGCTAGTCTTCCTCAGACTTACTGTAGAACACTATAATAAAGGTTGATGTTATTGGTCCATTGATATTGGCTGATCCCAAAAAAGTAATATATAAAATATTTCTGTAATAGTGTCATCATAGTGTCTTCACTCTGTTGTATGCAAATACTCTTCAGTGTTGCATATAACAGATGAGAACATGTCAGTGGAGTGTGAGATGATCTGTAAGTAGTGCATAGTCCATATTTCCTGTTTTTGTGCTCTTTTAGTCGATGGGTTATATATTTTCAAGGATTAACACCCAATTTCTTGTTGTAGAACGCACACTCATCTTTTCTGTGTGTTGTCAGCATAATAACAATGCACTTAGGTTGTTTGAGTGTAATTTTAAATGGTCCGTCCAGCCTTAAAACTTTGATTCTACACAAACTCTTCATATGTTATCCCGTGTGTAAGATCTCAGTGTAGTCCAGCTGAGATATGACAAGTAACACACTGGCAGCCCAAAGGCTTCAGTGCACAAACACTATGACTGAATGAATGAATGAGTGAATGAATGAAAAACCATATCAGACACGAATTATTATTCAAGTTAGATAGTAGTAAGTAGCAGTAGTAGTATTTTATATACATGTTCAAACTGGTCTGGACGGGATCTTTACATAGATTCCCATGTAACATAAAGACCTCAGACTATGCATGAAAACATTTATTTTATTTTGGCAGATGGGACAGTGAAGAGAGTCGTTACATGTAGGAACTCCCAGAGAGGCTGGTTCCTTCCATCTGCAGCCTCAAGCTACATTATTATTATTTGTGTTGTAAAAGGAGGAGATCCGCTGGTTGTGTTCTGTAGCTGATTGGTGCTTTTTTTTGATTGACACGCCTTTAGACCAATTGCTAATCCGTCGGGCTGTCGCTGATAGCACGGCCTTATGACTTTGTAACTAGCAACAGTTACTAAGTCACAAACCTGATAAAAGCGAAGGAGAGACCGTTAATGGTAAGACCTGGTCTTCAGGTATGCTTCATCACATTGCTCACATATGATGCCTTTAATGTGTTCATGTACTTGCTATTATTGCTAACAACAGTGTGCAGTGCTATAACTGCAGCTAGCAAGCCAAGCTAAGCTACGCTTGGCTACGATCGTTGTTGCTGATCAAGTGTTGGGTGTCACATCTAGTTCCAACTGTTCAAGACTGGAAGTCCAGGATGAGATAGTGTCTGTTTGAAAAGCGCGACAGAGAACAAGCAGAGAGTGGTTAGCTGGCTCTGTAGCATACACTGTCAATGTAGTCAGTAGTGTCATCAGTGGGATTGATTATAATAAGTTCATCCTGTCTATTTTTTATTTTTTAATATGCATGTGTGTGCGCGCGTGCGCGTGCAGTGGGTGAGAATGTTAGTGTCGATTATTTTATTCTGGTAATAAATATATGCTAAATCTATTTTATGTAAGAGCCAATAAAAAATAGATTTTCGATAGGACTGAAAAATCCTACAAGAGTCAAAACTCTCTCCTATAGAATTCCCAGAGGATTTTTTTTTTTTATTTTTTAGAAATTTATGGAAATCCTAAAGAATTCTATTGGAAATAGAAAGAAGTGACTGATATGAACTACTGTTTCTTTTGTTTCTCGTGTCTTTGGTATCATATGGTCATCAGTCTCACTAAAATCTGCTTGAAGAATGATTCATTTCAGATTTCTATGTCTTCTAGACAAAGCATCTCAACTCTATGTGGTTAATGTCAATAACAAAGCAGTTACACCTTCTTAAACTAGTTTGCAAATTACTAACTCATTCATTGGCTAACTTTTGGTAGAGTTTAGTTAAGTAAGATAACCATAATTTGCAATTAACCAGAAAGTTAAAAAGGGATTCAAAGTGTAACATTAGACCTTGTTCTATGTATTTTCTATTTAAGATGTCTCGAGAACAGCTGGTCGTACAACGAGCCAGGAAGTCCTTCCAAACTGGGAAAACGAAACCTCTGGAGTACAGGATCCACCAGCTGAAGAGCCTGCTGCGCTTCATCTCAGAGAGACGGAAGGACATCGCAGATGCTGTCAAAAGAGACCTCAGCAAGGTGGGTTTTATTTAAAACCTTACGAGGTCCCAACAGGTCCTAACAATCTGTGAATATGTCGGTAGGTTTGAGAGGTTTAGGCGGCGATTGGACACATTCCGTGGAGAGTGTGGGGACCGTACCGGCGGGACACTTGACAGGAATATACGACTTTGTTCCAACATTCACTGCCCTAGATCCTAGAGCAGCACTGGTTAGTTTAAAGCTCATTACAATAACAGTTATTAACACTCCTGGAGGGGAACAGATCAGAACTCCGGTTAAAAGTTGGATTAAAATAACTGGTGGGATTTTGCAGCTGAGGAAAAACGCAGGAGATGCAACACAATATTCTGTTGTGCCACTCCTACCTCCTCCTGCTCCTACCTTTGGAGGTGGTTTCGTTTCTTTTGAAGTCGCTCATCTGGTTCGCCTCTGTTGTTTGAACAGCACTCATGTGGTTAAAAGCCGACATTGCTCTTGGCCTTTCAAGAGAAATGCATGTATTTAAACAAGCACAGCCTCCCATGACTATATTTAATCAATGTCTGGTTCAGAGCAGTAAAAAGGTCGAGCTGGTCAATATGCACTAGGTCCTATTTCTAGACAAAATAGGATTAATAGGAGTGTAGAGCTGTATGAAACCTCAACATACTGCAAACTGACCGACACTGAAGATAAGTTGTTATGATCAGAAGGACGTCAGACACATTTATTAACTTGGTGTTCATTTCCCCTCATTATTGGTGGAATTGTTCTAATGTTCCCAAAACGCAGCTCACATTGACATTAGTGTCAGTAGTGACTGACGTGTTTGTTTCTGCTGACATCAAAACAATAAAAATAACTAATAAATAGGGCCGTGTGATATCGTCTCATATTATACTCTATTGCTTATTTCGTTGTGACGCAAATCACGCTCTTTATGGCAATATTTTCCATCATTTGGAGTCTGTCCATCTTTTGATAAACGACTCTTCTTGGCTTTTTACTCGCAAAGCCTTTTCGTGCACTCACAGTAATGTAACGGGTTCAGTTGTCATCGACTCTCCGCTGCTGTCTGTCTCTCCTCTGCTACCGTAAATGACATCACGACGCGGTAGAGACCGTCGTCTTTATTTATGACATTTACCAGTATCTGCTGCGCTTTGCTGTCATTTAGGGTCACGCTACTCTCCCTAAAAGCTTCTGTTTACTTAGTGAATTAAAATGTGCTCTATCGGGATTGGTATCATTATCACAATGACCTATACAGGGATATGAGATTATGGTCATATCGCCCAACCCTACTAATAAACTAATAAATGAAAAAAAGATAGAAGGGTTGATTGTTGTTGTTGTTGTTGCTGCTCTTTCATTGTGTACACCCCCCCTCTCTCTCTCTTTCTCTTTCTCTTTCTCTTTCTCTTTCTCTTTCTCTCTCTCAACCCAACCGGTCAAAGTCCCCTGAGATGACTTTATGTTGTGATTTGGCGCTATATATAAATAAATTGAATTGAATTGAATTGAAAGGAGTGAACTGTACTTGAGGTTTTGTCTCTCCTTCTGCTTTCAGAGTGAACATGGGACGGAGCTGTTTGAGACTCTGGGACTGGAGGGAGAGATCCATCTGGCTATAGACAACCTAGCAGAGTGGGCCGCTCCTCGGCCCGTAGAGAAGAACCTCCTCACCATATCGGACGAGGTTTATGTGCAGCCGGAGCCTCTGGGAGTGGTGCTCATCATCGGAGCCTGGAACTATCCCTGGGCTGTCACCCTGCAGCCGCTGGTTGCAGCTATTGCTGCTGGTACCAAATACACCCATACACATCTGTAGATAGGTGTAGATGCATGGTCTGTGTGTGGTGGAGCTACAGAGGCTACATGATGTAACCCCTTCATGCACAAGTTATTCGTCGCCTTGAACTCTACAGACATTCACCTGGCATTTTTCAACAAGGCCACAGAGAGACATTGTATTATCATATGAAAGGAATAGTTGAACTTTTTGGGAAAAACTTTATTGATGCCACCTGCATGTCTGTATAATATATAGCTGGAGCTGGCAGCAGGTTAGCGTAGCTTAACATAAAGACTGGACACAAGAAGATAGCTTGTTCAAAGGTATGAAAGGTGATGATGTTATTGGATTGTACACACATATACAGATACATATCAGGGGAGTGGGCACAACATCACATAAACAATCTATGTACTTACATTTAACACCAATGCAAATAACTTCATCAGACATTATTCTGTCTCCTCTCACATGTGGCATGGCTTCATTTATTTGTTAAAGTGATGTCTTTCTGTTATTCAGACAAAATGACATAAATGTACTTCATGGATTTACATCAGTGATGGATTTAAAACCTTTTGTTGCCACTGAAGCCTTTTTACTAATGCGGCACCTCTTTTCACAGTGAATCATCTCATACATTTTCTCATCAGTTTCATTATTTATTAGATAGAAAACTGACACACAAACATTAAAAGATGTGTTTATTTGTGACTCCTCTTTAAATGTGCTCACATCCTGCATGTTTTTTACACTTTTCTGGATATTTAAAAGTTGAATCTTCCTAAGTTTTGTTTGAATTTTTGAAGAAGTCTGCAGCTAAGGCAAGAGACTACAGGGCTGTAATGTATTGTAGTTTCTGAGTGTGGATTCTTGGTTAAACTGCTTCTTCTCTTTCATCTGTCAGGTAACGCAGGGATAATAAAACCATCTGAGGTCAGCTCTCACTCAGCCAAGGTGATGGAGGAACTTCTTCCTCTGTATCTGGACAAAGTAAGCCTCCTGCTTTGTTGGATTTGATGGTGTAAACTCTATTCACATGTATGCACATTAAGTGTGAGTTCTAATCGCTGGTAACACTCTTCCCAGGATCTGTACCCGGTGGTGACAGGTGGAGTGTCAGAGACCCAGGAGCTGCTGAAGCAGAGATTCGACCACATTTTCTACACAGGAAGCGGCACAGTGGGTAAACTGGTGATGGAGGCTGCCGCTCGCCACCTCACCCCAGTGACGCTGGAGCTGGGCGGGAAGAGCCCCTGCTACATCGACAAGAACTGTGACATCGCTGTTGCGTGTCGGTCAGTCCGAATTGTCGAACGCTGCCACGATCTATTCCGCTGAAGCTTAAATGACCAACAAACGAACCGAATTTCAAATCATTCGCAGTGTGCTTGGAGGACATTTGGGGGGGGTTTTAGGGGCGTAACACGACATAAAAGTCTTATCTTCAAAACATCAGAGTTGACCTTTTTTTTTTTTTTTTCTCCAATGCAGTCGTATCACATGGGGAAAGTTTGTCAACTGCGGTCAGACATGCATCGCTCCAGACTATGTTCTGTGTGAACCTTCCATCCAGAGCCAAGTCGTGCAGGAGATCAAGAAGAGCATCAAGGTTGGTTTAAAACAAACAAAACAAACATAAAAACCCATTTTGAATGCATATGCCAGGTATTTCTAACTGGGAATTGTGGGAAGTGAAGGGACATTCATTCGTTTTAATGTAGTGGAAGTGATCTTTATAGTTGTTTTTAATCCTTAGTTTTGTTCTCATCACAATTATCTCCCCATATACATTCCTAGTGTATGAGAAGTCCTCTGGGGTTCACAGTACAAGATCCTCTCAGCTGTGTGGTCTGACGTGTGCCTCTTAGTTTGGGGACAGGAACATGTTTGGGAACAGTAGCCTTATGTAGTAGTGTCTGTGTAATGTTTGTGTTGTTGTCTCTCTCCAAATATGGTCGTGTTTGACTTCTGGTTCGAACAGAAAGTGCACATTTTCCCTGCAGTGGTAAAGCAGGAAAAAGCTGCTACTGTATATTGCAACCTCATCAGCTGAGAGAAGCTGCCATGCCTTCCCTCTTCAAGCTCTGTAAAATTGTCTTTTATTCTGAGATAACAAGAAATCTGAAGATAACATCAATCTGCCATGTGACACGTCGCAGGAGTTTTACACGGATAATCCAAAGACCTTTGAGGACTACGGACGCATCATCAACCAGCGGCACTATAAGAGGGTCATCGCTCTCATGGAGGGGTGCACGGTGGCTGTCGGCGGAGACAGCGACGAGTCTCAGTGCTACATAGGTGTGTGGTGTTCGAGCCGTGGGCCAATCTTTAAAAAAGCAGCTGAATTCACAATAAAGTATACTATATTGATCCGCAGTGCTGGCCAGCTTATCATTCATTTAAACTACACTCTGTAGACTGAGGTAGAGATCAGCAAAGGAGAGGAAGCTGATGAGGTTTGGGTGGGATTCATAGATGTAATAGATTCCATTGTTGGGGGGGAAAAAAACCAACATTAATGATAGTTATTATACAGATGCTCCAAACACTCTCATGTTGATCATATCACAGCTTTATCCATGATATTCATAGAACACACACATAATGTTTAACCTTCCAGAATACATCTGACCAGCATGTCATCAACACTGAGCCACTTTTTGCTCGCTCTCCCTCTGTTTATATAAAAAAACTCTGTTAATACATGTCGGCCTGTACTCTTATTGACCTTCTTCTTCCTGTGTCCCGGCAGCTCCCACCGTGTTGAAGGACGTGTCGAGTGAATCCAAAGTGATGAAGGAGGAGATCTTCGGTCCTCTGCTGCCCATCATCACAGTGAGCGGTGTAGAAGAGGCCATTCAGTTTATTAACGAGAGAGAGAAACCGCTGGTTGTGTACGTCTTCTCCCACGACAACAAGGTAAAACCCGCGCACATGCTTGTTTCATGTTATTCACGTTTTTATCGTGTTTTTTTTTTTTTAAATGCTATGATGTCTGTCTGATGACTAGCTGATCAAAAGGGTGATAGCTGAGACGTCCAGTGGAGCTCTGCTGGCTAATGACTGTCTGGTCCACTTCACTGTCAGCGCTTTGCCCTTCGGAGGAGTCGGTGAGTACGCGAAGGTTAAACCCACCTGCAGGAATAAAGCCGACACACATTTGCGAGTCACTTACGCTCCCGTCCGTTCCTTCAGGTAACAGCGGTATGGGCTGCTACCACAGCCGGCACGGCTTCGACCAGCTCAGCCACCTGCGCAGCTGTCTGATCAAGCAGCTGAAAATGGAGGGAGTGAACAGCATGCGCTACCCACCGCACACCGCCAAGAAGCTGAGCTGGGCTCGATTCTTGCTGCTCAAGCAGGTCAACACGGGCAGGCTGCGTTGCATGGTGCTGCTGGCCACGTTGGTCGGATTGGCAGCATTCGTTGTGCAGGTAAAGTTCATAAAAAGATACTGATCGTGTCCAGATAAGGACACAAGGTTTAATGTTGTGATTTGTCTTTAATTTCCCTTGAAGTTTCTGGAAAAGAACAAGGCCGTTTGGCACAAGTTACATTTTAGAGACAGTTCAGAGGCAGATGTTTAAACCCAAGGAAATATTTATCGATTATACATTTATTATCGGACACTTGATTCTTCATTGTAGTTGAATTGTATGCTGTGAAATAAGTAAAACAGTCTGTGCTAAGTTAGCAGTTAATGTGAATGAATTAACCAATTGAACACACAGCATTACATGTAATAACTACCAAATCATTTCCAGGAACCTTCATAAGAATCTACAGTTACTTTTCACTTCATTTGTAGTAAATTATAGGAAACTATGGGAGTTGTGACCTTCCCACCTTGTCTGTGGCACTCAGCCATAACCACACTGATTCCCATTGAAGATCTTGCGTAATGGCCCGCAAGTACAGTATAGTTTCATTTTTCCAGTGTTTTTTTTTTTTTTTTCAGAAATCTCCTAAAACAGCTGGACAGCTGTATTTGAACAAACCCAGATAAATAATACACTGGTGAGGAAATATTTCCAGTAGATGTTATAATGAACCTTTGGTGAACTAGTGAGATGTGTTTTCATAGTTTTACAACAATGGAGCTCATGTCTATGTCTGATAATAAGAAAAATCTCAAACATCAGCAGACTTATCCTTCAGTCTGTTCTCACTGAAGAGGCACTGCCTGCGTTCTCGTCTACCGGACTCTACTGTGCAGTCTGTGGTGAAACTAGTTCTACCTTTGTTCTCAGTGTATTCACTGTTCTAACACCAGGTGCCGTATGAGTCGGAGTCAAGAACAGGTTTCTCATGTATTAACCATGTATGAGCAACGTCTGTGCAAAGTGCACACATGCATATCACCCCCACATAAACCCCTGATTAAGATTGTTACAAGTTGTCAATAAAAATCACATCCAGGAAACACTTAGAAAAACAAGTTCAGAGCTATAAAATAAATAGAACCACCAAACAATAGACTGGCAAATAAAGGAATGAGAATAGTGCATTTACTCCAAAGAGAAAGCACACAGCTTCAGTACCTTTTTTTTAATGTAGTGGTTTTAAATGTAATTGCAGCAGGTTCCAGGTAGAGGGAGCAGCTGATGGAAAATGAACTTTCACCTACTTTAATGTGGAATTATTAATATACAGAACATGAGACCTGGAAATAGAGGGCATAGCTGTCCACATGTTTCAGGTGAACTGATTGACATAAATAAATAAACTGCCAGTTGTTGTAAACCCAAGAATAATCTTATAGAACAGTGTCTCATGTACGTCCAACGCACGTTAAAAGTCGTTAATCAGCACTAATGATCCTCAACACACAGCAGCGAGATGTGATCTGCTACGTGCTGATTCTTTGTTAATCATTGACACACTTTGTTGTGCTTTTGTCTCGCTTTGAGGTCTAAACTGACTGAAGTCTTTATTCCAACTAATCGACACGAAGGCATCACTGAGCCCACAAAAGTTGTGGCACCTCATTTAGACTTTATGTAACAAGTCAGTTTAACATAACAATCGAAAGAAAATAAAGACAGATGCATTTTTTTAACAGTGGGAGGATTGTATGACGACTGTTTACAGCATTTTGTAATGTCAAATACATTTTCCCAAGATAACCAAATATGAGCACCCACCACACGCATACACACACACAACACACACACACACACCACATACCCACAGTCCTACAGGCTTGTACCCTCACACAACAATGGCTTTGTCTCCGACAGACAATGTGTGGTGTTGTCCAGGAAATCTAACCACATAATGCCCCCTCATCTGCCCTCCCTTTTAATTACCCAGCATGCTTCGCTCTCCTCTGCTAAATGGCCTCTTTTGTTTCGGCCAACCCCACCACCTTTGTTGACATCCACACTTTGTTATGCTCCCGTGACCAGCTTAAAAAAGCATCCGTGCATTTCAAACAGGGGCCCGTTCAAAAAGCAGGTTTGCATCTGTGTCTTTACACTCTTCCGTTGCGTCTCATGTTTCTCACAGAGGTTCCTGCGATGAAGCCGAGGAGCCGGCGGCCTGTGTTGAACGCTACTCTGGTGCAGATCCTGGGACAGACACACGGACTCCTGCTCTGTACTGGAATGTAGCACTCCTATAATTTACTGGTCCATGTCGTTACATTTCAATATTATATCAAATCATGTCACTCATTTATATCCTTTTAAAAGTATTTGTTTGATTTATTGACTGGGGCAGTGTGCAGTTTTTAAACATTAAAGATGCACTGCGCCGGAGTTAGCTCAAAGCTAATTAGCATCCGCAGCCCCCCCCCCACAATCAAAACATACAACAGCACAACAACAAACACGGAACACACCATACTAAATACAAAGCTACACACGACAGCACATCGCATACACTCACAATGTCAACTCGAAACTAATAATGTAAACTTGTCAAATCATGTTTTTCTAATCTCCTCTCTATTACAGTTTCAGCTGCTATAGATTTTATTGTTTTATATAACTATCATCTGTAATATTTTTATTTAAACTGATTTTATGTTCACTTTCCCAAAAACATTATGAAACATTCATGATATTTACTACACTACTAAAACTGTAAAAAATTTTACACATCTAGGCTTTAAACTAGGTTTTACATCACAGTGAATATCATGTCTGCTTATAATGATTCAATTTCTTACCTCTGATTTACATTAGAATTTAGTTCATGATAACATTATGATACATTCCTTCTGCAATAAAAACCACAAGAAAAATGTCATGATGAATTGTGTCGTTCATTGTTTACCACCTGATGGAAACTGATTTATGAGTTTGAAAAGGTGAATCTCATCATAGTGGCGTATTATTAACAAGACTCCAAGGTTAGTGTCATTTATAACATGCCTGTGACTGATGCACTGGTTATGATGTATTGACCCCTAAAAAAAAAAAATAGCTTAAAGCTGTTAAAGGAGAAACACAAGTGAGCTACAATTTATCCCCGAACAGCTGTTAAGGGCCTGTGATTTAGTTAAAAGGTACCACTTTGTGTGTGTGTGTGTGTGTGTGTGTGTGTGTGTGTGTGTGTGTGTGTGTCAGGGGGTGGGGGTCTGATGTTATCAAGGGTCCCAGTGTCTCCGGAGCTCTGCGAGCAGCTCCGGGTTACAGTGAGCTTGCCTCCCGGTAAACTGATCCTAGATCAGCCTGACAGATGAACAGTGAGCCGCGGCGCGTCAGACACATGAAGCGCTCTCACATCACATCACTGTCGGACTACTGAACTCGTATTTTATTTGATAGAGAATCTACTGGATGCGTGTTTGACCAACGTCTAGGTAAGTTTACTTTTTCTGATTTTCTTATTTTTTAAAAAAAAAAAAGAAAGAAAAAGAGTGAATCGACTAAATATTACAAACACAAGTTTATATGTGGAGATATCATTTAGACCGTTGATCTGACACAAAAATAACAGGAAATGGGAAACAGGAAACAAAAAGAACAGGAATGAACGGTATTAACTCACGAATTTTAATGTATTATGGATATTTATTTATATTAACACAACTCAATACAGTAACATAAAGTCTATAAATACGTCATGTTATGAAAATATTACCTAAGAAAAAGTACAGCAGTATGAAATTACTCTCTTATATATTATAAATGATTAAATCAGATATATTAGCATTTTGAAATGCTTTTGCATTAATGCACATTAATAGTATTTCCTATTCATTTTTATCTTTTTTTTGTTTACTTTTATGTACTGTTGGTTAGTTCAGTCTACAACAATGTTTAATATTTGACATGCTCATCATAATGTGTGTTTAAGTAACTAATAACAGACAATTGTAGAGGTTATAAAGTGGCAAATATACCCAAGTAGAGGACAAGTACAGTATGGTGCTGGAGTGAAGGTACTTTGTTGTGACTGTAGGCAGATGCAGACAAATGCAATCATTTAGCAAAACTACTTTTATGAACAAGAAATCAGCAGGCAAATTCAGTTCAGCTACAAGTTGGGAAGATCTTTCTAGCTTTTTATAAATATCTGCTGTGAGGTTTTATCTGTATGTGACAGTGATACTGTCGCTTTTACAGCCTGTTTATAATCTTTTTCAGTGTCATCTATATGGATTTGGGCATTTTGACAATAATCATTTTGAAGACAGCACAGCTCTGATTGTGACTTTCTGGGAGCCACTTAATCTGCACGGCAAATTCAAGCAAAGAGTGGCAGCAGTGCTCTTTGCATTTTTGATGTTGAATAGTGTACAACTAAAAAAAAAAAAAAAAAGGTCAAAGAATTTGTGAGACCTAAGAGGACACAACAGACCTGGAGGGCTGTATTGAACGTCTGCCTTAGATTTTTAGAAATCTAACTGTGTTTAGAAGAGTGTTGTTGTTTGGTGCCTTAAAGAATCAGCTGCACTGAACAGACAGAATTAACTCCTTGGGGTTCAGTGTCTTGCCCAACGACACTTTGACATGCAGATTGGAGGAACCAGTGATGGAACCACCGATCTGCAGAATAGTGAACGACCTGCTCTACCTCCTGAGCCGTAGCCGCCCCTAAGTTGCACACTGTACACCTGCTGTCATACATACACTGTATATCTCCAGTTCCAGAGGTTCTTTGCTGTGCTCCAGGTGTCTATATGGAGAGGCAGGCGGTGAAGCGAGCCAAGGAGGCTTTCCTGAGCGGCAGGACTCGGCCCGTGGAGTTCAGACTGCAGCAGCTCAACGCCCTGCAGAGAATGATCACTGAGAAAGAGACGGAGATCTCCACCGCTCTCAAACAGGACATCAACAGGGTGAGTGGAGACACCAGACACGACTGCATGTAACATGTAACGTATGTTCTTGTAACACATCACATGATTGACCCTGACTGATGTGTACTGATGTTTCCTACAGAGCCAGTATGACACACCGCTCCTGGAGCTGATTGGCATTGAGAATGAGATCAAGCTGGCTACAGAGAAACTGGCAGAGTGGGTCGCTCCTCGGCCGGTAGAGAAGAACCTCCTCACTATGTCAGATGAGGTTTATATTCAGCCAGAACCCCTGGGAGTGGTGCTCATTATCGGGGCCTGGAACTATCCCTGGGCCCTCACCTTGCTGCCCCTGGTTGGAGCTATTGCTGCTGGTAGGGAACCTTTCTATCCCCTGTTGACCTTCAATGCCAGTGTGCAAGATTCACCTGAAAGTGCTATTTTTGTTTGGTTTAAAATGAGCATTGAATGCTTAACCCTTAAGAATGTATTTTAAGCTGGTCCTGCACAGCCACACAGTTGTGAACAGTTTCCAGTAGCAACAAAACAAACTGGAGAGTGAAGAGAGGGTTTAATCAGACCAGTGACAACACCTGTTTGTGTGGACCAGTGCTCTGTAGGGTTTTAAATTCCAGTCTGGATCCCAAAAGTTTACAAAGATACATAATTACAACTGGAACCATTGTAAATAAATGAACTGTTTTATTTTACATAGCTTTATGGAGCTCCAATGAAGTGTTGGAGCGAGTAAGCAGAGAACAGTGTGATATTGTCATGCTGTGTGTAAGATCTTAACTTAAAACTTAAATCTTAACTTAAGCTGCACCTATCAGTCATCATGACTTTGTGTAATATGAAAAGTGTCCCGACTCTGCCCTCAGCTCTAGTGTTTTAGCATCTTTCAGCTGATTGTTTGGTTGCAACAGTACAGTTTTGATTGGTTTCCAGACTAGCAGGCAGCTGTTTTCAACAAAAAGCTTTGATAAACCTGCTGTACACCACCTGAACAGCACCAAACAGCAGACGGACAAAGTCGGTGACTAGCTAGTGAGGATAATGGAGCATTTAGCATATAAAGAAGCAGATATTTCCCTCAGAAGGTGGTGGAAAACAGCTAGAAGGAGAGAGAATATTGAATTTCTATTCATCAAGTGGGCAGAAATGTGACTCCGAATGAATGTTAATGTTTCTCTGTGTCTCCTGGTTATATAAATAGGCAATTGTCTGATCACTCTTTCAAATGTAAAAGGTGATAATATATCAATATTGTGTTTCCAGCTTGTTGCTCTATTGCTGTTAGTTAATATCTATGCTTGTTCTCTAAGTTTACAAAGTCAAGGAAAATTCAGACATCAAGCAATTTAAGGGACTATTGATTCATATTAAGATACAAGTGTGATACTTTTACATATTAGGATGGATAATATTATATATACCCTAGTCAAGGAGAGAACAATAGTGTGTGTGGTCAGCTAACTTTACTGTTAATACACAAAAACCACAAAAAACCACCCAAACAAAGCATCCATTTACTTTGTATTTTACAGCAATGGTTTGAGAAAATATCCTGGCGTGAACTTTAGTTTGACAACCTTCCCATCTCTGCGTTCTCTGCCTCCTACTTTTCTGCAGTCCGTCACTCAGTGATCTCATCCCATTCACAGAAAACTGTGTTCTGTCCCTGCAGGCAATGGAGCGGTGGTGAAGCCATCAGAGCTGAGCGAGTACTCGTCCCTCCTCCTCCGGGCACTGCTGCCTCGCTATCTGGACAAGGTCTGAACAACAGCTGCTATTGTTGATGGAATAATGTTGTGCAGAGCGGCTGTAATGTCAAAACCATGTACCAACACAATGCAGTACATCACAGATTGTTTTTTTTTTTTGTTTTAACCCAGAGGCCAAGTGCCTTATGTATGAGGGGATTCCCTCTGAGTCCAAGCAGACTTGTGAGGACAAAAACAAAAGGGGACTCATAACTATGCTTCTGTCTTTTCAGTCTTTGGCCTAAGGATGATTGGTCAGAAAATTTGTTTCATAATCTAAGGAATGTAAATGTTAAAAAGCAAATTGAGATAGTTATGGTTTGACTGTTATTTAAAATTGAGTGTGAAAGCTCATTTTTGAAAAAGCAACAACAAAACCATCCTCACTTCACTTAGTAGCTTTTTCCTGAACTTTCTTCTCACTGTCTTCATCAATGGATGAAATGTTGACAATGTGGATTACATTTGGCTTGTCTGAAATGAATTTAGTGAAAGTGGGCTCACACCCTCTGTGAGGTCGCAGCATTACCAAATAATGAATGTCACTGTTCAGGCAAAATCATGGTTGCTCTTTGTTGAGACTATCCCATATGGTAGAGAAGAAACCACCTCGTGTTTAACTATAGAAGGCAAGACCCAAACAGCTGCCCGAGTAGTAAATATACAGATGAAAAAATATAATGTAACAAAAGTATAGTTCTGTTAATTTCATAATATGACTAACAACACCTGTGACAGGAGTCCCTTTCATGCGCTCTATTTTCAGGATCTGTACCCGGTGGTGACAGGTGGAGTGTCAGAGACCCAGGAGCTGCTGAGGCTGAGGTTTGACCATGTCTTCTACACAGGAAGTAGTACAGTGGGCAGACTGGTGATGGAGGCTGCCGCTCGCCACCTCACCCCAGTGACACTGGAGCTGGGCGGGAAGAGCCCCTGCTACATCGACAAGAACTGTGACATCAGAATCGCCTGCCGGTAACACTCACTGACTCACAGACACGGCTTTGATGACAACATGTGGATCTTGTTTAAACAATTTGGCCACATGGTTTATACTTATGCTACCATTAGAATTTAAAACAAGATGACTTTGGTACCGTGGTACAGTGTGTAATTTGTTTCCATTAGTTTTGTCAAACTTTAGCTTTGGCTCCTACATCTAATATTTAGAAGAAATATAAGAATAACACTGTCCACCTCCTCAAGTCCATGTTTTCATCTGTTGGGGTTTTATTATCTCTGCAATGACAAAAATAGTCCTCAGATGATTCTGTCATGAACTTTTAAAAAAACACTGTGATGAGTTACTGTATCTCAAGCAAGTTCCAAGTTTCTGCAAGTTATTGTTTTTTTTTTCATTTTAAGTGTAGTAAAACTCATGGAGACCAGTGGCTGCCTGGATGGCTGAGTTCACTTCAGATCTCTAATGTCACACAAGAGGAAATCATTTTTACAGCGAGGCAGCATGAAAACACAGAAACATAAAACATAAACGCAATTATACACAATAAGATAACTGAATTAAAAGTGCTGGTACTATGCAAACAACTCAGAACATGTGGAAGCATGGAGCCCAGACTAACATATTATAGAAAATGAACTGTAAAATTTACAAAGTGGTTTAGAAGGTGATTTAAAACAATACAAATGTTTGCACATATGTGGTTTAATAGAATAGAGCACACAAATTACTGGTAGTGTATGATCCTTCAGCTTTGGAAGCATTATCTAAGCTGTTCTCTTTGTCTGTAGCTACACATTCATGAACGTACCTGAATGTGATCTCTTTGAAGCATCAGAACACTGAAACATTCACATTGTAGATGAGTTAAGTGTAAATGAAAGTGATCAACACTGTACATTTGTGCTTCCATACCTGGTGTGCATGCAGCCGTATCACGTGGGGAAAGTTCGTCAACTGCGGTCAGACGTGCATTGCTCCAGACTACATCCTGTGTGAGCCCTGCATCCAGGGCCGTGTGGTGGAATGCATCCGACAAACACTACTGGTACTGTACCGTCTACAAAACTGCTCTGACTTCTCTCGCATATTATTGTCCTTAAAACTGCGCGTTTTGGATTTTTATGATTTTGATTCGCCACAGGAATTTTACGGTGCGGATCCCAAATGCTCACCTGACTACGGCCGCATCATCAACCAGCGTCATTTCAACAGAATCATGAGTCTGATGGAGGGTTACACTCCTGTGGTGGGAGGCCAGAGTGATGCCTCACAGCGCTACATTGGTAAGAAGATGCATTTTCAGATCCCACAAAAATATTGTTTGTCTTGTCCAATCAAGTCAATTTTATTTATATAGCACCTGTTATATCCTGTTCATAACGCCAATTATAAAGGAGTGCTGGTCAATGGTCAACTCATCAGTGAAGAAAGTGTCCAGGAGCCTTTGATGTCTTATGCTGAGAATATTTATTGAACACGTGGCCAAACAGAAACAGTAACATTAAGGTGGTCTGCTCATGATTCCCTCTCTGACTGTTCTCAAGATGAAGATCTCACTTTTGGTCTTTAATCTCAACAGAATCCAACATCCCACAATATGAAAAATGAGTCTATTGGTTCATTAGTTCCTCTAAACAAGGAACTGCACTTTACCTGTTAGATCAGGTTGCATTGCATGGATCTGCAGGTCATTCTGGTTTGAGTGTCTGATTATGCCAATGGCATCTATGCAGCCACCTATCTATGTTGTCTAGGAAGGCCCCCTCTAACCTTGGTAACCACGGCAATGCTGATTTACCCTTTATGAGAAAGACTTCTGCTTCCCCAAACATCACAGACAGTTACTCTGAGTCTCGAGGAGACTTCTCCTCATCCTCTTCCCTCTACTTACTTGACCTTAAGGCCCATGCTTGACCCAATATAAACGACCCAATTCTTAGCCCTTAAAGATGGAAAATTCCATAACAGCACTAAACAGACTGTACTCTTTAATTTACAGAGACCCAACATTCCCCATGAGCAAGCACTTGGCGACAGCAGCAAGGAAAAACTCCCACTTTAATGGGAAGAAACCTCATGCAGAACCGGGCTCTAGGTGGGCGGCCATCTGCCTTGACCAGTTGGGTTAAGAAAGAAAGAGGGAAGGGGTGAGGAGACAGAGAAAGACAATAACAACAGTAATAATAATAGAAATATCCATCCATTCCATCCATTCATTTTCTTTATTGCTTATCCACTAGAAGGTTGCGGGGAAGCTGGAGCCAATCTCATGGTTTTCGTCTACTTTTTTTTTTTTTTTGCTTGCTCATATCTAGACATTTTTCTAGATATGAGAGGAGCTCCATCCAAAGCTCCATCTTTCATAATCAGACCAGGTCTTCACCGACAAGCCTTCCAATTTAATGAATGTCGATGTTGCACATGCAGCCCCCACAGTGCTGAAGGATGTGCCCCCCCACTCCAGGCTGATGCAGGAGGAGATCTTTGGCCCTCTGCTCCCCATAGTGACTGTAAGCGACATGGACGATGCCATCAACTTCATCAATGAGAGAGAGAAAGCTTTGGCCCTCTATATCTTCTGCTCCGACAAGAAGGTGAGAGACAGCAGGAAAGAGGAGACTTCAAAAGAGGTTTAATGTTTAAAACTTCTCTTTATCTTTCTCTTTTCCTCTCTCCCTCCCTCACATGTTTCTGTAAGGCAATAAAAAGGATGATTGAGGAGACCACGAGTGGAGGAGTGACAGTGAATGACGTTATGATGCACTACACACTCAGCTCCCTCCCGTTTGGTGGTGTTGGTAAGAAAGTGCAAATGTTAAAACTGTTGGCCAAACAGCTCAATAAAAATTATACTCACACTCACAGCAGGGTCCTTTTATGATCACTCCTGGAGCTTTTGATTGTTTCAAGCCATCATCCTCAGCAGATGGAGCTTTCCCAGTTGTCAGGGAATTGTAGATTTTAAATCTCCATTTTATGAGCACCTCCATTTCGGCTTAAAGATCGAGATTGAGAGTTCATTCTTGACTTTGGAAACAACAAATGATCACCATAAATATAGAAATGATGGAATTGTGGGAATTTGGCCATCATTTTCTTCTATCATTGCCTTATGTAGCCGTACTGCTGTATCTATATTTGACGGATCAATCAAGAATCAAATTAATGAATAAATAGAAGAGGCAACAAACAATGCTGTGATGGACCACAGATTAAGAAGAGCCTCTGGCTCTGTTTTTGTAATGTAATCTTGCAGCCGTTTCAGACTGTCCACATAACATTACAGCAACATTATAACAGTAGTTGACGGTGGACATTTTCCTTTGTGAATTGTTTAATCTTTCAGCTATCGTTTACAAGATTGTTTCATTGGTGGCTTCATTTGTGGCCTCTAGGGAATAGAAACAGCAACTCTGGCAACACCATGTGTTATAATAGAGGAAGCACATGTCCCTCCATGGGCCAACAGTAGAGTTATCATTGAGAAGGACTGTAGTGCAGTGTGCATTGGGCATAGACTCCAAATTAAACTTGACACAAATTGACACTTTAAAGGTAAAGTAAACTTCCGTGTTTGGTATAGAGCATCACGGGATAGATGCGAGTGAGTTGTATGAAGATTACAGACACCCGTATTGTTTGTGGCCCCTCCAGGTCAGAGTGGTATGGGCTGCTACCACGGCAAACACAGCTTTGATCAACTGAGCCACCAGAGGGCATGCCTGGTCCGCTCTCTGGGCATGGAGAGTGTCAACCTGGCCCGGTACCCACCTCAGGACCGCCGGCGGGCACGCAGGGTGCGGATGGCCCTCAAGTCACCCATGATTGACATGTCCAAGAGGACATTCATCTGGGCCGTGGGTGTCACCGTCATCGCCTTCGGTCTGTTCATCACCCTGGTGGTCATCCTGCTCATAGCTGCAGGCCTCAACTGTACCTGCTGGTACTGGAGAGGCTTTTATAACTAGAGACACGGCAGCCTCCCTTTGTAAAGATACCCTGTCCACCCAAAGAAGAATAAGTGCCTCCTGCAATAATCTTCATGTTGAGAAGACATCTGAGTCCTGTTTTGAATCCAGATATTTTAGGGATGAAAAGCAGGATAACCCTTTAATCTAACTCTTATTGACTCTGTGTCTATTTGTGTCAGACTTTAGCGAAGAGACAAACGTGGTTAAATAGCGTCCAAAAAAACATGCAATCTTCCCTTTTTCAGGAAATACAAGTGTTAAAACAAAAAAAAACTGAACTGAACGGAACTGAGAGACCACAGTCTACTTCAGACAAGCCTGACCGGTCCTAACTATAAGTCTTCTATAAGTCTTCAACTGTTTAAACATGTATGTATGTAAGTATTTTGCTTGTTTTCTTTCAAAATAAAGAGAATGGTCGATCATTCACCTAAAGATGCTTTCTTCTTTATAGACAATACATCATTTTCTGCTGATGCTGCAGGCAGCAATGTACATTATATTAACAACTGTTAATACAAACCTTACATAAGTACTACTATATTATGTAATCCCAACTTCCATAACATAACATGGGATTTCAAAAACCTTATCTAGGTTTAATCCCTAAAAAACTAGTCTGTTTACCACAGCTCCTTCCATTTGTCTATTAATGTCATGACCACAAGAGGTCACTGTTTGTATTGAGTTCAGACTGATGAGCGTCAGCAGACAGAACCTACATTTATGATGATTACACTTAAAATATCATAACTCTCATAACCTCCTGCCAGGTGTAACAATGCAGATGTTGGTTGCCCGGAATATTTTCCAACACTGCATTTTATCTTAATGGCACAATATGATACACATGAACAACAGTATGTGTTTATTTGCAAGTTGTTGGTTCTCAGCCTGATGAACTGCACCGCGTTTGACTAGCAGATGGCGGCAGAGAGCTGAAGAAGAGTTCTTATGGACCATATCGTAAGACAACATAAGGAAGACAGTTGCAATGTTCCACTCTGCTCTGTTCTCATCAACATTGAATTACATTGGCATTAATAGGATGCAGAATTGGATCCTGTATACTCAAACAAGTCAAAAGTGTTGTTTTCTTCCTGTTAATGTCAGCATTTGCTTTTGCAGTTTTTATAGTGATATTAAAAAAAAAAAAAACTAATTCTCATGCACTGACTTAAATTGTAAACAATCACGAATAGCTCATAGTTATGGTACGTTATGACAGATATAATGTGCTGTGATTAGTTCTCTCACTATGGGCAAAGTACATTCAAGCTGTTCTGAGAGTCATTTAAGATAGAGCCCCATTAGCATCAGGCTCTCTGTTCCTCTGAGATGCTCTGCTAACCAACAGCTTTATAACATAACAGCTCTTTGGATATCCAGCCTTTCAGCTTGTAAAACACCAAAGGAAACATCTGCCATATCAGCATCATACCTCAGCTCTAACAGGCTCACTTCAGTTCCTGGAGGCCTGCATAAATGTTACGTAACTACAATAGAAGCGCAGTTATTGTTTTTTTGGTTGTTGACTATGCCTGACCATTAAATCAGTCAGAGATGCCAGTCTACGACTTCCATATGAAAGCAACGTGCCATTAGTTTCTACATTTACAGCTTAAAGTTTGGCTGCGAGTTCAAAGAGACAACCACTTCGGATCTGTTGTTTCTTATTGCGCACAACAACTTTGACGAATCAGCAGCAGTGGTGTCTGTCGATCGGTTTCTGACAAACAACCTGAAAAGCAGACCACCAGTGCTGCATCACTTTTCAAATCCGAAACTTAAAAAAAAACAAAAAAACTCATTCCTAAACCGAAAAAGGAAGTGGATTAGCAATTCTGTCACGTCAGCGATTTGCATGGGCGTGTGTTACCTCGGCTGCAGTCATTTCTGTCCGCATCTGTGCTCTAATGAACTTGTAACAGAGTGAATGACACTTTGTTTGTGTCAATTAGAAGTCACCATAGCTCCAGGCAGATTGATACTATCAGTGCTGCTGCAGTTCCTACAGGTTGCTGAATGACAGGAAAGACCACACACAATGTCCCTTTAACCTACATTCACTTCCCACTTTATACAGTAGTCCTGCTTACTACTGAGCAGAGGTGCGGTTGTGCTGTAGGAACAGCCTGCATTCTCAGCATTAAAGGTCAAGTTCACAAATTTTCAAGTCTGCTTTAAAACAACAGTCAGATGTCCATATGAACACTGAAAGAGGTTTGTCTTGCTGTAACAATTCCTCCTGTTTATACTGGCTATTAAAGGACCATTGTGTGAGATTTAGTGGCAACTGAATATCCCTCCTCTCCAACTTCCCTTCCGAGTGCGTAGGAGTACCTACTGTGTCCGGGAAACTCACGTGAAAGCCCCTCTCTACAGCCAGTGTTTGGTTTGGCTGTTCTGGGCCGTGAATCCCCAGTTCATCTCTCTGTTGTCTTGAGGTCTGGAGATTGCTTCGGCCTCTGGAGTCACTCTCATGTTCCTGGAAGCATCTTCAGACAGATGATGAGTGCTTTGGGTCCATTACACTGCTGGAAATATCCATTTGACAAAATGCAGACTGAGCTACAGTGTTTAGGATTTTTGCGCTTTTCGGTGTCTAATGTTTAACCAAAAAGGTTTGTGAACCTCTTCACCCCTGTTCAGGCTTCGTGAGGTTGCTGTTTGTGTTAATGACAAGGTGTGGTTGTTGAATAAGTCATGAAAGTTGTTCCGTTTTTGTGGTTTACTGTATCAGGTGAACAACCGCCCTCTCTACCTTTCCATATCTAAAGATAGTTTCACTTCTATCTAAAACTATAAATACATGCTCTCTTGTGTTTATGCTGAGTGTTTGAAGAGTGTGGCAGCTGATCTAAAATCTGCTGATATCAAAGTACATTAAAACTCACTGTTATCTGAGTTAAATTAAGGCAGCTGATGTCAAAAATATCCCCCAATGTGAAAATACTGCTCATTAAATCTTGATGAGTGTGCATGAATTGATGTCTGCAGCCTATAATGACAATGTGATTGGGAAATATGGATGACGACGGTGATGATGATTAATGCTACAACAGTTATGATTATGCTATGACTTCAAGAATCTCACTAAGGGTGAGCAGTGAGATCTTCAGAAGTTTGCTAGTGTCAAGCAAAAACAAGACTCCTTATTGAGCAAGCAAGTAAATGGGAACCAGGGGAATTAAGTAAAATCAAAAAGTCATGATAAGTTCAGAAGTTCACGCTGCTGCCTGTCCATTCATTACACTCACACCGTCACACCATCAAAACAAATGTTCAGAATTCAGCTTTATCCAACGTCTTACTGAAATCAAAACCAGTCACATTAAAAAAAAAGTTCAGTAATTGATTGCAAATGGTACTTGATTTATCTTTGATGAAAAAAAAAATAATCATAAAACGCGATAAAGTATTATGTATCAATTGCAGCATTCAACTTTCTGAGCTCCTGTTGTGATATGTTCCATTTGCTCATGACTCATGCACTGCAGGAAACACTTCTGAAGACCATACAGTATTTCAGGGCTTTGTCTGATTAAAAGAGATGCACTGTGAAGTTTACTTTTTGGATATTTGCCCTTATTTGCCCTCCATAGATATAAAACACACTCAGTCCAGCAGCTGCCTTACTGAACACTGCTGGCATTGAGCCTTCACACACACACACACACATCACTCCTCAGTCACACTGCTGCTTTGGAGAGAAGGATATCCTGACACACACACGTATTTCATTCTGCACAGTGTTTGGCTGTAAGGCACCACATGTGAGGTACGGTTTTTCCTCGTGTCTGTCTTATGGTTCAACATCTCATGTATAATGCATCATTTTGATTCGGAGGAAAACGCCTTTGAAGATTAGAAAAGTCCAGAACCGTGCCATTGATTCGAGCACGAGCACGGAGGGTGAACATACGTATGTTTGGATGCATTTATAATGGGAATGTGCGTCTCTGTGTGTATGAAATTAAACTCTATGTAATCAGTGTATGTGTGTGTTTAAATCATGTAATTTTTTTTGGCCAGTACAGGAAATATTCACCCACACATGCACCATTACTCACTCTGAGTTTGATTTAAATGTGTTTATTTTAGCATGGACTATGGTTGAAAATGCAGAAGGCCTGATTCAGTGTGATCACTGACTGGAATGGCTTTTGCTGTCTAGTTTCTGGTTTCCCTGGCGCCCCCGGTGCCCTCTGCTCATCAATAGGCTCACTGACGCATTCAGGGACATGCATGGCAAAGCCCCTGGGCAGCGGTGTAAAATGTAGGCTACATAATGCAGCTGTTAGACAGATGTAGTGGCAGAGTCATGCTGTCCTTTCTCCCCTCCACTGTGGCATCTGAAATGACCGATATTAAAAGGACATATCACGCACATTGGCAGGCTTTACATTTTTAATCTCTGGCTCCACTGGAATATCTTTGCATTCATGTTCCTTATTTATCTTGTACTGGCACTTTATGCAGCACATCAGTTCAGTCTCTATGAAACAGGCCTTTTTTTTTTTTGCTCCTGTCTCTTTAAGCTTGGCCATCTCTCAGAAGCTGCCCCTCAACAAACCATGGAACAAACTGTAGTCGTAGGATTTCACTACTTTTGTGCTTTACTTGAAATGACAACTTCTGAAATAGATTCATACATGTTTGAACCAAAATCTGATCCAAAATACGAGAGCTGACAATACAAACAATGCATGGAAAAATCTTAGCATTAACCTTAGCAACCAAGGCTACAGAACAGCCTGCTGTTTATGGGCATGTGCGACAATCTGAAGTCAGCTCATTGGCAAGGGTTAGGGTTAGGGTTAGGAAGTGTTAAGAGCAGGTTAAACCTACTGCCCCCCGCTGTGTGGCATTGTTCACTCTAACACGTCATGTATGTAGCATTAAAACAGAAAGCCTTGTGTTATGAAAAGGTTTGGACTCTCCCTTTGGACTGTCACATCATACCTTTCACTCTCCACTAACTCGCAGCATCCTGCAGTCTGTGACTGACAGGCATTTTTCATTACTTATGTACTGTTGCCATGGTAACCGCACACCCCCCCCGACCTTGAGATATGGTGTTATTTCAGGCATCCTACGCAAACGTGCCATTTGCAAAGATAAACGATGAAAACAAGAGAGCAACCTGCCTCACGCTGCATACTGCATGAACAGCGGCAGGATGGAGGACGTCCAAGATCCACAAGATGAAATGACAAATTCCTCAGAACCAACACGCATCAGTAGACATCATTATAATGAGGCTTCATTTTGGTTACCTAACTTTAGTTTATCTGTTATTATTGTGTCTCCTTCCAAATTTCCAAACTCTCTAAAAACCCCATCTCCCTGTCTTTTGAAATTATGAATCGGTGCACTCATGATTTCTGCTGACACAGAGACAGAAAACCATATGCACGAGACATATCATAACTGACTTTGTTAGTACTGTCGGCATTCTGGCTTACTGGAATAAAAAAAAATTTAAAAATTGGGTATGTTTTCATCTGTGGTCTCTACATTTATCATTCATAATGCTCCAGCAGAGACCTGATGTGGATTTAATTAAACTAGTTGATTTATTTGAGTCATTGCATTGTCATTGTAAATCTTTAAATACATTATGGTTAATATCTGTCTTGGATTTATTCGGCAGTGGAGGAAGTGCTAAGATCTTTTAACTCAAATAAAAATATTTATGTATTATCAGTTAAATGTACTTAGTATAAAATAAAAAATAAAAGCAGAATGGCCCCGCCTCTGTCGATGTCATATGTTTATAGGCTATCATTGGATCATTATTATTGATGATGTATGAACATGTATGCAAACAATTGTTAGTTGCAGCCCCAATTTATAAAATCATCTCATATTTTGTTTTATATAAGATCCTTATCCTTGTATGTATACTAACTAACTAACTAAACTAACTAACTAACTAAAAAATATTACAATATTTCTCTCTCTCTCTTTTACATTAGAACTACAAAGCAAAATATAATATTTGAGTAAATGTACTTATGGCTACTTTGCAGCACTAGATATACTTATCATTTTTATTATTATCATCATGTATTATCTTTTATTTTTACTTTTACTCTTCTTAGTTTGTGTCTCCTGGAAAAATAGTAGAGAGCTTTTCCTAAATAAATAGAGGTTTGCATGAATGAATGTCTATTAAACAATAAGACATATGCTTATACAAATGCGCCCAGTTTGCTCTTTGCATATGTACTCTTTCAAAACACCTTGTGAAACAAATGGAACATTGTCTGCAATGTGTGGTGCACCTGTTGAATAATACTGGATGGCTGAATTTCATGCTGCCACTGTACAAGTCATTTCATTGTAGACTGACCAATTAGTGTGAGATGTGCAGCTGTGAGACTCACAAGTGTGGAGAGGGTTTCAGTTCATTAAGGAGAGGGAGGAGTCACTTCCTTTGTCTGCCTCAGGGGTCATGCTTAAGAAAGCTGCATAGGAAGTACTTTGTTTGCAACAATGGGGTCCAGGCAGCTCATTGTGTTTGGCTTTGTGCTTGCATGTGCTGGGCTTAGTGACGCTCGATTTCTCAGTATAAGTGTACCAACGTACTGGGAGGTTGACGCGCAGAAGCCTGCAGAGGTGGAAGCTGAGCCAGGAGCAGCACCTGAGAGAGAGCACTCCAGGGGGTCTGCTCGACAAGCTGGCAGGCTCCAGTCAAAGCAGATCCAGCAAGCGGTCAAGTCGTTCTCCTGGAAGTTTCCAGACGATCCAGTGCATCCAGTGTACAAGCATCCCCCTAAGTTTAAACTGCAGCAGCCGGTGGTGACGACCAACCGTGTTGCTTTGAGGTGCGGGGAAAGTAAGCTCCAAGTGGAAGTGAGTCAGGACCTGCTGGGCCTTGGAAAGCTGATAAAGCCAGAGGAGATAACACTTGGTGGTTGTTCAGCCACTGAGATTGACGAGTTGTCTCACGTGCTAGTCTTTGAATCTGAGCTGCATGGCTGTGGCAGCACACTTGTGGTAAGAGGTTTTAATGTATACAGTGCATTGGATTTTTCCCGTTTCATTCAAGTAATGTAAACCAGATTTTTTTTTTACAGTTCTTTTTTTTTTTTTCCATTCCTCAGATCATTGAGAATGTCTTCATTTATGCCTTTACACTGGTCTACAACCCCAAAGTGTTTGGCGGAAGTAACATCATAAGGAGTCAGAGCACGGTCATTGGAGTTGAGTGCCACTACCTGAGGTGAACTGAAATCTGGATATAAAGACTCACTTTACTGTAGGAAGAAATCAGCTTTATGTGTAATAGTAAACCCACAATAAAAGTTAGTTTTAACCTCAACACACTGGTTCTAAATCAATTATTTTATTATTATTTTATAATAAGATTTATTTATTTATTAAAAAACATTAGAGGTGCTGTCACACAGAAGAATTTGTCCAATCAGTGTGCAGTATATATTTTGTGCTGAGTTCAGCTAGCTAAACAAGTTTTGCATCATATCTTGTGCCTCTTTCAAAGTTGTTAGCTGGAGCTGATTGCACCAGCTGTACATAAGTTTCATTTCAGTGTAGTTAAGCTAAGTGTTTAAATGGAGGTTTACACATCACAAAATTAAAACCACTTGCACTGCATATACTCCTCAGAGATTAGCTGCCACTTTAATATTTACAACCAGTAACTGTAACTAGAGCTTAACTGTAAATCTACTAACTGAAACATACACGTCCATATGTGCAGATGTAAATAAAACAAAGTAATGCCTTCAAAGGATTAGCAGTTATGTTCAATCTACTGTTTGGGCCTCATTAAACTGTGATTCTAGAATTAGTTGATTCGCTTTTGTTTGTAGGCAACAGATTTACACACGACTTTAGTACTCCACCAGTTTAGCACTGCACTACTGTAACATTACTGGACTCAAGGAGGACAGAAACAAAACCAGAGATATCATCTTATGCATTCCTCATCCTGGTCAAATTACCCACAGTGCAACTTGACTCACTTTACTTGACTGCACAGATACAGATGGGTTATTGTAGCAGTTAATAAAGCCACAAGCTACTAGCTTAAAGAGGAGATGAGGAGCAGGCGACAGAGGTCTGAGCTGAAGATGCTGCTGTGCTACTGATGTGCTGCTTTCATTACACAGCATGTGTGAAGATTGATAAAGACCAGCTACGCTTATGCACTTTATGTGTCTACTCTTTGATATTTTTTTATCAGTTATGTTAAAGTTATGCAAACTTATGTTCTTTTTAACTCTTTATATTCAGCACTTGGAATTGCATTTGATGTATGACTTGTTCTATGCTACCGAGGTGTTGTATTTCACTTTGCAGTTCATGATTGGTGGGTTATAAGAGCACGCTTAGGAAAGTCAGCATGTGGGAAATGTGTTTTGCACAAAATTCGTTTATTATATTTTGACTTAGATGAGTGGAAGTTTGAGAGATCCTCCAGCAACTACGCCATGGGAGATGTTGCCAACATGCAAGCATCAGTCATGCGGTACATGCACACAACTCAACGTGTTGGTGGATATCTGCGTCACTACCATGAGGCCAGATGCCATATCTTAACTGAGACGAGCTTTCATAACCCATGTGTTTTGGGTATAGATGTGCGTTAAGATAAGTCCCGTTTCTTGAGATGTTGACATGCGTTTTCATCCGCAGGTGTCTAGGTGATGAACACGCAGGTTCCAGTGTCATGCCTCTAAGTCTCATCCTGATAAGGCCCAGTTTCAGGTAGAGAGGCTCTCAGGTTTTAGCTAATAACAACTGCTGACACATACAGTATATGATAGGTTCTCCAGATAAAATGTTGTTCATTTGAAGTAGGCTGGGTGAAACTGTACAAGTTGAAGTAAGATGGCATCAAAAGCAATGTTTGTTATATGCACGCATAACTGAAAGCACTGGTGCGATAGTTTTTCTGTGGTAATCAACAAGAACTCATAATGATGAAATGATGGAACTTCTCTACCCACACGCACTTCACAATATTGATTGCAACAACCTTGTATGAGGCCACTTGGTGTTGCTTATTGTGGAAGTGTGTCAACAGAGGTGCTGCTACTGTTGATGCAGTATGTTGGTGCAGGGTTAGAAAACTCACATGATTGTCTAGGAAACACTTCAGACAAAGGTCCTCTGTTCCAACGAATCCAACACAAAGATGCTTCCGAGTTACAAAGAGGTAGTTTTGTTCTGCTTTTTCAAAGAAGTGATGCTGGGGACACATTTCAAAAATAATTTGCAAGTACCTGCTTACATGCAAATTGTAGCTGTGTCACGTTTCACAAAATGATTATCATTTGCAAATTGCAGATTTATATCTACAGGGCTCATGCATCTTCCTGTGTGAGAAATGACATGTTGCATGCCAGTTTTATACTGTATGTGTAGGCTATATATTTAGGTATGGAGGGTTAAGAACACAGACTATTTTCTGGTCAAGACCAGTACCTTCCTGGAGTCTCCACTGGTTGTCTGGCAACTGGGCCTGCTAAGCTAAGTTAGCTGGCTGCTGTCGGTAGCTTCGTATTAAGTGTACAGGTATGAGAGTGATATCAATCTTTTCATATAACTCTTGGCAAGAAAGCGTATAAGCACCCACTTAACCGGATTCCATGCCTCTGAATCAATGACCAAGTCGTTCAGTGATTAAAATAGATATGGAGTTATGCTTATTGACAGCTGGTTGAAGAGTCAGCCAATGAGAACTTTGATAGTGAGATCAAGCATGTTGACATGATCTTCCTGTACAGCTTGCTAGCTGTGTGGCCGCAAGAATGGTGTCAAACATGGATAAGATTGGAAATGTCTACAATCATTGTAAAAACATTAACCATTCTTAGCAACTGTTGCCTCAGCTTCCGTGTCGACTGGAAACGATGGAGGTGGAATAGATATGTTGCCCGCTACTGATTGGTTAGGGCAAAACAAAAGACCCCCCCCCAACTAACATGAACACACCATCAGCCTTAATGAATAAAGTGAAGCAAAGTGTCTGATTATCAGGCTAAAAGCATATAACTACTTGTTTGTACAGAATTTCAAATTTCCAACTTTGGCGGCCTCTAGTCATAATAGCATAACAGAATTGTGACAGCTTTCACAAGGATTCATTTTTCTGCAAAAACTGTCATCAAAAGATTTGAAAGATCACATAAAAATGTTCCACATAGTGACTGTAAATGTCTATCTGAAGCCATAGTCAAAGAGTGGACAACCAGCTCCAATGTGTCGAGTTCAGACAGTGACCTCTTTGCTGTGTTTCATCTATTTCACACTGATTCCTGTCCAGACATGATGACTATCTCTTGTAGGTGTGGACAATCCCACAGGCAGACCTGGCTCCAGACCGGAGTGGAAATCCCTCTCTCTGCTGAGGACAGTAAATACAAAGATCCAGCAGCCATGAATCAAAACAATGGTGTTTTTTGTTCTAACTAGGCCAAACTGTGATTGTAATTTATCCCGTATTTATCCTCCTCAATTCTTCCTGGAACGTTCCCCTGCTCTCTGCCTGCTGGTGTTTTATTGTTGCAGGAGGTCAGACCTTATCAAACAGTTTCATGATTTCGGAAAATCTCATTCATGTTGAAGTCTGTGTTGTTTGAAAAAAAAAAAAACTTGTCGCAACATATTTTTAGTCTGTTCATGTTGCATGTGAGTCTTTCCTGGAAGCTCCTTACTGTAAATCATCGAGCAGCTGTTTTGTTTCATGCGTGCACTGCTCCACGCGGAATTTCATTTTTGTCTCAATCATAATATTGGAAAGCTTTCCAGTCATCTGACTCTGTTTTTAGAGCTGCCACTTCTTCCAGTGACCTCACAATTATGTCGCTCATCAGCATTTTCCCTCCTCGTTGGTTCACAGAATGCATTTAGTTTTCCAGTCAGAAGGAATCCTAACAAAAGGAAGGATTCATTGATTATTTTTTTTTTTTTAATGAACGGTAAGTTAGATTTTCATTTTATGATAATACAAACATGCATTTGAGTGTGTGTGGTTACAACAACATCTGTTGAGTGTGTACAGTCTCTTTCATCTCACCCATGGGTTTGCCCCCTTCCTCCTCCTCCTCATCCTCCTCGTCGTCGTCCTCCTCCTCCTCTTCTGCCTCATTGCTGCAGAGGTTCATTCACAGCAGCACATGTGGCTGTTGACCTGTGCTGATAGTTCTGTTGTCTGGACTGTCTTCTATGCATGTACAGATTGCACTGAAAAGCCTGCCAGAAGAATAATATGTATCTGGTTATTTTTGAATCTTATCACCACAGAAGCACATACTGATGACGTTAATAGTGCTGTTGAATCATGTGCGCCAAGATGAATGTTGGAAAAAATAACTCTAGGCTTATATTTGGCTTTGAAATACCAATATTTGTAAGAAAACACTTTCTAGATTCTTAGTTGACATCAAACTACAAATCAGGATACTGAGGAAAACTTATAAATGTGACTGTGGTCAAGAATGTTTGAAGAATATTGATGTGGGAAGTGCAGTGAATTATATTTTACAATGACATTAAAATAAATATTTTTTGATGTTTAAGCAATATTCAATATAGAGTGTATTTTTAGTTATTCCTGTGTAGTGTGTTCTGTCAGGGAAGCTGCTAGATGGCATGTAGAAATATGCTTAAAGATCCTGTTTTTAATACATTTATAAAAAAATACTCTGATTTGACTAATAATTTCTTTCCTGTCCTTCATTGAAAAATCCAAAATCTATGAATATATAATTATTCCTTACAATAGTCTCATTGCTAGATACTAACATACAGTGAATGTGGGCTGGACACACTTCTGTGTGTTGTATACTGGACCACCATTAGCTCCAAACTAGTTGTAATGTCACAAACCAGACTCGTAGATGCACGTCTTAAACTTTCTTCATTCAGCAGATGAAAGTGAAAACAAACCCTGCACATACATCGTTCTACACACTGAGGGTCATCAGTTATTGTCATTTCATATTCTTTCTTTAGTTTCACCCTGGAGCCACAGCTCTTAGATATACTGGAGAGGAAACATACAGGGACAAAACTAACACATGGGTTAGTTAGTGAAGAGGTCGTGAGTTCATGGGGAGTTTGTAAGTTATCTGTAAATCTTATTTTGGTCCATATTTTTTTTTGCTTTTGACAAAAATGAAAACATGATTGTGGTTCAAAGTCAATTGCCTCATGATACATTTAGACTAATTCTCGTAAGAGGTGCGATTCTCTCATTTCCATTTATTTTCAAGTTAAATTCCCAGTTTTGACTGATGCTATTTTTTCTCCAAATTTATATAGAAAAACAAAGGTTCAGTCTATTCAAATCAGGTGCTAGTGTGACTGATCTGATGCGACTCGCTTCCTCTAAAAACCACAGCCTGTAAAAAAAAAAAAAAAAAAGCTCAGACACGTTTTCCTGATGTGTGGAAGGTTTCTGATAGGATATTTCAAAGCTTGGATTTGGGTTTACTCCTCACTGCTGTCTCACAGTAATTACTGGGAACATGAAATCCAAATGTTGTCTTCACTAAGCTTGTCTTCAGTATTCAGTCATGGTTGTTGCTGCTTGTCAAAACTCTTGATTCTCATGAAAACATTTTGAGGAGCCACTGTGATTTAAAAGTGAGTGAGGATTAAGCGCGGACTATGTTTTGTCTAATTTATTATTTGAAAAGTATGTGAAAGGAAAACTTCTGCCAATGATTTATTAGGAAGCTGTTGTTGACTTTTCTCCATGAAGCTCTCTTCAAGCTGCCAGTGCTACAGTATACAGCTGTTTTATGTCCTGCGTGAGCAAAGCATTACTGGCAGGAATTTGCTAGTGCTATGAAGATGATGTGACAGATGTTAAATTGCTCATATATAAACAATTAAACAGTTTCCAGCACTACTTATGGATTGGTGTTCTGGAAAAGATTCTGCAATGTAAAACAAAACACCTGGAGTCTGATGTCACTGTGCCTACTAGTGACCCTCCTGTTTCATTATGTAACTAGCAATTGATTATTGGTAGGCGATGGTTTTATCGGAGTGCCAGGCAATCAAACGCCATCTGGTCTTCTTTGTATTGGACTGTCATGCTTTCTGCACCTCTACTCTATTCACAGTGCTATGTTGGATTTGAGGTTTCACAATGATTCACAACAAAGCAGAATCAGTTAGTTTCTACTGAATGACTGTTTATTTAACAAAGACGTGGAACATAAAAAAAAAACACATTGAATCATCTTGACTCCTAATTGGACGTGGAATGGTATGAGGATCAGTGAGGTTTTGAGATATTTTCCGCGAAGCTGTCCGCTTGCACTGCTCTGCTTGCACTTTGTTTGTGGTGCTCAAAGCATTGAAAATTACATTTGAAAAACTCTCAGAGTAAATGGGACATTACTTCTTGAGAGAAACGTGGTACTGGGGATGTGGCATACAGTAAATCTCAGTAGTTGGTGTTTCAAAATCTGGGCATGCAAAACCAAAATTGTCTGCATGGCTAAATACGATCAGAGGTAAGATAGAAAATGTTGCTTTCATGGAACATTACTCCTCATCTTCCATGTCTTTTAAGCACTGGGTAATATCTAATCAAACAGCCATGGTCACCTGGCATGAACCATTTAGCAGTGGGTGCCAATTATGAGAATTTGTTAACACTATCATTGTGTGCGCACGTGTCTTTGTATTGTAGGATTATGTATATTCTGATAGTTTGTCAAGCCCTTTAAATGTGCCATAAAATCAAATGTGCCATACTTGTATTTGACATGGCTGGAATATTGATTGGTTTGAAAGTTCACCATTATTTAACATCTGTTAAAATAAACGGATGGTGCGTCTGTTAGTCATCTGTACTCATTAGTGCATTGATCTGCTGAGATTAAGGTTGTTGCGCAAACAGAGTAACATCCATGATTTCCTGTGGCAGGATTTTTCCATGTTTCCATGAGCTGCTCTGATGTCAGACGCTATCAGTGCAAATATATCTGTCATTTTGTGTTTGCTCAGCAGTATTTACAATACTCAGGGGGTAAGAAGACTCAGCCACAGCATAGCAAATGACAAATTATTATGACCCAGCACAATTTCTATAGCATTATGGGAATATACTGTAGTAGAGGGTAAAGTCACCTTTACCCAGTGTTCAAGTTTTTTATTTGGAGCCTACAGTTTACAATCTTTGCCAGCTAATATTAACTTGTGTGCCACAAATCATAATGAAAAGCATCAAAACATCAGTCTGTAACATTGTGTTATTTGGGAGAACTGTAAATGAATGGATTGGGGAAAAAAACTTTATTGTTGAAATTCAAAGTTCATTATTGACCTTGTAACAAGTAACTTCTGGAGATTTTGATCATATCATATGATCTTCATCAGAAGATGGAATTGGCTGTATCCAAAGAAAGAATGAACCCTTAACCTCCGTTTTTTAAGCCAACATGAATAAGAGGCACTTAAAGTGTTCAGAAAAAAACGGAAAGTTCAACATCTACAAATCCATGACAAAAGGACAATCTGCATCTGATGATGAATATCCTGTAATATGACTGGCGGCTCCAGAACAGCTACTAATTAGATTGTGTGGCACAATTGTTTTATCCATTTTTGTTAGTGTTTGTGTTTGTTCACCTAAAGGTCAGTTTACCTTCCCTTACATGTACCACAACAAGACTGATGAGACATATTGTATACTCAACTGGATTATCAGCCAAACAGAAGAGACAATGACAGTGAGGAAACAGGTACAGTTGACAGGGACGCTCATTCAAACAAGAGCTTCTTCAACAGTTTCTTGAGCAACTGGTTTAGTGATGGCTATGAGGCAACACTTTCAGCCGCTTTGTTGTTGTGGCAACCAACAAAACAAGTTCAGACTGACAGTTTTACAAGCTCATAATTCTGTTATTTCTATGCTGAAGAGTCAGCGGTTGTTCATGTGTGGGTTGGGCTGTATGGAATACATTGAAAAATATTACTGCTTTTGTATTCGTGGAGGATTGGCAGCTGAAATCAGGAAATATGCAGAACATCTCAGAGATGAATGAGGACACTGTGTGTTCTGGTTCAAACTGGGACATCTGGTCACTCTGTAATACACTCTAGACATATTCAGGTGCATGACATATGCTTTTCCCTCTCAGCTAAGAACAAAATCACCTGGCAAGTGTTCATTCATGTTTTTATGGGCAATAAAAAAGGACCTGAGAGCTGATGAAGTCATATGATCTGTCTACTTCCATATATTCTGCATATATTTTTTACAAGAAAAATCTACAGAGCTTCCATTAGCCTACCTGCATGACAAACAGAAGTATATTATTTTTTTTTATCCATAGTTTAAATATTTATCTAAACATCCATCAAGTTTTTATATCCTGGACCATTACCTACTGATAATACCAAGCAAGCAGTAGAACTGCAAAAATATTGGCATGTCTTTTAGCATGCCTATTTCCTCTTCCACAAATGAGAATCACGACATAGCCACCTTCATTTCACCTCTAAAGTCATTGAACTGAAAATCTTGTCAGATGTGCGAATTGTGTCTGACATACCATGATAAATTTGGACTTTCTTGGCCAAAAGTTGAGCTAGGTTAGCTTTTTGTGTTGGACAACTGCATTTTTGGGGGCCAAAGTCCTCCATTGCATCTCAAATGTGTTTTAGCATCTTTCAGCTCTTTGTTTTGGTATCATCGCCCAAAACATACTGTCCTTGTTCACTCTCACCACTCTCATTAGTGTTCTTTTCAGATGTATTTTTTTTTTAGTGACATGGCTCCATTAAACTTTACACTACCTGCCCAGCACCAGACAGACAAGACTAGCAACTAGCTTGAGAACATTTAGCTGGATTTAGCAGCTAAAGAGCCAGATATTCTTTTCACAGGAGTTGATGGAGACCAATACAAGCTAAAAGGACAGTAAATATTGGACTTACTGTACATTTGTCAGATCGCTAAAGTTGCTCTATGTCTGCTGGATGTGTAAATAGGTAACTGTTTGGTTAACATGGTCACCATGTGACCTATAAAAAGTCAGAATTGTTCACAATTTTGTGTTCACAGCTTGTGTTTCTTCTAAATGCCAAAAGAAAAGGGAAAAAAGAGAAAAAGAAAAATTATTGCAGGTTCATTTTTAGTTTAAAATGTCTCGGGCTGTGGAGCAGCGATGCAAAACCGAGTAGTAGCATGCTGCTTTGAATATCCCCAGGTTGTCTGTATATACTACGTGGCAGTACAGGGGATATTTTTATACCTCAAGCTGTTCGTCATCTGCTATCACTGAGCACCCACTGGCAGTGACTCACACAGCATTACACACTTTATTAATTTCTTTGTTTACCATACTCTAGACATTTGTGAGTCCGCAGAGGGTTGATTTCTGCGTCCACTGGCCCCTGTTGCAGTCTCGCTCCTCTGAATCATGCCGTTGTCATATTTCGCCAGCTCTCTGTCTGTCCTCTCGGCTCACTTGTTTCCTGTCATGGAACAGTTATGACAGTTAACAAAGCCTCTGCACCGTTTGTAATCCCTCGCTCTTTCTTTTTCTCAACAGGAGTTCAGTGAAAGTTCAGATGAGTGGAGAGCTAAAATGTCTCCCCAACAGCACTTCCATTCCGATCTCCTAACAGTCACAGATATTAGTTACTAATGGATGGAGATGGATGCTCTTCAGACATCTGTATTGGTACATGTCATGGCAGAGGCTGTCTTGCCAACTTTCTGAGTCGACCAGAAGTGTACAGCATGTCCTTTGCAGGAAAACACATGTTATTTATCACAAAGTTTAGTAAGATACACATACTCTGTTGGAACTAGTTTGTACACTGGTGTTGCGTAATATTTCGACATGCTGGCTCCTGTACGCCGGCCATATATGGTTTACTGAGGGTGAATGGAAACATTCACTTGCTGGTGATTAATGGATCTTCATCATCAATAAATGACTCACTCTTCACTAGCTGCATGCAATATTTTGCTCCTTGTTTCCTTAAAGCTAATTTTAAAGACTGTTTGCAAGTTAAGAGGAAGTAGAAAAACAGATGTGTCATCATATCGGTTGAGTCCTGTACAGGGTTTATTATAGACTGGGTAAATGATTGAGCTGTGTTGAGCTGCTGGTTTGTGGGTGACAAGAGTTCTGGGAGTTGTGATGGATGTTAAAGGGAAGGCTCACTGATATGGTGACAACACTTGGCAGCACATTATCAGTGGTAACATGCAAAAATTCTCAAATATTGGCTGTGGGCTTTATAGTACTTACCACACTGGCAGCAAGAATTTCTGCTTTTATCTATTCTATGGTGAAAATTCTACAGGAAGTGTTGAGTTTCAGTGGCTGTAGTTGAACATTGATCTAAAAAAAAATGGCAAAAAGGAAGCAAACGTGAAACTGAACAGCGAGTTGTGAGTATGATATAACAACACAAAACAATATTGAATCAAACACAATTAACATGGTCTTTATTATAGATCACTGAATAAAAAAAATAACAAAACTGATTGATGCGAAGATAAACTTTTTATGTTTCTCAACTCAACAATATATTTAAAATAACCAATGTAAGAAACCTGTAAGCAGGATCAGATAAAAAGATCTGTCAGTTTTTTATGTTCTAAGTTCCAATCTTCATACCTTTAAAAACCTATACAGTAAGTTTAGTCTGGGTTAGGTTTGTCTCTACGTCACCCACCCCCTTGGCTGCTTCTGAACCAGTTTTTTATCTCTTTTCTTCCTTTGTGTCTGTTTAAATCATGAATTAGTTGCATGCTCTTCACTTTCTCCATGTTTCTCTTTCTCCTCTATGGCTTCCTGCCTGTTTTCTTTGCTTGTTTTCTCTCTTTCTCATCCATTTCTTCACTCTGGAAATGTAAAAAGCCTTGATACTGCCGCTACAGCAATTGTGAATTAACAACATAATGTATTTCCTTATGTATGCGCTACCTCTGTTTTTTTCTTACAGCCATGTACTATAACATGCTACAACCTCCAGCTTCAACACATTAGAACAGTTATTGGGTGTCGGCAATGATTGCTTAGAATGTGCACTATTGATGATTACATGCACATGCCGCTAGACAATTTTGGTTGTGCACTAGGGGATAAAAAACAACCCACAAACACTGATAGTTTGGGCCATGTATTGGAGACTAGTCCATTTGTTTGAGGAACATCCATCATCTCCCTCCTGTTTCCCACACCAAGCCATTTTTGTGTAGCTACCTGGCTGAGTCTCTGGGTTCTGCCTGCCTCCTTGCTGTTTCTGTGGAAGCATCTCTTGATGAGTGCTGATTGCTGCTGACTTGCTTTACATGGATAATGTCATGTGAGATTTCTGGTCAAGATGGCAGACGTGACTGCAAGATTTGAACAGAGGCTGGAGGAACAGAGGTTTAATGGCGACCGCCATTAAACATGTGCTTCTGATCACTACAGTGGCGTCAGACAAAACTGAGTGTCTCTGTTGCTTAGCAATAGGTGTCTGACTACAGAGTAGTGTGTGTTAAAGTCTAAATGTATGTGTGTACATGCTTGTGGGGTTAGTAGTCAGAGACATAGCATGTGAATGTACTTATTTGCCAGCGATGGTCTGAGTTCAACAAATAAACAAAACACAACCCAGGTTCTCACACATGATGGTGAGCTAACACAAAGTGGACCAAGCGGTTCTACAAATACAAACCAGTTTAGCGTGATAAACACAACCAAACAAGCAGCAAACGACAATAATTCTTCACAGCATCATTGGCAGCAACAACTGCACTCACTGAGGCTGAAAATAACACACTTTAACAACGTATCTCTGCCTAGATTAAGGCTCTTACTTGTGTCACTTGTGTCAGGCGAATAGGGTGTGTTTTAGTCTATCTTTTGGGTCCACGTAATCCTCCCTCTTTCAGTTGTGAGGTTGTGTCACTGAGGGGTGCACACCTCGAGTATGGGGCACCTGCGCCTATTGAGGGGGCCAATGGAGGCGCTTGATGGTCACCTGAACTGACAGGGCCAGGGACTGCACTGCCAGCATTTGCTAGGCTCTTAGAGTGCATTTCCTGGTGGTCTGGGGTCATCTGCTTAACTCTCCTTAACTGGAGGACTTCTCTGAGCAGGTTCTGGCTGGTTGTGCCAAGAGGGGAGACTTCTTTGAGATCAGGAACGTCACTTGGTTCCTGGGTGGCCCCCGCCCCAGATCACTGATGATAATATTAAATGTGTTTGATTTTGGTAAGACTTGAAAAAGATATTGGGAGATGGCTTTGACTCTGTAGGTGTAAGATTACACCTACAGATTATGTGCTCGATGGAACAACGTAAAATACATAAAAAATATTTGAAATCACTTCGGATCTCAAATTTAAGGTCAACACATGCTACTGTAGTACTGTATATCAATGTCTGCACTATAGTTAGACCTGTATATACACTTATTTGACTGCAGGCATTGTACAGTGAACAGCGATTAAGTCCAGTAATACAATATCAATGGACTACCGAAGAAAATGTCCTAACAGCAGTAAAATCACCATTTCCTCCGCTCTAACTTCCATCACCCTGGCTATCGGTTACTGCAGCGTCAACCAAAGACGTGATTATCGGTGGCCCTGTCAAACTTAATGAGCATGTCTGAACGACATATTTGACTTTCTAAGGCTATCTCCCCCACTCAGAAAGTCGACTTGGAGGCAGAATCTCTGACATGGCACAATCAGGAGGTCCTTATTGGAGGAGTCTATCGTCTTGATTAAGCTCAAGTTTCGCCAATGAGGCACCAGCCGGGGCCAGAGCTCCCCAGGGCATTAGCAAAGTGGGAAGAAAATACAATAAAGTGTCAAGGCCAATTAAACTATAAATGCATTAGGTCCAACTCGCCCATTGCTAGCTTATTTGCGGCAAAAGGATTCTAGGAAAACTGCTGCCACTCATTTTGCATAATGTAGAAATGCTGTAAGAGTTTCATGTCTGGGTCAACATGCTGGATGTAATTTCTGGTGCAGTAGACTCCACCCTAGCCATTATCACCATTAATCCACCTCTCATTGAAAGGTCCAAAACATGGAAAAATGAGTGAGTGTTTTAATGGAGAACAGAACTGGCAATCCAAGGTTTGAAAGTAGGCTAGGTTTAATTTCTCACTGAAGCTCATACTGAGACCACTTCCATCACTCTGGTGTGTATAACCAAGAACACCATGAACCATGCAATTCATCTTCAGTCCAAAGTACACATAGCCATTGTTAATATAAAAATATTGTGTTTGGTTTTAGTTTCTCCATGCTACTGGCTGATAATCCTGATGCTCTTGTCAAGGTGAATGATATAATAATGTCCTGCATACGTACTGTAACTGTGTTTTAAACTACAGTTATATACCAATAATCTTTTTCAACCACAGGTTACCTCTGACAGCTGTGAGTTTAAGTAGGGGAATGCTACTGTGCTAGCAGCCTGTTGTCATAAGCCTTGCACTTGTTTACAGACATTTTAACACTAATTCTGATTTTGAAATTATCTGTGTTACAATGGCCTAGTTACTGTACATTATAGATCGCATTTAAACTTTTTTTTCACTCTTGCTAATCTCATTAGACTATTCTCTGCAATTAGGCTCTCATAATTGTCCTTTTTATGTATGTGACCTGACAGGAGGAGGAAATAGTGGCACAGCAGTGATGTCCATTTCTCTGAATATGAACATGGCCATCATTATGATATCATTTGCTGGCACTGGCTTCACTTTTACTCAGAGAATAAATTAAAACCCCTATCAATCACATTAATTTCCTGCTTCCTGGAGTACTTTCTGGTTAGCCAAGGGTAACTTCAGGTCAAATAATTTCTTCCACAAGAGAAGATAAGCACCATGATTAAATCACTTGTACTCCTTCAGAAATAGACATTTCCCCAAGTGTTGTCCTTCCTCCAACCTGAAAGCAGTAGTGTGACTCAAATGTCAACAGGTTTATTTGTCATGTGACAAATAAAATCTTCTAATTCTTTGATATAATTATGGTGATTTACTCATTAAAAGAATATTAACACCCCCTTAAGGTTAACTTCCCCTAGCAACAAGTCCTTTGAACTACACAACAAAATATGTCATTGCTCATCGCCACAACCCATTTTAGCATTTTATGAGCTGGTTTACTGGCACAAAAGCTCTTGACCTAGGGATAAAAATATGGTAACAGAACTCTTCCAAAACCAATATACAGCTTCCAAAGCCAATCATTACTGTTGTAGATTTGGAAGTCTAAATTCAATTCACATACATTTAGGTAAGAGATAGATATGATATTCAGTTTTCTCAAACAATAAAACCAAGAATCTGGCAGCCAAATGGCAGTCCAATAACATTTTTAGTGCAACTCTTTTCAATTTTGGGTCAATGCTGCATTATGAGATTAGTAAGACTCCTCCTGTGATCTTTGCACATTTATACACTTGCAGAAAAGTACATATATTGTTGTAGCACCAGATCAAGGGCATTGCTGAAAATAATCTCCTAAATACTTTCCAAAAACAATATGCTGCTTCCAAATCCAATCAATAAGGTCTTAGAATAGAAGTTAAATTATTAACTGGACGTACTATCGCTATATAATGCTTTTGGAAGTCACAAGTGTTCAACTTTAGGCAATAGTAGTGGAAGCACAATGTGTAAATTTGGAAAGGAATCTGTTTTACTTGGATGTGAATTTGTATTTCCATAATTAATATGCAGTTCCAAAAAGATTTTGGAAGTCACACATCAAGGTCTTTTACCTTCCAAATCTAGAATCTAAACTAGAAGTACAGAAAATATTTATGTCAGCTTCTAAATTCAGTATGGAAGTTTCAAATTCAGTATGCAGTTTAACATATTTGTTTAGGACATAATTGATTTTCAACCGCATATGATGTATGATGACCAAATACCAACCAATATGTCAATAGCCAAATCATTCATACAAAGCACACAACTCAATTCATTCACATTAAACATACATGTACATGTAATGCAATCAGTACATATCATTTTTTCCATCCATCAACCTCTCATTGGAATACAGTAAATTTAACACATAGACTCATTGACTAAGGGAAATTTTATATTCAGTACAGATGTTTCTTATGACAAGTCTCATGTTGTCCTAAATGTGTTATCATATATCCATCAGAAATGTAAGGGGACTTTGAAGCGTCACGCTATGTCTATAAGCCTTTTCACTGTCTGACCCAGTAGACTAGCTTTTTCATCTCTCATAGTAAACCTATTGATCTTGTAAAATTCTGATGATTATATTATTGGTGATGACATTATTTAATATTCAATGCCAATATTTTAAAAATGTTTTATTTCTACTATATCCATGCATTGTAACCACAATATGTAGTATGTATGTATGTAGTAGAAAGTATGGTTAATGTTAGGCTACTGAAACTTGGATCGGGTGAAAAGATCATAGTCATGTTTATTTTTTTTAAAAAAAGAGCCAAGATCAGTTGTTGGTTTGAGGCAGCATGCAAGTGGACTCTGGCTTGAATGTGGAGAGTATTGATTCATTTAGGCATGGGATGTAAACTGCTGATGTTGTTGTGCTTCTCATTGTTGTGTTTGCTGTGCTAAGCAAAAAAAGCCTCTTTTAGTGGTATTTTACTTTCTATTTTACTATTATAATTGCTACTATCGTGCCTTTTTAGACTTGGTAGAGCATGAGCCAAGCAGTTTTATACTCTACCACAATACCCAAAGAACTGTTGTAAAGTAGCTAAAGTAGTGCAGGGATGTGATCTACATCTGCAAAGGGTTGGGCCTAATGTTTGTTGTGCTGCCAGCAGCTTCAGAACTTTAAAAGCTTCATGGAAGTGTACAGAGGCTTGATGCCAAGATGGAGTCAAAAAAGCTTGTGTGACGTGGGGTTAATGTGTGACAGACACATTAGAAGAAATTGCACTCTTATCACAGTCATTGCCAGTGAGAGGAGTATCGCTACCATGGGTTGACAGGCATTTTAATGAAGAACCATTAGGGCGCTTTCTACAGTGATGGCTAGTCATGGTGAGAGACGGCTAGAAGCTCCTCTAACATCAACTTAACAAGCGATGCCAAAGTGAAGCAGAATGACTCTCTGGTGTTTCTGGCAATCATTAAGAAGACATGCAGTATCAAATAGCCCCTCCAATACTCTGTATGGACTTGCTTGAACAGTATAAAGAGATTGGAATTGATCAGAGTCAATGCACAGTGGTTATGTGAAGATGTCCATCATAGACAAACTGCAAAGCAGTTTAAAGTGGGACTAAGGATGCATCATGAGAGCCTGCTTGAAACCCCTCTCCAACCATACATCCTCTTGGGCCTCTTGGCAGTGATGTGGGTGCTGGTCAGAACTGAAGGTTCATGGGTGAAAATCTCTTGGATGAAGCTATTTATTAGGTATCTCTACACTGTACGAAACAATAAAATTTCAATAACATACAATCTACATTCTCTATTGAAGAAGATATTTAACCCTAGACAACATCAATGAATGTTGTTAACAAAATAGTGGATTATCTGTACTTGACTCTACAGTGGTGACCCACTGATAACTAATTTGTGAGACACTGGTGCTCACACCCTACTCATAGTGCTGAATCACACAGTGCAGAAATTTGCTGGTCTTCATAGACCGAAACTTTCAAGGGTGTTACACCTGTGGCTGAAAACTAATTTAACACTAGGCATTCAGACTAAAACAATACCATGACCATGGCCATGATTTTAATTTACAATATGTCACTGATTTGCCAGTCTAGTCTCCAGACTTTATATTAAGGATAGCTGGAATCCAAGACAGATACACAAGAGGCATTACACAATTATTACAACAATTCTCCTCTTAAATAGGTTAAATCAACAGTGAATCAATACTGCTGTACTGCTCACTGAGGGTTGAAACTTTACAGCATCTTGCACATACTGGACAGTGTGACATTACAGACTGGGATGTGGCCAGACCTTCAACATGCTCAATAATTTCAACCCAGTGCAGCTGTATTTTAATATCTTATCACATTTAGTATCAATTTTTAATGATGAATGAAATGATCATCCACAATTTCTAGATTTTTCAACTTGAAAGAGGAATCACTTGTAAAAGAGGAAATACATTTTTATAATCATAAAGTATTTCAACACACATTTATTTGTGTGAAAAACTGTATCATCATGTTATTGATGTTTCTGATAACTGTGTCAACTGCATTACTTTGTTGTGACATATGAGACGTATGGATTTACTAACTAGGATACAGCTAGCTAAGGGATAATATTAATCGCTCATCCATGTCTTGTACTATGGTCTCACACTCCTGCTGTCCCCTCCCTACCCCCCTCTTTACCATCTGCCCAAACAACAGACAGACCCCTGACGATCAGCTTACTGTGGGATAAAACCCGACCAGACTCACAAGCCTGGCACTTAACCCACCAAGACAGCCTTATTCACACACTGTGTGCGGATGCTTGTATACAAGAACTGGTCTCATAGAGAGAAACACTTCTTTTCAAGAACATGTGATAATTAGTGGTTATGATCTTATAATCAATAGATATTATATTTAATTCTGTTTATTGCTGTGATCATTATTAAAGAGGACCAGCGGGTGCAGTTAGTTTTTTAGATCAGTTATTTTGGGGATGGGCTAAATAGTGCCACTGTTAAATACTGGTATAAAAATGACCGAAATTAATTATAAATTTAAAATAATTTTGAACTTTATCTATGCCATCGATTTAACAATGGCAAAAACTTGTACTTTTAAATAAAACCATATGTTTGTGTCTAGTTGTTCAACATGTTACCTTAACATTTTCAGTAAAGATTAAACTGTGATCTTTGTGTGTTAGCTACAAAAAGAATGTGTGTTAATGTGCTTTTGTGTTTACAGACAGGTGACAAATTAAAGGAAAAACTGGTCCAGGTCTAAATGACCTTGACCCCTACAGTGAGGGAGTCTGGTGGCTCTGTTATGCTTTGAGGGCCATTTTGCTGGCATGGTTTGGGTCACTGCAATCAATACAAAGTTGTTCTGAGTCATCACCTTTATCTTATGATGAAACCTTTCTATCTTGATGGGAGTGGTCTCTTCTAGGACGACAATGCCCCATCCATAGGGCACGAGGGGGTCACTGAATGGTTTGATGAGTATTAAATGATATGAATCATATGCTATGACCTTCACAGTCACCGGATCTCAACCCAATTGAACACCTATGGGGTATTTTGGACTAACGTGTTAGACAGCGCTCTCCACCACCATCATTAAAACACCACATGAGGAAATATCTTTTTGAAGAATGGTGTTCATCCCTCCAGAAGAGTTCAGAGACTAAAGAATCAATGCCAAGTTACACTGAAGCTGTTGAAGGGATGAGTGTAGGGATGGGGGAGTGAGGGATGAAGGAATGAGGTAGGAGGATGCAGGGATGAAGGGAAAGGGAGGGTGGGTCAAGAATTCTAAGACAGACAGGGTAGGATGGGTTGTAGGCTTGGCAGATGATTAGAGGTGTGCTGAAGTGTGGTTTTGCTCCCGAAGCTAAGTTAACAAGTTAACTACATTTAGTTGGCTCATATTGACTTTTCCATTTTCATGTAACATGTAATAATGTCCAAAATGTATCTCTTTCAATTAATATACAAGACTGATAACTTCAGTAATTTTTTTTGGCTCTGTTTTGCTTACTACTCTCTCCATATGCTTGAGTCCAAGATGAATTGAGTAATGTGAACTACACTTTCTTAATTTGTGGTCACATGATTACTTTTGTTTATGATTACTCAGATAAAGGGGATGGCTCATTTTACCTACTGGCTTTATTTACCCCGTTCTCCCCTACAGAAGAGTGGCAGTGACCATCTCATTTCACTCTAGCAAAAATGTGTTGTTTGTTAATTTAATGACTACTTAAGCAAAACTTAAGCAATGTGACCGTGCATCTACATGAATGACATTTAGACTAATGCTACTCTTTCATATCTTAAACTATACCAGTTTGTAATGGCCGAAGACGAATCCCACCTGGGTCTAAATTCAGTTTTTTTGTCTCCTAGCTGAATGAGAGTGGAAGTAGCGGAGACTTAATCTCTTTGTCTTCCTTCATCCTCCCTTGGAAGGCAAACAGCTTGGCGACATAGACTGCTTTCGCCTTTGTATTTTATGCATGCCACTTCACCTTGTTAGACTTTGAATAGTTGGGTATCTAGGCCAAGAGCTCCTTTCCTCATTTGCTGGCTTCCTTTGCTGGCAGGGGTTGAAAAGCTGTCGACTAATCAGCACAGATGCACTGCTGCTAATTGGGAAGCAGCCGGAGGGAGCTGGTTGTTTGGGACAGAAAAGCCTCAGGGGCTCTGAAGGAAAGTAGCACAACTTTAGACATGTTACTTTGGTCAAATAGCTCAGACATGGCCTTTCTTCATTGTTTACATCGTCCTCAATTGATTCGTGTCAAATGAATCAAATATTAGTTTATTGGCCTTTTGTGTGCAGAAGAAAAAATGGTGAGAACATGACACTGGCAGCAAAATATTTCAGTAACTCAGGAACTTTCACAATGAGGAGAGAAAAATTAAACCATTATGGGAATATGTTTGTTTGGATATTTGTTTGGAATCACAGGAAATAGATAAAGACAGAGATTTGACACATCAAAGATGACTTCATGAGAGGCTGCCTAAAGGGAAGAATGTTTATTCATTCTGTTACAAATATACTACAAACTGTGCTTTATCCAGTTTTCTGAGTCATTTTAGTCACTTTGAATACTTGGATATCGCAGCAACTGCATTTTTATGCATGCAACAAAATAAAACTGACAGTTGTAGTCCGTATCTCTGATATTAAACTGGTTTGATTTAGGAAGATGTGTAAAAACACAAGTGTATTCTGACATAGTAGCAGAAGATTGCTCACTAAACAACACTTTCAACACTCTTTTCACACTAAAGTAGCAGTCACACCACCAAGTAAGCTTTGCTTTGCTGAATAGGGTTGGTTGTTCACATGAAAATAGGTTCAAGCAGTTTATTCAAAAAGATATTTTGAATAAGCTGATATTTGGAGCAGCACAAAGGTTAAATAAAACTCAATGGGGCTACTCAGCTAATAAGTTACGATAGCTTACGCCATTCTAGACTCTAGCTTTCTGTCCCCTCAAAGGCACGGATGAATGAAGAAAACTGAATACAGGAAGGTCAGGCTTTGAACAAAATTTGACATAGCGGCCAAACTGTTTCATTAAAATGTCACATGATGCACACCGGTACAAAAAGGCTTTTTCTCATAGACTTACATTGTGAAAGAGACGTCACATTTTGAAATTCTAGAAAGGCCGCACAATTGAGTTGTTTTATCTCCATTCAAGTTAGCTGGAGGACCAAACCGTGAGTTACCTTTCTCAGCCAGTGGAAGTCTCTGCTGAGCATACTCCACAGGCGCCTGTGGCCGATAGAACATATGCCATATGTTTTCATGCAGGTAATTTCTTTACATTGGGAAGTGGCTTTTTTTGCCTTCATGTACCACTGAGTCTAGAAAAACTGTTGAGGGTTTTGTGATGACAGTTTTGATAAGACAAGGGATACCATTCTCTTCAACCTGGATTTATTTGTGGTGGTATCTTTGTGGTGGTAGCTAGAAAAGCTGCATGATTGAATTGTTTTATACACATTGAAGTTAGCCAGAGGGCCAAACCGGAACATAGCAAGATTTGTATTGTAGGAGGAAATTTAGATCCCTGTCTGCACTGGTTGCTGCTTCAGCACATCACTGCTGCTCACTGCAGCCATGGAAGCTGCTGACGGCTGTTTTTTTGTGCTCATGACAGTTTTGGTAAGACAGGGGATACAATTCTCTCCAACCTGGATTTACTTGTGGCGGTGTCACAATTAATTTAAGAAGAATATATGCTGCGATGCAGGATTATCTTGTTTGTTTTAAATGACGCTGAGCAGAAGTTAAAGTTCGACTGAGATCTAAACTTATGTGGCAACTCTGTTTGAGTTGTGTCTGTGCAGGTTGTAATTGGAGCTACAGCCTGTCAGGAAGCCACATGAAGACAGATGATACCACTGATATTGGTGGAATCACAGGATCAAAGTCTCTGCCCATGTGGGAGCCTCTCCCACTGTTAAACATCTTTCTTGTATTTTCTGGAGGGATTGTTTTACGAATCCGTACATATTTAGCAGTGACAGTTCTTTATAGTTATAGTCAATGAGTCCGTTTACATAAAAGACAGGAAGAGAACTTATTGAGTGAAGTCACATCAAGCACTGGCGATAAGAACAACTCCATCATGTGGGTGACGAAAAACAGGGGAAAAAAAGCAAAACATGAGAAGTGCTTAGGATGATCACAAGAGAGGAGACCCTGATCCTTACCTCACAGGTACCTGGACATTATGACAAAACCATAGTCATCGAGAATATGATTTTCGGATGTTCTAAAGTTGTACAAATTGGTTCTATTTGCAAGTAAAAGAACAATGCATTTCACATTTTTGCCCTCAGTTTGCTCAATTGAATTTCTTCAACTCACATAATATTCACACCCATAGGATGCAGATGAAAGTGAGATATTTTTACTTGATAAAAGATGATTTTAAGGACCCCGAGTGACCAAAGCAGCACAAAACCATCACCTCATCACCACCAGACTCCACACATCTCTTTCATGTTTTATCTATTACTGTTGTTGCGTAAACTGTGAGAACAGTTGATCAAGTCGGTCAGCTCAACCCTGCCAATTAAACTCATCACTTCAGTAACATTCCTGATACTCGGTCAGTCAGCGACACTTTGTCTGCAACAACAATGAGCTGAACCGGATACTTGTTGTTCAATTATTTTGAGTTTGGAAACGTTTGGAAATTCGCAAATTGCAGCTACCGTATGACGAAAGATTCATAATTGTTTTACATGTATTGTAGTATGTAGAGAGGGGAGAAGTGGGTGACATAATGAGAAGAATAGCTAATTGTAACAGATATGAGCTGGCCATCCGAAGGAAATAAATAAAAGCATGAGTCATTACATCCTGATCTGTTCCAGATAGAGTGAAAGAATGAAAAACTCATACAATGCTGATTTAAGCATTACTTATCATGAGCTAAAACTCAATAACTGCAGTTCTTAAGTGGTAAACCAGGACACTTTTTTCTATTTTTATTACTGTATTTTTTTTTTTTTACACCCAGAAGACAGTACAGACTGTCGTGTTGTTGCACTCTGTGGTGCAACAGATTTAAAAATAAATCATAAACTGAAGAGACATCTGATGATTTTTTTTTTTTTTAGGCTGTTATCTTTGATGAGCAGAGTAAAGAGTGTAGCAATATACTAGCGTACAATGGGTGCAGCAGAGATTATTTAATCACAGGGACACAATGAAAAAAGACACATTTGTCTTACAAGTGCAGTGTTGCATGCTCTTTGTTAGAGCATGTCTGCCAAGAGAAATCTGGACTGCAAAACAGCAAGCACACATAAAAAAAACCAAACACAGATACACTCAGGGGCGAGTCCAGTAAATTACTGTGCCAATCACAGCTACATTCTTTTTGAGAAAACATAGACTGATCCTTGCAACAACTCATCGTGCAACATTATCAAGTCTGTGCCGCCCAAATCATCTGTCAGCAAATTAGACTGACGTATATTGCAGAGCTAAATATTTATGTGGTTTTTTTTTTGAAGAGTGTAAAATGAGAAGCTTGTATATATCCTGAAGCTGTTCATGATCAGTCAGCCGACAAAATAAATACATGAGAGAGTTTTTTTAAAATTCATGCTGTTTGTTGTGATACTGGTAGCAGAGGTACCCTCAGTAAGATGATAAGATCCATATCATTTTCATCTCTGTACATCAAGTACAGCGTCTGAGATATTTATAGAAAATTCACAATAGACAAAGCGTGATCGGTCTGTCAACATCACACGATCAGGCATGTAAAAAGTAGTGAGATTCAAAAGGAGCAAGAAGCTTAGATAATAGATAATACAACAAATGAATGCACTTCCCCAAACATCTGAAAGGTCCACAGAGACACGAGATTTGTTTGTTTGTTTGTTTGTTTTGTCTTTTTGATTTTTGCTGGCTGTTTTTTCACTCTAATTTCTAACTTTTTTTTCTCTAAGCTGCACAACCACATACCATCCACACATCTTGCAGGACAGAGATGAAATCAATCTTCTAATGTGACTCCGGGTCTGATTGCCAAAAAAAAAGTTATGTCTGGATGTTTAGATGTTTCTTTTTTTTACCAACACCTTGCTGCCAATTGTTCTCTATTGTGTATTGTACATAGATTCATAGTAGTATAGGCCAAACTTCAAACTATGGCTGGCACTGTCAATATGAACCATAGTTGTGTTCTATAAGGGATTTCTGACCTCAACACCTTGACCTCTGCACCTCCTCCCAAAGGAGATGAGCATTGTTGGGCACCATACATTTCCTCCTATTTTCTCCTGAGTCCCATCCGTTCTCACACTCCTCTGGGCCCTTGAGTAAATGTCGCCAGGGAGTTCATTGTAGCATGAACTATTATTGCCCTCATCTCCCTTTGTACCCCTCTCATGGGACGATGACTTATGTGGGGAATCTCAGATTCAGATGAAGAAATCTGCAGCAGTGTAATGACCCCGCTGTGCTGCCCACGTCGGCGTAGGACTGTGGTCAGCGCTCATTTCCTCACTGTGCATTGTTATTGCTCTGCTGTAAATGAGTCTCACGGGAAATATGTCTGCCAAATCATAACATCAGATCAAACAACTTGATGTTGCAATCAACAGTATATGACACTGAGTAGTTTAGCAGCCTAAAGGTGTGAACTGTCCATGCACTGTCCATATATTTGGTTAGGATAGATCAATATATGTTTAAACATTTAAACAAATATCAGATATCCAGTCATTCGATATGATGGAGGTTCCTGCTTGACCATAGCTGCTGTCAATAATATTTGAAATGACTGTATATTTTAAACAGAAGTAGATTATAAACCAGTGAGGTGATTAAAATGCTACCATGAATTTCTGCAACTTGATGTCAAAATGTAAAAGTATCACTATCTGCCTTCAAAAACCTGTATTGTTCAAACCATTAATGTTCTGTCTCAATTTTCTCTGTCTGCTCATATCAGCTAACATGCACTTTTGAACTCTGCTGGAGATGCTGAGTGCTGGTCTCTGCTGACCGTTCACTGTGACTGAAACCAGAGCGTCCAACTATAATGGTATCATTGATCACTGGCCATCTTTTCTCTGTCGCTGCCTTCAAAGCTTCTACTGCCATGAGAAATATTTCCGAAAACGGAGAAGCAATCGCTTTCTTGGTAAGAGGCTTGATCTGCCCTCCTTACTACCCTCTGGGGCTTGATGTGCTTTTAGTCCTGCTGCCTCAGTCTTTCTCTCTGACCTTCAGGCAAAGATAACTGTGTTTGCTTGCTGAGGCACTTCTGTCTCTTTTATGGGACACAGCAGCTGCTTCACCTTCCAATATGAACTAAACAGCATCATGAACAACATGGAGAGATCCTTACTAGATACATCTCAGTGGTTCTACTAATCCAAACAGATGTCCAAAACATGGAAACATGTATTTCTGAGATGTCTGACTCTGGTTTTGTCTCTGCTAACTTGCCTTGTATTTTTCTGATGTGTAATTATCTCTATTGGAAGTAGCAGAGCTATGCTGATACAATAGTTTAAAACAGGCCAAATAAATGGCTGCTGCTGGTCTGTTTTGTGTTGCAAGATAAAAATTCATTTTAAAAAGATACAGAGAGATGATGATCCCTGATGATGAGAAATATCCTGTTGGAGGGGGGACAGAAACACCACAAGACAGCTCAGTTTGTTACCTGCTGCCACGAGGAGAGATAGACAGACAACAATTAACCTGTCAAGCTACTTTTAAGTGTCTTTAGTGAGATATAAGATGTGTAATACATAAAATGACAAATAGAGCTCAAGCTTGTACAATCAGGTTGGATGTACATCTTATGAAGATGAGAAAATATGATACACAACATGTGTAAAGATTTCCTTCAATGTTCAGTGTTCATAATTTTCTTCTTATATAATCAGTTTGTGTTACAGTCACCGTTGCTATTTTCATGTATATGATTTGGCAGTTTGACAAATTAATTAATAAGACAACAACTCATTGTCTACTTCTAATTGTCTTTGTTCAGTTTTCACCTCATGACAAAGATGGAGCAAACCCAGTCCACTGATGAAGGTTGTGAGATTTGATTGAAAGCTCCATTAAAGTAAGTGGAACTTTAATTAAGCTTTTTATTTCAAGCTAGTTTTAAGACTAGTTTTAAGGTTTTAAGACCGATCAGTTTTGTGTTTATATTGTGCCTTCTCCTAAATTGATGTGTTTAATCAAATGACCACAAATCAAACCTGGGGTGGTGTATTAATTCAGGGCCCCCCTCTGATTGAAAATTTGTATTTCATTTGTTCATATGGTACAGCAATAGTTCCATGACCCCACAAAAACTTTTTCCAAGTACTGTTGTCCATCTTCAAACATTACTGTCATTTTAAAGATTGTTCTTTAATTGAACTAATTCCCTATTCTGTGCCTAATGACACCACCAGTTTACAGCGCTGACTAATGCAAAGCTTCATTAAACTGGAACCACTAAAGCCCAGCAAGCTTGTGACTTTTGTTGCTTTGGTATTTAGACGGGGAACAATGCCTGAGGCTGAACTCAGACATTCAAAGCTCAAATCATCCTATTTTCATCACATGATGCAGTGCAGTAAATAAATGTTATTATGTATGACAAGAGCAGGCCTCTGATGTCCAAAATAAATCTTATAGTTTGGAGAGCCAACGCATAAATCAAAAGATTAAAATGATTTGGAGGCCATACTGAATAAATTCATATAAGGGAGATAAACAGGATTTTTAGTGACTTGTAGTTTTAGATGCAGGATATCTGAGGGAACAGCCGCATAATATTGTATTGAGATTATTATTTATTTAGGTCATATTTTTAAATTGCTTTTAAATCAATATCTATACAGCTGATTGTTTAATTGATCTTCTTGTTGGACTACATAAAAGTCTCTACCAATGTACTGTGCTTTTAAATCTACTGTAGTTCCGCCCAACACCGTGCGGGCCAATCAGCAGCTCTGACACACAACCCTCTCTGAATTGTAGACTAATCAGAGCTCGTCTTTCAGCAACAGTCCAGTTGTAGCAGTCTGGCCGAGATCACCTCCAGTCTACCAGCCAGCGCAACAAGCCTGAACGCCGTGCGACCAACACGGTCTATGTATGTAGAAAATGCCCGGAAAGTGACTCCAGAGGCCGGCAGTACTGCCCGGACACCGGCGCTACATTCCTTGGAGCTTTTCTGACCGTCAAACCAGAGTCTCCTGCGCCGTCTCCGCAGCATTAGGTAGGTTTTTTTTGGCGCTGGGATGTTGTTGTAATGTCCCTCTCCTCTCCTTCCCTGTAGCCCAGGAGCTGCGACAACTAAACGCACATTTTTGGCTGGGGTCTTTTGAATAACCGTAATACGTCGTTTTCTTAACCTTGACACAGTCACTCTTCCTCTTAAATGTGGGTTACATAATTGCTAGTGTTTGGCATGTTAGCTGTAAAGATTAGAATAATGACCCTGACTGATACTATCACATACAAATTAAGCTGTGTCAAACAAATACATTTAGCCGGGGATGTGTGTTGACAGAGAGCTCCGTTACGTGCCTCTTTCAGGGGAGCGTCGTGGTGAACTGTAACGTACACAAATATGCCTTTTATAAGCGATAGACAGACGTTGTTAGGTTACACACCTTGAAAACCAACGAAGACATTTCACCAATCTTAAGAGGCAACTCTTCCATTCGAAATAACACTGGACCACCAGACAGTAGCTCCGTATTTCAAGTAAATTTAACTTTAGACGTGTTCTCAGTGCTATTCCCCGCTGTCCTATCCCCCCCTGAAAATAGACAGCACTGGGCGCGGTAAGAGACACTTTGAACGAAATCTAAAGTTGAGATCGCATGTAGCCTTAGCTGTAGAGGTAAGTATGCCGAATTAACCAGGAAAACATAACCGTAAGAAAAGCAGTAAGACGACTTTGTTTTAACTGTGCTCCTTTGTTGATGAACGAGGAATCATTAGTTGTCGTTTTTCTAATAGACTTTGGTTTGAGGTTGACGTTAGTAGATAATGTGCTGGCTTTTACATATGCAAGTGTTCGGCCTGTGAGTGCAACAGGGGTTGGAAAAAATGACCCTGCTTCACTTAATCACGTTGGTCAAGCTTGTGTGAAGTAACCAGCACAATGTGAGGGTGTATTGGTGACATGTTAGCTCCATACACATAAAGAAAACATTGAGTAAATTGTCTTGGCTAGGTCCTGTCACAGCCTAAAAATCTTCTGCCTGTTATGGAGTGATTGTGCTGTCTTGGTGGAGTTAAGGCTCCAGTGATGTCTGTGCAAAAAACTGATTATCTGCATTTTATACAGACATTGTTTTTTTTTTTTAAGTCTGCGGTGTTACAGTTAACCACTAGGCTGCTATCTCCAAGGCTTCTGAGTGATTATCACCATTGATAGCTTCATGTTCTCCTTTTTTTTTTTTTTTTTTTGCTCATAGTAGAAGCTCATGCATGATAGGAATTATGTAGTGGACTTTAAAACTAAAGGATACATTTGTAGGCTGCAGGCTTACAACGATGTATGTTTATTTAAAAAATTATATTTATATATATTTCCGAGTATTCTTCAAAAGCTGAGAAAACAGTTTCCAGAGAGGCATAGACTGCCAGTGTCCTGGTAGCCAGGAGCACATCTGCTGTTTGCAGGTGGTCTGGGGAGGGAGACTCCAGTCCAGTTGAATTCAGAGTATTTCTCAGTGCTGGCTGCAGTGGGTCAGCTTCCACAGCTGCAGAGCTGGATCAGTTAGACTGCAGCTCACTTATGTATACTCTCATTTCCTTGTCTGAAAAGAACACCCACTGCCGCATCACAATTATTACATTCAGTCAAGCAGCTGTCGGACCACCGAGCCCAGCCAGGATTTCAGCTAGCCTTACAAAGCAGGGCCCATATTTATGAAGTTCCCCCCCCCAAAAGAGTGCAGCTCAAGCACTTTCTGACATGTGAGCCCACATTTCCTCAAAGCTCTCAGAATGGTAATGCTGATGGCTGGAGATGTCAGGAGACGCTCTCACTGTGAGACACTTGATTGATTGGTCGCTGTTTGTTGACTGATTTTTTTTTGGGGGGGGGGGAGTGAGGGGGGAGAACAGAGCCTCCGATTGTGTCCCTGTAGCTGTCTGTACTCATCTAGTTTACAGCTGACACATTGTGATTTTTTTTTATTTTTCTTCTTTTTTTGTGTTTCACAATGTTTATTCATTTCTGTGAGTTAAAGCTAGCAAGTACTAAGAAGCGTTTAAATCACATTGATGAGAAAACAAAAACACATGGATGTTGATGAGAAGCGTGCAGAACACAGATGAGCGCTCAAGTTTGGTGACCACCCACACATTAGTCAGGTTCCCCTTGACGTGTTTGAGTGGAAGTGAATAGAGCTATTATTGTATGTCCTGTAGCGTAGATGCAGCTTAAGTGCAGATCTTATAACCAAATCTATTCAATCAGTTATGAACAACAATGCGAGGAGCCTTTTGTTGATAGATCAACAGCGCTGTAACCATTTAATTTCCTGTTTACACTTTATGCTAATTAATTAACAGCTTCTGGGTTTCTCCTTCAGCAGTGATATTTCCTGTGTAGAGGAAACCTAGTCTACTTGATGAAACATTGAAATGTGGTAAATGCTGCAGAAACCTCCAATGTAAAGATATCAGAGTGGGAGTTTGGCCTGATACGCTGCTGAAACTATTAATCACTTTATCAGTTTGACAGATGATGTGATGGATGTAATGCTTAATCACATAAATAATCGTAGTCGAAATAATTGTTAGCTCTTAGCGCTAACAAAAATCCAACACAAATAGCTGACATTCACCTTGTATATTTTACTGGTTAATACCGTTCACTTCCAAATGACTAGTAAAGAGCAGTGCAGCTGGGGGGTTGTGACAAGTTGTGGCTGTAAAAGAAAAAAAAAAAAATTACCAAAATTTGCATCGTCAAGCATGGAATGTCATTTTTTTTATTTGCATTACAAGACAATTATTGTAATAGAGTAAAAGCTTAATTTAGTTCAACTCATTAACCTCAGTGTTTGAGGAGCATATCACATTAAAATTAATTACTACAAATCATTCTGCTGACCCCTGACCAAAAATATACTGGAGCGTTGTATAGTTTTGAAAACGTTTTTCCTGCCTGTCATGTTTGCTTTCATTTTTACTGAGGAATGAAAAGAAACGCTTGACTCTTGAACTTTTGCTTGAGTTACGTTAATCCATCAAGGTGAGCGCAGCATCACGTCTGTTTTTTTTTTTTTTTTTTTATGCCTGCTATAAGTTTTGCGTTGCGTGGTGACGTAAAGCAGTCTGCATTTACTGCTCCACTACCACACAACAATAACAGTCAGTTGACAACAGTGCCATCAGTCACGATGTTCAGTGTGTGTGATGGATTATCCATCTCGAGCACGTTTCCAAGTCCCGCTGAGTTGCTTTTCATAGCGTAGTAAAAATGAGAAAAAAATCACTGCCTGTCTGGATGACCGGAAAACACAGTTCAGCAGGATCTAAAAATAATCAGCAGTAAAGTTTATGAGGTTTGTTGTTAACAACATGCAAAACATTACTATGGTTCTCGGAATCGGAATTCAAACAGAAATAAGAAGAGTCTCCAGAGCAACGCTCCTACACTGACGGCTCTGGCAGCCCAGATTGTGTCTCACTGCCTGTTCATATTTGTTGGATAAAGGCTGCCCACTCAGTACACACACACACACCCACACACACAGTGTCTAGTCACTGGCAGATTTACCCCCCCCTATACTTCTCAGCCAGTCACTTTACTGATTAGTGCTGTGTCAGTCATTCTTTATAACCCCTGCATTGTGGTAGTGAGGAGACATCCGCAGAGTTGTCGGCTGCACCACCAAGGTGACGTTGATCTACCTGAGCAGTGCATCGGGCGAGGAGATGTAGAGATTGATTGTGCTAAATGCACAACCGAGCTTTACTGAGGATGTTTACATACAAGGAGGGTGCCTGTGGTTTGAAGTGTGAATACTTCCTGTATGAACTACATATATATAATGTCACTCAATACATAGATTGTTTTTTGAGTGGGGGAGAGTGACATTTCAACCAGTTCATTGTAAAGGAAGCAGGATGGTTCTGCTCAAACAGCAGGATGACATTCTCCTCATCCTCCACGATGCAAGGTCAAAAAGAAATAATGCAGGCTATAAGGCCTTTCTCCATGATGAGAGAATCCCTTTCTTTAACAACAGCATCCCTGTCATTGTAAAAGTGAAAGTTAGAGTGTATTATGTCTTCATCTAAATGAGATCCCACTCACTGTTGTGTAATCTGGGGCAAAGACAGGCCTTATGAGAAATGGACTTACAATCAGTCAGGAGATGTATTCATGTTGTTACTGTGACTTTAGAGTCCTGCTGGATGGTTTAGAGTAGAGCTAGACTAGCTAGCTAGCAGATATATTGCTATCTGTGTGTTGGCAGTAACATGAAATTGTTGTATTGAAATGCCAAACTAGGTTTAAAGTCATTTAGAAAGTTCCTGTCCAGCTTAGTAGGATTTGGTGACATTTAGAGAATTGTGAGCAAAAAAACAAATGTAAGGGCTCTTTATCAAGATCATTTGTTTGTTTAAAGTCAATTACTATCGTCTAATAACTGATATATGGAGATCAGTATCATGCTCAAAAATGCCTATACCAGCCCACATTGTTCACACTCTATATGCTATACAAGCTGCTAGCTGCATCATGCAGTATGTCTACATGCACATGATGAACACACTGCTTCCCATTTATCATTCACTGCCTGCCTGAATGTGCAAAATCATCTGCTACTTCCAAACTCATTGCTGTTTTTTGATGGTCGACGCTGTTGCTGAGTCAACCAGCACAAAGGATTCCTCAACCTGTGACAAACACTGAGTGACTAGATGAAGGTAATGGATTGATTAAAGCATTCACTGGTGGTCCTTAGTGGAAAGCACTATATAGTCAGAGTCCTGCCCGCTTCTTGTCCACTGGTCTATAGTATACAATGCACACAGGTTTTAGAGCTGAAATGAACAAGTAGTTTAAAGTAGACCCTTTGGGCTCTGAGACTTTTTATGATCAAGTGATTGATTGATTTTAATTATTAATGAAAATAATTGTCAGTTGAAGGCCCGACAGGTTTTGTTCTTATTGATTTTTCTGTGATAATGTGATAATTTGTTCGTGCTGTAAGATAAGTGGGTATGAAGTGCTGCTCACAAAAGTTCCAATCCATCGCTACAATAAGAGAGTACACCAGTTTCAGTCTTTGTCATAATAGAGGTGTCAAAACCTCATGCAGCCTATACATGGTAAAGTTTAAAATGTTTGTTTTTTTATGACTTTGAAGAAGCATAGTCATCATCAGCAGCCTGTTTGTGCTGCTCCCCCTGAGCCCAGTCGCCCCATGAGCTGGTTGTGCATTATCACCGAGGCAGAACTGAGAGGCTCTTGTCAGAGGCACAACTTTGAAACAGTGTAGCTAATGGTTTCTGTGAATGCCGACCTTTCAACTGAGCTCAAAAAAAAGCCCACTGTTGCAGCTTTCTTTCCAAATGGAGCTGGATGTAATGCAAAAACACAGCACAGCATTAAGACATGAAGAGTGTAATAACACCAAATTCATGGTGTGCTATGTACTTTTGGTTTTGGGGTCATGGTTTGGTACGATTTCGGTACAGCAGAAAAAAAAGAAAGGTGGAAAATAACATTTGGTCTTTAATTTTTTTTTTTAAAAATTAAATATTCAACAATGGTTCATTGCTGGAAACTGTTACTGAAACAGTTGAGTTGTGCTGCAGTGGAAAAGGAAAAGAATATTTCTGTTTCTGCAGTGAGTCAGGACACCTGCTGACACATGTATAAAATAGTTGAAACTAGCTCCACCTCCAGCAGCTACAACATTAACATGCTGCTCTAACACTGATGCTTCACTATTAATAATCTAATGATGTCATATATAATAATATATCAGTCAGAGGGACCAATACTTAAACTCTCAGAAGCAGGTTCTTACCACATGACCACACCAGAAATCAACAAAAATGTTTTTATTGTTGTTTGAACAGCTTCACTCAAAAGGTGGAGTGAAAAGCTGACTGGTAGCATCACTGTTTCACTACGGAGATAACGGAGCATATTTTAAAGGGATAGTTGTATGAGGCAGTTATCCATAGGCCATGTATTACCTACAGAGGGTTTGGGTTGGCTTGCGCCCAGTTTGGAGAGGCAGGCAGGAGGAGCAGCACAGAAGTAGAGCACTGTACCGTACTGTGGATGAGGCCAGCAGCAAAACGTATTTTAGCCGCCACCCCCCCCCCCCCCCCCCCCCCCAAAAAAAAAAAAAAATCAATGAGTTTAAGTGTACGCTATAGAATATTTTCACTGCTTTACCTTTGGCACTACATTTTCTCAACTGTAGAACTTCCGTATTCCTATGAATGCTGTGTGCTATATTATGCTGCTGATCAGCTGTTTGGGTCAGAAAGTGCTGCTGGACTAGTAAGTGGATTATTCAACTATTTTAATACTGAACTGTAGGAAAACTGTGTATTGAACCAAAAATCCTGTACAGAACTGCTCAGGACGAATTCACTCCCACAGAATGAAAGCAAAGATAAAAATGTTTTATGAGTTTTTATTTGGGTCATTTACAGCCTGTTATATATATGTTATTATTTCCTTGTTAGAAGTGAGAGCAGGACAGTTTGATTATTTCCTTTATGGTTGTGAACAAAGTAACCTTATGCTCTCAGCTCAGTCACAGTGGAGCAGCCACTCCCTGCGTCGTACGACCATTGAGTTGTTATCCCTTCCTCATCCTGTGCTGGTGGTTTTCATGGGCGTGTAGCATCATCATCATCTTTTTTTTTTTATGTGGAAAACGGGAAGCAGGCATAACATTACATTCAAAACACCTCATTAATGTGGTTCAAACATTTAGGCTGACTGGCTTCATTGTGAATATGATCCAACTCAAGGAAGACAAATATTTTTCCGTCGCTACAGGCCCAGTGATTTAAACAAACATTCAAACAGATGAATCTTGCCGGGGGTGGGGAGGGGGTGGTGTTTTTTTTTTTTTTTTTCCCCTTGTCTGAAAGAAATATCAGATTGTCTCGGCTTTTAATTGCACACCATCCATTCTGAACACGCAAACCAGGTCCCTGCAGGTCATAAACAGTGTGACAGGTGCGTAAGCAAATGCAATCCCCCAGGGGAACCCAAGGTTGACTCAAGGTTTGTACAAATAGTGGTAGAGGACAACGACTATGTTTGCCCTGAATCTCTACTTTATTTGCTCTGTAAATCCCTGCAGATAATACCTGGATGCAGAAGAATAGTACTATCAAGTAGCCGAAAGTCCACACCACTGGATTCATTTGCACTCACTTGCGTCATGAGTCCACTCTAACAGGAAGTAGTCTTTGTTGCCTGGAGAGAGACATCTCCTCTCTCCCTGTCATACAGCTCAAGGTTGATTAGGTTCATTCATAGCATGAGATTTCTGACAGAGCCTGAGGGGGGGCAAAGGTCATGGACAGGTAAATGGCCCCAGTCCTGCTGATTGAACCTGCAGTTTTGTGGAAGTTGAGGAATGTGGCAGATTGCTGGTGTGATTGGCAGCTTAATAAAGGCTGGATCATTTGTCATGATGGGGAGAGATGACAGCTGGAGATCAGGGCTGCACAAGCATGGCTACAACAAATGAGACTGGTCTTTCCTAAACGTTGTTGTAATAGCATGATTATTGCTGTAATTGGACATCAGGTTGTTATTTTTTTTTTTAAAGCTCATTCCAGTATTGATATATTTTTTTGTAACTAACTAGCTTTATGTTGTGTGGTCTGTTTGTAAAATACAGTCATTCTTATCTACTGTACGTCCTGCTGTCTATGAATAATCATGGCACTAAACCATCAGAGAAGTCATTTGGATTCAACACCATCATTTGCAAATATTTCCCGTCATCTTGCAAAGCTTATTATGAAGTAGTTACTGCCTACAAGATAACTCCAGCATGGTCACACTGTCCACTGTCCAGGTGCTGCACTACCCTCATGGTTGACTTCCACCTTTTTTTCCTCTGTCAACATAACATCATGAACTAATGTTGTTACAAAACTTGTTTTTTGGCGTTTGAGAATTCAGAATTGCATTTTTTTTCCACTCACTTCTAAACGATGGGAAAAGGCTTGGTAAAGTTAAGGCGGATGTCACCTGGTAGCTGTGGAGGCACCACACATGAACAGAACCGCATCACTCTACAACATGCAGTAGAGGAGAACCCCATGGTAGTTGTCATTTAGCGTAACTTGTGTCACTTTCTTTAAAGTGACGTGCAGTTGTAGTCGAGCCACCTACAGTAAAGGCGAGGAAAGGAGCAGCAGCTGAACCTTTTGATACTTCTAGCTGCTCTGAATGGAAAAGGAAAAGGTCAACATGGAACGAGTGACATGGAAGCCTGACCAGTCCTGTTGTCAACTGAATTGTAAACATAAGGCGACATGGATTTTGGTGGTTGCTATGTAATGGGCTAAAACCATTGGCAACTAAATATGGTTAATAACATTCTTTATCATTTAAGTGACTACACTGTAAACCACAAAAAAAAAAACAACACATCTTTTCACAATTTAAGATTGGTTCATTTAATCTTCCAAAAGAATGTTGTTTACCAAATTTCATTTTTTTTTGTCTTCCTTCCTGACACACCAGGATTAGCTCTGCCGTACACCGACCTGCATGTAAACACAGTCATGAATGTGTCTGCAGAGAACAGACAGATGTCCGGAGATGTCTGTGAAGTGGAGGAATGCCGTTGAAATGATTTTTTTTTTTTTTAAACCAGTGTTTGGACAAATGAAGTGCCAACTTATCTGTCAGTTGTGACTAGTTTTCTCTGCCAACATATATAAGCAGCACTACTGTTCCTGCTGCTGCCATAATGGCTGCCATCATGTATCACTAAATAGATAGAAATGGAAAAGAATTCACTGTGTTACACCAGATGGCTGCGTTTGGTCACAGTGCTTGTTTTGAATATTACAAGGCTCTTATTAAGAGATTTTTTTATATATATATATATATTAGTGATAAACTGAATGACGATGACAGAGAATTCATTTAGAAACATTTACGCAAAACTGGAAGTGAGAATTTGGTGATCTGCATTTTATAAAGTCTTCTTTGTGCTTGCTGATGTCATGGTTTCTACAGGCCTAATTAGAGAAAACAGGAAGGGAAGAGTTCTAAATATAGTGAGAGGAACTGTACTCTCAATCTCAATAAGCTTAATTATGTTGTAAAAAATGAGAGGTTGGTAGTGGAGCGCTTGACTCAGCCCTCTACACTTGGTTTACTTCAAAACCCTCCTTCTTGTCCATAAGAGGTGACAGAGACAACAAACCTCTGACGGCGTTCGACGTATTTCCCGCACCAGCGCGGTCACACATCCACTAAACACTGGAACATTTAATCGAACCAAACCTGTTCACCTGACTGGCATTCTTATCCAGAAATAGCAGAAATGATGGAGAGAGCAAAGTTTGTAGAGCCAGACCTCTCACAGGGCTCACATCAGGTGCAGAGCCAGCCGGTATTATTATTATTATTATTATTATTATTATTATTAAGTGTTGATGTGGTTTGGTTTCACCATTGCTCCACAGAGAGCAGCTCTGCTTTCCCTAATAGATCAATGGGGGAAAAAAAAATACCCTGTGAACAGGATACAATATCAGTAACAGGAGAGAAGAGCCTCAATTAATTTAACACAAACACATTTCAGCCTCCAGTGTAAGGTGTAACACAACACTGCTCTGAATCTCCACCGCAGGTTGTTGGTCAGTCAGACCATAATAAACGCTTCAGCTCTGAAGGGACCACATCTCCAATCTCCAGGTTTATATCCTTTTTCCCCATTTGTCCTCTCTTTATTTTGACTCTGTTAATCAATAACACGAAGACAGTGGCGTTAATGTTCTGTGCATTTCTGGGTCCAGTTTACTGTGTGGTGGGAAAGGATTGTCCCTTATTCTTGTTATTCTAACAAACCAGACATTGATGGCTCACAGCTGCACAGCTACGGTCGGGTGAAATGTCAGGAGATTCAGGAACCATCTAACATTTCAATAGGCTCAAGTATACTGTTTTTGATTATCTGATTAGAAATGTGTCAAAAATTGATATTGAATTGATATTCTGTGCTTAGCATTAAGAAAAGGTAGAAATAGCACTGTTTCCATTAGGGGTGTCATGAGACCGGCTGTCTTCCTTTAGGTACGCTCCATGACCCAAACAATTACTGTCAAAATACTTTAATAATCCACTTACTACAACGTTCGGAAAAATAATTCTAGAGCACGAATTCCACCTGGAACATTTAGCTGTAGCGGTAGCATGCTCATGGACGCATGCTAGCTGGCTTAGCATAGTTAGCAAGAAAAAAAGAGACACCGGAGTTGGACTGTCCTCCCTTGACACTGACTGAGCGCAACATTATTATGAAAATATGCGCCGTTATCCCCGTATTCAAACAATATCGCTTCTCCCTTCTCCCTGCTGTTTTGGAATGACTATAAAGATGATTTCTGATGTGGTTGGACAACACGTCATGAGAACCAGTCCTGATCCGTCGTAAATCAGGAGAGCACAGCTGCCAGCAGGTGTCCTGGCTCCTCACAAGAAACAGAAATATTGTTTTCCTTTTCCACTGCAGCACAGCTAAACTGTTTCACTAATAGTTTCCACACCAGCGGCTAATCTCTTTTGACCATATGGTTTATCAAAATAGGGAAAAGCAAGGTATTGATGATATGGATGAATCCTTTCTCTATCTGCTATATGTACTGTCATTTAATATTGTAGCGCATCATATAAAATGATGTAAAATCTCTGGAAAATCTATTGAGAAACTCTTTATTTCTCCTCGAGTATGAAAGAAATATGCTTTACTTTAACTTGACTTGAATTTTCTTATATTGTTGACTCATCTGTTTTGTTTCTCTTGTCACCTCTTTGTTTATCACCAACTTTCATTCTCACCTGCTTATCTTCTTTCATCTTCATGTGAAACTATTGCAAATAACACATTACGATCACATGTTTCATTTGTGGTCTGCTTGTGTGTACACCTGCTGTTTTTGTTCCTTGCAAACATTATTATGTTTCATTTCATGAGACTTAACCTGGAGTGCACTCAACCTCCCAGATTGATTTATATTGAACTGTAAAAGGGAATCAGAAGGTGGACATCCCTTTTTCAAGGGCATTCGAGGCAGCCTCAGGGAAACAACAGGCTCCTCTTGTACTCCCACTAATAGACTAAAGGTGTTGGCAGCCTGACATTCTTTTGTGGCTTCCCCCTCCCTTTTTAACACCGAATCACCAAGGAGAAGACGCAGAGATGCGAGATTACGTGGGTGGGCTGAAAGGAAAAGACAAAGCCTGACTACAGGAAAAGAAAGAAATAAACAGTGTCAGATGCTGTACTGTAAGAACTTTTTGTAACAGCATTTATACATTTTCTACATTCCTCCAGAGGGGAATTATTTGAAAGCATTTATCTGCAGCTTAGTCTTGCATGAGCTCTGTCTCACATGGTGGCTAATGCAAGGAATTAGCTGTAATGTTTTGTTGCGAACTTGCTCCTTACTTGTGTAACTAGGAGTTGAACAGTTGAAGATGTTTGCTTAAAAGCAACAACAGCCACTTGGCTCATTAGACAGCAGTAACCTACTGAGTAGAAGTTGGCAACATGGTGTCAGAGGGGAAACAGATGGTAGAGTGATGCAATGCTGTGTCCTTTTCCTTCCCAACCTGGCTCAACATATTGAAACACACAACACTATATATGCAACCAACCAATTTTCATGATTGATTCATTTACTGTTTGTTTTTTCAATTAATTGTCAATGATCACTCCACCATCATGTAAACTGATCGTTATTTGATTCAAAATTGTTGCCATTTCATTTTCATTTGATCAACTAATCAATGAATGGACTAATCACATCTCTTACACAGCACTTAACTATTATAATGCATAATTACAAACATTTATCTTTTATCTTTTCTATTATTTTCAGGTCTTTATTTCTCAAAGTACATGCGTGGCTACCATGACAACCCACAGTTATAGCCTAACTCCTGTCATTGTGGTACTTGTCTCTCATAAAGTTTAGACAGATTGCCACCTTTTTTAATATAAAATGTTTATTTAATACAAATCCTGAATCCACTTAATGAATTCTAATGAATTCAAGGCTGTTTTTTTTTTTTTTTTTTTTTTTAAACGTCAGCTTTTTACATTTCCAAGCAACTAAATTTAAAGATAACTAAAGATCACCTTTTCTTGGCTTGAGAAGGGAGAAACAGCACAGCGCAGAGTCTCAGCTTAATTAATATTCACAACCTGTAGCTACAGCCAGAAAATGAGATGAACAAGCATCGGATATGAAACGCTGATTAAATGTATCTGACACATTGAGGATGACAAGTGTAGCCTGCATATTTTTACACCTTATTTTTCTGGAGTTGCCAATGCAGAACTATTAAGTTAAGATGCTTAAAATATTGAAGTGATATGCATTTAATGAGGAGATTCTCCTGATGTGAAGCAGCCAGTAAGTCACCACGCTTGTGGTTGGTCTGGTTGTTGAAGGTTGTGTAGAGTGATGTTTTCCTTCACAAATGATAGCAGATTGTTGCATATGTGCATTCATAAAGTGCAGCGTGACCTAAGCTAGTTTGTTTTAGTTACTGTGACAATTGGGCAGGGTCATGATCTCATTAGGATGGGGGAGGCTGGTACAGATTTTGATTTGCCTGTTACATGAGGAGTAATTATATACATATATTTAAAAAAAAAAGGACCACAGTTTGTCATTTTAATTGGCAAATGTGGCTAGGAATGAAAAGCCTCTGTAAAAGCATAGGATTTCATAGACTATGTATCCATGAAGCAGAGCTGCACGGAGCTAGATTGATTGATCAGGAATAATGTATGCGCTCAAGATATAACATTTAAGGGGAAAATGTGAATGCACATCTCTTAAACAAAACCACAATTGACAAAATAGCACAGAGTATCCATGTTTAATCGCCTAACCTTTTTTTTTTTTGTGTCAAAACTATTCCATCTAACAAATAATGATGGATTCTCCAGGAATGTGTTCTTGTTGGGATGGAAAGAACCTCTTGACTCTCTCATATTTTGAGAATTAGTCACCCATGTTGTGGCTCCTCATTTATATTTATCATACTTTTTTTTTTTTTTTTTTTGTTTCGCCCGTGTGTGGTTTTGTCAGGGCAGGGCCGGGCACAGATGGAAATTGTTGATTTTTCTGCCTTCGTCAGCAGGCGACATCGCCTTGCCAAACAAGTACTCTGCCTTTCAGGACAGAAAAGCATTTCTAAACAGAGCTGTAGGAGAAAGTCTTCTGCTCCCCATGTATCTTCAGACTCTCGCATAACTTCCAGGACATAAACGTCACTCAGCAGTTATGTATTTGCTGAGAAGGAACAAGGTCGATAATTAAAACTTCATGAGTTGGAACAAAGAAGTTGGTAAAAGGATATGACAGCGTGTTGGGTCATTCTGTGGTGCTCTGCCCAGACTAAGATTCATTGAAACAATCCCTCAGATACCATGACGGGGGAGTCGGCTGCACTGGGTTCATTGGCTCTGCTGGGAACAGCAGCTCGTCACAGAGTGAGGTCAGAGTCCCTGCTGGAGCGTTGCTGCAAAACAATGCTGTGACAGAGCCTGTTAACCCTCACACTCATGATGACGTGGAGCGTGTGTGTGTGAACACACAGCATAGCAAACAGGATGACTGGATTGTCTCTGCTGTGATTGAATGGATAAAAGAGTTAACTGCTAGACCTTTTTATGAGTGAAGATACTCATTCTTACATGGGCTTACATGCCATTAATGCATTCAGAGTCAGATATACCATATGTTCAAGACACAGGAGCAAACTCATCTTCTAAACATAAAATGTTCTTGGGACCAAACAAAACATAAAGATGCAGTGTACTCCACTGCACTATGAATCCAGCATTTAATCCATTTGAGTAATGTGAATCCGTTCAAATCATTGAATCCTATGTGTGTTTAGTGGTCAACTTTTGAAAGTAACTTAAGTTATAAATAACTAAAAAATCAAAAGAGGGCAGGAAGGTTAATGTTGACAGTCAAAGATAGCAGCATACACAGTAAAATCTAGATGACAGTAGAAGATGTGAAATGTTAAGTGTGTATCTGGTTCATGATGACTAATATGCCTTATTTTTCACAAGCATATTGATTCAAATCCTGGAGATCCAGAATCAAAAATAAACTTTTCAGAGGTGGAGTCCTTAAGATTTCTAAAAACTAGAACTTCAAATTGAATATATGGAATCGGACTATATGTGATGATCTCTCCTTTTTATTCTTATCACACCAGTACGTCAATATGTCTAGGTCTAGGTTTTTTGTCAGACATGTAAAAAGCTAATTGGAAACTTGGTTACGTATATTCAAGGCTTCTTTCTCCCAGAGTAATCTAATCGGCTTTCTTTAGTTCCCTAATCCCCAATTATGGAAACTAAATTTCTTGTATACACGTTGCTGTTTAGAATCTGGTGACTTTGTATAAACACACTGACTGAGAACCTTCCACACATGTTTCTGCGGGTTCTCACAATTGATTGTGAAGATGAAACTTGTTTTATTTAATTTCTTTATTTGAACTTTTTATTTGACCAGGAAGATCCACTGAGATCAAAAATCTCTTTTTACAAGAGAGACATAGCCAAGGTAGCAGCTGTACAATATCACGACATATGAAAATGCAATATATACAACACCATATACAAAAAATCACTATAAAACAGAAGCAACAGCTCTTCAAACACAGTGGCTTCTCAAGAAAAAAATGCCTCCATCACCACATTCCTTCTATGGTGCACTTAAATGCATCACAATGTTTGCGTAACTGACAGGTTATCATATCTCCAGAGGATAAGGCTGGTGGGGTCTGTGTCTGAGTCATGCGTAGGAGGAAGATAAGGTCTATCAGTTTTGCTGCAGCTCATACTGTTTTCATTTCAATGTCCGGATTTCTAAACCAGGTCAGGTTAACTAAATATGGAACTTCAGCCATACTGAATATGTGGTTTGCAAGTGACTTACTGCTGTGCGTTGGCCTGCTGTGGCTTCTTCTTCATCCTTCAACCTCTTCTTTTCCCAGCCAGGGTGTTTTTGTTCAGGAGGGTGACTGTGGCTGGACAGCTAACACACAGAAAACCCTCTAACAAATAAGCTGTAGTAAAGCCTGCTGTGTATTTTATTTTTTTTTTACTTCCCAACAACAGCAGAGAAAAAGCTGTCAGCCAACTCACTGCGGTGTGCAGACTTTATGTGTGTGGGATGTGTGTGCTGTGCGCGGTTACACGTCGGCCTATATACAGAATATGTTTATGTGGTTGTCCATGTCAAAATTAGAGGCTGAAGGCTGAGGTGTCATGGATGATGCATGCGCTACCAGAGAATCAAAGCCAGAGAGTGATGTTTAACAAGATGAAAAATAGAGCCCTCCTCAGTTAAATGTATAGATTTGTTGTTTTACATTCTCAGTCTCTTGTCATCAGAGAGTCTTAGTCATTTGTCTTTCAGTGAATTCTCCATAAAGCATCTGAGACAGAGTTCATTTAGTTTTTTTTTTCTGTAGCCAACTCCATTGTCATAATTGTGTTTGAAGCAGTTCTCTGTCAACTTTGTTGATTCACGGCTTTCTGCAAAGTAATATTACCCAGTGATGTTGGCCTGAAATCAAAAGGCCTGTCACATAAAGGTGACGTGGTGATCCTTCTTCCTCTAGAGTTGTTTTTCCTTAGATGCTTCTGATGCATAATGACCGTGCAGAGTCTTGGTGCTCAACATCTGTCACATGAGTTACTTTCAATTCTGGGACATGAAATGCTACTTTTTGATTAGGTTTTGTTGTTAACTTTCTTTGATGAATGTAGCTCAAGTATGTAATCATAACTAACGTTGCCCTTTTCTATTTTGTCCCTCAATCCAGGCCTCATGGAGCTGGGGACTCGACGCCTGCTGTGCACCAGGGAGCTTGATCCATGCCCGGTTCCCAGCAAACAACCATAAAGGGTGGGAACCTTAATTACCCTTTTAGTTCCTTTTTCCCATCCCTCCCCCCTAAATTGCCTCTGTGGTGATACTGTCCTCTCCTGCCTGAGGCCTGCAACATGATTGGCAAGCTGAAACAGAATTTGCTGGTGGCCTGTCTGGTCATCAGCTCGGTCACGGTCTTCTACCTGGGCCGCCACGCCATGGAGTGCCACCACCGCATCGAGGAGCGCAGCCAGCCAGGCGGGATTCTGCCTCTGTCAGCACTGGGAGGCAGCATGCGGACCACTTTAAGGACAGGCCAGAATCTCAGCACGCCTTTCATTTACAACAAAGACATGCCACTCATATTTATCGGGGGTGTGCCCCGCAGTGGTACCACTCTAATGCGAGCAATGCTGGACGCTCACCCAGAGGTGCGCTGCGGCGAAGAAACCCGCGTCATCCCGCGGATCCTGGCCATGAAGCAGATGTGGAGCCGTTCAGGCAGGGAGAAGATGCGCCTGGATGAGGCCGGGGTGACGGATGAGGTGCTGGACGCCGCCATGCAGGCCTTTCTGCTGGAAATTATCGTCAAACACGGCGAGCCAGCCAACTTCCTCTGCAATAAGGACCCCTTTGCGCTGAAGTCGCTCTCTTACCTGGCCAAGATCTTTCCACGTGCCAAGTTTGTGTTAATGATTCGTGACGGACGGGCTTCAGTCCACTCCATGATCTCACGGAAGGTGACCATTGCCGGCTTTGACCTGGGCAGCTACCGGGACTGCCTGACCAAGTGGAATCGGGCCATAGAGACCATGTACACTCAGTGCCTGGAGGCAGCCGATAAGTGCCTGCCTGTGCACTACGAACAGTTGGTCCTCCATCCTGAGAAATGGATGCGGACGCTGCTGAAATTCCTAGACATTCCTTGGAATGATGCCGTCCTCCACCATGAGGAGCTCATCGGGAAAGCCGGAGGAGTGTCCCTCTCCAAGTAAGTCACGCTGACAGTTTGCTTCTCCTTTCCCAAACCTCACATCTGTCGTCAACCTTCAAAAGTTTCAGTTGCTCAGACCCTGAAAATTGTAAGTTGTGTATCAAGTGTCTTATGTTGTTGATCATGATAGCTAAAAATGTATGGGTGACAACAAGATGACATCAATGTGAAGACTGACTGGCTTGATTTAAGTTAAACTTTTACATTTTGTTATTGGTGCTCTAATTGTAGTAATTGTAGTGAGACATCAGTCTGGCTATTGTCACTGTGTCTTTGATCCCTCTTGTTTGTAGTGCTGGCAGAGGCTTGTCTGTGTTCTTACATCCAGACAGAACTCTTTCATTTCAAAGTAATTACAACATAGATCTCTGTGATGTCTGTTCAAGAACAGACTTTCTCTTTTAGCCATTTTTTTTTTCAAACTGAAATAGCTCCATTGTCGTCTTACTGATTGTTGTGTTAGGGTTGAGTGCGCTCCCCGTAAAACGTTGGTTAATGGCCTCTTGTGTGTGCTTCTGTATATAACTAAGTAACTAAGATTGGAGGCCATTTAGCTACTTCCAGCTGTTTTTTAAAAAGAAAGAGGAAAAAAAATGCAACCAGTCAGGACCTTGCATCACTGTACACTGATATGTAAAACACTAAGCATGTTATCAATACTGGAGAGTAACATAGTGAGACGTCTGTCCTCCCTCCTCCTATCTGCTGTAAACACACGGAGCTGTTAGCGAGCAGCTGCTCTCATGTCTCCCTGGGTTTTGGTGCTTGTTTTTGGCAGAAACTCTCCCACTCTCTGCCTGCCTCACTCTCTCTCTCTCTCTCTCTTTCTCTCTCTCTCCCTTTCTCTTTTTCTCCCTCTCTCTCCCTCTCTCTCTCTTAAAATACTTAAAATCATCTTAAAATACTATTAAAAAAAATATATATATATATATATAAATAAATAATAAAAAAAAAATCTCCATTGCATAGGCCCAGCAGGGGGTCAACTCAGCCCTGGTGAGCCACCAGGCTTGCAATACACTAGCGGAAACCCTGCTATGTAACCTTCAGTCATGGTGTTCATATTCAGTTCTTAAGAGGTTTTGACCTTTTGGACTTTTAAACCTTTTGGAATGCTGTTGTTGGTCTCTGTGATGATACATGTGTCACTGTTGACCCTGATAATGTAATGTAATGTAATTACAGAGGCTTCATTATTACTCAGTGCTTCCTCTACAGCTGCAGATTCATTAAATAGTTCATGACGTAATGGTGGTTAAATAAATATTTGCGGTGGTAAAACTTTGTGATTCAGTGTTTCGCACAGAGAGAGGGGTGGAGGGGATTTTTTTTCACACTTTGTCCTTTTTTCTGTCAACTCTCATCCCATATTCTTCCCAAACTTAATTTAACATTACATCCTCCCTGGGAGAATGGGAGGTCTGCTCGAACCCTGGATACTTGCTAACAACTTATTTGTTGGGTCTCTGACATTGTGTTAAGAACACAGACTAACTTATCAGTTAACTTGAATGCATCAGTTTTGTCCGTTAGAGGTGTTCATAACCATGTGTGGTGTCCAGATAGATTCAGCCCACTGTCTTCTCTGCAAGGAAAAGCCAACAACCATATAAACCCCTGCTCTTCTTTTTTCCTTGGTTGAAGGTGCGTCCTGCCACCTACTCTGCTAGAGTGTGTAACATCATGCTACTCACAGATGGGTTTGTTGTCATGTGTTTGTGAGAGAGCGATAGAGTGGGGCGGCAGCTCCAAAAATAGAAATCAGTATGTGGTGGGCAATGTTGTTATTGTGGTGAACCGCCACAAATAAATGAATGTATGGGGGAAACCCTGTAATTTGTGCTAGGCTCACAAGCTACACAAGATAAAAGCCTGTCCTGCCATACATCATGTTCACAGTGCAACAGAAATGAGCTTGGACATGCCCATGTCTACTGAGCTTTTAACTCCATGGCCCAGAGGGGAGAGAATCTATGGATAGGCTATTAACAAGGAGAAAAATGACATGCAGGTAAGTGGTGTGTCAAGCAGTAGGTATCACTTTCTATTTAATCTCAGTTCTTGCAGGCCTTAAAAATAAGCAGGCACCTCTGGCCTTGAAAGAAATCCTTCCTGTGTTTTCACAAAGCCTCCAGACATTCCATCATTACATTTCATTTGGAAATTAAACATCCTACTGCTACGCACAGTGAGGAACCTACTCATTAGTGACTTAAAACACATGAGATTGTGTCTGCACTACCGTACTGTAAGCAGGTTTTCCTAATGGCCCTGCCTGGTGTCAGAGTTGTTTTGGTTTCAGTGATTTGGGAGGTTGGCCTCTGGAAGTAGTTGAGGAAACGCTGAAGGGGTGCAACCCCATTCCTCACATCTGTGTGCCCCCCTCTGCTACCACCCTCTTCCTGCCACGTAGCAGCAGAACACACTCCATATCCTCTGTAGATATTTGGGCCACGTTTTGTTATTGTCTGCATATAAGAACACTCATGGTTTTTATTAAAAAGCTTAGCATCCATTGAGCAGCTTTCCCTCCAAATGCCTTTTGCCTTTACTGCACTTCTTCTTGAACTCATCCCACTTCCTCTGTTGTAAAAAGTGAAGGATTTCCTCTTTCCGCTTGAAAATATAGTTATTGGCTACATATTTTATTTTTTTCTGTTGTGTACTTTTTGTCTTGAGTTAAAGTCCCCCTCCACTCAAAAATGGATTTTATTTATTGTAACCGTGCAGAATGATGTATGTGTAGAGTTCTTTTTCACATTCATCTCCTGAAGGAGGAAATCTTTTCTGTCCTCACCTTTAAATCTGAGCTTAAGGTATTTACTTACAAGCATAATTTGTGACATCACAACTCGTTTGAAAGCCAAGCCTTGTTCAATATGCAGCTTACACAAGTGTGATGTGGAAACTTGAAGCCGCTAGCAGATTTGGCATTTAAACTTTTGAAATGAAAAGTATTTGCATACTCATAGCGTCTGAATTTATCAAAGGCACAAAGGCATCAAGCAAGAAACCAGAAATTAGATTTAGTTAGAAATCTTGACAATAGCTAACCTCAAAGTACGGATGCAATGAGAGATGATTCATTCTCGTAGAAATACTATATGAGTATCAGTGTATCCGCTTTTTAAGTCCTGACGTTCTTCACCACGTTAACGTACCCACTATTGGTTACTGCAGTTCTTCACTGAGATTGTGTCAGAACTATGATCATGTTAAAGAGTAGAGATCTACCAGTTATCGGCCTGGCCAATTATTGGATCCAATATTACTGAATTTTTACGATTATCTGTACTGTTTTTTTTTTTGTTTTTTTTTTTAATCCCATTGCTGATATGCACTACTCTGGCTCTGATGCAGCCAAAAAAAAGTGAAAGTTCTGCACTGCAGGCTTAAGTAAGTTTAGCTTAGCAAGTTTAGCTGCCAGCTAAATTTACTTGAAGTATTAAAGTAAGTTGCTTGTAAAAATGGGGCTGTGACTGATATATTAAATACATTTAACAAAGTACATTATTAATAGTGATGAGTCAATGCAAAAGAAGTGTTTTATTGCTGTATCTGCTGGAGCTCATTTGAACTGCGTTGTGGGGTCATGAGATAAATCTGAGGGGTCATAAAATTTAATCTGGATTAACTTGTCAGAATTTTTCTTTAATCTTTGCATTTTTTTTTGAAATGTTGGAGAATTTAATCTCTGTGGACCTTCAACAATCAGTTATTTCTTTGAGGGGAACGTCTCTTTGGTGGAATTGCAAACAACTCAGACATCTGTAACATGACAAAGAGATACAAATATGGGAACCACGGGTTTGAATCCTTAACAATATGTTGTAATTAATAAACTCATCATTATGTTATTTCATGTAAAATTTTGATTTGAAAAGTAACTACAGCTGGTAAATGTAGTGGAGTACAAAGTATGATATTTCCCTCTGAAATGAGTGAAAAGGAGTGAAAGTATAAAGTAGTAGATTTTAAATAATTGAAACCAACTAAAGGCTCTTCAAATCTGTTTTGCTGTAATAAATAAAGCATCATTTTGCGTTGAAATAGTCCTTTTATTAAATCCCACCTTAATGAATGTTAGTGTCCTATTTCTCTTCAGCTTTATGGTCATTTTGAAGGCTGCTGTTGAATATTGTTATACTTTACGTTTAATCCGTATAAATATACCAAACATGAAGCAAAACAAACATGAATCTACACATCTAACCCTAACCTAAGCAGAGGAACTAATTTCTATAAACAAAGCTTAAGATGCTGTCAGCCATGCTGTGCTTCAAGTCTAGATACCATGGAAACTCTCGAGTGCTCGTCTACCATGCTACGACAACACTGGGCCGCTACGACTCAATAGCAAGGACTCTCGAACTTCTCAGAGAGGCCACGATCCTTGTCTCTCATAACACTCATTCACCCTCCGCTATTCCCAGACACTGAAAAATCATCTTCAGTGGTCACAGCTATAAAATAGAAGGTAACAATTGTAATAGAAAGAAAACGTGAGGCTAAAACAGACCAAATATCGACAGGGAGAGAGAGCAAGATGAGCTCTTTGAGATCCAGATGCAGATCTGTGGTCATTTAGTGCACACGTCACCCCTCAACAAATTGATTCCCATCAAATATGAATGAATTGGGACCTTAACCAGAGCCCTTTGAGCGCTGTTTAAGATAGGCATGGAGACACTGCTTTGTCCTTCATGTCTACATCAAACAATCAACTTAACAGGCACAATCAGAGACAGACAAAGTCCAAAATGCTTTGAGATACAACAGGCCAGAATGGAATCACATCATACCAGTCAGTTTGGGTTTGGTGCCATTGATTCCAAAGAGGTTTTCATTCATACAAAAGTCTATGTTAAACTGATTTAGTTTTGTTTTTTATTCTACAGTTATGCTGAGTCTAACATGGTGTTCATGTTGCTGTTTCCTGTTTTGAATGATGAGTTATTTTTTTACCTAGAAATTGTGCTAGCAAATGCGATTTTTATGGCAATTCTATTGTGGTACTGGTACAACAAGATGACAGTTCTGATTGGCTCGCTTGTTTGTTTTTTTTTTTTTCAACTGGGGAAACCGCCTCCAGTGAGCAAATCACCAGATCTATCTGAAACAATCCAGGTGGTTAAAGCAACTCGGGCTGGAATTATGGTTCTTCAAAGATGCATACAGAACCAGTCAAAGGTTCGGAAACACCTTCCAATTCACTTGAATGAGAAAGCGTGGTACTGTACGTAGATGTCTTGCAAGGTCTATGCAGAGGAGGCTCTTATGTGTTGTTATAGAACACAGGGGGCGACACACACTGCCCGAATCTCAATGAATCTCAATCTGCAACCTCACCGCTACATGCCACTAAATCCTACACACTGGTCCTTTTTTTTTTTAAAGGTTTTCACTCTTTTTGTGTTGTGCAGTAGTTTTTACTCAGTACATTTCCAGGCTTTTGGTCATACCTCCTGCCTAAAAGGCTCCTGATACAATTTGATGTAAGAGGAGGCCACAAGTAGCCTTCGGGGCAGTGCGACTACCTTTTTTTTTTTTTTTTACCATCATAAACATTTTGCCCCACCTCCTCTCAAGTACTTTGCCCACAGTGCATTAAAGTCAACCCCCATGACACCTGGCAGAAAATGCCTCTCGCCCACTACAACCACCACCACCACTCCGCAGCTTCGGGTCTCTATCTACATGAAAATCTCAATCAGCGGGCAGCCAGGCCCCAGAGTGGGACCTTGGGTTAGCATTAACATCAATTACCTGGCCTTGATTTAGTGGAGGCCCTGCCTAGCTGAGAGACTCGCTCCATTACTTATCCCAGAACAGGGAGCCATTTCAACCCTCCTCCCCTAACTCTCCGACCTATTTGTGATCTCTGTGTCTCTATCCGATTCTCTCTTATCAGCCGTCGGTGATACAGAACACCACCTTGGGTAAAGGAGGCCCAGCAATGAATAATTGACAAGCTGGAGGCCATTAAGAGCATCAGCCTGAAGGGAAGTGGTCATGTGATGGGCGGAAAGGTTTTTTTTTTTGTCACATCACATTTAAAGCAGAGAAAAGTATGTGTTCATCAATGGTGGTGTTAATGTTGGATGTTTATGATTTAAGCTCGATGACAAGAAGGTGCAAGGTTGTTGAGATGAAACAGACTGAGCGGCGAGTTATTTTCTTCATCTCAGAGTTGGTTTTTGTTTAATGCTGCAGTGTGTGTTTGTGTGTGTGTGTGTGTGTTGTTCAGCTGGTCTTGTTTGTTACTGCTGAGCGCTGTCCCGCTAACGTCAGTCTCTGAGCGACGGTGTAGAAAGTATTCACAGTATACTTCACGTTCATCTCGCAAAGGTAAATATTTAGTCATTAAATCAACAAGCGCCTCCAACCGCTGCCTTTTTTTTTTTTGAAGATGAACTATATGACAACTCTAGCGTGTGTGTGCTGTAGACTCTCCGGCGTGCCGCACTGCCCTCGCAGTTGAGTTCTAGCTTTTTCATTCCATCATCTGAATTTTCAACAAAGGTGGCAGCCAGTAATACAAAGGCATTCCACATTTGAATTAGATTAGGCAGGGAAAACTCTGTACTGCTTTGAATTAGTACCTGGCCTCTGTTGTGTTTTTTTAAATATGCTCCTTTTATAAAGTTTTAATGCTTAAAATCTTCATGAAATCAAACCTTGTTTCATTTATGGTCTACATATTTCTGCACCAGCCATTCAACGTATGTGCATTCTGTAATTACTCTCTATAGTAGTGTATCATTGTTAGTGGTGTAGTGCACCACTCCCGTGCAGTTATTCAAATTGTCCTCACATACATGATCCATGCATGTAATCTAGTGTTCCTCTTTCTAATCTGATCTCATCGCTAATGCAAACCAAACATTTCCTACTGTTTCATATTAAAAGCATTCAACTGGTGAAACATGGGGTGGCTTTTATTGTGATGCAGTGCCACAATGTTCTGATGATCAACTGATTGATTGATTTGATTCATCATTTCAGTGTGAAATTAAGTCACATTGAAAGCACATTGCTATAGTTATCTAAGATTATTTTTGCATTTTAAATTTGAAATGGTGTCATTACCATAACAGTTCTATTCCCGTAGGACTGTTTTGATTGGTAGACAGGGATGATTACATCACAACTGGACCAGTTATGCTCGTTGGATACAGATTCACTTACAGTATGTGATCCAATATCAGGTGTTCATATAACACTGGAGGGAAATTCATTTACATCACATAGTTTGTAATCCCTTAATGCTACTTGCAAAAACAGAAATTATATAAATGGATTAAGAAATAACAAGTCATAAAAATAAAGCATTTTTTTTGTATTGGAGTGCAGAGGATGAATTGAGGAGTCTGACAGCCTGAGGAGAGAAGCTGCTCTGTAGTCTGGTGGTACGACAGCGGATCCTTGCGTATCTGTTGCCAGATGGCAGCAGGGTGAACAGGCTGTGGCTGGGTTTTGTCTTTTAGTATCCTTTGGGTTCTGTGCAGGCTCCTCACCTCACTGATAGCACTGATGCTTGGTAGATTGCTTATTATGATATTCTCAATTGTCAATTTTGTCTTCTGAAGTTCCCTTAAGGAGAACAGTTGTTTCTTAGCTTTTTTTTACGCTTTTTTAAAAAAAAAATTTTTAGGATTGATGTCCATGACAGGTTCTCTGTGATGCTGATTCTCAGGAACATAAAACTGTTCACCTTCTCCACCTCAGCTCCACTGATGTAGACAGGGGTGTGTGCATTTGTTCCTCGGTTATCTGTGCAACATTCTGCAAGATTGCCTCCTGATATGACCTGTCATTGTTGTTTGAAACCCGTCCGTTGGTGGTGGTGGTGTCGTCCGCAAGAGCTCTCTCCATGTTGGGGGTTGAAGTCGTGGGTGTAAAGTGTGAATAGGAGGGGACTGAGCACACAACCCTGAGAGCATCCAGTGTTGAGCACTAGAGTGGAGGAGGTGTGACCACCAAATCTGAACTGTCCGGGGTCTGTTTTGTGAGGAAGTCCAATATCAAGTTGCAGAGCATGTTCCTCAAGTCCAGAGTGCCAAGTTTTCCAGTCACTTTCATGGGGGAGATTATATCAAATGCTGAGCTGAAATCAACAAACAGCATTCTGATGGAGGTGTTTGTTATTTTCAAGGTGTGTGAAACTTTTTTTTTTTTTTATGAGAAAATCTGTGTAGAGATTTGCTCATGGTTTGATATTACTGCTGACATAGAAATGACTCATCTCTGAACCATAACTCATTTCTGTCTGCTCTGCGGTGTGTGTGTGTGTGTGTGTGTGTGTGTGTTGGTGTATGGAGGAAATTCTTTGATCATAAAGGTTGCCTGCATCTAACATGATGTTCAAGCTGAGCTCTGTTCAGTCTTTGTCTTTATCAGTTTATGTTCCACGTCAACACTTACCAGCCTCTTGGGTCTTGATGGAGTTACCTAAAGTGATTCCCTACCCATTTGTTGGAAAGTGGATATTTGGATCATGGCCTGTCTCTCAGAAACCATCCCCACCGTCCTCCTGAGAGGACAAAACCAGCTCACTCTATTAATCATGCAGGATACTATACCCGTACAGTGTAAAGATTCAATTGCAAAGTAAATGGATTAGAGGAAAGTGAATTGCCATTTTGAGGTATAGAGTCAGGCAGGAAACATAGGGTTGGAGAAACTGGACTGCAGACGGTAAATAGACGTGTACGTGTGTGTGTGTGTGTGTGTGTGTGTGTGTAAAGATGGAGCAACCTGACAAAAAGCTGGAAACAGCCAGGGGGATGAAAAGAAGTGGCTTTTTGGTTTCAGCATGGCAGAAGAGGCTTTTATTTGAACAAGAATGAAATGTTCTATGTACAGACTGCCTGGGGAATTTTAAAGCATCAGAGTGGACGCAGAAACGCACTCATTGTCATTTATCACCAGTTTTATTTGTGTGGGTGCGTATGTTAGACAGAACCTCTAATTATTTTTAATAATTGCAGACTGTCAGGGATTTGAATTATGTTAGAATGTCACATTTTGTCATATGTAAAAAAAAAAAAGTGGCCTCATACTGCTCTATTAAAACTGAATTTCAGTCTTCATCAGTATTTGGATACAGACCAGTCTTATATTTGTACAGGTTTCCATTCAGGACCATAATATTGAGAAGCACTAGTGATATTTGGTACTTCTACTGGCATTTTAACACCATTAATGAATCATTTAATGCTGTATTTGTAGTTTGTCTACTGTTAAATTAGTTTTTCCCCTTGTCAGTGATGATGCATTGTTTTGTGTAGCACAACGATATCATGGTTGTTTTTAACATTCTGTGCACAGCATAGTGGACAGGATGAAATGCTATGGACCAACTGTAGGAAAGTGAATGGAAACACAGCTAAAGCAAAAAGACAACTCACGTAACACATCTTATCAAATGTAACGACTACACACTTCAGCATAGAGCCCTGCCACTTTTAACAAAAGATTTAGCAGCCACGTGCTTAGCTGCAGCGCTCTGACGGTCGACTCGCTTTCTCAAACACTCTGCTGTTAAATGTATGTCACACATTTTCAAATGCTTCCTTACATCTAATATGTTAACCACTCTTGAAGCAACTATCATGTGCCTATATTGACTCAATGCTCGTAGTACATGAGCATCCGTTAGAAGGAAAAGGCTTTTTTCCTTTACCAACCACATGTAAGCCACACTGCTTGTCACCTGTTTAGATCTCACACACTCTCTCTCTGCCTCCTGTACATCAATAGAATAGTACCTGTGAAAGAAGAGAAGTCTGAATACTTTACAAAGCATGTCATACATGTCTTATTTTTAAAACCTTGTTTGTGTCAAATCATTTTGGGGTTATTAAGAAATGATCTGATTTTTCCCACATATGACATATTTCCTGCAAATAGAAAAATGGGATCCTCTCTTCTTTCAGTGTCTTTGCATATACATGTTAGTAACTAAAGTTGTCAGAAGCATCAAACCAAACTGCGGGGTAAATAAAAATGAGATAAATGTACAGCCAACCACTCATACAAAACCCCATCATATGTCCTCTGCTTATGGCTATCTGTTGACCCTATGTATTGAGTCTGGTATAAAGTAATGGATGGTGTTTGAGTTCCACTGCATGGCTGTGTCACTGCACACATACCAGCATTAGAGGTCGACAGATGAGTTGAAAAATGAATTGACAATAATCTTTTTTAAAAAAGTTATTTAGTTTTATTTTTTTACTTTTTGCCTTTTGACAGTTGAAAGTGCAAAAGAGAGGAATGGCAACACACACAACAAAGGTCTGTGATCAGGATCAAATCTCTTTCAGGGGTCTTAACACAGCTGTGTCACACCCCATGTTCAGTCTGACTTTGATGTGTTCTGCTGTTTGGAGCTCTCAGCTGTTTGTCAGACAGATCCAAGTCAAAGGTTAACTGTACTAATGGCCTCTACCAAGAGGATGCTATCAATGCACCCTTTGGTTTGTTAGGTTGATGATTATAAAGAGTGCGGCTGTCTACATCATCATAGATCTGACATCTAATCCCTCCTGCTGGTCAGTGGTGGTACACTTTGCTCATTCCAGAAAACAAAAGCTGCAGTCCAGCAGCTCCAATCCCCTTGCTTGTTGAATATTTCATTTCATGCAATGAATAATTTAACCTTGGTACGACATAATGGTGCATTCATTTTAAAAATGCTCCAACACCCATAACTGATGGAGGAAAAGAATAGGTGGAGCATTATTCATCTTCACTCTAGAGACAACAGGGGTTTTTATTTATCTAAAAACAAATAAGTGGGTTTGATGATCTCCAGAATGCAAACTTGCTGAATGCTGAAGCTCTGCCACTGTGAAGTGTTCTAGATGTTGTGTGTGGTGAGTCACTTGATGACCTTGCACTGTTCTTAATAATACTTTCTCTTTGGAATAGTCAGTGAGATTAAACTGAATAACTGCACTGAAAGAACCTTTGTTCAGTTCATATGCAGAGTTTGATTACTGTTTAAGAGTACAGGCTGAGCATGGATGGGAAATCATATGAAATTTGATGCATGTTGACGGCAGATTGAGTCGATACAGTGAGAGGTCATTTATTCAGCATGTTTAACAGGAGCCTGCTGAGTGAGGGAGGCCAGGAAGCCATCTTTAATAGGGTCTCATGATCCAATTACAGCCAATTAGATGCTTACAGTGAACAGAACCGAGAGAGGGGCTGCTCTGTGGTGAACTAGGCCATTTGGGGACAAACTAGGCTAACAATACAAATTCTAGAAATGCACTGATTGCAAACGCTAATGTAATGCATTGAGAGGTGGTAACTCATCTGCCATCAGATTGAGGTGTAGTTTCTTAAGTAGAGGTTTAACCATAGCCATCTTAAAACTTCTGAGTACAATGCCACTAGTAGCTGATAAATTAACAACAGTATTGTATGTCCCTGAAAAGGCCAAAGGTCTTTGAAAAGGTTTGCTGGTAAAGGGTCAAGTAGTCAAGTAGTTGGTTTAGAAGCTGACATGAGCTTAGTCAAAGTTTCAAGAGAGTCTCAAACTGTAATAACAGGGACAACTGTAACTCTTTGTATAAATATGCCAAGACTTTAGGCAACTGCTTTCCAAATGCAACTATATTAGACGTACCAGTGTGGTGAAAGGTGAATTCATCTGTGCCAACATTAACAGGACAGGCCAACAATGCTTCAGTTTTAATGAGAAAATGATTTGACATAGCAGATGTGGCTGGAGAAACAGTCAGATCATAAACATCTCTTTAGATAAAAATAAATCGAGAGTGTTACCATTGCAATGAGTCAACTCAAGAACAAACTGAGCGAACCTGAGCGTGTCAACAAGTGCCAGAAGGGCTTTACTTAGAGGATTACAAGCCTTATTCAGATGAATATTCAAATCACCAAGAATTAGAATGTCATCCAAATGAATAAAGAGATCTGAGATAATTCTTCAAATTCTTATTAAAAATTGTGAATAAGAGTCAACTGGCTGATAGAGTATCACAATGAACATTTGGACTTTATAGTAAGAAGAGCCTCAAATGAATTGAATTTAGTGTCAAGCTTGGAGGTTAAATTGAAAATTGACTAAATATTAAGGCGACACCCTACCTTTACTTGAGCTACATGAGCATAAGTATAGTCAAGTGGGGAAGCTTCATTCAAGGGAAGGAAAACATTTAGTTGAAACCATCTTTCACATAAGCCAATCATATCAAAAACTATTTTCAAGAAGCGACTCATTTATTAGGCTTTGGAAGACAGTGATCTGATATTTATAAAACCACATTTAAGCATCTTGTTGCAGTGATCAGTAGTAGGAAGAACTGTAGAGCTACCACTAGATGAAATAATAATTATAAGACACCTTCTATTATTAGTTGACAGTTTTCAAGGCCCACACTTGGAATAGTATGTGGTTGGCCCATTAGATGTTTGGTTCTGTAGATGATTTTAGGGAAAGAGAGCTTGTGAGCAATACAGTGGGGAAGGGAAACAGTCTCGATGTTATAAACTCAGTTATCAGTCTAATAATCTGCTGTGGGAAATTCCCTGGCTAGACACAAACAAAACTAGTTGACTCCATGTCAGCCTTAAAATTAGCAGGCCCTCCAATATCCTGCAACATGCCAAATGATAAGTCCCTAGTGTGAAACTCAGCATAGACAAATGTCTATATTTAATTTTACACTAGTGTTATTAGGTAATTATAGTTGTCATTTCATTAATTCATTTTTACAAAAGACTTAAACCCACATGATGTATAGTGGCACATTATGTAAAATGCATCCCAGTTAATGAACCATTGCCACATAACAAGATATACCCAGTTGATGCTTCATTGACCCACTTGGGATTAGAACATGTACAATTAGTTATGGAGTTGACAGGCCCCTAGAGTCTCCACATCCTTCTGTTTCATCTGTCTTGGCATGACCCAAGTGACTTTCTACTTCAAACTACAACTGAAACCAACATTTTTCATTGTCTTGTCAGGGTGGAGAGGTCCACAGACCAAGTCATCAAGCCTGTCAATGTGGAGGCCTTGTCTAAGTGGGTGGGGAAGATTCCAGCCGACGTGGTGAGGGACATGGCCGTTGTGGCCCCCATGTTGTCCAGACTGGGCTACGACCCCCATGCCAATCCCCCCAACTATGGACGGCCTGACCCCAAGGTCCTGGACAACACCAGACGGGTGAGTACTGAACTGATGACGTATAGACCAGATGATGTGTTTAGTTTAGTTTAAGCTACATGACAAACTGTAGAGCTTCAGCAGTGAAGTATTGCAGCTTCGGTTCAGTTTTTCCGTATGAGGTCCAGAAAGAAGAATGACTCATCAAAATGCCAATAACTGCCACTAAAAGGCCATTTACTTTGCTGTAAATTGTTTTTTGTAATGGCTTAAACATGAGATGCTGTGGATTCCATCATCAGGAAACATTGCACTTTTCATGATTTTTTTTTTTTGACAATAAGGCAAATCTAGAATAATGCTACCTTTTTTAAGAAATGTGAAGACCAAACCAACAATGTGTTTGTTCTTCACTCTTTCCCTACCATGTCTGTAGCTCACAGCCCCAAGCCCTTACTGGTTCCTACTGAAGATGTAAGCAAATGTTGCTCAAACAGGACTATTTTCAGTGGTGGATTAATCTACATTTGCACTGCATTCACTTGACAGATGCTTTTGTCTGACTTACTTCAGTGCCTTGCTCAAGGACACTTTGACATGTGGACAGGAGGATGAGCTGGTGATCCAACCACCGCCCTCTCGATGAATGTCCGACACAATGTCTTAAAAGCACATGAACTGCTTTGTGTGTGTGCATGAGCGCTCTGCTCTTTGCCTCAGCAGTGATGTCCTTGTCAGACGTCAAAGCCTCCTCATATCTTGGGGAGGCACCCGCTATTTTTGGACCAGAATATGTTTTATTAAATCCTTTTCCTCAAGCTGAGCTATCAGGTGACATGCTCTGCAGCTGCACTGTTTGGGTTGCATACTGTATGTCTGAACTAGAGGACTAAACTCTTTTATTTTTAGCTCTCAAGGTCTATAGAGGCTGAGCTCTCAAGGTCCTCCTGGTGTTTAGATGGCCAAAAGTGCTAAGATCAATAAGTCATGATGGCACTAATTTTGAGACCATAGTATATTACTGTAAAACATGATCTCACCACTGGTAACAGGATGACTTCACCTTGTTCTCTGTCACATTAAACATTAGCTGAGGATCTAGGAAAAGAGCAGCTGTGGTTTCCATCAGCATTGAAATTCCCTCCTGTGGTGGCTTGATGGTAAATTTTAAGCTGTCCATTGCTGGAATACAGAAACAATATTTTATTATAGCATTGTTGATATGAAATAAAGGTTGAAAAATGGTGAAGTGTTCTTTCAGTGTTGTTTGGTGTGTGATTCCAGCTGCGATAAAGTCTGGAGAATGTTTGTCCAATGGCTGTTAGCGTATATTTTCCGAGATTGACCTTTCCCCTGTTGGACTGCTGTCCAAACATTTCTGAATGATTTGTTGCTCCCAAGCACAAAGCCTGGAGGAGGCTTTTATAGCAGTAGATAAATGGACATGTCTTTGTAGTCAACCCCATGTGTCCACATACTTTTGGCTATTTATGATTAGATAAAGAAGATGGATCAGACAGTTTTAACACTCATATTAGGGTAGGGCCATATGTCAGACTTTTCTGGGGGGGACAGCAGAGATTGCCAAATGAGAATAGCTGGTCCACCTTAAAGGTAAGTCCACTTTAAGGTCAGGTTAGGCTAACCTACTGTTGCTAACTTCAGGGCTATCTCCCTTCACTTTCATCAGCAGTATAAGACTGTAGTAAGTTAGTACACACACACACACACACACACACACACACACATAATATGATGAAGAAAACAAAATACTATAGCAGTAATGAGTAGGTCTGTGTTCTTGTTAAAGCTAGTATTACTCTGTCTCAACTGAATGTCATCAGCGGTGTTTGTTTGTGTGTGTGTGTGTGTGTGTCCTCTCTCGGTATAGCCTGTATTATCATGCAACAATAATGTTTCAGCAGAGCATCAACAGCATTCCTGCTGTTTGTCATTCCAGCAGGAAGTGTCTGCTTGCTCACATAAAGCGATGACTTGTACATCAGCAGAACAACACAACAGCCAAGGGCAAGAATCTGCACACTCAGTGAAACCCTAAATAGCCAAGGCAGAGTGTTAACTGTGAGGAGGGGGTATAGCACAATACAAGAGCAGTTTAAAAGAGCATCAGCTGTACCAGAATAGATTTTAAAAGTAGGAGTCTGGTGTATTTATATAGTTTTACAATGATTTGGATGATATAAGTTTGATATATATGTATTCGTTTGATTTTCTTTCTGTGGAAAAGTCGAGACCCATTCCAATAGTGCTTGGTGGGTTTGTCTTTAACCTAGTTTGGAGTTTAAGCCAATAAACTTTTCTAGAGCATTTCAGATTGCTTTTCCATTTGTCTGAGGGGAACCGAAAAGGGGGAACGAGGACACAAAGAAAGAATGAGTTTGGTGCAATTCGTCATCTTGTCAAGAACTTTATGACTGGTATGGAAAAAATTCAGTGTAAGATGTGAGAGGATGGGGAATTTTTTTTTTTTTTGAGGGGTGGGGGGGGGGGGGGGGGGGGGGGGTGGAAATTGGTTGGAAAAATGTGTCTGACCACAAACAAATGGAAACTACAGACAAGGTGGCAGAGTAACAAAATACCTCTCTCCATGCTCTTCATGAGATTTCATCTTTTAAAGTGGAAGTAGCTCGTTTTCATGACTGACAGAGTTTTTCAGTCAAACAGTCTAGTTTAAGATGCTGCAGTGTCATTCTAACTTCCTCTAAACAACAGCCCTCAGTAGATTCATTGATATTCATTACAGTACACTATTTCTGATGCGTTCCAGGAGTTGCAGTGTTTCATAAGAAGGTGTAATTTGCTTTTTGGTTATGTTCTTTCTACTTCATGTTTTCTTTACTTTAGTTTATTAGATTAGGTTTTAATTTTTGGAGTGAAATTTTTAGTTGATATTCGAATCCAGAATCTGATAACAAGAAGGATGTCTGTGAAGTTTCTGTGCATCCAGTACAGAAATGAAAAGTGAAAACACCCTTTTTGCAGAATTGTGTTTGCTAGCAGGCCAACAGAAGAGTAATGACATTGCTTAGTCAAAGGTACGATCACATAACACTTTCATCACACAAATATTTGCTCAGTTTCGCCGTTCACCTCAGCCAAAGCATATGTGACAACGAATTCAACCATGAGCTTCCTGTTTCAGTGCAATCTTCTGCCAGTTCCAGCAGACTCACAGGTCAGAGTTCACCTTTGCTCATCTTTGACCATGTGGGTGTATCAGTTGACCAATAGAACCACTGATGCACTGTGTTTGGAAGTCATTATTCTAGCGTGTTTGATCACCCTGTTTAGTAAAATATTACACTGCCAGATTACAAATCCTTTCAAGGATTGTTTACAGATTTGATCCTTCTGCTCAGTGTTTATTTGTCACCCGTGTCTGAACTGTCACATTGCATCCTTTTTTTTTTTTTTTGGCTGAATGTGAGGAAATTTCAATGTGAGTGTACCTTGAGGGGAGGACTTTGACATAGTGCATGCGGTCACTGCAGCCAGCTGCTGTAAATCAATAGCTCCACTGTTTATGAGCTAACTACTGACACCACCATGTCTCATTGGAACGTTTTTATTTCTACACATTACAAAGTGATGTCTCCATATTCTATGTAAGCAGTTTTCTATCAAGGCTGCCACATGCCAGTGTGCAGGTCAGATATTGAAGTGTTCACGTTATCACCATGCTGTGCTCGTTCATGCTCTTCAGATGTGCCGGCAGCCCTGTTTACATCTTTCGGATGCAGTAAATATTTACTGTCTGTGTGTACTCGTCCCTCCTCCGCTTCCACTCTGTGAAATAGTTAACATCGGTCTTCTCGCTATAGACCTGATGTGTCTTGTCGACGGCAAGTGCGTGTCAAAGCTCATTTGTTCAGATTTATGCTGTGTACATCTGCAGGTTATTAGTGTGGTTGGCCTGCATCAGATCCAGCTGCAGGGCTTCTATTATTGTTTGCTTGCCTTCTCTTTCCTCCTGGACTGGAGCTCTGCATACAGAGGAGGATCTCCTACCAGCCAGGTCCAAGTGAACAGAAAGTTTCACACGGAGCCCTACGGTCAGTTTGCTTATACAGGTTAGAATGCTAAAGGACAACATTCCCAGAGTTTTGTAGTCTTGTTTAACTTAGCAGCATCAGTGGTTTGTCTCTTGTTTGTCTTGTCTAGGGCTGTATGTTGAACCTCTGTAGCACCGACTGAAATGTGTGTGTAGCTTTGACTGATTAAATACTGTCAATCTTTGATAGTTGGCACATAAAGGCTCTGTCAGCTCTTTTCTACATACTTGAAGTATTAATTATTCTTTCATCATCCTAATTTAAAGCTGCAGTATCTTTTTTGGCTGCCTGAAACAACTTTGACATGATTACACTATAATGTTATTTTATTTTGACAGTTTTTATTTCTGCTTGTGTGAAGAAACTACAATAAAGTTAGTCTTCCGGTTGTTTTTTTTTCTGTCCTTGGCTGAGTGTCCTGCAACTGGCAGACTCCGTTATGAAAAGGAGAAGATGTTTTCTTAACAACCTACTGATTTGACTGTTCTCTTATTGATTTAGAATCAGCTCATCCCTCTTTCCCTTTCTCTGTTTTCTAACCATTTCATTAGTTCCTCCAACGATCAAGAAGTAACATAACAAGTTTTGTTCATGGTTTTTTAATCCTACGTTCCCAAATAACTCCACCCCAGTGTATTGTTTAGAGAAAGCCAAGTTTTCAGAGAGTATAGTAAATAAGGAAGTACAGTTAGTAATCTTGAAATGTAGATTCGAGGCCAAACTCCATTAGTATGGTAGCACCCCCCCCCCCAAATTCTGTGTTGCATTGCATAAGACATCTGGCAACCAGCCCTCAACTAAACCATTGTATGATGAAGCCACATGTGGAAATGCTCTCTCTGCTGTCTTGAATTTTCACCCAGCCCCATCCAAATATTTACTCTCCGTCTCATCTCTTCCTCGGCCCTGATTCCACCACATAATATGCAGCCTGGATCGAGCTGCTCGGCGGTGAAATAGTTTAGAAGCAGCCATCGAGCAGAATGTTTGTATTGCGGAGACACAGAGAGAGAGAGAGAGACAGAGAGAGAGAGAACGCTGCGGATGATTAAGGAAGCTTGACCTGTCGAGAGCAGCCTTATCTCAGTCGGGCTTTGTTGTTTCTTACTGTGAGTGAATAGCCATCTGGATTAAAGGTAATCCTTCTAAGCAGTGTCGGCCCCGTGGTCAAAGCAATTAACAGAGTCGATGCATATCTCCCAAAAACCTCTGTGTTTATATTGATTTAACCCAACAAGGTTGCAGGGTTTTATTTATAGACCTGCAGAGGTGAATAAGAAGCCCGCAACATGTTAGGAAAAGTTGTGTGTTTTTGTTCATTTTTAGTGTTTCAGCTATCTTTGTTACATGCTGCATATGAAGGCTGTTGATTGAAGGTTTACAGGTTGGTTTCACCATTTTTGTTTCATAAAGCTACAGAAAACATCTACCTGTGATTTCTCTGATCAGTGTTGCAATTTAAATTTTAAATAAATTCTATCAATCAGATCTATATTTGTGGTGTACATGGTAAATAAACAAGATTGCTATTTGACTTGATTTTTACCAAGCATTATTACAAACATACCTTTTTTTTTTTCTACATTATTAGAATCAGATGAAAATATTGCTGCTGCTTCCTGTTGTTGTTGTTGTTGTCGTCCTACCAGGGTTCTTTTTTTAAACTTCCAAGTGGCCTCATTTTCTAAAGGATAAATAAAAATACAGCCACGTCTTGACTGGTGGGGGTTCAGGTCTCAAATTAGTCAGTACTAGTCAGGTTCATTGTGGTCTGTGGTCTTACAGACGTGGGTACAGATCTCAGTTTAGACCTGCTCAGAGGCTAATAAAATAACAGAAGAAGAAATTGCATGCACCCTCAACTGAACTGGAGCATCCTCATACATCATGCATTGACATCTCCACTAATGACTCTGTTAAACTGACAACACCTGGACCTCTGCTCTTAGTCCAGGCTAGGTCTCTGACTGTTGGTCAGTAGGGTTTTGCTTCCAGCTTTGCTGTAAATGAGGCTCATCGGGCCTGGCTCTGGAAGCCACAATCAATAGCTTTTAAGTGGCTTTGCAGTTGTTCTGATCCCTGGTGAGAAATGGATATTGGGATCAATAAGTTCTCGGTTTCTCCAGAGTAACATTAATAAGATGAGTTAGTGGAGAGATGAGAAACAAAGGTCTGTAGAGTTCCTTGTGTTGGTGCTTTGGGTCTGTGGCTGGGCTTTTTCCTTCCTATTGATGCGAGGACAGTTAATGATGTGCAAGCTAATCATATCATATTGATCCAGGGCCATCATCATAATCAGTGCTCGGCCATCATGGCACTCTTTTGCCTCTTAAACCTCAAGAGCCAAAAGAGCCATATTCATGAAACCATCAGCTAGACAAGCACGGAAAGAAGAAAGCGGCCGAAAGATTTATTAATGAAGACCTCACATGAAGTGTTTATTGATGGAAGCATCTTGTTCTTTTAGATCAGATCACAACTTAAGCTGTGTTTGTATTCACAAGATCCACTCAGAAGAAAAATATCCTCTTTTTAATCCACAATTCCAGATATTTTACTCATGACTGTCTGATTTGTGTCTTGTAGTGTGTTGCTGAACTCACTACTCAAGGCCAGTAGTTGCACAGAGGAGGTTGCTGTTTACACAAAACAAAGTACTTTTTGGATTTGGATCTTCAAACCAGGCGGGATCAATTTTCCAAAACAGACAATCTATCACACTCACTTTACACAGGGATTACTCTAGAGATCCTTTTTTTTCCCCCCGCCTTACTTCATCCTATCTATAAGGATGGCACAGTCCTGGTACTGTAACCCCTCTGCTGCACAGATACACACCTAGTCTGCTGAACAGTGTCGGTGTGCAGTTGTGATAACAGTGTCTTACTTGAGGTAACAAAAATATTCCTGGAAAGTTTCCACCCAGAGATGTTAGAAGCAGACAGGTGTGCAGCTGAAACATTCTCCCCTGCCGCTCGTGGCTCGACACCGGCAGCTTTTCAAACGCACTGGGCTGTTAACCATGTTTAACCCCCCCCCCCCGAGATCAGCCAGCTGTAATACTGAAGCTAAACCAATGCCGTGGTTTAGTTTGGCATCACCACGCTGGACTGACCTGCAGCTTGTACCAGCAGGCACCTTGGCTGACCTCACTGTGCAGGTCCCCTCCCCATCTGGGCCCTGCTTGGCTCTGCTGAGGCATGCCGTGGCAGGTTTCCAGGGTCCCTGCTCACCTACAGAGGATTCTTGTGAATGTTTGATCCTTATACTTAAATGACTAGAGTTGGGGGTTAGGATTGGAATATTGTTTGTGTTTGTTGTGGCCAAAATGCCTGATTTTATTGTAGGTTTTCTGAAAAAAAAAAAAGATGCAGTTTGGAGTCAAAGGTCTTTCAAAGAGTATTATGAAGGAGACATGAGGGGCTATAAATGCAATAGGCAACAAGTAAAAAGTGATCCTAAGTAAAAATGTGACTTGTTCAGCAATGCTAAGAAAATTCATCAATTCATCTAAAAGTAGATGAATAGAAAATGTGTTGATCATTATCTAATGTAGGTATAGGCAGATGTAAGGATATTCATCAGTATCTATAAATGTACAGCATTCACCAACAAGTATAACTTCTCATATGAAGACAGATTGTATATTTTTACTATATTGTCATTCATTATCTGTTCCTACAGCAGCCTCCAGCCCACAGGAGGAGTTATAGTTGTTGAGAAATACGTTAATAAAATCTTAAATCTGCTTTGTAACTAGACCTTAGTGTTTCATAAAGCGTTTATATGCGGCTTATAAATGCTAAATGCGGAACTAAAGTGTTACCCAATAAATATGAACTCTTCCTTCATGGACACTGAGATGAGGTTGAAAGTTCTGGGAAAGAGTCAGTCCATTGTACATACTACAGTATAGAGTCAGAGCATTGAGCTCAACATGTCATTGTATCAGTAATTAATAAAATAAAAACACCTGCAGTTGCAATAGAGCACTGTTGACTTCCTGTGGTTTTAATTAGAAACCAAGTCAGTGTTTCAAAGAACTAGTCTAATGAGCAGCAATGTGCTACTTGGAGATGCCTTCACATTATTTTAAGTTGGCCAGTTGGTGGTTATCTGTGGGAAAATGAGAGGAAGGCAGCATTTCTGTCAGTCAGCTGATTGGTAGTCAGAGGTCCCTGTCATCAAGCAGAGCCCTGTTTTTCCTGTCTCAGTAGACGAGGCTGTAAATCTCCCACCATATGAATATTTCTCCTCTCATGAGCATTTTAACAGATCGTTCAGAGGTAGTAGACCTCGAGGCCAGAGCCTCGCTGGACAAAGGCAGGCTTCATGTTACTGCAGTGATCCCATCATGTTAGGAATGCATCTCTCCCTTCCTCTCCGTGTGTCTTCTCAGGACAGATTGATCTGTAGCATACAAAGCAGGCAGCAGAACCTCATTTCCTAATTATTACCCTGAGCGTGTGACCTAGTGTACGACCAGAGAGCATTTGCTCCACTTCTTCTGTGTGTGTGTGTGTGTGTGTGTGTGCTGTGCTGTTTTAGTGTGAGCAGAAGGTTTGGACAAGCTCGGAGCAGTCTGGCCCAGAGCCTCTGTATGCAGAGGAAAGCTGCAAAATGGCACCCAGGAGGAAATCAGAAACATGCGCTCGCCTCTCTGTCTCTGGTGTTGGAAATAAGTTCAGATTACGTTCAGTTTCTGGCCCTGCGTCGACTTCAGGCAAACACGCAAGCATGCATGAAGGCATGCGGGGCGGGGGTTGTGGGGGGGACTTTTGGCTCTCTCCTCCCTGTGGAGGTCCAGCACACATTTAAATGAAAGATTTTCATTGATTACCTCATAAGTTTTGTCTATTAGCTCTATTATGGGAACTGTTTCCACACACAAAAGAACTAAAATGAATCTTTCAAAGCTGAACTGAGTGACTTAGAGATGAAAATACTAATGACATTGAACTTTCTGTCTTTTCATTTTATTTTTTTCCTCAGTAGTAAGAAACATGAACAAACCACAGAACTAAACACAACATGTTGCATGCAAAACTAAACCTGTTTTCTCACTGTAAATATATAAATACTAGTGAACGTCTTCTGTTTTATCAAAGCCTGCAGTGGCTTCCGTTTACCTCAAGCTAGATATGGTAACAAGATAGACATCTTATCAAGATAGCCAAGTGTTGAGGGAGAAGAGAGAGACAACAAGCACGTTGCACTGGAAGCTTCCATTGACTTGTTTAGTCTATTTAGTTCTATGAGAAAAGCTTTTGAGGAGATTTCAGCAGAAACCTGCGTCACCACTATCACACAGAGTTCACTCCAGATGATATCAGATAATACATACAGTAGGGTTTATGTACCTGTCATGTCAGTGAACCTACGTACACTGAAACACCAGGATGAATAAATGAACAGGTGAGAGATGGGTGTGTCCCTCTGTGTTTAGCAGTCAAATTCTTAAATGTGAATATTTCCTGCTTTTGTCAGTGTGTAACAGTGAAGTGAATGAGTTCACCTTCAGCTGCACTGATTGATATTTTTTCACCATTTTCTGACATTTTATAGATCAAACGACTAATCAATGAATCCAGAATCCAAAAATAATTGTTTGTTTGCAGCCTTAGATGACAGCGGCAACCATTTATTTGTTTTAGATTTTGGAAAGGGACCAAAAAAAAAAAAAAAGTCAGCAACCTTTCACTATGCTCTGCCTACATACATTCTACTTCATTACTACACCACATATACTTTAATGAAAGATAAACCAATCATGGCAAACAAATCATTAAGGAAGGAATTTATATGATAGGATGAGATATAGAGTGGAAAATGTGATCTAGTAGTAATGATGGGAACCATAGAAGAGATTTAAAAAAAAAAAAAAAATCAGAACAGGAGTGAGATTGTGTAGTAGCTCACATGTTCCAGTTCAGATTTTCTGTCTCTCTGCTGCCCCCTGATGTACAACTCATCTCAACACAACACTGCTGCTGTTTCCTGTCTATCTGTTGACTTCCTCTGATATTCAGCTTCTCTCCATCAGCTCGCTTGCACAACCTTTCCTCCACATTCTTCTTTATCTCTGGCTGACAGAAAGCACAACTGTTGTCCTTCGGCGTGACGGGAGTTTGACTTCCTGTGTAGATATCGGAGGCGTCTGTGGAAATAAAAGGCATGTTAATCATAACATAGAGGGATCCGAGAGAGAGTTCCTTTTCCTGGAAAGACGCTTCCAACATACATGAGAACATTTTCTCCCTGCTCAGTGGACACCTGGGTTTGTCCTATAGGATATTGACCCTCGCTCCCCCTCCCCTCCCCTCCACTCTCATTGATGGGACTTTTTTTTTTTTTTTCCCCCCCCTCTCAGTCATTCAGTCAGTCAGCCTCCTGCTGGCTCTCTGTCAGCAGTCCACCCCCCACTCCCTACGTCTCTTTTCACCTCTCAGTCTGGTGCCCTCACCCCTCAGGGAAACCATATGACACCAGGAGCCTGAGTGTGAAATTCCTGGCATGCGTCCAGCAGCCTCTCTACGTTCAGCCTCGCACGATGTGGCGTCACAACATCAGACCCACACTGAGGTGGATTTCATCTGTCAGCACAGCTCGGATTCATTGTGAAATAGTGATCTTATTTTATATCTGGAAATTAAAAAAAAACAAAAAAACAAAACTGCTGCTTTAATCTCATTTATCAGGTTGCTACAGATCCTTTCTCTCATTCTGTCTCTCAAGTTGTGGAGCTCTAAACCTCTAAAGCTGGTCCTTTGTTTTTCCAGGTCTTTAAAGGTGAATTTCAGCTACCAGATTTCCTAAAAGAACAATCACAGGTACAGTAACATTTCTGCCTGTTGTTGAGCTTTTTCTTTTCTTCAAATCCAGCCTCTTTTTTTTTTTTTTTCTAGTATCTGATTTGAGTTAAATCATGTGCAGCTCAGTGGAAGATCACATTACAGATTTCCATCTGCTCAGTTACTCATCTCCTCTTGATTTTCTCGCCATCTAACGCAGCCTGTTGTTGTTTTTCTGGTCTTAGTTCATGATTGTCTTCTTGTTTTTTTTTTTTTTTTTGGTCTTTAGCGGTTCTTTTGTTTAGTCTCGTGGTTTTGTCTTGTCTTGTCTCTTGGTTTAAGAGCCTGATGTTGGCTAAAGAGCATTTCTGCCCTCTTCTGGTACTTCCAAAAACTGCACTCACTTTCTGCATTCTGTAGAGACACACTCCATTATCACGTTTGAGCTTCAGTAGAGTGTCTGCTTTTTATTTGCTAATAACACCTGTTTGTCAGCACAGTCGGCTTCTCTGTTCGTTGAATGAGGTGGGAACGAATGCTATTTGAGAGTCAGTGAGTCAGCTGACTGCGAGCGTCTTCTTGGTGGTTAAAGTTGCATACTGTGGTGTTCTCCGGCCTGTCACCCTGAGAGCACAGACTGTAACCTCTGATCTCCCTACAGATCCAGAAGTCTGCAGAGAAACCCCACCCCAGTTAGGAGAAGCAGGAGTGCCATCACCACAACACACAGGTACCAACATTCACACATGAGCAGCACGCAGGGAACAGACTGTGAGTTTGTGAATAATAATGAGATCGACATTACAGCTTTTCTCCATGCAGAGAAAAGTTTTATTGTCCACTCGTCTGCGGTGTTTCATGGATTTATGAAGGGCTCAATTCAGAAACAACAAAAAAAACTAAAAGACTGTTTTCCTGCTGTTTCTTTCCATAAAGACACAGTGGAATATGATAAAGGGATAGTTATGTAATGTTAATGACCACCTTGCTAATGTAATCATTGAGTCCCTGCAGTGATATTATGGTCACTGGTGCAGCATCGACTCAAAACACTGCAGCAAGTTATCAGTGGGGCTCAAAATATCTCTACTTTCTACTGTCACCATCAAAAAGATTACAGACAAAGCCATACTGGACTTCTGAAGCTGATACTGATATCTGAGGGTTTTTTTTTTTTTAAAAAAAAAACAACAACACATCATAACTAAGCTCATTTTTAATATAAAACACATAACAAACATTTTTGAAGAGGATCCCTCAAATTTGCTTAATAGAGAATAGTGACCAGTGTAGTGATTTTATAGCTTGGTGACACTGTTTCAAAATGATTTCAAACACTTATATATTTACATATTATACAAAATATATATACATATTTGACATGTCTGCACTGATATTTATTATATTTCTCTAAATATATGTGCTGATGATTAGTTAATATTGGTTGATATATTGGCCTAGAGAAGTCATTGATCCGGCTCTAATATAAAAGCAAAAAAAAGTGAAAGAATATTGACATTTTCAGTCACTTGATAAGATTCTATCTGAATGTTCAAACTTGTTGTTGGAAGCCAGATTTCAAACGTCACTCAATCCAACACATTAATGTCCTCTTGTTTTCAGCACAGGACTCGGTGCAGTGGAACAGAAAATCATGGACATCGTCTCACCCATTTCACCGTCTGTGTCGGGCCTCGGCACATTTCAAAAGGTCACATGACTGCAGTAGGACAGTGACCTCACCAGTGTCAACGCACCCCCCCTGTGGGCTGCCACCACTCCTCATCTACGGAGAACTCTTGGCCTTTGATGTTGTACTGTACAAAAAAAAAAAAATGGTTTTCACAACCACAGAATGTCTGCTGATTGTTATTTTTCGTGTCACATCATGCTCATCGATTTTTAGAAATAATTTCTGGCTATTTAGGAAAAAAAAAAAACCCCTCTGTGATTCTGTTGTAAGAAACTGCAGTGAACTGAAATCGCAACAAGTATTTATGAATGGAAAATTAGCTTTTGGAAGATGCAATACCTATTTTAATGTTTAATTTTTTTTCATGACTTTGTATTGTGCTATGTCATGGGTACTGATCAGTTTTAAGTATCAACCGTGATAAACAATGCTTTTTTTAAAACCTTGTTGCGAGTGTGTTGATTTTTCTTTTTTCCTCTTTTTTTTTTTTCAAGGATAAAATATCACCAGTCATTAAAATATAAGAGAGTGAAATTAAAATTAAATACATTTAATATAATATAAGTCCAAAACATGTCATGATCCTCTGGTGTGCTGATGAAATCTGGACCTTGTTTAGTAATGACTGGACTGGATTTACTTCTCTTGGGAAGGCGGGGTTGATTTGAACACATATGGAAACATGCTAACACCAACATACTGTGTAGACCTGTTTGGAACCAATATGATCATATCAAGACAGTGAGACCCCATGAAAGCAGGTAGGTGCTGCTGTGCTGGTGTCAGGTGTCCTACGAAAAAGTTGGATTTTATAAAAACAGTTGACAAGAGAACGTACATCTGTTCGTAAACTCTGAGCCATGCGTACGTAAACTGGCGACGCAGATGGTGAACTGAAGTCAGATTGTATCATGTATCATTGATGTCAGGATGTGGCAGGAAAAGTCTGGTTTGCCTTTCCCCAATATTAATTTTTACCTCAACCATGTTAACTAACTGATGAAATTATTGTCATCAGCTGTAGAAACGCTAAGTTAAAAAAATACTGGAGACACTGCAATGGCTGCCATACACACTTTGCCTTGTCCAGTCACCTCACTGCCACATCTTCATCACCTGCACTCATACATAGACTGTGTACATTAGAGAAACACCTATAAGCTGGATTTTGGAGTAAATATAAATGAATACAGTCATGTATGTGTCTATAGATGCTTAACAAACACCGAGCAGTGAGCTTTGGTGTTCCTGTGCCTCCACTAGTCCACTGACAGGTTGCAGCAATGTGCTTCTTGGCATCTACCTCCATGTCTGACCACTTTGTTTAATTGTTTTGTTTGTTGCATTGGCTGCATTAACAGCTGCAGCAGCAAAACTCTTAATCTTAACCATTCTTTCAGAAACAAAACTATTCTTAGTTTTCAGCGTTTATTTTTTTGTCATATTAACATAATAGATTCTTACATACAGTATTTATCTGCAGCCATTGTTGAGCTTACCCCCTTAAAGACCAATGCATGTGTGTGTCAGATTCTTTGTGTCTGGGTACATAAATAAACAGCAAACAAACTCAGAATGGTCCAAATGCAAACCTGCATTCTATGATGGATGCTTTCATCATAGAATGAAACCATTCAGGTCTAAATACAGTACAGTGTTTAAGAAGACGTGTGTTATGTATCATATTAACATTGTTTCTTTGTGATGCAACTTGAAATCTTGTCAGGTTACTTTGCTTGAATGATGCCGGCAGGCTGCATGGCCAAAAAATATGCCCAAATGAGTGTAATGCAGATATTTGTCACTATGTCACCATCAGCACTCCTTTATCTCACCATCATGGGAAACTTTGAACCATTAGGCTCTGTATTAAGTAATCTATGTCTACTGAAATTCAGGTCAATAATTTCACTAATTAGTCCACAAACAGGCAGTAGTGGAGGAAGTATTAAAATCTTTCACTTAATGTTTAAAATGTCTAAAATCATTTCAAATAAAAGTCCAGAGACGTTTTATTTTTACAAGTCTGTTCATTTTATACTCATTTCCTGTCAATTTGCAGCCATTTAAAGTCATTCATGGCGTGAGCTGATTTTCATATAAACAAATGTCTGTTAAGTCACTATCTATTGCTGAATGAGGTGTCAGTGGTGACATTCTGGGTAGAATCACGACGGCACACAATTAGTGATGTGTTTTCCATCACCCAACAATGGTTGGTCTGCCAGAGGAGGTAGGCAGGTCTAATGCAACATACACACCCTGCAGCTCACTTGTGTGTACAGCTACGTACTGTTCTTTCTGGTCTCTACTAGCAACCAGCTGACTTGACATCACACAAGCAACGCTGTTTAGATCTCTGGGAAGTGAAGTCCAAAAACACACCTGTGATTACTGCTTCTCCCCACAGGTGCCGCCAAAGAGAATGAACTGTACGATGTATGTGCCTCCAAAAACCTTAAACATTAAACACGGTTCATGCGCTGCAATTCACTGCAATGCAATTCTAGTGGATGAGAAACACTTCACTACACACTTAACAGACTTTGTTTGTTTCATATGCTGTTTACAGTTTGTTAGTTTTCCTGGTGAATGTGGAAAAGTGCAGGTTTATGTGCAGCTTGTTTTATGATGGAACCAACCAAACCAAACCACTAGAGGTCCTGGGGAAAAAATGAGCTGTGGGCCACCATTGACCTATTCATATATATATACTATATGATATATTGACTATGAGACTTTAAACATTGATTAACTCCCAAATTTCAATCATATGAATGTTTTAATGTATGTATGAAAAGCCGTAGAACACCTTCCTCTCCAGAGCATCAAAAGTCTAAAAGCAAAGAGAGAAGCACACTAATGAACAACCTCTTATTTAATAATACATTACATTCAAGGCAAATGATACATCCTTACCAATACATATTTAGCAATGCAATCATTGGCTCTCTAAATAAATAGAAATCTTGAAGTCAGTGCACAACATTGAGAAAGAACACTTAACAGTCAACGTGTAACATAGTCTGCACACATTCTGCATTTCTGCACAGTACACCTCCGACTAGTGCTGCTAAAACCAACATAAAAAATAGATTTCAAAATAAGTTATATATATATATATATATATATGTTCTGACTGTCTTCATAGAAATATTGGGCTTTCGGTTCATATTTACAGCAATATAGACTTTGATGGGTTTCTCAAACAACAGAAATTGCACAGTAGTTAAAGAATCCAAGATCACGATTTTCAAAAATATTTTACACACATAGTAAACAGTCAGTCTTCAAGATGCAGTATGAAATTGCACATTGTCGTCATGCCACAGAGGGGGCTGTTTCAAGGCTTTGGTACACAATGTCCTGATTGGAAGAAAAAGCTCTGCTACAGGCCTCAGTTTCCCCGCCAACCCGCCTCAGTCACCGTGGCAGCAGGGTGGGAGGGGGGGGGGGAGGCTGTAGTGAGGTTCCGCTTACATCCACACCACCGCCCGTTTCTGGGGTCAATCTAGCGAATCAGAGAGCCCGATGACTACAGTACACTTGAGGATTGGGGAAGACTCTTGGCACTTGAATCACAGGTGCAGGTCCGTGCTGGATGACCAATCATATGCAGCCGTATTGGACATTTTTGGGAGACAAGGAGGGGTGGGGGTGGAGATAAAGGGTCACACTAATCGGGGGGGGGGGGGGGGATTGGAAACAGTATCAAATATTTCCCCAGTTCCCCTCAGATACAAACATGAATGTACTCTGTGCTGTTACTGTGGAGCTGAGAGGAAACCTAATACTGCTTCACTGAACACTGGCTTTAGTTTGGCATTAAAACGCAGCTTTATCTCAGGTGGTTTTTAAAAAAACCTGGAATCACAAATCTGTTATTTCAACCAACCCAGTCCACACATGTTTTATTTTCAGAGGCTGGACTTGAAGCAGGAGAATCAGGTTCCACACGGACGATTGCAGCCACTTTTCCTGTTGAACAGTCTTCAATGAGCCTTAACAACAGTGTGCATGTTTAACTCCAATTCCAAAGTGGAAAACATGGCTTCATTTAAAGTATAGAGCAGGTGATAGGTAGTAGGTTTTTCTAATGATCAACAAATCCCAAGAAAAGACCAAAACCAACAATGAATCCATCCTGTTGATAATTAGTATCTGTGAATATCTTCTTCCTCTGAGCCATAAAATTACACTGTTGTCCAAAAACTATCAAACACATCAGTGAGACACACACTGTTGCACAAGGTGACATGTTCCCTCATTATTCAACACACACAATCCTACACAAAAACCATCCCGCTGCCGGAAATACTCACTCCAGCACCAAATGTGGATTCATCTGATGCAGGAAATAGACACGGACGAGTGCACCGTTTCCTCCTGTTTGACTAACATTTACTAAAAACTACAGTGAGCAGCTGTTTTAGGAAATTACTTAATTAATTATCAGAGCTTTTTCACTGAGAACGGCTGCTGATGGAAACCAACTCTGATGGAGAGATGCTGATAATTCTCTTCAACTCCTCTCACACAGTCATTTCATTCACTGTTCATATATAAAAATAGATTGAGTGGTGCAGATTTAAAGGTTTATGCCTTCAGTAGGAACCAGTCAGGATGTATGGATGGACTTGCATATTCTTTTCATGGAATTTGTTGATGACAAGAAAAGTTTAGAATAACACCAGCCTTATCCTTTATGGACAACTCCACCTTCAGACACCAGTAAATATCATCCACCTGTTATTTTATGATCAAGTGTTGGATTTTTCATTTTCTCATACCTACTTTGTCTCAGCCTGTTCTTCTAACCACCTTTAAATATAATACTTTTCATGAAATGGACAGTTTCATCTTTTCAAACGTTTCAGAGGAGATGAGGCGGTGACTGACAACTGTGTTTATCTGATATCGCAGAAGCTGATTGGATCGAGCTCATAGCCAGGATTTTAATTACCCGCCAGTGCAATTTACCCAACTAAGAAATTCAGACTAGCCACAAAAACAACTAAAAATATTCTGTAGATTTTAAAATTCATCATTTTTTTTAAAGCTGTGTTCACACTGCCACACATTTAATCCATTCACTTTATTTTAATTCATTTTTTTGGCAGAATAAATAGCCCAGTTTTAATACATTTATCCTAAAAATACCAGAATAAGTAATACTTAAAATACTTCAAAAGCTAACATGTGTAATATTAATGTAATCACAGAACGTGAACTCTTCCTCGGGTCATTAAACTCAGTGAAATATTACAGAGGACATGACCTCAGTGTCCACAATGGTGGTTTTGTGTGTGTGCTTTTGTCTCTAGTGTTGTGCTCTGCTGCTGTTTTTTTTTTTTCCTGCTGTCTCAGGACGAGGATGAAACATGCCGAACCGCTGACTAACATGCACAGAAAAGTTGGCTGCAATTCGTCCGGACTTTTCTCGACACTTTGGCCTCCTGCGGTGCCTCCAGCCCCCCCCGCCGACGCAGCCGAGGCCTTCACAAGCACCGTGAGGAGAAACCCTTGCAAAAAGTGCAACAAAGTACCTTGGGCTGTTACTGATAAAGGCAACCTTTGTGTGATAATGAAGACTTGGACAAAAAGAAAAGAACGTTGGGCTGAGGGCTAAAAACATACATGCTTGTTGTAGAAAACACTCATGAAAAGGTAAGTTGGCACAGTCCATTTGGTCACTAATGAAAACTTCTTCGTGGCTAAGTCTTCTGCTCCTCTCTCTATGCTGTGTGTAAATCTCCGCTCTAGTGGCCTCCGCTGGAATGCTTCAGCCTTCCTACAGTACTCCTCCACTGACAGGCATCCAACATGTTCGTTTCAGAGTAGAGGAAAAGGGGTGAGACTCTAGAAAACTGGAGTATTGATAGAGCCAATGTTGTCTTGGAGTGTGTGTGTGTGTGTGTGTGTGTGTATGTATGTTTTCATGCACGCACACAAGCTCTGGAGGACTGGGGAGACTCAAGAATGCGTTCACAGTGTGATCAAACTCACAAGCATGCAGACAAATCCACATGTCTGAACGGACACCATGGGCATTCCATGTGAAGGGAAATGTAAACAGATCGAGGCTGAGCTCCAGAGCCAGGCCGCCCCTGCAGCGCCGCTGCCCCACTCCCAGAGTCCTCGTCTGGGCAGGGAGGAGACCTGGAACCCCCCCCCCCTGGACCTGCTCTGGTTGGATGGAGGCGTAGAGACACTCTGTGAGGGATGAGAGGAGGAGCTGAGTGTCCTGTAGGGTGGGACACTCTCTCCCTCCGCATCCTTCCGTTCCTCCTCCTCCTCCTCCTCCTCCTCTTTTATAGTCACTTGTTGTCCATCAGAGACTGGACTTTGTGCACCAGCTCACGCGCTATCTTCAGGATGTGCTGGACATCGTGACGCTCGGCCATCTCTGTGGATCAGACATACTGTTAGAGAGGCAGCGGGTTCCTCACGGCTACAGAGACATACACTACGGTTTACACATCACCTGCATCAACACTTTATGACTTAAGCAGATAAATACAATCAGCAGAAAACAAGTATAACAACCTGAAAAGCGAGCAGAAGCACAAAGGTGTCTTCTGCTTCTCTCACGTAAATCAGCAACACCTGAATCTCCTTCAGCATGTCTATTAGTTATCTCAAGAAATATCAATATGATGTTTATCTTGTTAATCAGATATTTAATACACTGATTAGACAAGAACACCCATTCCAATGTTGTTTCATTGTAACTGATAGAAGACTTTACCCACGTTTCCCTCCTCTGCTCCTCTCTTGAAAATACAGTTTAGTAGATTTTGATTCCATCATCACACACACACACACACACACACACACACACACTGCACTACACAGGACAGGCTAGTGAGAAATACAAAGAAATGCACATCAAAGGGATTGTGTGTGTGTGTGTGTGTGTGTGTGTCTCTCACCGTTGAAGAACTTGATGATGTCAGTAAAGTCCATGTTGTTGTCCATGATGATCTCGCGGTACACAGTGACCAAGGCCAAGGCCAGGAAGAGGACAAAGTGCTGCGAGGAAATCCTGGGAGCCACCCAGATCACCTCCCACACAGCAAACACATCCTCGTACAGGAGCTCTACACACACACACACACACACAAACACACCATTTTATAGGAACTAATTTGTATAATGACTCTTTTATGCAAATGGACAGTAGAGACATGACCTCACTTTTAACCGTTTAAGACATTCCTGCTTTACTTGGATATTTCAGACCGGGTGCAGCTGAGCCACATCAGAGAGACATGTGTCAAAGGGCTTAAAGAAGATAGATGTGGAACATCATGAGCACTTGGTAGAGCATGTGCTGTTCTTCTTTAAATCCATTAGGACATCATGTTCCTGTGGTTTCACATCTTTTGACTGAAGGCTGTGGAATGGTACACCTTCCATGGATGTACAGTACGCTGATTGAGACAATTTGGGTCACATCATGTCCATTTTTTTTTATCTTATTTGGAATGCATAAACACTACCTATTCTGTTTGTTAGAACACATGACAAAGCTGGAGGTACTGCTACCAGGAAGGATCTGCTATAGTGGATGGGGAAATTGAATCCTATCCTATCGTCTATTTGGCGATGTTAAGTGATTTTTTTCAACTCAGTAAGTTGCTGTAAAGATCTTATTTGGTGGTTGAACTTCTCATATAGCTGCAGTGACATACAGGTGTACTTCAGTACGCTGTGACATCACTGTTGGTGACGGTGTGGTTACAAGGCAGTGATGCTGGCTGTGGTCAGAGGTGAAACTTTCAGAGAGGACAGGGAGACTTTTCAGCCTGCTGTTAAGTTACTTTTTAATGCAGCTTTAAATCAGATGAGTCAGTGAGGATGGAAAGGATGTGTCTTTCACCTCTCTTGAAGTCCAACAGGAACCAGCGGTAACAGAAGTAGAAGTGAGTGTAATCTCCATTTTGCTGCATCAGTTCAAACAGCTCAGAGTCCAGAATCTGAAATCAGTGACAGAGAGATTCTACAGTTTCAGTACGACTGAGACACACACACACACACACACATATACACATACAAATAACATCAAGAGTTATCCGTCACCTGGATCAGTGACCTCATGTTGGCAAAGTGTGTGTCCATGGCTCCACCATTAGGGAAGTTCTGACTCATCCTCTTCATTAGCTGAGTGAAACAGCTGTACGCCAGGCTCTCTGTAACACACACACACACACACACACACAAAGGGAGAGCATAGGGTCATGGAGCGAGGACAGTGCTGTGAACAAAGTAAAGCTGTTGCTTGTCTCTTTCACTTCTAACAAAGACTTTGACTCTGTCCAATTATATTTTCAGAAATGTCATTTTCAATAGTTTTCATTTTTAACTTCACTTCAGAAAAAAAAGTTTGCCCTGTTTTTTTTTTTTTCTGAATTAACAAGATAATTATGTTGGAAATTCTGAGAAAGGTTTTCATTAAAAAAAAAAAAAAAAACAACCCTAAATCCCAAGAGAAGCTGTCACTCCTATACGAGGGCTTGAAGCAATCATGTCACGTCTGTTAAGTTTAATCCACTTTTATTTTGGTTTTGGAACGTTGGGAGATGCTCGTGTCTTGAAGTAATATAGATGGTTTTGTTATTAGTTTGTCGACTTTGCGCAGGCACCTCAGGACAGGCAATAATGTTTCATCAAAGCCCAAAAATAGACGAAACAAACACAGCAGACTGCCTACAGAGCTGAGAGGTTATATTAGCTTGCAATTTCCACAAACAGGTAGAGTGGGATGACTCCACTTTAATATTGTCAGAGAAGAACATCTGGACCGACAACTGTTAAGATTCATCTGACACACTTTTCTCGGAATTTCAAAGATGATTATCTCTTTAATTCAGAAAAAAACAGGGCGCATTTTCTTTTCCCTCAAGTGAATTGAACACACTTATGCACACTTGTGCAACTGCTCTTCATCTATCATATTAACAATGACAGTCACAGAGAAACACAGCGTGTGATAATTCCTCGCTCTTACCATCGTCCAGGATGACCATGAGGGGAGCGAGCAGGTCACACATGCCCTGAACGTAACCCATCTCTAAATGCTCCCACACATAGCTGCAGGCAAGAGGAAGACACACAAAGATAAACAAGAGCAGACCAGACAGCAAACAAGCAAAACTCAATTAAACAGATGTAGTGGACATGTTGCACTCTGTGTATGTGTGTGTGTCTCCCTGTGGTGGAATGTAACTGCTGTGTGTTTTTTTTTTCTCCTTTATACTTACAATTTTTTTGCCACACTACATTTTTCTCAAAGCTTCCGTTACTTTACAGATTCATATTTTACACATACAACATGATAAACTTCTACAATACACTACATTGTCAGAGATAAAAATGAATACTTCCTACTAAACTCAGCTCTACCACGATCAACTACAACAGTAAAATGCTTCATGCGCATTAATGCATCCATTTCTGCATGGTGAGGACTTCTGGAACTTAAGTGGAGGATCTCGGTTGGTCTCTACCTGCACATGATGTTGCGTAGCTTCTCCAGGTTGGCTGTGGTGAAGTAATAGTAGTTGCGGTCGCAGCGCTGCACGTCTTTGTCTATCCTGTGGAGGTTGAGGGCGACTGTGTCCAACAGCTCGATCTGCACAAAGGAAACATGTGTTTGACACCGGTGAGGTCTTTAGTTCTGTAGCATCATCAGGACAGAATGTCAGCTTTGATCCCAGACAGCAGATTATCTCTTATGATTTTAATGGCCCCCTTGATCTTGTTCTCCTCTGCCACCTGTTGGACACACTTCACATGTAAAGCCTCGGTGTAATATCATTAGCACGTCATTGATTCTGTCAGATACTTTCATAATGTGGAGTGTGATGAACATTACTGCTGGCAGGGTTCATGTTTTCCTCTCTTGCGGCAGACTTATGTACCGTATACGAGGAGAGCGAAGGCGAAACCCCTTCGGCAGCTGCTCCATTGGTCACCAGTTTGTCCAGCTGACTGCACAGTTTGTCCTCAGTCAGAGAGTCCTGACGCCCCCCCAGCACACCCGGAGTCCTGCCCTCCTCCCCGACCCCCCCTTCCTCCTCTGTGCTCTGACCGTCGTCTATGCTCGACAGGATCTGGGAGTGTGCAGAGGTCACTGAGTAGTTTCTGGAGGAGGGCAGACCGGAGTCAGGGGAGTCAAACTCCACCAGAGGGCGCTCCTCTTGGGGGAGGGCCGCAGAGGGGACCATGGTCGTCATGGTGGGAGTACTGTCCTCTCCACTGGGGGTCTCCTGGCTCCCGGCGTCCGGCTCGTCCACTGACATGAACACCTGAAGAAGGATGCACAGTGAGGTGAGTGATGCAGGTGTGGGATCATAAATCATATAGTTTATTATTTCAGCAACGTCTGCCCTTAGACCCTCGATTCAAATAAAGAAAAGCTTCTCCCCTAAAAAACATTTCACAGGGAAAAAAATGGAAGAAACCTCTGGAAGAGTAACAGATGAGGGGTCCATATTCTAGAACGGACAGAAACAGAAACAGATGTGTGTGCAGAACAGACCAAAAAAGCTAAAAATTTACAGAATGGAAAAACAGGATAACAGAATGATAGATAAATTGATAACATATGTTTGGACACACCTTCTCATTCACTTGAATGAAAAAGTCCAAACCTTTGACTGGTGTACTGTATGAAGAACACTTTGGCTTCTGTCTTCTTCCTCCTCTACTATAATTTATCCTTCATTCATTTGTGAATGTCTGCATATAAACCTGTTTGAAGTTGTCCAGATGATTTGTTTGTTGAATCTAGTTAAAGAGTTGAAAGAGCTGATGTTGCTAAAAGAGTCACTGGGTCCTTAATGAACTGTGCATTAATGAAATGCCAACAGCGTTACTTCTTTAAAAGACAGTGTGTCTTTTAGAAATGTTACAATTGGGTGGATTTATGTTATTTTTTGTTTGCTGGACTTTTATTGAAAGAGTGTTTTTAATCTTTTGATGAGAATGTAGCATTAGCATAATACACCCTGCAAAATATGTTAGATATTTAATAATCCATGCAGCAAAGGCTGACAAGATGTCCTTAAGTCCCTAGTGAGGGTCATGCTCCAAAAACACTGAATCCTACAATTCCCATAATGCAAGTGGTCAGATAAATGTTCAATACACTGTTCAAACTGCACACCTCCTGTTTGTAACGCAGGCTTTCTGGTCATTTTACATCTCTAAGCCCAATCTAAAATCACCGTGGTGACATCACTATGACAGGATGATTTTCTCAGACTTGACAAAGCTCCAGAGACACAGGAGACGTTTTACAACAGTTTGAGTAGTTCTCCTCCATGAAGAGTAAAGTGGCTTTCAGGTACATGTTGTTCTGATGTAGTGCTGATCATCGTTTATGCTCCCATCCTGATGTTGATAAGAACACTGGATTTTGTCAGTTTTGTTGAGTATAGTGTGTTTTGAGTATATCAATCAAAATCAGGACATTATGACAAATATTCTGCATTGCTCATTCTAACGAGGAGTTTGATGGATGTTGGATGGATGTTATATTGTGTTGAGCTTCCTCACCTCGTTGCTGAGTGTGGAGTCTCTGTGAACCAGTCGCAGGACGTGACTGTCGATGCTGCTGCCAGACGAGAGCTTGGCAAAGATGGCCGACTGCATCTCCTTCTCCCTCTGCTTGACGATCACCTCGCAGGCCTTCCACTCCCGCATCACCTGCTGGTAGCGTTCGCTGATCTTCGCATCGATCTTCACAGGAAAATCAAAAAGATGTTACAGTGGTTTTCAATTTAAGAGCGTGTGTGTGTTTGTGTGTGTGTGTGTATGTGCGGTACCTGGCTCATATCCTTTTTGCCCATGCCGAACTTGTAGTGTCCCAACAGGAAGGGCCACACCTCCTTCCTGATCTCGTGCTGCACTCCACCATAATAAACCAGCCTCAGCAGCTCCAGCTCCTTATAGTTCTAAACACACACACACACACACACACACAGAAGGGATAATATGAACATAAACCAACAGAAGAAGACAGATGACAGGAAGAAGAAAGCCAGTGTGAGATGAACACGAGGATGAGGAAGTACATCAATAATGGAAGGAGAGAAAGAATGATTGTGATCCATACGGAGGAAGACACAGATGAGTGCAGAAGATAAAGGAAACAGATATGAATAGAGTGTAAATGAGTAATGATTACTTTGTTGGAGCTGATGAGTGATTACAGTGGCTGGTCTAATAGCTACGATAGTATCATACTGCACCCTGTAATGAGACTTCATTTCACTGAAACTCATTAAATTTTCATTAGGGTGAAGAAGAGAGTGGAGACGGGTGGAGACTGGAGGAGCAATGCATGATCTCTGACTTACAGTTAATACAGAACCATGTCAAAGGAGGGTCTACGGTGTTATATATGAGGGCTGGACAGAATAATAGAAAGACGTTTCAATGTGAGACACCTGAAGCTCAATTATAAAGTTATAAAGACTTATTTCAAGTTTAAGCACAATTGACTGTATGCATCAGCGTTCAAAGAGCTTTGACGATCAGCACTTTAAACTTCATTTCCCACACACTACAGGGAAAAATAACACTTTTATTAAAAAATAAGAGGCATACATTAAAATGTGTTTGTTCTCAAAGCACAATCAGGCATCTCAGTGCTCCTAAGTTAGTTCAGTTAATCAACACAGTTTCCTTTTTATTTCAAATACATTGCATTTCAAGAGTGAATGTTGTTTTTTTGTTTGTTTTTTACTTTATAGATAGCTCTTGATATTAGTTATATTCCACTATATTATACATTTTCAAACAAAACACTGATCAACTGTATTAAAATAAGAGGAATTACTGTACATTAATCTTACAGTCTATGTATGGAAAATGAGCGTCTTGAACCTCGACCTGCTACAACATTAAAATGCTGCTTTCACATGAACGCCATCAGTGACAATGATCCGATGATAAAGTATAGCTTTTAATATAATCTATAATATGTCTGTGGCTCTCAGTCTCAATCCCATTGGTTTCTACCTGTGAAGGAATTTTCCATATTATCCAGTTGTCACTTCTACTGAAAACCTAAATCTTACAATTATAGGTCAGTAATTTTGTACAATAACTGGTCACTGCAGTTTATAATAAATGTTACTTGAACAGAAGCACACAGTGTATTTATTTGGGACTATTTGGCGGCAGGGCAGTGTGTGTGGGATTATGTATGTTGTATAATGAAGGAACATGTCAACGGTGTGGCTCATTGATGTGTTTATAATAGTTTTTGGACAACAATGGAGCTCTATGACACAGAGGATACACTCACATTAGAATATAATGAGGCTGAGGCCGAGGCATAAAAATGTTGAATATCATCAGTCTTGTCATAATGACACATAACCCCAGTGAAGAGAACACAGTCCTGGAGCCCTGAAATATCCTGTGTAGTGTCCACCTTCATCTTCTGTTTCATAAAGGCAAAGGCCCAGCTGTGTCCTGTACAGTTGTCTATTAACAAGGTCTGATAGCTGCATCATAACAGCAACATAACAGGTCATGTGATGAGACTGGAGGCACTGCAGGTTGCAAACGCTGATTCCTCATGATGTTGCCATATTTCAAAGTGATAAAAAAAAATGACCACATGCAAATGCACATACACCGCTGGTTACATAAACAGCAGATGATGTCAGTCTCCCTACACAGAGCTGCACATCATGTGTGGGAATCAGATTTCCAGCTCTTTCATGCCGACAAAAACTGAAGGTTTTTCTTCTTTTAGAGAGCTCCGCCATGCCTCTTCACACAGTGACTGAAGCAGCTCTACAGCAGACGCTTCATCATATTTGTTTACCAAAAACTTGAATATGAGCCATACAAAACTGCAATATTAAGTCATATGGTCTTATGTTGCAAAGATTCAGAGCAGGTCACAAATCTTTGCTCACTGGTGGCATCAGCTTATCTCACTTTATAAAATATTACAAGACTTGCAGCCCCCACGCAGCAAAAAAATGACTGTGATTGATATTTGAGGGTTGACTGGGTTGTTGGTCGATAACAATGACTCACTGATGACTTGGCAAGTTGCTGTGACTTATGGCTGTTAAATTCACTGGCATGCGATTGAAGGGGTGGAGGGATGGGGTGCCAAATGGTGCTGGGAGAAGATTAAGATTCTTGTTATGCAATCGTAATTCCTGCTGTTCGCTGACAGAGTTCGATCACAATCATACATTTAAAGTCCAGTCGCGTTCAGCTTCAGCGTTTACTCCTGAACAAACCTCTCTGCTCTCCACCCACCTTGCAGTCTTTCTGGTACTTGCTCCACACCTCTTTGCTGAGGCCTCCGGACGCCTCGCAGGGTCTGTCTGGAGGGACGATGTTGTGGTTGACCAGAGCTGACAGGTGAGTCCGCACAGTGGACAGGTGTCGACAGTAGGCCAGCCCTGATGGACAGGTGAGACACAGACATACACACAGCTGGGACCAGGCATCAGTAAAGCTGAAACGTGCATGTTTTCTCTGCTGTTTTTAGATGAAAATGGACAAAGAAAAAAAAGTCCTTATGTTGTTACCATTTTTACTTTGGATAAACTGTAATTCCACTCTCACTATAAAACAATAGAGCCACTACTGATTTAATATTACATCATCAGGGTCTGCCTATCACACACATTGTGTATTAAACTAAGAAGTAAATCCTGTTCCAGCTGAATAATGTCTGTACTTGTGTCTCTGGTGAACACAGTGAATGACTTCAGACACAAGATTCATATCACATTTGGGCATAATGTGATCATTAATTCATCATAAAATAAAACATAAGCATTTTTAGTCACTATTTACAGACACAGAGGAGAAAGTCTTAGCGTTCAGCATTCTGCAGTAGAATATTGTTTGGAACTTATGTCTTATTTCATACCTTAAAGTAATACTTGTAATTTCTTGCATTGTTATATTAAAGTAAAAAAATAAACAACAACAACTAACTAACTATTGATAATGCAATAACGCCTTCAGACTGATGGTGTAATAAAAACAAACAACAAACCAATATATCAACAGCACGATAAATGCATTATGTTACTCAGCAATTTACGACACAGTATTTAGATTATTTATATATGTGTGAACTATTAAGAGAGATATTTCATTACACTTTGCAAACATATTACTTTCTCCACAAGCAACTGCTGCTGCATTTTTAAATTGACTGTATATTTAAACACTTGAACTGACTTTAAAATCGGTTGTGTGCTCGATTGGAATCAACAGTCAGACGTTGCTACTGGTTTCTCTGCGACAACAATCTGCACGCTGCAGGCAGAGCTTCACTTAACTAAGGCTCACACATTATCAGTTGCTGCTGTTTAAAGGAAATACATTAGATATCTGTGTATTATATTTATGCTATATTGAAATGATGTTCCACATAAGGCATCCTGTATAATTATAGACACAGTGCATAAAGTCTGTGGAGAGCAAAAGGAAAAGATATTAACAGCAGGCACATCACTATTTTTAGGTGGCCGTTTTCTAAAAATATGATTCATCTTTTAAAAACATGCTACCCTGCATCATATTATATGGAGTGTTTGCATAAAAGTGTCACTGTACAATTAAACCAAAGGACAGATAGGTGACACAATAAATAAGAACCTGAATAAATGAGTGGAGAAATAAAACATATGCAGCTCTTCCATACAGGGCTCAGAGAAGGTTTAGACCCTGGTCACATCACAATTCATGTTCAACAATTTAAATATTCAAGAAATGAATGTGTGATCAATGTGCAGTAATATATGATATACTTACATCCATAAAAGGCTCTGGAAACTATCTGCCTCTTCATGTTCTGGCAGAGCATCTTAAGAGGAACACTGGTGGAAAGAAAAGAAATCGGAAACCTTTATCACCCAACCGATGTCAGTGCACTTCCTGTCTGATTTAGAAACATTTAGAGGCTTTTAATGAAGCAATCACAACCGTGGCTGGAAGCTGAAGCTGAAAGTCAACACCCTGAAGCTATAGTTTCTAGTGGGCAGATGGTAAACCAGATGCTGGATGAATCATTTTAGCCGCAAAAGTCTCAACAGCTGATTTCACCTATTCTGATGTGTTTCTTGGTGACATTCCATTAACCTATGAAATAAAGCTTAAAAATAAGAATGTTCGGGGTTATTTTTTTGTTTGATTGACAGGTGTCTCAGCCTGTTACAGTCAGCTTTTTTAGAAATACTCATGAATCCAAATCCCTCATAGCACCATCCCCTCCTCAGATTCTACACAAATGACAGAAATAAAGCCTTGAAAAGGTTGAAATTGTTGGAATATTAAGACGCAGACCTTTCTAAGTTGTAGTGTAATATTGATCTGTGATTTGATCAGTTTTATTCTTATTACATGACACCTCAACTGACAATATTGTTGCTACTGTTGTACCAGGTTACTGGAAGAAAACCAGCTTTGTTGCTGTGGGCATTTGCTAACATGAATCATATCAAACTTCTTTCGGCAAAGATTTGATGAACTGTAAAATCGTTCTGCCAACAATTCAGTTCCTTTCAATTAGGTTTAAATTGAATATTTGGTCAAGTAATTATATCACGTATAACAAGTGGGCTTCAAATTTGTGCCTCATGTGTTCCCCACATGGTAAAACTCTGTCGCACATGGTAAAAGTGAGCTATGAAGGGCGTACGTGTGAATGTCTGATGGGTCATGGATGCAGGTGCAGCCAGCCGGGTAGTCAAACGACACATTGCTCCCAGCTGTGGAGCAGGACTGGCACAGGGACTCGTGAGTTGTTACTTCAGTCTGTTGCCACGATGACGGGCTGCTTCCGAAACCCTGCATCTCCATCATCTCTCCGTGGTCTAGACCAGAGAGAATGACAGTGAGAAGACAGAGAGGTCTCAGTACTCTGAGACAAAACTACAATCTTTTTTAAAAGTCCGCTTCACACTGGCTATGTTTCATGTCTTACATATTATGACATAGGTCCCTCAGCTCAACCATAAATAAATACATCTTTCCATGTATCTTTCCTCGTCATTCATGACATCAAGAGATGAATAGATGGATGGAAGTTTTACACTCATGTTACATGTGAAAGCTGGAAAAACAAGCGTAGAGAGGAAAGCAAAAGTGGAGGGGGGGGGTGGGTGTGGGCGGTTTAGGAAGCAGGAACGGTGCTGGAGGGAGAGACAGGCAGAGAGGATGCAGGGAAGCCATGCTGGTTCAAGTTCATTCAGAGGGGAGGAAGAGAGACAGCAGAGCTCAGAAAGACGCTCTGGACAAACAGGAGAGAAGTGGAAGAAGAAAAGGAAGAAGAGAGAAGAAAGTGTAGGAACTGAAGGAAGAGGAGAGGGCAGGGACGAGGCTGATGCTCAGGCCATGCAGGATGCATAGAGCCAGAACGAGACAAGAGACACCAAAAGAAATTATTCAACAAAAACAAATGGACACCAGTAAAAGGGCACACAAAGGGGAAGAAAAAAAATCATAAAAAACTTCAACATTAAATAAATGCTCTTCACCTTAATTCTTCAGGTTGGAGCTGATGACCTGTCATAAATATGAAGCTGCGCTTTGTTTGTTCAATAACCCCAAAAACAAATAATATTAAGAAACCCCCCCCCCCAAAAAAAAAAGCAAACAGAAAAAATGCTTGGAGCGAGACCGACATTTGGCCTCCCCCCTCTTTACTTTAGGACTAAACATGATCAACAGCTGTTTTTGGGCTCAGTACTGCAACCCCGCTCACACAAGGACTCCACATCTCTACTACTGCGGAACCCCACAGGACCGTAATGAGAGGGGTGGAGGAGAGGGCGAGGGGGGAGGGGGAGGGGAGGTGGGGGGTGGGGGGTTGGGAGTGGCGGGGTTAGTGAAGAATTACAGTGAACAGCATCGCAGCAAACGACTGCACAAACAGAGGAGAAACAACTGAGGATGTCAGAGAAGAGAGAGAGAGAGAGAGAGAGAGAGAGAGAGAGAGAGAGAGAGAGAAATCAAAAACGAATAGAAGGAGGAGACTGAGAAGTAGTGGAGAGGATTTTCCATCACAAATACGCAGAAACACATAGTCGTTCATTAAAAAAAAAACAAAACAATGAAACGGGTGCATATTTCCCATGCATAATTGTCAAGCATGTTGCAAGTGAGAAATGAAAGGAGGAAAAGAAGGAAACAGAATTAAGTCAAATGAAAGAAGTGCAAAAAACGAAGCGAATTATCAAAGTGATTAGTGGCCGCGTAAACCCAACAGTGCTGAGACATGCTTCAAGAGCTATACCCTCTGATAACTCTAAGGCAGCCGGCACTACCGATCCCAGAATGCAAAGCAGCCAAAAACACCTGGACCTAGACGAGGAAACCTGGAGAAGTTTGAGTCTGTGATGACACCGGTATGACAGACGTGAGCAGTCACCGAGTTTGGCAGCTTTCTATAAAACAAGGGTTTGTGCATTTCCAGTGTTGCGTTTCACAGGCTTGTGTAAGGATCCCTGCCAAGCAAGTGGATTAAATTGTGGAGCTGAGCAGTGGGAAGAAAAAGAAAGAGACAGAGAGAAAATGAAATTAAGCAGGAAGGGTGTAGGGGGAGTGTGTCAGCGGCTGCTGTGGCATTAACTGGATGTCTGACAATATCTGTGACAGGATGTCATTGTGCCAGATAATAATGTCCAGGGACTCTCAACTTCGCTGTCATTTATGTGACATCAAAAAGGGGGAACATATATTGCAAATTTAGCCAACAAGAAAGCCCAAATATATATTTTATTGGTAATTAAATGCTATAGAATTGCTGGATGAGGCCATCAGTGGCTGTGTTCTGGAGATAATCCTGAAATAAAAGTATTCATCTGGCTGCTTATTGACAGGCTACTTGTGACTGTTGCATCAAGATGGTGTGTGATTTCCTCATTCCTTCTTAATGCTCGTGCTCCTCTTCTTCCTCACCTCTTCCATCTTTACATGAGACCAACACTATACTGTCCACTGAGCTGTGGAGTGAAATGTATGAACTGCTTTAGCCCTGACACCAAACGATACAAAGTAAAAACAGCGAGCAGGAATTCTGCTTGTTGTTATAAAAAAGGTGATAGGCACGGCATATTTAAACATCAATTACATTAACAAATGAATTGCCATTCGTTGGTATAATACTGTCAAAGCTGTGTTAATTATTTTTTTCCACTTCAAAACAAAACGATTAGCCACAGGAGTCTAAAAAGCTTTGTAGAGCTGCTAATGGCTAATTCTGTACTAATTCTCTGTGGGTTGGTCATTATGATTCATTTCAACCCTTTCATTAATCATTCATATAAAAAAAATTGATTAGTGAAGACGATGAATAACATCTGGAGTAGTCAGGGTTGAAATGCAGGCCATATTTCCCTTGAAACAATGTTACTGTCCCTGATAACTGCAGAGACATATTAGAGGCCGTTTTTTCTATACATCTCATCTCCACATAACAGCCACCAGAATCTTGGAAAAGTTTCTTTTCACACTTGAAGAACAGTAACTTCTTTTTTTTTGCGTGCCCCAAAGCATCTCCATTTGTGCTGTAAAGCAACCTGACTGTACAGTGCACAGTTACAGGCAGGTCATAGTTCAGCAGTAAAGCTCACTCGATTACCCGATGCAAGTAAAATACCATGTCAGGCTAGTAAATCTAGCAACTTATTTTGCCTGATCGAGCAATTGGTCATTTTTCCCGTATCATAACTCTCTGGCCCCCCTCCCCTTGCAAGCATCGGAGAATATCGGCACACGCCGTTCAATCAAGAATTGAGCGGGCTAGCAGTGTGATGCGTGAAACATCCTTCAGGATGATGTGAGCACAAATAGAGGAACCAGTGGAGCATGTCATTTTTCACTGCGTTAAACACTCTTGAGAAGGAGAAACCTTAAAGAGGGAAATCAGGAAGCTGGGAGGAGAAGAAATGAGTCTAAAAAATGTATTTGCCATCGTGGTAGAGAGTCTGTACCATTATTTAAAAGAAATGGGGCTGATCAAAAGAATTTAGTGCTCAGTGTAATGTAGGGGAGGAGTCAAACCATTGTGATCAATGACGCTCTGTGTTCTTGTTCTGTTTCATTTACTTAAATAAAGATTAAACATGACAGTTAACTTTAGTCTTTGTTGTTATTTCATAACCACTAATGAATAGAACTATTTGTATAGACGCAGCTAAAAATGGACTTTGAGCAAGTAGATTTCTGACTTGCCCAGAAAAAAAAACATTAACGTTGAAACCTGTAGGGTTGAGGCTGTCATTTGTCTCAGTAAAAGTTTCATTAGTTCATCTAAGGCCCACTACTGTCTCAGATTTTGTGTTTATCATTTATTAATAGTTGTTTTATTGCTACACTTAGCATTTCTTAATTTGCAATTTGTAAAATAATATTCTACACATTCATGTCATCAAAAGAATCTTAAAGTAACAGTTTTGCTTTGATCAGCCTAAACTTTTTAATTTCCCTCTTCACACATCCAACCCCTTCCTACTCCACACTGTTGGGCTCGGCCTCAGGCAGCACACACACAGGCAGACGAAGCTGGGGGAGGTGAAGTTGGGGGGGAGGGAGGGGAGAGGGCCTGAGAGGGCATGATGGGGTGGGGAGGCAGGGAAGGACGTCTGAAGCCGGAGTGAGGTCTCAGGAGTGGGGGGTGGGGGGGGCAGTGGGGTTGGGTGGGTGTGTTAAGGTGATAAAAACCTTTCATGACATTAGGGTCTGTGAGGTTCCGCGAGCAGATCATTGAGATCATAGCATGGAGCCTATCTTCCTCTTCCTCGTCATCGTCCAGCGACGGAGCGCGGCTGCCCGTGGTGTGGTGGTAGTTTATAGTGACTGCTTGCACCAGTGGGACAACAGAGAACACAGTTAGAAACAGTGCTGCCCTACAGGCTTTGGGAAGAGCATTGTGGGAGAGACACCACACTATACCCGTACTGTGTAAACACATCATAGGAAGAAACATTTGAACAGATGTGCTTATTATTCAAAAGGCAAAAGCAATCACAGAGAGGAGTTTTAGCTGAAAAAGGAAGATGAAACTGCTGCTACGGCTTTGGGAATATTAACTGTACCAGTGTGTGTGTGACAGTGTGAAGGTGTTACTTACTGGCGTCGTATCGGTATCCGGGGTAGACGATGCGAAACACGTAGTCAGCAGCTGTCTGCTCCTCACCATTCCTGTCCTGGTCGATGAGCCTGGCAGCACTGCTCCTTTTCCTAAGTTTAGGGAACACTTTTCCCTGCAGGACACACACACAAGTATCAACCTTAACTTTAAAAGAGGGCTTTGGTTCCCCATATTTTATGAGCCAGGAGGTTTTGGAAATCCAATGGTGCTCTAGGGTCCAACATTTTGCAACACCTTGATGACACACCTTGCCTTTCTGGGACCAGAGGGGGGGCTCAAGCTGACCCCGCGGTAGGAGGCCGGTTTCCAAACAGGAGAGGAAGGCCAGGAGGTGACCACCAGGGGGGAAGTGGAGGGGTGGCCGCTGGATCCCATCCTGACTGACCAGAACCAGCGTACCACCACAATCAGCTGGGATATGGTCAAAAGGTGCAGACGAAGTTAGGCGATGAGGAGATAAGAGAAGAGTGGATAGAAGAGAACAGGTTTTCCAGAGTCTAAATTGCAATACATCATTAATTTTTTATAGATTTCTAATTATAGATTTATGAGTTGAGTAAAGCATTTAACACAGAGTAAATGTAGCAGCGTTGTACTCACGCCGTTGGTGACAGTGGATGCAGACTATCTGGCGTAGAGGAACGGTCAGTGCGTAGTCCCAGTAGATACTAACAGAGAGGGAAATGTTTGTTGGGGCGGTAAAGTCAGACAACAGGAAGCTTTAAGGGCTGCTGTTGCATTTCTAAATCCACTTGAGAGTCAACTATTTTTCCACAAGGAGTAACTGTCTTAACATTTACACACTGGAATTCTAATCCAAGTTGCAGGTGTGTGTCGGCTACCTCTTTTCCAAGTCGCAGTCCCCCAGCGTGCCGTTGATGAGCTGGTTAGGCGTCCATTTGAGGGTGAGGTTATCCCCAGCCTGGTGGAGTGACAAGTAGCCCCGCAGCACCTCCATGTCTTTCTTCTACCGTTGGGGGAGGAAAAGAGGCGGGACATAATATGAGACTTTGAAGGTTTGAAGGTGTGGAGTTTGGAGTGAGATATAGAGACAAGAAAGAAATTCTCTGTGGGTTTGTCACAATAAGCAATACCATTAACAAAAAAAGTTAGAAAGATCATCCTTGGCTATGAATTAAAGCATCCTTATTTATTAAACCATCCTTTGTTATCAATTTAACACTCGAATTTCATCAGGAATACTTAGATGTGGTTCAATCAGATTTGATTGATGGCGGTGGCAATTATATAATTAGCAAATGGGCTTTTAGTCTTTCACTGTAACACATTATAATCTAATATAAGTTTATCCCACTCACAAAGAGGAAGTTGTGGTGAACATGTAATCTTTATTCTAATAGTCCATGGATAGATTGTATGTTATATGAGGCAGAGAGTAGAATCATATACAGTAACATTTAGCATGCATAGCATGCAGTCAATGCTGTATTCATCTCTGTGTGTGCACTCAGTCATGTGTGTTAGCATGGCTCTGTCAAAGGCTGAGCGTTGTGGGAGGCAAATATGTGCTCATTATACATTCCCAGGGCCAAACATGCTGAAACTACTTGGCAGCGTAGAGCATATTACAGGCAAGAGAAAGGCCGCTTTCATTCCAAAGATCACACATACAAGATACTCTGTGTCTGTGTACACCACAATAATAGATGAAAATAACTATCATTTGCAATTTATCTATATACCAGCTGAGTGGGTGCAAAGTGCTGCATGTATGTAGGCTTCCAAGTTGGACTGCCTTTATCCCTGAGCAACAGTAGCTTCAGGGCCTCCACAACGGCACATGAAAATCTGTTACATCAGAATAAACTTTACATAAAAGTTTACATAAAGTCCATATAGAGAGCTAGGAGCTAGAAGCACGCAGTGTAGCTGTATTGTGCCTCATTTAATTACAAGAATGCAGACTGCAGAGAGGCAACAATCTGGCAAAAAAGCCCATGGAGGATCCTCTGGCAGTGACATCTACATTCACTTGGGAAACTCTGCGTTCAGCATTAGAAATGCATCAATGTCAGATTATAACTGATAATACATCAGTTTTTGGCCGGACTACAACAGTGATCGTCCGTGATTGAGTGAGTGAGTGATGAAGTTACACCACTGGTTGGCTGGCTGAGTGTTGGAGTTTCCCCATTGGCCGTTGCTCTTTCAAAATGAATTGGCACAAACAGTTTACTATGAAGTCATCAGGGGGGCGTTTACAGCCCTTTCACTCATAGCCCTATTCGCACAGGTCTAGTATTACCTGGAGACCTCATGTGATTTAGAAATGACTCCACTGTGACAACATGACACGCTGCAAACCTTCACAGTCTTTTCTCTAAATGACCTAAATACATAACTGTGATGGACATCGAGGACAGCGCGATGCTGCTCCAAGCTCTCAGCTCCAGTGTTAAATGCAGTGAAGTCAGCTAAACTCCTGTTTAAACAGACACATACCAGCAACTTTGCCCTCTCCTCCTCTACCACCAGTGTGATTGACTCTCAGGCTGACAGTGCTGTCAGCAGCCGGCAGGAGAGATGCTCTGCACTGTGTTTGGATTTTATAACTGAACTAATACCAGGATGCAAACTTTTTTATTTCTTTTGATGTTTTCACATCACAAATGATGAAAATCAGCATTAAAACACGGGTCTTGCAGGTAAAACATGAGACTCATGTAGGCTGTTACATCAGTTTAGTGTAGGTGTGTTTGCTGTAACTGCAGTAGCTGGGTGGAGAAGAGACTCCTGAATGCTGTCCAATGCTGTCAAAATGTTCATTTCTAATTTCTACCGCAGCTTCCAGGTGAACATTTAATATCCAGGAATTCACATTATAGACAGACACCTGTACATGGTCCAGCCATATACCAGGTTTTGACCTAGTCTTGGTTCAAGATGCCCCCAAACTGGAACTTTTGTTGTTTTCAGACGAGCTCACTTCTCTTCTAGGGGAGCTAAGCCACATAATTGGAACACTGGTGTGAACTACATGGAATTCAGTTGTATACACATACTGCAAAAGGCCCTTCTATAGACAAGGGATTCATTGGTGGTCTTTGGTTGGTGTTTTTCTTTTTTGCTTTGGGTGACCAACCCTTTAACAGAAACATCAAATGTAGCACATGTGTTCCAGGTATATGCATCAGGTGCTATGCACTATGGAGGGAATCTGATTTGAAGCCCATTGTTTGGGTTGGGCAGAAAGTGAGAATGTGCAGTCGTACCGGTTGCACCAGGACGTTGTTTTTCCCGTAGAGAAGGTGTGTTCTTGAGTTTTGATGAAGAGACTCCACATACTCCCTGGCTGATGCAGCAAACCTGTCTTCTGACATGCTGCCACTCGACTGTCTTTTGTGGATCTAAGGAAAGATTTTTTACAATCATTACAATTAAACTTCTAAAACTCAACAACTTTTACACAACAACTTCCATCCCACACATCCTCAGTGATCATAACCACCCACCATCATACACCAACACCTCCTGAGGACAGAGGCAGCTGATCTACCATAAAGCAGCCTCCACACTTACCCCAAGAGCAGGTCGGCGGCCAGCCAAGGCATCCTGGCCCCGGTGGGCCCCGTGGATACGGTGGCGCTGAACCAACTCATTGGCTGATGGGTCTGTCCAGAAATGATCAGACGTCTTCAGTTTGGTGTACTCCAGAGCACAGGGCCCCACTGAGAACACAGCACACACGATCAGAGCTGTTACCCAGACATTTAATGAGTGTACTTCCTATTTAAATCCATTCTGGAGGTTTTAGTAACTTGCCACGAATTGAACATTTTTTAACATTATTTAAAATGTACAGACTGTATTTAAAAAAGATCTCAGTGTAGCCAATCAATTAAAAAGTGCTTTACAATGTGTTATTATTCATTTATCATTTTGTGATCAAAGAGTAGATTTCAGATTACATCTAATGACACAAAAAACATCTGGAAAAAAATAAAGGTGATGAGCAATCACAAAAAAACAGACATTAATACTGACCTCCCAGACAAACTCAATGAGTTCTATGGGAGGTCTGCTCCAGTCCCACCTTACACTCCTCCCATCACCCCTCCAGCCCCCTCCATTCTACATCCACGAGGAGGAGGTGAGGGTTTTGTCAGGAAAACAAATGACTCCTTTCATACCTTACCTACAAGCACTATATGATACATCAGCTGAAGATGACAGATTACCTTGAACTCAGAATATAGTGGACTGGAGACTGTATTTTATTGATTTGTATTTAAAGTATAATATGCACTCTGATGTCTACGGTATGCTGACTGTCAGGTTGGGGTGTAAATGTAAATTTCAGTCACTGCTGTTCCTTGTCTGTCCACCAGGCTTCCTTAGCGTGTTCTGCTGCTCTGCACACCTGATGCTGATTCTCTCCTTAGCTACTGTCAGCTGTACCGCGTTACCACTATTAGTTAAAGTAGACTTTATTATCGCTCTGCCACTTGTCTGTTCAAGTTGTCTTCTCTGGTTTAGTTGACCAACCTGTTTGTTTCCTGATCCTGCCTGGCTGCCGGTGCTTGTTCCTGTTTCTCTTCCTGCTTATTAAACTTTGTGTCTGGACTCTCTGCCTCAGTCTCCTGCCTGCTATCTGCTTTCAGCTCCTGCTACCACACTGGCAGTAGAGGTGGCTCACAACTGAAAGCTCTTACGGAATAGCTCTTCTCTGGTTTGAATCTGTGGTCATTTTAATGATTGCAGTTCCTGGAATGACTGTCTAATTGGTTTATCTAATATCTTATTATATGTGAATGTAAGAACATTTGTCCTGGATGTTGTGGGTTTGTACTTTTTGTTACTAGCCTCTGGTAATTTTAGAAATTTTGGCAGTTCAATCACAGTGTAATATACTCACCCAGTAGGGCTGCCAAGATGGGCCCAAACACTGAGTCATGCATCAGAGCTTCCCTTTCATAGTATTTACTGCAGAGATAAACAGAAAAAAGTGAATCAAAGGAAATCATTATTAAATGTCTCCATTGAAGAGTCCTCCTGAGCTTTAGGAGAAGTTGTAATTGTTAACAAATACTGCACATTAATAAACATTTAAAAATGTCCTTATATCTTCTCATAACTCTACATTATATAGTGTGTTATAAATCATTTATTAAATGTTTATATACTGCTTATGAATGCTAAATATAGAGACTTTAATGTTAAGTGTTACTGGGTGATAAATGTTCATTATCACACCACATCATGTCCCTTACTTATAACTTACAGCTGCATTCAATCCTGTTTCAAAAAATGAGATTAGCAGGTTAGCCATGGGCTCAAGGGGTTGGATCACCGAGGCAACCCATGCTACACAGCTAACCTGCTGTTAATTTCAGAGGATCTGATCAAAACCTGACAAGATCAGGTCCGATTGATTAGATTACTGGATAAATTGAACCATCATTCTCACAGGATCCTGCCAGGGACAAAGAATTACAGTAAAGTGACAAATACTAAAGAGCAATGGATACATTTGTAATATATCAATAGATTAATGTGTCCACTCTGAGTTTTAAACAGGACAACAAACACAGACATAATATTTTACCACACTAACAGCCTAAATGGATGTGAATATAGCCGTATATTAACTGCACAAAGTTTCTTTTATTCCTGGTCATGTAGACAGCTTTTACATTCTCCCCTACCACTCTATTATTGCTCATGAGTAACATGAGGTAAATTTGCCACTAGTAAATAAAGAAAAAAATGGTCCCATTTTATAATACAGAACCCTTTATCAAAAACACTGCTTATGAGTTGTAACTAATGGCTTTCTGAATGTTAATATATCATGTGCTATTTGGATTGCCAAATAAAGAAAAATATCTTTGACTTGATATGTATATTTATGCTCACATCACAGGATATGGATCAAGAGATACGAGATACAACAAATACATTAGTTACAACTTACTAACAATTTATAAGGGACGCCTTATTAGAACGTGGTATCAATACTTTTACATGGTTTATCTCATTAATAACAGTTTGTTTACCAAAAAAGCACTGATACGTCATTATGGAAGTCCACTTGTGTTCTTCAATCACATATATTCTACCTCTACTGTTGAAACGACCTTTTTCTGACCTCCTTTCCCCACAGGTGTCTGTGCATGCTCTCTGTCTAAAATCAGATTTGAAGTCAAGTTTTCCGTGTTTGCCCAGTTATCAACAAGAACGTCAAACCTACAACATCAAAAACAGAAGAACTCGTGATTTAAGGTGAATACTTCTCCTTTTAAATGTGTGGTTTGTATTGTGGTACATCTCTGAACCCCATCAGTGCACTTCATGTTTGAGGCTTTGATCAGTGAAGTGGTAGTGCATCATTTCAGTGTGGCTGACGAACCGAGTGTGGACAGCTTGTTCAAGCACACACAGTGGTCGTTAGACAGACAGAGCCCAGAACAAAGCAACCAGAGAAGGAACACAATAGAAGAATGGAACACATAAATAGGTAATTCAAGGGACTGTTCATCATTCAGCTACAACAAAGCCCGCGCTGGAGTGCTGTTAGTCACTGCTGTGCAATGCTGGAGAGTGATGAATAAAACAAATTACCTGGAGTTGTCCACGATGTACTGCACTATCTTGTCCAGAACTTTCTCAAAGAGCGCCGTTCGGACCCAGATGTGTTTAATAGCCTGGGCAGAAAGCGGCTGAGGGGGGCGGCTGGTGGTGGAGGAGCCCTGCCTCCTTAGAGGTTCATGTCCCACGCTCTGGGTTCTTCTGCAGGGCACAAAGCACAGGTCACTACTATCAACAAGCATTACTATATATCCATAGCTTCTTGTTCTTGTGAACAAAATAACTTAAAAGGGCCACCTCAACCATTTTACATGTCAAAGCTCATTTTCTAGTCCTGGTTAGTACGACTGGACTACTCCTGTGAAAACAGATGTAAAATGTCCTCTGTTGCACTAGAGGAGCTTTAGCAAGTTTGTGAAAATAACCCTGATGATCTTTCATCATGATGGGTGTTGGGTACTAGGACTGGGATGGTTTGCAGCTGAATGTGAAGCGGCCAGGATGAGAGTTAGCACCGCAAATCTGAGGCCATGGTGCTCTGCCGGAAAAAAAAAGTGGACTGCTTCCTTGATTTGGGAGTGAGTTGCTGCCCCAAGTAGAGGAGTTCATGTATCTCCTGGGTGTCTCCATCTGGAGGTGTTCCAGGCAAACTTGGAATGTGGAGTTTGTTGAATCACGAGAATCATGTTGCATTATGGCAAATGTAGGATCCAGTGGTTCCAGAACTAGATGTCAAGATATCTCAACCTCTGCTATGTTGATTTTGACCATTCTTTTTTAAAATTCCCAAACTTCACCAAAAGAAATACTAATTCACTGGACTGCCCCTTTAGTACCTGTAGCACAGGTTCCTCCCACAAAGCAGATAATCTGATTAGAAGATACAGGAAATGAAAACATACACAGTGTAGTGGGATGCTGCAACATTGACAGCAACATACTGCTGCAATTTATATTTATGTACATGTGAACAATGTGGAGGTTAATAAATGAAAAGAATTGTGTCTTTGACCATCGGGAGGCAGCGTTTAACAGCTTCATTGGTTGTTACACACTGTAGTTCATTACAACTGGTCAGTATTTATAATAGCTGAATATTGGTTGGTTTTCAATAAATCTATACCATGTCAGACAAAGGGTGCCATTTTATGCTAGAAATCATCTGGGTGAAGTATTTCATGAATATGGAGGCAGATGCATGGTAGCAGACTGTGAGAGGAGCACTTTCATCCCAGACTGAGTTTGATCTCTGGCAATCAGACAAAACCACTCACACACACCCACTTCAGAAAGCTAATGAGTGTGTGTTTGTAAGTCTGTGCTGAGGGGGGCTCGGCTGCTACAGTCACGATGTTAGCAGTCCCCCAGTGTCTGTGTCTGTGTGTGCGAAAAGGAGGTTTTCGGTTAAGTCACGATTTTTGCAGTCCCCTACCATTTACAAGATGTGTGTGTATGCAGTGACAGTACTCCAGAGGATGGAGGGGGCATCAGGATGATGTCAGAGATGAGACAGAACGCAAAAGAGACAGAGTCTTTCTTTTCTAAATAAAACCTGCACAATTCTTTTGATATGGTGAATGAGCATTTCCTCCTTTATACAGTGCTTAATGTCTAACTTGTTTTTTTTATTATTTGCACTGTATTTAATCCATGTACACTGTCTTTTCCACAATACTGACCAGATGTGAAGATGATACTTTCATTCTGTTTGTTGCTCTGTTGACCTGGACTTCCTTCTAGTACCTCTATCAGGTCAAAATATCCACTTTGCAAATAAGATCTCTCAGTATTTAACAGGCAGGTCAGCAAATTTGATTTTAATGATCCCATGTCTTTCCCTATAAAGGGAAAAAAAAACATATAGATGATTATTTTCATTATTGATTAACCTGTTGGTTATTTTCTTGCTTCATCGTTTGGTCTATAAAATGGTCAGAAAGGTGGCGTCTTCATATTGCTTGTTATGTCCAACCAACAGTCTAAATCCCATAGACATTCAGTTTACTACCATGTATGACAAAGAAAAGCCAGAAAGCTTCACGATTAAGAAATTGAACACAATGACTTAAATAATTAATCAAATACCAGAAATGTTGCCAATAAATTGATTCGTTGTTTCAGCTTGTATCATTCAAATCGGCCACTAGGAGGCACTACAAATGCAAGAAATGGGTGTGACATAACACAAATCAGACCATAAATCAAAGTTGTTTGTCCAATCATTACAAAAATCACAGGATATGTTTCACAACAATGTGGAACCATGTGTGTTAAACTATTTAGAATTCACTCAATAGACGGTACCACCAGTTCCAAATGTGCATGGACCTGGTGCAAATTTGGCCATAAGTCAATGACAGTTTTTCCAAACATCACCAAACTTGGTAGACATTTTCAATTAAACTATTAAAGCTTTCAACTTCTAATGGCCTGTGTTGGTTTGAACCCTGGAATTGTGGCCGGTGACTATATTTTAAACTTGTCTTTCAGTTGAGGCGGTTAAGACCATTGCGTTATCCCTGAGAACACAGTACTCAAGGTTGATAAAACCACAGCTGAGTGGGAGTGGGAACAAACCCTTGAGACCTAGGCAAAGTGGCTCCTTAGGGTCATGGATTTGATAAGACAATATATTGTTCATTGTCTATTTGAGACCACTGTAAGTTATACAGTCTATAAATATCAAATACATACTGTACATGTAATGGTGAGGTGCATCCCTGACTGTTGCATATCACTTTTATGCAAAATACTATAGAAATTGATTTAGTTGGAAATTTGAGTATGTACTATGCAAAGTATAAAATGTAAGTGCATATTATTGAATTTATGATCAAATAAAACGGTATGTCTTCATGATGAGTAATATAAAAATGATTACATTGTTAAAGTTGAGAACAATGACCATGATTTGTTATTTCTATAGAACTGTGATGTCCACTGATGCCACTTCTGTTTCACCTCTCCTCCAGCTTGATGTGCCGTTCAGTGAACAGGATGACACAGAAGATCAGGATGATCCTTCAGAATCACCTGAACTGTCTAAGTCCCTGCTGTCGGCGCCTGGCACACCATCAGCTCGTACTTTATGTACTGCCTCCCCACTTCAATGGTTAGATGAACTGCCCCATCAGCTGCCAGCAGGAAGGCACAAACAGAGTCAGGTGTCAAGCGCAAGGGGAGGTCATCTGAATCTGACATGAGAGCTACAGAAGCTTGTTACTTGCTTGTTTTTGAGTTTTAGACCATTTCACACAGTCTTCATCGGCCATTATCGACCTTCAGTAGACATGTACAGTTTCACAAAAACTGAGCAGACTTGATCTGTTGATGAAGACTGTGATGCAGTTGAAAGCTCCAGAAAAAGTGAGTATGTAAATGACCTTTGAGTGGAGATTGTTTTGACAACTGTTTCCAAGGGCAACGGATGAAACACCTTGTATTTGTAGCACTACTGCTTTTGAGCAACATCAGCGTCTTGTTCGGTCAGCCCACTCTTTAAGTGAGGCTAGCACTCAACCAGATTGGTGTATCTCACTGTCAATTATCATTATTGGTTGTAACTCCTCCTTGCTTGTTGCCATAGTGATCCAAGCAACATGTGTGCATCAAGTTTGGTTGTGTCTCACTCTGTTGCAGTGGGGGAAGGAATTAATAAAAAAAAAATTCTACAGTAAATATTGATACTGTTGTAAATAATGTGAATCCAAGGGTCGACCCTTGACCCTCAAGTCAGAAAGGTTGGTGATATGTTTTGACTGCAGTGAAGGCTTGTTCCACATCATGTTTTGCTGGCGTAATTTATCTTATAATTATGTTATATATATTATCTCAAAAGGGACAAATAAAGTCTTTTTGAGACAAATTTAAGCCCATATTGTTAGACTGCCGTATGACAAAAAAAACCCCACAGATTCCACTGATTAGTTGGATTACTGAATGTTGAACTGAATGTTTGTTGACAAATAAAAATAAAAATATACCCAAATAATACATTCTACATGTATGTAATCCTTCAAATAGACAATGCAATAGACAAATCTTTGAAGGTTACAGGAGACTTCTTAAGGCAGATAAATGGAACAAGTATAAAAAACTGTTGGTCTTGGACTGCAACAGTGCAACTTTTGGAGTATGGAATAAATCAATCTCAACAGATTATTCCTTTTTCAGTGCATAACATAACATAATAACCTAGGTTTATCTTTCCAGCCTTTTTAGATCTACTGTATTTGTGCAGGGACATTTTTGTGCATGTCCGGTTCTCCAGTGGACGTCATTGTGCTGGCTGCTTAATGTCGAGATGACCAAAGCTCGTTGTACCCATTGTAGCTGAATGAGAGCAATGAATATATTGTCCCCAACATGAGTTAGGCTTCGGTAAAAAGGTTTATTTTCCAAAGACAGAAGCAGCCTTTACAGTCAGTGTTGGGTAATGTTGCTTCACTGGGTTAGTACTTTGTCTTCAAAATGAACTTTGATGTGATGTTTTATCAGACAAAGATTAATGTGCATATAACATAAATCACTGTGTGTAAAGCTTTCGGAAAGCAGAATAATAAACTAGATAATGATGATGATATATCGCCCCATAGAATCTGATCACACAAGTCTATCATCCATTTGTAATTATAGAAGGTTTTTTTGATCAAATGTGTAAATCACCTCTATGAAAACATGCCTTTCTCCAGCATGCTGTCTCTCCTCCTCCTCGCTGCACTCTGTTGTTGGTCTTCACAAATTTCAAATGTCAACATGTAGCTAACTGAATTGATACAATGATTACAACCAGATTGCATTTTGAGCTGACAAATGAATATGAATGTGCAAAGCAATATGTCAGGATGATTTATTATGGATTTGCATGATGTGAAATTCAGTTTCTTCTATGAGGTTTTGATGGTGTGTTGCACTTGACAGTTTTCAGCCACAATGGAAGATGTACAGTACATTTAAATGATCTTAGTGTGAGTATATAATAATACTGGAGATATTTTAAAATAGTAATATATGTGTTTGTGAGTTGTAAAGGTTTCGGTATGATTAAAAAAAATTTGTTTTTAAGAAGTATTCTCCAAATATTACTAAATAAAATTCCCTAAAAGTAAAAAAAAAGTAAAAGTAAAGCCTACTAGCTAATGGCTAATATGTAGGTGGAGGTATTGCATTAGCACTGAGCTGTTGTATGATGAAGAAAAATACTGCTTTATTATAACTTGCCCTATGATAATATTTAATCATTTTCAGTAATTACTTCCTACTGAAATGCATTCATTGTGACATTTCTAATATAAAAGATACATTAAAACTACATTGGCAAACCCAAAGACCAGCATTAGCAGATTAGCTCACTAGCTGTTGATGGTTCCCTATGCTGTTTGTTGTAGCTGTCCCTTGAATGTCTCCCGTAAACTGTGTCGGATGCTCAAAACAGACAGTTTGGGTGATACTTTCCAATTTTCGTTCATTTACTGGTGAATCATCTGATTGTCATTTGTGTTTCTTGCCCCACTGGACTTGAACAACGCTAGCACATTCAAGATCTACGTTTATTTTTGTGAACAAAATATTATTCTATAGAAATGATGGCCAAAATGATGAAAATAAGAAGTCAGGTGTAAAAGTGGATTTATGTTTTAATGTGTGTGAGAGCTGTTGTCACAGCAGGTCTGCTACTAGCACTGCAGTCAGTAGGAAATGAATGCAGATGATATGCTAGTCTTGCTCTTTACCCCATGAGTCAGAAAGAGAAGCAGAGGAACAGAGAGAGAGGAAAAGAGGGTGATGTGTTGGTAATTTGTCACTGTGGTCTCTTGGTAAGAAAAAAGATAAAGTCAGAGGGGGAAGGTTATCTCTCTCACACACACACACACACATAAACACACACACACACAAACAGATCCAGTCTGGTTCTGTTCTGCTGTAATTACTATTCACCACAGCGCTGCAACTCTTTATTCCACTGTTGATGTCTGCTCATATTCTCTCTCTCTCTCTCCACCTCATGTTTCCCATCATGCTCTGTGCCTCTTTCGTCGCCAGTGGCGCAAACCACGTTGCCTTGGCAACCAGGATAAATGAGAGATAGAGCCCTGAGGTGGGATGAGGGGAGAAGGGGGGAGGGTGGGAACATGGCTGTTTGTGTGTGTGTGTGTGTGTGTGTTATGAGTGTGCATGAATGTATGTATGCATGCTGGCAGAGGGGTGTGACTTGTTCAAAACCAGATCCATAAACAATAATACACTTTAATGTTGTGTGCAGTCTGTCTGGGGAAATAAAGGCCAATGAGATGTGACAGATGAACGAGAGACGGCAGTTGATATGAAGAAGCAGAGCTGAGTACCCAGCATACACAAACATGTTTAACTCTGCTGATTTACATAAAACAGCAATGTTGCAATAACGTCTCGCTACACATTCTGCCTGTGTGTTCTATTGTTTTTGCATCATTTATGCAGACTTGTAGGTGTGTGTTTATGTGCCCAAAGCTTTCTCTCCTCCATTTGGTCTGTCTCTGCAGCCCTGGAGAGACACGTGGTAGCCATGTGGCTCCCGGTAATGGACAATTAATGGGCTTGCAAACAGCTCGGCTAGTACCTAAGTGCCTGCAGATAAAGCAGTTTATCAAACTCTGTGTGTACACACATACACGCAGAAATACATATGCAAACACGAATGCAAGTATACACACCAACCCCCTAACACACACGCACACACCTAGAAACAAGCCTGAGGCTTATCACAGTGCGCACACAGATTGCTCAGCTTTAGTAAACACTCAACTGACCAGAGATTGTCTGCTGGTGATGGAGTGTATCTGTAACTGTGTGTTTTACATGGAGAAACTGATTTGGTGTGAGAGGAATGACAGAAAATTGATGCCTAAATAGAAAATAAATATTATTTACAGGCAGTGTGTAAAACACACAATACTTGAAAATCTCAAACATTAAGCTAATTGTTTATTATTTATCTATCCTGTGAAAATGACTTGCATGTTGAAATGTTGAAAATGGAGAAGCACAGGAAATGTGACTGATAGTAAACAGGCAGGTGATGTCTCTAATGCCTGTGCTGCAGCTGCATGGACATAATATAAGCACAGCTCCACAAAATTGCGCAAACTATAAATGTATGATAATTAGCATATTAATAAACACACAGCTGAGGCTGATGTGGATGTCATCAGTTTTGCAGGTATTTGCTCATAAACCAAAATATCAGACACACTGAATTTTGACCACTCTGACTGGTGGTGCTAGAAAAAAGTCAGGGGATGACCTATTTCAGTGGACCATTTGATCCATTGATCCATTGATTTAATCCATCCAATAGTTGCTAGGACATTTGACTAACTGACTGACAGGTGTCCTAGAGCACACAACAGCTAGCTACAGTAGTGCGGCTACAAGTAAGACTAAGCTACAGCCATGCTAGCAGCTCTGTGAGGCTATACTTGGGCGCAGTGGTACTTTAAGATGTGCAAAACGTTTCTGTATGCAAAACTAAATCATTTCAACTCACACTTCCAATCACACCTCCTAGTCTCCATCAGCAAATCTTCTTCCTGTGACCAACATTTAACACTTAGCCAGTTCCTTGTACTAATCAGGACTGTAAGATAAGGGTGAAAGCTGCGGGATGTACTGCAGGAAGACCTCATGGGATTGCAGGTGTTCCTGTTATTGTGTCCACCCCGTATAAAAAAACTGTCTCTGATAGAAAATTTATTGCGGCTGGTGTTAATTAGTTGATGTTCTGGTGCATAATTAAAGCTACACGAGGAGTCTTATTATTCTCCATCACAAAGTGGGCTGTAATGGAGAAGAATGTCTCTTCCCCTCTAATTAAGGCAGCAGATTCACTCAATTTGCACAAATTAAATTCTGATTGCGGTGTCAGGTATGGTCCCTGGTGGGAAAGCTCCAATCAGGAGATGATCAGTTCAAACTTAAAAGTCAAATCGAACCTGTCTCTTAAATGGCATTTAGCGAGTGCTCACTCACTCTGCTGCACAGAGAGAGTTGTGTATACGTTGTATACGTTCAGTTAAGTCAAGTGGATACAAAGTGACAAAAGGAGGAGAGGACATGTGCACAACCAACCTGGTGAGATCAGCCTGCTGCTGGAGCTGCTCCTGCACTTTGCGGCACACTTCACCAGCAGTGTCGTAGACTTTGCCCACCTTAGTGAAGAGAGCTGCGATCTTGTCACTGCGGAGGAAACCAGCCGCCCGTCTCTTCAGCAGGTGACCCAGGCAGGCTTCAATGGCAGCTGGAGAGGAAGAAGCAAGAGTGAAGTTAATTTATTTGGAGCCTAATGGAGATGAGAAGAGAAGAATGGAGAGATAGAGCTGAGAAGAGAAATAAAGGAAAGACTGGAAGTTGAAGAACTTACTTAAAACAAAAGATATAGGATGAGACACAGAGAGAGAAAATCAATGAGTCATTACGATCTTCAATGAAGAAATTAGGAGGATGGCATCTTCACATAACAGATAAGTCTAAGCTATATTCAGACCAAATCAGGTGGTGTGGCTCACCACCAGGGTTGAGTGGAGGTGTGTGGGGGTGTGGGCATGTTTATTTGTGCTCTAGAACTTAACCGCTGTGAAACAATCAGAAAATAACGTTTTATTGATCTGCTTCACTAGCTTTCTCGCTACCAGCACTCCCTCTCTTCATTTACTCTCCATCTTGAGGTTGTGTTTCTCCAAAAGTTGATCCTGGCCCATATTCTCAGCTGCAGGCCGGTGCAGTGCTGCTGCGACCAAAACGCCTGCAGCCGAAATGCACTATCCCCCATTCAAATGACTGGGAGAAGTGACCTTTTCACCACACCATCTGATTTGGTCTGAATACGGCCTAACAGTCTAGTCAAGTATGGTGGCTGAGAGAGTTCAACACACTGCAACAAAAGAAAACGCATACAGTGGATTGAAGAAGAAAATGAAGAATACATCACCATCTTAACATATTAACAAATAAGTTCAACTGTAATAAATAAACACATTCAGCAATTTGACAACACATATGTGGCATAAAGAAAATGTGTACGTATATATGCACATGTATGTATACACAGTTCTGCTGCAATTAATTGTTGCTTTTAGTATTCACAATTAAATATTCTAGTGAAAAATGGTGGATTTTAGCAGTTAGGATGTATAGCTTCAATGACTGATCATTTACAGTCGAACATATAGTTGTTTGTTTCTGTCCACATGTAATGCTGTGATGCTATTGCCTAATGGCTCAATGTACTTGGCTGATATTGAATGTAATATTCACAAGTATGTTTTAATTAGTGTATAATCACCTGAGAATAATAATTGTGTTTTCATGACATAAGTATGGAACTTTTCACTTTTCGTTCCCATGATAACAGGTGGTTGTATATGAGGGGAGATCATAAACCACAATCCCCCATGCCCCCTACCACCCTTCACATATCTTTGTCACTTGACACCATTGGAGAGCTATCTCCATGACAACTGAGCAAACTGCATTTGCTGAAGAAGACCATGAGAGGTGATTGACAGCCGTGGAAAAAAGTAAGCAGTTGAAATGACATGAGTTCAGATTTTTTATTTTTTATTTTTTTGTCAGACTACTGATTGAAAGGTCATCCATCCTCTACTTCAAAACTAAAGGTGTGGAGTATGAAATATGACATTCATATGTAAATGACATGAACACAAGAGTATGAAAAACAATTATGTGAATCTACAGCACACAGTGTCATCTGCATTAGACCAAAATGTATCTACACAAAAGTCAGCATGTTGCTGCGACTCATCTTTTCAACCTTCAGGCTTTCTCAGAGTTTTGCTAATGGACTCGTGCGTATAGATAGAAATGTTATTAGTCAACACTTTCCTCTCTGTCTGTTGTTCTAGGGGAGAGATGACATCTACAGAGGCAACACAGTCACCTGAAATGTGATTTTGAGAAGTGAGATGCAATCGCTGGCCGGCTACATCACCTTTAAATATTTAGAGGGCTGGAGGTAGTGACCTGTGTGCAGCTGCTCCCTGAGCATGCCCTTTACACTGCAGGTACTCGTGTTGTCCATTCATTACCGATAAAGATAAGATCATATAAAACTTTCATGATCCGTGAGGGGAAATTGGCTCTCAGCAGTGGTGATAGAAATCTGCAAGAGAAATGGTAGCCCACCTGACAATTTCTCTACAGCAACAGAATGTACGTGTGAGACTAAAAAGTAATACTTTGAGGAAAACCTGTATGATGTAACTCATGAGAAAAGCCCAAGAAAATGATTTTGCAGTTTATGTGATATGATATGCAAGGAAGAAAAAAAAAAAAGCTTTATCACGAATTATGTGTACAGAATGTGCACAAGGTGGAGGAAACATTTACCAGAGCTGTTTTTAAGTCTTGTGGATCAAGTACAAGTCACGTCTGATGAAGAAAGGTGTCAAATTCAGCCACTCCTGAAGGACACTTTAGCCACGTATTCATCATATTTTAGATTTATCAGCACTGATCATGGTTTTGCAGTAATTTCAGATGGTGTTTCTGCAGCTAAAACCACATATCATTAAGCTGTAGGAGCATTTATACAAACACATTTTATTATTACAAATTCTGTGCACAGCATCTATATCAAAACAAGACAAAAAAATGTAAAAATAGGTTTTTTCTCATAATTAGTACAATACACAACATAATAATATATAATAAAAACAGATGATATGTTGGATAAGGTATTAAGCTACTTGTTTATGTGTATAGATTAAATGAGATTAATTACTTGAGCTGCAATTTAAAGTCACATTAGATTATGGAGAGACTGCATCTATGTTATGTTATTACTAGGGATGCACAATATTATCGGCACGTCATCGGTATCTGCAGATAAAAGCTCTAAAATGAAATATCGGTGATCGCTGATTATGAGAGGCCGATTTGTTGCCATCTCCTCCGACGCCTGACTGTGCTTCACTCCGCGGACTGTTTCACCCTGATGGTGCTTCCTCCACAGGCTCCACTTCACTCAAGCTGCCCGTCAGACCCGGGGAGAATCGGGGAATCCGCATAGTCGCCTCACCATTGCTGAAAAGCGGCTTGTGGAATGGGACGAATGGTACCAAAGAAGTTAAGCACCAGTAACGAAACCATCAAAAGGTTGGAGGAGATCTCAAAGAGACGCACTAATCTCCTCCCTAAAGGAAAGTGTTCAACTCAAGATCAACGCCATCGAGCACTCCTGGAGGGAGGAGTACATCAAGATCACAACCAGATGTCATGCAGAGAAAGTCATACTGTTGGCTTCTACCCAGCTGACACAGGACACACAGAACAGAACAGGAGAACGAGGGTAAGCAAGAAGAGGAACAGCAACAACAACAAAATGAGGAGAAGTAACAAAAGAAAGAAAGAAAAAAACAGGAGAAGGAGCTAAAGAAACAAAGAGCTAAAGAAGAGAAAATGGAAAAGAAGAAAAAAGATAAAGAAAGGATGGCACAAAAACAAAAAGAGAACAAGGAGAAAAGAAGTTTTTGGAGCTGGATATTCAGGAAAAAGAAGAACACCGGCAGAAGGGTGGAGGAAGCTGCTGGTGGTTCAGCTCAGGCCGAACCACCAGCGGAAGCCCTTCTCCTCTCTCGATATCCAAAGCCAAAGCATGAATATCAACACATGTTTCAGACATAAACACTTGATTGTTATTATTCAATCTGACTTTTTCTAGCCTCGTTATGCATGTAGGTGCACAACGAGCCAGTTAAGCAAAATTACAATGAATGTTGAAGACAGCCGGTTGAGGTTTTTACTCAATACAATTGTCAACTCAAATTGTTGTAAGAATGAATTCGTAGCTACAGTAAAATATAAGTATAAGCTGGCTGTCAAATGACTTGTATTATTCCTGCTGGGAAGAAACACAGTAACATTAAGTCCTCATAGGAAGCTGCTACATACAAACAACATGGCTGCAATGCAAACAGGATCTGCTAATAGATCATTCAGCACACATTTAATGGTGTAAATGAGCCAAAATGTAAATGAATATTGGCTGAAAGTTGGGAGCAAAGACAATACCAGTCCAGAGCTGCTAGCTGACGTTACAACAGCACATTTGATGAGCTTTTATGGGCTTTTTTCTGTCCACATTGGTTCCCAAATACAGTTTGTTGGTGTTTGTATTTTTCCATGTTATTGTTCCAACAGTGATTAAAAAGACGTGTTTTGTGTGTCTAGAATTGGATGAAGATGGAAAAAAAAAATCTTCAAAATGATTTCATGAAGCAGATATGATCAAAGATGCTGCTGGTTACTGTATGTTGGTTGGCTCAGCTGTGTGTGTGTGTGTGTGAGTGTGTTAACCATAACTGTGATGTCTCTGTGTTTCTCCTCAACCATCTGGGAAAAAAAAAAGTGCCTATATTGGTATCGGCATCAGCAGTTAGCCACAGTGTGTTGGAAATATCAGCATATCGGATATCGGCAAAAAATCCCATATCGTGCATCCCTAGTTATTACCTATTCATGACAGTTTGACAGCACAGCATTCTTCATTATTTATGTGTCCCCAAGTCAAGTCTCCTCAGCTTTTAGCCTGTAAGACTCAAGTAAGCTGAGTCTTACCACAAGTCAACGTCAAGTTGCAATTCCTCATTTTCACAACTTGAGTGTCACTAAGGCCAAGTCTAAAGTCTACAGCTCTGCCATATACGCAGAAAATACACTATGCAAAAGCACAAATGCATTGTTGCATATCTACAGGACATTTGTATATCAGATAAATACATAGAAGCAGCCCAGAGAAATGTAATGACTCATATGTTGAAAATGAGGGAGAAACGGAGGTAAACAGTCTCTTCCTATCTGTGACCCATCCATTAGCCGTCTGCCTCCTTCTGTAATTGCTGCATTAATGCTTGGCTATAATGAGCTTTGTAGGGCTGATGGTAAAAGCAACATTGTGACACGATTACCCAAGCAAATGTAAACAGAGTATTTGCCTCGTTCTCATTTTGCTCTATGTTTTGAGGTGGCTTTAATGATCAAAGAGGTTTAATAAGTTTTAATAATGTGCTGACTTATTGGTAAGCAAAAATTGTTTCTCAAAAAAGGACTGCGTTCAAGCAAATGGGTCTCAGCAGCCACAGTGAATATGTTTATTAAGCCCATCTGCATTATGTAATTCATATCAGCACTGAGCTTCTGAGGCTGTCTGCTCCTATTTCTCATCTGTGAGATCTAGTGGATATTATTGTGGAATATAATGACCAACAACAACATCTTTCTTTGTGATGCTGGGAAAAAAAAAACCCTTCTGCTTTATGGGTGTAATCGTCTTGCTTTTATTTCTGCCCTTGGAGTCTTAGAAGAAGAGCTGAGAGGCTTGAGGTTTTAGCTCAAAAAAAACTGTCAGCAGCTTTATTCTGACAGATTAATATGTTAACCTATGGAAAGGATTGCTGGTATCCGATAATACTTTTGTGGTGCTGTTGGAAAAAAAAAAAAACCTTTATCCCATTAGAGGGGGATAGTCAGGATTAGTGGCTGTAAAGTTTGAGCTGAAGTGCGGGTTTACAGGGAGTGTGTAAAAGTGTTAGAGGGAACATTAATGCACTGTTGTTTCTGTTGAAACACAAAAATCGAGCAGAGGATGCGAGCAGCTTTCCCAGGGGAGAGACCACACCCCGCTCCTCTCATTCTGCTGCCTTCCCTCACGACTGGCCTGCTAATTCATGTCTTGGGTGTCTGTGGCTCTGATGAATCATCAGTTGTCTTCATATTGGGGTTGGGGAAAAACATGCAGAAATATATTGTTTTTCATTTTGAGATACCCAGGACCACAAGAGCAGAGGAACAGTTTATCCCGATACTGCTACAATACACACAACAAAATACATTCACCTTCAGGAAGCATATTTGCCAAATTCCTACATCTCCTGCACCATCCATCCATTTATCTTCTTCCCATATCCTGCCTTCTTATAATGGTGATAACATACATTCAAAGGCCTCTTCAACATTTTACAGCAAAAATCAATGAATTTGTGGATTTGCACTTTGGTTTGACCTACAAATTCATACCATTGCCCAATAAATAGTGAGCTGTCTTTGGATAACAGAGAGCTTGGGAATCCAAATCCATCCAGTTTTATTTAACCTCAGAGTATAAACTGCTCCAACAGGGTTATGAGACAGAGACAGGAGTCGATGGTACAAATACATCTTTTGTAAAAACTCTGTGAAGTTATTGTCCCATTAGTGGCACATATAACAAGATTGTTAAGAGATAGCAAGCAGTTAGCAAAATCATTAGCTCAGAGAACTGCTTTCCCCTTCTTCAATGAAATTATTTATTGAATGAAGTGGTTTACAAGAACAAAATGTTAGTGGGGAGTAAAGGTCCCAGTACAGAGAAAATATAGCTCAGGTGGCTATTCTTACCAATGTCTCTGATGGCTACTGTGTTAGTAATTAGCTCGCAGTTGCAGTAGTTCTCAAACTAGCCCTGTGGGTATTCAGTGAGTCACCAAGCCTCTACCTACTGCACCAACTAGCCACCTATTTCACAAATACAAATGGATATATTTATCTGTCTCACTTTCCAGTGTGACCCAGTCTTAAAGAATGGGTTCACAGTTTTTCAAGTCTGTCTTAAAACAACTTTTAGGTGCCCTTATGAACATTGAAAGAGGTTTTCCTCATTGTAATCATTCCTCCTATTCATACTGGCTATTAAAAGATTCAAATGTTGCTTTCATTGTAATGGATGAGGGCCAAAACCCACAGTGTCTCCACAAGCTTATAGAAGGCTTTAAGCAGCCTGAGTTAGTCATATCAAGTGGATATCTGCCACATTTACTGTCTTTTTCACATCAAACTCCCTCTTTGTATTTCCTTGGACAGTGTTTCCCTGTTGAGCTGTGGTGGTAGTAACAAAAAGATGGACTTTGGCACCTACAAGACTGTAACACTGAAAGATATCTACTTGATTGGAATCATTTGGATGACTGAAGCTTCATATTAGCTTCAGTTAAACTTTTAAATACAGTTTTGCGAAGAAGGAGGGCTGTGCATTTTGTCCCCCATCACTTACATTGTATGTGCATTATGATGGTTAGTATGAACAGGTGGAATGATTATCGCAAGAAAAACATGTTTTGATGTCCATTTGGGAAACTGACTTGTTTTAACACAGACTTGAAAAATTGTGAACCCACCCCCAGCAGCCATTCTCAAACAGTGGGCCAGGTCCACTGGTGGTCCTCAGAGTACCATCTAGTGGGCCATGGAGGCAGTGGTACTGCCAAATGTTTTTTTTTCTTTTTTTTGGTAATTTACAAAGATAGTTATTTTTATATCTAAATGTCCTCAAGAATTCACCTGACACATCATCAGGTAGAGACAATGATGAGAAGTGTTATCACTGTTAGTTAGCTAACATTCCCTCAGATGCAGTGACATAAAATGGATTGGTTTTTGAAATGAAAAAGTGATGTGGGAGACAGCCCTGCACCAGTAAAAGCTCCAAAGCATGTGATGAGGAAATATGACCCTGAATACATTAAATTTGGATTCATACTGGCAGACGGTGATGCTGAGCCAAAAGCACATTGAAGCTCCAGAGACACTTAAACACAAAGCACCCAGGATATGTTGGGACGACAAAAGAATATTTCCTGAAGAGAAGAGACGGGTCATCACAACATTAAGAACTCTTTGAAACCCAGCTATATGGTTACTGCTCATGTAGCTCAAAGTGAGAAACCCTTTACAATCGCAGAGGAGCTTATTTTGCCTAGCGCTTTGGATATGTGCCAGGAGTTACTGGGGGAGGCAGCTGCAACCAAGTCAATATCACTCTCCATTGCACCATGAGCAAAAGTATTGTTGGGTTAAGTGATGACACTGAATGCCAACTTGTGGGAAGAATAAAGGCAAGCCCATACTTTGCCATACAGCTGGATGAGTCGACTGACGCTAGCAATGCCACTTTATTGTTCGCTAGTAGACCCATGATATGGAAACCTTTGGATTTTGAACCCTTTCTCTGGGGATCCTGCTTCAGAAGACATGGCTCTGTCCATTGTGATGGAAAACAGACTGATGGAATTATCAGACAGTAGCCTGAGCTTCAGCTCTCACAAGTTGACCTGGCTTCATTCTGGATGCTGGCTGTCAGTCAATATCCCTCTCTGTCAAAATGGGCAATCAAATTTCGGTTGCCTTTCACCACCACCTATTTATGTGAGTCAGGGTTTTCCATTGTAACAGTCACAAAATCAAAAGTAAGGAACAAACTGAAAGCCACTTACTAACAACTGAAAAAGAGTCCGAAGCACCCCCCTGTACTGACACTGAATGTGTAGAGCAGCGGTCCTCAAATTTTTGGGGTCTAGGGACACCTTATAGGGGAGAATTTTTTCCACGGACCCCCTCATAATCATAATACAGATTAAAAATATGCTGACCACCATTTGTACTCTTAGATGCCATTGAAATGATTTGCATTCTAAAACATTTCAACCTAAATACTTCAAATCCGTTTCAAAGTGATAAACAGAAACACGTTTCAGTGTGAATCATGTTAAAACCACTTATATACCAATGCAAAGGTTCATTTTATTCAAATGGCATCTGGACTCAACATGACGACATCTTTACTCATCAGGCACCTCCTTGCAGAACACAAAGTCCTCCAAAATGTTCCCTTCCCATGGATAGTGAATCAAAATAATCAACTGTCTGTTGATTTGTCCAACTGAATAGAAAATTGCTCACAAGCACACAATCTATCCAGTAGCTGTGACTGAATGTTAACCGAGAGTTCATCAATTTTCCTCCTCACGGTGTCATTTGAGAGGTACAACTTTCAGTTAATTAGCTGCTTCTGTCCCAAGCATGACTTCACACATTTCAAACACTAGTGGAAAATGAGTTCTTGTGCAATTGCATTTGGCTTCTTATTTTTAGCAATCCATTGAGCTGCCAAAGAAGAAGACTTCTGTGCTTTCTCTGAAGTTGTGGCCAGGTTCATCATCCGTGTTTTCTGGCAGGTGTATTTCTTGCTCTTTCAATAGAAAAATTCTTTTGATTTTCCCTCAAAATCTGGATGTTTAGCAATCAGATGTCACTTTAACTTGGCTGGCTTCATGGCTTCATTCACTAGAACTTGACACATGATGCATTTTGGTCTCCTGTTGCTCAATAAAAAATTCAATAAAACCAAACTCGGTATAACGGTCGTAATATTTTCTCAATTTAGCTAGCTTGGGCTTAGCATCACTTCAAAACGTGGACTGACTCAAATATTTCTCCATGCTTGCCAACTAGCTAGCTGGCTAATAAGCCAAGCTAATCAGAAGCAGGAATGGCTCATTGTGCCCAGAGGGAAGTGAGTGATTCATAACAGATTGATGTGATGTATCAAAATATATCAGAGTTTCTATTAACCCAAAGCTAACGTGGGTACATAACCAACACAAAGTTGGTTATGTAACTTAAGCCCAGATTATAGGCATACTTGTTTTATTGCACAGCTTTGTGCAAGTAACTTTTAGCAATTTATTGCTGACCCTCTGGCTATGCCACAGACCCCACTTTGAGAACCACTGGTATGAGGCATACTGATATCTTTACTGTATGCTTAGACATTATTGTCAATCAGTATTGGTTACTAACAGTGCAGTACCTCCATGTCCATTATGACTCAAAAACCACACAGCAATAGACAGAAGTGGTGAGAGTACTTGACTGAAGAGGACTTTGACATCGATTTCAAGTGCAGTCTCCTCTTTATAGTGTAGCTCTACTGTACGTAATGGAAATGTGTTTGAGACTGTTTTGAGTGAAAGTCAGTGTCTGAAATTAACTTTTTGACTCACCTGCCAAGGGGACTGGTAGATGAAAAAATACATCGGCCAAACCAAAATAATAAATTGCCTTTTTGTGTCACATATGCATTCACTTGAGTACATTTCCTTGAGGTAATAAGGTATTATGTTGAATACAAAGTTAAAAAAAGAGACTGGAGCAAAATTATTTTCTAGTTAAAGGCTGAATTTTGCTCGTAAGTGAAAGTTAAAGAAACCAGATAGTTAAATGTGGTTTTAAACAATTCTTTATGGTCAGAACATGACACTTGCCAAACAGCAGATCATTTCACGAATCTGAGCTAGAACATTTAAAACAATTAAAATGATCTATATAAAATATTCAACATCAAAATATGTTTTCAGTCATTTTTCTTCAACATCAATATCTTAATAGAATGAAGTGCTGCAGTGCGATACAGAACATATGGCTCAGACGTAAGCTTAGCAGTTAGCAATGGTTTCTCTCTCTCCTTCTCCTGCTCTCTCTTGCTTGGGGTGTCTTATGTTTAGCTATTCCGCTGCCTCTGTCAGTGATAATGGTACATGTAATAAATGTAGTTTATTTGCCATGATGGAGGTGACGCTCAGTGAGTAAGAAGCATGGTTCCGTACCATGGAAAACCCAGTCATTACCTGCTGTAGCCAGACCTCAATAGCCAGTGCGAGCTGACCTAGCCTAGCTCCAATGATAGCTTCTCTCTGTCCCTCTCAGTTTAATTATATTGGACATTTATCGAAGATTTGTGATATTTCAATCAAGAAAAATGATATTGATACAATGATTATTGTTTTTCGCCCAGCCCTAATGCCAGATATTTTATTACATGACTATTTTGATACAAATATACCTACCAATGTGGCAAATAGCCTTCCAAGAATAACTTGTCAAACAGAAAATCTAGGTGTTAAAGAGTTTTGGCCTCTAGAGGGCAGGAAAAAATGATCATCTTCAATAGAGCTACAATAGCTTAGCAAATGATTTTTCACAATGTCACAGACATTTTGACATGTTATAGCAGGAAAAGCACAGGTGTACTTATTAATGTTGTTTACAACTGCAACCTATTTCAGTGTCCCAGTTCCAGGGCCCTGCTATAGTGCATGCTGACTCACTGGAGTGGTTTATTGAGATACTTAAGCGGACCTGAGCCATTATCAATGTCATTAAAGTAGTCGCACCTGTGCTATTCTGCAGTAATGAAATGAAATGTCTGCTTTGAAAAATGTAACTGCACAAATCTTGAGTCATGTATCAGGCCACCTGGAGAATGTATTTCCAATATTCATTTTTTTTTTTAGCTCTGTTTGATTGAAATGGGAAACATTTGACTTGGACTCGGCACTGCATGCTGAAACAATAAATACAATAGGCCTAGTTAAATCATCACATGAGGACACTTTGTATGACACAAAACTATACCATACATGACTACTCAAACTCTTGACCAGCTGCACCATTCACCTCCATAAGTTTAAAATACAATCTCAAAAGAATGCTGTAGAGGTTCAGTCTACATCAGTTCACTTTAAATCTTATGCCAGAGGGGAGAAGCTGTACCTCATTGTGGAGAAAATGAGCTGGATTTGTGTAGTACAATGAGAGATGAGACAATGCTCATTGATTACCTAGACCTGGGTGATTCTTAATACCCATCACTTTCATAACAGAATGCACCGGATGAATGATTTGAGCTTTCAGTTTTACTGATAAATTGTCAAACCAGGCAGTGATCCTGTATCAAATGATGCTCTTGAAATCTGTGCTGTAGAACAGTAAAAGAGGATAATAAGCTGTGTAGTACTGCAGAGTTGACTGCTACAGTAATTGTCCATGATTTCGGCACCTCTTCCAAACTACATGGAGTCATTTCATTCAAAAATATCGATTAATGCCGGTTTAAGTTTCTGAGCTTCAGGTCATCATTTCAACTGTAATATAGAGCAGTTAAACACATATTATTGTATTTAATAAGGTTTCTACATTCACGTTCCTCTTACCAGTGGCAATAAAATTAAGTGATCTTACAAGCGAATTCAACTGCTGACAGCCTATGCATTTTAAATAGACACTACTTCCTTTTAAAGGACCAGTGTGTAGGATTTAGTGACATCTAGTGGAGAGGTTGCAGATTGCAACTAACTTAACAGCCCTCCCCATCCACGCGTGTAGAAGAACCTACCGTGGCCGCGGAACTTGTGAAAAACCTCTTTAGAACTAGTGTTTGGTTTGTCCGTTCTGAGCTACTGTAGAAACATGGCAGTACAACATAGTGGCCCTCCTTTGAGGAGGACCTGCTCCCGATGTAGATACAAAGGTAACACAACAATTCTTACTTTCAGGTGATTATACACTAATTAAAACATATTTTGTTCCATTTCTGACAATAGATACCCTTAATATCTCAAAGGCTAGGAACTACTGAATATCCAACCTGCCTGAAATTGTGTTTGATGGGCCAATCGTGCTGAGGCAACTTTCTCTTCTTTAAATGGCAAATTAAAATGATTCATTTATGTAGTGGGAATATATTTGCACAGTTACTTTCACTTCTCTTTTGTATTTTCATGATTTGCTTTAAAAGCATTTGAATATGGTGGGAAAACACACCACAAAGTGTTTGAGAGTTAGTGGCAGGTGGATCTCTGTCTCTACTGAGATCATTAGCAAATCTAATGAAGACAAAGCTAATTAGGCAGTACCACTTGTCTCGCTTTGTGTCTGTATCTGTCTGTTTGACAAAATCTATGTCAGGTTTCCTGTGTGTCTGCTGCTGTCTCTCTTTTAGAGGTCCAACTCATAAAAAAAGTTTTTCTGCTTTCTGTCTAATGCAGAATTGGAGACCGTTGGCTTGTGTCTCAATACTTTCTTTATGCAATCACATATTAGAAATTATGTGATAAATTAATTGTCTGAGTATACTATGCATAGTTTTATTTGTCCCATGCTCATGTTTTCAACATGCGCAGTGATAAATGGTGTGCCATATTTTAGAGAATGTGCTGAAAGGCTAATGTACAATAATAATAATTGTTAAAAACAAACAAAAACAACATATAAAGGATAAAATATATGCAAGTATTCATATGTTTGAGTGCAAATTGACATAATAGAAAAACTGAAAAATGCACATAGAGTATGTCAGAGTTATACATAATAATATAGAACTGCATGTATGTGTGAGCTATGATTAATGACTTTAATAATCCTGCTAGCTTTAGGCTGTGCCAGCTGACAGACACACAGGGTGCATGTCTGTGTCGCTAAATTATATGTGACATAACTGTGCATTAATGTTTAAACGGTTGTGAAATGGTTTGGTTTAGGCTTAGAGCAGTTAAAAAAGGATAGCTTTCTTTTGCAGAGAAAGTTCAGCAGGGCCCACAGATAAATAGTCTTATACCAGCCAGTTTACTCTCTTTTAAAATAGTCTAAAAGTTCATAATGCCAAACCACAAATGATAAAAACGATAGTGTTGAAAAAGCATAAAGTAAGTCATATTTAGTGCAGGCAATAAATGTTGGGTTATGGTATATTCAAATATACAGTAGATCCATCACAAGATTCTTCCAGCATACTGCCTGATATAAATGTACTCTGGGTTATTTTTGTCCATTTCTGACAGTCTATACCTTTTGGACTTTATGAGTCATGCTAACACTCCTCAACCAAGTGCAGACAGAGAGATAGTGAGGGACACTGGCGAACAGCAAAGAGTGTCCTGAGACAGATGGAGGAGATTACGGGGGGAAAAAATAACAGGGAGTAGGGGACAGAGGAGACATGAAAAACTGAAGAGATGAGAATGATTTTAGCAGAGAGAATAGGAAACAATCACTCTTTCCTCCTATTTTCTCCTCGAGCTGCCCAACTCCCACAAGGAAATCACAAAGACTGCTGCCAAACAGGTGACAAAGCACTGTTTATGCAGCAATTTCTGCAGCCATTCAGTCTTAATGGCAGCTTCAAAGGATCTCAGATGAGAATGTCCTGAAAAAAAGTCCTGGGGTTCTAGTGTGACACAAGCAGCTGCTGCTGTTGTAACAAAGCAAGACTATGCCATATTTAAAGGAAGAAAGATTCTTCTTCCAATACAGTTCAAGTCATAACTAATAAATCGCATACCTTCTTAAAGGGAACCCATTATGCTCATTCCCAGCTCTATCATTTTAGTTTTGGACTCCACTAGAGCAACTTTGCATGATTCACTTATTTATCTTATATTGGCCCTTTATACAGCCACTCAGTTCAGCCTCTGTCTGAAACAGGCAGTCTGAGCTCCTGTCTCTTTAAGGCCCCCCTCTGCTCTGATATCCAGCTTTCAGGAAGCCTGCTGAGGGACAACCATATCAGAGTTGTGTTAAGTTACGGTCGATGAAAACCCATCATTTCCTGCTTCATATTAGAAGCTTTTAAATGACTAAATAATGGGAGACTATTGTGAAGAATTTAACGGAAATGAAACGCATTCCTCACCGAATTAGCAGAGCTTCGTTAGTGGCGCTAAAAACCAGTCGACATATGGAGATGTCTGGAGCTCAATTAGAAATAATGCAGGGAGGAATAGTACAAAGCAGACAGCCACAGTGATGATTATATTAAAGAGCGGAGCAGTGAACTTGCATGCTGTGTGTGGAACAGATGACCATATAAAGAAATCCATCATGAGCTGATGTTGGCTCGGGCTTAAAGTTAAAAAAAAAACAGTCATTGCTTTGTTAAATTGTAATTTTTTTCCAATGGAGTTTGGCGACACTGTTACTCACTTTGCTGAAAAGCACTGATGCGGGGCTGGAACCACAGCTGCAGGAGTACATGTGTAGTGATGGCAAAGGCACCAGAGTAGCATCCGCTATGCAGCCCAAGGCAACGAGGATGAGACTGGACAGAATGCTGGCAGCCACACAGGCGTGCCTCCTGCAGCACTGCTGGACCAGTAGTCTGGGTGGCCCGGAGCTTTAACATCGACTCTACCCGGCAATGGACGCTTCAGCTGGGTTTGAAATAACTGTGAGCACTACTGTTGACTGAAAATGAACCCATTCACCAGCAACAGCTAATACCATGACACCAGTATCAATCTGGCTCAGAGTGTAAACAAACAGAGCAAGAGAGGAGACTTCAGGACTTTTCTTTGCTCGTGCTACTGCTACACTACATTCTAAAATTAACCATCAACCCATAATTGTTGCTTGTGGTCACAGTGGCTACTATTGAGAAAAAATTACAGACACTTTAAAATGAAAGCGACATTGATTAACTTTGTCTGCTGTGGGATGGTAGTGTACAGTGTATATCAGAGGCCAAGCTAACCCTTTCACAATACAAATAGTGATCTAATTGTAATCCATTGTCAACATATAAATATTCATTAGTGCGGCTTTGAACTTAATGACATTGGTTTGCTGTTTGCACCACAGCGAAACCATGTCAAGTATGCCAAACACTGATGGTGAAATATGCACGTTTAAATTTAAATTTTCTATTGGCATGAAGTAAATAAAAGATATCAATAAAAAACTAAACTAAATAAAACAGATTAATCAAATGCAAAAAAAAGTGATCCTTCCAGAGATGCAGTGTTATGACTGCCAAGAGCCTGCACTTTCTAACTTCTCATTCCTTTAATACTTTTCTCTTCATTTCTGATTAATGACTGCAGTCAGTTAAAAAAAAAACTAGAGAAGCTTATCAAATTCTGTATTTATGAGGCCAAATGGAAACATGTATACTGCCTACATAAAATAAAACAAAACTGACTAAACTGAAATTAAAGCCGCTCTCTCATATCGGTGGTTCCAAACTCCTGTGAGAGGAAAATGAAAAATTTTAATTTTATACCCAAAAACCGTGGAGGTGAAATCAATCAGCCATTGAGAGAAGAATCATATTTACCAGCCTGGCTGTGATGCTGTAAACTAGAAGGAAAGGCAAAGGATCGAAGTCTCTGGACGGGGCGCTTGTTATAAGTGCCAGATTTTTATGTTATTTAATCTCTGGCTGCGGGGGCAGATTTCCCATCAGTGATCACACCTGATGCCTTAAATACATTTAAGTAAAGAGGGAAAACTTGGGATTTTCAGTTGATTGGGGGATGGGTTGTTTCTTCACTGTTCGCACTTCCCTCTTTCATAAATATCTGATGCTTTCCTGAGTCATAAAATCTGTCAGTGATTCTTATTAATAGCAGCTTTAAAATGATGCTGGCTTCCAGTAGCCGGTGGCTGCTATTTATCAACAAGCCTTCTGGTGGGAAGCTGGTGTGTCATGGAGTTAAAGGAAAAGCCCAACAAACCAAGACAGCATGATGTTTAGAAATCCCAAAAGCTGATATTTGCTTTGTAAAGATGAGAGTGTCCCAGCAAGAAAAAAGAAAACAACAGGACTGTTGACAGTGCTGGGCAGGCAGCACTTCTCTGCTTCAGGTGTGTGTGTGTGTGTGTGTGTGTGTGTGTGCGTGTGGGTAAACCTGTGAAGACGATAAGGGTCTCCTGAATCGGCTCTACTAGATTTAGTGTAAATTGACTCAGTCTCTCGAGGTTTCTGCCTCTCATGCCTTTTTCTACTCTCTTGCGTGGGATGGGAGGATGTTTGGAGGAAAGAGGAAGGGAGGGAAGGAGCAGAGATGGTCAAGGGGTCAGTCAGGTTGACATGGCGACCGATCTGCATCCGCTTTCGGTTGCTATTGGAAATTAACTGTTGCAGCGGTAGCTATGTACAGATCTTCAGCTGTAACGGCACCAATTTAGCCTCGCCTTTCTGCACCTTGCCGAGTTGCAACCTTGGCTGCGCGAGTAAGAGCTGCGATGAAAGCTTTTCAGAGCGAGTGATGCAGCGTCTGCTATGACTAAGACTGCGGTCCTCGAGCTTAGTCGCAGGATACAGCGGCTATAGGAGGGATCGGAGGGTTCAGGGCAGGGCTTAGTAAAATGTAATTATAACTGAGTCATAATGGAAATAAAGGTGGTGGGAACACAGAGAGAGAGAGAAAAAGTCAAGTGTGATGTGAAATGGAAGAAGAGAGAAGAGGAAAGGAGGCACCGCCGAGAGTTGGCGTGCCATGATACTGTCCTCCAGGATAAAGGGAGGGTTTACCAAGTTCAGGGCCAGTGTATTCGCTGGGCTCAATAACGCTCATTTATCAGACGAGTCAGATGCGCCAACAGACAAACACAGTGCGAGCTGATAAAGTTCTCTTTTTTTCACATTTCCCTTTAATCTTTCAGACACTTTCTATCTCAAACACATGCCTGCTGCACACACTTATCTGTTTTTAATGGATATCCTCTGTTTCCACAGGAGAGATGAACACTCATCTCATCTTCAGCCCTTTAATCTCACACAGACACACTCCAGTATGTGTGTGTGTTCACAACATTATCATGATTCACACCTTATATTTACACCTCTTCCTCCACTCTCTCACGCTTCCTCTGTTCACCTTGTGACTTCCAACACCTCCTCCCTCCGTCCATGCTTTATCTTATCTTGTTTTCAAACAGAGCTTTTCAATTATTACTGCTTATGAAGGAAACAGGATCAAAGATTGTGAAGTGATGAAGACTCTGTGCAGTGTTCGGATTCTATAAGTAGAGACAAACATACTGTCGACTTTATTGGACACTTGCTTTGTCTTTTCTGCAAGTTACTCGGGAGGACCAGTCAATGGACATTTACGACTGCAGACCCTTATTAATGATTTAATAACATTTGTAATTGTGCATCCAGACTCTACAAAGATTGGACTTCCCACCCAATGACTGTTTGCACCAACATACACAACTCTTTTAGCCTTATCAATCCGAGTTAATAGAGAGACAAGATAGATAAGATGGACAATTGGTAGACTAAGATAACAGTCATGTTCAAGAAATCCCATGAGAATTCTCATATGTCGGTGTACTTAAACAACAATGGACATCCATTAAAAAGATTTTGTAAACCGGTGTGGAAAAGAGACAAAAACAGAGGTAAAATGCACGCACTTGCTATTCCTTCACTTGCAGCAGTTCACATCATGGCCATACTCATGTCAACGGTCCAGACTCATTCAGTCATAAAAGTTCAACTTTTTTTTGTCAAAATTGCTGAGAGTAACTTTCAGTAAAGAATTGAGAGAATACCTAAGCTAAGTCAAGATGTGAGGTTGATCCTGTTGCTATGGATGACATCATGGTTCATGAATAAACTTAATTACACAGTGATTGGTTAACTGGTCTGTGTTTGTGAGTATGAAAGAAAACATGAACAGATATAGATGGCATACAGTAGATGACAGATGTTGTTAATCTATATTTTTCATACAGATTTCATACATGAAACATAGTAAAATATTGACTTGTCAAGTAGATTGCATCCAGCATCAAACACCATCTACATGTTGATGTGAGGTTTTCATCTTTAAACACATCTTCATCCTTTAATGGGGTCATTCTATATTGCACCGGTTTCATCAGGTAGTCCAATGATGGACATGAAATCAGCTTATTTATTGCAGATGGTGATTATTAAATGTACAGCTAGAAAAATGTGAGACAATTTGGGGTCTAAAGAGTGCATTTCAGTGTTTTAGTGTGCTACTGAATTGTTTCAGTTGGTTGGTGAGCTGAATGGATTCTTATTAACTCGACCATCAACTAAATATGCTTTTAAAAGTTTGTTATTGTTGTTACTCAGGAATCCTCTGGAACTATGTTTATTCCTAAAATGCTTTGTGAATTACTCTTAGACCAAAAACATTATTTTAAGGAGTTTCTCCTAACTTGGCCAGAAAGTGAGAATGTATTCAGTTGTAAATGTTAATGACCCATATTCCATAATCTAGCCATCCTACAGCACCCACTACTTCAAGTTCAACTTGGACAACTTTTAACTTCCGTCAGGTTGACACCATTTGCTGACGATCCATGAATTTATTTCATTAACAGTGACTAAGAGTAAACTTAAAAAGATGCTTCCTCTGAAGCGCCTGTAATTTATCAGCTGTCAGATGATTTTCCACTTCACATCCACCATGAATAGCTTCCAGTGGTGCCACAGCAGCAGGCTGGCATTTTTCAGAGCAGTCCTTCCCATAACTGGCATCGTGTCACATTACAGAGAATCAATGCTTTCCCTGCAAGAAGACAGATGTGCTCATTATGTGTGGAGTGGAGCACTAATCATGGTGATTGTCAGAGAGAGTTGAAGCTGATTAAGCACTGGAATTGCAGGGAGGCTGCTGTGTCTGTTTGCATGTGTCTTAACACTGGGGAGTACAGTGTAACAAAAACATCCGACAATACATGAATATGAAGTATCTGCTGAGGACACTTGAAATTCAGCTGTAGCTGCTGCCACCTTGCATCCTGAACACTGTGTTTGTGATCTGATGGTTAGGACTGTTGAAGGACTTTGACGTCACTCTGCTGTTCATGGCAGCAGCAGTGTGTGGAGGCATTACTGCTCAGGTTCTCACAGTGGGGTAATTTTTACACTAGTCCTTCTAGAAAACAACCACAATGCAAGTAGTTTGGACTTATCAAAGATTTTTTTACTGAAAACAGCTGCCTGCTGCGTCTGAAAATGAGGCTGATCAGTGCGCCGAGAACTGACCAAACAAAATCTTTTGAGCTGTAAAACCAGAACAAAGAGCTAAAAAGTAGCTAAAACTCTACTTTGGGCTCTACCCTTTTTACATCAGTGCCTAGTCATTTGATCCATTATTAATATAAAAATATTGCTTGATGCAGCTTTTAAATTGCCCTCCATTCAAAAATGTCTTCTGCTTCGTGTTACTTCACTAGAATGTTTGAGTTTCATTGTGCAGAATGATGTACGTGCAGATTTTGACACAAAAAGGATATTTCCCATTCATCTGCCTTGGGGGGAAAGTTTCTCTGAGCCCACTTTAAATCTTTAAGGCGTTTACTTACAAACATGATTTGTGACATCACATTTAATTTGGATCCAGTCATGGTGCAATATATAACTTAGGAGTAGGTGTCATTTTAAGATTTTTAACAAGGTACTTGAACTTTTTTGTGAAATTCAAAGTATTTTAATATATATATTAAAACATGTCTGAAGGGAATATTTAAAAGACCCCCTCCAGATATGTTTTAAGATGGATATAAAATACTCTACTTTGAATGATTATTTTGTTTGATATGGTTTCTCCTTACAGAATCTATGAATATGCAAATATTTTTCATTTCAGAAGTTTAACTCCCACTTCACTCTAAAGTCCATTCTCAGTGTATGCGCACTGAAAGCTTCAAGTTTCCACAACAGACTTATGTAAGTCGCATACTAGACATGCTAGTAGGCCCGCCCCTTAAAATCTGATTTTCGAAGAGCACAGAGAAATTTTCCTCTTTCAGCAGATGAATGTGAAAACAGCCTTCCAGTGTCAAACTCTGCACATACATCATTCTGCACAGTGACGCTCAAATCATCCAGAGGAATATATGAGTAGAAGGGGGACTTTGAAAATCATCTTTGCAAACATTTTATGAGAAATGCATTCAACACTTTCGTTAGACCTTGGGGCTACACACAATGTGTTTTGGTGAGAAACACAGAACTTTTGTTTGTTTCCAATAAAACTCCACAGGGAACCTTTAACTTTTGCGTCCAGACGCTATAGGTTCAATAAAATAGAATATATGCCCAATTTGTCTTGCTGTCTAACCTCTGAACTCAGCTACATTTCATTTCTCCGCCATAAATGAATTAAATCACAACACATTAAAATTTGATCCCTCCCACCATCTGCTATTGATTACTTTTGTTTTCACCGTGTCACTACTCATAAATAGCGCTGCTCCACTGCAGTGAGGCTCACTGAAAACAGTTAGATGCTGGTAGAGACACTGCTTTGTGGGTAAGGAGGAAGTTACACTGTCTCATACGCCATGCGCCACTGTTGAGACTCCCAACGGACGCATCTCTAATTATCACCTTAGTATATGAGCTCCTAACACGAGGTTACATTATTGTGTGCACTGCCTGAATGGCAGCCCTGCCATAAATACCAGCTTTGTGAAGCTGATAAAGTCTAGTTTGTTGAGCATTTGTCAATCCGTGTCAACAGCATCATCAGCGCTGCTCTGTGCCCATGCTGTCTGTCTCTGGTCCACGTACGTTGTCATCATTTTTGAAATTACAACTCCACCTAAAATTTAGACAATTACAGCCTGTTAGCTGCCTTGTGTTACATGAAAACTCACATATATAGTGCACACGGTGACTGCTAGAACACTTCTCAGACAATTTAATTTAATTTGAATTCAATGTGATTGTTTTCTTCTTAGCTACTTCAATGTTCTAATCCTTTCTCACGTGGTGTTTCCATTACTGTGTCCACCCACTGTGGAGGGTAGAAAGCCCATGTTGTTTGCGTGGGAGTGAGAGAGGTTGCAAGCGGCTGCCAGCAGTGAGGAAGAAAAGCAGAGAGAGGGATGGCGGGATTAAAATCAGAGAAGGAGAGGTGAGAGTGGGTATCGGTTCTCACAACCCCTCCTTCTCTCCGGGCCTTCAGGCTTCCTCCCTGATGCCTGCTGCATCTCACCAGGCGGTCAGGACTCCTGATGCCAGTCTGCCTAACACGGTGTCACTGAATAAATCCTGAGGCTTAGCTGCTGAAAGCTAGACGCACACAGATAAGAAGGGGAATATACAGTTTAAGTACAGAATCAGGACACTAAGTAAAGTTAACAAATGGATAAAAAAAAAAAGAAGGAATAGTTGCATATGCTCACGCATGAAGGGATATGCCTTTCACCCACGGAATGAGGTGTTCTGCTCAAATCTGTCATCTGAGCTCTGTTCCAGGAAATGCTGTCTGTGCTCAATCGGTCCTTTGATGGGCAGAGAGCGTGACTGAACGCTGGCAAGATGAGACAAGAGACGGACTGGAACAGTCTATTTTCTGAACAGTACAGAGGAACTGAACACCTCGTCACTCTATTAAAATGATATCTGATGTTGTCTTCGTGCCATATCGATATACACATACACTGAGAGGATTCTACATTAGTTTCCTTCTTGCATGCAGCCATTCAATCCAGTGCACTATGAAAATCCATTTGCAGAGACTTGAAATTTCTCTCTCAAAACAAACATTTTCGTTTGGTGGTTACACGGTTGTGAGGCTGAACCATTTTCAGAAGTCTCCACTATGATGTATCCAAGGATGCTACAATCAGTCAGCAAGAGTGTGGTCATTAATATGTATAATATGATTGTCTGTGATTGTAAAACTGTAATAACATTTTGGTCATTACTTACATATCTTTGACTCTGAGTTGTCAGAGCATCCTTAAAACACACCGACAGGAGGGTTTTTAAAAACAGTTCCTACTTGCACCTGTATTACCATGTGACCATATAAAACGTTACGTGAAAGTGACAAAACCATGCCCCTTTTATAGCGAAAAGATCTTATTATTGACAGGAAGAAAAAACTGTCTCTGTAGATATATCAGAAATGTCCCCTTTTTTACCATCCAAGGCTGTTGTGACTGATAACTGAGGCAGCAGGTGCTCTGTTAAACTCTAGTTTACAAGCTAAGGGACAGATAGTGATGTTAGAAAGGACGTTAATGAAAAAGGGTTTCACCACTCAACATCTAAACTAACAGATATTAGCATTTGCTGGTAAGTTTTTAACCTGCTACAGTCATGACTACTACAGGTGGCTAGCTAATTTGCTAACTAGCCACTGAAACATCATCATCATTAGGTGCTCTTATTCCCTGGTGAATGATAACAAGTGCAAAATATTGTGTGTGTCCATACACATAAACAAGCAAGACATTTCAGCTAGAAAGCTAATGTTTTCAGTCAAGATTCCTTATCTTAGTGTAGTAATATGAAGGGAAACCAATTGTTGTCTAAATGATGGCAAATCACTCCAAACATACAATGTGGTATATTTAATATTTAATGGTAATTAAACAGAATTTGTAGCAAAAATATGCTAAATCCCCAGTATTGTCACACCAAAATTAGTGTACCTCTTTATGTATTTCACAAAATGACAACTTTGTGTGTGTGTGTGTGGTTTGTTTGTGTGTGTCTAACACTCTGTGACAGTGAGATAAAGTTCTCCTATATACGCTCAGCCATTGATTTCCATTGGCACAGGTTGTTTCAGCCCCTGAAGTCCCATCAGTGAACGGAGATAAACCTCAGCGTTGTTTTTTTTTCCACAGCACTCCTCCTCTGATATATTTGATGAGCAGTTGAGGAGGTGACGGGTAGACTGACTGAATCAATATTTAATCACCCTGTGTGCAGTGCTGACCTGAGACCAGAGAAAGTGGACATTAGGAACTTAGGAGGATGAACATAGACCGAAACGCTGTTGTTTGCAAAGAAAAAACGGGTCATGTGGAATTAGCGAAGGCGCCTTTCCTGTTGTTCTGTGGCTTGAAAGCTCATGGGAGATAAGCAGAATATCTTGCCATGTTGTTCCTAAATTTGTCTCCTTTAGTTAGTGATTTTCTGCTTCAGAGACAACAATATAATCCTCTGCAAACCTTCTGCAACCTTTTATAAGAGTGAAACGAAGACTTTAAAGCCCACAGATCAATAAAATGAAGGCATGAACTGATATTGTGAGAAGCATTCTTCATTAACAGTGTAATAAATACAAGCCTTAAAGTCACCTGTGGCACAGAGCTAATAACAAACTAGTTAAAATCTAAAGGCATAAATGCTAATGTACTATTTCCCTTTGTTAATTCAAGTCTCTCTCAATATATCTTGAGGGTGTTTCAACAGAGAGTGGGAGGCTGGTTGCCTTTCAGAGGAATCAAGCACTGCTGTTATGCACAATACTCTTATTACAAGTGGAAGCCAAATTAAAAACAATATGGGAGAATATGAAACTCCACTGATAGCAAAATATGTGTTTACAAATGTGTTCACCTCTCACCTCAACTGCATTCTGGGACCCTTGAACACGTCTTACTGTAGTTTCAAACCTCCCACTGGTTACGGCCAGGCAATATAAATGAGATCACTCAATTAGAAAAATCCATAATATGAAAATGAGAAAATTTGATAAACGTTTACTCAGGACCATTGTTGGACAAAGCATTAAACAGTCGTGCCAATGGTTTTAACACTATTCCATTTGAAGACTTATAGTAGCTGTGATGTCTGCTGTGTAGGCATTGATTCACAGCTGTGATTGACAGTTGTCTCACCCGCTGCTCTCCCTGGCTCCAAGACTCACACTTAGTGGTACTATTGCAATATTTCAAAAATGTTACTCGATTACCATACCTGTGCTGTTATCACAATTTAGCGTACGTAACATAATGTTGGATAAAATGCAGCGTGCAACACCCAGCACTCCTTATTTGGAAGCTCCTGGTCCCAAACGCAAAAGATGGCGGCAACCATAAACTGCAACTCTCGGGTTCAAACCGGCTTCAATGAAACCAACGAGTGACATCACGCCTTGCTACGTCCATCTTTATATACAGTCTGTAGTTCAGTGTCTTGCTCAAGGTCAACCACAACCTGTCGATGAAGCCAAATTGTGACATTGGAAAGGTAATCTTTGTATGCAGAACTTTTAAAACATTAAGTTTTACTCTTGGAAAAAGCCTACAAAATTAATTTTTTTGTAAGTGATGTCATCTCACGGTAAGGTCCATCATATGGGCCGGAGGGGCCCGACACTTACGCTAATTTTTTTTGGGCTACACAACACAAAAGCAACCCAGGAAGGGAAAAAACATTTTTGGCATACGCCCTGGGTGACTAACTTTAATTGGAATGACTACTTCCACTCAAACCTAATGAAATAGTTTTGAAGTCGCTATCAGTCTGTACAATACAGTCAGTAGACTGGAGACAGAATTGATTATTTGCTGTTATAACAGAGGGTTAGAGATATTTAGCAGTGTTTAAAAAATGACCGTTAAATATGAGAATGTCATTTTCAATTACTCAGATCCTGCTGCAAAATGACAGAGGCCAATTACATAAACTGATGTCTCACTGGCAGAAAAGAAAGCATCTGTCATTTTCACACAACAGGATCATTATGTGTTAGCTCTGCTTATTCACTGCTCTAAATATCAAATTGTTAATGCTGCAAGTGAATGATGCTGTGACTCATGACGCTATTATCTTAAAGCAAGGCAGGCAGCTGAGTTGGTAGTCATGTTTTCAGACAATAACACAGATTTATCTTCAGAACATAATGCTTCTAATTTATACTGAAAACAATTAGAAACTCCATTACTGCCCATCAGTTTTACAGTGGGCTGTGTTTGACCAATACATGTAGTGTTCAGTTTCAGTAAGAGAATGTAAAAACGTACAAAAGGATGCAGGCTTTTCCTCGAAGATTCTTGACTGGAGTGTATGACTGACAGCAGGTCAGGCCAACCTGCAAGTAGGAGCTCCTGACTGTGTCGAAAACATTGTTGGGTTAAAAACCTGGATAATAATGGTGATAGGAAAAAAATGTAGTCTTACTGACAGAGTGAGTTAAAGCACAGTGCCACAGCAGATGAAACGTCACCTCCAATGAACATCAAAAAAGACCCACAAGCCGAGACAAGACTCAAGCTTCAAATATGCAGGCAGCAGCGTGCGTATGTGTGTGTGTCTAAATTTGTCCATATTTCTGAGAGTTGTATTTTCTGTCACAAGGTACAAACATTTATCTGAGGGTGATGGGGTTGTCATGGAGACTGGTTCTAATCAGTGGAATACCTGACGCTTCATTTCAGTCTCTCGTGACTTCCGATTCTTGGCGTTCGCAATTAACTCTGAGGGAAGAGTATGAGGGAGAGATAAAGAGAAGGGGAAGAGCTGCACAAATGGAGATAATAAATGGAAACCTTGCTGTTCTCTGTTGTCTTAAAGCTTTCATTCAGGTCTAGCAGGCTGGATTATAGTCACTGCAGCATCTGATCTGCATTCCATTAGAAACTACCTTTAATTTGCACAATGTAAAACACTGTTCCTCATGCTACAGCTAGTGTCATCTGTCATATAAAGAAACATTAACTATCTTGAAGACATTTGCCGTACAATTTTTTTGGCTGGTGATCTGACATCTTGACCACTGGCAGCTGCCCAGAGTGACACACCAAGAACCTTCCACTGGGGATCCTTTTCACCATTACTGTATTATGTGCTTTCAGGAAAATTTGGCTTTAAGAATGAATTAAGCTGAAACAGAAGAAAGAAAAATCTGGATCATGCATTCCAAATATTGCAACACTTTGCTAATAGGGCTGCATCATTCTGGGTCACATGAGAATCAGACATATTGTCTTTCGTTTGTAAATTAAATTCATATTTCTCCCTACGATTTCATTTCTAATACACAACTAGGGATGTGATGGTTTTCTAAGTAGGTCTGCAGCTCAGCAGTTCTACCTGAAAAGCATCGGCAGTGAGACAGTTGCTGTCTGTTAGCTAAACCATTATAACTTCTCCTTTAAAGACATACTGTATTTTACAGCATTTTATTATAATTTTGAAACTAACTGTTATTTAGATCTATTGTTTTGGAGCATTATGACTTCCTAGTATGTTACATTAACGCTGGACAAGACTGAAACTGTGTTGACATTGTTGCACCAAAGTTGTCTTTTGTCTATGGAAACACAAGCATTCAAACATTTAAGGTGCCATCATCTCAATGTGATGTACTATAAGGTTCCTCTCATGGATGTTTGTGTGATATCATAGTATGTTGTGCTATGCGTGTGTTTCAGGGTGGTTGTAAAAAAAAACCCTGGTGGTGCAATTACAGCAAAACACTGCCTCGAGTGATTCTGGCCGGTGGAAACATCAGAGGCAGGTGCTCTAACTTGCTAAAATCAAAGTCTACTTGTGAGCTCAACAGGGTGATGCGTGCAGACTGAGATGGAAGGGAAGTGTTCAGGTTGGGACATAGTGGACATCTGGATGCACAGTAAAGAAGTGGATTATAGAGGAGGGATCCCAGTTTTCAATTTATCTTCTCAGGCCTTACGTTCAGCCTTTCCTTTCATGTTTTTGTTCACACTTATATTTATTCATTGTTAATATTTTGTGTCTAAGCAAACACAAATGCTAGCAATCTATTTATTTGTTTATTTCACTTAACCAGTTTTATATATTCATATCTATTTCTTTGCATTTAGATTATTTTCCAAGATCGGTACAACTTATTTCTATACATAAGCTGATTTCATTTCCTCACAGAGGAGTTTCAACATACATCACATTTTATGTCTAAAATTTTCTGCATCTGTCCACGTTTAATGTGATTGGCTATTTATTATAAATAATATAAATGCACTCTGCCTGACTGGAAAACCCTGGGCTGACAGCACAACTGTCTTGAGACCAGTTATTAAGGACTGTTATTGGGTTTTCACCTACAATCATAAAGATACCCTGACAGGGTGAAACACATGGTTTGTGCGTGTGCTTTAATATGCTGGTGAGTGCAGCTGCAGCCGTTGCATTTGTGATGTGAGTCAAGCTAAAAGCATTTGGCAGAGCGGGATTTCTCCAGTCACGACTGTGCCGTATCTCTGATGTGTTGTCTGGTCAGCCCTTATGGCCTTTTGGCTTTCTGCTTAGCATCAGTCACCAGCACTCAAGGTTCTCACGCACCTAACATGTTGTTTTCTTTGGCTGCGTGTCAGCTGATGTACTGTTACACTCTTTTTCCCTTCACACAAGTGATTATCTGTCAGACGGTCACGATCTTACACCTTAAAGTACACACGGTGTCGGAAAATCAAGATTCAACTTTACAATATGAGAGTAACTAAGCAGGTTTTATGATTCATCTTGTTGGAATCAGTAAACATTATCAGCCATTATGTATGAGAGACTAGGTGTTTATCTGCTTTCTGCTCACCTATGTGTAGGTGAAAATAAGCAGTTTCCAAGCATCATAATTCAAACAAAGGGATTCTTAAAATTGATTGAGGTAATTTGTTAGATAGATAGATAGATAGATAGCACAACTGTATAGCAAACTCCACCATATAACAGGCTGGCGTGACACTTTTCACAGCTGATATGACGACTGCAGGGGAGCATGAATAAGAACGACAGTTTGGGACTGCACAGGGAAGAAATGACCTCAGTATGTTTTAGTTGTTCTGTGTTGAAATTTGACTTCATTCACTGTTATTTAAGAGACACTGAAGGCCTAAATAGACATAGATTATCTTTCCATTACATTATACATTACACCATTAGAGTTTCTTAAACTATGCATTCCAGTGCATATCATGCAGTCATGAATGATACAGTTTGGGAAAAACTAACAGACTAAATGAGAGGATGGTGAGAGGTAATGGGTTTATAGAAGCTAAAATGACAGATGCACTGACAGTTTAAGTAATTTCCATTTCAATGTGAACTAAGGATGGAGCAACAGTGGAACTACTTACAGTTTGTACACAGTGAGGTCTTTCATTAGCATAGTCAAATATTTAATCAAAGTGTGGACATCCAATTATATTTTAGAGCTTAATGTTGTGCTTCTGTGAAATTTCACAACTCCAATGTACCAATTATATTATACATATACATGTATACAGACTTCCTCTGTTGGTAAACTACTGCAGTATGTCTGGCAGCATTTGTTATTTTCTGTCGGAGTTCAAGCTGAGTTATTCTTATAATTACAGCACTTTTAGAACATTTAGAAATCGGAAGTATCCACCATTAAGACACCATTAATGCTGTCACTGTGTACTCTCTGTAAAATGGTCAAGAGCAGAATAAACCTGGAATATATGCTTTTGTAAGAACAGAAGACAGAAGTATAACAGTATGCTCAGCTCACAGTATAATTTCATATATGAAAGGAAAATGAAGTTAAAATGAAATGATTAGACATGTTTGAGCTACATATTAAAGTTTAAGATGTAATATCTATAAGTGCTATTATGCAATGGTAATTACTGTCATCTAACTATAGTTCTAATTAACATAACAGTATAGTTTTTCCATCTCCACGCACACTCTGACATTTGTGACCACAATAGATATCCAATTATATCTATCTGAAAACTAAATGGGATGAAGTGGCCACCCTTGTTGTGTGACCTTTCATTATTTCCATTGGTTAAATATATAGATATATCTTCTTTATTACTGTCTTCTTCTATCTCTTTCCTATTCTTTCTTTCTATTTCTGTCTGTTCATCTGTCTGTAGCGTGTGGAGCCCAGATGTCCATTCGGTGGCAGGTCATTACATGTCCATGAGTTTCCTAATGAGCCCATTAGCTGCTTCAGGCCAACCCTTCCTCTCTTACGCATCAGTCTTTCTGTTTCTTCTGCTATACTGCTACTTTTCTAGTTAATCGAATCATGTCTGTTTTCTAATCCCCAATAACTGAGATCAATTATCACCTCTTTTTTTTTATCTTCCTTGATGTCTCTCATTCTATGCATCGTTTTCTGTTATGTCCACAGATGCTCATTGTTTTCGTGAAAATATTTTCTAGGGGCAAAATGTTCACCAAAAAAAAAGAAAACACACACACACACACAAATAGAACATTACAAAACAATGTACATGTTAACAGGAAAGGCCACGAGAGCAAGGCTCCAAAGTAAGGTCCCTGTCTAAAATCCCAAATTACTAAAAAAAAAAAGATGTCCTCCACTAGTTGTCTACAAATGACGTCCGTGTTACTGCCAACATCAGTGGGAAAGTAACTGAATGGCCTGACCATGTGACAAACACTGATACTGTATTCAGTGTTCATGTATTGTATACAGTACCAGTGAAAAGTTTGGACACACTTTTTCATTCAAGTAAATAGGAAGGTGTATCCAAACTTTTGACAGGTTCTGTACGTTAAAGTATATTTGAATACAATTTAAAGGTATTCTCATTTCATACAGTATCTTTCTCTTTTTGTTGCCAAGAGATTTGCACAAGTGTTAAATATAGATTTTGATTTAATTACCTCATGCCCCCAGGGACAGCACTGGGCTGTGAGGTGAATCTGGCCTTCTGGCCACATTTAGTATTGAAGGATCAAGTGCCAAGTGCTGAAAAATACATTTGCATATTACAAAAGCTATGGCTGTAAAATGATCAATTAATTTTCTGATTGTCACAAACCAACTCTCTGTATAGGTCCAATTTAATCCATTGTGTCTAATAAAATTGGGGACATGTGAACCACATCAGTGAATTATTTCATGCTGTTTATGTTTGCAGGGAGCCAGCAGGAAGTCAGCCGGCTCAGCCTGAGAAAAAGATGCTCATACTGTATGGACCCAACATGGGTTATATGGGCCACAAATGTCTGCAAACATTTTCAGCTCCTACTCTCAGTGAGCATCTTTTTTTTTGGGACGAATGGAACAAGATATCCATTTCTCTGAATACATCACTGAAATGCTATGAGGATCTCACACACAAAGACATACAATAAAAGGTATGCAACAAGCCCCCCACAGCTGATGTGCCATGAATGCGTAAAACTGTAGAAGCCTATAGATTATGTATTCACAGCAAGTACTTCTATTGTTAACCTGGATGCTATAACTTTTGGTTTATAATCCATTTTGTTCAAATGTTGTTATTTTGTTTTTCACAATCCTACAATTTTAATGAAACATGGAAATGCAAGAGCTCCAGCTGGCCATATCTGTAAAAAAAAAAAAAGGAAGAAAACCTGGAAGAGAGCCCTGAAATGCAAATATAATTTTGGCAGTCATATCAAAATTCTACTTCCTCAAATTTATGCCCTCATCAAATTCTATCTTTCCAGCCTGATGCTTCAAAAACATTTCTGACTCTTTATTTATATCTATTTTTTTTTACTCCATAAACCTGTTTTGTGTTCAGGGAAATGATAAAATATTCAGATGGACGCTGGATCGTTTTCTATTGAATGCACACAGACAGAGCAACCAGTTCCACTTTGTTCAATATATTACCTTCCTTACACTTTTTTGTTCCAGTTGCAGTCTTTTCTCAATCTTAAGATGGGGGCTGGTAGAAAGTCTGATTTAATAACACCAGACTTCCTCATCAGCCTACTCTAATGCTATGACCTAATGACAATTTAATAGGCTTTGGAGTCATCCATAATTACCTATTACTCTTTTAATTACAGAGTTAATTGAAGATTATGTATATTTTAAAAGCACTGCTTCTTTACAGAAAAATGTGGGGGGTGTCATATTCAAGGGATGAATGACTATGCTATGACTATCTATCTGAATATTTTATTGTTTCTGTTTTCAGCATGAGATGTTTGATATGAAGGGGGGGAAAATGGATGGTAATGGCGGCTCTATAAAGGCAGTATTTTTGGTACTCTATTAATAACACATACACAGTGTTCATTTCAGGGCTGTGTATCCTTTGAGAGACAGTTTTTTTGGCACTTTTGCCTTTTTGGTGTCATGCACACACACATAAGCACGATAATATACAGGATGCCGACTACTGCCCTCACAAAAGAGAAATAACACATTACACAACTTGACTCCCCCTTCTGTGAGGCTAATGAGGGTGAGTTATGTGATCAGTTTAAATGTTGTGGAGAAGTTCTGGACTCCTACACATAGACACAGTTATACAACAGTTAACTCCAACCACGCAGAGAACCTGGCCAGCAAACATCCTTCGGGTTCCTATCTATAACTGCAATAAATACCGGGGGTGCCACCAGCTCCCACTGAAATATCATTGGCCACCCAAGCTGACTGGCTCGTTATTATTAATGGAGAGACAGGAGGAACAGGTACCCTCATGAGAACAGCCCTACCACATATAATCAGCATGTCTTACAGTGGACAAATACTTGCTCCAGAAAGGTGCTATATACTGTAAATAAACTTTAAACTACTTACTTTCTCTTTTTTACAATATACACTGTATTATACTAGATTGCACTTGTGCTATATTGCAGTTGCACTTAGCTACTTCATTTGTCTAACAGATATTTTCTCCTTTTTGAAAGCCTACGCTGCAAGTATTTTACTTCATCTGGTGAAAATTAAAAGCGCGTAAATGTGAAAAAAAATTAGCTAGACTCTGATGCTAACAATTCTTCCATCTTGCCTCTCTCTTCCTTATTACCAAAGAGCAGTGTGCAAAGCATTCAACTAGCAGCTTCTCATTTTTAGCCAAGGCTGACCGTCCCTTTCACTGGTTAAAATGTAGAAAACGTAGCTGGCAGGTCATACTGCATCAGCTGTTGTTTAATTAATGTTAATCCTGTGAATTTGATGATGAGGCCAATAACATTTCATTTGTATTATATCAATAATTTAAGATGATCAGCTCAATAGATTTGAAGCAGGAACTTCAGTATTTGGATCAATAACCTCGAGTAAAATAATGTATTAAGTCATGTATGCCAAATGTAGTAGTGTGCAGCTCTTATTTCAGTGCGGTGTTGGATACACATTTATTAAAATTTAGACTGGACTGAAATCCTGACTGAAATCACACCACCTCAGTAGGTTGAAAAGGTTGAAAAGGTGTAAATGCATCAGTCTCTCCAAGATGCATACAAAAGCTACTCCTCCCAAGTGGAACTACATCAGTAAGTGCTGTGGAAGAAGCCTCTACAGGGTCTGTCCCCTGTGGTAATGGCAACTGAGGTGACAGTGAAATCGCAATGAAATTCACTTCCTGTCACATATAAAGTGTCAGGAAGAAAGAGGCTCCATTGATTGCAACACGTATGAGCATACATAAGACATAACATGCTGTCATAGAGTTTATCTGATCCCTGATCAGTTCAACCACTGACTGTTCTGTTAGCTGGCAAGCTAAACTGTTGTTTTTTTAGCTCTTACCAAGCAGCTTGGTAACAATGGAGTAGATCCCAGACCCTGACTTGCATGTAGCCCCAGAAAACCAAGCTATCTGATTTGTCATCTGGCTCAGGGAGATGCATATATGTGGCAAAGTGCTAAAGTAGCTGCATTCCACTGGATCTGGATTTTATTTTGGATATCAGACAGTTTTCTTATTTCTAAATTATTTTTGGCTCTTGCTTTTATCAGACAGTGACAGTGTATATATAGACAGGGAATGTGAGAAGAAAGAAAGGAGTATGACATGCAACAAAGGTCCCTGGATGGAATAAACTCACTAATATGTCATATGGTTTGTCTCTTAAAGGTGCAGTGTGTAGAATTTAGTGGCATCTAGTGGTACAGACTTGGCAGAAATGGATTATAATATTCAACGGATAAACCAAACACTTGTTCTAGACAGGGCATTTCATGTGGAATTGATGTGAGTAAAAAGGGCCTACAGCGGCAGAGAAACCAAAAGCTATTTTGAATAAGAAAAATGTAAATGAAACAGAAACGATAAAATGCAAAAGCAAAGTTAGGAACTTGGGAAAAATAAATGACTTATGTCTATGCATCAAAAAGAGATTCAGGATAAATGTGAATGTGGCATTAACTAAAATAATTCATTAAAACTGATCAGTTTTAATTAATTACTTTAGTTAATGCCATACTTTAGACAGGATGAGATAGCATGCAGCAGTGTTTTCTACTGGCTCCTCAGTAATGAAACACTGGAATTCATTCAGCCTTCATTAGCAGACATAGCACAATTAACAGGTATTAGGAGGAACACTCAGGAAGAGTGGGCAGGCAGTGAGTCATTCCTGCACTGCCATCATTGGTTATCATTAACATCTAGCACCTTTCACCTTTCACCTTTCCCCAAGACTCCCTGAGCCCAAGAGGCTGCTGATTAGCCTGCATTTCAGTGACATTATGATTGGGTTAGCCCACAGGCTCTCAGTGAAGGGCTGATGAGAAGGAGTGGATGATATGCTGTATGGTCTGATCACATTAACAAGAGGGTGGTCAACTACATATTGTATGCGGCAAATGTTTACAAGGCAATTTTTAAAAAAAAAATTCATATTAGGATGAAGATTAGTCGAAACTACAAATGATGAGCACCGCATAAAATGTAATTTTAGCACAAGACAGTGTTATTCACAGCAGCTTCCAGGATGTATACGTTCTCTTTTGGTTGATTAAAACCTTGCAGCAGTCTTCCACACAACCTCTAACTTAATGGTGGTGGTGCTTGATTTATGCCTCATCCAGTATTGGTACCTTGATTAAATTATGCACCAGCATAGAGCACAAGTTTGTCCACAAATGTCTGTGCTTTTGTACATATTGTACTGGTTGGTTAAAAAAAAAAAAAAAAAAAAGGTGGGATCTCATACGGTTTCCAGTTATATAAACTGACAGTATCAGTATAGTCAGATGAAAAGACTGATATGAATTGTTTGATTAGAATGATTGTTCTAATTCAGGATAAGTCATGCTCAGCTGAGCTTTAGTTGAAACACTGGAAGTAGGGGAATAACCGTTTCCAATCAGATAACCTAACAACCAAAAATGGGACACAGTGTTAGGAATAATACATAACTATCTAGTACTTGAATATAATATAACTCTTGCCTTTTCAAATGTAATTTCCAGAGATAACAGTGTTTTATATTCAGGGCAATACAGTATTTTTGGAATATTTTCCATACACCTGCTCACTTACTAAAGGAAAAAATAATAATCCAAATAAGGAAAAGGCTACTGTACGTGTCCAATTAGTAATCCATTAATCTACTACTCATACCCATCCCTAGTAAATATGTCTACATACATTTGAATCACATCAAGATTTATATTAGTATTATCATGAATAGTAGTAAATGTTAGTAAATGAGTGATTTTGCTCATGTAGTGCAATTTTTTGGCTCCTTTCTTCTTCCACAAGGTTGACAGTGATTTGGTAACCTTATAATCGAATCATCAAAAACTGAGTCCGTCTTTGGACTCATCTGGACGTGAAAAGACTTTCTAGATGATAATAGGAAAACATCAGGCGCATTTCATATTTGCACCATGGAAGGAAATCACTGAGGAGCAGCTGACCCGAAGCTGAAGCACAGGATGACGACAGAGGATGATGACAGACTCCATGAGCTGGCACACTGAACGCTTTCTCTCTCTCTCTCTCTCTCTCTCGCTCTCTCTCTCTCTCTCTGTCACTCACGTACACACATTCACGCTGTCCAATTTGCACATGTGAGCAAAGTACACAATAAAGGTTCAAGAGGGTCTTGTGGTAATTTCCTTGAGGGGGTTATGTGGGCATCCAGCAGTATTTTTGTTCACTTGATTGAGACAAGAGGAATTTCTGATACTGATATATAAAATAATAAAAAAAATCCTAATGAAATAGATTCATGAATTGTATTATAGTTCTGTAGTGCATTTGGATCATGTTCATCTTTACCAGGTTTACCCAGAGTGAACTTGCTGATTTACATTTTTCTTTGGGAGCCACTCAGTCTTACAGACATTTACAGGAATTTACTTTACCTGCAATTTTCCTTTACCTGTGCTTCAACAGAAAGATTTCTTTAAATAATAATAATAATAATACATTTGTATAGCACCTTTCATACAAAAATGCAGCTGAAAGTGCTTCACAACAAAATAAATTGTAATTGAATGTGTACTTCAGTGGGGGTGATCTGAGATCTAACAAGCGAAAACTCACAAAAAAACAAAGCAGACCAACAGTGTTGTAATGACGTCCTTAACACATAATTATAAAGCATCAGCGCTACAGCAACGTTGTGAAGGGACAGACCTCGCCCCTGCATGTCATACTGTACAGCTATAATTAAAAGTAAGACTGACAGTTTAATTTTCATACTGCTCCGTTCCCAGGTCAGCTATCAGGACGGCACTTCTCCACTACTTGGACGGGGGACGGATGAGGTTCTGGCTGCTCTGGAGATGGAGGTTCGATCTACTGATGATGCTAGATAATGAACTCTGCTCTTACACCAGCCATTCTTTTATTGCATCGACTCACGGTGACCTACACGGATCGATTCAAGTGACATGGTCCTATCTGTACATAAGAAGGGAACTAGCTGTTAGATTCTTTGAATTTCAGCATTTCTCATGAAACAGTTTCAATAAATCAGTTTTGTACTGTTTGTTGTTACGCTGTTATATGTTTTGACTGTGGGGGACTATGGATGCAAATTAGCTTCGAGCTAACTCCGGTGCAGTGCATCTTTAATGTTTAAAACTGCACACTGTCCCAATCAATGAATCAAATCGAATCAAATCTCTCTACCTGTACAATATGTGCTGGAATACCTCGACCTTGAGGAGTGAAGGGATCAGCCAGGATTAGTATTACATGGGGAAATCATGTAGCTAATAACCGGTTTTTAGCCTCCGTCCTCTGCAGACTGTGAAATACATTCATACAGGATATTGAAATTGCCTGAAACTATTGATGGTTCAAACTATAAGGTCATGAGTTTAAATACATTAACAACCTTCTTCTATATATTCTGCTGCACTCTGCTACAGTTGTTTCCATTTTATTCATCAGGAGGAATATGAATGTGTCTAGAAACAAAATCATCTACATGCCAATAACAGGTTATGGCAGTAATATGTCTAAAATATTGGTGTTTTAGTCCACTGTTTGTGAGTGATTTTAATACTATGTCTGCTACACATAGTATTTGAGTACTTGTGAATAAACAGAATATACCAAACCATATGACAAAGTACCGTACCTTACCATACCGTATCACATGCAATACAAAACCATATCACCCTGTATAGTAGAGAAACTGGACCGTACCATACCAAACCATACCATATTACATCAACTGCTTTAAAATCTCTCTTTCATAATCAAAGATAATGTTCATCCACATTGGATTGACGCTAATTTCACAGTAATACCAATTAAGTAGGTTCTATGGATATGAAGTGTATGCAATTTTATATCATAATATTTGGTGTATATGTTACAGTACATTTCCTGGAGACTCAGTTGAGAAACATTTTATGTATAAAACAACCAGATGAAACACACATGGACACATTCCCCAACCCCCCCAAACCCTCCAACCCCAGTGACTAATTTATAGTGTCTAATTGTGTAATATCACCCAACACTACTGACAAGATGTAGACAGGGCTCATCTTCAATGCTCACTTGAAAACCACTAGTACTCCCAAGTCGATAGTAATCCTGTGCAAATAGGGCTTAATGCTGACTAATAATAAGAAGACGACTACAAAGGAGAAATCAATAAAAGTGCCAACGTGACTAAAAGGCTCGACAACAAATATGTGCAGACACAGGCACTCTGTTTTACACCATTAGCAGTTTATATTATTTTTGTTTATTTTATTTTTATATCATTATACAGTATGTCACTGACTGAGTGATGAAATTACACCATTGGTTGGCCGGAGTTTCCCCATTGGTCACTGCAATTTCAAAAATAATTGGTGCAAATGGTTTTCTTTACGTCCACAGGGGGCGTTTACAGTGGTCCCACTCATTGACTGCATCTCATTCCAAATTTATGGCATGCTAGAGCGCTCTGCAGCCCAACCAGCAGCTGCCCTACCTCGGTCTGCACTTGGACTCTTACTCCATGATGACACGACTGTCAGAGGAGCATGTGGAGGCATTGTTGCAGCTAACCCAGCACATAAGGGCCACAGCCTTGGTGCTGACGGGGAGCGTCATGTCGCTCTTTGTGATGATGTCAGCAGCTCACCCGGTGGTTCACCTGGAGCTGCTCTGCTACACATGAGAAACCTCCAATGTTGGTTCATGCAACTTTTTTTTTTTACTCAAATGTAGCTTAACCTTTTCATGTGATATGCTACTTCAGTACATTTTAACAACAAACATTACACTGACCACTAAAAAAGATTGCAGATGAACATTTAATATCCAGGAATTCTTATTATAGACACTACCACTGACTATCCCTGTAACAAAAAAACTCTATGATGTTGACTTGCAGTCTGTGTCCCCAAAGTACAGCGTAATGATGTGCTCACTCGGGTCACTGAGGTCACTGTGAGGGGGTGGGAGTGTCAGTGGTTGTGGGGTAACTGTGGCCATGATGGCCAGTGTGAAAATGTGGAGGAATCTTTTTAATTTGTCCAAGGGCATAAATAAGACTGAGTCGAAAAGTCATGTCATATGGACCCTCTCATTTTTTTTTTTAAATGGAACCACAGAGCTGTGTGTACAGTATACAAACCAGTCTGTAAAATATTACAAACAAATATCACTAAAAGCTATTTGTGTACTCAATATTAATCCACAGTCCCAGAAACAGTACTGCTGTGGTACATGTTCAGAATCTGCAATTAACATCAGTAAAACCCCAGTTCATTTTAAATATAAGTTAAATACAACCACAGTGCTGGCATTTTCACACCTGATATTTAAAAAAAATTAACCAAATATGATCTTAAAAAATATGCTCTAAAAAGGGTCTATTTGAGATATTTTTCCCAATGAAACAACCAAGAAGCTTATTCACTGGTGTCACTGGTCACTGGGCTGATCTGAGGCTATAAGCACCGTCAGCTTTCTGACCAGCATGGAAGCTGTTGCTCACACACCATTACAAACCCAAGCATCCGGTCAGGAGGGGCAACCCCTCTATCTTTGACACACACACACGCACACACACAAACGTGTCTAGGGCTTAGAAAGGCTGGGTTTTGTACAGCCTGTCTCTCAAATTGGTTTCCATTAGCTCCACTGCGATTATTAACTTTCCATTGATGCAGCAGCATAGTCAGAAGCACCGTGACGTCAAGCAGTGTCCTTGACGGAAAAGCAGCAGCAAGTCACCTGCTGAGGAGTTCAACAAGTGTGTGTGTGTGTGTGTGTGTGTGCAAGACAGAGAGAGAAGAGAATGAGACTGTGTGTGTGTGTATATGTGTGTGTGTGTCCAGATAAAGAGCGTACTTACTGCACAGAGCAATGATGTGGCTGCTGTCTTCGTGGACAAATTTCTTAGTCACCGCTTCCTCCATAATCTGCTTCACCTGCACACAAAAGAGTCAGAGTCTGTTGCTGTGCCTGGAATCACTGTCATCATCTTAATGTTAGTTGTCACTGCCATTATTACTTCCACGTAAAGGAAAGGATAAATAGAACCAGTAGTTATCATGATGATCCCAGTCAAGGTAATCCACATGAGTTTTACGCCAAATGAAGATAAAAGATATCACAGAATTATCATAAAACACAACAGAGTACATCGACATTCAATCGTCATACAAATAAATGACCTTTTTGCTTGTCTCTTTGGGCAGATTTTACAGAAACTCAGACAACATTTACAGAAATCCAAGGAGACATCAAAGTGTCGCCCACACTATTTGATTAATGTGTGATTTCTGGGAAGAGACAACACAGCAATTAGCACTTTGGACCAAAGACAGAGATAAAATATTGAAAAAAGAGGATTTCCTCTTTGAGCCAAATTGACCTCTCCACTGGCCCATGGAGGCTACAATGTTCATTATTCCCTGCAATATGAAGGCACTGGACAAGATGAATAATATAATGACAATTTTGCTATTCTGTGAGTCTTACAAGAAATATGCTAAGAATGTGTGACTGAGAATGAAAAGAGATTTAGAGGAAACACCTTGATATACTCAAAATCAGAAGGAATAATGAAAGCATTAATGTGCTCAGCAAATTTAATGCAAATCTGCCAAAAGAGATTATGTGTGCAAAGACTTTTTTTTTCTGAGGTTGGTTCTACAGGAAATCTCACAGAGCATCCACAATGGCAAGGGTTGGTTCTCTGGGGAGCATGGATGTGTTCTGTAAAATCTCATGACAATGTACTAATAAGACTACGGATGTTGTTTGTGTACAAGCGGAGATGTTGAACTGATGGAGATGCTAAAGGAAAGGTAAGGAAGTCGGAAAACCATTCAGATTTATCCTGGAGACAGTGAATATTCACAACAATGAGATATTTTAAACAGATATGACACTAGTGCTAGATGAAAAGTTAAAGTTATTACAATTCATCCTGAGGGTAAAATGAATGGCAGTCTATCAAATAGTTATCACGACAATTGACTCAAAACCACAAATTGCAACCTCATAGAGGCACATGAAGAAAAGCCATACAATAGTTGTTGAGATATTGCCTCTGGTCCAAAGTGGTGGACTGACAGACTGACACTGTCATCCATAGAACCATGCTGCTAGCATGGCTAAAACCACAGTGCTAACTCAGAATGGTTTGATATAATATCTTTTAAGCGTGTCCTCTCATTATTTTTAATTGGTGGTTATAGGGAGTGTTTGACCATCTCTACAGTGATTATCCACTAAATGCTTCAGCAGCTCAATGCTGTTCTACACTGATTTGGGGAAGGGGTTGACATGTCTTATTAAGCTACTTGATGAGCCACCTGTATTTAAGCTTACAAATTTTGCACTTTCCTTCATTCACACTATTTCTAAAAAGATATTTTGCCACATAGCTGGACTGTAAAGGCAGGGGTGGCTATACTACAAGAACGAGTTCTAGTTCTTCAGGATGAAACCGCCTGGTTTCAACAGGCATTCTTACCAGGAAAAGGGAGTCAAGTTTGTCAAGCAACCCACAGAATATGTACTGGAAACTGGAACTGGGATCAATTCCCTGAATCCAACCCTAACGATGCAATCCTCAAGCCTCACTACCATTATTGTAAGATTACTGACTGTAGTTAACCAACTCCATCACTTGCCCTTAATGGGACTCAGCTTATCTTTTCTTTTCCTATAGAAAAAAATGATCTAATAAACTACCTAAAAATGTGATTTAAAAAGCCTCCGTTACTATTGCATAGCCATGACTGACAATGCTACCAGCTATTTTATTCTTGGGTATCAGTAGTGAACCTTTTTCGCCATAGAGAGGCAAGTACCTGATTAGAAAAACAGATAATTACTCAACAAAAAAAAATGTAGTCTCCTCTTAACACTGTGACAGCTACTAATAACAGCTCACCCAAACATCCGCACCACTGACTCCCAATTAATATCATAGCATCCTGAAAATATTCAAATGAGTCTTTCTCCTGCTATCTATTGTGTCTCTGGAGAGGAGAGCCTGAGTGAGTTCAACAACACTGAGTCAGTCTGGTATTCGCTTGTCTAAGTTTGTTCTCTCCATAGAATTAATTGTCGTCAGTAATTAATCCGGGACCTGTCTGACACCTCTGTCTTGTTTGGGCCTAATTGATAAACAGGAAGAATTTAATTGCTCGGTTGTGCGATAATAACGCATTAAATACAGTTCAAACTTTTTCCCCCTGTATTATGGAGGTGTGGGAGTTTGTACAACTGTCATGTCTCTGTCAAAGCGACGAGGCTTCTTCATACTCGTCACCAAAACAAAGTTCAGCCATCAACTTTACTCATTAAAGTTTTTTTTTTTGTGAGGTGTGGGCTAAATCAGCCATTTTGTCGAGCCACTGAATGCACTGGCAAAGCTGTTGATGAAAATGGGCAAGCATTTTGTGTCTCCCACTGATTCCCTCCACTGCTATTTTGACTATAATCAACAAAGTTTGTCACTGCCCTCCAACTGTTCCTTAATTCCAGGAACCAAAGAACTGGAGGAACTAAACTGAGTAGTGATCCAACACCAGTGCTCTCTTTCCAAAATTTTATGTCAGTATCACTGCCTGCGCCAATACTTGGACATAAAATTAGACATTTATAAATATAATAGATTGAAAACTTTTTCACAAACAATGAAACATGTTAATTAATATCAATGGATTACTAATGATTTTCACTCACTAACTGTGTGAGTACGATAACATTTTTAATATCTAATATTCAGATGCTGTCACACAACTGGCAACAGAAATTCTACAGGAGTCGTTTGCAAAGTGAATGTCACATTTGAGATACAGTGAGGCTCACACCTGTGACCATATAAATCTACCAGTGAGAGACTGGATGATGGAGGGTTTGATGAGGCAATGGTTCTCTGGGGTCAGTCTGTAATTGAGCTGACAGTATAGTAGAATAATGGAACTCATTGAAGCACTTTGAGTTTAGATGAGGTTAAAAGGTCACTCTCTCTTCCAGCTGTAAATCTATATTATTTCTCTCAATGCACACATGCAGCTTGACCTGCAGTTAACTGTGAATCTTTTCCAGGCCTGGAAAGTTTAAAATTCCATGATTTTTCCAGATTTTTCATGACTGGGTAAGGGTTAAGTCCTTCTCATTATGCAGCTTGACGAATTCAAGTAGCCCACAGATCTGGTCAAACTGGCTTTTTTACTTTTCCTACCTTGACATACCAGACACACACACACACACACACACACACACACACACACATCGACAACTACCATTGCATAGTTTAAAAAAAGGCTAGAGTGCATGAGGTCCATCATTAACTAGTATTCCCAATATTACATTTCTGTGACTACATCAACACAAACCAACACACACCAACAACTCTGAAATGCTATCCTCTCGATAGCTCTAGTCTTTGTTGCTCACTTTCAAGTGAGGGTTAGGAGATCGGCTGCTTTCTATTGTCTTTTAATGCTCTCACAGAACCTCTGACTTGACCACATTCCCCCAGAGATGTGCAAATAGATCCATATATTTACCTACTGGTATAGCTCTACCCAATGCATCAGAGTGATACACAGCGGCTGGCCAGAGGGGTCGATACCTTCACCTGGGTGTGACTGACTGAGATTGAATTTATTGTGTTTGGAAATGAAGCAGTTTAATTGGTGCAGGCTGTCAGGGATTACACAGGGTTTAGGGTTTGCTATGCTACTCAATGTACGATTAAATATATTAATAGGAATTAGCATTACAATATGTGTTTATTACCCGACAGGACATTAAAAGCAGCAGATATTTAAAATCTTGTTCTTTACTTGGATTTAGGTTATAGGTACAATTAAGCAGAATGTAGTTTTGATTATATAAATAATTATAGCTACTCTGGAGGTTAAAATCAGTGGACAGTGTTTAAGTTTCACAGTATTTATCAGCCTAATTACGATGACATACAAGCATAAGAGAAATGAGGAGCTGGGAAAACAGTGGCAAATATTTCAGTGACCTTCACTTGTCATGACTTTCATCATATCCAGTCCTGTAATCTCTCCTGGAGAAGAGAGCAACCCTGCCTCTTAAAATCACGTTACTAATCTGCAACAGCAAATATGTTTAGAAAGAAACCTAATGCTTCCTGGATTACGATTTTTATCAATATAATGAGAAAAGATAATGAATGTATTTGTATCCGCTCGTAGCAACTAAAGCATGATTAACATTTTGATGGTTATGTTTATGCAGCTCAAAGCTTTTGCTAAAGGGTTAATGAAAGATTGTTGTCTGTAATGAAAAGGTCAACAGTGACACAAGATGTTTTATGTTTTCTATATTCTCTGTGTACCAAAATCCCATTCTTTTCTAAACCTAGCTTTCTGTGGCCTTAACCAAACCACACATTTAAACCCAGAATGGGAACTCTGATCCAGAAGGTAGCACCGCATGGAGTGCCACTGAACACAATCCAGCGACTATATTTCCTAAAAAAAAAAAAAGTATTGGGCATAACCATTTAGTCGTTTATGAACATGATACTGTATGTAGGAGACAGTGCTGAAGAGAGACGGTAATTAACATAAAGAAGCAGGGTTACCTACTGTCACACTTTTGCTTTGTGACACTTGCTCTCAGACTGCCACAAAGCCACTGCTTACTGAACATTTAGCTGTATAGGTTTAACAGAAATGTCAATACTGATGCTCTCTTTGTTGCCCACAGCCGTTTGTATGTACTGCTCTTTCCTTTGAGTTTATCAAATACCAGTAGGCATCACACAGGAGCAGAAATGACGTGTCTACAACTTGAGAGAACGGCATTTTTACACATGTGACACAGCACCGGTAACTTTACTCAGTTTTACAGGCTAAATGTAATGTGTCACAGTATTTGTAGTATAGTGGCATTACTGCACACAGCTACTGAACGCACCTCCTCTAATCTTTGTAAGTAAATTAAAAATTATTGGAACAAACTGTAATAATGCAAACCTTTTCTGTAGCATATGTTACTATAACTTGAGACTTGTGAAATGTGCAATGTCCATTTAGCAGGGACAGGAAATTTGGTGTCTTGTAGGCTAAATCGTTAATTCGGCTGATATAAAGACACTGGACTCTATTTTCCAGAAAAAAGGGTGCCAACGTGAGTGCCAGCACACTCTGCAGGCACTAGGACACATGGGCGTGACCAACACATTTGTGCTATTTTGGTGACCACAGGCAACCTGTTAATAGAGGCTAATCATTACACTTAAACACAGCGGTCCAGTGGACATAAATTACTCTGTAGTGTATGAAAAATGATGAAGAGACGACTCAGAAAGGTCAGCTATGTTAAGTACTGGTAGGAGATTTAAATAATTAATAAAGGTATCCTCACTGTGCCAGCTGTGCGTAATGTAAGCAGATTTTGGAGTTGTCAAAGTATTCTCTGCCAACAGGTAGGTCAGAGCAGGAGAAAACACAAGTGAATGTAATCCACTGACGATATGGAGCGTGTTTCTGCCACGGGAAGCAGGGTTTGAACTTTTGCTTATAATAAAAATATCCCCACACATTTGCTGGAGCTTGGAACTCATCCTAATGACTGCCGTGTTACTCCAAATTATATCATCTGTATTCCCTTGATATTCCTTAAAAGCCCCAGGTTCAATCCATATCAATTTGATGATTTGAAAATGTACTTTTTCACTAAAAACACAATATCAGCTAAAGTGTGTCCTGCATTGTCAAGTGAATTTGTGGCCATGTTTTAGATAAGGGCCTTGCGTTCAAATCTAGTTTAAAAAGCTTTATTACTTTAATTTATATTGTGCTAACGTGGTATGTGTTCCCGTTATCACTGTCCACTGTGTTCAATAAAACTACCATTAACACAAATTATGTGTCACTCCATCATAGGAGTATTGGTTGCACTGGACTTAATAGGAACTTGGAGAGAGCATGTGCAGGGTTAGTAGAGGCCCCACAGCATATTTTACCCCAGGGCCCTCTAACAAGTTATTCCAGCCATGGAAGACAGAGATCCTATGGTTCCTGTCCACATTAGTGTGGAGAAGGAAATCTCAGAGAGGACAAACAACAGGACAAAGTACATTTTGGCTGCTAGCACTCAGCTTTAACTGAAATGGTGAGAAGATTTCAGCATCCAGGTAACTGCTAAAATGAGTGTGTGTATGTTCATTCATTTAATGCAGTGATCTGTAGACACACACTAAACAATTGTTCTCAGGTAAGTTGGTTGTTTTTAATTCTTTACACCATGACATACACTTCCTATCTATAATTCAAATGAGGACAAAACAACATGGCGGCAGCCACACACATACGCACTTGCATTTATTTACTTACTTAATAAGGACTTGCGCATCTAGTTCCGGGGATAACACTAAAATAACAAGAAATAGTTGGTATGTCAAACAGCTGAGAGGAGCCGGCTAACTTTGAAACGCTTCTGAGAATCTTAAGCTAATGATTTCTGGGAGGAACAGAGGGTAGAGCTCATTAGCCAACTGTCAGTTACATAAGGACACATTTGCTTTTCCCTTCATCTCAATGTTCATGACTGGGGCAAACAACAGAGCAGCAACAGTGTGCTTCCAGTGGCTACAAAGGGGGACAGATTTCCTGACGCTAATAAGGTGTACACTCTTCCTTGGGGGAGAAAATATAGCAAACATGAGGAATAGAGGAAATATGCAACACACTGTTCACCAGTTCAGTTTGTCTTTCATCTCATCATATTCTAAACCAGTACTCACAATTCAGGATTATGGAAGATTACAATCAGGGCAGAAAATTGAGCTCACCCACTTGCCTGAGGTGAGTGATTTAATCTGGAAGAGAATAGAGCACTAGCCTGGAAAAGTGGATCAGATAAATTCTTATTTTCCACAAGAGCTAGTGTTTTAAATATTAAATATTAATTATTAAACATTGCAGCATGACTGCATGTGCAACGTATCACCTTTGATACCTTTTTATAGCAACGCTTCATAGTCCAAATGATAGTTATTGCTACTTCAGTCACCAAATAACCAAATCCTACAGTATGTTGTCATGGTGTAAGGTGACACCTTGTTGGCTACCTGAGTAACAACAATTACATCATAACAGCATCATTCATCATTTTCTCTGCATTCTTGGCATCATTTTAAAGGATAATTTATATGTTTGCTCTGAAAACTTAGTTACTGCTGATTGGTCCTCTGCTCAGGTTGAACCTATATGGGGAATTACAGGATGTCACTGCACTCAGTGTATGAATAGGATGATAAATCATTAATTTGTGCGGATGCAACAAAGCAAACAGGAGGCTGTGTCCGGTATTACTCATCATTCACTACATAGTGCCCGATATGTACACTCCACTATTTTAACTGAGCTGTTGTTAAAACTGATCTGAATTGATTGTGAAATGTATCCACTGTATAATACCCTAAAATATACCAACAATGGAGCAAAAAATGGGGTGTCTATGGCATATACACCATTTTATTGTGGCAATTATAGCATAAAATTTCATGTAATTTTTAATGACTACATGCTTGTAGATGAACTTATAGATAATTTACACCTGACTTAAATGACAGTTTCCCTCAGCTCTACAAAGCCTGTTTTATTTGACCCTCATCTCCTAGCACTGTTTTTTGTGAATTAAAAAAAAAAAAAAAAACAAAAAAAAAACACTGTAGGCTACCTGCACAGCACAAAACTGCAAACAAAGTTAGCGACTAGCTAGTGAACATAAGAGTTTTTAGCAGGTAATGAGCCAGATTTCTTTCCTCAGGAGTTTGGCTAGTGAGTAGTGAATATTGGACTTACATTCATCAGGTGGACAGAATGATGAGGACATGACTTTAAACAAATGCTAATGATGCTCTGTAACTGTTGGATCTGTTTGCTAACAAGTTTGCCATATCAACTTAAAAGGTCATGATAGGTCAATGTTGCATTTATAGCTTGTTCCTGCTGCTCACAAGCTCCCAATGATTGACATAATTGTTCTATACACTTTATCAAGGCAGCCAGGCCAAAAATGGAAGATAGCGTTTCTAGACGGGGGTCTATCATAAATCTGTTTACTCATTATATAAGTTCAGACTTGATCTATTTATCCTGACAACCAGGGCCAATGCATCTTTATACAGAGAGAGAGAGCCAGACGGTGCACACAAGAGAGAGTGAGTGGGCCATGACATGACAGGGAGTGATGAGGACACATGCAGGGTATTTACCCTCAGAATAGACTTTAATAGCACACAAAGTTATATAATTGTTATCCAGCTTTTTTTGCAAAATCATGTGCTTCCCTAACACCTGGTGATGATGGGAACTCCTGAATTAGACAATTCAACCAAGTTTCAAGAATCTTCTAAATAATTTCCACACTGAAAGGAAGTGAATGGCTTGAATGGCTACTTGGAATGGTAGAAAAAGCAGATAAAACGTGTTTCAAACCCAGCAGCGTGGTTTAGAAAATGATTAGTATGAGATGTAGATGGAAGTAGATGTGACTTGTTGTAAATGTGCTAAATTTGCACGTTCATTCAAGTGTCACAACTCATTACAAATCACAGCTAAGGTGTGAATACGTATTGTTAAAATGTCACAACAGCACAACTTTTACTACATTTCAGCGATTGATTGCTGAGTAGTGGACAGTATTGATGTGTGAATGATTACCCTTCATTAAAAAAAAAAAATCAGAGGGTCCTCTTTGTCCATAATGTCTTAAAACCTCCCTAAAGAACACATTTCTTTAGGATATTGTGTTGCTGTCTCCGTGTGGTGTGGTACCTTCCCTTCTCTCAGTTTGAGGAGTGGCAACATAATATGGTTCTATCCTAATCATCTATTGTTAGGCCACAGCAGAGACACAATCATTAATGAGGTAATTATTCATGCCCTAGTAGAGCTGGTAGATGAGGAGAAGGGCTGCAGTGGTGCAGTGGTGACAGCAGACTCTGAAGGACGAGTTAGTGGAATCAATCTCTTTACTTATCTCATACGCACTTGTTGACCTGCTGCTGCTTTCACACAGGAAAAAAAAAAAAGAAGGAACCCCTAACATTTACAGATACTTCAACCCTGCAATCATTTTCTCTCCTTAAAAGTGCTACATCCTGTGTCAAATCAATTTCTCCACTTTTCCCGTCAAAGAAAATAGAGCGGAAATTAACATTTAACCTCAGCCAAGTAGATATCAATGCAGTTTAGTGAGTTTGCCTGGCCTTTCAAGCTCTTGAAGCAGCAGTCATAAAATATGATTGTAGCAGGAAGAAATGATTCTGTCCTGGAGGAGGTGCCAGTCTGAGGGAGAAGTTACCCAACACTTTGCTGCATAATGGCAGAATACTTCTTCAGGGAAGGCACAATATAGTTAATGCTGTTTAGCTGTGAGCAACCAAGGCAGCTCACTGTAGTCAACAAAAGAAATGGTATTAGAAATATTGAGGCCTATGGCAGCAGCTTCCAACACTTTATTGTAATATTGATGTTGACTGGACCAATATAGATTTACTGAGCTTGAAGTCTACTTTTTATTTCTTAGAACAGCGGTAAAGTGGTTGCCTTATGTGTCCAAATTCTTCAAAACTCCTCAAATACCAACAAAGACTACAAATGTTTGTCCAAAACAATATCCAAAAAAACCCCACAAATAATATAGAAGCATATGAATTAAATTGGCATTATTTTTGAAATATAGACTGATCCACTGTCTATAAAATACATGAACTGGCAGAGGCCCCCCAAAGATAAACCTAGAAGAAGAACTTCCTCCCTTGCAGAGAAAGGGCCAAACTAAGTGCTTTGTTGTCTGATGGCAATTTTTGTAACTTTCCAAAAAAGACAATCTGACAATCACACTCATTTTCCGCAAAAATAAGCCAGGTATACACTAATGAGGAAGCATGCAGGATTTTAACTTCCCTCTAAAGCTGTCTTTTTTTATTCTTCACACAACTACTCGGTCAATTTTTCATGTATACAAGCAACACATAGGGGTCGTCCGAAGGTGTGTGCTGTTATCCCCATTTGTATGATTTATGGTGTAGAGACTAGTGAAACATGACACATGACAAGACACACAATTCTCAGAAGGTTTTTGGGAAGGTAGTTGGAGGATACGGCCATACAGAACTGGTATAAACCCTGTTGTCTTGAGAAGTGGTCAGACACCTTGATGTATGGACTAGTTTATGTAAAGCATACTTAGGTCTTGAAACTCATTGTGTGTTATGTAGTAATTTCTTAATAACAAGCATGAAGTGGCATTCATTGCTTAATTCAATTATGGTGATTAATAAAGTCAGAGAACCTTTTCATTCCAAGGTCGTAGTGTTTCTTTGACCAAATGGCTACACCTCTGACATCTGCAGAAACTGTTCAAATACTTGTCTGGGATTTCATATACAATAGCTTTTGTGATCCTGAAACTCAGGTCTTGCAATATTGGTGAGTTCAAACTGAAATATTTCAACAAGTAGAAGACAAATTTTCTACAGATACTCATGGCTCCCAGAGATTTTTTTAAACCATGACTGCAACATTACCTAACCTTACCCTTAAGTGGTTATTATTGTAACCATGACGACACAAGTCCCCTAACCGTGTACTAACACTACTAGTGAAGTAGTAATTTTAGCCTAAACCATGATCTCTACCCAACTCTAATCATGTTGTTTTTATGCCTAAATCTAACCAAACCTTAACTATAGCAGCATAAGATCAGGGAGCAGCTTCAGTTTTGAAACTATGTCTTCCTGTCCATTGTGGCATCAGATCAGAAGACACTTCCATGTGTTTTTCTGAGAGGTACACACCTAGGGCTGCAACTAACAATCATTTTCATTCTTGATAATCTACCAATTATTTTCTCAATGAATTGTTTCGTTAATTGTCAGAAAATAGTGAAAGTAATTTCCCACAGTCAATGGTTACATCTTTAAATGTCCATAGTCCAAAACTCAAAGATATTCCGTTTACTATCATGTATGACAAAGAAATGCATCAAACCATCACATTTGAGAAGCTGAAACCATCAAGTTTTTGGCATATTGGTTTAAAAAAATGACTCAAACAATTATCTCAATAGTTTCCTATTAATTTTCTGTCACCTGACCAACTGATTTATCGTTGCTGCTCTACACGGACCAACGTTGTATTAATTTCGAGTTGTCGTTGCTTCATGTTGCGTTCTTCATCTTCACAGTCACTTATTTGCCTCCACTTCTCTCTCCAACACCAATCTCAATGATTGGGGACAGTGTCCTTTCAGGCATTATGAGCCTATCATTGCATCCTGTCATTTCAATTCCTTCCTGTCAGTTCTACAGACCGTAGCTCTGACACCAGGATCGGAGTGGTCCGTGCACTCCCTCAATCATCTGTCATTATCACATTTGCCACAGAGCTGCGGGCATGTGACACCTCATACAACTCACAAAAACAATACTTCTGACGACAAAAAAGGTGCTTCTCTTACGACCTTGAGTATGACTGACAACTCAATCACAGTGAGGTCAAAATGGTTTCTGGAATTCATATTATAGAATAAACTTTGCAATAAAGAAAAGACAGAACATCCTAAAGCTGGCAAAGGCCTGAGACAACTTTCATATCTTAAAAACTGCTATAAGCAAATCTTCCCCTCTACAGAGCATGCACGCTCTGATTTCACTTTCAAATTTTGATTTGTCACAGCCCAGCCGGTTAGAAAAATTTATCTGATCAGCTACGAATTCTAATGTCAGAATATTCTCTGGGGAAATAGATGGATTTTGTGGTTTCTCTGCACAGGATGAAACACTGTTCTCTGTTGTCATTTCTTCCATAAAAACACTTCAACAATTTCTTAAGAGCAAAAGGTACGCTGAAACATTCTGTTGTACTTCTTGTGCTCATTAATAAATATTAAAGTAAACCTTTCACCTTTTGCGTGGATTGCTCTTGTAACCACCTTCTACACATCCAGAAAACAAAAAGGATCCTGATGATACAGGTGGATACAGAAAGGCACTTTTTGTTTCAGTACAAGAGACCACCTGACAGAGCCGCCTCACTGCTGTGATATTAATCGCCAACTGATGCAATTTAACTTCTTAGGGAGCTGCTAAAGCTTTCAGTTGCCAAGCAATACTCAGATAGCTGAGTGCAGCTTAAAGAGACAGGGAGCGTTAAAGCAGGAGCTGCTAGGTTTTGCTCAGTCCAGTTCCCTTGGCCCAGTTTGCTTTAAATGTCAGAAGGCATTGACTAGCATCTCACGGATGACCTGTGGCCAATCACATCATTGATTTTTATACTAGATACACACAGAGAATACAATAACTATCTGTTGTCTAAACAAATTGGGCCAATGTTATGTTTTGGACAACATATTTGCAAAAAAAATAGATCAATATGGTTCTTAGGTAACAGCAATTCCTTAGGGCTAAATGATCTCAGCCTAAAACCAATCAGCTGCATTGGTTCTGGGCTTACCTGATGTACAGAAAGTATTTCAGTGTCTCCACAACTGTAATCAAAGTTCAACCAAGGCCGTTCTGAATGGAAAAGTGGCATCACATCATCTACTTGGCTGAACACCAGCCAAAGGCAAAAAAACAACCAGCCAAAAAACATAGTGTAGTATTTTACATGACACTGAAAAGACTGATCAAGATCGCGATTTCAGAGCTCTACTCAAGAACACACTCATGTTTATAAAGCTTCGAAACATATGGACCCCGACATGGGACTTTCATTTAAAAGTCACATTCATGTCTGAGGAGATCTCATACAAATCATCCCACTGAAAGTAGTTTTCTTTAAATGTTAACCACCAGGAAACATTAAGAATTTATGCTACCGGAGCACAAGTCATAATGACCGGAGATGTAGCTCAGAGCGTCAACACACAGCTTCCCGTGGCCCAATGACCCCAGAATGCAATGTTCCTCCTTATTTCCCTGATGGTCTGTGTTTAGTAGACAAGGATCCCCGCTGCCTGCAGACATCCTAAGAAGTGAAGCTATTTTGAGCCTTACAGACGTTGTGATGATTCAATTATTTAAGACCCAAACCTGTGGGTGACTGTGAGATGGCTTCAGGGGGAACAGAAATGATTTGGTCTAGCTATTCAAACTCCGTCCTTGCAGTGACGTATGCATTCTGCAGTTTTTGTAAATGAATATAGTCTGTAAAGATGACAGAAATCGTTTATGAAAACCAAATTTTGAAAGTCAGACAGACAGTCAGGCGCACCATTAGAAATTCTGGGACTTCTGATAGGTACTACACAGCTCTGATGCAATAAATATCTCTGGTGTAATCCCTGATGTGTTACTGGAGTCTGGTCTTGAGACGTTTCTCTTCTATTATCTCAGAATTGTCTCAGTCTCGAGGGTGATCTGATGTGGACTTGTTGTATTGTGGGTGTTTATTTGGACTTGTCTTGATGCCCTGAGGATTATGTCTCAGACTTGTGAGTAATTTGACTTGGACTTGTCTGGGTCTCGTGGGTGTTTAAGCTCTTTTTTTTTTTTACCTGTATTTTGATTTGGACCTGTGTCAGTTTTACAGATTTTTGATTCAGACTTGTCTTAGTCTCCCAGATGTTTTGACTTGGACTTAGGCAAATAATGAAATATTTAAATTGGTTGCTTTCAAACCTAAAGGAGTGTACTGGGTGATTAAAGTTATATGGTAGCTGTAAAACAACAGTATGAAGAATAGTAATTGGTGCTCCCTGCCTCAACTCAGACTAAACCCCCAATTGGACTCGGCCTTGACTTGAACTTATCCCTGACTCAGTTTAAATGGTGTTGGCTATAACTACTACCTGACTAAAAAAGTCCAAATTAAATCTCTGCTAATAGGTTACCAGCCAATGAGCAGTATTTGTCAGCTATACAAGGAGGTTTAGTGCTCACTTTGTGTGAATTTCCTAAGCAACAAACAGACCAAAACTTCCCAAAACCAAACTGTAGGTGTGTCAATGGAAAAACAGCAAAATGATTTTAAATGTCAAGAGGAAGACATTCACCAAACATAGCAAAACTGCATCAACCAAAAGGAGCAGAAGCCACAGGCTGAACAAGAGGTGTATGACTGGCATATATTATGCAACACATAGTCAGTTGCGCTTCATAAAACCAAATTTGCAGCAGTGATTACAAGAACAATTTTCTTATCTTACAGTCAAAAGTGTTATTTTGACTTTGCATCTTGATGTAACTCATCAGCAAACATGAAATCCTGATTACATTAAACTACTTTGGGGTTAAAGTGAAGCGACTAACCACCATAATTCAGTAAATGTGATGTTTTGTAACTTACAAAGCTCAGAGCACTAATCCTTAAAATTTCTTATTTTTTCTTTTCTGTTTGATGTTCAAATAGATTTTTTTTTGCTTGACATTTTTAGCTTGACCTTTCCTCTCCATTATAATGATAGATACTACAAGCTCACATTTACACTCTCTCAGACTGAGGTATAGGCAGTGAGCCACACCTTGCCACAATTCAGTCCTACATTGAGCTGCACTTGATTTACACTGACATTTCAGTGCAGAAAATCTCTGTAGTTGTAGCTTTCGGTGAAGGCAGCATGAGGATCACAAAGGGAGTGGGTAGAGAGGTTAAGGGAGTAATGATTTATCCCTCACCGGAGGGATGCGAGACATTCATCACCAGAAACAAAAAGCCTGTAGCTCTGTGTGAGCTGCTGGTAGAGACAGACAACCAGTGCTGAAAAGATGCCTTTCTATTACACTTCAGACAGACGGTTAAACCAAGCATTTCTGCCTGCAGGGCAGCATGTTCATTAATGAATGCTAGGTGCTTATGGAAAACGATAGTTTTATAGTTAATTTGAGAGAGATGTCCACAAATATGCACGATAGGTATGTTCAATTGAAACTTTTATATTGCACTGTTGTAATATTATAACAGGTGTTATAACAACACCATAGAAGATTTAAAACCCCTTGCACTCAATTTAACCTCACGATAAAACACCACACATAGAAATTAAGTCCATATAATACTTTAGTGGTTTTAAACGTGAAATAAACTAGAAAATTGATAGCTAACCCTACAGATGTCACAAATGAACAAAAGAAACAGACATTAAAAATTAAAGAGATACAGTTAAGCTAGGTCCATTTATTTAGCTTCAGTTGAGTAAACTTGAATAGATACTACTGAATAGCATTGGCTCGTTAACAGTTCGATATGTCCGTGGGGGGAAAAAAAGCCAAATAATTACGGAACATTTGCAAGCCTCCTGTCGTGATTTTAAAGTGGATACTGACATAAAATAATACAGTAAATTGGTAAATGTGAAGCTCGGCTGGCCGTCAGAGTGAAGCCTACCTCTCGTTTGACGGTCCATAATAATTTCTCTTTGTATTGTTCCTCCGTGGCGCCCTCCATGTCTGTCCGTCTGTCCGCGGTGTGCACGACACAGGTCTGTCTCTGTGACACTCTCCGTCCGCTCTCGCCGGCCTGTCAGAACCGCTTTCCTTTTTATTCCTGGTTTCCTTCTTCCTTCGCTCAGCTGGACTCTGACGCAGCCGAGCAGCTTGACGGCGACGTTATAGGATCCGCCTTCTCCACTACTGATCAATGGAGGAGGAAGGAAAAAAAAAAAAATCACTGGCGCTCACACCCGCCTGCCAGCATCCAGCCCCGCCCCAACCTGCAGCATCCAACACACCAACCTGTAGAGCCTGCAAGGTATTTATAGCAGCTTTCTTTTCCTCTCCTGGGCAGGAAAGAGTTACAGCAGGAGAGCTGCTCTCATGTGAAAGGTGTGAAATTCTGGGAAAATGGCTTTGGTTTTGTCATTGTTAGTTGGTTGTAATCACTCAATCATGCTTATATCTGAGCAGACGGCTCTTCAATGTATGGGGGACTAAAGTGGAGGAAAAAAGTACATGCATTTCATTTAATGAGCTCATTAAAATGCAGCTTTAATATGACTTCATTCACAAGCTATGACACCTTAACATGCAGGCACACAAAGAGACTGCGGCTGATCAAAAAGGATTCTAAAAATAGTGCTTTCTCAAGCACATGTTGACCATCCTCTGTACTGATGCCAGGTTGGCCTGTTGCAAAATACATGACGTCACAGCAACGTGATATAGAATAACCTCGGCTGTTGAAGTCCCTCCTGCTTGTGCCTCCATGTGGGATGAGGGTGCATCTGCAACCCTCAGATGCAACATTACCTGCAAATATTTGTCTTAACAAGTCTGCATTTGACCCTGTATTTCTGTTCCATGTTCAATTTTAGCAGATTGCTATAGTGTCATCTTTTCAGCTTTGATTAAATACTGTAGGTCAGTCATCTTTCATGTTTTAATCCCTGACAAAATAGAATCATTTAGCAAATGTGCTGAGACGGGACTTCCTGATTTCTTTGATACATTTTTCATGAATTCTCAATTGAGACAACTGGAAATATTGCAGAGCTATGGAAAAAGCTAATAAGTGAACCTTGAGTTCAGACTTTTAGTCAAATGTACATTTTATTATTCATTGGTTTCCAGCCTGGGGGTAAAGATCACCCAAATGGTACTGCAAGATAATTCTGACAGGTTGCAAGATGATCAACAGGATTGGAAATTAAAAAGAAACCCCACAAAACGATTTGTTCTAATCTTTGAATTTTTGATGTTGAGGAGGAACATTTACTGTTTGGTTGAACTGCTTCACAACCAGTAGACACATGAAAGCTGTAAGAAATATAAGTGTAAGAAATCAGGGACCTGTATCGACAAGCAAGTATCACCTCAGATGAGGATAAAGTCTAATCTAATAATGTCACTGGTAGTGCGTTTAACTACAAACAAATCAAACGCAACACCTCGTGTACGTGCGCAAGGATGCACACAAACACACTTGCATGTGGGTGAGGTAATACACAGTTTTGCTGCTGATTACACTGTTCCACCGATCTGTAGGTGTCTGTAATGCACCAAGAAACCCAGTAAAGGTAGGGAGGAAGACTGCAAGTTAGTAAACATGAATGTAAGAAATACAGGGGGAAAAAAAAAAATCGGTATTTTATGAGGAAAGGAATGCATTCAACATGTTTCTTAGACCTCAAGGATACACACAATGCATTCTGCTGAGTAACACTCAATGCAATAATAACCATTGATTGTTAAATGAGAGCATGTAAATGCACTACCGTAATGCTGGTTGCTCTTCATCCTTTTACCTTGACAGAAGGAAACCAGGTTTCTCCTTTTCATTCTCTCAAAAATCCACTTATAGCTGAAAGCCAATTTTATTAAATGCATGTAAACACAGCAAATGCACAAGTGACTGATTATTTCCAGAAGAAAACAGGTCAGGCAGGATATCTGAAAACAGATTTCCATGCAGATAATAAATTATAATATTTTTTCAAACTTTGGTTTTGAATAAAGACTGGCGTATTTTGAAATGAGTGATATATGATGTTGAAGCTTGAAGGTAGCGTTCAGTTCTTCATTCACTTTGCACTTGTGTCTAAATGTTACCCTTTATTGTTCAGCTGTTTAAACCAACTTACATAGATGTATTCATGTCAGTTTTAGTCTTTGATCATCGTATTATTTTTGATTCAGGCATGCTCAAACATAATCCTTTTGTCCTAGTGTCACAGCGTTACTGTCGACCGTGTGTGTGTGTGGCCGAGCATCACCTGCAGAGTGTGTCTGCAGCACGTCTCGCACTGTTGGCTCTCGCCGACCCTCTGGAGCGGCTGTGCATCCTGTTGAACTGGTATTACAGGCAGTCAAGAGAGCCGACCGACCTCACAGCTCAGAGTAGTGAGTATGTGATTGCATCCACACTGCAGTCTCTTTTTCCCCACCCTTTTCCTTTCTTGTACCACAAGATTACAGGCTGGACAGTTCCACAGCAAAGAAAGGCGTATTCTTAATTTGTATTCAAGAAATGCCAATGTGATTAGATTCACAGTGGTGTGAATATGCTTGGGTTGTTTGTCTGCATTTTGTATTTCATCAAACATTTGCGGAGAGACAAACAATACTACTGACTAGGTGTTTTGTCTGTTTTGTAGGTCTTTGGCATTCCTGCTTCTTTCAAATGAGTCAACAATAACCAGAATATTTAACTGTATGTGACAGAATTACTTTTCATCTCCTGACAGTCAAGCTCCAACTGGAATTTCCAATTATTCCCCCTGACTAAAAGCAAAACAATGACAAACAATAGCTGAATAATAAGAACTTTTATCTTCACAACTGGAAAAAGGCATTATGGTCAACTGTATTAAAACATGTTAGAGGCACACTAGTTTTAGAAAAACTAAAACAGGTTCATCTTTGGCAAACAACAGGCTGTTGTAAATGTGTATATGAAAAATACAATCTACTATATAAATATGAAACACGCTCTCCTGCTGATTCAGAGTGTAAGTGCTATGATTGTAACAGTATTTCTTCTAAGAAATAGTGCATATTAGTGATTTTTCCTCCACTACTAAAAACCTACAGTTCTCTAGATATTTAAAGTAGTTGCTCTGAATCCTGTGATAATGATAATTCATAAATTATGATGGACAGAGCAGACAACACCATGTTTATCTAGATTAAAAAGGCAGATGCAATTACATCAAGGCCACAATTTGGACTTCTTTTAGATAGTGGTAGAGGAAGTAAGATGATAAAAAAAAAAAAAAAAATCAAAAAGAGAAATGTATGAGCCTCAGCAGACTTCATCTTCAAATGTTCGTCATCAATCTTAAAAGCTGAAATCTGCTCGGTGGTTTATGGTTTCGGTTTCAGTCTCAGTGTCCCAGTGTCCGGTCGTCGTACGTGCTGTACCTCTTAACGTGGATGCGACGCACGCGCTCTCGAAGCTCGGCTCCTCCGGGCCCCTCCTCCTCCTCACTGTGAGAGCCACAGTTGGAGTAGCTCCGTCGAGTGGCCTCCAGCAGGGAGTTGTCAGGCAGTGGCATTGTCTCGTACAGCAAGGTGTTCAGAGTCTCCTCATAGATGCGAGCTTCAGGAAACTCCACCTGAGGTAGAAAGAGAAAGAGATGATAAAAAAAAAACACACGCTGAAGAAAACTCAAGAGTTTCGAACTGCTAGAGTAACTTGCAAGCTTTGATATGTGTCTACAACTCAACAACAAGAGGTTTGGTCACTCCAGTTCCCTTTTTTTTGCCAGATCCTAGTACTTGGAACCATGCAGCTCTTGCTATATTCATGTTATATAAGATTAATGGTAGAGACGGGAAGTTTCCCAGGTTTAAAAGTTGCAAGTGTTCATGTCAACACAAAACCCTACACAGTGGTATGGGTGCAGAGTTGGTTTGGTCAGACAGAAAGCAAAGCATGTATTTAACCTCTGGACCATTTCTCTGCTCCATGCAGCCAATGTAACAACTGGATAGATATGAACCTTAGTACTTGGAACCATGTATTGAACACAGAGGCTGTGCCAAACGTGTACATGGTTTCTCCTCCTTTTGAAAAACAGCAGTTATGATTTCACCTCCTCCTCGCCTCACCTTGGTTTGCTTCTTCTCTGTGGCGTAGACGATAGAGGTGCAGCAGACCTCAGCCAGCTTGCGCCCCTGACCATAAAAAGACCAGCAGCAGATCTCATCTCCAATCACATCTTTGATGAAGAGGACGCGGCCGTTGAAGCTGAGCGACAGCCTGTCAAACAGCTCGATGTTCTTCAACAGGTTGTCGTCCGAGTTACTGTCAAGACAAAAGCAAACTGATCTGGAGAGGTTGCGCCTCATAATTTACTCTACTCTGTGGCCTGTGGCTCATTAGAGTTTATTACTTCACACAATCAGTGCTTCCCTTGCAGAGTACTTTGAAGAAGAAAAAAAAAAATCAATTAACTTTGTAATGACGGATGCCAGAGGGACCTCTGGAAGAAGTCTTTCTTACCTGGTGTAGGAGTACTTGTTATTGCTTCTGTTGTACACGAGCTTCACCACAGGCTAACACAGGAAAGAGAGAAAAAAAAGGATTAAATATCCTAAATGTGCCAAGTATGAATTAACTTCAAGTAGGGCATTATCCATTTGGCAGGAATACTGTAACAAAAAAGCAGAAAATTAATGTTTCTTTGATTATTTAAGTGCATTCACATGAAAGGATAAGCAAATTCTGTCTTCGTCCTTCAATAGCTGTTAAATGTGATTAAAAGAATATAGCTAATACTATTTTATCTTTTAATTATCAACAACAAATCCCATGTAAAGACTTATCACAAGAGCAATTTGATGAGGTTTTCTGGTACACCATAGAATTAACCTTAGTACCCAACTTAGTAAGATGCTGTTAAAAAATGACTTGAGCATTATTTTCAGCTTCATTCAACACCTAATATAAAAAGGAAGACATGGTCTGTATTTACCTTGGTAGAAGACTGGATGAGCCTCTCCTCTTCCTTACTGGAGGTGACCACAGGTATAACACACAGGGGTTGCTCTTTATTGCCCTGTCAATCACACCCACGTACACTGGGAGTTAGGGGTATAATTTCTTTTTTTTAAATCAGTTTTTCAAAATGATTTAAACGAAGAAACAGAGTTTATAGCCCTAAAGTCATCAGGCACTGCAAATGCTCCATCACCTTTGTGTCCGAGTCTCTTAGTCTAGACCTTGGAACAATGAGAGGAGAAGCTTCTGACAATCTCAAGGAGCAGGATGGACATAAGGCAACAAAAGGTCAGAAATATAACTCAGGACAAGGACTCTCTAGGCTTTTAATGTAATCAGTAGAATTGCATTATCAGTTCAAAAAGCAGCAGGTAGGCAGCGTAGGGAAGCCATGATTGGTGAAATGCAATCATGTTTCTTTGTGCCAGTTAAAATCCTAGCAGCTGTGTTTTGGATGAGTTACAAGCAGGAGAGAGATTTTTCCACAGAGCAGGGGGTTACAATTGTCTGACTAATAATGAAGGTGCAAATAACAGTTTCCAGATTTTTGGCAGACACAAACGGTCTAATCATTGAAATGTTTCTGAGATGTAGAAAACAGGATTGAACTACTGAATTAACATTTTGTCAGAGCTCAGGCTGCAGTCAAAAATGACACTAAGATTCCTGCATTGCTGAGTTACTGAATGTGACAGTGAACAAAGAATGGCACCTGGTGGTGCCACTGTGTTTAGATCCAGGACAACGAAAATGGATTAATGGCCAACATCAGCTGCCAGCAATAAGTAATCCATGACCTTTAGTAGAGGAGTTTCTGTACTGTTTTTTTTTTTCTTGAAGCCAGACTGAAATTTCACAAAGATGTTGTTTCCAGACACATAAACACATTTTAACCGTTAATCTTCTTTGGAACATAGCAAACATCACAAACAAAATGTCCTTCCATTAATGAGGTGGGTTTAAAATCAGCCAAATTCTGAAATGCGCAAAGAAACAAGGGTGAAGAAACAAGGCAGATTAACATGCATTGTTATACTCCTGGTACTGACTTCCCACCTCTCTTCTATTCACTTAGTTCCAGCACAGTTAGGTTGACAGGTATGTCATTATGAAACAAAATAGGTTTTAAAAGCCAAGTCAAGCTTTAACCTGATGAAGAATGATTATCTTATTCAAAAGTCATTATGGATGAACATTTTGGTGAATTTGCTACTAAATTATTTTTTGATACAGAAGAAAAACTCTGAATCTAGTGATTATAGAGCAAGTGGGGTCTGACGGAGTGTCTTATAAGTAGCATCTTTTATGTAACTTCTAAGCTAATTAGGGATGTTTAGCCTTGATGGACATCCAGGATACCTCTAAAAGTGGAAAAAGAAAGTTCCATACACACACACAGTGCAAATGTATGGCATACACAAGCTCTCTGCTTACAGAGCACATGTTTAGATCAGCCATCTTGGGGCAGGACAGCAACCACATACAACTAATCCACAATAACAGCCATCGTTGAAGGACTTATACAATCCCAGATATTATACAGCATTCCTGGTGGTATCCAGTCGTGATGAAGTACTGAATAGAATTGTTCACACGGGAAGTGAGGTGTGAAGTGGCAGCTGCTCATTTTGTAGTTTGCCATTTAGCAGATGAGATGCACAACATTGTAGAAGATGTTAGTGGTGTCTTGATACAGTTGTTCCTACATTGTAAGAGATGCCCTTACACTGTCCTTCGCTCTGTATGTTGCCTAGTCAGACTGTGTAATGAACCTCAGAGGAGGCAAGTTGAACGCTCTTCATTCATAAACTACTGGACATGATGATGAATGAATGACAGCCAGGGAGCTAAGAAATTCAATGATGCTGCCTTGCAATCTGTCCCCCTGGAAACCAAAGGATGTGTAGAGCTTGGCAGCCCGGCAGATATTCCTGTGAACATCTGTCAGTATGATGCATACCCACTGACACTTGTCTTGCACAGATGGTGCCGCAAACTGTATTGCTGCCGTAGCCTAGAGGCATAAATACACACTGTGGTCCACAGCAAATCCAATCTGTGCACCTGAGAGGCTCTGTTGTCGAGTTGAATAGCACTCACTACCGCAGCAAACACAGAGTCATGGTAAGGCACTAGAAAACATGAACTGTAGACTGAAGAAATTCTCATACATTGCCAAGGAAGTAAACAGAGAGTAAGGGTGGACAATATGAATAAAATCCTCTATTACGGTATAGTGTATTTTATATCTTGATAGATATATACAGCATGCAATTAAAAAGAAATAACGAGATAAATTATATCCATGTGCAGGAGATTAAAAAAAAGAAATATGTTCATGAAGCAAAGGTATTATTACGGCCAGAAGTAAATCGCTTTCAGGCTAACAGGCAAACAATAGTGTTTACAAATTGAAGGTTCCCCAAACTAAATATATAAGACAGAGGACATACGTAATTGCTTTGAAGCATATTATCAAAAAATATATATGCATTACCAGTGGTTAATAACAAAGACCAGGTGGATTTACTTCTGGAGATTTCAAATTTACTAAGAGTAACCGGGGAACGGAACAACCCTGACAGCAGAAATTACAGCAGAAGAAATAAACACAGCGATTTCAAATCTTAAGAGTCCCTCGGCACAGATGGGTACCCCTCAGAGTATGGTGTTATATTTGTGCCTCATTCCTGAGTGAGAAATTGGAGATTTGGAGCACAGAAAATTATATTTTGCAAGCACATAAATTATATTTGCAAATTATACACAAACAAAAAAAATATTTCATTTGAACAAACGAAAATCTATTCTGTGCTCAATAAATGTATTTGCATGTTTGTTATTATTCATATTTATGTGCAATAATAACCCCTCTCACTCAGTTTTACTCAAATGCCCTCTCACAAACTTGCTTGGTGTGCTGACAGACCACTGCACACTAGCTCACATTATCTCTCTCTCTCTCAACCTCTCCACTCTGTGCATGCTCAACGTTGCCTTTGCTCAACCTGGCACAGTGTTGCAAATTTTCCATGAAAATTAACCAATCAATCAGAGCATTCTGATTGGCTGTTTCACCTCCAATTAGATCACTAGTAGAACTCTCTGACGCATCCTGGAAGCAGGTTTTGTCAAAGGTATCGCAAAGAATAATGTGATATCACAAAACAAGAAATTGGTAACTCACCTGACACTGCCTCCATTTAATGTAAAATGTGTTGCTACTCTACCCCAGCCCTCATAATGCAGATGTAGCTCACGTTGGTGATGATATACAACAAAAAAATAACTTACATATAAAAGGTAATTGTAAATACTGGTGAGTACACATGTGACTGACCTGCAGGGTGTTTTGACAAAGCTCCACAAGGCCCTGGACGAGGTAGTACTTTGCCTCAGCCTGCAGCTCCAGGACAGCCTGGCGGCCTGTGGGTAACGTCACTGTGCCATCACGAAGGTAGCACAGGACACTGCCAAAGTGCTTCCCACTGCGGTCGATCAGGATCCAACCTGAACAAAAACAACAGTTAAACAAGTTAAAAATGTGAACACAAATAAACCTTTGCATCTTTGAGAGGGAAAAATGGTGTAATTATGTGATATTTCATGTGTTATTTCAGTAAAGTGATCTCATCCATTCCTGGCTTAGCCAGTCATGGTCAAGGTGACATTAATTTGACTTTGAATGTTTATAGATGTGTCAGTAAAGTCGTAACCTTTATTGAAGTATACAGAAAATCAGTCACAATACTCTTATTATAATTTACATTATTTTAGCTGCAATGTCATGTTAAATAGAATAATAAACTGGCAATACACTAATACTAATCTTGACATAGTGTTATAGAGCGATAACAGCATAATATGGATTTTATTTTTGATTTATTTTCAAAAATGACATACCGTCTTTATCAGTGAATACTTCCTTCTTTCCACTGAACATTTCTTTCAGCATGGAGCTCTGCCTGGTCAGCACTTGCAGTGTGGTGTAAAACAGGGTCCCACCGACATTGAGCCGGACATACTTGTTGCCCAGGCCCACTGCTCCTCGATAACTGCAGGTCTTTGTCTTGGGACATGCCAAATGAGGGGCTGAGGAGGTGGAAGCAGACTGGGTGTGATGCTGGGGCAGGCAGCTGTCCCCGGACATGTCCTTCTGGAGGTAGATGACCACCCTGCAGACGGAGGTCCGAAGGTCCCCCGCCGTGGTGACAGCTACTGATGAGGCCGCCACAACCTCTCACTGCTCCAGCTCATTCCTAGCAAAACACAAGACCCCTCAACCGATGCTGCAGTCTTTCTATGAAGCAATATAGTAAGATTAATGTTGATAAATACTATTTAAAAGGTAAAGCAGGGCCCCCAGTGGACAAGGGCGTGTATCACAAGACAAGGTGGAAATCACCTACCCTAATGTTATCTTTTCCTCTGGTTCCCCTTCCCAATAAATGGAATGTAGCTGGGCAGGAAACTACAAGAATGACGGACATTACAATTAATTAAAATGGACAGAATAATAAAATCTACAACTGGCCCCTGCTCACCTGTCTTTAGATTTACTAAAACTAGCACAATTTTAGATATATCTACAAGTGCTTCCTCTTAAAAGTAAGGTTAGCGCTAGTTCATCAAACCTAAAACTGTTGCATTGTGTATATTACAACTTCATGAACAAAGCTAAAAGCTAGCTGGTGCTAGCAAGTAAACATTGGGGTTTGTAGCTTCAAATTGCTGCCAGATAGCTAGTTCACTTGTATTTTGTTAGTTTGGGTAAAATTACACGCCGAATCTGTGCAAAAGTGTATATTTACTAGGCCAGGCTAGTGAATCAGTAGCTAAATAAACAGCTAAGACCTAAGTTAGTTAACTAACTAGTTATTAGGTTACTGAATTAACAGCGAGCTGAAGGTTAGCTCGGCTGTCCTTTTCGGTCATAAAGCGTTACAGAAATTTTAGACTGAACTCGCCTTAAAAATGTAATCGTTTTAATATTTTCTCCTTTGTCGACAAGAGCCAACATTGTATAACTCTACTTTAGTTATTGGTTAAATAGTTATGGTCTTCTGAACAGTTCGTCTGGTTGATACTAACTCACTACCCACCTATGTTTTAATGCCAGAAAATATGTATGCGAGTTTAACACTAATTTGGTTAACGTCAAACTTTGTCACAGCCTCCTTCTAACATACATGGGTGTGTTTTGCTAATGTTGGCTAATGTTGGGTAGTCAAACTTCGAAGCAGCACCAACACTAAAAGTTGAATATGTATTGAAATCTGAGTTAGTTTTTGTTTTGAATACACCCGAATTAACGTTGATTGTAACATGAAACAACTTTCGGGAAATGTTTTAAGCTCTCGCGACGTGTATGGTATACTGAACAAAAGACACATTAAATTGCCAATTTTTTCAACAGAGTGCGTAACGTTATCGTGCCTCGGCTTCATCCAGCAACGAATACGTAAGTTAACGGGCATCAGTTTACGCACTTTACTCACCGACCTCTCCGTGTTGTCTCTTCGTGTTGTCAAATAACCGCACGCCGTACGGCTAATTAACTTTCCCTATATCGCCGTGAGACAGACATCCACAACAGTAATATGATTTGAGTTATAAAAAAGTGCGAAAAAGTTAAACTCCCTCTTCCTCCTCCTTCTTCTTCTAATGAATTAAAAAAGCGAGGCTGTATGTTGTGAAGTGTAATACTGCCCCCCTCCGTCATTAATAGTCACTGCAAGCCTTTCTGTTTCGTAAAATCAAGTTTCAGTGTGTTTATCATGTGTTTACAATTAGCATTAGGGCCACACTGAGAGGAAAACATTCTGAGACTAGAGAATAAACTAGTAATTTTATGACAGAAAAGTCATCATTTTATTAGAATAAACTGTTATTACAAGAAAAATATAACAGCTTATTTGAGATTTGAGGAGGAAATATCAGAGAAGCACACACACAAAGAGACAGAGAGGGAGATGAGTGGGGAGGGAGAAGGAGAGCAAGAGGGAGAGGGAGGCAGTGGCAGTGTTTGGTTTCCCTGGTAGCGGGGAGGGAGGAGGAGCTTTGAGCTCTGCCACATAGTCACACAACACGGAGCCATCTGCGTTAGCGGTGATAGCGGCTTAAACAGGTAAAATACAGAGTTTTGTGTCCTGGACATAGCTAGCAATGGTTAAGAATAGTTGTATGGTGATTTAATTAGTCTTACGGAGCGTAACGTGAGTATTTTTAATCGTTGTCCTATTGGCTTTTGTGAGCAGGCTAATGTTAGCGCGATATAACGTTAGCTAACTAGTTAGCTGAGTTATCTCAACAAATTTTTAGCAAAATAGCTAACATTAACACTGTTAGGGTCATAGGCAGGGATATGATACCTTTTCCACATTTGGAGACTAACCGTAATATTAATTTGTGAAGTTAACGTAAAGTCATTGCACACATTAGACGCAGTGTCCTAACGTTCACAACAATCACATAACTTAATCACATTTCAATCACATTTGAAGTAACTTGAGCTCGTTTGAAGTGACGTTAGCTATAGCTATGTAGCTATCTCTATGTAAGATAACACTTAACCTAAAAAACCGACGACTAAAGTTAAAATGCAAAACTAGGCAGTGTCTCGTCTTGCCATATGGTGGGATCTCATTGTAGGTCGTAGTTCAGTGAAATGGTTATTTTGCATTAGCAAACAGGGCATATGTTAACATTACTGGCAGCCAGTTGTCACTGTCAGTAACCCAGATATTGTCACTGTGTGATCGTCGGATAACAAGTTACTTGTCAGCATAAGATAAGTTATCAAGCTATAAAGCTGTTAGTTGGTATAAAGTGAACTTGCTGACGTTTCTGGCTGCATCAGTGAAACGTAGGTTGTGAAAGAGAATCAAAGTTGCATTTTAGTTGTGTGTGTTGTTCTTATTCCTTTTCCTTCTTTGTGTCAGGCCCTGCTGTGGCCATGGCTAAAGATCCATTAGCAGAGGCAGGCTTTTATTTTGATGAGCTCAACAAGCTACGGGTACTGGAGCCCGATGTCAGCCATAAGACCTCAGAGCTCAAGGAGGAGTGCAAAGAGTTTGTGGACAGTAAGCACAGAGTATTTTGTCACATGTATATTAACCCCCCCCACCACCACCATACACACACACACGCACACTCCCCACCATCAACGGGTCATACCAAATGAATAAACATTTGCTGTCTTTTACAGAAATTGGACAGTTTCAGAAGATTGTTGGAGGTCTTATTGAGCTGGTAGACGAGCTGGCAAAAGAAGCGGAGACAGAAAAGATGAAGGTAAGCTTGACATTTGAAGCTGTTTTTCAGTAGCTGTTTGAAACAAAGCTGTATGTCCTCAAAGCTTTGAAACACCTGTATCAAAATTACAACACAGAGCTCATAAATAAAGTATTATCAATCAATCTTAGTTGTTTCAGGTACAATATACCATACATTATGTGCTTCTATTTGGTCTTTTTGGAGCGTGACTTTATTTGCTACCATCATGTGTTCTCCTTTAGGCCATTGGGGCGAGAAACCTGCTGAAGTCAGTGGCAAAGCAAAGGGAGGCCCAACAGCAGCAACTTCAGGCTCTCATCGCAGAGAAGAAGATGCAACTTGAGAGGTAAACAGTGAGTTAGCCTGATAATCAGACTGGGTTGCTATTTCATTTTCACCTCATCATTATTACTATTATTATTGTTTGTTTGTTTTTTTTTACAAAGTGCCACGTGTACCAACCACAGACTGTAAAAACCAATCTGTAGTCCAGTAGGTGAGAGTTCTGGAGTTTAGCTCAGTACCTGACCATGAAGAGCTCTAAAAGTTATCACAAAAATCTTGGATTGGATGCTGACTTTGATTGGGCTAACGTATGAGATCAGGTTTTAGTATGGGTCACACTGTCCTTCAAATTTAGTATTAGTCACTGCAGTGACTTGCTCATGATGTGATTTAACATAATTAGGACACTTGTGCTGACTTCTCAGGTCTTCACACAAGAAAAAAAATAATATAATAATAATAATCATCATTTTTTTCTGACAGCTCATATACATTTTATTCCAATGCTTTCAGTGCTTATACTTCAACTGTCATCATCTTTCAGTGTTTACCTTGAATTGATACCAACTCTTTTGAGAAACTTTGGTTCAATTCATCACTTACGTTTGAGCTCCTTTCAATGCCTGGACTAAACCTTTAACACCTCTCAAGACATGTATTTTAACCTCCATATCAACTTGTTCGTGTAATTGTTTTAACCGCTGCTTCATAGTGAAACAGTCAGATGGTTATAGAAATTCCAATGTAACAATCATTTCAAATGAGAACTTTTAACATTTATCAGCTGGACATTAATGAAGAAACCCGTAGTTGAGCAGGCTCGACTGTGTCATGTAGCGTCTAATCAGACGTGCTGTAGTCTGCTGCCACATCAGTTTGGAACAGTGAATTAATGGAAATGTAGATAAGTCATAACATGTCTGTGATGTTAAAGAAAATCACGTTTCAATCAGGTGGCTTTTTTTTTAATTTTTTGAAGAAAAAATGGTTATTGTTATTAGCTGGGCCACTCAGTGTTTCAGTGTGTCATTTTGTCTACTATGAATGCCATTTTTATAAATTTCATGCCTGTGATGGAGAATTTAATTTTTATTTATCTGACAAATTAAATGCATTCATTCTGTAATGATCAGTTTTCTGTCATACTGTATAGAGCTGAAATTCCAGATCCTCACATGTGAAGGAGTTTTTTTTTGGGCTTTTATTATTGAAAATCTTTGGGTTTTGGACTGATGGTTAGATAAAACAAGAAATTTGCAGACTCCAACTTAGGCTATGAGAAATTATAATGGCCATTTGTCAATATTATCAGACAGTTTTTACACAAAACAATGAGCAGCCCTGATACTGTATATATCTTTGTTTCAGGTATCGTATTGAGTATGATGCCTTGTCTAAAGTGGAGTCAGAGCAGAACGAGTTCATCGACCAGTTCATTCTGCAGAAATAAGGATGTGACGAGGACGAGCAGAAAATGTGCGACTTCTGCAGCCACATTTCCAGAGTGCCTGTCCTGTTTTCTCTGGGCGACGCCCACCTTTAGAGAATTACTCAGCTGCAGCTCCTTTTCTGAAGCAATCCCAAAGCTCCGACTCCATCCTGAGACATCTTGACGCCTCCTGTTTCGTTGGACAACACCTCTAATTCTGATACGCTTGGAGTGTGAAACAACCACTAGCTCTGCCTCTGGACAGCAGGGGTTAGGATTTACAGTGTTGTAAGCTTGAATCTGTTTGGAAAGTTAAGTTCATTTCACAACCAGATGTCTCACATCAAAATCTCAGACCAACATAAAAGGAAGACAGAGCTATTTATATATAAGAGAACATTATTTATACTATTTATACTGAAGAATTACTCTGTATATCTAGTTTTATTACTTTTTGTATCAATTGATATACTGCATGTTGCATGCATCTGTAAATAAGTTTTGGTTTTAAAACTACAAAAAGGATTTGATTCCATCATCTGTAATTTCTTCTTTTTTTTTCATTCCTTTGGTACAACCACTCTGTGGGCACAGTACATAAGAAACACTTTCTCCTCTTTTTCAGATACCTATGTTCTTTATCTCTGTTATATGTATCATTGTCTCTCATGCATTAATTTAGATGACAAATGGTTATACTTGAATAAATACTGTATATTGCACAATAAAATGTGTCATTTTTGCTGTCAAGATGAGGCAAGGGAGCAGATTTTAACATTGTGCTGTTATGTGTTGTTTTAATAAAGATTCCTTGATATCCATTAATTAATGGGTGCTCTGTTTTTTATGCACACATAGGTAATGACACTTAAGGCAAGTCATGGACCCAAAATCAAATGTCAAGTGTGTTCATGTAAAGTTTTGCACAGAGTTAAAGGCAGTGAGTTTTAAAGGGTAGCTCCACCGATTTTACATGCCATTGTCTTTTTCCAGATGTTGGAGAGTACGAGTGCATGTGTGAAAAAAGTAATATAAAGTCTTTTGTGGCTCTGGAGGGAGCCGTTTGAAATACGAAGGAAGTGATGTCGCTCATGGTGTGTGAAAATGAAAAAAATCTGGAAGTGTGTGGTTAGAAAGTGAGGTTATCAGACCTCTGTAGCCTCCTACATAGCAGCTCCAGGCTCCATTATAAGCAACTAACATAACAGATTCAGTATAATGAATGATTTTATTCAGATTGCACTGTGGGGAATGTGGGCGCCAGATTTTGGCAAGAATGTGTGGAATAAAAAAAGACAACATCTCTGGTTCTGCTGCATCAATTTTGATCCTTTAAAAAAAAAAAAAAAAAAAAATACCATCCATCATGAGTCTAACAATATTATTGGAATGCAATACTGGAGACTATTAATGTTTCAACATCATTTCAGACTCTGCATGAAAGAAAGTGGCAACTATCAGATCATTTCACCCACTTTCAACTCTTCTCTCTCAGCACATAAATCAACATCCTATCATTTTAAAGTGCAGTCTGCATCTGGTTTAGAAAAAAAATAGCCTCAGCTTTAACTTCAATAAAACCTACATCCTACACTTCCCATAATGCAAGATGATAGCATTCACATTCCTCTTAACTAGTGAATTACCTTTGACATGGAAACTGGTGTCGTTCCCCTTTAATAAAATTTGTTAGGTGTCAGAAATTTTCAGAGCTGAAGAAGAACATGAGGTCTATTTTTAAGGTAACAAAATAAAAAGAGTCACTTTTCAGCAAAATGGCACAACAGCTCTGGTCCTTTGCAACCCTTATTATTTGTTCCTTGTAAATGTGCTCATCTCAAAACAGTTTGTGACTGTGGACATGAGTATCTGTTCATATCTAAAATGTGAATGTTGCTCTATGTACAATATGCACTGTAAACAAGACAACTAATCTATAGTTAGAGAATTTGTTTATTGACAAAGAAACAGAGTGCACAGTCATCTCATTTCAATCTGAACGGAATGTACACTTTTTAAGTGTAGTAGTCATTTTACAGTATGTAGTAAAAGCCAATGGCTAGTGGTGATAAGGAGAACAAATAACACAGTGAGCACTCAAGAGTCAGACATAGAAACTCTTCTCCCACAACTATGACTTCTGTCAAGCGCAGCACCACAGACTGCAGGACTGGTAGACACCCGTGTGGTTTACAGACCTCACTTCTTCTTGGTATACTGTAAATCAAAAAGAGAATTAAATACTGCAGAGAGTATCTATTTTGTATCATCTTGAGATTAAAAAGGGCCTTCATCCCTTACTTTATCAAGAATCCAGTTAGCGTCTGCAATAGCTCTTTGGATTATCATTTGTATCCTCTCTGGGTCGTCTTCATCTGCGTGACTTTTGTAACTCTGGAGAGAAAAAGCAAAGCATCAATATGGTTTTTATGTTTCTTATGCTCATAACAGGGTTACAACTGACAAATGCTGAAGCTGCTTTACTGGTTAGGAAAACCACATTTTACAGGTTTAATGAGCATACTATGTACTGTATAAGTAAAGCATGATTTCTCATATGGTCTAACATACTGTATGTCAGCAATAACTGGGAAAAAACACAATGATTTAGGTATAGTTATTCAGAAAAAGCAATAGGTCTGAACCACTGTCTGCTGAGGAGAAAATTAACAATGTGGAAATATTTGAGTCAGTGACTATAATCTGGTGACACATTTCATCTCTTCAGCACCTCTGTGGAGAAAAACTGACTTTTCTACACAAACACAAAACAACACTGTCAGCAAGTCACATGGCTGAAATACCCAACTATATGAACAGAAAATGGTTATGGTCAGGTCAGACCACCACCTACTGGTGAATGCACAGTACTGCATGGTTTTGTTTCCCCATGAACTTTATCATCTGATAATCACTGTGAGGTTTAAATTAGAATTATTAAAACCTGTATTTTCTGTGTTTTTCCATATTTTCTGTTATTTAACACCACAGCTGTGAGTAGATTCAAATAGAGAACAAAGCCTTGGCAGTTTGACTCATAAGGTAGAACTCAAAATGCTGCAAACTGTTCAGCAGCTTTGGTGCTCTCACTTTTAAGGGCAGCTGAGAAAACTGTCACTTGACAATACAACATCAACAGTTTAGTCTCTTGTTTATGGTTTAGAGGATACATGTATGGATAAAAATGATATCTTATACAATGTCCACGATTCACATGTATGTATTTTAGATTAGTGCAAGACCTCACCTGTCTAATAGCATGCCGATAGTGCTGCTGCATTGCTGCTGTTGGTAACTGTTTGCAACATCTGAGGAGATATCGGTAGAGCTGCACTGGTGTCAGGATCAACTCAGCTCCAACTAAAGGCGGCATCCCTTCTTCCTCTGAGGTCAACTGACAGCTTCTGTTGATGAAAATACAAGTCAAATGTTTGCTCAGGTTAGTGACGCAGCTATACTGGAGTGCATTATATTGCATGGTGTTCCTAATATTTTGTCCACTTCATTAATATTCATATTGAGAGCAAAATATTAGGAACGCCTTTCAATAGAATTGCACCCCGGTAACGTTATCCCATCACCACCCACTACGACCTCAGTAAACATTAAGTAACATAGAGATTATCACCTTTTCTGACAATGTCAATAAACACGTGAACATGTATAAGCTTCATAAAAGTAGATTTTATGGCAGAGCTGTTGAACTGGACTGCATTAGATTGTGCAGGTGTTCCTAATAAAGTGACCGGTGAGTGTATTCTTCATGTGTTGTGGTGTTTCCTGTCTGAACCTAAGCTAACCTTAACCTAAGGGCTTTTATTGGCTAGCTAGACTGAGTCGGTCAGGAGGTAAACAATGCGTAGAGTCAGTTAAATATAACGTTCTCTAGGAGCTGTCGCTTCCAAAACACAGTGGCTACTATCGCCTTAAAACTAAGGATAAGGTTGAGCTTACTGTGGCCGTGAACTGTGGTAAAGTTTGTCAGCAGCTGCCCGGCATCCTCAACACCTTCTCAGAGTCACATTATGAAACTAATCCACCATCTGCGTTATTTTTTTCATAGGATGGCGACTCATAGCCCGCCCTACTCTGACTCTGATTGGTTTATCCTGATATTTTTACCCTAATTCTAACCAATCTCATTTCTCATACCTAAACATAACCAACCCAACCAACGAAGACAGCGAGTACCAGCCAATCAGAGGTAGAGTAGGGCGGGACATGACGTCACCACCACTGTACATGGATGTGTTCAACACTGTGGTCTTATTCAGGTGTTTTTTTTTTTTTACTACGGGTAGCATCCATGTTACACTGACACACTGTCGCCCTCTGCTGCCTATTCTGAAAACCTAAAACAGGCCAACATAATTGTGTCTTTCACAAGTGTTAGTGTCCATTTACTCAAGTACTTTTTAAAGTTACCTCTACTTAACTTGAGTATTTAAGTGTTATACTACTTTTAGCCTCTACTCCACCACAATTCAGATTATTACTCCACCACATTCATTTAACAACTGTAATTAGGCTACTAGTTATTTTGCAGATGAATGGTTTATATACCAAGTGGAGCTCCGTCAAGCCTAAGCAAATAACCCTTGATGATGTCATGTTTGGTACACATGGTTGTTTGTTTGTGAAGCTTATTGAGACATGTTGTAACTTGACTATTCTACAACATTGCCCTTTAGTCTGTTTGATTTTGGCCATACAAACAATTTTTACTGTCACTACTAGGGAAATAGATGTTTTCTCCAGTAAATAAATGTGTGTGGGCTGGTAGTTCTCATACAGTGACGATGGCTTTGATGGAATTGATGTATAATAAAAGCATTTTACATTTGCATGTATTTTTTTTTAACAAGCCTCAGCTGTTTAAACATGATGGCCTGCACTCCTCCCTGGAAGGCTCTCATCTATTATCAACCAACATTGAATTGACTTTACTATCTTGTAAGGCTGCTGCCACCTGACTCACAGTCAATCCATCTGACTGCTCCTCTCTGGACTCATATAGTATCCCTGTTTGGATCACAACCAGATCAAATACTAACCATCTTATGCATCCTGTGTTGTCAACTGCTAGGCTTGATTCATTTAATTTAATCATTTAATTACAGTTTACCCACAGTTCAGCCATTTCATTTTGTTCTCTTTGCTCTTTTAAACACTCAGTCAGTGTCCAACACATCTTTCATTCTCAATTACCACGGCCCACAATCTTGATTTCCTGTTCCTCACTGACACCTGGCTTAAACCTGGTGAATCTACTCCCTTAGTGGAGCTCTGCCCACCCAGCTACAGTGCTCTGAATGCTCCTAAGAGGCCGTGATGGCGGCATTGTAAGTGTTTACTTGCACTACTTTCAGTTTTGACTCATTTAACAGCTTCAAAATTCTTTCTTCTTCTTCTTCTTCTTCTTCTTCTTCTTCTTATTATTATTATTATTATTATTATAGTCATATTTCTATTATTATTATTGGCCGATGCCAATACCGATATATGCACATATGTTTTTCCAGCTGGCTGAGGAGACTATTATGCATGCAAGCATAGATCAAGAAAGACGATATATGAAGGAAGAACTTAGGAAGACTGGACTTCAGGAGCTCAGCATTAAAACTTTAATGAACTGCCAAGTGGTGAAGCAGCATAGTTTTCTTTGAGTTTATTAGACAGACAGGATTAATGTGTAGGATTTCATTTCCCTCCAGGGCAGAAGGTGGCGGTAATGCGCCTAATATGCTGGTTGCCAACCGCTATTATGTACCAAGAAGGACACCCATGTCCAAACAAAGTGGTACATCCTATCAGCCGAAGTTTTTCCTATCTGTGCAGCCGAACACAGTAGCTTCTGCTGGATTGCAGCATGGATTGTTTCTCCCTGACGGTCCCGGTGCTTCCTCCGCAGGCTCCATTTCACTCAAGCTGCTCGTCGTACCCGCTGCTTCTTCCCACTTTAACCTGAGTAACAAACCGGGGCTCGGTGCCCTTATTGGATCCACATGGAGAGCCGGGGGCTAACATTAGCTGAGAGGCTAGCGGAGCGTTTGCAGCAGCATGACCGGAGGGAAGCACAGCTAGCTAGCCTCTGTTAGCCACCCAGCTAACATTAGCCTCGGCTCTGCACGTGCAACACTGAGGTTTGTTATTCGGGTTAAAGTGGGATGAAGCAGAGGGTCTGTCGGGCAGCTTAAGCCCTCTCTTAAACATAGAGAGAGTGTCTGCCTCCCAGACCGTAACTACACACCGAAGAGAAACCTGATAGCTGAAGGCTCTGCGCCCCATTATACTTTTGAAGGCTAAAGGAACCACAAGTAAGTCTGCATTCTGGGAGCGCAGTGGTGCTATAGTGGTGTAAAAGGTTACTATGAACTCTTTAAGATATGAGTATAACTATGTAAGAAAAATCACCTGTGATCACCTATCCACCCTGTTGTGGAAATAAAAAAAGCAACATTCACATCTCATTCACCCATTGTTGCATCACAGTCATGTTTTGGAAAACACTCAGCATTTTCTGCATGACAAAAACTAGTTTAATATCAAAATGACTAACTGTCGCATCACAGTAGTTCATTCTTACCATTGCGGTTATTCCTGCATCACATAAACAATTGTTATATTAAAATCAAATATTGTTATATTTCAATCTCTCATTGTGACATTACAGTCGGTTATTGTTGTATCATAGTCAGGCATTTATGTTAAAATCGTCTGTCCTTTGATTACATTCACCTACAGTCACATCAGAATCACTTATGTATTTTAAATGAAGCAATAATTGATTGTAATAAAAAAATCGATATTTTGATGAAAAATGTGGTTGCGATGATAAAGATGATTGTGATGCTAAAACAGGTGTTTCAGACTTACAGCAATGTAACGAAAATCATCTATGATCACCCATCCACCTTGTCATGGAAAAAACCCAGTTGTTTATATTATACTGTTATATTGTTTATATAGAAAAATATGATTGCGACGAACCAGCTTGTGATTGTGATGCCAAAAATGGCTGTGAAAAAACACATCACAATCATGTGTTTTGGAATAACAGTCACCTTTTGCTGCATCATAAACACTGCATGAAGAACAACAACAGGGGGGTATTCCATGAAGCTGGCTAACGGGATAGCCTAGTTTATTTCGATAAGCCTCGCTAATTTAAGTGAGAGTTCCGTTCCATGAAAGTGGCTTATATGAGTTGCAGCTCAGTAACCATGGTAACTTAGTCAGCAGAACTAGCCTGCTCCGTGGCAGGCTAATGGTCAAGCTTAGCTCAGCTGCGTGTCCGAAGAATGTCTGACGGACAGAAACACGCTTTCAAAAGACGGTTCCATCATGTCTTTTCACACTCGCAACCCTTTAATTTAAAAGCGTAGCATTTATGATTTAAGAAATAAAAGTGTGCCAGCATTATTTTGAAATGATTTATTTATTTTTATTTATTCATTCACTGATTTTGTTCAAACTGTGAAGACAAAAAGAAAATTAAATAAAGTCCAAACTACGTCCTTCTGCTGTGTTTAAATGTACACAGTGGTAACTGCTTATAGTGATTACAGTTACAGTGATCAGCTGTTTATAGTGATCAGCTGTTTATAGTGATTACAGTTACAGTGATCAGCTGTTTATCAAAAAGCTCTGAGACAAAATCATTCATATACAACGTTTATGCTGTTTAAATAAGTCACGTATAGGAAACAAGTAGTCTGCCTACAGTATTCATTCATTCTCTTCATACATTACAACATATGGAAAAATGTTTTAAACCACATAAATCTCTTTGTACTTTACTCCTGACACTTACTGAAATCATGACGGAGACAGAGTCGTTTTCTCTCGATGACAAACGTATTCTCCCCGAAACGTATGACAATGGAAGATTTAAGTAAAGTTCACCGCTTCATAAATGTGCACGCTGAATTTGAAACAGCTGTACTTGCATGACAAATAAAGAAAATGTTCTAATAATCATCTGCTTATAATGATATTTAACCCGGACAGACGTGATCATTATAAGCTGCTTCCACTGATATCCTTCTCCAGTTTACAGTTAATGTTAAACTTTCACTGATGATTGTAAATGGACATCAGAGAGGATGATAATGTTGGAAAGTTCTCTTTAATTGCTTACACCATAATTTTAAATATACATCTGATATTATCTCGCCTAGTGATAATATAACCAGTCATGATCTGAATGCTCGTTTATTAGCAAATAAAGATAAAACCATGAACAGGAACAAGTGCTGCTCTTCACTTTCAACCCGCAGACTCATCAAGTCGGATGCGGTGATTGAACCCTCATCCATCTGGATATAAACTCGCTTCTCTAACCTTTAGGCTATCACTACTCGTCTATAAGTAAACAAGTATATATTTATAGTCTCTGTCCTTTAAGTAGGATTTAAACCAGTTTAGTACTGTGCTAGAAAGTCCCAACCAGTTTTCCAGTCTGTCTAGTAATATATTGTGGTCGACCATGTCAAATGCGGCACTGAGATCTTTTACTAAATAATACTTCTTCCCAAACAAATATATTCAATGATATAGAATTAATTTGTAATTTTTTATCTATTTGACTAAACTGTTCAGAAAGTGTCCCTAAAAAGGGGTAGTGTTTACATGCTTCCCCGAAGGAAGCCAAAGTGTGTGTGTGGATGTGTGTGTGTTTATGCGAAGGGTGAAAAGAGGTGGGGTTCTGTGGCAGAATGTGTTTAACAAATGTTGACTCTTGGGTTCACCCCAGTCAGTCATGGGTCTTCCAGGGATTCAGATGTGGACATCATGGACACTGTTTGTCTGTCTGAGCTGGTTGTTTGTGGGTCAAGTGGTGGCAAGACCGTAAGTTTACTTGTACAGTCTGAACATTTAAAATCATGTAATCTATTGCGTACATTTGTTGTAACTAGTTACAGCATAATCTTTTGGGTTTGAGTTTCAGTAAGGTATCTACTGTATATGTATGTTTCTGTGGTGGTAGGCAGTACATGGTAACCATTCCTGCAGTTGTCGAAGCTGGAGCTGACACCAAATTCTGTGCGAGTCTCGTGCAGCCCAATGAGATTCTAGTCATGACTGTCACTCTGATGTCCAAAAGCAAGAACATAACCCTCTTCGAGAAGACATCTGGCACAGAGTTTCATACCTGCGTTCAGTTTCAGGTCACCTCCCAAAACAGGCTGTGATTCATTTGATCATTTATTTCACAAAAGAATGTTTTTAATATTTAAAACTTAACATTTTTCCTGTATTTTTTACTATTGATATTTAGCCTCAAATTACATTAAAATGTCCTGATTTAAAAAACAAATGTATTCAGAACAAGCAAAAATCTATATAATGAGGCCTTTGATTGATTATTGTTTTGTGAGTTAACAAATAATTTAGCTGGTTTCTATATTTCTGTCGCAGGTTCCTTTAGTGCAGAAAAATGAGGTGCAGGAATTGGAGGTGGAGGTACAAGGCGACACATTTTACTCAAAAGAAGTCAGGAAAGTCATGATCACAGTCTATCAACCAATGACATTCACATTCGTCCAAACAGATAAACCAATCTATCTCCCTGGACAAACAGGTAACTTTGAACAGATAACGTAGGATGCATCATAGTACAAGTCTTTATCAAATAAAGCCTCTGCATTCGTGATAGCATATGTTGCCTTTCCTGGCAGAAGTACAATATCCATAGTGTGTGTATATAGTCTCCCAGCCTTTAGCCTAGTGCATGCAGGTATTGGCTTCAGGTCCCCCTTGAAACATATCTGGAACAACAAAAGAAAGAGTTGATCTGCTGTTAAACAGATAAGACACCTACACACTGCACTAAACTGAGATCCTTGGTGTTGATCACATTGATTGTGATAAATATAGTTCCAAGTTAATAAATGCAAGATAGGATAGTATGAATAATGAAAAGCCATTAGTTACTTTTGTCTCACTCTGACTTTGTTACATTCGAAACTCTTATGTCATGTTTGCCTTGATAAAATAAATACATTTCAGCAGCCTGTTACAGAGTTAAACACTGTTGTAGATGAGTTGTAAAGGTTTCCTGTAATCTCTTTGCATTTCTCTCAGTACATTTCAGAGTCATTTCCTTGGACACCATGCTTAAACCTGCCAATCAGTTGGTGAGTGTCTGTCACAACCTCATTAAAACAGTTCAGGTACTACTGAATGATAATGGTTCAGATTTTAATTTGTATCCCAGTGAAGACCATTAATCACTTCAGCTAGTGCAGTGGAACTGAACAGAAGGTACCTAGCAAAGTGAAAAGATGGTAGTGCTCTTTAACCTGGGATATGTATTTAATCAGTCTGTGTAAATAGCTCAGTGTTAGAGCTGCTGTGGAGGCTTTGGGTCAATAGTACAACCAGAGCCCTCTTAGGTAGACCTGCATGTGATGAGCTAAAGGTCTTCAAATAGGATACTTGTTTTAAATGTTGCAACATTTAGCAGCAGGGAATCAAATCTGAAGCTGTTAAACATCTTTGTATTAATTATATACAAAACAAAATTAAACTGCATTAACATAAAAACATTTCAATGTATAAGATTTTTTAATGATAAATAAAAGAAAGGAGAAGAAACAGAAAGCTGTAATCTACAATCTACAGTCTGTAGGGGCAGTAAATGTACTTGGGAACAAGAATGTTGCAGGATAATAACAATCCACCCTTTAACAAATCTCTTTGTGCTCTCTTTTTACAGTACAATGTTATTGAAATTGAGGTAAGACTGCAGTAAACATGAAAATATCCACAATCCAATGCAAACTGGGACCATTCTGGGTTGTTTTTTAGTTGTGAAATCTTTGCATAATGTAAAGGATTGTTTGAAGGTAGTTTGAAGGTAAAGTGTTAAAAGTATATATTGTTTTGACATTCAGGGTTTATAAGTAGATTCTGAAAGTATGGAGCACTTTCTATTTTTTCAAGTCTGTGTTAAAATAATACTGACCATTATGTATGTAGAATTAGGTCTTCACTATAACAATTATTACTGAAGCTAATCTCTCAGAACGCAACTACATTGTAAGAAATGAGGGCCAAAATCCACAGCCTTCGTTCTGTGCAAATATATGCATTCCAAAGTGCAGCCAACAGTAATATGATGCTTCTGCAACCCAGGACCTCCTTTATAAGGTAGTTTATTCATTGTTGTAACTCTTCAATTTACTAAAATCAAAAGCGTTTGCTGCCTCAACAAATATAGATACAAATACTGGACCTCTGCACATCCCTATGAAGAATATTCTATGTATTTATTTACATTTATCAATTCATCAACTTGTAACATCTTATCTCAACCCCTCTTCTACTAAGACTTGCAAATGGTGTAATTATGTCCATTTTGCCAGCTGTTAGCCACGATTCTGTCCTTTCAAGATCTCTCAGAGGAAATCTCTGGAACGCAATACAGACATTCCATGTCAGGCACAGATGCAGGAGCAAGTCAAGGTGGTATGGAAGACATCAAAAATAGCTGGAGATTGACCCCAAAACACTCAGGTGGAGTGTGCTGTTTAGTGTTCAAGAACAGATAACAAAAATACTCCAGCTTTTAGCTTCCAACTTCCACAGTTCAGCAAGGAACTTCATTCAACAGAAACAAAAAAGGACATTTTGTTAAACAGCTTAACTTTGGAACATCCACTCGACTTAGCAAATTAATGCTTCTGAAGCATCATATTAGTGTCATCTGAAGTTTGAAATGTGTATTTGCACAGGATTTTGACCTTCATTTCTTACAGTATAGTCACGTTCCAACAGAATAGCTATTATATTTTAGCTATTAGCTAGATTAGCTTCAGTATGGAGAGTAGGAATTGTTAAACCAACTAAGACCCATTTCCACATATATAATGGCACATCAGTATTGTATTCAGACTTTAAAAAAACTGAACCTATCCTTTAATAGTGATGTTGGGGGATGTTTAAGTCAATGAGATACTTAACATTGGCAAAGTCACCACTGTTGCCCAGCTCCAACATTCAGTCAACACATGTTCTTCCTCTTTATTCATTTAACAGGATGCTAGAGGCAACCGGATTGGACAATGGCTTAACTCCACGTCCAATGGTAAAATACTGCAGCTGTCTTACTCCTTGAACTCAGAGGCCCGTGAAGGAATTTACAAAGTCAATGTGTGGATTGATGGACAAAAAATAAATCACCAATTCAAAGTGGAGAAATATGGTGAGTTACATTATTTTTATTATTCCACAGTTTGTAATGAATGAAGAATAATAGCAACCATATTTTGTCCCCAGTTTTGCCGAAATTTGATGTAACAGTTCATGCATCAGATGAAATAAGCATTGGAGAGGGAGAAATCAAAGCTGAAGTCTGTGCAATGTAAGTAGTGGGACTTTCACACAGATACACGTGCCTCATGACATATTATGATATAAAACTAAATCTATATCGGTGAGTGGCTTTTAACAATGCTGTGATTTTATTATTATTATTATTATTCCCATCTAATCAGATATACTTATGGACAGCCTGTGCCAGGCAGAGTTGAATTTGAGCTGTGCCGACCTCTGACACGTCAACGTTATATCATGCGACATGATCTCTCTAGCACGACCACCCCATGCTACAGGGAGAACAAGCAGGTACAGTTGGTTCAGCTGCATAAAACACAAAATGTAATAAAATATATTTAACATGAAATAAAACCTGGTACTTAAGTAGGGTTGGGAGGAAAATTGTTCACATAAGATCTGTAATGATTGATGGATTCAAAAGTTTACAAATGTATTTTGTTAATGATGTAAATAGTGCCCTTTACATTTATTGAATTGACAATCAATTTATTATTTCTTAACTGAATTGTGAAACCTGAAGTTGGTACATAACAGTGACACAATACCATAAATATAATTGAACCACTGCTAAAGCAGTACCAGCTACTAACAGACCACAGGACAAAGTGAACATTTGTGGTTGTCAACAAGAAGAAAAGATGCAGGCCTTACTGCTGCTCCACTCCATCCTGAGTAATTGGACCAATGTGCTCAATCCCGTCTTGAGTCACCAACTGTAGGCATTTACTGTATTGTGGTCTGTTACCTACTGGTACAGCTGGAGGTGTGCAGCTGTGGAAGCAATAGGTAGAGTTTATGAAAATGCACCGTCGCACAAGGGTTTTTCCAGATGAGTCAGAGCAGAGGCGAGTACTTCTTAAAAAAGTAATACATTACTTGATTACTCTCTATGAAAGGTAACTAATTACACCACTGGTTACGTTACTTACATTGTCAAAGTAATGTGCATACCTCCACCTCTCAGAAGTTGTGGACCACTCTGCCATATTTGTCTTTTCTCCTCTACGTTTGTGTTGGAACTCCAGTCAAAGTCATGTCATGAGAGGTTGGGTAATTGTTGTGCAGGCGTTCATGCGTATCTTTGATTATTTTCTTAAGTTACTTTGTAACGCATTACACCCAACACTGCTTTTGAGCAAGGTGTGTTTCCTAAATGTTACTACCAAGAGGTATTATGTCTGGCTCATGAGTCCCTACTAAGTGGTTAAATAGGTGTGAGGTGAACCTGCATTCTTTGTTGTGGGAAACCAGGGTATTCGGTTTATGGTGTGGCTTGTAAGTAACTGGTACAGCTGGAGGTCTTCACGGTAATAAAATCCACAAGTCCTAACAGATCCTTTTATCAGTACCAGACATTTATAGATCTCAGAGAATGAATCCTAAAGCTTTGTTGATCCCCTGACTTGTTCATGGAATTGTAGAACAATGACAGTCACTTTCCACAAACCCTAAACCGGTTGACCTTGTGGTTGTTGATGCTCCTTTTTGCAGAATGTCATGATACCATTATATTTTAACTGATATATATAATACCCAAATATTTGGAGCACTGAACCTCTTCAATGACCTGTTCCTTGATTACAAACATTGGAGTTTTGGGCTTCATTCTGAAATCAACACATGTATCTGTAGTCTGGGTTGCATCATTTAATAGTAATAGGTTCACATTAACTGTATCCAGTTGCAGACACATTCTGAAGTTTACAGATGCTTCAGTGGTTTGGCAAAATGATTTTGTTCAGAGTGTTTCTGTGCTTAAGAGCAGCCTCATACAGTGGCTAGCGTATAGATTCTTAGTCTCGTTCTATGTGGAAAAATGACAACTACAATTCTGCTTGTGTTGTAATATATATTTATTTTTGTTCTATCTAGATGGAAAAGAATGGCTGTGCCACATTCATGATTGAGATGTCCACTTTTACTAAACTTGGCGAACAGTCACTGCTGGATAAACTGTATCTCACAGCCAAAGTGGAAGAGCAGGGGACAGGCAAGTTTTAGTTATTTTCCAAAATAACTTTTTGGGCTGTTGTTAAACTGTTGTTTTTGTAAAATGTTTTAACAATATGACATACACAGTGGTTTAACACGGAGGCTTTTCTTACAGGTATTTCACACTCACAAGGGAAAACAATGGAGATTTCTTACGTTGTTGGAAAACTGTCCTTTATTGATACACCCAAGATTTGTGTCAAAGGATCAAATGTGGAGGGAAAAGTAAGTGAGAGATGTGAAGTGTCTTCCTCAATGTGATTCTATACACAGTGTAACTGAAGCCATGTGCATTATCTGGCTATATCTTTTTGTTTCCATCAGGTTAAAGCAGTTTACTTCAATAACACACCTATTCCTGACACACTGGTCTTCTTGTTTGAGAGTGAAAGTAGGTCAACACCTCTACAGAACCTCACTACTGACAGCAATGGTATCGCCACTTTCTCATTAAGCACAACTAACTACGACAAAGACATCCAGCTAAAAGTAAGTCAACAATTCTGATATTTTAAGCCAGACATGATGATGGTGAAATATACTGGTTCAAAAGCTACATTAACAAGCTCTCAGTCACAACATGCCCCTTAATTTGGAACATTTTCAATACCCAGAGTGGAAGCAACACCATCAGCGAATCAACACCTTCTTTATGGGCAAAGTTGAGACATTTGATAACATCAGTGTTTCAAAAACTTTCAATTCTTTCTAAATCATGTAATCTATTTTAATACAATGCTCATATGCCCATATGTACCTTGACCGAACTATTGGTCGCTGTAATCATTTGTCTTGTTAATAGTAGGCGGAAAGTGATCTCTTACTGATGTGCTTTCTTGTAGTTGATCCAGGCGGTGCACAGGTTGGTCTGCCTGGTCTTGCAGTCTTGAGTGACTGCTCTGTCAACCAGTAGCTGGTGCTTAGCACCCCTGGTATTACTACCAATCCCTTTCTGGGCCCTGCTCATGTATTGGGCCATGTGCCTATTCATCTTAGCTGCTATGATGCCTGACAGGAGATTCCATGTTGTACAGAGGCAGGTTATTGGCCGGTTGTTGGATGAGATTGTGCCCCTCTGGGGGTCCTTCATGATCAGGATTGTCCGCCCTTGGGTTAACCATTCTGGGTGCATCCCATCCATCAGCAGTTGGTTCATTTGTGCTGCCAGGTGTCCATGGAGTGCAGTTAGTTTCTTCAGCCATTAGGCGTGGATCATGTCTGGGCCTGGTGCTGTCCAGCTCTTCATACCTGACACTCGTTCTTGGATGTCTGCCATGCGATGGTTACCGGATCTTGGTCTGGGAGATTGTTGTGGTCTGCTCTTAGATCCACTAGTCACAGAGCATTGGTGTTATGTGATGCCTCCTTCTCCCATATGCTCTTCCAGTATTGTTCGGTTTCAGCCCTGGGTGTTCTCATGCTATTACCTTGCCACTGAGAGTACACTTTGGCATCCTATTTATTCTCCTGGCTTCTGCTTCTACTGTGTATCTCTTCAGGTGGGTAGCCAGAGCTGTGAGCCTTTGCTTGGCAGTCTCCAGTGCCTCTGGTATAGACAGCTTGTTGTACTTCCTAGGCATTTCTTTCCTAGACACACCTTTCATTAGCTCAGAGAGTTGACTAACTTCTCTCCGTGTTGCCTTGGTCTTGGCCTCCAGCCTCCTTCTCCATGGAGGGTAATGGTCTTTGTGACTTTGTATCATCTTGTAGCCAAGCATCTCTAGGATTACTGTTGCTGTGGTGTATATCAGCTGATTGGTCTCAGTTATTGTCCTAGTGGGGATAGTACTTAGTGCTGCATTCACCTCCTCTAGTAGACTTTCAGAGGATACTTTGTCACTTAGCCTTGGTAGTTGGCTATGCGGGTGCAGAGTGTCCAACTTAGTTATGATAGTCATTCTTAGGTCAGCTGCCCTTTTGTTAAGGTTGTCAGGCTTGTTGGGGCTTGGTACCCAATCTCGGAGTGTGGGGAGGACAATGATACCTCCCCTCTGCCCCGTCGTCCTGGCTCCCCCTTGCCGTTGCATGTTCATTGTACCTCATCGATCTCTTCTTGTGATAGCAGTTGGTGCTTGCGGATGTTGGAACACTGAGCAAGTAGTTGTTTCTTTGTCTTAGATGTTGGGTTTTGAAGTATCCATGTATCCCACAACCTCTGCATGTAACCCCTCTTATCAGGGTTACTTGTATAGTAGCATTCCAACAGATCCCTATTCTCTGCCCTGCTCCACCTATGTCTTGTTCCAGTAGCCCATTTGTCATCAGGTTGTCCTGGTTCCCTAACACCTGACGCAGACCTTTATGACCTTTGCGACGTCCAAGCCGGTATGACTCTTGAATATGCTGTTTCACTCAGGCTGAGGTAGAACAGCAGCATCAAGGACCTTGCCTAAGGGTCCACACTGGATACACATATATATATATATAAGTTTGTGTAAAGAGTTGTTTGAAACCATTTCTGCCCTTGGCCTGGATTTGTTGACAAGTCTGCCAGCCCCGCCTGGCTAATGTGCATATTGAGAGTCAGTCACAATATGGGTAGAAGGTAACGTGGATGCTTATCAATAAATGGAGAGTTCTTGTAAGGGTTGTTACCACTGTCCTATGCACACCATTTCAACATGTTGAAGAGACTTTGCTTAACAGATCTGCCTTTTGCATAGCTATAATTGGATAGTCAGTGTTCAGAGGAATGGGTTAGCAAAGGATCATTAACTTAGGCATCACTACAGGATAGCCAGTAAAAAGACTCTTTGTCAGCTTGCTACTTCTGACAATAATCTTTTAATAATGATAATTAGTAATAAATGGAATATATTTTATTGTTTGTGTTGTTAGCTGATTAATAGCACTTCTTCTCTACAATCCAGGCTAGCCTGACACTCACCCCGGAGCGAACATACCAAAGTCCACACTATGAGAGTGCAAAACACACACTGTCCTTGGTCCAGCCCTCTTCTCCTCGTTCTAAAACAGTCAGCTTTCTAGAGGTGAAGAAGAATGAGAAACCTTTTCCCTGTGATAGAGAAGAGCCCATCTTCATCCAATACGCTATAGTAGGAGAGACCCAGGGCTCTGTGGATGTGATGTGTTTGGTAAGTGCTGGGTGTAAGGTGTGTACACTCACAACAGCTGAGACTACAAACTACTGTTAACCCTACAAAAAAGCAATGGAAAAAAATCTTTGCATTTTTTTTAAAAATTTCCATAGGACAATAATAGCAACAATCAATATTTATTTATTTATTTATTTTTAACAGACCCCACAGTATTTTTCAATATAGACCTCTACCAAACAGTTGAAATGTCACTTTATGGAAAAGTAACACACATACAAATACCAAAAAGTAAATAGAATAATTTTAAAAAGTCAAATAAAATTCTAACTTTTTGAAGAAAAAAGTGCTCATCTGTGTGGTGGTGCAACAACACAAATGTGCATTACAGCCACTGTATTTTTGGTGTATGGTAGGACGCATTGTTGGTTTTCATTCAAACACAGTAAAACATTGCATTATCGACATTTACATCTTGACACAGAAGTGTCTCCAGTCTCTTCCGCTTGTGTGGACTGATAATCAGGATCCTCTGTTTGGTCATCGTCATCATTCAGATCAGAATCGGAGTCTTGAGGATTTTCTGGTATAAAGGCCAGAGAAGTGCATTGCCTTGCACCATACTGTTTTTCTGTTATTTGTAACACAGAAAGGAAAAATCAAAATTACAAACCTTGTACTATTATAATGCTAGTAATATGTCAATTTGGTACCATGGAATTAGTAGTATCATCAGTACTAGTATTATTTCCACTTATTAATTCCAACTGTTTGCCATACACACACAGTACCTTGAAAACATCTCAGAAATTGTGAAAAATACTAATATATTTTTTTCATCAAATATATAATGGAATGACAAATATATTAACAGCAGTGAATGTTCATAAGCTTTTGTATTTCATAAAAATTTAAATTAGGAAATTTAGTAACTTAACATCACTATCTTCATCACTAAATGACAATTGAACCACTTAGTCAAACATGTTTTAGACAGTAGAAACTTATACTTAAAATAATAATAATAATATATATATATATATATATATATATATATATATATATATATATATCATTAAATATATGAGTTATTTTGATTAGTTGCATATATTAAATTTTAATAGCGTTAGTTTAGATTCATTACCTTTACCATAACATGACAAACAAATCGTTTGGTAGAGAATGCTTTTAGAAAATGATTTGACCCTTATTAGACTTATTTTGTTGTATCAAGTTACATAATTCTGTTCAGTAAGACCTCTGAAACAAATATGTGGAAAAATATGCTTACTTTTTAAAATTCCTCATCCTTATGTCTGGAGTGACATCCGGTAAGGAAATGAACTGAAAAGTCACACTATTTAAAGACTCAGCAACATCTAGTGGATTTTTTAGCATAGCATACCTCAATCAAGTGGTAGAGATGGCTCAATTAAGTTAAGTTCAACACATTCTTCAATAAGATATAGAGACTCAAAAGGTGCTCCATCAAACAGTTGAGCAGAACATTAAATTAAAGGGGCAGATGCACATCATGATTGTAGTTAAGATTTGGGAATCGATGAGATCAAGTCTAGCTGACTCCCCTGTGCTTTAGTCTGGGTCAGTTGTTGTTGACATTCAGAAGAATTCTATGGTATGTGGCGTTTAACAATCATATATACAATTTACGTCATAAATGTTCATACATTTTTTATTTTTACCTTCAACATCACAGGTTTGGGTGGAACAATTATAAAATTGGGTGTGCAAACAAAATAATAGGGATTAGAGAGAGAACGGAGAGAGCCTTATTGTATCATCCAAGTCACTCAGGTTTCAGTAAAGAAGCACAGTTAGGATTAAGTTCACCTTGTTCTCACAAAGTTCCCTCACATCCAGCCCTCTTGGGGAACTTTGGGAAGTACAGTTCATGTTTCTCTTAAATTCCACCAGATCTTATCCAGAGGAACCATCATCAAGCAAGAACTTCAAAAAGTCACAGTGCAAAAGGAACCCGGTAAGTAAAGACGACTTTGAAAATGACTTAAGTGAGAATCATCTACCCATGAAGTCAGATTTGCACAAACACTCTCAATCTAGTTTTTTGTTTTACTAATAAAATATTATTCAGTAGAATTTTACTTCATTTCATACTCCAGGTAGAGAAAGACGAGGGAGACAATGGGAGAGAGACAGAAGGAAATTATGTGAATTTGAATCTATAGCACTTCAACTGGCTGATACACGGATGATCCACATGATACTTACTTAAAAATAATCAAAACTCATGTTTTTTGGTCCAGGGAATTAAAGTTTCCAAGACCTAAAATTGTAAATGTACTTTGAATTTGTAAAGGATTTGTGTAGTATTGGTTGACATGTTTGATCATGACATTTTGTTTGCTTTTTCAGTGACTGAGGGGGAGGTGTCCTTTCAGTTGAAAGTGTCTCAAGAGATGTCACAAGAGGTCCAGGTTGTTGCTTACGCTGTCCTCCCCAGTGAGACTGTCATAGCCCACAGTGCAAACTTCTCAACAGAAAAATGCTTAAATCACAAGGTCAGTGTGAAAAGAAGATGAACCTGAGCTCTTTAGATTTAGATGTAAAATGATATATCAGTGAAGTATCAGATTCAGGCTTCGACTTTCACAGTGGTTTCATTCAGCTGTGAAAACCAACAGAGGTATGTGCAAAACCAGTGGTTAAGGTGCAGTCACACTAGCACCAACCTGCAGATGTCCAATCACCATTTCATTTAAAGCCTGTACAACTGACAAATTCAAGGGCACATTTCCTGTTGTGCTGACTCAAAGTTCACCTTTTTCAAATATCACCTGCCGATCTGCATGGTCAACCAGTGTATCATTGTAGTATTCTAGCAGTGACATCACACTGTTAAGGACAATATTATACTGACAGGCTACAAACCACAGTATCAATGTGTGCAATCCCACAGTTCAATATTTAGTTACTACTCTCATTAGAACCGTAACATCAGTCAAGTGAACCAACTCATGTGGAGTTATTATTTGAATGTAGAATAAGTACAGCGCTGATGTATGGTGTACAGACTATGACCAGCGGCAAACAGAAAGGTCTTGAGCTGCGATTTAAAAGAACTGAGTCGCAGCAGACCTACAGTTTTCTGGGAGTTTGTTCCAGATATGTGGTGCGTAGAAACTGAAAGCTGCTTCTCCATGTTTAGTTCTAACTCTGAGGACAGAAAGCAGACCTGATCCAGATGACCTGAGAGGTCTAGATGGTTCATAAAGTAACAGCAGATCAGATATGTATTTTGGCCCTAAACCATTCAGTGCTTTGTAAACCAGCAGCAGTATCTTAAAGTCAGTTCTTTGACAGACAGGAAGCCAGTGCAGAGATTTGAGAACTGGAGTGATATGATCCACTTTCTTGGTCTTAGTGAGGACTCGAGCAGCAGCGTTCTGAATCAGCTGCAGCTGTCTGATTGATTTTTTAGGGAGACCTGTAAAGACAGCGTTACAGTAGTCAAGTCTACTGAAGATAAATGCATGGACAAGTTTTTCCAAATCCTGCTGGGACATAAGTCCTTTAATTCTTGATATGTTCTTCAGGTGATAGTAGGCTGACTTAGTAATTGTCTTAATGTGGCTGTTGAAATTCAGGTCTGAGTCCATGACTACACCAAGATTTCTGGCTTGGTTTGTAGTTTTCAACATTACTGACTGAAGCTGAGTGCTGACTTTTAAACGTTCTTCCTTGGCTCCAAAACAATTACGTCAGTTTTGTCTTTGTTTAACTGAAGGAAATTCTGGCACATCCAATCATTGATTCTTCAATGCACTTACTCAGTGTTTGTATTGGACCGTAGTCCCCTGGTGATACAGTTATGTAAATATGTGTGTCATCCGTATAACTGTGGTAGCATATTTTGTTGTTTTTCATAATCTGAGCCAGTGGGAGCATGTAGATGTTGAACAGAAGTGGCCCCAAAATGGAGCCTTGGGGAACTCCGCATGTCATTTCTGTTCTCTCAGATGTGTAATTACCTACAGACACAAAGTAGTCTCTGTCCTTTAAGTAGGATTTAAACCAGTTTAGCACTGTGCCAGAAAGTCCCAACCAGTTTTCCGGTCTGTCTAGTAATATATTGTGGTCGACCGTGTCAAATGCAGCACTGAGATCTAGTAATACTAATACTGTAATTCTGCCACTGTCAGTGTTTAAATGTATGTCATTGAAGACTTTAACAAGAGCAGTCTCAGTGCTGTGGTGTGGTCGAAATCCTGACTGACATCAAAACAGTTGTTTAGTGCCACAAAGTTATTCAGTTGTTGAAAAACAGCTTTTTCAATGATTTTACTTAAGAATGGGAGGTTTGATATGGGCCTATAGTTGCTCATTAGTGATGTGTCTAGATTGTTCTTTTTTAAGAGTGGCTTGATGACGGCGGTTTTCAGGGCTTGTGGGAAGACACCTGACAGAAGAGATGTGTTAACAATCTGTAGGAGATCTGGGGCCATGCAATTTGAGACCGTTTTGAAAAATCCTGTAGGCAGAATATCAAGACTTAAAGGGAATGGGAGATGACACTGTGATTGGTTTATTTCATGTTATGTCGAAAACACACCCATGATTAATGAGGAGACTAAGTACAACCCCTTTGAACCATGCGCCTGGCGCATCGACCATTTTTCCGCCGTTAAAATAGCACAAGTGGGTTTGGACACACCCTAATTGCACTTGCGCTATGCACTTTAGACCGTTAAAATAGGGCCCTGTGTGTTCCATGTGTTGGCAAAGTGGTGCGGCAGCAGGCATGGAGCTAAAGAGTGAGCAGAGCGCTGAGGGATTAAATATATCGCCATGATTAAAGTGGCGCATTGGATATATGTTGCAGTGACAGTAGTATGCTATTTGAGTGTAATGGACTGCTTGGACTAGCATCCAGGCTTCAACCCATGTTGAATGGATCATTATGTTTATGTAAATATGTACAGTGACGACATCTGCCATCTAGGCTCGGACCTTGTCACTCCCCACATGGAAAGTTGGAGAGTGACAATAACAACTTCCCCTTGCACACTTCATTCCATATCTTTCTTTTGTCAGATGATAGACTAATGTAACTGTACCTTAACAGAAAATCATGAGCTACATGGCTTATCCCTGTATCAGCCGAATCAACAACAGATTGAATCTAATCACATTTTAAGATAACTTTGATAAATTTCCATTTGCCACTGAGATCCATCATGCCTCCAGACAAACTAATTGCCTGTGCCTGGACAGAAATCTGAGGTTACCAATCATCTTAAAAATAAGAAAATGTGTCTTCTATGTACATATTATAATAACTACGTCTATCAAATGATTCGTTGGAGCAATATATAGCATCTGTTTGTGTGTGTTTCAGGTGTTGCTGGAGTTTTCTCCATCCTCAGCTGTTCCAGGAGAAGAAAGCACCCTGAAGTTGACAGCCCAGCCAGACTCTCTATGTGGTGTGAGCGCTGTCGACCAGAGCGTCCTCATTAAGGAGCCAGGGAAGACTCTTAATGTAGACAAGGTCAAGATCATTTTGACTCATAGTAGCTTTGATGTCTGCTGTGTAGGCGTTGATTGGCAGCTGTGATTGACAGTTGGCTCACTTGCTGCTTTCCCCAGCTCTGGGACTCTTGTCTCTTGGAGTCAGACTATTGTCTCAATATTTCAAGTTTAATGTTACTTGATTATGATACCTGCTCTGTTAGCACAATGTAGCTAAAGTAGCTAATGTTAGCCCAAGTGTGCAGCTTTAGCTTGGGTCCGAGGTAGCAGGGTGTCATTCCAGAGCGTGAAAGGCACTTATTTAGAAGGCCAGGGCTCCAAACTAAAAAAGATGGCAGCAATCATAAACTGGAACTCTGGGCTTCAAACCAACTCCAATGCAATGTGTGACATCACACCTCACTACATCCTTCTTGATATACAACCCAGTCTCAAGGCAGTTTGTGAAATAGTCACCAAATTCAATCAATTAAGTTTGAATTGTGTTTTATGCTTGCATCTAGTTTTTAATTTCTGCCAGTTGGGACTTTGGAACATAGAAGCTGTATTGTTTTTTCTTGTTTGTTATTAATTTTTCAAAGTATAATTATTATATAACTCATCGCAATTTTATCATTGTTTTTATTTATTTATTTTAATTTTATCAGTAACCTACAGTCAATAAGCTGCATCAGTCCGGTGGGCAGACTAAGGTTTTCTTTTGATGCTATATTTATCTTTTAACCTTTCTAAACACAAAAACACAAAAGTGTCCTTGATACCAATATGACAGGTTAATGTTATGGTTATTTCTCCTTCGATTCTGAGAAATTAAGTTTTTTTTTTTGTCGGTTTTTGTTAGCAATACGCTAAGGAAGTGCATTGTGTTGTGGGTATGTTCAGCTACTGCTTTGGGTTGTCTGCCGTCGGTGGGCTTCATTCCATTTCAAATTACTTCCATTCGTTGCAACCTGAATCCACACAGCACTGTTTCTGTTAAGAAAAGGCATTTTATAGCCTGTGATTATAAAATGTGAAGTTGCTCATTTCATTTTATATTTCCAAGAATATATGGCTGAGGCTCTTTAATATGAAATCATCTTTCTTAAAACATATCAATTAACATTAAGTCACATCATCCACTAAAGCACTCCAGTCTCTCTCATATATCACCTTCATATATTACATATATTACTTTCATATATTTTCATTATTTCATAAAATTGAACTGTGGAATGTGTCTTGCATTCAACCTCCACTGTTACAATATTTAAATATTTATGCAAATGTCACATTTAAGTGTTGCTCTTGTCACCATCATATATTTCATACACATTTCTTTGTCCATAGCACAGCCCATATTTTTTTTCGTATCGTTGATATTTAATTTCAATTTTTATATCCCATTTCAAAACTATGACTATTCCATCATGTAAAAAGACTTCAATTCAATTCAAGTTTAATATTATTTTGATAATCTCCCTATTATTAATATTAACTTACTTTTTTCTATTTTTATTCTTCTGTGTTGTGTTGGGAGCAAACACCAAGACACATTCTGTGTACGCTTGCATTGACTAATAAAAGAGATTTGGATTAAATGTGTTATGTCATGTTGACATAAATCCCAAAACCAAGAATCATAAAGATACAAAAAATCTCCGGGGTTGTGTAAATAGTAGTCTAAGCCCCAACTCTAACCCAAGCACTTCAGGCCTTCATACAAGCCTGTAGTAATGCCCTTGATTGTCAGCAGTGCTGTAATCTCTGAAGGTGACTCAGTTTGGTCATTATTTCCACTAAAAAAGAAAAAAGAAAAAGCTTCATTTCATATATTGGGCCTTCAAAGTGCTCTATGAAACTCTTCCTGGGATGGCTTGTGTTCATGAAATGAGAAAATGTCACTTTGTAGAGTCTCAACCTGGAGCATAAAATACGTCAGTATGAAGATTCTACATGGCTCCTGCTTTGAAATACTGACCTTTTAAATTTTGACCTTAGTGCATGTTTGAAGGCTTATAATTCAGCAACAAAAGGGGCCAAAAACATGGCACCAACGGTTATAGAGAGATCTTGACCTCAGCTATCATATGAATATAGTCAAAAGCCAGGTTTGCTCTCAAATATAGGTAAAATATGGTTCAAATTCATTTTTACCCATCTGCACCACAATTGTAGTTCTTCAGGTTCAGGGTTGTAAATAGGACTGCAAAAAGATATATTTCCTGAACTTATCAAAGTACAGCCAAACTATATATTACAATGGCAATAAGTCAGATTTTTATTCTGCTAGTTTTGTCGATAAACTGTCACATTCAGTGTGCCTGTCAGTCAAACTGTTTATGCGAGCAACCCAATTTCAGAAAAAGACAGTGATATTAAATTTTAACATATTTGAATAGAGTTCTGCCCACAACAAGTCATTTCCTCCAGTACGTCCACCAGACAGACATGGACCATTGACTGTACAAATAAAATTAAAATAAAGAAATAAAAACAAGGATAAAATGTGATTAAATGTTGAACAATGTAGCAGTAATTAGATAAGAAAACATATTACAGCTTCTGTGCTCCTAAATCCTGACTGACAGAAAAAACATGCTCCAGACATGAAAATACTTCCAGTTGAAATACATTAGTTTGAAAGTCGTGCTGAGTGTCATAAGAAAATTGAACATTCGTGTCCTGTACATGAATCTAAAGGTTCAATTTCATGATTATTCATGAATTGCAGTGAGACTGGGCTGTTATATATAGTCTATGGTTTGTAACCTGAAAACTGCAGGTTTGTATCCTGGGAATGGTTGGGAAAATGTGTTTTAATGCTTTCCATTTCTGACTATTTACTTCTGAGATGTTCAAGAGCAAGACTTTCCAAACTGAAACATTTTGTTATAAAAGAGTACCCTATAGTTGTCAAGACTTTTATATTAGTCAGTGTTTACAACAGCAAATGACAAATTATAGCCCTTCGTCTTTCTTTCTTTTCAGATATTCAAATTATTGCCTGTTAAAGAAGCATCCAGTATTCCACCTGATGTTGAAGATCCTGTTCCATGTATAAATGTGAGACAAAGAGGATATGTTTTGCCATACCCTGGACATGATGAAAATGCTTACAAACTTTTCCAGGTAATCATTATGTGCCAATTCCTAAATTAATTGCTGGAAGGACATTTGCTGTGAAAATGCAGTGGAAAATACTGAATAACAAACTGTACAATGGGCACTACAATACATGCCCACCTTTGAAATGATATCTTTATATGTTGGTGGTTTATGTAGAAAATGGGCCTGAAGATGGCAACAAATCTGGTCCTCAGGATTCCATCATGTTTGAACTTTAGGGGAACAAAATACTATCATTACGCTAATTATCGAACACGTAAGACTTCTTTCTTTAGTTCTATTAAGTAACACATGCTGAACATTTACAAGCTATAACTTAAGGAATGTTCACTGTTTCAAGTTGACCTCTAATTCTGATTGAATATTGTCCTGTTTCCTCAGACATAAGACATCATGAACCGAGAATTACTCAGGTGAGCTTAACGTATGCATCAGTTGGAGTTGGAGATAGAGCTCCACCTCCACCGATAGAGACGATTCGCTCTTTCTTCCCTGAGACTTGGATATGGGACCTGGTGGAAGTTGGGTGAGCTTTAATTACAAGCCCCTTTACGTCATGTTATTTGTCAGCTGAGACATTTATCCATAAGTTCTATTTCATGCTATAAAGAAACTGAAAAACAACAACTCTTTTTCAACAACATTGTTCTGTATTGGCAAACAACAGCAAGGAAGCTGCAGTTTTTCATCTCTCTTTTACTTCTGTTTTTCTATGCTGTGTACACTCATTAAAGATTCTATTTGTGAGATTCCTGCATTCAGTATCCTGTTGGTTACACATGCTTGCTCAGCGGCCTGAGACTATTGCAAGTTATAGTCTTTTCCTCTCTTACAGTTCTCATAATAAGGATCTCAGCTGTGTTTCAACAACCCCCCTCTCAGAGGCAAAAATCTCTAAGAACAGCAATGAAAACTATCTGAATGCAGAGACAGAGAAGAAGGGGCAAACTGACCCTTTAAATAGACTGGTAGTAAAGAGACTCAGGTGTAACTGAGGAACTAAAAAGTTCACCTCTGTGAAGAACCATAAAGATCAAATATTGATGTTATCTAGTTAACTGGGGCTAGTAGGGCCACACCTCTAATCACCTTGCAACCCTACTTATTCCTGGTCAACCCATCCTTCCCTGTTTGTCACAGATTTCTGGACCCACCCTCCCTTTAACATCCCTTCATCCATTCACCTTCCTATCTAAAACCTACCCCATCACTCTCTTTGCTCATTTCTCCCCACATCCCTTCATCCTCTCATCCTTTCCTATTCAATCCGGTGCATATCACTCCCACGTCTCATTCTTGGTACTGTCTAGGGGCCTGTTATCGGCTCTGGTGGAAACATGCCTGAGACAGAACTCCCCCTCTTCCTCCACCCAGACCAACCTAACAGATGACACCTTCCTTCCACCTTCACCCTCCCTTTTACATCCATTCATCTTCCCTCAACATCCTATACCTCCTGAATTTCCATTAAACCTTTAAATGAATATTGTTGTGGCATGACTCTTGCTAGTGAATGAGAATTTAAGCAGTAAAAATGAAAAATGTTATTATAAACTTGACAGGACCAATCTGAGATAGTAAAAGTATGTCTCTCTAACTCACATAATGTGTCTGTGTCTTGATCCAGAGAGTCTGGAATGAAAGATGTGTCCCTCACTGTCCCAGACACCATCACCACCTGGGAGACGGAGGCTTTCTGTTTGTCCCCTCAGGGTTTTGGCTTGGCTCCTCGTAAAGAGCTCACCGTCTTCCAGCCCTTCTTCCTTGAGCTCAGCCTGCCCTACTCCATCATCCGAGGGGAGCACTTTGAACTGAAAGCAACCACCTTCAACTACCTGTCTAGCTGCATCATGGTAATGACACTCACAATACTACTTAATGATTGTATGTGCTGAAGAACTTTCAGAATAAAAGAATGTAGGCTCTGAAGTCAAAATCTGAAAGTGAAGAAAATACACTGAATGTTTCAGTATAAAACCACAGAAGTCATGACTGTTACTATAAGTTGCCATTTTAGTAATTTAACACTGCTTTCATCAAGGATTTTGTATGGAAATGAGGAGTGAGACTCATCCATACAAGCCAATCAAACACCAAATGGAAGTGTTTCCATATACTGAACGCACCCTCTGTAATCATCAAAGAAAATCATTAAATGATTAACATTTTATTGTTTCCTGATTGGACAGATAACCCTATTATTCAGAGACAGGAGTTTCAGTCTACATAACTTTGCTGCCTGCATCCTTCATACATCCATGGCCTGTGTGCTTCTATTATATGCTGAGCAACATATTTCTCTCCCTCCCTCAGCTCATTTTGTTTGACTTTGTGAATGGTGCGTCTTTTGGTCACTTTAAATATTGCTGCTGCAAGGTTTTGGGGAACAGAATGATCTCCTTTCATTTCATAAAGGATGGTCAAATGTACCCTATGCTAAAGGAGATTAGAAAGGGAGCATTGAAGCACCTTTCCTTAGCGTTTAGAGAATTCTACCAGCTCTTATCATGGCTGCCACTTAGATACTTCTGGGTCATTTCACTCAGTTAGGAACCTTCCGGAGTAAAAAAGACCATTTGACTGCAGCCTAGGTCTTGAGGTGGGAAATTGGCGGTACAGATGTCACTGAATTTCGATCCCTGCTCCCATTTGCACATGACCTCATGTAGGAAATGTTCCTGGAAATTTCAGGGATAGACTGCCTGTGTGAAGGGCTTAACATTACACACAGTGTTGAATCATTATGGTTTGGGCCTTCAAGAGATTTGCTGCAGGGTAAAAATGTAACAAAATAACAACCCCTTAGCCACAGGGGTGCCCCAAGAACATTCTGCTTTGAACACATGAATATATAATCTACAACCCCTCTATGATAGCAAATGTTTGTCTGAAGGCAGTGAGGGAGTCATTCAATCCAATAATGTCACAGCATAAAATAAAAGGACCTCCCAGTGAATTGATAAATTACTGGGCTTCAGGATGTGAGGCAAAGGACCGAGGTTGCATTATATTTTATGAATTCAAATTCACACCAAATAGCTTTTATTCTGTTATCTGTCCAAAACAATTACACATGTAGGTCATGATGTACATTATTTGACACAAACTTTCTCTTATAAAAAAGGCCTGAGCATAGAAATCACTAATTAAACTCAAAATTATTTGTTAAAATTGGTGTTAAAATATTTTAGTTATAAATGATATAATACTCTTTGCTGAATAAATTTTGTTCATGCCAATATGACTGTGAAACATTTTTTTGTAACTTTACTGGCTTAAAATTGAGATTGTGTCTGTTGAACAGGTCACTGTGACTCCAGCACCCTCCTTAGATTACACCCTCACCCCTCTCTCTGGTGACCAGTACACATCCTGTCTGTGTGCCAATGAACGCAAGACCCTCAGCTGGACCATGGTACCCTCAGTCTTAGGTCAGTGTCACAGCTTTAACCTTGTGTGCAGACATTTTGTTAATACAATCAGAGATTGATAAAATATTATATATAAACTGTAACTGCAGATTTGTTTCTGATTTTCCAGTGTTTTGTATTTTGTGGTAAATCAAAATAAATTCACAACAACAAACTGACTAAACTGATTTAAATTGTAGAAATTATAAGATCTATTTTAGGACTTTCATGAACATCAAAGAAATTTTAGTGTAATTTCTGTATCTGTTGGACTATATTGTTGCTATGATATACCATTCATGTAAATGACCATTTAGAAACATGTATTACAACAAAATATTTTTGCTCTATATTTTCCTCTCTGCTCTATATTAACTTGTTAGGCTAAGTGATAAGAAAATATATTATTTAGACTACAATAAATTATAAAAAAGACTAGAAGGGATTTTCTATTTATTCGCGACACATTTGATTCCTCCAAACTGTATCACAGTAGAGAGTGATCCAACATAATAAAACACTCCAAGCTCTAAGAAGTTTTATGTAGATAACTGATCTTCATACAAGGTTTCATGATCTTTTTTAGGGGTCATGAATGTGTCAGTGAGTGCTGAGGCTGTGGCATCCCACGGGTCATGTGGCAATGACATTGTGACCGTGCCAGAGAGAGGTCGCATTGACGTGGTCACACGATCTCTCATTGTGAAGGTGGGTGCCTTAAATACAAGACAAAGAAAATGTGTGTACTGTACATTTGATGATAAAATGAATGATCAGCTTTGACAGAGAACATGTGCTACTCTCTCAGGCTGAGGGAACTGAGATGACAAAGACTTACAACTGGCTGCTCTGCCCCAAAGGTCAGTATGGTGAAGACTACGGCCCAGATGCATAAACGATGCATACACAAAAAAACCATGCATACTCCATTTCCTGCACATAAACTGGTATTTCTAAGAACAGACTGTGTGGTGAGAATATATGCACCTCACGCAGTCTTCAGACTAGTGTGCACATGTATTTCTAAAGTAATCTGAGGTTGATGTGATGAGGTGAAGATGAAATATAAGGTGAGAGACAATCTTTTAGTAAAATATGGTTTAAGTTGATAACCAGCTACACTGACTGTGTGATTTATGTTATACAGGGATTTTTTATAACACACTAAGGTGATAGTTTTCTGCACCAGAACTCATACTTGTTTTGTTGTGTTTTTTGCTATAACCAGGAGAGGCTTTGACAGAAGAAATAGAGCTACAACTCCCTGAGGAGGTGATTGATGGGTCTGTCCGTGCTTCACTATCAGTTCTGGGTAAACAGATTCCTTGACATATATATTCACTATTGCTTCATAAAACAATACTGGCTGGATAACTGTGTCACTTCATACTGAAACTCTGAAATTAAAAGCATTAACAACTTTTGATGAAATACTTAATCATGACACTCTTTTCTAACCTCTGCACTTTCATATGACATACAAAATATATACAGTATATCTCAGTAAATATAAAAGGTTAAGGGATCATACAGATGCTTGTGCATATTATAACCCATTTACTACAAGTTGTGTATGTTTGCATTACTGAATGACTATTTCCAAAGCATGCCATGAGATTTTAGTTTGATTCACTAAATTCCAGACAGCCACTGCTTTTAGGGCATTTTAGTATGTTAAAAAATCCAATCTGAAGAGACATTTTTGAAACCTGATTGAGATACATGATCCATCAATGTAAACATTTAAGCCATAGTCTGTCAAACAAAGACTGTTTAACAGCTTCTAACAAGGAGGTATGTGTCCTATCTATCTATCCAATGCACTGAAATGTATTCATGTACAAGAGTAGTACATTCAGGGTCACAAAATTGTTCACCATCAATGGGTATATAACAATGGGCTCTTTTGTCTCCCAAATCAATTCAGGAGTTAAAGATCAGGGTTTTTGTCTTAAGAGGTCAGTGTTTTTGTGCAGGTGACATCCTGGGACGAGCCCTGAAGAACCTGGATGGACTGCTGAAGATGCCGTATGGATGTGGGGAGCAGAACATGGCTCTCCTGGCTCCTAATATCTACATCCTCCAGTACCTTAAAAACACACAGCAGCTGACCCCAGCCATCATGGAAAAGGCTACTAACTTCCTGATTAGTGGTGAGTATTTAATACACTATTATTCTATGTATCTTATGTAAGAGGTATTCAGACCATCCACATTACAAGTAGGATATATTACAGGAGTATTTGTACTACTATGGTACCAACTACTGTCAACATATCAGATTTTAATGAATAGAATAGAATAATTTCCTCTTTCAGACTGTGAATCATTGATGCATTAATGTGTAGATAGTGTCTGTTGTTGTGTGAAACTACCTTATGTACTGAGGTTAGATCATATTTGTAAGCTCATATGTTTTGCATTCAAAAGTAAAAAATAAAAAAAGAACAAGAATCTAAAATCTGTCTTTAATTAAGTAAAGTAATTTAATATTTGTATTATAATTAAAGTGAGGAGGAGATGAATGAAGGCCAGGGATGGAGGGATGGGAGTGAAAGGTCAGCCACAAAGGGATGCATGGTTAGTCAAATGTGGTAATAAGAAGCCCATTGAGTGAGACTCTAGGTGAGGGTGTATCTTATTCAGAAAGTTCAGCATGCTGATATATACCACACATTGGCTTTTTTTGAAGCTTTCAAGATGGCTGTGACTGTAGCTGCGGTAGGCTTGTGATGAGCAGCAGCTGAGGGTTCTATGGTCAGGGATTCCTTTCCTGGATGCAGTGAAAGTGACCTGCAACAGAAAAAGTGAGCAGAGTATAGTTCTGGGAATATTCTTGACCTAGACTGAACCTGACGAAGATGAGGATGGAGAAGGTCCTGATGTGAAGCAAGCTGGCCTAGTTTTGAATTAAACAATTTCACACAAGTTGGATAAGGACAAATTTAGGCAGAAGAGAAATATGGGGTTGGAAGATGCCAAGTTTCTTTCTTTTCTTTTGACATTTGTACAAACAGTTTCTTTGAAGGGGAGCATTTTATGCCCTTTATTAGAACTAGTGATGTTGTATTTCATGGTCAGAGTCTTAATCCCCTAAGCTACTAAAAACTGGTTATTGCACCAAATTGTTTTCATAAGATCATCATCATAATCATGATTTGCATGTTATGATTATGACACAGGCTACCAGCGGCAGCTGAACTACAAGCACTACAATGGCGCTTACAGCACATTTGGAACAGGAGAAGGGAACACTTGGTGAGAAAATGATTGAATCACAGTGATGTCTACCTGTAGACATACACCTGACCAAACAAGACATTAAGTAAACTTCAACACTGAACTGCAGTGCTAATTAACTAGTGTAATCATGATGACAGGTGATACATTTACAGAAATCAGGCACATCTCTTTAGTAAATGTCTGACCATGTTTAACTTATCTACAGGTTGACTGCTTTTGTGCTGAGATCCTTTGCCAAAGCAAAGTCTTTCATCTACATTGACCCAGCAAAGATTGAAGAGTCAAAGACTTGGCTAGAGAGAAGCCAACGTAAAAATGGCTGTTTCATACAGTCTGGAAAACTCTTTAACAACAGAATGAAGGTAAGTCATGGAGTTTGTATGAAAATGAAGGTACTGTATTTCATGTCTGTATTTTCAGCCAGCCTATAATATGCCAGTGTATATATTTTGTGTGTAAACATGAGCAATGCTTCCTTTCTACAGGGTGGTGTATCTGATGAAGTGACTCTCAGTGCTTACATTACTGCTGCCTTCTTGGAGATGAATATTTCAGTTGATGTAAGTACCATATGTGACAACTATCTGTAAGTATCTGTTTGATCAACTCTCCTGTTAAGGTCAACATCGTCTAACAAATGGCACATGGCAAAAAAATGAAAACAGAAAACTACAGCAGAGACATGGGTTCAACTCTTAGCAGCATTGTCCCAGCTTCACCATCAGTTCCAACAAACGCAGTTGGTGTGTTCATGGGTAGGAAGCCAGTGAGTGATGATGTCCTTGTCCCTGCACCAGGGACTCCTATTTTATTGCTGTAATTTATTGTCTTGTACTGTACACTTTATATGTTTCAAAGAGACAAAAAGTGAAATAAATGATAACAGTGTACAAGTTTGAGCACAATTTTTTTTTTGCATATTTGTCTTAGATATGTAGGGTAAATACATGTCTTATATGCATAAAAAATACATAATATAATAAAAGTCCTTTGCCTCTTTAACCTCATCTTCTCTGTTTTGAACACCTGGGATAAATGCACACAATTACAGCAAATCATCTGCTCTATTTACATTGAATTACAGTACCAGTCAAAGGTTTGGACACAACTTTCCATTCAGTGTGTCTAAACTTTTGACTGGTACTGTACTCCTTTACAAATAGATTATATTAACATAATAAGTAACAAAGCAATAAAGTTATTTTTTAGTATCTATTGAAAGTGAGAAAGTAGATCAAAACATGTATATGACTTTTTTTTCACCTGTTACAGCATCCTGTGATGAATAAGAGCTTGTCTTGCCTCAGGAAATCCACCAGTGACCTCAGCAACACCTACACTACAGCTCTGCTGGCTTACGTCTTCACCCTGGCTGGAGACATGGAGACCCGTGCTCAACTTCTGCAGCACCTAGATGAGGTTGCAATACAAGAAGGTAAGTCATAATCCTAAAACAAGTCATTAATACCTAGTTACTGTTGAGATAGCTCACTGTGTGTCTGTCTGTTCTTTGGGTGGCTGCCTTAAGGAGGTTTCCTCCACTGGTCTCAGACAGCAACAGAATCGTCAGATTCTCTGTCTGTGGAGATCAGCTCCTACGTGCTGCTGGCCAGACTCAGCGCCTCCCCTTCTGCCGAAGACCTGGTCTACACCAGCCGCATTGTTAAATGGCTGACAGGACAGCAGAACCAATATGGAGGCTTTTCCTCTACACAGGTATATCCCAAAAAGCTGCAGCTGTAGTTAAAGCAGAGCTGCACTACAGGTTGATAGTTTTACTGTTAACAATGTGTATGTTAATTGTGTGGACATTTTCCATGATGTTTAAACAGACTCAGGTTATCTTGTTGTTGAAAAAGCTGACTCTACCCAATCTCAAGTTAGAAAGTACAGGCCTGCCCTCTTGCTACCTTTCGTATATGAGGTTCTAGAGCAGTGGTCTCCAACCTTTTTAAGCCCCAAATCCCTGACTTCAGCCTTTGTGAAAGGTAAGATCTACCTATTGTAACACTGAGCTATAGAGATAGCCCAGATTGTATTCCCAGCTTGATGCCCTTTATTTAGGCTAATTGTATTTGAATTACATGAAATGCTTTGGTCCAATTTTCAAATTGATGCAAACAAAAATACACTGTAACTAACATATCAAACAGGCCATAGCTATCTTGCTTCAAGAATTTTAGATACATAATATTTTCATTTCTAAGTGTCATTGTTTAATTTCAGTGCAACACAAAAAATAAAGGCAAGTGGCTGATTTTCCATTTGTATGAGGAAATTAATTTGTTCAAAGACAACAAAGAAAAAAATCAACACACTTGCAGTGAGCAGGTCATATGAGGTGTCCTTGTTAACTCTTTATCAACTGTTAACTGCCTATCCACTGCAGCTTGCATCTTCATGCAAGTTACTGCATTTACCATTAACATTTTAGAAAGTAGAACTGTAATGTGTGCTAACAAAATTCTCAGTCAGTCCAATTAAGCTCACTTTTCACAATGCCTTCAGAGGACAAAACTGTTGCAGTCATGGCTGAATATTGTCTGTCAATGCTTTGTAGTTCGGCTCATAGCTACAGACAGCCAGTCTGAAACAGTCTGAGGTGTTTGTCAGGAAGGTGGCTCCTGTACTTTAATTTGATTATTTTCATCTGTGAAAACACCATTACACAGAGATAAGTAGACGCTCACTCTTAAGCTGAAATTAACGTTACAATGAATTCTGTATTTCTGTATTTCTCTGTTTAGCGTCGTCAGGCTAGGCTAACCCATCATTGCTAACTTTGGAGCTAACGCCCTTCACTTTTCCAGCACTTGGAGAAACAACAGACGTGACTTTTCATCATTTAACTGACACACTGTAGTCTGTGCTGTACATTTACTACAACTTACCGCTAACCTTTTCCTCTGCTCCGCTCATATCCACCATCACTTTCTCTGTGTCCAACTTCCTAAGCAAACATACTACGCAATGACGTATAACACAGTTGCTCGTTTCCCAGGCAACAACACAGCGGTTGACTCACGCGCTGCACAGACTCCCAAACGCTAAATATTTCTGAATGAGTGGATATTTGGCGTTAATTCTAGTATTAAAAAATATTTTTTGGCCTGGCGGGGGTTCTTGTTGATATAATTGTAGGAGAAACGCTCAGTAACGGAGTTAGACCATAGACTGTATAAAGATAGTTAGAGTTAGACCTCCGGAGTTTGGAAGAGTCCAAAGTTGTGTAAACAGCGGGGGTGTTTTGAATACACCCCCATTTTCAAAAGGTAGTTTGTTAGTCTGTCAGCCCGCTGCAGGAAAATAATGGATTAGTCCCAGAAAGCTGCTGATGTAGCACTTGTCTCCTTATGAAAGTAGAGATAGAGATACACGGAGATTATTCGACCAATGAGAATTTAGTCGGATGAGAGAGTATCGACCAATTAATCGACTGGTCGACCAGCAGACTACAGCCCTAGAGGAAACTTCTCTCTGCTGACAAGTCTCCTAAAGTCACTGTCCCTTGATCTGGCTTTCAGCTCTGTCATTTTTCAAATCAACCATCTCCATGTCAGCTCTACTTGGTAAAGCAAATACTTTGACTGCTGTAGATATAGAACAGGTGTTCTATATCAATGGGTAGGAATCAGTTTGAGATGAATGCAGCAATATCTTCCATAACGCCTTACTCACCAAACTGTTGATTGAACTCTGCTACCACTCGGTCCAGGTGAGCACAGTACTGCTCAGGGTGAAAAGCACCGTTTGTCATTAGGTCTGTCAGAAACCTCAGGTCCAGTAGCCACACATCATCTGACAGTTCCTCATGCTCCTCTTTCCTTGTTGACAGAAAAGTCTTTATCTCAGGCTTCAAGTCAACAAATCAGTGCAGCACTTTGCAACTCAGCCACTGGAAATCAGCATGGAGAAATAGGTCTCTTTAAGTCTTTTAGTGGCCATCCAAGCTCGAGCCCATCTGGCCTGCTGCCGAATCTTCTGGTGCTGGCTGCCCTATCTGGCCCCCAAGTTTGTCGCTGACCTCCACAGCTTTGTAGCTGACCTCAAGAGCAGCAACAGGTCTGGGTGCCCTCCTGAGCAACTTCCCAGATCTGCCCTTGTTGCACTTCAATTCCTCCTCTGTGCCCCCTCCACCCACCCTGCTCGGTGTTCCTGATCAGCTTGGTGGGATGTCTGGAATCTGTCCATTGAGGAGGAGTGGGGAAAGTGGTACTGTTATGGTTCTGTTTGCAGTCTGACAGTTTCCCTACAGAGGCCCTCAGATTTTTCTCCCTTTTTGTTTGGACTGGACTGAGTGGAACAAAACTGATTGAAGTTGTCTTTAAAAGGCTATCATGCAAGCTGTTTATTTGGGTTGCCTATATTGGTTGGTTTGTCTTTGTTTTCACTCCAGTCTGAACTCACACAGTATATACTCTGTTCACCCCAGCTGTTCCTTGTTTTGTGATTAGTAAATGGTAAATGGACTGCACCTACATAACGCCTTTCTAGTCTTTGATGGCACAGCCATCAGGGGTAATTTAGTAATTTAAGTGCAGACTGCTGGAGTCGAGAATAAAACCACCAATATTCTGATTAGTGAACAGTGAGCCACAGCTGCCCCCTGTATGTTGTTGTTTCATGCCAGCATGTAACCTAAGCCTTCTGTTACCTGACCATTGAAATCAACATAAAGATCTTAAATAGGTATCAGTCTCGGCATTTGGATGCACCTGCTCCACTGTCTGTGACAGGTACACTCTCTTATTTCATTGATCCCTTCAATGCAGAACTTGCCACGCTGACAAAATACAACTTAATTGTAAATGAAGTTAATAAATAATTAATAATAAATAAAAAAACAACTCTACTTAATTGAAACCAACATGATTTCATAGGTGACCTTGCAGACCTTCCACTGCAGTGATACCATGTCATCAGTTCTCATCTTGCTGGACCTCTCAGTAGCCTTTGACATTGTGGCTCGCTCTCTCCAATAAAATTTGCAAGAAATCTGCGCATCATGATTGATGACCTGTTATCAATCAATGAGCATGTTGCATCAGTCACTCCTTGTGGCACTTGTGTTGGGTATAACATGAAACTGAATGTTGTAGCATTTATTCTCAAAGGCACACTAACTTTTATCAAATGTGTGGATTGAAGCAAGAGTTTATCCTCATATGTGTAATGTCTTAACAAAAGCCTGCATCCAAACAGTGATTTCTGTTGTGTGTTGGGAAGTGTAAGCTGAAACAATGCTGATGGTGTGCTAATAAGTTATCCATTGTGAGTTTGGGTAGCCCTGAAGCAACTGTGATGGATCATCATTTCATTTGTAACACTGACATTTCATTCACTGAGTGGCTCATCTATTACATACACTTATTGGTTATGTAAAGGAAAATAGAAACGTACCTGAAGTTTGCCAGTCCTCATAGCAACTGTGTGCACAGAATGAAAAAAAAAACATCATGCACTATGGTACAAACCAGGAAATCTATTGTTATCATAACTTCTGGAACTGATGGTGAGAACTACAAATATAGAACCTGTTATAAACTATAATTTTCCTTTTAAGTATGTAGGAACATCACTTATTGTTATAAAATCCTTGTTTAGAAAGGGGCACCACTTCCCATTAAACATAATTTAACTGTGTTGGGAAGAAACACAGAAACCACTTTATCACTCTTGAATCTAATGTGTTACGATGCAGTGATCCAATTCTCTGCTAAAATTGAAGTCACAGACAACAACATGCTAACAAAGATATATTTATTGAACTAAATAGCAAACAGGAAATAAAATGAAACAGCAATATAAATGAACGAATGAATAATTAACCAGAATGAAATTCAAATGAAGTATTGAAAGTTAAAAATGAGTGATGGTGAAATGTTTATGATGGCGTAATTGACGGGGAATTAAATATGATTGGATAACTTACCTAACCAACCTCTCTAAGAAAAATTAACTAGAGGGTTCAATTTACACCAACTCTTAACCATGAGATAGATAGCAGCTGTCGTCCTGCGTCGCTGAGTGTCAGCTGTTCTGCAGCGGGATTCCCAAAGAGGGATTTCCCGGTGGGGTCTGGAGTCTTTTAGTTACGGTTTCTTCAGATGGTTCCTGCAACCACCACAGGGTTTACCGTAACAAAGAAGGACTCTTCAATCTGGTGATGGTGTCTGGTACACAACGTCAAAGATGTCTTGATCCTTCGAGAGATCGGTGGTCGTCTTAATTCAGTCTCTGACCAACTTTCGTATAAGGTACTCGATAATAATCTCACCGGCCGAACGAAACTATATTTTGAGGTAAAAAGCATGAAAGGATTTCAAAAATGGAGTTTTCTCTGTTGAAATAGTAGTAATGCGCTCAATTTGAAGAAAAGGTAATCTTGCTCAGTAATACAAAAAGGAATAAAAAATATATAAATATCTGCAGAATTGTCCGCATTCAAACAAGCTGAGGGGGTTTCACCATGACATTGACAAGACAAACAGTCTTTCTACATGTTTCCAAAGAAAGGGTCCTTTTGATCCAGTATTCTTGAAATGTGGTTTGATAAGGAATGTCAATGAATTTTAGGTGTTGTAAATTGCACCAGGGATGTCCTCCTCTCAACTGCTTCTTCTACAAATACATGGTTTCAAGGTGTAAGACACTATAGCCCAAAGCTAAAGTAGCTACTGTAACTGTCTCATGGATTTCCATGGATACAGCTGCTGCAATGAAAAATAATAATGTGAAAACAACAAAACTGTTGAAACAATAGTTGGTGCAGTGGTTCTCTATAGATGATCAATATATAACCATTACATGTTGTAGGTGGTAAATGCATTTTACATGTGTACATATTTGCTGTAGTTGAGCTCCAACTTCTCTCTGTGTGTGTGCTGTAGGACACAGTGGTGGCTCTTCAGGCTCTGGCTCTCTACTCCACTATGGTGTTCAGTCCAGGAGATTCAAGCACAGTGACCGTCCAGTCTCCCAATGGCGAGCTGACATTTTATGTGAACCAGAGCGACAATCTGCTCTACCAAGAGAAGATGCTGCAGGACGTGGCAGGAAAGTATAGTCTGGAGGTGAAGGGAACTGCATGTGCTTCAATTCAGGTCAGTGGATCTTGTGGCTCTTAACTTTCTTCCTCTGTACACATACATACTGTATGACACTAAACCACTATTTGTGCTCTTAGGCTCCCAAATTAAAATTTCATGAATATTAGAATCATCCTGTTGTACTCCTTGGTAGATTTCTCTTCATTATAACATCCCAACTCCTGCTGATGTCACTACTCTCAGTGTCAAGGTCAAACCAGAGGCTGACTGCCAATCTCTGAGACCTAAACTCACTCTGACTTTTACGTCTCTGTAAGTAATGTGCAGCAACTAGATCTACCCTACAGCCATTATAGAACATTGACAATCTTGACATGTTGTTGTAGGTTATTCAAAACATAGAAAAGTACAGCTGTTTGTAACGTCACATTTTTTACGGTTCCATGGTTACAGATATAGTGGAAAAGAGCCCACTACAAACATGGTAATCCTGGATATCAAAATACTGTCTGGATTTGTTCCAGATCCAGTATCTTTGGAGAAGGTAACTTAATGCAGTCATTTTAACTTGTACCATTTGTGTCAATTGTCGATGTCATGGTAACCCAGCTGTACATCATGTTCTCACAGCTCAAACGTGCCCAGCTGGTGGATCGTGTTGAAGAAGATGAAGATCATGTTCTCCTGTACTTAAAGGAGGTAAAAGGAACTTGCAGTGGTTAAATACAGGACAACGCTCTCAAGATTTGTTACTGATTATGTTTTTTCTTCCAACAGTTAACAAAGGGCAGACCCATCAACCACATCTTAGTGCTCGTACAGGAGCTCCAAGTACAGAACCTGAAGCCAGCTGTGGTTAAGATCTATGACTACTACCAGCCAAGTAAATTACATACTCAGTTTTTCCATCCACTTATTATCTATACACACTTATTCTTTGCAGGGTTGCATGAGAATGTTGTGTTATACCTGATATGGATGAATCCATAACTGACCAGGACAACAAAATGTCAAGCTGTACTCTTCTGTTCTCTCAGACAGAAGATAACATGCATTGTTTAATAAACCAGGAGCCTCATGGTGAATGAAGGCCAGATGCAGGTGTCGCCAGACGAGACGAGGCAAAAGCAAAGATACGAATTCAGGTCAAAGGGTTTTGATTCGGGACTGATGATCTAAATGCATTGACTCGCTTAAAGGCTGGGTGTTGGACTGTCAGGGGTCAGATGAGTTTGGGACATTGTCTGATCAACAGAGGATGTTTCTCAGTCTATCTCCCTTGCAAGGTTTTCATTAAAGCAGACCAGATAAAACTCAAACAGATTTCTCTCCTGTTCTTCTCTTCTTCAACCTGAAAACTGCCAGTGAAATCAGCTCCAAAATTCCACAACAATACCCAGTCTCTTACAGGGATGACACATATAGACAAGGTGGAGCTTTGATAGCATTTTATAAAATCTGTCAAGTAGAGGCAAAAGATTCTGTAAAAAATTCATCAGCCTCTTACCGTAGAGAATCCCAATATTTTTCCAACCTGGAACCAGATCCAAACCCTCATAGACAGACAACCATTGGCACTCAAATGGTAAATACTTGTATAGCACTTTTCTAGTCTTCAGACTACTCAAAGCGCTTTCACACTATGAATCACATTCACACACATTCATACGCTGAATGAGTACAGGGGTCCCATACAAGGTCCCAACCTGCCCATCAGAGGAAACTAAGCATTCACACTCATTCACATACTGATGGCACAGCCATCAGGAGCAATTTGGGGTTAAGTGTCTTGCCCAAGGACACATGGACATGCGGACAGGAAGAGCCAGGAATCGAACTGCCAATCTTCCAATTAGAGGACGACCCACTCTACCTCCTGAGCCATAGCTGCCCCAATTTAGAGTATCTGTTTCACCTAACCTGCATATCTTCGGACTATGGGAGGAAACTGGAGCGCCCAGAGAATGCCCAAACAGACACATGGAGAATATAGTAACTCTTCACAGGCTCCAGTCTATCGTGATGTAGGTTTGAACTCAGGGCCATCATGCAGTGAGGAAACTGTGCTGACAACTGTTCCACGCTCCAGTCCTTCCATACACATCTAAACTCATTTACAGAGAGAACAGCACTCACTGGCAAATCTCTCCTTATTCGAGCTCTACAACTAACTGTACAATTATCACAACTACAAATTCAACTTTCCAAGTTTTGTCTGACATACACTGGGATTGAACCCAACCCCTCAATGCCCTGAGCATGAGGTAATTTATAGGAGTTATAGGAGCTTTCGATGTTTGAACTGTGTTGTCTAATTCAACATTCTTTTCTCAGGTGACCAGGCTGAGACAGAATACATCTACCCATGTGCTGCAGGTAACAATCTCTAACCTAATCTAGGTCATGAGAGGCACCACAAAGTAAAACTCATGTGTCACCCAGGAACCCTTGTTTAGAATGGTACACTTTATTATGATGTAATTATCTTGATTTTTAAATATATATATATATATATATATATATATATATATATATATATATATATATATATATATATATATATATATATATATATATATATATATATATATATATATATATATATATATACTTAATTATTTTGATTAAAAGTTATTTCTCAGAATGATGTAGAACATTTTTTTAAAAATGAATCAATGTTGAAGTAAGCAACACATGATGCAATTACAGTGTTAAAGTGAATGTGTCAATTCAGTGAGCAAATGAAGCAACAGAAAGCTACTGGAAAATGCAGATTGTGTGTATTTTGAGGAAGTAATCACATTTCTTCTTTGATTTGCAGCTTAAAGAGTGAAGTGTGGTCGCCCATCTCAAAACCCAGGCTCTTACTGATCAAAGCATTTTAATAAAGCTACACTACATGCAATTTCAGTCTATGTCTTGTGTACATGAAAAGACTGTGTGTGTGTGTGTGTGTTTGTGTCTGTACATACCTGGTAAACCCAAGGGGAGGGTGAACAAGGAAAGTCTGGCTGAAGCATCAATTTGCAATACAAGTAACTTTATTTGTCACCAAAGGGCAAACAGACATAAAAACATCTACAAAATATGTTAACTGGGGTCAGGAAGTCAGATGCTGAAGCCATTCAAAGGAGGAGATGAGGGAGTGTGAAGGGTCTTAGAAGATGGATCTGGCTTTTTGGACAGTCTGGATTCGATGAAAAAAAAGCTTCTTAGTTTAGAAAAAGCAGGCTGTGGGAGGAGTTTGGGAATGCCATGGAGAGGGACTAATAGTCAAGTGGTTTTGGCACTTTGAGGCAGGGCGGAGGCTGTTTTGAAAAAGGCAGAAGAACTGTTCACCCTAACTGTAGATATCGTTGGATGTTGGAAAGAAGAAGGAGGGGGAGATAATATGGTGTTTTCACTCAACATGAATGAACTGAAATATTTTATCGAATTAGATCATTGTTTGTTGGATCATCAGTCACTTCATATCAGTGTACAGTACAGTTAAGCTGTAAGTCCACATGCAGCAAAAAACAAACAAACAACAGAAAGACTGTACATAGTAAATATAACGTGAACATACTTCCAGTTACAATTAATTTTCTTTGGTTGGTCTCCAAGTTAAACAGTTTCAGCTGCATTGGTGTTGATGGAATTAACAACAGGTGCACTAGAGGGGCAACAACGAGATGGCCCCCAAAACAGGTTTTGCAGGTGGAGGCCATTTCAAGTTCCTCCCTCTTGATCTTTTTTAACTGTTTTTCCACAAGTGTTGGCTTTAGCTAGAGTCATTATCACAACTGGGAGCATGAGGCGATTTCTTAACCCTCCTGAAGTTGCGCAGATTGTCCAACTCCTCCAGGATGGCACATCCATGCGTGCTGTTGCAAGAAGATTTGATGTGTCTCCCAGTACAATCTCCAGAGCATGGAGGAGATTCCAGGAGACAGGCAGTTATTCTAGGAGAGCTGGACAGGGCCGTAGATGGTCCTCATCCCATCAGCAGGACCGATATCTGCTGCTTTGTGCAAGGAGGAACAGGTTGAGCACTGCCCGAGCCCTACAGAATGACCTCCAGAAGGCTACTGGTGTGATGTCTCTGCCCAAACAGTCAGAAACAGACTTCACGAGGGTGGCCTCAGGGCACGACGTCCTGTAGTGTGCCCTGTGCTCACTGCTCAGCACCGTGGAGCTCGATTGGCATTTGCCATAGAACACCAGAATTGGCAAGTCCGCCACTGGCGCCCTGTGCTTTTCACAAATGAGAGCAGGTTTACCCTGAGCACCTGTGATAGACGTGAAAGGGTCTGGAGAAGCCAAGGAGAGTGCTATGCTGCCTGCAACATCATTCAGCATGACCGGTTCGGTGGTTGGTCAGTGATGGTCTGGGGAGGCATTTCCATGGAGGGACGAACAGACCTCTACAGGCTAGAGAACGGCAGTCTGACTGCCATTAGGTATCGGGATGAAATCCTTGCACCCATGGTCAGACCCTACGCTGGTGCAGTAGGTCCTGGGTTCCTCCTGATCCACGACAAAGCCCAGCCTCATGTGGCAAGAGTATGCAGACAGTATCTGGAGGATGAAGGAATTGACACAATTGAATGGCCCTCACGATCACCTGATCTAAACCCGATAGAGACATAATGTTTCGGTCCATTAGATGCCGCCAGGTTGCTCCTCAGACTTTACAGGAGCTCACTGATGCCCTTAGACAGATCTGGGAGGACATCCCACAAGACACCATCCGTTGTCTCATTAGGGGCATGCCGCTACGTTGTCAAGCATGCATACAAGCATGTGGGGGCCACACAAGATATTGAAAAGAATTTTGAGTTGCAGAAATTGAATTTAGGCAAAATGGACGAGCCTGCCACATCATTTTTGAATGGAAAGAAATCTGAAGAACATACATTTCGTCTTGTGTTTAATTGGAAATTTCGGCCTAATTGTGAATTGTAAAAAAAAAAATCCCAATTTTACAGAAAATAACTAAATTTTTTTACCGAGGTTTTCGGTTTTTCTTTTAATTGTATACAAAACTCTAAAATGACAGACATTATCTAAAAATTAACAACCCAACTTTTTATTTTAAATATTATACCAATAATGACAAATTACATGTATTTCTAATTTTTGTACAGGAAAACTACAATATTATTTATATAGTATTTTTTCTGTTTTAAATTACATGCAAATTTAAGTACAATTACAATTATTATCTGTAATTAAATATGTAGCTCTTTATATAAAGGTTGTCCATACTAACAACTTGATGTTTTTCTCTTTAATTTTAAAGGTAAATTTAAGTAGTTTTATATGTATGTGTACTTGCTGCACTGCTCTCAAGGTTGAAACTTTCAGGCATTTTGCATCTGTGGCCACACCAATAAGTGATGTCACAGGGAGTAAAAGCACATATGAGCCAATGAATCTGATAAAAGTAAGTGAAGGCAAAGGCAGGAAAACAATGTGTTGCAGTAGTCCATGCAAGAAGAAGCAAGGATGATATGCTTTAAGTCCTTAAGAACAGCAAAATGCTTCAGCGTTTAGCCACATTCTGGAAATTGTGCATTTAAAAAATATTGATACCTCTGATATTTTAGGTCACACTCATATGGCATACAACCAGCTCAAAGTGCTATTATGTTAACTGATCAGAATGTGAATTTATTATGTACATAGAAATGATACGGTTATATCAAATCCCTGAGGAAGTGTGTAAGAGAAAAATACACATAATAAAACTATTATTAACTTTTACCATACATTATTAATTATTTAATTATTTTTTAATCCATACACTGCAATGAAAACACTGTTTAACAAATTAATTAAATATATCAGTCTACAAATGAAACTAAATACACATATGACTTATCTTTCTTTTAAAATAAGTCATTTTTTTTCCATAGTTGACTTATTTCCATGCTCAAACAAGTGCTATTGGCTGTCTCACTGTGTTGTTTTGAGTATGATTGATTGCTCTGACTGTCATCCAGAAACTGGCCAAATACGTCTGTTTGAGTGGGTGTGCTGCTGCCTGGCAAGCATTGTACCGTTACCTGGATTATTTTACATCTGCCTGCAAAATTCTTATTTTGGTCCAATTTGTTGATATCAACGGAGTATTTAAAAAAATGGAATATGGACACAGAGGAAGGGTCAGACGGTTAGAATATTGGCTATATCAGGTAAGAAAACATTTTCTGTTATTTTCTGTAAATTAACAACCTAACGTAACGTTATGTTTTGTCTTCATGTCTTTAACTTAGAATGTAACATTGTCCAACTGTAAGGTTAACAGTTAGCTACAGGTAGCGTTGAGAGGTAACGTTAATGTTACTTGTTTGTGTTAGTGCTGACATAGCTACAGCCTTTGTCTGTTTAAGCTAATAATGAAGCAAATCTGAAAACATGTATTGAAAATTTATCAGGGGCGTTTGTTTTTGTTTGTGTGTGTGTGAGAGAGAGAGAGAGAGAGAGAGAAAGAGATAACAGGTATGCTCAGGAAACTTAGTTTTATGTTTGTCTGTCCCCTGTCTATGCTCTTTTAGCTTGGTTTGGTCAGATATGACCTATTTCACATTTACACCTGGTTTTACCATCCAAAATGTGAACTTCCACAACCATTGTGTTTACTGTCCGACTTGACTAATGCATATTTTACTTAATTAATGAATACCAAGCAATACACCTAAGTTGTAATGTATCAAATTATATGTAAAGTTCCATGTACTTCTATACATTAGATATAAATTCACTGTTACTTCTTATTTTGATTCCAGAGACATGCTCATCAAGGAAAGGTGATGATTTTCAAAGGGAAAAGTAAGTAAAAAATTACATACTACAGGTTGTTCCTCAGATGATGGATGTGAATTAGTTTTAAGAAAAGAAAGATGTGAATGTTTTCTATGTGTTTAATGTAAATTAAATCATACTATTTGCCCAATTTTATAAAACATTCTGATCAGTCAAACATATTCAATGATACTGCTGTTATATAGACATGACCTATTCTGTCTCTGCTGTGATGCATTGTGGTGGTGTGTTAGTTTCAACAACTTCACTTCAAGCCTTTATTCAGCCTTGCAGGTAGGTAATAGGTCAATTTTATACAGTGAAATCAAGTTACCATAATGAAATGGCTACTGTGCGAACTAACATCATCACACATAAATACAATTAATAGGGATGCACGATAATGGATTTTTTGCCGATATCCGGTATGCCGATATATTTCCAACTCATTGTGGCCGATTGCCAGTGCCGATACCGATATATACACATTTTATTTTCCAGCTGGCTAAAGAGACTATTATGCATGCAAGCATAGATTATACTAGTATGATCAAGAAAGACTATATATGAACGAACAGTAAGACTGGAGTTCAGGAGCTGAGCATTAAAACTTTAATGAAGCTGCCAAGTGGGTGGAGTACTTCTGTATTGGTCAAGGTGAATAAGTCAAGGTGAATGACCTGGAAAAGTATTGTACAAAATCAATACAACTTTCCTGAACTAATATGCTAACTTAGAGGTTTTGATGCTGACCAGTAACTGCAACATTCCTGCTTTGAGGTTGGCCGGGACTTTTGCTGCATCTCTCTGTCCCTCATTTCATGTCATATCTTTGTTATCTGTAATCAAGATATAAAAATGCCTCTATAAAATTTAATAAACGTTCAAACCCCATTTAAAATTATTCTACTTTACTGTACTTCCACATCAAGACCAACTAAGTAGTTACATTGGGAAAATAAAACAACTTATAACTTGAAAATGAAGATAAAGGATGTAAATTGAATGCTCAATGACTGTAATTATTCCTGCTGTCCATACTAGCTGCCAAAAGATCCCTTGAGAAAAAGTACTTCACCTTAAGATAGTGGAGTCATTTTTACACAGAATGGGACTGAAAATTTTGTCCCTCATCACTTACATTGAAATAACTTCAGAGAGGGACGTCTCTCTGGGGTCAGTATGGACAGGAGAACAATGACAATGTCTAAAAGCAATTTCAGTGTCCATAAGGACATGTGAATGTTGTTTTGAGACAAACTTAAAGATATGTTAACCTATCCTTTAACACATCACATCAGAAAGAAGGAACCTATGTTAACCAAATTCAGGATAAACATAATCAGCCTCATGATTTCTATTTAACAAGGACTGCAATATTGCAGAGTGCTCCCTTTCAGTTACAGAGGTATCATACCTGAATAAAGTTATACACTAGCAAATCTGGGCTTAAAATGTTGAACTTGCTCTAAATATAATAAAGGAAATGTAATAAACGTCAATTTAACATCTGAAAAAATATCCCATGAAAGTTGTAGAAAATCCTCCTTCCTGCCCAAACCTAGGTGGGCGGGACACCAGCTAACCAGCCACGCTGCAGCATGGTGAGCTGCATGTCAGTTCATTCCCCTGTTGACTGTGCATCTGATGCATTCTTTAAGCAAGTTATGGACATTTGTTATAGTTATTGTGGTTTCTTTGTTTAAGACAAATTAGTGGTTTGAGTTGATATTTCAAGTATTAGAGTACCTTTGTTTGCTTATTATTGCTTATTCCAAGCACCCCCAGCACAGTCTCCTCTACTCCAGGCGCCCCCAGCACAGCCTCCTCTACTCCAGGCACCCCCAGCAGAGCCTCCATACCAGATGCCCCCAGCACCTTATGCCCTAGAGCCTCCTCCAATCCAGACACCACTAGCGCAGCCTTCACCACAGGTGGCCCCAGCACCTTATGTCCTAGCGCAGCCTCCAATCCAGGTGACTCCAGCACCTCATGCCTTAGTTCCTCCTCCACTCCAGGCACCCTTAGTGCCTTCTCCAGGCTGGCCACCCCCTGTTATGCAGCCTCAGCATCCTTACAACCCCAACCAAGCCTACCATCGTTATAGTAATCTCCCTTAATGGCCCTTACTAACCTTCTACCCCCATGAGAAACAGAAATATACAAGTATTATATCCTATTAGACCACTTAAAGCTACCCTCTGCACGACACCTTGCCTTGGCCTATGCTCATGATCCACAACTGTATAGTAAGTCCCTAGCTGCTCTTGATCAACAGTATGTGCAGCCCCACCATTTAGCAGTGAGAGAGATAACCACTATAATAAGCTTCCCAAAGGTTCAACCGGGTGATTCAAAGCGTTTCACAACTTCGCAGTTAGGGTCCAATCCCTAGTAGGAATGCTGCAGGCTATGGGACAGAATGAGGGGGCAGCGAGCTTGCCTGTTACTCTCATGTGCAACACCTACTTAGTAAACTGCCGGCTGATTCAGTGGCTAACTTCATACGATACACCCGTTCAGCCCTGCCGGGAACCCAATACACACTAGTGGATTTTGCTACCTGGCTGCAGGGTGAAGCAGAGTGTCAGTCTGTGGCTGCTCAAGTCAGACATCTGACCCCTGAAACCTCCATACAATCCAGGAAGTCATCATCCAGGTCTGCCCCTATAACAGCAACAATACTGCATGGTACCAACACCAACCCCTCCCCCTCACACTCCTCAGGACAACCCAGGACGACACCAAGTGCCTGCCAATACTGCAACTCCCCTGACCATTCCATGGTCAGGTGCAAGGAGCTGAAGGACCTGAGGACAGAGGATGTCATAGCCTGGATTAAGCGGGAAAGTCAAAGTCAAAGTGACTCTACGGAACGGGCATCATACCCTGGATACCTATGCCATTTTGGACGATGGCTCTCAGCGTACAATACTCCTGCCAGCAGCTTGTAAATAGCTAGGACTTCAAGGACCCATGGAACGTCTAGTCGTACGCACAATCAGGCAAAAAAATGAAGCTATAAATGGAACTTCAGTCAGTTTCGAGATTTCACCCGCCCTAAAGCCACATAAAACTTTCTCCATAAGGTGCATTCACTTCAGGGAAACTCTTACAGGTAGAGCAGAGTTATCCAGTGGATAAGCTAAAGAAACGCTATCGCCATCTTCAGGGCCTTCCCCTATATTCTTTCTCCAACGTAGAGCCACGTCTTTTGATAACCCTCACCTCATAAATCCAACCAAGAGAGTCTGATCTGGTCCACCCGGAGCACCAGTACCTATACTATACCTATTCCAGACCTATACTAGGCCCATCACTGCTAGGTGTCCTGCTCCGTTTCCAACAGCACAGAGTAGCAATCAGTGGGGACATTAAGTCAATGTTCCATCAAATAAGGCTCCTACCAGAAGACAAACCACTGTTAAGATTCCTATGGCGTGACCTAAAAAGAGAGGACTCTCCTACTGTATGTGAGTGGCAAGAACTGCCATTTTGCATGACCTGCAGCCCCTGCTGTGCTATCTATGCTGTTCAGAGACATGCACAGGCCAATGAAGACCACAGCAACAATGTGAAAGAAACTGTCCTTCAGTCCTTGTATGTGGACAATTGTCTACATTTCCTCCCCTGCCCCCTAGAAGCCAAAAAACTGGTTGTTGAGTTGAGTGAGATGCTATCCACCGGAGGCTTCGACATCAGGCAGTGGGCCAGTAACGTTCAGTCTGTTGTAGACCATTTACCCCCAGAGGCCCAGGCTGACAGTACAGAACGTTGGCTGAGCCAAGTCAGGATAGATCCAACCAAGGGCACTCTAGAGTTAAGCTGGCACTTCACAACAGACACACTAGGCTATAAGCATAGACCAGTAGTGTATAACTTTTTGACTATGAGGAATGTATACAAAGTAACTGCCACTCAGTACGACCCCCTAGGATATATAATACCTTTCACCACCAGAGCCAAGGTCCTTCTCCAGCAACTGTGGATGAAAAATAGAGAATGGGACGACCCCATTCCCCCAGGTGAACTTCAAGCAAGCATGGGTAGAGTGGGAAAACGAACTCCCTCATCTAGCCTGAAAGTTTCCCAGACGAGTTTCAGTCCGGTAAGGAACTTCTTGCCCCTTGTCGCCTTTCTTCCCTTTCTCCACAGTTTGAGAAAAAACGGAACCTTATAAGAGTAGGAGGCAGACTCCGACTAGTGGAGAAACTTGAACCAGGGGCTTTTCATCCCATCGTTCTTGATCCAAAACATGCAGTCACACATCTGATCATCAAGGACTATGACACACGTCTTCTCCACCCTGGCCCGGAGAGGGTCTTTGCAGAGATCAGACGTTCATGGACTGTTTTGGCCCACTACTTATAAAGGAGGGCCGTAAAACTGATAAAAGATGGGGACTTCTGTGCAAATGTCTTACAACTTACAGTATCCATATAGAAACTCTGACAAACCTTGACACTGACAGCTTCCTAATGGCCCTGCGACGTTACACAGAACGCCGGGGTCAACCCTTTGAACTCCTATCAGACTGTGGAACAAACTTTAAAGAACTCAGCAATGCCTTTGCTGCCCTGAACCCAACACTAAAGGAGCATTTAGAAAAAAGGAAAATCCGATTCAAATTTAACCCCCCCCCGAATGCTCCCCACTTTGGGGGCATGTGCGAAAGGAAGGTGAGATCTATTAAAACAGCATTGCGAGTGACACTGGGAGCACAAACAGTTATGGAGGAGGTGCTCAACACTGTTCTGACAGAAATTGAAGGTATCCTCAATTCAAAGCCCCTTGGATATGCATCATCATATCTGGCTGATCCTGACCCGGTGACCCCAAACCTGCTTCTCATGGGGCGGCTGGGAGCCTCCCTTCCCCAGGCAGTGTATCATGACTCAGATCTCATCAGCCACAGAAGATGGAAACAGCCAGATCCTAGCAGATCACTTCAGGAGGCCAGAAGTGGCAAAGGGGACACCTCTAGTCTAAAAGTGTCAGATATGGTGATGGTAGTGGACTCGCAACTGCCTAGAGGCCCATTGGGAAGGTAACCCGACTCATTCCTAGTGAGGATGGGTGTATTCGTACAGTGGAGGTCAACATCAAAGGGAAACTGTACATCAGGCCTGTTGCAAGACTTGTATCCCTCCTTGCTATAAATGACTCTCATCCTACCTAGTCCGATGGCAGTTAATTTCAGTTATCAAATATGTTATCATATTTAATGGGGCGGCTGTAGAAAATCCCCCTTCCTGCCCAAACCTAGGTGGGTGGGACACCAGCTAACCAGCCACACCTGAGCTGATAAGAGGCCTGGCTCAGGCCCCCCCCCTCCCTTTCCCTTTGTCTGCTGCAGCATGGTGAGCTGCATTTCGGTTCATTCCCCTGTTGACTGTGCATCTGATGCATTCTTTAAGTAAGTTATGGACATTTGTTATAGTTATTGTGGTTTCTTTGTTTATGACAAATTATTGGTTTGAGTTGATATTTCAAGTATTAGAGTACCTTTGTTTGCTTATTATTCTTTCATCTGCTTTTAGCTTGTAAAACATCATCATTATTTCATCTGCCAGTCAATGCCTATGTGTGAACCTGATAAAAGGAAAATAAACTGTTGCAATGATCACCACCCTGGTCCTCATGCTTTGATTGGTGTGCCAATGTAGAGGCCATCTACGTACCAAGTGAACAGAAAATCAAGTTTTTTACAAAAGCAATATTACAAAAAGTTTCAACTTACTGACACCCTTCCGAGTCATTTGGACTTTCCTGTTGTTGACTCCTGTCCATATTCACAGCGGGTGCTCACCTTATTGTCATGTCCTCTCATCCTGTTTTACAGCAGATGTTCCTCTCTCCCTTGAAAATAATTCTGCAAAAATGTCTGTGTTGTTTTCGAAATGCATTTCACTTCTGAAGCTGTTCCTGGCTGTGTGTCAACCTTCTGCAGTCTACACACGCACACACAGATATAAGAACAGCCAGAACTCATACTGTAGGTTCACACAGACTTATTAGTGAACTATTATAGGAGGAGTTTATTTAAAATAGATTCCTAGTGTTTAAAGTATCTATTGTGAGAGTACAATAACTTGCAATATTAAAGGGCTAAATCACTTTAACGCTATAAAATAAACAATATATATCTTTTGAATGAAATAACATGTAATATTACATACTATGTAATGTAATATGTATCTCTTACAGATACCATATTGAGCAGAAGAGATAGTGATGATGAATTTGGTCATTGAACTGTGTGAAAAGTCAGTAACACCCAACACAACCAGCTTTCATAAAGTGTGTTGTGTATTTACAGATCTACAAAATATCTAGCAAAATAACAACTAGCTTTTTAAATGGGACAGGCTCGTTGCTCTGCTGTGATGCAAATGAATCTTCAAATGTAGCCACTGAACAATCTAACTTATTTGGGTGTCCAAATCCAATCCAAATTCACTTTATTTATATAGCACAATTTTAACAAACACAAGGTTTCCAAAGTGCTGCACAGCAAGATAAAAGACACAATAAATAAGCACAACAGAGCACAATAAAACAAAGAAGGGCACAATAGTGTGTGAACCATAGTGTCAACCATTCTTTGTGCTATGAACTTTGTTTTTGGTTGAGCATGGTCTTTACTTTTACTAAATAATACTTGTCCCCAAACCAATATATTCAATGACATAGAATTAATTTGTAATTGTTTTTATCTATTTGATTACACCGTTCAGAAAGTGGTGTCCCTAAAAAGGAGTAGTGTTTACATGCTTCTCCGAAGGGAGCCAAAGTGTGTGTGTGTGTGTGTGTGTGTGTGTGTGTGTGTGTGTGTGTTTGTTTTTGTGCGATGGGTGAAAAGAGGTGGGGTTCTGTAGCAGAATATGTTTAACAAACGTTGACTCTTGGATTAACCCCAGTCAGTCATGGGTCTTCCAGGGATTCAGATGTGGACATCATGGACACTGTTTGTCTGCCTGAGCTGGTTGTTTGTGGATCAAGTGGTGGCAAAACCGTAAGTTTACTTGTACAGTCTGAACATTTAAAATCATGTAATCTATTGTGTACATTTGTTGTAGCTAGTTACAGCATAATCTTTTGGGTTTGAGTTTCAGTAAGGTATCTACTGTATGTGTATGTTTCTGTGGCGGTAGGCAGTACATGGTAACCATTCCTGCAGTTGTCGAAGCTGGAGCTGACACCAAATTCTGTGCGAGTCTCGTGCAGCCCAGTGAGATTCTGGTCATGACTGTCACTCTGATGTCCAAAAGCAAGAACATAACCCTCTTCGAGAAGACATCTGGCACAGAGTTTCATACCTGCGTTCAGTTTCAGGTCACCTCCCAAAACAGGCTGTGATTCATTTGATCATTTATTTCACAAAAGAATGTTTTTAATATTAATAATGTAATTAACATTTTTCCAGTATTTTTTTTACCATTGATATTTAGCCTCAAATTATATTAAAATGTCCTGATTTTAAAAAAAAAATGTATTCAGAACAAGCAAAAATCTATATAATGAGGCCTTTGATTGATTATTATTTTGTCAGTCAACAAATAATTCAGCTGGTTTCTATATTTCTGTCACAGGTTCCTTTAGTGCAGAAAAATGAGGTGCAGGAATTGGAGGTGGAGGTACAAGGTGACACATTTTACTCAAAAGAAGTCAGGAAAGTCATGATCAAAGTCTATCAACCAATGACATTCGTCCAAACAGATAAACCAATCTATCTCCCTGGACAAACAGGTAACTTTGAACAGATAATGTAGAATGCATCATAGTACAAGTCTTTATCAAATAAAGCCTCTGCATTCGTGATAGCATATGTTGCCTTTCCTGGCAGAAGTACAATATCCATAGTGTGTGTATACAGTCTCCCAGCCCTTTAACCTAGTGCATGCAGGTATTGGCTTCAGGTCCCCCTTGAAACATATCTGGAATAACAAAAGAAAGAGTTGCTGTTAAACAGATAAGACACCTACATCCTGCACTAAACTGAGATCCTTGGTGTTGATCACATTGATTGTGATAAATATAATTCCAAGTTAATATATGCAAGACAGAGCAGTATGAATAAAGAAAAGCCAATAGTTATTTTTGTCTCACTCTGATTTTTTACATTCGAAACTCTTATGTCATGTTTGCCTTGATAAAATAAATACATTTCAGCAGCCTGTTACAGAGTTAAACACTGTTGTAGATGAGTTGTAAAGGTTTCCTGTAATCTCTTTGCATTTCTCTCAGTACGTTTCAGAGTCATTTCCTTGGACACCATGCTTAAACCTGCCAATCAGTTGGTGAGTGTCTGTCACAACCTCATTAAAACAGTTCAGGTACTACTGAATGATAATGGTTCAGATTTTAATTTGTATCCCAGTGAAGACCATTAATCACTTCAGCTAGTGCAGTGGAACTGAACAGAAGGTACCTAGCAAAGTGAAAAGATGGTAGTGCTCTTTAACCTGAGATATGTATTTAATCAGTCTGTGTAAATAGCTCAGTGTTAGAGCTGCTGTGGAGGCTTTGGGTCAATAGTACAACCCGGCCCTCTTAGGTAGACCTGCATGTGATGAGCTAAAGGTCTTCAAATAGGACACTTGTTTTAAATGTTGCAACATTTAGCAGCAGAGAATCAAATTTGAAGCTGTTAAACATCTTTGTATTAATTATATACAAAACAAAATTGAACTGCATGAACATAAAAACATTTCAATGTGTGATGTAAGTTTTTTTTAATGATAAATAAAAGAAAGGAGAAGAAACAGAAAGCTGTAATCTACATACAATCTACAGTCTGTAGGGGCAGTAAATGTACTTGGGAACAAGAATGTTGCAGGATAATAACAATCCACCCTTTAACAAATCTCTTTGTGCTCTCTTTTTACAGTACGATGTTATTGAAATTGAGGTAAGACTGCAGGAAATATGAAAATATCCACAATCCAATGCAAACTGGGACCATTTCGGGTTGTGTTTTAGTTGTTTTTAGTAGTGAAATCTTTGCATAACGTAAAGGATCGTTTGAAGGTACTTCAAATGCTGTCATCAATAATGAATTGAATAATAAAAGTGTTAAAAGTATATATTGTTTTGACATTCAGGGTTTATAAGTAAATTCTGAAAGTATGGAGCATTTTCAGCCAAGTTAATATTTAAATAACAATAAATATTTCAGAATAGGTTCTGTTTTCTCAAGTCTGTGTTAAAATAATACTGACCATTATGTATGTAGAAATAGGTCTTCACTGTAACAATTATTACTTAAACTAATCTCTCTGAACTCAACTACATTGTAAGAAATGAGGCCCAAAATCCACAGCCTTTGTTCTGTGCAAATATATGCATTCCAAAGTTCAGCTGACAGTAATATGATGCTTCTGCAACCCAGAATCTCCTTCATAAGGTAGTTCATTTATGAACACTTGTTAAACACTTTAATTTTCTAAAATTAAAAGAATAATAAAAATAATTTTTAATCCTCTTTCCACTTTTATTCAAGAACAAATAATTGTGCTGCCTCAACAAATATAGATCCAAATACTGGACTTCTGCACATCCCTATGAAGAATATTCTATGTATTTATTTACTTTATTATTTATTTACTTACCAACTCATCAACTTGTAACATCTTATCTCAACCCCTCTTCTACTGAGACTTGCAAATGGTGTAATTATGTCCATTTTGCCAGCTGTTAGCCATAATTCTGTCCTTTCAAGATCTCTCAGAGGAAATCTCTGGAACACAACACAGACGCAATCCCTATTTCATGTCAAGCACAGATGCAGGAGAAAGTCGAGGTGGTATGGAAGGACATCAAGAACAGCTGGAGATTGACCCCAAAACATTCAGAGGTGGAGTGGGTTGTTACCAAAATTTTAGTGTTCAAAAACAGAATGCAACAATACTCCAACTTCCAGCTTCCAACTTCCATGGTTCAGCAAGGAACTTCATTCAACAGAAACAAAAAAGGGAATTTTGTTAAACAGCTTAACTTTGGAACATCCACTCGACTTAGCAAATTAATGCTTCTGAAGCATCATATTAGTGTCATCTGAAGTTTGAAATGTGTATTTGCACAGAATGAGGACTCTGGATTTTGACCTTCATTTCTCACAGTGTAGTCATGTTCCAACAGAATAGCTTTTTAGCTATTAGCTAGATTAGCTTCAGTATGGAGAGTAGGAATTGTTAAACCAACTAAGACCCAGTTCCACATATATAATGGCACATCAGTATTGTATTCAGACTTTTAAAAAAACTGAACCTATCCTTTAATAGTGATGTTGGGGGATGTTTAAGTCAATGAGATTCTTAACATTAGCAAAGTCACTACTGTTGCCCAGCTCCAACATTCAGTCAATACATGTTCTTCCTCTTTATTTATTTAACAGGATGCTAGAGGCAACCGGATTGGACAATGGCTTAACTCCACGTCCAATGGTAAAATACTGCAGCTGTCTTACTCCTTGAACTCAGAGGCCCGTGAAGGAATTTACAAAGTCATTGTGTGGATTGATGGACAAAAAATAAATCACCAATTCAAAGTGGAGAAATATGGTGAGTTACATTATTTTTATTATTCCACAGTTTGTAATGAATGAAGAATAATAACAATCATATTTTGTCCCCAGTTTTGCCGAAATTTGATGTAACAGTTCATGCATCAGATGAAATAAGCATTGGAGAGGGAGAAATCAAAGCTGAAGTCTGTGCAATGTAAGTAGTGGGACTTTCACACAGATACACGTGCCTCATGACATATTATGATATAAAACTAAATCTATATTGGTGAGTGGTTTTTAACAATGCTGTGATTTTATTAAAACTTCCCATCTAATCAGATATACTTATGGACAGCCTGTGCCAGGCAGAGTTGAATTTGACCTGTGCCGACCTCGGAGAGGTCTTTTTATCATGCAAGATGATCTCTCTAGCACGACCACCCCATGCTACAGGGAGAACAAGCAGGTACAGTTGCTTCAGCTACATAAAACACAAAATGTAATAAAAAATCACATAACGGATGATATAAAAATACAACACATATTTAACATGAACTAAAACCTGGTACTTAAGTAGGGTTGGGAGGAAAAAATGGTTCACATAAGATCTGTAATGATTGATGGATTATGTTAATGATGTAAATAGTGCCCTTTTTACATTTATTGAATTGACAATCAATTGATTGTTTCTTAACTGAATTGTGAAACCCAAATTGGTACATAACAGTGACACAATACTATAAATATAATTGAACTACTGCTAAAGCAGTACCAGCTACTAACAGACCACAGGACAAAGTGAACGTTTGTGGTTGCCAACAAGAAGAAAAGATGCAGGCCTTACTGCTGCTCCACTCGATCCTGAGTAATTGGACCAGCCTGCTCAACCCCTTCTTGAGTCACTAACTGTAGGCATTTAATGTATAATGTGGCCTGTTACTTGCGGGTACAACTGTAGGTATGTAGCTGTGGGAGCAATAGGTGGAGGTTATGAAAATGCACCATTGCACAAGGGTTTTTCCAGATGAGTCAGAGTAGAGGCAAGTACTTCTTAAAAAAGTAATACTTGATTACTCTCTGTGAAAGGTAACTAATTACACCACTCATTACTTTACTTTTGCATTACTCTGCAACAACACCTGAAATGCATTGTCAAAGTGATGTGCATACCTCCACCTCTCAGAAGTTGTGGACCACTCTGCCATATTTGTCTTTTCTCCCGTACATTTTCGCATGTGTTGGAAATCAAAGTCACGTCATAAGAGGTTGGGTGATTGTTGTGCAAGCGTTCATGCATATTCTTGATTATTTTCTGAAGTTACTTTGTAATGTATTACACCCAACACTGCTTTTGAGCAAGGTGTGTTTCCTAAATGTTACTACCAAGCGGTATTATGTCTGGCTCATGAGTCCCTACTAAGTGGTTAAATAGGTGTGAGGTGAACCTGCATTCTTTGTTGTGGGAAACCAGGGTATTCAGTTTATGGTGTGGCTTGTTAGTAACTGGTACAGCCGGAGGTCTTTATGGTAATAAAATCCACAAGTCCTAACAATTCCCTTTTCCAGTAACAGACATTCATAGACCCCAGAGAATGAATCCTAAAGCTTTGTTGATCCCCTGACTGGTGATCCCCATGACTCTGACAGACATTTTACATTCTGTTAAATACCAAACCAAGAAATGATAATTGCCTCTTTCATGGAATTGTAGAACAATGACATTCACTTTCCACAAACCCTAAACCGGTTGACCTTGTGGTTGTTGATGCTCCTTTTTGCAGAATGTCATGATACCATTATATTTTAACTGATATATATAATACCCAAATATTTGGAGCACTGAACCTCTTCAATGACCTGTTCCTTGATTACAAACATTGGAGTTTTGGGCTTCATTCTGAAATCAACACATGTATCTGTAGTCTGGGTTGCATCATTTAATAGTAATAGGTTCACATTAACTGTATTCAGTTTCACAGACACATTCTGAAGTTTACAGATGCTTCAGTGGTTTGGCAAAATGATTTTGCTCAGAATGTTTCTGTGCTTAAGAGCAGCCTCATACAGTGGCTAACAAATAGATTCTTAGTCTCGTTCAATGTGGAACAAGACAGCTACAATTCTGCTTGTGTTGTAATATTATATATTTATTTTTGTTCTGTCTAGATGGAAAAGAATGGCTGTGCCACATTCATGATTGAGATGTCCACTTTTACTAAACTTGGGGAACAGTCACTGCTGGATAAACTGTATCTCAAAGCCAAAGTGGAAGAGCAGGGGACAGGCAAGTTTTAGTTATTTTCCAAAATAACTTTTTGGACTATTGTTAAACTGTTGTTTTTGTAAAATGTTTTAACAATATGACGTACACTGTTTTAACTCGGAGCCTTTTCTTACAGGTATTTCACACTCACAAGGGAAAACAATGGAGATTTCTTACGTTCTTGGAAAACTGTCCTTTATTGATACACCCAAGATTTATGTCAAAGGATCAAATGTGGAGGGAAAAGTAAGTGAGAGATGTGAAGTGTCTTCCTCAATGTGATTCTATACACAGTGTAACTGAAGCCATGTGCATTATCTGGCTATATCTTTTTGTTTCCATCAGGTTAAAGCAGTTTACTTCAATAACACACCTATTCCTGAAACACTGGTCTTCTTGTTTGAGAGTGAAAGTAGGTTAACACCTCTACAGAACCTCACTACTGACAGCAATGGTATCGCCACTTTCTCATTAAGCACAACTAAATACGACAAAGACATCCAGCTAAAAGTAAGTCAACAATTCTGATATTTTAATAGCATATCCAGACATGATGATGGTAAAATATACTGGTGCAAAAGCTACATTAACAAGCTCTCAGTCACAACATGCCCCTTAATTTAGAGTGCTTTCAATACCCAGAGTGGAAGCAACACCATCAGTGAATCAACACCTTCTTTATGGGCAAAGTTGAGACATTTGATAACAACAGTTTTCAGTGTTTCTAAAGCTCTCAATTCTTTCCAACCCATGTAATCTATTTTAATACAATGCGCATATGGCCATGTGTACCATGGCAGAATTCTTGGTTGCTGTAATCATTTGTCTTGTTAATACTAGCCAGAAAGTGATCTCTTACTGATGTGGTTCCAACACAATAGAAGGGGGACACAGAAAACAGCCCTGGTCCTGAGTAAAAATGCATTCTAAAGTTCAGCTGAAGCCAATATGAAGTAGTTGAGTTAGTTGACCAACAACTTTTTCCACATAATATTGGAATGTGAGCATTGCCTTTATACAGCTGACTCAACAAGACAATGACAATTGTGTAACGCAACAGCTTAAACCCAATTTTATTCATACAGAATAAGCCAAAATCAAATTGATCTCAGATGGCTTCACAATCACAAATGACACCCTCAATTGCAGACAACACATGATGCCTGAACAGAACAATGGAAGCTTCTTTTGATGTCAAAGGCAGAGTCTGAAATTTACTTTAAATTACATTTGTAGAAAAGAAGACAACCTTTACAGGATGGCTTACCAAGAAATGGGTAATGTTTCTCATAAGTGCTACCTGGTATTTAAATTCTGTCCCGTTGTTTGTAAGCAGGTTCTGACATGCATCAAATTTGTATACAAAATCAAGAATACAGTTGGTCACCTCCTCTGCAGACTTATTCTTCAGAGGGTAGGCCTCTGCCCACTTTGTGTATAATTAACCATACAAAAAGTTATGCAAATAACCTTACCTCTGTTGGGCTGTATTGTCTTTTCCTTCAGATGGACCAGCTTTGCTTAGCAATCTGGACACTGAGCAACTTGATGCCAAAAAACTAAACAAAAAAAATCAAATTTAATTTATGTCGTTGACCTTTGTTCAAAGAGAAACAATAAGCGAAGGAAATGGGATATCCCTCATATACTGTGAATAAATTTAATTCTTGCTTTGATTTGACAGATTACTTGTTTTGGCAAGTAGGTATTCATATAAAAAACTGAGGTAAATTAGGGTGATGACCCGCAGAGGTCTCCTCCTCTCCATAACAAACAGACCCAGTGATTACAGGTAAAAACACTGAATATAGGAATTTCAGTGTGTGTAAAGTCAGTGTGTTTCAGATGATGTTTGGCAACCACCAGACATTTGTTATGGGCTGTTTGATTAGCTGCTGCTAACACTTATTTAATTTATTTCTCTTATAACTTAAGATCCAGACACTCGGCAGGTTTCTACCAGGAGGCGAATTATCCACAGAGGTCTCCTCCTCTCCAAAAACAAATCTACACACAGAATTAAATTGTTAAAATACTAATTAAAGCTGTTTTACTTAAAAATAAAAAAAAATAAAATAAAAAAAATCAGTGTTCATCAAGCACTGGACGTCCAGTACGGGCTGTTAGCTGAGCTGCTGCTAACATATGCTTTGTTTATTTCTCTAATAACTTCAGATCCAGATGTTTGTCTGGTTTCTACCAGGAGCTGAATTATCCACAGAGGTCACCTCCTCTCCAAAAACAAATGTACATGTAGATTAAAATAATTAAAAATACTAATTAAAGTTGTTTCACAAAAAAAAAAAAAAAATTCTCCAACGATGTCCAGCGACAACGGACTTCCTGGGGAGGCTGTTAGCCGAGCTGCTGCTAACATTTGCCCAGTTTATTTTTCGGTTAACTTAAGATCCAGATGTCCAATGATTAAAATCCTTTTCCAGCAAAAAGTTACAGTAAACAACAATCTAGATTTATCATAAAAATGTGGCTGAATAAAAGTCAATTCATAACAACTTCTGTGTAACAACCACAACACTGATGTATTATCTTGGATGTGTGTAAGGTACTCTTTGGTTGACGCCATTGTAGAGGACAAACACAGTGCCAATGTGTGCATCTCCTGCACTATGCCCTTTGGTAGAGGAGGTATTATGTCATTGACATGCGACTACATGAAATGGTCCGTTACTTTGATTAAAATTACAGATTTCTCTGGGTTTGAAAATTGTTGGAAACATTTGGCATAATGTAAGTACACAACTCAACACAACATATAGAACATAGGTCTAGTTGTTTTTAGACATTTTAATGCAGAATAATTACATATTATAGCTTTCAGTGACATGTTAAAAATAGTTAAAACCATAAAATACAACAAAGCAAATTTGATAAATATTAGAAACTGTCTCTCTTTGGACGCAGCCCTTAGTCCTTATACCAACAAACTCTGAAAACTGTGGATAAAGAGTCAATGTATTTCCATCACTGTAGGCTACTGCAGAAATACAATTTACTGAGCTTTGATAATTTTATATTATTTTTAAATTTATGCCTACTTCATAAACTTTGTAATGGTTTTACCCCTCCTCCACTATGTGACTTTGTGTACATTCGCTCAGTAAGTTCTATTAGATCCTCCAGAATATCCTCTATACAAGATTGTAAGCATTGCACAGTTAGCTTTCTCTGTGAAAGCCACACCTCAGTGGAATGCCCTACCTGATTATATGAAGAGTTACAATTCCATCAATACATTTAAGGCCAATAAAAAATCTACTAAAAACCACTCAGTTCTGTAAACACTGAATCTTAATTTCATCTATAGTCTTCTCATTAACACAAATAATCTTTCTTTTAATTTGACAAGTTTACATTATTAATTTCTAGTTGACATTGTGGGTGTATGTGATGTGCTATTGTGTGCAGCTTTGTATTTTGTATAATGTGTTCTGTGTCTTTTTTGCCTTGAACTGTTTGTTGTTGTGCCGTTATACGTTTTAACTGTAAGGGATTGCAGATGAAAATAAGCTTGAAGGTAATGAAGGTTGAGATGGAGATGATTGTTGCTTTTATTACTTCTTGTTTAGATTATGGTAATGCTCTTTTTACCTGTTTAAATCAATGTTATCTGACCTGTCTCCAAACTGTTCAAAATACGTTGCTTAGCTTTTCACTAGAAATAACAAGAAATCACGTCATGCCAATTTTATCCTCTCTGCACTGATTCCCAATTAAATTTCAAATCCATTTTGAAATTCTAGTATATTGCTGACCTCCTCCTCCTCTTCCTCCCTCATACACCTAATCAGGCTCTTAGGTCTGCTGAAGGAGCTGAAAATGTACTTATTCAGTCAGGCTTTTGTTTAGCCTGTTGGAATAGTGGCTTATTTCCTTGTCTGTGTTTTGGAACTTCATGTGTCCCTATCCTCATTTGTTTTTGTTGTTGCTGTGATTTTAACTTGTGCTGTGATTTTAACAGCCTTGCACTGTCTGTTATCATTGATATTTTTCATTAATGTGAGGCATTTTAGAAATATATAGAGATATATGTGTGTGTGTCTGTGTATAATGACTGATTGATTAGATTCTGGAGATAGAAGTTTGTGTAAAGAGTTGTGTAACTTGGAAACCATTTCTGCCCTTTTCCTGGGTTTGTTGACAAGTCTGCCAGCCCCACCTGGCTAATGTGCATATTGAGAGTCAGTCACAATATGGGTAGAATCAAGGTAATGTGGACGCTTATCAATAAATGAAGAGTTCTTGAAAGAGTTGTTACCACTGTCCTATGCACACTGTTTCAACATGTTGAAGAGACTTTGCTTGACAGATCTGCCTGTTGCTAAGCTATAATTGTACTGTCAGTGTTCAGAGGAATGGGTTAGCAAAGGATCATTAACTTAGGCATCACTACAGGATAGCCAGTAAAAAGACTCTTTGTCAGCTTGCTACTTCTGATAATAGCCTTTTAATAATGATCGTTAGTAATAAATGGAATATATTTTATTGTTTGCATTGTTAGCTGATTAATAGCACTTCTTCTCTACAATCCAGGCAAGCCTGACACACCCCCCTGAGCAAACATACCGAAGTCCACACTATGAGAGTGCAAAACACACACTGTCCTTGGTCCGGCCGTCTTCTCCTCATTCTAAAACAGTCAGCTTTCTAGAGGTGAAGAAGAATGAGAAACTTCTTCCCTGTGATAGAGAAGAGCCCATCTTCATCCAATACGCTATAGTAGGAGAGACCCAGGGCTCTGTGGATGTGATGTGTTTGGTAAGTGCTGGGTGTAAGGTGTGTACACTCACAACAGCTGAGACTACAAACTACTGTTGATCCTAGAAAAAAGCAATGGAATTTTTTTTTATTTCCTTAGGACAATAATAGCAACAATAAATATTTATTTATTTATTCTTAACAGACCGCACAATATTTTTTAATATAGGCCTCTACCAAACAGTTGAGATGTCACTTTATGGTAAAGTAATACATATACAAATACCAAAATTCAAATAAAATTCTAACTTTTTGAAGAAAAATATCAGACTTGCTCTGATATTTTGGTGGTGCAACAACACAAATGTGCATTACAGCCACTGTATTTTTGGTGAATGGTAGGAAGCATTGTTGGTTTGCATTCAAACACAATAAAACATTGCATTACTGACATTTACATCTTGACACAGAAGTGTCTCCAGTCTCTTCTGCTTGTGTGGGCTGATAATCAGGATCTTCTATTTGGTCATCGTCATCATTCAGATCAGAATCGGAGTCTTGAGGATTTTCTGGTATAAAGGCCAGAGAAGTGCATTTGTAACACAGAGAGGAAAAATCAAAATTACAAACCTTGTACTATTATAATGCTAGTAATATATTAATATACCAACATATGTCAATTATTTCTGTTTATTCCAAATATTTGCCATACTCACAGTACCTTGAAAACAAAAATTGTAAATTTATTATCTTAACATCACTACCTTTATCACTAAATGACAAGTGAACCGTTTGGTCAAACATGTTGACACAGTAGAAACTCATACTTATAAAAATTAGTTTGGCATATATATATATATATATATATGCCAAACTAATTTCATTACCTTTACCATAACATGACAAACAAATCGTTTGGTAGAGAATGCTTTTAGAAAATGATTTGACCCTTATTAGACTTATTTTGTTGTATCAAGTAACATAATCCTGTGCAGTAAGACCTCTGAAACGAATATGTCAAAAAAATATGCTTACCTTTTAATATCCTCATCCTTATGTCTGGAGTGACTTATTTGTTGCTAACTTCCTGTAAGGAAGTGAACTGAAAAGTCACACTATTTAAAGACACAGCAACATTTAGTGGATTCTTAAGCATTGCATACCTTTGTTCTCACAAAGTTCCCTCACATCCAGCTCTCTCTGGAAAGTTTACAGTTCATGTTTCTCTTAATTTCCACCAGATCTTATCCAGAGGAACCATCATCAAGCAAGAACTTCAAAAAGTTACAGTGCAAAAGGAACCCGGTAAGTAAAGACGACTTTGAAAATGAAGTGAGAATCATCCAGTCAGATTTGCACTCTCAAGCCAGTTTTATGTTTTACTAATAAAATATTATTCAGTAGAATTTTACTTCATTTCATACTCCAGGTGGAGAAAGACGAGGGAGACAATGGGAGAGAGAGAGAAGGAAATTGTGTGAATTTAAATCTATAGCACTTCAACTAGCTGATACACGGATGATCCACATTTCTTACTTAGAAATAATCAAAACTTGTGTTTTTTGGTCCAGGGAATTAAAGTTTCCAAGACCTAAAATTGTAAATGTACTTTGAATTTGTAAAGGATTTGTGTTGTATTGGTTGACATGTTTGATCATGACATTTTGTTTGCTTTTTCAGTGACTGAGGGGGAGGTGTCCTTTCAGTTGAAAGTGTCTCCAGAGATGTCACCAGAGGTCCAGGTTGTTGCTTACGCTGTCCTCCCCAGTGAGACGATCATAGCCCACAGTGCAAACTTCTCAACAGAAAAATGCTTAAATCACAAGGTCAGTGTGAAAAGAAGAAGAAGATGAGCCTTAGCTCTTTAGATTTAGATGTAAAATGATATATCAGTGAAGTATCAGATTCAGGCTTCTACTTTCACAGTGGTTTCATTCAGCTGTGAAAACCAGCAGAGGTATGTGCAAACCCAGTGGTTAAGGTGCAGTCACACTAGCACCAACCTGCAGATGTCCGATTTCGAGCCTGTACAACTGACAAATTCAAGGGCACATTTCCTGTTGTGCTGACTCCTAACATCAGTCAAGAAAACCAACTCATGTGGAGTTATTATTTGAATGTAGAATAAGTACAGCGCTGATGTATGGTGTACAGACTATGACCTCATCACTCCCCAGAGGGAAGCACCAAGCTCAGCACAGCAGGGCCAGGAAGTGATAATAACTAAAGTGAAATCTTTGAGCTAGTTCAGGCAGTAAACTTGATTAATCATGGTGGTGCACTTAAGCTGTCACTGCTCTGATCACTCTTTTACTGCATGCGTGTTTGTTTATTTGTTTATTTATTAGGATACCCATTAGTTGTGCCCACAGCTAATCTTCATGGAGTCCATATTTAAAAACATACATTAAACATTACAGTTAACACAAATGACATACAAAAGACATGTATTAGGGAATAATGTAAATATATATGAAGAACTTACGCAGTAAAAACTACAAATCAGAATATGCATAGCATCCGACAAATATGTTGTTCCTAGGTGTGTCCTTATCTGCTTTTTAAACACTGACTTCAATGTCAATTTTGTCAGTGACAGTGGTAAAGAATTCCATGTTTTCATTGCTCTATATACTACTGTGCCTTTAAGGAACGTAGTATTTGCCTTGGGAAGTAAATCCAGCCTTCTGTTGCCTTTCTAATGGCATATATATATAACTCTAAATTGTGTTTTAATCTTCTATACTGATATGATGGAATTTTGGATTGTAAAACTTTCCATGTTGAGAGTAGAAGCTTCAACTTTTAGCCAGTTGAGACAGGAGTGCATGCTATTGATATTGGTGTTGTGCGGACACTGGAGAGCAAGGCGTGCCGCTTTGTTCTGTACTAGCTGAAATTTGCTTATATCTTTTTTGTGGGATTCGCCAATATTATCTGGTGCTAATCAAGCCATGAAAGAATAAGAGTACTTAATACAAGTTTAGTTAAATGAGGTGTGAGTAGGGCTGGGCGATATGGAACAAAATCCTATCACAATTTTTCATATTAGTTGATATTTATTTATCATGATATAAATCAAATAACTTTGTCAAGTTTAAAGGCTCATTTTTATTCCTATGTGAGATGTGAAGATATCACATTATTGGTTTAAATATTATTTATTTTCTGTCAGAAGTTAAGCATATCAAATGTACCACAGAACATTGTAGAGCTATATTTCAAATAAATAGTAAACAAATAATCTTTTGAAAATCTGAGTGAGCATAGAGCAGAACTTTAACTTTTAATTGTGGACAAAACACACAGTGGGGATTCATCATCAGCCCATCTATCTAAACTATAGAGCCAATGTTAAATTAACATTACTGTAATGTAGGCTAAAGCAGCAACAGATTAAATTTCACATGTAAATTGAAATACAATCATACAGTTACACTGCAAGTATTATTATTATTATTGTTATTGTTATTATTATTATTATACTGAAAGCCTTTTGTGCATTAATATAATTTATCTGTGGTAATTACATTTGTGTTGTCCCCCTGAAACAGTAAATGTGTTTACCTTTTCCTTTATACATTAGTACTCACTAACTGGGATAAAACAACCAGAGGTTGTGAACATCATTGTCTTGTCTCTGGAGATATGAAAGATACACAAAAGGACTGTCAAAGATTTTAAAAAATGTATTAATGTTCCAGGAAAATAAATTAAACTTCCTTTCCAAACCAGTTTTGTTTAAGAAAATATGACACTAATTTCAAACCTATAGGTAGACCTCATTGTATATAATACTACATATACATATATTATAATACCAAAATGACTCCCAAGACTCTTAGGTTGCATTTCTTTTCTTTGTAAACATCTTCTCCATTTGCATTCTTATGTTTATAAGTTGCTTGTTTTAGGAACAGTCCCTGTAAATATACAGCACATTACAATCAAATAAACACATCTACTGTTTTCTAGACTAGTGAATGGTATATTTGATCTAAATACAATATAATCTTCAAGTTTTTAACATCATTAAGCACAGCTAACACAGACATTAAATGTCTGTATTAGTTTTAGCAGTTTACTAGTAAATCCCAGATAGCATACAGAAGTGGGCCATTTCAGGCAATGGCAGAGCTGGCCTTCTTCTGTCCTGGACAAAATAGATGTAAAATGTAAAATATGTAAAATAGCAAATATGGCCCAAATATCCCAAAACAACGGTGTGGTGCTGTCGGCGATGTGTAAACTGGATGTGACCCTAAAGTTGCCCATGTGATACATAGTGAATATGGCCCAAATATCACCAAACAAATGTTGGCCACCTTTGGCAAAGATCTGGCCCAGTTGACAATAGTTAATGTGGGTGTAAACCAAAAGTGGCCCACTTATCGTAAACATATCAGGGCCCTTTTTGGCAAACATATGACACAGTAAGCACTGGCTAATCTGGAAGTGAGCCTAAAATGGTCCAGATTTGATATGGCACATATCGCCCAAATATTTTACAACAATTTGGGCCAGTTTTGGAAAATATATGGCACAGTCAGCACTGGCTGATCAGAGTGTGAGCCTAATATGGCCCTTATTTGAAATGGTGAACATGGCCCAAATAAGGGTCAACGGTATTGGGCCACTATAGGTAAAGATGCGGCGCAGTTGATACTGACTAATCTAGAATTGAGCATAAAATGGCCCAGATATGATATGGCACATATGGCCCAAATATTTTACAACAATCTGGGCCAGTTTTGGCAAATGTATGGCACAGTCAGCACTGGCTGATCAGAGTGTGAGCCTAATATGGCTCATATTTGAAATGGTGAACATGGCCCAAATATGGTTGAACGCTAATGGGCCACTAAAGGTACAGATGTGGCACAAATGGTACTGGTTTATCTGGATGTGAGCCTGAAATGGCAAACGGGGGCGGACTGCCCTAGTGCCATCATTTCATGCGGTATGTGGACCATATACATACATACATAGCCTGTTGAGTGTGGGCTGGATATGGGCCACAGAAATTTTGCTATCTGGGATGTTTGTACAGGTTGTTGTACAGAACTTAACATTTGTACTTAGTGCCTCCATGATGAACACAATAGGCATTGCACATCCTTAGTAAGTCAGCATCAAAGCAGGCTCGCTGTTGGAGGGTTTTACAACCCACTTCCACTCCGCACTAGTTGATTTGGGATGGCACTTAATATGGCGGACCTTCCACATGAATGTGCAAACGGAGTGGAAGTAGGTAGGGAGAGGATGTTGGGGCTAGTTTGGATAAAGCCCCTAACGTACTTGTTTGCACTGCAGTAGCCAAAACATAAGCACATGTGCTTATGTTTATGCTAGCTGTTTCTCCTACTCGCTCTGTGTGTGTGTGTCAACCTAGCCCAATGTAGTGGTAACTCTATTCCAGCCACATGATTGGCTTGGCATGGCGCTATTCTCATTATCATTGGCTGTTCGTTTTATGTGTCAAAACATGGAATGACTTATATTGACCATGTCTTATATTTCTATTGAAGGAAATTTATTTTGCAATTAGGACTGGGCAATATGACGATATATATCGTTTGATGATATAAAAATGTATATGGTTTCATTTTTTGCTATATAGTTTATATCGTGGTGTCGCAAATCACACCCTTTACGGCAAAAGCTGTTGTCATTTGACGACGCTTTGTAAACTAAAAGGAGAAAATAATCAAATACGAGTAATTAGGTTTTATTTATCGAGTATATAACAGGGCAGGAGTTATATGTTACCACGGCCAAACGGCCAGTGCCGTGGATGTCCCGCTGTGTGGCCGTAAGGCCCTTTAAAAATGTAACTACTCACACGGCCAATTTTACGTGCCTTGTTTTGAACTGGCCGCTGTGCCCTTTGCGGATTTCCTAATTTAAAACTACATGTGGCGAAGCAAATAAACAGATTGATTATTACCCAGTGCCTCTGTCATCACATTGGATATCAACAGTAGTGGAAGATTTCTCTCAAATACGTGTGTAACAGCTAGCCCGCTAGCTTACATTAGCTACCAGCTAACATTATGTGATAAGCACAGGCAACCAAACACTGTACAGTCTCAGAATTAATACACGTTGAGTCACAGGCTCTCGGAAGTGGTCAAACATTATTCTGTCTAGCAGTTAGTATTTATAAGACTGCTTATGTCAGCTGTCTGTGACAGTTGTAACTCATCTGGCACTTTGATATTTTCCGTTTCTGCAGTCTGAAGACGCTTTAGACTCGTTTTCACTCGTCATGAATTTATTTCCTCCGTGGCAGAAAAACACGTTACACGATCCTTCAGCAACTGCTGCAGGTTAAAACGGGCTAAGGAAACAGTTTTAGTGCTGACTGACTCTAACATACACATGATAAACAGACTTCAAGACACTCGCTAGCTTAGCAACATTAATGCTAAAAACAACCTGTAATGCTAATACACCGGTATTAACGTTATATCCACTGACAAAGAGGTCATCAGTGTGTTTAATGTTTAACATGTAAAAAGTGTTTTAAGTCATTTCCTTGATCTCAGACTCAAATGCTAATAGTTGCACACGTTTCGATTAATATTGATCACCCTTACCCATTTTTAGACTTCATCATTAAATATAACAATAACAATTAATATCATAGTTCACATTTTTTTCAGACAGCATTTTGTGGAAAATTCAAACATTCAGTGTTTAGTTTAAATAAACTCTGAACTGTTTTTCAATACACTGACTAATTGTTGATTGTATTGTTTTGTCCTCATACAATGTAATTATAATTTATTGTTATTGCACCATTGGTTTTGGCCTTGATGCCCAAATAAATTTGTATTTATCAAAGGCCAAAGTGGCCTTGCCCTAAAAATGACTTAATTCCAGGCCTGATATAATTCAAAATGCAATAAGAAATAGGCCTTTACGATGTGGTCATCTTATATAAAATATTTATTCATTGAATTTACAGAAAATGTGCTATATCACGATATATATCGTTATCATGATATGAACTGACTTATATCGTGATATGAAATTTTGGTCATATCGCCCAGCCCTATTTGCAATAATTATCTTTATCGCTTTATCACCTAGTCCTAGGTGTAAGATATTGTCTGCATCGCCTTGCTACAGCTAATGCCTTGCTCATTCTATTGATAATATTGTCCATGTGTTTTGACCAGGAAAATTTGTTGTTAAGGGTGATACCCAATAACTTGATTTCCTTTACTTGCTGGATGGGTGTTTTATTTATAAAGAGTTTAAGCTCTGGCTCTCGCCTTAGAGAATGTTTTGAACCAAATACTATGCTTTTTGTTTTGGATATGTTAAGTATCAGTCTGTTTCCAAAGATCCACTTTCCAGTAATATCTAGCTCCCTGTTCAAGATGTCAGTCAAATCAGCAAGTGTTGTTGCTTCATGTACAGGAGTGTCATCTGCATACACAGTTAATTTAACATTTTTTAATATGAGAGGTAAGTCATTGGTAAAAATGGAATACATAAGTGGGTCTAGGCAGCTCTCTTGCAGAACTCCACATTCCACAGACACGCTATGTGAGTAACCTCCGTTAAAGAAGACTCTGCTGTCTATTAACCAGATAGCTTTCCATCCAGACAACTGCAGATGGTCTAAATCCATAACACTCAAGCTTTTCAAGTAGAAGCTTGTGGTCAATAACATCAAATGCTTCCGTAAAATCTAATAGGACTGCTCCACATATCATTTTGTTGTCCAGATCTCTGTACCAGGCATCTGTCATTGGCACTGTAGATGTGCATGTCGTGTCCTGCATGCTGTAAATTTGTTATCAGATTATTTACTGAAAGGTATTCTTGTATTTGATCAAATACTGCTTTCACAAAAATCTTACTTACTGCTGGTAACAAGTTTATGGGATGACTATTAGGACCACTAAATAATGTTTTCTTGTCTTTGGGCAGTGGAATAACTTTCCACAGCCCAAAGACAATAAGCTTCTTTCCAAGCCTGTGGGAACATTGATTGTTTCAGGCTGGTATTTAGTATGTGACAAACTGGGTGTGCAATATAGTTTTTAATTCTGATCAGTTTACCGTCTATATTACCCTGGTTGTTTATCATTGCATATTAACTTTATTAATTTATCAACTGTTTCTACTTTTAATTCACTGAACTCAAAAGTACATGTTTTATCCAGTGTATATTTTTTATGTTAAATATGGATAATCTATTGTCTTGCCCATGTGATAGTTCTCTTCTAAATTTATATATTCTATAGACCAGCCGGGACCTGAAGCCCCTTGCTGTCGTATGCCAAAGAGATGGCCCCAACTATCCAGTGAGAGAGCCCTTGTTTTGTGACAGGCTTCCCCATGTGAGGCTTTGCCCAGGACACAAACAGCTGATCCGATTTCATAAACTCCCGCGTCCTGTCCACATAGGTGCGTAATGCACGCACTGGGCACAACATGTGCAACTTCTCCTGCTCCACAGAGGAGAAGGGAGGGGGAGAAAAGGCTAACAGCTCAAGGGGGAGACACACCAAGTCAGAGTTCTTTGGTATGAAGGCCGGATTAGGCCGTAGCACCACCCGTGCATCTCCCGTGGTAAACTGTAGACAGTCAGGGTGCACAGAAAAGGCGTGTATATCGCTGACCCACTTAGCAGACGCCAGCGCAAGGGCTGTCTTAAGTGAGAGCACTTTCAGATCTGCCTGATCCAAAGGCTCAAAAGGGGGGTGAGAGAGTGCATCCAAAACGGCTGCCAAGTCCCATGACGGGGCAAGCTGTTTGGACACTGGTTGCAGCCGGCGAGCCACTTTCATGAAACGGCTGACCAGTGGGTTTTGACCCACAGCTTTTCCACCAAAATCCACATGGCACACTGTGATAGCCGCCAAGTAAACCTTGACTGTGGAAAAGGCTCTGCCCTTATCCAGCAAGTCTTGTAGGAAGTCGAGAATTACAGGCACAGAGCACTGGTAAGGCACCTCTTGTGTCCTTGAACACCAGTCTTCAAAGACTCGCCCTTTGCAGTCATATAGCGACCTAGTAGAAGAGGCTCTAGCACTCTGAATGGTTGTAATGACACTCTGTGGAAGTCCAACTGCATCCAGGTTTAACCTCTCACGGGCCAAGCCCAGAGCGCCAGCCACTCTGAGTGAAATATCTCCCCTTGCGCCTGTGACAGCAGGTCTCTGCGTAATGGGAGAGGCCATGGTTGGTCGCAGAGGAGCTGGATGATGTCTGCCAACCAATGCTTCCCTGGCCAATAGGGGGCTATCGGGATTAGTGATAGGCCCCTCTCTCACACCCTGGCCAGTGTGGGTGGAATCAGGTGGCCCTGATTCGCATAAAGTAGAACTTGTGGCCACTTGTGAGCCAACGCGTCTATCCCCATTGGTGCATCCTGGTCTTTCAGAGAAAAGAACATGGGGCACTGAGTGTTCTCCCTTGAGGCATACAAGTCCACCGTGAGGCGACCATAGCGCATCCAGACCTGACTGGTCACCTCTGGGTGGAGTCTCCATTCTCCATACAGAGGATTGCCTCTGGAGAGCAAGTCTGCTCCCCAGTTCCGCACACCAGGAACGTGAGTGGCTCTCAGTGACAGTAGGTGCACACTGCTCCACAAAATCAGTCTGTGAGCCAGTGTGTGCAACCGAGGGGATCGCAGTCCGCCCTGTCTGTTGATGTATGCCACCACAGTAGTATTGTCTAACCTAAGCACATGATGACCCCTTATGAAGGGAAGAAAGTGCCTCAGTGCCAGGGACACTGCTAAGAGTTCTAGGGAGTTTATGTGGCTGAAACGGAGGTGAAGAGCCCACACCCCGTTCACAGTTCGGCCCCCGTGGGTGCCTCTCCACCCCTGCAGCATCTGTTGTGACCACTTTCCTGCTCAGGATGGGCCCCATTGGAACCCCTTGTGTCAAAAGACCAGGTAGCCTCCACTGGCGGAGCGCTCCCACATATTCCACTGAAACTCTCACATGACGATGTCCGTGACATGAGGACTGAGTCTATGACTGATGCCATCAGCCCCAGAAGCCTTAGGCATACCCTGAAAGGTAACAACTTCCCCCTGCGGAAGAGGGCCAGGCATGCCAAAAAGGCTTTCACCCTGTCCGCTGAAAGATGGGCTCTGAGGGAGACTGAGTCCAGGGCCAGACCAGTGAAAGAGATCTTCTAACTGGGGGTCAGCACGCTCTTTTCCTGATTCACTCTGAACCCTAAGCCCTCCAGGTGCTGTACTAGCAACCGTGTGTGCTCCAGCGCCTCCTCGTGAGACTCTGTGGCCAGAAGCCAGTCGTCGATGTATGTAGTGATGCGTATGCCCTGCCTCCTGAGAGGTGCAATAGCTGCTTCCGTGCATTTGACGAACACCTGGGGGCTTAAGGAGAGCCCGAATGGCAGGACCGTATACACGTAGGTCATGTCCTGAAAGACAATCCTCAGGAACTTCCTGTGAGGAGCATATATCGGTATGTGAAAATATGTGTCCTTCAGGTCGACTGACCTGATATGTGTCCTTCAGGTCGACTGACCTGAAGGATACATATTTTACATATTATACATAAGGCAGCAGGGCAGTGTGCGTTAGCATCCTGAACTTGTATGACCTGAGGTGTTTGTTTAGTTCTCGTAGGTCGAGGATTGGGTGGAGCCCTGTCCCTCCCTTTTTTGGAATGAGGAAATACCTTGAGTAGCTCTTTCTTTGCAGAAAGAGGTGCTGTCATAGAAACCCCTGCCGTTGGGAGCGTGACAGTGCCCCTTTGTGGCAGAGTGGTGTGGTACACCGCTTGGGGTACAGTGTGGGAGGTGCCTGGTTGTACTGTGGACAACTTTATGGGTTTGGAACAAGTGTGAGTGCTTGTGAGACATACAGGGAGCATGTTAACGGCTACCACTGGTAAACAGTCTCTTCTCCTCTTCATGAGGCGGTGAACTGTAGGCGCCAACTGGGGCCCTGCATGCCATGAGGAGTGCGAGGTGTTAGGCCTGCTTCTTCTTCCTGGCTCCCTGAGCGGAGGTTGGGGCTGGGGGCCCCCCTGGGCTGCCACAGCAGCAAAGGATTTCTTTGTCCAGGGCCCCTTGTTCAGTGGCCTTGGCTGAGTTTGAGTCGGGGGTTGTGGGGTTGGGCACCTGGGATGCTTAAATGCGGTCCCACAGGTCTGCTGTGCCCCAGCCTGAATGAAGGCCCGATGAGGAGTGGAGATAGCCTGGCTCTTCCTTGGAAGACAAAGCTGCAAGGCTTCTCCCTCCTTTTTCTTCTCCTCACATCGTCTCTGCATGGTCGCAACCGCAGGTCCGAATAGGCCATTTGGGTCCACACTCTCATCTAGAATGTCACGCCTCTGCTTGTCAGACAGAATCGAGAGATCGAGCCACTGAGCCCGCTCCTGGGTGATCATGGTGGCCATAGCCCTCCCCACTGACTGGACAGCACACTTGGTGAGGTGGAGGCAGTGGTTGTCACGAACCGGCAAGGATGCCAAAAGGGAGGAACAAGGTGAGTGCTCCATGTAGTTGGGTTCTGGGACACCAAACATCGGAGGCCGGTTTCCAGCTGTTGGTTAAGGCGCTCAGTCTGGCCATTGGCCTCCGGGTGATATCCCGACGTCAGACTAGCAGTGGCACCGATGAGCCGACAGAACTCCTTCCAGAACCGAGAGATGAACTGGGGCCCCCGGTGTGAAACAATGTCTAGGAAATCCATGGATTCTGAAAATATTCTGCATCATGATTTTGGCAGTTTCCGGATGGCAGGTGAGCAGCGAGGTGTGGGCCCAATGTATCACCTGTGGGCGTAGACTAACAGGACAAACAGACGATTATCTGGGCACCCACTAGGTGGAGGCGTCTCACCATCCACTTGCTCCACTTCTTGTTCTATCTGCCAAGAGACTGCTCCAACCACATGGTTCAGTGGGAGGATGGGTTCTGGTACCTTGGCACCAGGCTCAGGGTCGTAGATCCGTGACAAGGTGTCTGGTTTGATGTTGCGGGACCCCAGCCTGTAAGACAAAGTGAAACAAAAACGGTTAAAGAACAGAGCCCACCTGGCCTGGCGTGAATTGAGTCTCTTGGCTTGTCTGATGTACTCATTCTTATGGTCAGTCCAAACAATGAACGGATGCTGTGCCCCCTCCAGCCAGTGTCTCCATTCCTCCAACGCAACCTTGACAGCCAGCAGCTCCCAGTTGCCCACGTCATAATTCCTTTCCGCAGAGCTCAGGCGGCGGTACAGAAAGGCACAGGGGTGCATTTTCCCATCCACTTCAGATCGCTGAGACAGGATTGCCCCGATTCCTTCATTCGATGCATCCACCTCCACCACAAACTGGCGCTGTGGGTCTGGTAGAGAGAGGATGGGTGCAGACGTGAAGCGGCGCTTGAGGGCCTGGAACGCCTCCTCTGCCGCCAAAGACCAGTTGAAGCGAACCTGGGGAGAGGTCAGAGCATGGAGGGGAGCAGCTATTGCGCTAAACCCTCTGATAAACCGTCTGTAAAAGTTAGCAAACCCTAGAAACTGCTGAACCTTCTTACGGCTATCAGGCGTTGGCCACTCTGCCATAGCGCTCACTTTAGCTGGGTCAATCTGCACTCTTCCAGGAGCCACAATGAAAGGTCAAGAAAGGTCAAGAAAGTCCCTGAGTACATCATTGATCATGGCCTGAAAGATAGCAGGAGCATTTGTGAGACCAAAAGGCATGACCAGGTACTCATAGTGACCACTGGGGGTATTAAACCCTGTTTTCCACTCATCCCCTTCCCTGATCCGAATGAGATGATAAGCATTTCTCAAATCTAACTTTGTGAAAACTTTGGCCTGCTGGAGCTGATCAAGCACAGACGACATCAAGGGGAGTGGATAGCGATTCTTTATTGTAATGTCATTGAGAGGGCTGTAGTCAATGCACAGTCTCAGGGATCCGTCTTTTTTACTCTCAAAAAAGAAATCTGCTCCAGCAGGTGATGAAGACGGGCGGATGAGCCCCGCCTTCAGTGATGACTCAATGTAGTCTTTCATGGCTTGTCGTTCAGGCCCTGACACAGAATACAACCGCCCCTTGGGAATGGTGGATCTGGGAACGAGATTGATGGCACAATCATATGGTCGATGCGGTGGGAGTTGACGTCGCCTTGACTTTATTAAAGACCTTCTTGAGATGGTGGTAGCAGGTGGGAACAGAGGTCAAATCCGGGTACTGGGATTCTGTGGCAAGGTGAGCAGAAACAGAATTTATAACAGTGGTAGTCATCCCCTGGGTCCTAGGCTGGAAACACTCTCTGCCACAGTCCTCCCCCCACCCCAGAATTCTGCCTGTCGGCCAGTCTATGTGGGGGTTGTGGTGGGTGAGCCATGGATGTCCCAGTATCAGGGTGTGTGCAGGTGAGTGAAACAGGTAAAAGTTCATTAGATCATTGTGATTGTCTATAGTAAGAGCAATAGGTTCCGTGATATGGGTGATCGTGAACAGCAGGTTCCCATTAAGTGCTCTGGCTCTGATGGGATGAGAGATTGCTTCAGTTTTCACCCTCAACCTTTTGACTAACCCCCAATCCATTAAGCTCTCATCCACTCCTGAGTCAATTAAAACCTTCAGCTCAGTAACTGTGGTGTCGTGTGTTACCTTGATGGAGGTCAGACTGCATGCAGTAGAACCTGAGGTCGAGGACTGGCTCACCACCCGAGCTGTCTTGGTAGGGCAGGCGGCCACTAGGTGTCCGGATTCTCCACAGTCGAAGCACCGTCCCTCCTTGAGGCATCGCTGATGTTCCGCCTGAGTCAGCTGGGCCCTGCCCAGCTGCATGGGTTCCTCACTCCCCGCAGGGAGAGGAGGGTGAGGATGCGCTGATGGTGATAGGCAGGGAGCAAATCCGGAGAAAGGTGGGGGCTGCTGCAGGTGGTCCGACCTCTGCTGGTGAATTCCCCTGGATACCTTGAATTCCCGAAGTCGGTTATCGATATCCGATATCTTAGCCCTGCACACGCAGTCCCGTGGTGGGGTTTTATTGCTGGTGCAGGCATAAATGACGGCATAGCGTTAGCTGGTGTGCTATCGACTGCTGCGTCAAATTTAGATAGTGCCATGGTGAGCGGGTTTTTCTAAAACTTTGGTGAAGCAGAGGTTATCAAGCGGGCTGCTAGTGTGGAGGCTAGCCAGGCGCTAAAGCTAATATGCAGGTTTAGCTAATGCTAGTAAGGTGGCTAGCTGTGCCCGTTAGCTATATGGTGACAGCGACTGCAGTGCAATTCTCTCTCTCCCTGAGACCCCGGATTTCTTGTGGCACAGAAATCGGGACCGTTTCACAACACCGGAGGAAATTAGCGCCCGGCAATTGAGTGGTTAGCTCAATTTTTGGACGGTTAAGCTAAGTTCCCTTGGCAGTTGTGGCTAGAGACAGCTCTCTGAGTGAAAGACGAGAAGAGGTTTTTGAATGAGTAGATGACGCTGCTCCATCCCTTTTATAGGGAGAGGCTGTCCCTCCTCTGGATGCAGTCGTCATGACTGCCAGCTGGGGCTGGCGTAATGTTATTGGGCTTCTGAGGACTACACGGAGGGGCGTACCCCATAGTGAGATACCGAGCGAATGTTTGATAGAGAACTTCACCATTAGAGGTTGAGGTCTGCCAGAAATGCCTTCACTGCTTTAGATACTTTTTCAGCCTGTTGAGCTTGTTCTATCCCAATGGTGTGGGGATCCAAATACAGTTTGTTCCTGAAATGCAAGCTACTTCTCCTCTGAGTCTGACCACTTTCACCTGTTTGCTTCCATATTGTGCAGCCAACCGAATGCACAGCAGTGTTTCTCCCAGTAGCCCTGCCCGCAATTTCCTGCCCAGCCCTTTACGTTGTGATTTTTAAAACACTTTCATGACAGAAAGAGCCATAATTGAACTTGTTTGCAGTTCAGGGTGTCTTGTCAACAGTTGGATAGAAGTTTCGTTTGCAATGGTGGTCTATTAGGAAAATGTTTTTTGGGCGCAGGGGTATTTTTCACAACAATACCATGAGTAGCCATTGGGTTTAAAGCTGGCAGCCGGCAGCACCCTAACCAGGTCTTAGAATACATCCATGACCTGTAGACTCTGAGTCTACCTTCCCCTAAGGAGAAGTTAGTATCATCACTCCCCACACCCAGCTGTGCTGAGTATAGTGGTGCCATTTGGGGAGTTATGAGACCAAAAGCTAGATGTTTCATGAGTTAGTTGAGTGGTGCGGCAGCACGTGTGGAGCTAAAGAGTGAGCAGAGCACTGAGGGCTTAAATATATCGCCATGATTAAAGTGGTGCATTGGATATATGTTGCAGTGACAGTAGTATGCTATATGAGTGTAATGGACTGCTTGGACTAGCTTGCGGGCTTCAATCCACATTGAATGGATTATTATTTTTGATGGAAATATGTACAGTGATGATATCTGCCATCTAGGCTCAGACCTGGTCACTCCCCACATGGAAGCCCCAAATTCAGCAGGGTGTGGGGAATGACAATAATAACTTCCCCTTGCATGCCATATCATTCTTTTTTCAGATGATAGACTAATGTGACTGTACCTTAAGAAACAGAACTGTATCAGCCAAATCAGCTACAGATTGAATCTAATCACATTTTAAGATAACTTTGATAAATTTCCATTTGCCACTGAGATCCATCATGCCTCCAGACAAACTAATTGCCTGTTCCTGGACAGAAATCTGAGGTTAACAATCAGTCCACCATCTTAAAAATAAGAAAATGTGTCTTCTAAATACATATTATAATAACTATGTCTATCAGATGATTTGCTGGAGCAATATACGGCAAGTTTACCTGCTCTAAAGGTCATTATGGTGCATCTGTTTGTGTGTGTTTCAGGTGTTGCTGGAGTTTTCTCCATCCTCAGCTGTTCCAGGAGAAGAGAGCACCCTGAAGTTGACAGCCCAGCCAGACTCTCTATGTGGTGTGAGCGCTGTCGACCAGAGCGTCCTCATTAAGGAGCCAGGGAAGACTCTGAATGTAGACAAGGTCAAGATCAAGCACAGCAGATGCTTTTGATCATTTTCTTTATTTATTGTGTTCTGTGTTACATTAATAGGTTTGTAACAAGCATCAACTTTCACATCTTGAGTCTGAAGACAATGCCAAAGTATGATAAAGTGCAACCGATGGCCCCTAGATGCTCCAAATGACTCCTATTCAAAAAGCATGAACTTCTCTTTAAGATAAGTCAGATAATAAGTCAGCTGGTGTTCATTTTGACTCATAGTAGCTTTGATGTCTGCTGTGTAGGCGTTGAATGACAGCTGTGATTGACAGTTGGCTCATCTGCTGCTTTCTCCAGCTCCGGGACTCTTGTCTTTTGGAGTCAGTAAGTTTAATGTTTGATTATGATACCTGCACTCTTAGCACAATTTAGCTAAAGTAGCTAATGTTAGCCCAATTGTGCAGCTTTAGCTTGGGTCTGAGGTAGCAGAGTGTCATTCCAGAGCGTGAAAGGCACTTGTTATTTAGAAGGCCCTGGCTCCAAACTAAAAAAGATGGCAGCAATCATAAACTAGAAATCTGGGCTTCAAACCAGCTCCACTGCAAACCAATGTGTGACATCACACCTCACTGCATCCTTCTTGATATACAACCCTGTCTCAAGGCAGTTTGTGGAATAGTCACCAAATTTAATCTATATATTCATGTACATGGACTCAAATTTTCATCTTTTTCGTGACAGTCAGCACAACTTTCAAATTAATGTATTTCAGTTGGAAGTATGTTTTATGCTTGCACCTAGTTTTTAATTTCTGCCAGTTGGGACTTTGGAGCAAAGAAGCTGTATTGTTTTTTCTAGTTTGATATTCTTTTTTTTTTAACCTATAACTATTATATAACTCATCACAAGATTTTATCATTGTTTTTATTTATTTATTTATTTATTTTAATTTTATCAGTAGCCTACAGTCAATGAGCTGCATCAGTCTGGTGGACAGACTAAGGTTTTCTTTTAATGCTATATTTATCTTTAAACCTTTCTCAACACAAAAGTGTCCTTGATAACCATACAATAGGTTAATGTTATGGTCATCAGTTTTAATTATTTCTCCTTCGATTCTGAGAAATAAAGTTTCCATTCGTTGCAACCTGAATCCACACAGCACTGTTTCTGTTAAGAAAAGGCATTTTATAGCCTGTGATTATAAAATGTGAAGTTGCTCATTTCATTTAATCGAATCTATAGCTGAGTAATATAGCTAATGTACCTAATATGAAATCATCTTTCTTAAAACATATCAATTAACATTGAGTCACATCATCCACGAAAGCACTCCAGTCTTGTGTTTGTGTGTATGTGTGTGCATGCGTGTGTGTGTGTGAGTGTGAGTTCTACTTTCTTTTATATGTCCATATAATGAAGACAGGGTTATCAAACTAGACTTCACATTTCACATCCCTCATTTAATCCCTTCACTCTCATATATCACCTTCATATATTGCATATATTACTTTCATATATTTTCATTATTTCATAAAATTTAACTGTAGAATGTGTCTTGCATTCAACCTCCACTGTTACAATATTTAAATATTTATGCAAATGTCACATTTAAGTGTTGTTCTTGTCACCTTCATATATTTCATACACATTTCTTTGTCCATAGCACAGCCCATATTTTCTTTGTACTGTCGATATTTAATTTCAAGTTTTATATCCCATTTCATAACTATGACTATTCTATTATGTAAATAGACTTTAACATTTTTAAGCTTAGTATTATTTTGATTATTTCACTATTATTAATATTAACTTACCTTTTTCTATTTTTGTTCTTCTTTGATGTGTTTTTTGGGAGCGAACACCAAGACACATTCTTTGTATGCATCGACTAATAAAAGAGATTTGGATTAAATGTGTTATGTCATGTTGACATAAATCCCAAAACCAAGAATCATAAAGATACAAAAAATGTCCAGGGTTGTGTAAATAGTAGTCTAAGCCCCAACTCTAACCCATGCACTTCAGGCCTTCATACAAGCCTGTAGTAATGCCCTTGATTGTCAGCAGTGCTGTAATCTCTGAAGGTGACTCAGTTTGGTCATTATTTCCACTAACAAAAAAAAAAGCTTCATTTTATATATTGGGCCTTCAAAGTGCTCTCTGAAACTCTTCCTGGGATGGCTTGTGTTCATGAAATGAGAACATTTTGTCACTTTGTAGAGCTAAACTAAATACATTGTTGGAAAGGTCTCAACCTGGAGCATAAAATATGTCAGTATGAAGATTCTACATGGCTCCTGCTTTGAAATACTGACCTTTAAACCTTGACCTTAGTGCATGTTTGAAGGCTTATAATTCAGCAACAAAAGGGGCCAAAAACATGGCACTAACGGTTATAAAGACCTCTTGACCTCAGCT